>OX439140.1:71291317-72701830 GCA_949318255.1 Pollenia labialis
ATGAGGTAAATTTCAGTTATCTATTTTATAAAGCTTTTTTGTAATATTCCTATTCCTTTAATTTTTAGGAATGACTTTATACACTACCAGACTATTATATTGTATCTTCTGGTTACATTTTACCTTAGCAAGAAGATACAATATAATAGTCTGGTAGTGTATTAAGATTCCTATAAATTAAAGGAATAGGACTATTACAAAAAAGCTTTATAAAATACATAACTGAAATTTAGCTCATAGAATAAATTCGAAAAAATAAAAATGTTGAATATAATAAAAGTAACCTATGAAAGGAAATAATCCCCAGTTTCTAAATACATATAAATAAAATTACTTAGTTCCTAATTCGCAGTATCAGTTTCCAAATGGTTTTCATTTTTTAATTTGTCTAATTGATTTGATTTAAAAATTTTTTTTTTGTTTGCAATTGAAATGCCTTTCTTAATGCGGTGTCAGGCTCTTCAGAAAATGAAGCAATAGCATCTAAATAATGAAATATAAAATTTACTCAATAGATTTAACGTTTAAGAAATTTGATAATAAATTTACCTATCAAGGCAGAATAAAAGTTTTCAAATTTCTTAAGACTATGTTTTCCGTGTGTACCGTCGACGTTGAAATCGTGAATTATTTTGTGTCCCAAAATTTCGTTCAGGTATCGCCCAACATTTCCTTTTAGTAATGATTTCATTCGTCTCAGCTGCGAAAAAAGCAAACAATAATATATGTTTAATTTTTATTTCGCATAAACAGATGAACTTACATATGAATCTGCCTCCGACTAGTGACTAGTGGAATGCCATCAACATTTATATCTAATTCGATTTTTGTATACGTTTGTAAAATATTATCCACTCTTTTCAGCTGATTTTCGATGCCTAAATAATGAAAACTGCCTGGTGGAACACTTTTAACTTCAATTTTCTTTTTTACCCCTAAAAGTCCTTCTACTGAAAGCGGAACATCCATGCCTTCTCCTGACAAAATTGCAAACAATTCATCAGCGGAGCTTCTTCCTTAACTTTTGCTTTATAGTAAGCTTTGGTAATTCTAGAATCGTTTGCAATATGTCTTCTTGATTTCTTTCTTTTTCTTGGTACTGCTGAGGGGAAATGTTATTCACAAAACAAACTTCTTCAGACTCTTAACATTTTTCACTAAAATTCTCACGTTGAAACACTCTACGTTTATATTCAATTATTTGTTTTTTTAATTTTCTTTTTAAATATCTCTTAGATGCACTCATTTTCAAATTTTTCAAAAATACCTTTTTTATAAATTTCAATTTATTTATTGCAAGTAATACAATAATTTTTTTTTCGCACGACTGACTTATATACCGACGCTCACTTAAATGAAAGGGGAAAAACAATAAAAAAATGCTTCTTTTTTATGTATAGTCACTTCATTATTATCACTTCAAAATTATTACCGTGGTTTTAAATGTACGGCAACACTTAAAAAAATAAGGAAATGCAAATCAAAATTAGAATATAAAAATGCAAATACGTACGCGAATTGTTGTTTTAAAACAATTGTTACATAAAAATTCTATCAATCTGCAAGTGGTGCCCTTGTCCTACATCATGTACTAGTAGCAATAAGCACTAGTATTTTTATATAAAAACTCTAACCCCGTAAGCACCAGTGCCTCTTGTTCTAGTAATTGTACTACATAGTGGATTTTTTACAATTAACGCTTAAGCTCGTGAAGGGTAGCGAATTTGATTTAACAATGTCTGTCTGCGTCTGTTCGTGTGTTAGCTGAAATGGAAGACCTCAGAAATTATAGGGACTAACAGCCGAATTCAAAAAAACTTATTTATGATTAATTAACCATAGTTAAAGAAAAATTGCTAAAGTTGTATTCATATACAAAAAATAGTCTATTACAACTTTAACAAACCATTCATAAAGTAAGAAAATTTATTGTTGGATTTACCCTTCTTTAAACCAAAAATAAAATTACATTTTGATAAAAGTTTGCATTTTTTGATATTATTTTTGTGAAATATGTTTAAAAATAATGGAAAAACGTTTTATTTATTAATATGAAGATGTTTAATACATTTAATTAATTATTTTTTGTTATTTTAGACAACCAATTTAAGTTTATATTTTTAAATATTTAAACATTTTTTTATATGATTTAAACGAATGCGTTCAGAGGCAAATGCAGATATTCTCTTTAATTATTTTTAAAATTATTGCAATTATATTTTTTTTTAATGTTTTAAAGAACAAATTGTTGTTCAAAAATATAAAAAATTAAGGAAAATAAGCAATCAATAAAAAGTAAACAAACTTTTCATTCGAATACTTTCTTATCGTATATTTAAAAAAAGGCTCAAACAAAAATTTTTGTAATACCTTTCGCCAAAATTTTGTCGAGAAACTAAAATAATTTTAATAATAATATATTAATTATAGAATATCATGTGAACCGAATAGAAACTTCATGCATCACTAGCAATAAAATGGCAACAAAACGTAAAAAAAGTTGCCATACTTAAACATAAAATCGCTACAAACAGTTAATAGTTAAAAAGCGGTCATTGCACGTGTATGAATACGCATTTTTATGAGAGGTTTATAAGACAAAGCGTTTTATAGTTATAACATACTTTTAACTTAAAATAACAAATTTTTATGAATATGGCCGTAAGTTGTTATGTTTTTATGTCACATATGGTAATTTCCATTTTGACGTGTCGTGATATTTGTACCACAAAATGTAAAAAAAATTAATTGAAGTCAAATTTGTAAAAAGGGTTTTTATATACAAAGTAATCAAGTCGGGAAAAATATTACAGTTATCGACGCTAAGGATTTGCAGATATAAGCAAAAATCTGCGCTGGCGTGACGTTAAAAAACGGAAGTGGATTTTGACTTGCATTACAAAACTGAATAAGACTGCGAATTGAGCAAGATGTTTTGTATAAAACCATTTTTAGTTAACTTTTGACTAATATAGATTTTTTTCCAAGCTATAAAATTTATAAATCATTTTTAAGGTAAATATGGGAATTTTCAGCGAAAAGTCAACTTTTTTTATGTAACGCCAGATTGCAAATAAGGTTGTATTTTCGGACCGTGTTGTTCAATCGTTATCGCTTTTGCTACTATTTGTGGAGCTAGTTACGCTTTACACCAAAATATAAAAAAGTAAACTACACACATAAAATTTTTGAGAAACAATTTCATATACTTCTGGCGTTAAGTTACAAAAAGTAGACTTTTCGCTGGAAATGCCCATATGCTCTATTCAGCCAGATCGGTCCATAAATGACTAAGATATAAGCAAAAAACCACTACTGCCTCTAATTTTACCGAAAATGCCCTTGTTGATTTTTTCTGTATTCTGGAGAACGGCAATAGCCAAAGTTCCCAAATTAGGTACACGCAGGTTTAAATCATGGTGACAACATTATGTATATTACTCAAAATTTCAGCGGTCTAATTGCCGCATACGATAACGAGCAAAATTTATCGAAATTGTTTATTTTGGTATCATGACACTCGATGTCGAATGAAATGTATCGTAATTTGAGATGATATCATTCGGTATCGAGAAACTAAAGACATCACATATCTCAAGTTTTCATTCGATACGCCAGTGTCTATCGTATGCAGAAAAGTACTAAAGTTAACTTGATACGACAGTTTACTCGATATCGAATACGGTGATTTGGGGTCTAATCTAAAAGTATTGTGTAACTACTTTTAAGTATTGAGTACTCAATACTTTCACGACTTTTGTAGCGACTAAAAGATTAATATTTAAGGGAAAGATTGTTCTTTTTGGCCATACCTACATATTTAATTTTGCATAACATAAAGGAACCACAAATTATGAAAGCTCTTGACACGTGATATGAAAATGAAAATAAATCACTCGGTTTTTATGTGTCACATTTAAAGTGTAAAAATTTTGTTATTCAATTTACTTGTACGATTTTCATAGCGACTCTTTCGAATTTTTAATATCGCGAACAAGTGCTAGAAAATGCCTCAAACGAAATTCACTCACGTGCAACGTTCAATAGTACACAAATCAAGTCAAAAGCATTTTAGCCTTTTACTAAAATAATAGTACATATGCATGTGTGTGTGTGTAGCTGATATAACGTTTTATGTTAACGTACCTATAACAGTTAATTTTATTTTTTTTAGTTTTTCATTAAATTCTTTTAAAGGGTTTCCCAACAAATACTTTTGCACGACAACTCAAATGCAATTTTTAATTCTTTTACAGGGTTATGGTTTTTTGTTGTTGTTTGCTTTGGGTTACGCACTTTTTGTTATTACATACTATTTTGCTTGGTGTTGTTGTTGTTGCTCTTGTTTATGCTCTTTTGAGTACACACTTGTCTTACTTTGACAATCCAATTAATATTCAATGTAACAACTTTAAATTGTTTCCAATTTACTTAATTATTATGTACAATTTGTTGTGTGTATACCCTGCAAATAATAGGACTAGTCCAAACACTCGTGTAAAGTGTAGCCCACAAGGGACTAGGACTAGTCCAAAAGTAACCCAAACGTATAGAAAAAACATGGTCTATTTAACATTACGATGTCCTAGGGCAGGACCATATAACCCAGCTTTGGACTACAAAGGAGTAGTTTTAAAACTACTCCATGGTGTACTCAAGAGGATTAGTTTTGAAGTCGTTTAATAACGAAAGCACGTCGTTAAAAAACGAAGACATGTCGTCCCACTATAAACACTTTTTAACAATGACAAGGTCCATGCTTGCATTACATCGGACCAGTCCATGGAGTAGTCCATTTAATCAAAATGAATCAGGTGGTCCAATAATATTTGCAGGGTACTTTTCTTCTTTCTCCTTTTTAAACAAACACACACATGTAACATTACAATTACTCATAAATAAGTAGGTAGTAATTTCACTTTGATTTGTATTCATCTTAGGAAAACTTTCAAGAGATCGTGACAAAATAAACCTTTTCATTATACTCTTCACCACAGGTATAAGTTTGTCATTCCGTTTGTATGTAATTTATACAATATACATATGTACATAGTATATCTTAGACCCTAAAAATTATAAATATATGTAGGGTTTTTACGTACATGAGTAACGAAGATTATTTAACGATGTCCGTCTTTCCGTTTTTCTGTTGGTTAAAATTGGGTTTTCGAAGACCCCAGATATGAAAGCGACTAAATTGTTATGTATTAATGTCAAATATGTTTAATCCGAGGTAGATTGCTATTGAAATTCAGCAGCCAGATTGGCTTAAATGGCTGAAATATGACAACCTCTAATTTTTACCCATAAATCTAAAATTTGTACCCATTAACGTTTGCGTTTTGAAATCTTTTTATAACACTGGGCAAACTCGAACAAATTCCTATTTGGGTTTTGCTAGTTAAGCTTTTGTTCGGATTTTAGGGCCTCATGTATGTATATTTTGTCTAAATTTTTAACTTTATGTACTTGCTTTGAAAATCAGTTCGGTATATGTTATTAATAAGGACGCCATATCAAAGTGCGCACAAATTTTACACATTTATTTGTTTTATGAGCCAAATTGGTCTATTAATTCACCTGGCCCCCATACAACTTAAAGTTTTGGTACGATAGGGCCCGGTCCATACGGAACAATCTAGCTTGAGCTCACATATGAAATTAGTTTGGTGTTAAAATCAGCGATATCGATCTATTATTTCGCTAGCGCCTCTACAAATAGGCTTCCGGAATAAGGATTTTTACACGAAAGCTCTAATTCATTGTCTTTGGTGAAGGGTAAAAAAGATTCGTCACTGCGCAACAAGCACTTTTACTCGTTTAAATTAATATAAAAATTTTAAAATTTCTGTTTTGTGTATTGCTTTTTTTTATCTCAATCTTAAGAAAATTAAACGAGGTACATACATACATTTTGTTTACGATAAAAATTTCAAAATGTAAGTCAAATTTTTTTCTTTTCAATTAAATTGGTTTTAATGAGAATGCGTATGATCTTGTCAAAAAATTTAAACATTCTCATTATAAAAGAAATAACAACAACAATACACACTATAATTAATACACGTACGGATACTGATGACAAACACATTTTCACAACAAAAGATAAACCAAATTCCCTGACTTAGGAATTTGGCGGGGAAATCGTTTTTGTTCCCATGACTGACTCTTGTAAATTTGTTGTTTTGTATTTTGATCCGAGTGTAGGTATGTACATATGTAAGTTAAATTGGAAAAGAAAAAAACATTAAATACAATTTTAACAACAATACAAAAAAAACAACAACAACAATAAAACATCATATACAATTGTAATTTGTCGAATCCAATACGTGTTTCAGAGTCATGTGTGTGTTTTTTCTTATTAATGCATTTTATATTGACTGTCACTTATTTGTTGTCAAACAATTACTTTGTATGCTTCACTTTAATTAAAAATTTATCGTAAGATTTTTTGAAGCAAAATGTGTGATACAACATAATTGTAATTAATTTTTAATGTTGTCAATATAATTTTGGTTTATTTTTTTCCAAGTAAATTGTAATAAATTGTTTAGGAAAATGTTAGATTAATTGTTATAACCTCCACAACAAGTGGTGAATGAGGGTACACTAAGTTTGTTGTTCCGTGTGAAACTCTTTTTTTGTTCATTTCAGACCTCATAAAACATATTTGTATATTAGGGTGGGTCTATTTAGCAATCGGGTCGAAGTCCAAAAATAAAAATTTGGGCGCCTCGAAAATAATTTTTTTGATATGTTGTAGTGGAACTTTTTTCCTCATGCCAAAAGCTATCGATTGTCGCACAATAGCGTCAAATATTTGTCCTCACAAATCGGCTCGCCCTAATGTATATTCCGGGCTCTTGAGTAATTCTACATATGTCGATTTTGCCAAGCCCGTATGTCCAAATACAGCTCACAGTTGAACGACTCAAAAGAAAAGAACTATATTTATGTCAAATTGTTTCTAGTTCTCCTAAGCAGATTGGTATTGTTATCCTGCACGATCGGTTCAAAAGCAAAAGAGCTAAGAACCCAAATGTGAAACAACTTCCCGAAAAAAATTTATATTTTTGGTACAAAAACTGACATAAATTGGTGACGGATTGCACCGATTCTCATACAACTTTGCAACATTCGTGTCATATTTGCTGCAACGTCGTCATAACTCAAAACAATGCATTTCGAAATAAACGTGTTTAAAGTTTTTGTTAAACACTTAGGAAAAATAATGACACATTCGGCCATGTTTTCAATTCAATTTCAATTTGACTCGAATTCGATTTTTAGAACTTGACTGTTTCTCTTAAAACGGGGAAAGTATAAAAGATATAAAGATAAATTTTGTTTGCCAAAAGTTTTTCAATTAAATTATTAATTGGTGTACATTAATTTTTCAATTAATTTTTTGTTTGCTGCAATTAATTTTTTAAAACAAAACACATAAATTTAAAACACATAAATTTAAATGTATGTGTATATGTTGTGTATTTTTTAGTTTATGCAATAAATTTGTTAAATGACTTAATTTGTGTCGCCAATCCCACCAATTCTTTTGCAGGGGCAAAGTTAGAAAAATTTTTGATTGTCTAAACGAATTGTTTAATTCAATTAAATTTTTGGAGTTATGACGACGTTACAGCAAATGTGCGATATGTATGAATCATGCCACTAAATTTTGTAAATATCGGTCCATAATTTACTAACGACTCCATATAAAGCCCTCCCTCGGCTAACACATTAGTACGCCTGAACCGTAACGAATAATGCGATTTTAGTCGAATCCGGTATATCATAGTTCCATAAGACTAGAAATAACATATTGCCAAATATCGTGAAGATTTCAACACAGCAACCATATAAAGGCCACGCTAAGAAAACACTTTAGTGCGCCTAAAACCGTAATAAATCATAAATGGTTGTGCTAATCGGTCTAAAATTATATACTGATAGGAATGGCATTATAACGCTGATGTATTGCGTCATCAGTACTATGACAAGTGTGTTCGTTTTTGACCCCATGGCACCTTTCATCATTGTGATGGAAGCCTTAATATCACTACGCCAAACTCGCATCAGGGTCAAAATTTCATCAATGGGATGACACATCGGCATCACAGAAATGTCATTAAATTGAGTCATTGGGATTGACTTAAGTCAAAGTGAGAGAATATTATTATTTACTTATCCGTTACACATGTTTGTTTCACTTTTGTTGTATTTCGCCCTTTGTTTACAGAAAAACTCTCAATTAACGGGTCCGTCATCTAACGTTTTTTTCCACTAGTGCTTATTTCGTAAATGGTAACACTAAGCTTATGTCTGATTTGACAGATAATTAGTTTTATCCTTCCGCTGAACGAATATGGTTGTGTATCATTTGAACAACGCTTGGAAATATTGCGACATTACTTTGAAAATCGTGGTAATGTTGCAGAATGTGTGGCGGGTATGTAAACAAGCAAAATTGTCGCATTTGGGGCACAGACAACCCGTACGCATATATTGCAAAGCCGATGCACCCAAAACGAGTCACTGTTTGGTGCGGATTTTGGTCCAGAGGCATAATTGGGCCATTTTTCTTCGAAAATGAGCAAGGAGTGGCCGTTACAGTCAATGACGATCGTTATCGGGCCATGTTAAACGAATTTTTGTTGAAGAGCTACACTCGATGTTTTGCGCCCTGTTTTTGAAGATCGCATTATCAGCCGCAGAGCTGATGTCGTTTGGACACCTCTAAGCTGCGATTTGACACCGTTGGACTATTATTTGTGGGGTGCCGTCAAAGATAAGACAATTGACGCTTTAAAGGATAATAATCGTGAAGCCATTGGTTAAATACAGCTGCACACAATCGATAATGTGCTTAAAAATTTGACCAATCGTGTTGGCTACTGCATTGCCAGCCGAGGCAGCCATTTGAATGAAATTATTTTCCATTATTAACCGGAAGGATTGTACTTTCAAATAAAAAAAGAAACTTGAGAAAATATTCAGTAGTTTTTATAGCATTTTCAAAAAAAAAAGTTATTTGACGGACCCTTTATAAGAGACCAGCAGCATGCCCGATATGGTTTTCGTAATCATCCTTCTTTAAAAATTTGATGTATTAGATGTATTTAACTAAATAAATAAAAAAAAATTATGTGGGAATTTTTGCTTCCTATTTTAGATTTTAAACATTAAAATAATATTAATAATACACAAAATGTGACATCAAGTTTATCTCACTGCTGTCATAGAATAGGTGACGTGTAAAATATGACAAGATTTTATGATGACACTCGTCATTGGATTGGTGTTACTTTTTGAATCATTGATGCCATTTGTAATTTTATTTTGTTTGGAATGCCTGCAATATTGACATAAGACCATAAAAAGTACATAGTTTACATTATGGGTCCTTATGAGTAACGAAGTTAACGAGGTCCGTGTGTCCATTGAAATGGGGTTTCCGAAGATCGCCGATATGATGGGAAGTAGGTTGCTAAGCAAAAATTCAGCTAGATTGGTCCACAAATAACTAAAATATGATTTAAAAATCACGACTGCCTCAAATTTTACCCATAAATCCCTTGTTGTTGTTGTTTTTTATGTATATCTAAAGAACGGCAATAGCCAAAGATTCCAAATTAGGTAGAAGCTTTTTTGTTATCAAAAGACAATATCCAACAAAATATGGGCGGGAGTGGATAATTGGGCTTGGATCAAAATAGATTAATGTATACCTTACGAACGGCAAGAGAAACATTTTCCAAATTTGGTGCACATTGCTGTTTTATCAATACACAACCTTTCTAAATAGGCGGAACTGGACAAGTCGACGTGGCACAAAAGACAATGTCGATTTTACTGACCCACATAAAGTTTAATAGAGACAACTTTTATGACTTTGTCGCTAATCCTGTCCTTCATAATGAATCATAGGGGACATCAAACAACACGTTGCTGCTCATACTGTACACGACGGTTTCCTCTAAATTTTCCTTAAAAATAATTTTTTTTTCAATATTTATTTATTGAATCTTCATATACTAAATATGAACTAACAATAATTATTCAAATCTTATCCTTATACTTTGTTTTGTGCCCTGCCAGTGCCAGGCAACAAATTTCGTTATCAAGGTTGCTGTCCACATATGAAGGTGTTTGTCGCTCTTCTGATTGGGTGAGGGCTGCAGTGTCTCTTCTTCTTAAGCGAGTGTGGCCGCCATGATTTAAAATATTTCGAGCTAGTGGATTTCGGTGTTGTTCAAGCCTTTTAAAATATCTAACTGCATATTTTGTAATCACAGTTTTAACTAATGGAACATTGAGCTCCTTGCGAATGTTTGAGTTTTTAACATACCAGGGAGCCTTTGAATTTTTTCGATATTAGAGGCCGAGGCAGTGCCCCATAGTTGAATACCGTAGCAAGTAGTCCGTAGCAAAATAAATGATTTTTAAAGTATTGCAATCGCAAAATAATTAAATTTTAAAAAAAAATATTTTTAAATCTGCAATCTTTTTTTTCGAAATCAATTTGGTTAAAATAATTTTAATTTCAATGCCAATTGTTTGCAGTTTTTATATGGTTTATAGTTCTTAACTATAATTGGGGCATTCAAGTCGTAATGTTATAATATCCTAATATTTTACATTATTATTATAATTATAATTATTATTATTTTTATTATTATTATTATTATTATTATTATTATTATTATTATTATTATTATTATTATTATTATTATTATTGTTATTATTATTATTATTATTATTATTATTATTATTATTATTATTATTATTATTATTATTATTATTATTATTATTATTATTATTATTATTATTATTATTATTATTATTATTATTATTATTATTATTATTATTATTATTATTATTATTATTATTATTATTATTATTATTATTATTATTATTATTATTATTATTATTATTATTATTATTATTATTATTATTATTATTATTATTATTATTATTATTATTATTATTATTATTATTATTATTATTATTATTATTATTATTATTATTATTATTATTATTATTATTATTATTATTATTATTATTATTATTATTATTATTATTATTATTATTATTATTATTATTATTATTATTATTATTATTATTATTATTATTATTATTATTATTATTATTATTATTATTATTATTATTATTATTATTATTATTATTATTATTATTATTATTATTATTATTATTATTATTATTATTATTATTATTATTATTATTATTATTATTATTATTATTATTATTATTATTATTATTATTATTATTATTATTATTATTATTATTATTATTATTATTATTATTATTATTATTATTATTATTATTATTATTATTATTATTATTATTATTATTATTATTATTATTATTATTATTATTATTATTATTATTATTATTATTATTATTATTATTATTATTATTATTATTATTATTATTATTATTATTATTATTATTATTATTATTATTATTATTATTATTATTATTATTATTATTATTATTATTATTATTATTATTATTATTATTATTATTATTATTATTATTATTATTATTATTATTATTATTATTATTATTATTATTATTATTATTATTATTATTATTATTATTATTATTATTATTATTATTATTATTATTATTATTATTATTATTATTATTATTATTATTATTATTATTATTATTATTATTATTATTATTATTATTATTATTATTATTATTATTATTATTATTATTATTATTATTATTATTATTATTATTATTATTATTATTATTATTATTATTATTATTATTATTATTATTATTATTATTATTATTATTATTATTATTATTATTATTATTATTATTATTATTATTATTATTATTATTATTATTATTATTATTATTATTATTATTATTATTATTATTATTATTATTATTATTATTATTATTATTATTATTATTATTATTATTATTATTATTATTATTATTATTATTATTATTATTATTATTATTATTATTATTATTATTATTATTATTATTATTATTATTATTATTATTATTATTATTATTATTATTATTATTATTATTATTATTATTATTATTATTATTATTATTATTATTATTATTATTATTATTATTATTATTATTATTATTATTATTATTATTATTATTATTATTATTATTATTATTATTATTATTATTATTATTATTATTATTATTATTATTATTATTATTATTATTATTATTATTATTATTATTATTATTATTATTATTATTATTATTATTATTATTATTATTATTATTATTATTATTATTATTGTGTTTCATACAAAAAGGTCCTAAAATCATAAGATTTTTTATGCTGTGTTTATTATTTTGTCATAACTACTCAGTTGAAATCTAAATTACGAGGGTTGCTCATTAATAGAACTTATATTAGGAGCATGTGAGTACTTCAACAGAAAAATGCAGTAAGCGAGTAAATTGAAAAATTTGATCTCACAAAAACCTGTTGTCCAAAAAAGTTCGTGAATGCAAAATTTGTAAGAATTTGTAAAATAAAGGCAACACCTGATGGCAAATAATTTAAGTGTTGAATAATGTTTACACTTTTGACTAATTAACTCGTTTTCTTATCGGTACCCGATTAAAAACTTTTTATAAGCCGAACATTTTTGGAAAATATGTACAAACAAATTATTTTGTGTAATCTTTCATGTTTGTTTGTTTGTTATTTTATTTCATTTTACTAATTTGTGGCGGGTTAATTTATTCAAAAGAACATAAATATTTTTTTGCTATTGATTACTTAAGTACCCTAATACTTTAAACTTTTACAACTCTTGAAAATTAACATAACAAAAAAAGTTTCAAAAGTTGGTATTTAGCCAACTAAATCCTTCACAAACAAATTTAATTAATTTATATTTATTCACTTTTTGTTTTGGCTTAATTTTGATTTCAACTTTTCTTTTATTTAACATTTTTTTTTACAATTTGTAAGCTTTTGTTTGTTTACTT
Source organism: Pollenia labialis (assembly GCA_949318255.1). Taxonomy (NCBI): domain Eukaryota; kingdom Metazoa; phylum Arthropoda; class Insecta; order Diptera; family Polleniidae; genus Pollenia; species Pollenia labialis. Next base: position 71,304,332 of record OX439140.1, read on the forward strand.
TTTGAAACATTTGTACTTTTGTTTTACTAAATTTTACTCCAAAAATTTCTGCAGTAAAAATTTGGTAATACTTCGTCAAGAACTTTCACTTTTCACTCTCAATTTGGGTTCTCATTTACTGTATTTTATGTACGCGAACGCTATTTAGTAAAATTCAGTAAAGTTCAGAAAAAAATTGTAAAAACTTTTGTTTTCTCAAACGCAGCTATTTTTCTTATTGATATTGTTCCAGTCTTATGCAACCACCCTGTAATATAAAATAAGAAACATTTACCCCCAATTTTACCATATTCAGTTATAATTAACTATCAGTTATAGCTGTCAAAACATATTGTTAACTGAAAGTTAAAGTAATAGTTAGTTTTAACTGAACTTGGTTAAATTGGAGGTTAAACTATTTATTAATTATTTAATTATCAACCACATTGTTGGAAAACTAAACCAAAAACACAAACTATAAATAAATATAAAATATCACACATATTAACCGCGGTTAAAAAAACTATTGATTTCATAAAAAAAATTCAAAATAAACCGACACATTATCGAGACAGAAATTTAATTTGAATCATAGAAAAAAATCTATTTATAAATATTACGTCGACAAAAGAGAGTACAAACGCGGTATAAACATGACAATTGAGTCTATAATTTAATGTTATGGAATTTTACTAAAAACGTGGTTAAAAAATAAATATTTTGGATATAAACAATTATTACACTCAAAAAATTTGCTTAGTCTAGAAAATAAATAAAAAAAATCCACTATAAAATTAAAGCAAATGTTTTAAATGACAGAGAAAGAAAACAAAACAAATTTAAAGCAAAGAATGTTTAAAATGGGAAAGAACCAAAGTTATTGATTTGTCTGTCTGGCTTAATCACTTGTGTATAGCTTGCTTAAACAGGCCTTTTAAAGACTTTAAATCCAGGCTAAAACCTTAAACTCTTTTTTGCCAGACCAAATACATTCTTCTGGTCATATTTGAAACCATAATATTTTAATTTGTTTTAATTAAATTAATTTTACTTGGATATTTTTTTAGGTGTCTATTATTTTGTTAAAACTATTTAAAATACAGTCATGGCTTGAAATGTTTTATTGTTATTAAGTGCCACAATATTTGTATTTATTGCAGCATATGATGTAATATTTGCCATTTTCAATAAATACTTAATTTGAATTTTGCAAATTCTTGTTGAAATAATGAAAATATTTTAATTGAAGATTAATTAAGCTTAACGAATTTTGCCTTCAAAATTAAACATTTTGGTCCAAATTTAAATAATACTTAATAAAGGCAATAGCATACATTTCAATTTGGTATATTTATATTAAATACTTCTGCTACATTTAAAAATAACGTAATAATATAAGTTTAAAATAACAAACTAAAAACAAGATTACAAATCTGTGGCATTTTGGCAAAACATCTTAAGTCGAGATAAGATAGCAAAAAAAGTTAAAAAAAAAATGGGTGAAAAAATCATTTTTATCAAAGAATAAAATAAACCGAAATTAAAAAAAAATTTCGTTTCTAATACAAAATATTAAAATAGTAAACAAAAATGTTTTTTGATCGAAAATTAGTACAATTTAAAGCATTTTTTTCAACTTCTTAAATTTGACTTAAGATGTTTTGTCAAATACTTTAGAATATAGTCAAGACAATGTATTATCGTTAGAGCCAACAAAATTTTGCGTGTTTCGTAGCTAAAATAAAAATCAAAAACCAAAAGCTAACGAGCGCCTACACCACAGAGGCGTCAAGAGACAGAAAATATTGTTTTTTTTCGGATTTTTTTTTCGAAAGCTGCCTTTTTTGCATTTTTTGTTTTGATCACGCCGTTTTACACTTCTTCGAAAGCTGCCCTCGTAAATGATTTGAGCATTTTTCGTACGTCAGTTTTTACATCTCTATCAGTGGCGGAACCAACGTTTGCCAATAGCAGCACGAATGATTGCTAAACGCAACTCGGACATCAGCAAAAAGCAAAACGAAGAGAATCTTAATTCGCATGAAGAATTATAGATGAGGACAATTGATATTTTGCATGTAAAACCAAAGCAACAGAAATATGTTTTCAAATCAATGTCACAATTTTATTGCTGTTTGTACACACATCTGTATTTTATCGTTGTAAGCAGTGTTGCCAAAACTCATTAAGGAAAAAACGCTAGATTTCGTTAAAAAATGCCAGGATAAATGCTAAAAATATTACTATAAAAATTTTAGAAAGATCTTCATTAAAGTAAGGGCCAATTAATTATTTATAAGATGCTGCATATTGTCCTTCAGGTTCAACGACGAGGTGTCAAATCACCTTTAATAAAGGTTTTCCAAATACTTGACAGGTGCAGTTGCACTATGCACAGCACATAAACTTAATGTTGCCTCTGCTGAACTTTGTAGCAAATCCTTTAGAAAGATAGGATTGTTTTTAGTTAGCCGGGAGTAACAGTTACAATTACCTTACCGTAAAAATGTAAGACCAATCTGTTTCTTACAGATTGAAACGTAACATCTTACTGCTAACTATAATCGTTATAATTGCAACAAAATGGATCAGCTGATTTGCAACGTTACTGTTACTCCCGGCTAACTGAGCCTTTGTTTCTATGTGTTGCTCCAGGCCATTAATTTTAGATAATATCGCATTTGCATTAATTGCAAAAGGTTTTTTGCTAAATCATCTGTTTCTTTCACCTAATCTTTGCGAAACTTTTGTGAAAAGGTTTTTACTTATATTTTAAAATGTTCTCCTTTTTTGATTTTTATTTCAGTGAAACATTAATGAGCATTAACATCGTTGCATTTTTCAATGTCAGCATCTTCCGTTTTTTCTTTCTTTTATATTTCAATGAAACATTTGGGGACTTCACAAGATGTGCTATCAAGTCATATCGTCGTAATGTCCTAAATAATATTTTACAATAATTTGAAAAAAAAATTGTTGTGTTAAAAACAACAACAAAATAATGCTGTGTTCATTGATTCGTCATAACTGTACAGGAGAAATCCAAATTATAAGCGGTAAGCATAACATATCTTGTTATTATTTTAAGGCATACTTTATGACTACCTTGTGAATACCCCAATTATAAAAATGGAAAATATTAAAAATATCACAAGAACTTAAAAATGCTAGGAATTTTTAAATAATGCTTCATGCTTAATCAGTTTTTTTTCATGCTAAATGACTTTAAAAATGCTAGATCTAGCATGAAAAATGCTAAATTGGCAACACTAGTTTTAAGCTGCATATTTGCTGAGTTAGTGACTCTGCTCGCGTAAGTTTTAGCACATACTTCGGCGGCTACTAGTTAGTACCAAGGCGAATTAGCTACAGTTGATGTCGAAAATGCATCTGATTTTGGCCGTTCGAGCTTATTTGTTTTGATTTGTTAGTGTTTTGCTAAGAACGGTTGACATTTCGAGTCGTAAACACTAACAATGCAATAGATAAAAACCCTATGTTGTTTCTGTTGCAGTTGGATTTTTGTAGTTCCGACACCACCTGTAGTTGAATTCGCCTTGGTTATTACTAAGCACGGCTGCTTTTAGCACTTATTCGTTCAGCTTTTTTGTGCTTTTAGTATTCTTGTATCAAGAATTTTCTTTATCTGCTTTTTAATAACGTATCAATTTTACAATTTTCTTTAGGTTTTTCATTTTTTAACTAGCTTTATTCTTAGCTGAGCCCAAATAAACATTTTGGGACTTTTCCTTTTAGTTGGCTATCAATGTTTGTCGCTTAAAAAACAAAATAATGGTTTGGCTCTTTTGCACTAAATAAAAACAAAACATTGGCTTTTGAACTATAAACTATAAACTCTTTCGCCCGCATTTATAAAAAAAATTTTAAATTTCATAAATGTTTACAAAACAAATTTTGTATGAAAATTTGCCTTAATAAACGTTTGCTAAATTTAATAATCGTTTATAAATACGGGGATTTAGCTTTAACTTAAAAAAATAGTGCAAATTTAAGAGCAATTTATAGACTATAAACGTTACTGCGAAATATAAAATATTTTGCGCACTATGTGTAAAGTTGGCCAATAATAGACTAGAGTGCAACAAAAATAAAAGCTTTAACTATAAACTTTAGTGCTATTTATAAACTTTAAAGCTCAAACTATAGACCATAATGCAAATTATATATGTAGTGCCAAATATAGACTACAGTGCATAGTGACAAATAAAGACTTTAGTGAAGATTTTAGACTATTGTGGCTTTTGTCTCTTTTTTAAATTAAACGAATATTTATTTCTATACAAATGTGTACCAAATTCAAAATATTTCTCTTCCATTACGGTTAATACATATAAAAAAATCGATTTGATTTGAGTTAATTCTAATTGGAAATAAAAATAATTTTATTTATAAAGTAACTAATTTATTAGAAAATTAATCCGAATTAGTATACATACATATGTACATATTATTGAGGCCCTATGTTTCTTATAGGAACGACATACAAATGATTAAAATAATTCCATTAGAATTCCATTAATGTATTTCAAATGTGACACATAATTTTCACAATTCTATCGCAACGTGTTTTATGAGTGATCAAAGAGAGAGAGAGACAGAGTGGGAGAAAAAACAGCGTTGCCAATTTCTGTGTAGTTATCCAAAAGCGAGACAAACTTTCTCGCGCAAAAGAGCAATTTTTTCGTTGGTTGTGTGGCAAGTGGCACCATCCTGTCGGAACCAAGTTGCGTCCAGGCCAATATCCTCAATTTCTGGCCACAAAAAGTCAATTTTCATCTCACGATAGCGAACAAAATTCATGGTAACTGCATGGCCGACCTCATTTTTGCAGAAGTGCGGCCCGATGACGCCGCCAGCTCATAAACAGCACCAAACACATTTTTCGACTGTGGACACATTTCATCCATTATGCTGACCAAAAAATTACGAAGCATTTTGATTTAAACGCTCATTTTCGTAAAAAGCTTCAATAATCTATGGTTGAATTTGTTAAACACTGAAACAAAGAAATGCCAAATTAAGTTGGACAAAAATCTTGACGTTAAGGTGTGACTCACAATTAACATCGTGCATTATGGTTCGACCACCCTTTATAATAACTTCCATTATTATTCTGTCAGTTTCGAACTCTTCTTATATAGCGATGTTTTAAAACCAATCGAAGTAAGGTATTCATGCACCGAAGCAATCCGATGTTTCTTTTACTCATCAACATCGAATAAACATCGTTTTTTTTTATTCGATGCATCCCAACTTAAAACCAACATTCGATATGAAATAGTGGGCAGGCATTAAACCCGAAATTTGGGAAAAGTGTTAAATATGTTAAAAAAAACACGTATTTATGAACGAAACAGGATATCATTTCTTAAAGCATTTTTTTAAAAATTCACCAACGGCTAAAAAAAAATATATAAAAATTCAATAAATATAAATATTGAAAAATAAAACTATTAAATGGAAACGTTTTCAACAATAATACCTTGTTGCTCATTCTGTATCACCCTGTTTAAATTCGTTATTTAATTATTTTGAATAATTTTGATTACATATTTGCCTGTGTAAAATTTAATGTAAGTTCCGGCAACTCTGAAACAAAGTTGAGTTTAATTAATTTATATGAACGTATGTATGTGATTATTGAATTGAATTTGAATGACATGACATTTCCTAATGGAGCGTTTATAATTCTGTCTAAGTACAGGGATGGGAATTTGATTTCTTGATATTTTCTCAGGGTTTTGAAAAATAATTCTCTTTCTATATTGTAGTAAATTTGTTGCTTTTTCATTTTGAGTTTGAAGAACTTTGTTTAATTTTGTTAGATAAAAATTTTCTCATTATGATTTCCTGAATATGTCTAGTCATACAGATAAAAAAAATGATTTGTAACTATTTTCAGCAATATTAGTTATTTACCGACATTTCTTTGATTTTTTTTGTTTTGTTTATTTTATGTTACGATTTCTTTAAGTTTTTAATAAAAAAAAAAGAAAGATTTTAGGGATATCATCATTAAATAGAATAAAAACCAGCAAAAAAGAAAAAAAAAAGAATAAATCACTGTTTTAAAACTATTTGACAGTTTAAGCCCAAAAGCTAAATAAATGACAAAATAAAAGAGAAATTAATTTAAAATTAAGACAAAAACAAAAAAAAAAAAGTTTTGCATTTTTTACACAAAATTTAAAATTTAACGCTTTTTCTTTACTTAATTTATGTATCCAAATCGTAATCTATCTAAATTAAAGTTTTTCAAATTTGCCATCTTTTATAGCCGCCAAAAACAAAAATATTTTCAACATCAAAAAAACATTTAAAAAAAATTAATTAAAAGTAACGCCTAACAATTACTGGAATTCACTGACTGTTTGAATATTTAATGACAAGTTCAATCTGACTATTCAGTTGTACGTTTAAAATTCCCTACAATTGTCCATTTAACGTTATTTTTTTTGTTTAAATCAAAAAATACACTTTTATGAATCGTTTAAAGCGTTTTGTTTTTCTTAACAAATAAAATTATTTCTTTTTTTTTAAACAATTGAAACACGCGTTGAGCATGATCAATTTTAAAAGTTTAACGGGACCAACAGAAATTGAAAATAAAAATCTGATTTAGACTTTAGAGATTATTCTTTAAGTCAAATTGTTTTATGAAAATCATTTAAAAAAATCATAATTAAGATTTTATATAAAATTGTGAAAAACTATTAACAAAATGTTTAAACAATATATAAAATAAGTCTTCCTACAGTTGGTCACACACACACAGGCAGCAATGTGCAACAATTTTTCAATACGCCTAAGTAGCAATGTTAGTGCTGCGGGGAAATATCAAAATCCCGAAATGTCATAGTCCCGACTTTTTTAAATCCCGAATTTTAGAATTTTGAATCTAAAAATCCTAGACTTTAGAATCCCGAATTTTAAATCCTAAATTTAAGAATACTGAATTAAGAAACTTTAGTTAGCGAACCCGGTATTTGTTTTACCACAGAGGGGAAAATCCTTGCCACCGGCTGAAGGCAATTCAGTAATTCAGGATTTTTAAAGTCGGGAATTTTGGATTTGAGATTTTAAGATTCGGACATATGACCGTAACCCTTTGGGCTTATAATCCTGCAAGAATATACAATCGGCAATTATTTAGGAGATGTAGATACCTTACCTTCTTCCTAGGTGATGTTGCTACTCAACAGCTATACAACAGCACCTCGGGATAAAAATCCCCTCAGGCTGAACACTGCCACAAGTGGTGAAAAATTAGCCCTTTAGTGGGATTGCCAGGTTATCCCTTCTTGCGACTTTGGAAACAAAACCACAAAGTATCTTTTCAACGAAGCAAAACTTCCGCAAAGACAATCCTCCAGAAAGCCGGACAGTATTTCGTGCAAGAAGCTTACTTACGGAGGCCTCAACCAATAGTCAGTACGGGGACGTTCTACCGGGTACTACAGACTCCTATGCTTTAAAATAGGGTCTCTGGTCAGCCACGATCGCAAGAGATCGTAAAGATCTTCTGAGGTCGGTAAATCCAAAATTAACAGATCTCACTAAAAGGCGAAATATCCTTAAGATAATCTCTACATACTACCGGGAGGGACACTTTGTCACACTTATCATTTTGTTTTGCTTCTTTTCAAACATTACAAAAAGAACTTTTAAATCTGAACTCTCCTGCTCTGTCTTTCTTTCAATATGCAAAGTTTCAAATCATTACTATAAAAATTTTATACCAAAGTTTAACAATAATACATACAATTTAATAAAAGCCTTTAAAAAACATGTATTTGAACACTTCTTCTAACAGTTGGTCTTACTGAAATTTTCACTTTAATTTTCTCAGCATCAAAAGTTATTTTAAAAGCTTAAGTTCTACTTCATTAATAGGCTAAGTTATCTGAAAAAAATCTACTTCAGAAGTTCTAAAAAAAATATTATTTTTAAAACATTTACTTAGTTGGTCACTTTTTTTATTTTTTCTAATGATTTTCAAACATCACGAATAAATGCTTTTTATTGTCATTTGTTAAAGTACGAACAATTTATATTTATCCATAAAAACAATTCAAGCTAATAAAATCTAAAAAAATACGCGCCTACAAACAAATTTTGAGAAAAAATTACGTTATTTTTTAAATAATCCAGTAGCAGAAAAGGGCAACAACAGCAAATGGCAAACAGAGTATAACGACCTACAAAAAACAACAAAGATTTATTCGTATTTATCGCTCTCGTAAAAAAAATTAAGACAAAACGCCAAATTAAACACAACGCATGCGTAGCGCCCAGCTTTTTTCTATGAGTCCAAAGCGTAAAATAACATCAATAAAAACAAAATAATAATTTATGCTACTTAAAATTTAGTAATACTTTAAACAGTGGTGTCAAGCATTTAAAAGTCAAACGTATGTAAAGGGTGTTTTTCATAGAGTGAAACCAGTTTAAATCATTATAAAACAAGGAAATATATTTTTAATATCAATAAAACGGGCGTAATTGGGAAAAAAATTTTATTAAATTGATGTTTAAATATGATTTCTGCCATGTGGCCGACGCGTAGAAGGCGTAATCTGGAACACCAATTTTCAAAAAATGTTCGCATTCAAACCATCATTGTTTTTGAAGACACCAAAGCGTACCAAATAGTAATTTCCTGTGGATGTAATGGCGTTTTCACAAGAGCTTGTTGATTCTCCCCAAAAAAAAAACAAATACGACAATTCTGTTTATTTACGTTCCCATTCAACCAGAAATGGGTTTCATCGGAAAATAAAATTTTGAATGGAAATTAAAAATCAATATAAAATATCCGCTTCAGCCCATTCGCCGAATTATTTTGATCTAAAATTTCAACAATTTGCATGCGTTTCTCTGGTGTAAGTCGATTCATAATGAAATTTCAAAGCAAACTAAAAAAAAACAACTATCAGCTGTTAAATAGTTGCTCAAATAAAGCAGTGATGCCAACTCAAAGCTGTGACATTATTATTGAGTATTTTCTATAAAGTTTTTTATAAACAAATCTTGTAAAAACTAGCATTTTTATAGCAAATCAAGTATATTACAGTATATTCTATAAAAAATCGTAAAGAGTGAAATAAATAACAAGCAATATTTTTCAATATTTTTTTGTGCACAGAACACCTTCTAATGCAATTCAATTTAAAAAGGAAAAATTGGAGAATTGGGAAAAAATGCCGGGAAATTTATATTCATAAATGGACTGTACAAAAAAAAAATCTAGAAAAAATTCGTCTACACCAGAAAAATCTTTATTTCGGAATTTTATATAGAAGATCTTGTATATATCAGAAATATCTATAGAAGAGTATTATGTATAAAACAGTGTTTAAAAAACTGTAGTCAAAACTACAATTTCTCCCACTTCTTTATTTGTCAGTGGCAAAAAAAAATTTTGCTTTTGCTACTTATTCATTAAATGAAACAGTCGCTGTCAAACCAACTCAAAAAGCAAAAAGTTGTATACAAATGTTCGTTATTTGTTCCACAGTTTTTTGTTTCGACTGCAGTTTTTTAAAGCCTGGTATAACATCTTGTGTATAAGAATATATTCGTTAGGAAATATTGTGTTTTAAGTGACTTCTATATTAGGTATCTTTAAAAAGTCTTGTGTTATACACAAGTATTTTTCTTGGAAATCCTGTATATAAAAGTATTGTTAATACAAAACCTGTGTAAAGTACTAATTTCCATTGTAGAAAAACTGCAATTTCCTCCACTTTTTCATTTGTCATTGCCAAGAGAAAAACTGTTGCTTTTACTTCTGATTCATTAAATGCAAGGCGAATTAACTACAGTCGAAACGGCATCTGATTTTGACAGTTCGAGCTTATTTATTTTGATTTGTTAGTGTTTTGCTAAGAATGGTTGACATTTCGAGCCGCAAACACTAACAATGCAATGCAAAAAACACTATGTTGTTTCTGTTGCTGTTGGATTATTATAGTTCCGACAGCACCTGTAGTTGAATTCGCCTCGCTGTCAATCCAAAAGCAAATAAGGAAAAGTTGTACACAATTTTTTGTTCGCAAGTTTTTGGTATTTTCTATAGAAAATTTTTTGCATTAGATTAATTCCCATAGAAAATCATGTGTATAATAGAATTTTATACGGAAAATCCAATATATAAGAGAAATTTCTATAGAAAATCTAGTGTATAAGAGTAGATCTCATAGAAAATTTTGTGAATAAAAGCGGCTTATAAAAAAAATCTTAAAAGAAATATTTTAAGAAAACTTGTTTCTAAGAGTTATTGACACCTAACATTTTCTATGGAAAATTCCGTGTATAAAAGTATTTCCTAGGGAAAATGTTGTGCTTTAAAATTACATTCCGTATACTTAATGTTAGCACCACTGTCTTTTAGTTTAGGTATTAAAAAAACAAGCCAAACTTTTTGTTTACTTAACTCTCACTTGCTCAATTCTTTTATAAAAAGTTCAAATGAAAACAAGCAAGATAGAATAGTCGATCGAGCCCGACCATTTGATACCCTAAGGGCTAAAAAATCAAAGCAAGTTAAACTCTCTTGTTGGTTTAAAATGTCTTTAGACCAACAAATCTATAAATCACCAAACATATAAAACATCTTTAAACGCCTAAAATTGGCGTTTAAACTACCAATACAGGCCATATGAATTTGATAAGATTTATCGTAGTGCTGCCACATGTTATGTTTTTAATAACATAAAATACATGTAACACTGATTTACAGTTATTTAATATTAAACATAAATTCAAGTTTAGTTTAACTAAACCAGTGTTTCAACCATCAGTGATTTATTTGCCATAAGCCACAGCATATGATAACAAATTTTCGAACTTTTAGCTAAACATAAATTGTGTTATAAAGTAAGGATTCATATGAGGGTTCTTTGTGCCATATATTATCGTAATATAAGATTTCTTTGTCTTAAAGCGATTTTGGAGAGGGGGTTTATATGGGACATATGCCAATTTTTGATCTACCAGTACAAAATTGTGTCATTCCATAGAAGCTTTAACGTAATCGTTGCCAAATTTTATGTCAATACCAATATAAATAAGGAGGTTATGGCACTAAAAGCCAAAGGGAGTTGTATTAATATGGAAGATATGGTAAAAATGTACCGATATAGCAAAAATAATTTGGTTAGACGATTTATGTTGCAATAAGATTAGTTTGGACCAGATTTGATCTTGAAACCAACATAATAAGATAGCTTAATGGCACAAATACTATTCCGGAAAGAAGTTGGTATAAGTGCTAGATGAAAATATGAACGGATTCTTACCAGTTTTTTAAAAAGCTTCATCCTTATGTACCAAATTTCAACAAATTATCTTTAAAATTGCCACCTGTAATTTGCGCTTAAGGTTACATGGAAAGATAACCAGCCAACCGGAAGGACAGAATCACTGTCTGAGTCGATTAGTATAAAGGCGGGTCTAGGACCAATATTTCAATGCGTTACACGCATCAGCACAAACGCATAATACCCTCTACACTACTGTGGTGTGGATACAATGAACATTGAAATGATGTCATACGCTTTTGAACACTAATCGTTTAAATTCGTTATTATTATAGCATTGAGCTCTTTTTTTTTTGCTTTGTATTAAATAATAATAAAAGCTTGTTAGGAAGTTATTAACAAATTAAAATGTATATTTTTTTTTAATTTGTTGTGTGTGTTTGTTTTTTGCAAAATATATAATAATTTCTTTTTTTTTCGCATTCTTCAGAACAGTTTCTTAAGGAGAAAAAAAGGTTTTGAAAATGATGATGATGTCATGGAAGTTTTTTACGGTTATAATAGGAATATTTGTTGAACGCAAAAAAAGTATCGAAAGTAATATTTATTGTATAAGAAGTTAAACAAAAATGTTAGATTATTAAGCCACAACTTGCCTGAAAGTTTTCGGCGCCGATGCTTTTCAAAAGGTCTTAGGCAAATCACCTAAGTCATTGCTGCGTCATACATAGTAAGAAAAAAAGGAACATAATGAAATATTGTATGTTTAAAGAATATTTAACAATACTTCAAATATTTTCACACTTTGTGGGAAATAATCTAACAAACTTCAAATAAAATAACCAAGAAATAAAAATGAAAAAACTCAAATAACTCATAACTTCATATGCATGCCATGTATATGAAAGATAGATATTCAATTTCCGTTAATTTGAAATTTCCGTTAAATGCAATAAAGCAAGTCAACATTGACAAATAATTAAGAAATTTAAAAAAGCGAACAACAAACAAACATGTGTTAATAATGACTCAGTAATTCTACAAAAACGTCTCTTAAATATGAAATACCAATCCAAATACAAAATTTACTTAATGATTAATAATTTTCAACAAATTACCAACAATAAAAATATGTTAAAAGAATCGCTTAAATAATTTATGTGCCCAACAAAAAAAAAACTATAGTTATAACCAGAAAAACCAGAAATATGCTCTGAAAAGGGTTTTATGCTCATTAAATATGCAGTAAAAACTTGATAAATGTGCACTAAAAATCTTATTAAAAAACAAAACATTTTAACAATTTAATAATATTTGCATATAATAAACAAGCAAAAAAAAGATTGGTCGGTCAATTCCAACCATATGATACCCTACACCACACTGCTTCTAACCAACATTTCCAAGAATGTAAACAATTGGAACCCGTAGACAGTCATAGACGCACCAGAACAAAATTTGTGCCAAATAAAAACTAGATTCATAACAACATCTATACAAGATTTTTGTGATATTAAGGTAATTTTAGGAAACATCACTGCATTTTATATCAACATTAGCATTTATAAAAAAGTTATGGTCTTAAAAGCTATTTTCGGGAATTATATTTTAAGGGGAGCGATTTCACCAAATTTATTAAGGTTATTTAGTTAACAGTAAGTGGTCCGAGTTTAATCAAAATACGAACATGATAAGACGGACACAAAGTTTCTATTCCGGAAAGAAGTTGGTTCTAACAAGGTTTGCTGGATAGTTATACAGCCAGACGGATGGATATCGTTTGCTCGACTTAGAAATTGAATCCCTCTGTTCACCAGAATTTAAAATATTTTTTTTTTGTTTCACTGCGAAAGCACCAAAATTCAAACTATCCCAATAGGCGTCAAAAAGGTTGAATATGCTCTATAAACCTAAACAAATGCTACAAAAATGTTATTTTTACTAAAATATGAAAAAAAAATAACCTCACCAGGGTTGCCAGATTTGACGATTTATCGTAATTTTGACGACTTTTTGTTCCGAAATAAGCAAAGTGCCGATTTCCTGATTTTTTTCGAAACAGTGACGATTATTTTCAGTCCCCAAAGTCTGAATAAAACATTAAGGGGGTAATTTTGTTGTTCACTTCACCTTGCGTTGAGAAAATTTTCATATAAAATTTTTAAAATTTTCAAAAATTTTCAACGCAAGGTGAAGTGAATAACAAAATTACCCCCTAAATTTTCTGACACGTTCGTTTTTTTTTATCTTGGAATGTTTAACAGCCGTACCTGAACAAGAGCGGAAGGCGGAACGTTTTCTTTTGCTTAGCTTTGACGCTGATATGCCATGCCAAAGCAAGAGCGTCAACGTTGTGTCACGAACAGTAGTGAGAGCTTTCTTGTTAAATAAAACCCACAAATTATAAATAAAAATAAAGATAAAAACGAAGTAGATTGGCCAAAAAATAGCTAAATTGCCATTATTTATTTACAATAGCGGCAAACTTCATTATTAAACGAGCTGTCAAAATCGGTTATTCCAATTGCAAAGCGTTGAGGCCGCCCAATTAAAAAAACTAAAAAACGCGTGCGGCTTTTGTTTAGGCACAGCAGTAATATGGAAGTCTTACGAACATCTTTAAATGATTATTTTCAGAGCACAAAAACAACAATGTGTCACTTTGTTTATCTTTCGCCAAACCATTATCGAATGAACCTTTTACGACTCTCTGTATAAATCATATTTTCAACAATTATACGGCGAACATTTCACGAGTAGTTAGATAATATCTACATGAGTCTAAAACGAACGATAATTCACATGAAAGACTCGTTAGATAATCTTTTCCGACGACTAAAACGATTGAAGAAGAGTCTTTCGCTGTGCTATGAAAGAATCGCATTCGTGTAACAGTTATTCCCGTGTGAGGAATCTTCTACATTAAAAAAATGCAGTCATCGACGATCAAAGACGCTCGTGAGACTCCCAGAATCTCTTACACGATTGAAAATGCTAGCTGGGCAAGAAGTAATTATGTTTTTGTTTTTTTTTTCATAAAAATCGAACAAAAATTGTTAAAAAAAAACTAAACATTATTTTTTCTCAGGAAATTGACGATTTCCTCACAAATTTATCTTACGGCCCTGTGCCCTTAGAAATCGATGCCAAAATTCATTAAAAGCTCAAACGGATAACGATATTGTTTCAGCCTTAATTGGTAGCACAAGAAAAACATGCAATTGCGTACTTACGATATTCCTATAAGGAATTAATATCGTATATCTTGAAATTTTCTTACTGCCAAGGTTTTACTGATATTTTACTGAATCAATAGATATAACGAAGTATTTTTTGATCCCCTTCAGATTCCTTATATCCAAGTTTCACTGTAGATATTTGATAGAAAAAAATGAATTTTCGTTGAGAACTTTTATTTAACACCAAATCAGTTGTTTAAAGTACTTCTGTTAATTGATATTTTACTTTTTTCGGTTAAAAATAGATTAGTTTATTTGAAAAATGTTTGTGTGTTTATTTTTTTTTTTAATAAAACTCCAATTAATAAAAATATAATCAAAATATTTGTTTCAATTGCAAACAAAAGAAACTTCTTTAGGAAACTACATCAATTTATAATTAATGATGATTGAATCAGTTTTGACACAGTTTTTGCAAAATATTTAGTTTTTTCTTAATTTTGAATTAATTAAAAAATAAAGTTTATTTATTCTTAAAATGAAGACGAGCACTTGACCTGCTGTTATTTGGGCTTAATCAAGCACAGTGGGGTTAGAAAAGCATAAAATAAATGAGAATTAATAACATTTTAACAACTCGTCCCGCCTTTTTTGTATTTTGCCAGAGGTTAAACTTTTCGAAATACAACTTATAAAGTAAACAATTTTTTTTATATAAAAAATTAATGTAATCTTATTTTATAGAACAAATTTTTATAACGGTATTTTTAATTGAAAATCTTAGAAATCATGTTAAAAAACTAGTGATAAATAGTTAAAAAATTATAATAATTTTTTTTTAAATAAAAAAATTTTCAAAAAAAAAAAATTGTGTTGAAAAGTGTTTGCTATAGAAAAAATCTTGTGTCGACAGTTGGAATGCTCTGAGGGAGGGACACTACAAGGTGGATGGAAATGAGGTAGCGGACGAACTCGTGAGACATGGTTTTTTAGTCGGTAGGAATCCGACATATTCCGGGTTCAAGGAGGACACGGGAATCTTATGTAAGATTTTACACCTGCCTAATGGAAAAAAATGGTTCGAATCTGGACTTAATGGTAAGGAACGGGGGGGTAAAACCCTCTTATGTCACTAATATGGGGTGATCCGGAATAGGTTCTGCGATACCGTAAACCGGCCCTGGATGGATAAAACGGATTGTAGGGTGTCTAGGGTGTTTAGGCCCGCAAAAGATGCAAAGGCAACCAATGTTCTATTGGGCTTGGATAGGAGTGGTCTCAGGACTCTTATAGGGTTTATGACGGGTCATTGTTCTGTAAGGGCTTTTACAAGTTAATGGCACAATACCATACCTGACTTGTGCAGAGTATGCGAGGATGCTGAGGAGCTAGTGTATTTTTTAAAAAAATACAAGATTATTTTGGTTTTCGTTAATTTCTTTGGTTCTTAACTCTAGATTTAATCAACATTAATATGCATATTAACATAAAACACGTTGGCTATAAAATGATAAAAATCATTAAATAAAAAAATAATTCACCAGCATATGGTTTATGTAAATATATGGTAGGCATATTAAAAAATCTTACGAAGGAATCTAAATACAATGTGAAGGATGCAATAGAATTCAAATCAAGGATCAATAAAACCAGAATAGAAGATGACGAAATAATGATTTCATTTGATGTAGTGGCTTTATTTCCGAGTATTCCGGTCAATCTTGCTCTCCAAACAATTGAAGAAAACTGGAATATATTGGAAAATTACACCAAAAATTCCAAAAAAGCTTTTCATGGATATCCTTTCTTTTTGTATCAAAGATACAAGATATTTCAAATATGAAGATAAAATATATGAACAAAGAAAAGGTATGCCAATGGGTTCACCAGCATCACCTGTAATTGCGGATATTATAATGGAAAAGCTTCTAGACTTTTCAGTAGATCTGATGGGAGAAAAACCAAAAATTCTCACCAAATACGTGGATGACTTGTTTTGTGTCATCAAAAGGAAAGATGTGAATGATGTGTTAAGAATTTTAAACTCATTTAATAGACAGATTTGTTTTACGAAAGAAGAGGAAAATGGAAATAGAATACCCTACTTAGACTGTGTGGTTCTTAGACAAAACAACCTGCTTAGGACAGACTGGTATCAAAAACCAACATCGTCTGGAAGACTCATAAACTTCTACTCTAAACATCCTAGGCGAATAATTATTAACACTGCCACAAATTTTATAAGACGAGTTTTAGAAATTAGTGATGACTCTTTCCACAAGGATAATTTTAAAAGAATAATAGACATGCTAAAGAAAAATGAATTTCCTATAAAAACTATTAAGGATTTAATCAAACATGCAAAATCAAAAAAACTCGGTAGCAAAGAAGAAGAAAAATTAGTTAAAATATACAAATCAGTAACGTACATTCCCGGATTCTCCGAAAGGCTTAAGAACTCTAACATATACAACAAGGAAAAATACGAAATAGCCCTTAAGACCAATAACTCTGTGTACCAATTATTCAGCAAACCAAAGACGAAACTTGAAAAGGAAGATAAATCAAACTTGATTTACAAAATAAGCTGTGAGGGGGACGGGTCCAACATATGCCCAAAAGTATATGTAGGGACTACGAAATCAACACTCAAGACAAGATTATCAGGACATAAATCTGATCACAGAGCTGTAACAAAACCAATTGAACAAAAAACTGCCCTTGCGGCCCACTGTACAATAACAGGACACAAACCAAATTTCAATAATGTGAGCATCTTACAAGAAGAGAGTAACTATGCCAAGAGATACACACTGGAAATGTTACATATAGCAAACACACCAGCAAACTTACGTCTCAATTACAAGACAGACACCGATAAGATTTCGCATATATACAAATACACAATAAACAAACACCGACATAGAAAACAAAAATAAGACAAGAAAAATATCAGTTGATGAAAATTTGACGAACAGTGAGGACGTGTCAACTTTTTTGTAGTTTAAATTTGACAGTGTTTTAAATGTATGTATTGATTAGTGTTACGTTATAAAATTTAAATGTTAACTATATGTGTATTTTGTAGCCCCTGAAGATGACCATCGATGTATGGTCGAAATATCGGATAAGAAATAAAAAACAAAATTAAAAATACAAAAATTTGTGGATTTTTATTTATAATTTTAATATATGACCTTAAGCCAAACAAAAAACAACAACAAAGATAATCGACACAGGTCAACAATAAATATTGAACATAAAAAAATAATAATTATTTTCGGTAGCAGTTAGGCCAACAACTACTTTTACCGGCTTTTCACATTTTAATGATGGCTTGCAAAAAAACCTTTTTTATTTTAAAGAAAAAACTGGTTGCCTTTGCATAAAATCGACATTAATGTCAAGTTAATTTATGAGACTAGGCATTTATCATAAATTATCCAATAAAAATAAATATTTGATTGGGCATTCAGAAATATTCGACAAAGAAAAACATAATTTAAACGCCAATTTTTGATTCAAAATACAACAAATTCAAAAATTCTTCTAATTTTTTTATGTATCTTATGAATTTAGGAATGTAAATGTTTGATACCACTTATGTTTGTTTGAATAGTAAATTATTTTTTAATAAAAATCCCATAAATTACCTCATTTCTTCCCATTAAATGTTATTTTCGTGCATTATTTAAATTTTGAATATGATTGGTCTAAATTACTTTTCTTGAAAATTGCACATACATCCATATAATATAATATAATTTAATTTTATTTAATAATAAAAATCATAAAACACAAGACAATTTTGGATTTTTTTTAAATTAAATTTGATTGAAAGAAATCTTTCTTTGCACAAAATTTTCATTTAAATTGCATAATTAAATGTCTCTTGCTGTTAAATAAAAATGAAACAAATTTTCCAATTTATAATTATAAACTTTAAAGGGTACATTTTTTATGCTTTTTGAGTATGAGAGTATTTTTTGTCTAATTTTTTTCCGCAAAAGTATTTTCTTTAGAAAATATAATATATTAAAGTGTTTTTAACAGAAAATATTATATAGAAGCGTACTATCTTTAGAAAATATTGCGTATTATCTAAGAAAATTCTGTATATTAAAGTATTTTTTTTTACAAATATTTAGGAGATTCACAAGGTGTAATAAAGTCACATGTCTTAAAATAATAACATGAAAAAATACGACTGTTGTAAACAACCCCTCATAATTCAGTGTGCTATTTTAAACTTAAAGCAGCTGAAAAACAAATATAAAATATTAAAATATTAACCTAAAATAAAAATATTTTTTTATTCTAATCCATGAATTCATAAATTAAATTGCATGGATCTTACCTGACTATTTTCCATTTTTCAGACGCAAATTAAAAATAAATTTTATTTGGTTTGGTTACCAAACAGCAGAGTCCTTAGCCGAGCTAATTTGTTGCAAAAATTACTAGCCGCAGGTTTATTTCGGATGTTAGCCGGATAATATTATACCATCAACGGCGACGGCTTACAAAAACTAATGCGGCTCGGCTCAGCCGGTAAGAGCAGGTCTTTTCTGATTAATTACAACAGCGCAATAAACATAGCAAGCAAAGCTCTATTAATTTAAGACACTTTTTGTTTACAAAGCAACAACAATATTTTTAAACCATTGTAAAATGTTAAAACATTATGACAATATAACATAATAACACACCTTGTGAATACCCCATATATATTTATTCTCATAAAGTGTTAAAAGATTTTCAAAAACAATTGTTATCTAATTTTTTGAAACTCACCTTAAAAAAATTTTATTTTGAAAAATATTAGAAAAGTTTTTATCGCAAAAAATTTTGTACAAAAACCTCAACTCCGACTCTTCAACTCCGACTCCGTTAGAAACAGTTAAAAAATGAATTTTCTTGGAATTTTAAATGTTAATTTATTTAAAAATTACTGAACGGAATACTTCTTAAATAAACTACAGTCCTTTAAAATTGTGAGTGCATGTAAAACAAAAAAAAAAAAATAATTTTTATTTTACATTAAATTAATACATTTTTAATTATCTTTTATTTCCAGGTAAATATTGATCAACATTTTTGCTAGAAATATACTTACTTATGTACGTACTACGTACTAAATTGAATAAGTAAGTAGCTTTTAATTTTACTTTATTTTTTCCATTTAGTTAAGAAATTACTGGCACATGTTTTTAACCCTCATTTGCTTATTGATTTTTTTTAACTAAAGTTATTTTAACCCAAAATATTTTATTCAAAACTATTAAAGCATATTTTGAGGATGTTAAAAAAGCATGTTATCGGTGTTTGTTTTTTTTTTGTTTGTTATTAAATTGATAAGGAATTAATCGTTTTTTTGTTTTATAACTGTCGGCAAATGGTAAATTTTGTAAAGGTATGTTGATGTGTATTGTAACCTTTACGAAATTGTTTCATGAACAGCGCTTGAAAGGCATCTGCAGTGTTTGAAAACTATATGTATTTAGTCAACATGTATATCAGTGTTCGAAAATAAACAGAACATGATTTAGCGTACGGTACACACACCCAGAAATTATATCTATTTTTTTAGAGTTTAAGCATTTGTACACATCCCTTAATACCGTTTATAACTTCACATTTTCACAAAAGTAACGAACATTATGTAGGGTTCTGTTTATCTTTAAAAACAATACAAATTTGGTTATTTCGTTTAACCAATTAATAAATAAAGTAGGCCTGGCCTGGTGGTTTATTTTATTATTTTCAAGGCCCATTGAAAAGGTCTGCGCAAGAAGCCTGATGATCATTGTTTATGTTCTTTTTAGTTGTCAAAAGTTGTTTACATTTTGCTTACATGTGCATGTATACGTTTGCGGTATCCCTGCAAATAATAGGACCAGTCCAAACACGCGTGTAAAGAGTAGTCCACAAAGGACCAGGACTAGTCCAAAAGTAACCCAAACGTATGGAAAAAACCTGGTCTATTTAACATTACGATGTCCTAGGAGAGGATCATATAACCCACCTTTGGACCACTAAGGATTAGTTTTAAAACTACTCCATGGTATATAACCCACCTTTGGACCACTAAGGAGTAGTTTTAAAACTACTCCATGGTATACTCAAGAGGATTAGGTTTGAAGTCGTTTAAAAACAATTTTATTTGCATCCCAGCAAATAAAATTGGACCACCTGACCCATTTTGATAAAATGGACTACTCCATGGACTGGTCCGATGTAATGCAAGCATGGACCACGTCATTGTTAAAAAGTGTTTGTAGTGAGACGACATGTCTTCGTTTTTTAACGACGTGCTTTCGTTTTTAAACGACTTCAAAACTAATCCTCTTGAGTATACCATGGAGTAGTTTTAAAACTACTCCTTAGTGGTCCAAAGGTGGGTTATATACCATGGAGTAGTTTTAAAACTACTCCTTAGTGGTCCAAAGGTGGGTTATATGATCCTCTCCTAGGACATCGTAATGTTAAATAGAACAGGTTTTTTCCATACGTTTGGGTTACTTTTGGACTAGTCCTGGTCCTTTGTGGACTACTCTTTACACGCGTGTTTGGACTGGTCCTATTATTTGCAGGGCACATACACGTTTTTTGCTTTGTGTATGTGGTAGTAAATTTTTGACAACTAAAAAGAATCGTTTTTTGTTTTTGTACAAGTAAGCAGACCTGATAGATGGGCCTTGATTATTTTTTACTAAATAAATAAATCTAATTCAATTTTATTTTACAAACTAAATAAATAGACAGTTCATTATAAGCGTTCGACTCATACACCCAAGAACGATACATATTTTTGAAGTGATTGTGTAGACGAACACAACATTTAATACCGCTCGTATGTTTTTGCAAGAAAGAACCGAACATTATATATTGTTCTGTTCTTGGTTGAAAACAGAACAATTATAGTGATGCATTATATTTTAATGTTCTAAATGTTTCTTTTTTACATTGATAAAGAAATTAACAAACAAACAATTTAAGCACCACGAACAGCTTGTGTGTGTATTGTGTATATGTTTTGTTTGTGTACAATTTTTTAGCTGGCTTTTTGTTTGTATGTGAATTTTGTATTTTTGTAAAAAATTTTTGGTTTTTTTTACCAGTCAAAAGGGATGAACAAAAATTAGCCGACCCGAACACAATGAAGTTTGTGGATTTAAAAAAAAACCGATCGGAATTAAATGTTCTCATCTTTTGTTTAGTTTGATAAAAACCGTTTTATTTTT
This sequence comes from Pollenia labialis, assembly GCA_949318255.1. Classification (NCBI taxonomy): domain Eukaryota; kingdom Metazoa; phylum Arthropoda; class Insecta; order Diptera; family Polleniidae; genus Pollenia; species Pollenia labialis. The sequence goes on from OX439140.1 coordinate 71,326,016, forward strand.
GTGTTCAAAAGATGACTAACAGCGAAACGTTATTTCTTTTAATGATTTTCTACACAAACACTATTAGCGTTTGTGTTTTCCACAAATCTACCGAACCGAACACTAGGGAGCGATATTTAGTGTTTATTAAAACTGAATTTATTTTTGATGAAAGCCTCGTAGGTAAGAGCATTTCCTATAGGAAATCTTGTACACAAGAGTATTTTCTATAGAAACCTTTGTGTTGAAACCAATTTTGTGTAGAAATTTTTGCGTCTAATAGTATGTATCTCCTAGTGAAATCTTGCGTAGAAGAGATTTTATGTAAAAAAAATTCCTGTAGAAATGATTGATGATGATAGAGTTGAATATAAAAAATTTGTTATATAAGATTACATTCTATAAAGCGTACCATACACTTGCAATATAATTGTTAAATTTTTCGTTTTGTTCAATTATATCGCCAATGTGTATTTGATATTCGAAGGTGTCACAATATAACTATTGACAACAATTAAAAGACTTTTGATGTTTATTGCACAACGAAAAGTGTTGGCAACATTGTACAATGTTGTTTTGCTTATAGGTTATGTTTTTTTTAATGAAAGTTGCTCCATTATAAAATTGAAATATTTGTGCCACTTTTTGCATAATATATAATATTATATAATGGATGGGGTACTTAAAAAAGGGATTGACTATTTTTAATTTAAAGTATTTTGTATAATAAATTAAGATCTTTTTCAAAATCTAGGGCGTTTACATTGTGGTTTTTGACATAAGCGGGATTTTGTTCGTATAAGAAAACATCTGACTGAGAGTTTTTGGAGGTTCACCACATACCCACATTTAAAGAAATAGGTATTTACAAATTTTCATTACCTCGTATTTATGCATAATCAACTTCATTTTTTTAATTATTTGTCTTTTCCATTTTTTACTATTTTCTCAAAATCCAAATTTTTAATATTTTTAATCAGGCTTAAGTTCATCAAATTTAATTATCATTAAATTATTTTTATGAAGAATGGAAGTTAACAACATGAAAATTAATTAAAATTGTTATTGATTCATGTTGTAAACTTCCTTTCTTCATAAAAATAATTTAATGAAAATTAAATTTGATGAACTTAAGCCTGATTAAAAATATTAAAAATTTGGATTAAAAACCATAAATAGTTCAACAAAATAACCACAATTCTAATTATTTTCTCAAAATTCAAAATTTTTTTAACAGTTTTACCAAGCCGCCATTATTTTTTTGTTGTTTTTTTGCTAAAGTTTAATTTTTTCCTTGCGCAACGAAGTATTCTTAAGTGCCATAAGGGTGTTTCCAAAGTAACGGTCGTTACCGATTTTCGGAGATTTCTTAAATAAAATTCCAACCCACCCAAATATGCCACGAGGATTGCTCCATTTTGGACTTACGAAAGAAAGTTCAAGCAACGGTAGCAACCGAAAGAATTCATAAAAAATGTAATTTCAATACTTTTTTTGACCATTAAAAAAGTAACGGTCGTTACTTTATAAATGTGCTGTTTTCAAATGTCGCAAATAAACATCATGTAAAATATCTGATTAAATTATTTGAAATGTTTTGTTTAAGGAATGGATTTATTTTCAAACCAAAGAAATTTGTTACCAAAAAAAATTTTTTTAAAAAAGTAACGGTCGTTACATTTTAAAAAGTTAAAAGTTTTTTGTGTTTGAATTCATTTATTATGGGTAAAAAAAAAACAAACGAAAAGCTTCATATATTCTTTTGCGTAAAGTTAGTGTGTAAAGTTTTTTTCATAGTTTAATTCGCTTTTTTTCAGCGCTCTCTCAATCTCTCTCTTTTGTCAAGTAAGACTCATGCTATCCTATGTCTTCTTTTCGTTTTTTCTTTTTTTTTTGCATCTTGGTAAGTTTCTCCATGATTTTTCAGCTAAAATCAGTAAGAATCCAATTAAGTAAGACGAAAACAGTTCAAATGCAAAACGCCAAAAAAAGGTAACGGTCGTTACATCTTAAAAAAATGCTTAAAACACCAAAATAGGTCTTTGATGCTTATTTGGCCTTACAAAATTCTTCATCTTACTTACCTTCTTATCTTCCGCTACTATAAAATTAAATCGTTTGAATGAATTCCGAAAAAAACAAACTTTTGTGCTTTTAGGGTATCGGTCGTTACAGTCGGTGAGGTTGTTTTCAAATACTCAAAAAACCATTAAATTTGAACTTGTCGGCTAAGCTAAGCATGAAGCAAATGTTCGGCTTTCAGCTTGGATTTGTTTTGTTCGTTAAGCACCGTTTCCAACAGTGTTTCCAAAGGGTTTAAAAAGTGATCGTGTAATTCATGGGGAAACGCGCACGGTGTATTAAGTTCAAAGTAGAATTTTTTTTGTTAGTATAAAGAAAATTAAAGTTAATCTTTTGGAAAATGACAGATACATTTATTTTTTATAATATTAGCGGAAAAATAATTTCAATTTTGAGCTATAAGAGGTCAATTTCTGTGAAAACACATATGAAAAAACAATAGTTGCACTACTAAGCACTATGTACTCAATTTTGGTTAGATTTCGTCAAAATCTAATAAATAAACGTGGTTTACTACATACATTTGAATTATACTATTTTTTTTTTAAATTCCTACACCTTTAATAAAATTGGTTAAATTGATCTAGATGATTATTTCAATAAAGTCAAGGTTAGAGTGTCATCATTTTAGGGTTTGGTGAAATTTTACTAAAGCTTTATGACTAAAAAAGCAGTACAATTTCATGACACACCTGTTTCAAAATACAATGCTAACAAAGAAACAAAAATTTAACACAGATAAACTTGGGGAAACCACTACAGTATAAACTCTCTCTCCAAAAAAAATCTCTCAAATTTTCGTTCGTCTGAATTATAACAACTAGGAATCCAGCGGAAAAAATTGTAAGCGCTTCCACAGTTAAGGCCTAAAAAAAGATATACAATCGCATTCTCAATAAACTTTTACTCAGTATACTTGGCTTTCTTTGAAACTGGGCTTAAGAATGACTTTTTATAAAAAATCTTACAAATTTTCATTTTTTTCCTAAGATAGGGCCTGACAAAACCCTTCTCTTAGAAGTTATGTGGGAATGTTTACGAACTACTTCTCAAGTTTCTGACTAAATACTCATCAACAAAAGTTTTTTATTTATTCACTTCGCATTATAAGCAACAACAATTATGCTGCGATAAAGCGTAATTTTTACTAATTTTTTTAAGGCCTTCTAGATGGTACAAAACAGGGTCTTGGTCTACAATGCCATGCCGTGTGAATTAAAAAAGATGTTTCTAAAAGCTTTTAAGAAGTCCGATATACTTTTTTTTCCTCTGGTCAATTAATTATTTAACCAACTTAAGCATTTAACAGTGGCCCTGTGACCCTTTTAGCATTTTCACTGCAAAATTTAGCATTATTTATTTTGATTCAGCAGCGAATTTTTCAAATTGCATTTAGCATAATTTTTCGGCATTTTTCTAATATTTTATTAGCATTCTTTAGCAGTTTTTAATCTTATAAATGTTATATATTGCTAGTATTTCACAATATAGCTTAACATTTCTGTCAATCTCTATTATTGTATTTTGTCATTTATTCGTTTATACAAATGTATAATAACAGCAACCCTGTAAACACCAAAAAAAATTTAAAGAAGAAATTGTAGCAATGGCAAAAGCTGAATGCAAACGAATGGATGAACCAAAAAGTTGAACTTTTGAATTATGGAAAGGTGTTTATGAGTACAGAAACGCTTTAAAAGAAATTTAAAATTTAGTGCCGGTTCACACACGTCAAGTTTGACTCATCAAGTCTTGAGTTTTACGGAGGGAGGGGAAAAAAATAACATTCTCTTTTCCCTTCTCTCCTAAAAGCTCAAGACTTGACGAGTCAAACATGACGTGTGTGAACCGGCACTAAATTTTTTTTTTTTTAATTAAACAAAAAAAGCTAGTATGATATTTCAGTCAAAAATCGCTTTAAATTAGAAAAAATACAAAAAAGTTGGCGAAAGTAAATTTTGTTTAATTTCTGTTATTTTCTTTTTTGAATAAAAATAAATGGATATCATATATTCAGTTAAAAAACTAAAATTAAGTACACAAGTCTTTAAGTGCCGGTTCACACACGTCACGTGTGACTCGTCAAGTCTTCAGTTTGTAAGAGAGAGGGGAAAAGAAATGGCATTCTCTTTTCCCTTCACTCCTAAAAGCTAAAGACTTGACGAGTCAAACTTGAAGTGTGTGCACCGGCATTAAGATCGTACACTTCAGCCTCACATTTATGTTGCCAGATATTTTTCAAGTTAGTAATGATAAGTACCGGTTCACACACGTCAAGTTTGACTCGTCAAGTCTTGAGCTTTTAGGAGAGAAGGGAAAAGAGAATGCCATTTCTTCTCCCCTCTTCTAAAAACTCAAGAATTGACGAGTCAAACTTGACGTGTGTGAACCGGCACTAACAAAAAATTACAAACTGAAATAATATAAATGGTAAAAAAGAGCCAAGTAAATCGCCAGTTATATCAGAAATTGCAACAAAAAAAATCGCCAGTCGCTAATTGGAAAATCTCACCGCTAAGCCAAACTCGTTTCAAAATCATAATGTTTGGCGAGAAATCTCCATATCAGACAGCCCTGATAAATTTATTAGACTGAGAAATTGTCCGTTAACGATTTTGGTTTTCTCGATATACCGATAAAAACATTTTTTTCAGTTGACAATGCCTCTTAAAATAGATGTCAAAGCTGCGAGTTAGCTGATTGAATTTATCTGTATGGCAAATACATAAATAATAATTGGCAGATGAGCGCGGATTAGCTTTACGGCAGAATAAAAGTTAATGAGACAAAGCGACCAGTATACATTTATTTCACTTTGCTATTGAATAAAAAGATTTATTTTGTAAAAATTTTACATATTTAGAAATGCACTTGAGTTTCGAGTATCTATTTTGAATACGATTTGGTCGAAAAAATCACTCCGCCCTAATGCCAGGTTTTAAATTCAAAATTATAATTTAAATTTTCAAGTCATAAATTTTTTTTTATTTACTTTCATCTAAATTTAACAAAAATGCAATTAAAATACTTGAAACTTTTTCTTTTAAAAAAAAGAAACACTTTGTTGAACTGGCCCCCCAGTACGGTTCATTATTACTTACTCACTCAACGACGACGTGCAAGAACAACAGAAAACAAAAACAATTTTCTTCTTACCTAAAAATAGTTTTTGTTTTAATTTTTCTTGGCTTCTTGGAACACAAGTCATCAGCAAGCAACAACAAATAGTCATGAATCAAAATTATTCCTAAAAATAGTTGGATTCATATCAAGTTCATCATGCCAATGAAAATCTAGCCATGAAGGAGACAAATAAGACAAGATATGACAAAAAGAAAAGAGAAAAACACACCTCTTAAAGGTCGCTGCACTTGCGCTATTTAAAGGCTTAAATGCGAAGACTGCATGTATCTGTATCTACTACGATCTCTATTGTATCTGCGTATCTGTGCAATTGCATGTTGTTTATAATGCGTCTTAGTATCTTACACATTTTTACACATGTTTGTATTTTTTGCTTTGTTTATTATTTTCTTTTTCCTTTGTTTCTTGTGATTAGTATTAAAGCAATTGCACATTTTAAACAGATGTAGATTTTATGACTTTATATTCTTTTAGAAAACTATTAAATAAAATTTTCTTATTTCAGTTTCCAGTGTATTCTAAGTCTTAATCTAAACATTTCTAATTTTCCTATGTGCATGTAAAAGCATGGATCAGTACTGTACATTAATTTAAAAATAGGTTTATCTATTTGGGTGCAACATGTAGCACCCCAAAGGATGCTTGAAAACAAAGACTACAAAACGGAAGTTTATGTTAATTAATGAACTGTGGCAGCTGTAGTCTTAAAAAAAGGAATGACTTTTTGAATATTTGAAAAGGAAATATTTTATAAATATGTAGTATTGAATTTAAAATGTTTAATTTTAACTATGGCTGGAGGTCCACACCACGCGTTGCTCGCTTTTTCGCTGCATACACAGCTGTCAAAAAAGTAGAATCTGTGTAGTTATACGTAGTAAGTTACATGCACAAAAGCGTAGATGCCTTGAGGCGAAAAGTAGGTTTCTACTTTCTACTTTTGAAAGCGTCACAAGCAGCGTTCGAACAAATCAGCTGATTTTGACAAATTAAATTTTATTTTTACTTGTGCTGCTGCATAAAAAGCATTGCATGTAACTTGAAACGTAGACGCAAGTAAGGTTAGAAAAGCTGTACTGCATGGTGGCGAAAACGCGTGATCTTATGAATCTAAAGAATGGAAGGAAGGTGTTGTCAACACTACACCAAAAAAGTTATTTAAGCGAATGCAAAAACTGATGGGGTATAAAACCCCAATTATTTCTAACTCATGGCAAGATAATTGCTAGAATGAATAAATTCTTATATTCTTTTATAATAATATAAATATTTTTCATTGTAAAAATATGAAAAATCGGTATAGGGCTTGAATCTTATTTGATTTTTTTTAGATGTTTCCAGTCAGATAAAAGGAAAATATACATAACAAAATTAAGTCATGTTTTATTGCTTTAATATGAATTACTAAGCTTCGCGTGTTTGGCAACTTCCTTTTTGTAGCATCTTAAATTTTGGAAATCAATTTTCCAAACAATATTAATTAACTCTACATTTTATTTTATGGAGTTAGGCCTTTTAGCTTCTGACAGGGCTGCCAGATACGTTTGTGGGGAAATCGTCAATTTCCTGAGAAAAAATTAAAAAAAAAATCATCTTTCACGTTACGAGAAATCTTCAAAAAACATTTAGTTTTTTTTAACAAGTTTTGTTTGATTTAAAAAAAAAACATTCAAACAAAAACATACAGTAAATTGTCAGGGTCTAAGTAAGTGCAAGATTATCAGAGTAAAAGCATAAAATTTTTGCAACTTTTTATGGCATTGCAAAATTAAAAAAAAAAATGGTTAAAAAGTACTCATGAAATCAACTCTACAGTAAACAACAACGCGAAATACCATTTTGACGTAATTTTTTTTTCTTTGGAGTGTTTGTAAAAAATTAAACAATAAAAAAAGAAAAAGCGTCAAAAAGCAATAAAAATACTGGAATACTTATCTGAAAATTTTTTTTAGGAAGACTTGTAAATTAATAAAATTATTTAATTTTGTTTGATTGAATTTTATTAAAAAAATGTTTTAAAATAATCGCAAGTGCATGAATCTTTGAATATTGTCAAATGGAAGGTGTGTTGTTTAACAAATGGTTTTAAAAATGCTGAACGCTGCACGCAAAATGGGTGCTCACGTCAAATAAGTGCAACAAAAAAAAAATTGACGTGAATACATTTAGTATTGTTCGAAACCTAAGCAACTTGTCTTGATAAAGTTATCAACGCCTTACATTATTATTATACTTATTTTAAAGAAATTTCAGATTGGATATTAAAAAAGCTAACTCGAATTGGACTGTGGCAAAACTAAAAACTGTTTTATTTAGCAACAAAACTAATGGCGCTTTCTTTTCTAAAAAAAAGTGTACCAAAGTGTAACATGGGATCTGGCAACATTTTTAAATGTAAACCTGATTTTTAAGAAGTGTTGTATATTTTACGTTTACAAAAGAACACAAGTTTCGGCATAAAATAATAAATTACAATTTTCGTTAAAAATGTGAAGCCTTTTATAAAGCTAATTTCTAAGTAAAAAAAAATACGAGAGACGAACTAAATGAGTTTTTTTTACGGGGAACATCTTCAGATAAGAACACGTTGCATTTTTAAAACAGAACACAATTTTCAGAAAAGAACATAAAGAAATATAAAAGGCAGAATGAAAGCAAAATATTACTCAGAAAAGAAAACGCCATAAATTTAACTTGTTAAATTAAGACTGCTTTCATGCCATTTCAATAGATGCTCTCTGGATTACTCTGGTATACCGGTATGATACCGGTATAAGGGAAACGGTAAACGTATACCGACATTTCTCACTAATAGACAAAAATGTTCAAGACTACGGGAACAATAAAAACCAAATCTATAATCCAAAAGGAAACGTTAATAAGCAATATGTTTAAATAAAATCTATAAAATACAAAACCGACACATTAAAGTGCATAAAATTAAAATTCAAACATTTACTAACATTTTTCAACATTATCTATTGTTTATTTTATAAATATTTCTTATAATAATTATTTCGGTTAACTTGCTGCAGTTTTTTATTTATTTCTAACACAGCTGGTTGCTTAACAATTTTATTGATTTTCCCAAAGAAAGAGTTCGAGCTACTTCGTGCAAAAAGAAGAATATTATTCTTTTTAAGCTCTCCCGCGGGCTCCCAACGTTGAGTACGGGATCACAACTAATGTTGAAAGACTTTAACATATTTTATGTTAAAGCTTTAATATACATATTGGAATAAAATTCATTTTTTATAACTAATGTTTTTTCTTTTATTTTAATGATAATAATGCGTAGGGATTTGTGTAGGGGAAATTTTTTCAACGTGTAGGGAAAAATTGGATCTTTTTAGCATGTGTAGGTATTTTTTTTCGAAAAATCCACTGGCAACACAGCAATACATATAGGTACCGCAAATAATAATACAGTCAAATCCCGATAACTCGTACCCCGATAAATCGCAATTCCCGATAATTCGTAGTAAACGGTCGGTTCCTTGAAAAAATCTCGTTAATTCGTAAAATGTATATACATTTTAGTCCCCTTGCTATTTCGTAATTTTTTTTTTAAATAAAATTTTTTGTACCTCTTATAAATCGTAATTGTTTGCTAACTACCCCTTTTAATTCGTAATAAAAACAACAGAAACATGGAAAAAATGATTTTTTGTTTACCGCTATTTTTTTTTTTGCCTGCGTTTTTTTTTCTTGTGTGTTTCTTTATTCTCTTATGATCAGTTTGTTACATGAACAATTTTTATATATTTTTTCTTTTTAACCATTTTTTATGTTTTTTTTATCGGTTTAGTAAATAAATTGAAACCCCCGTTAATTCGGATTTATTTTATTTTAACCCCGTTAAATCGAAACCCCCTTTAATTCCTAAGAAATGGCCGTTCCCTTGCGATTACGAATTATCGGGATTCTACTGTATCGGTATTTAATTTAAATGGTATTGGTTTTTACCGCTTTTCGGCTGTAAAACTATCCATATTCGTAAATAGCAAACCTTTCACTAAATAAATGACACTGTAGATGGCAGATATTTGACAACTGCCAGCCTCGCCATCCTAACAGTTTTGAAACCACTAAATAACCCTGTACTAACAAAATATTTCTTAAACTCTTGCTATCTTTGCAATGACTATTAGCATTTTTTATTAGTTGTGTTTTTGCTAATATTTTTTTTTTTTTATTATTAAAAATATTTCATAATATTTGCTTACTTCATGTTTCATATTGTTGTATTCTGATTATTTCAAATATCTTTAATATCTATTTTTATTTAGTTTTAATGACACACTTTTTTTTTTGGAATCTATTTTACTTGCGTTTTTAAAGCTTTAAATCAATACGAAAACGAACATTCTCATAGATAAGATAACATTTTACGAACTTATGTAAATGATAAAATATTTTTCTGCTGTTTCTTATTTTCATTACTATTTTGTTGTCATTGTACTTATCAAAAAAAAAAAAAAAAAATATGATGGATGCGATAAAAAAACGTTAATTTCAATTGCTCTTTTTAAAGAGAAAAGAGATCAGTTTTAAGTTTTTTCAAATGCTTTCTCTAAAAACTTGGTACCGCACAAATACTGATTTAACTTTTAAGTGGTTTTTTCAACAAGTGTGAATTAAAACTAACTTTTTCATCAACAAATTGAAATTAAATTAAAATTAATAAAAAAAAAAATATCTTAATTATGGTCTATAGATAAGTTAGGGCTATTTCACAAACACACACACACACAAAAGAGAGGAACATTTTAATTTAAATAAATAAAATTAAATATGTATTAACTACATCTACATTTACATGTATAACTAAAAAATAATACTTTTTAAGAGTAAAAAGGACCCATATTTTGAAAAAAGTGTTTTAAATATTTCTTAAAAATAGTGTATTAAAAACTAACTTTGCTTACATTTTTTTTAACATACCAAAATTAATACCAATACCTTACAAATTTTACATTATTAAAGTTTAAAAAAGTACCATAAAATAGTCCCTCTTGTTTCATCGCTATTTTTTTCAAGATATTTACGTACATTTCATACTTTTTTCAACATTTATTGCATAAAGGTGGTATAAGTGTGTAAAGAAATTTTATGGTGGGGTAAAAAACGCAACTTCTAACCAATACCCCTAAAAAAATATAGCGAAAAAAGCTTTAATCGTTGAAAGGTTTGTTAAAATCTAAAGATCGTCAGTGGCTAATCGGTGTACGGGCAGTTAAGAACGAACAAAAAATAAAAAAAAAATTGTGCGATATTTATTTAGAACATCAAAAGAAAAAACGAAAACAAAAAAATTTAATTATTTAAACATTAAAAAAAGAAAACCCTTAACGAAAATCAATGTCTTTTAATTAAAGTAATTTAAAAATTATTAATAAAAAGAAATTAATAAAAATGCGTTCGAATTTCACTAGACGTGAATATAAACGTTACATTTCATATGAACGTCTCTCATTGGGTATGTGAAAAGAATTATGTATTTTTATTAAGCAGATATTTAATACACTCGTACGAGGAATTATGTGAGAAAAGGAGAGTGTGTTTAAAACGTCATCCTTCTGATTAAAGCACCTAGTACTAACATAATGTGCTAAATCGTTTTAACTTCAAAGCAACGTTAAGTGCCTGTCTCTAGAATACGAGCGCAAAACTCGTGTAGTTAAACCAAATTTAAATTAAAAATTAAATTTCATAATCAGCCCAATTATAAAAACAAATTCCAAGGGAGTTCTTTCCTTTTTCCCATTTTTTACAATTGAATTTACATAGGAAATCACAAGTTATAACTGTATGTTAAACGAACGAGTTTTGCGCTCGTGTTCTAAAATTAGAAAGTAAGAAAATATGTGGCAATATACGTACATATATAAAAACCATTATTTATTAATGGCATTTTCACACTTGCATACATGGTGAAACCATCAGGTGGCATCGTTACGGCAACAAATACAACATTGCAACAAAAATGGAAATTAGGTCCCAGCTTACGTCAAAAAATATTTTAAACAAAAATCAAAGCGAGCCCCTGAACGTAATAAAATAAATAAATTTTTAGTCAATTTTTATTTAATTATGGTCAATATGTTATTTATTTTAATTTAAAATAATCAAAAACTTTAATAAAATACAAAAATCACAGCTAAAAACGTGGACTTTTTGCAAACATAAACAAAACTTTGACATAAGATTGGACAAACAATGCAAGAGCAAAAAATCGTCATCTGGCAGCTGTATTATTTCTTCATGCTTGCATACATTTGGGATGAAGTTGAAAATGTGCATTCACGCTGGAAACATTACAAATGTTACCATTTTTAAAAAACAACCTTTTTTAAATTCATTTTTCTACAAAAGTGAAACATTTTAAAATCAAACGACAAAATGTATTTTGTTTAATAATACAATAAAAATAAAACAAAAAAAAAAGATAAACGATTTTGGGATTTAAAATTCTAAGGTTTTGCCCGTTTAACGATTTCGGGAAGAAATTAAATTTTTCTTTACTAACCGCCAGTTTAACGATTAAAAGAAATTAAAATACGAAACGAATCTTAGCAAAATTTAAGGGGCTGATAAAAAATTTTCAAACATCTTTATTTTTCACAAAAATTTGTCAGTTTAGAAAAAAAATTACTGAAGAAATTCCATTGAAAATCATTGGAATTTTTAAAACCTTTCTCGGAAAGTTTTTGCTTATATAGTTAGTATTTCGCATCAGTTGTTTAAAATTCTTAACTTGATTTTTACATTGTGCTTGTTATAGTTTACATTAATTTTTGTGTAAGTCTGGCAACATTAGTGAGAAAACTTAACGTAGTTATTTAATATTTAATGGAGTTATTTTAATCTTGAGTTCTTAGGAGAGAGAGAGAGGAAAATAAATGGCATTCTTTTTCCCTTCTTTCCTAAAAGCTAAAGACTTGATGGCTAAAAATTGAAGAGTGTAAACCAGCACTAAGGAAAACTTTTAATAAGCAACTCTTTTCCAATTTTTTTTAACATATATTTAAATAAACTTATTTTACTTTGGCAACAGTGTAGAACATGTGACAATTTTTTTCATGCACAAATTTATGAATTAAATTGTTATTTAAAGTGTAAATTAAAATACCGGCTCTTATCATTTAACTATATTAAATTTATTATTTGTATTACGCAAGTACGAGAATAAATGTTTATTTTTAATTTTATTTAAATTTCAAAATATGTAGTTTAATATTATTTTTGTTGTTGCTACATTTTTTACAAAAGACATTTGATAAAAGTTTTAACTAGATTTTTTTTAAACAAAAACAAATAAATTTATTTGTGTGAGAATTTTTAAAAAAATTTGTTAATTTATAGCAATTTTCGTTAAAAATGCATGTCGGTGTTTTACATTTTTGAAAAAGCTAAAATTATTTAATTTAAATTTATTAAGATGGCTCAAAAGTTTAAAGTGTATTTGTATAGTTAGTAGGTTTAAATTTTGCAACATATTTCTAAGTTTAGTGTGCATATTTCACCTTTTTAGAGCATATTTTGATACTAGTTAAATATTTTATATTTCTTACATTTGCGGATCAATTGTGAAGTGTCATTTATTTAGTGAAAGGTTTGGCATTAACGAACATGGATCGAGCCGAAGAACACCCAAAAAAGTTTAAATTTACTACAAAATTGGTGGTTCAAACGTGGCCACTTTTCGAGTATGACGGGATGATAATGGTCGTAATAATTGTCCTACTGTGCAAGGAATTGGCAAGATTATAAAAAAAAATTTTAAAGCGGTATTAATATGTAGTACGGATTTTCTGGAATCAATTTTTTCAATCGCGAATATATTCAGCCCCGAATTCGTACTTAAAATAATCCGGAAATGAGATTGGTAAAGGTAAAACTAAGATTGCATCAATCTCAAAATTCGCTTGATACAAGTACTCTTAAGTTGATTCAATCCCGAATTCGTACTTTAAATAAACCAAAAGTTAAATTAGAAGGAGCATTTTATTATGATTGATGTACTTACCCGTTTTACACAATTCAAAATAAAACACCAGCATCATTCCCGATAGGGGTTTACTTTTAAAACTTAATGTACACATATAACTAAAAATATAAACTAAATGAGAAGCAAGAGTTCTCAATTTTACTTTTTAAACATTAAAATAATGTGTTTTCGTCTAGTTCTGTTGTTTTTACATACAACAAGCAAATTGTTGTTTTACTACTTGTGTGATGTTGTTGTAGTGCCTGCAACAAACTTTGATAAGTTAAATGAGATATAAAGTGAGCGTCACTTTGTAATTTTACTCTCAAAGTGTCACTGCCAACGAATCTTTTTAATCTTTTTTACTTGGTTTAAGAATTTTGTACTTATTTGAAGAAATTCCGGGATTAAGTTTCGAAAGTTACTTTATTTAGGATTGTTTAAAGTACGTTGTAGTGCTATTCGTACTTGAATTTTTGAGTACGACTCGTACCATATGTAAGTATAAACAACTCAATTTTACTCGAGTGTTTTTCTTTCTGTGTGCATGTTCCATACATCACTTCTTTTAGAATATATTTCCCGTTTCTCTTGTGATAACATTTTTCTAATTGTCGTAATAAAAAGCTACTTTAATGTAGGGAGTTCCTCTATTGTTGACCTGTGTTGTTACGTGTAATTATGTATATATTTCGGCTAAAGATCTTTCAAATTTTGATGTTAAACAACTTTTTATTTTATTTAAATACCTGGGATTTGTGAAAATAGAACAAGTACAAAAAGAAAGAACTTAAGACCAGTGATAGGAGAACCAATTATTTAACTGGCTTATGAAGAACAAAAAGTAATGAATTACAGTACAGTCTTTAGCGTAGCTGCGACACATTTTTTGGGACTTTCTAAAATTTGGTTCTTGAATTAAATTCTAGGACTTGTTGTATTGAAATAATACTACACAGTGATTGGTCTTATTCATATAAAGTGTTAGAACTAGAACCGGTCTATACCACCAAAGACCTATCACAGGACTTCTTTGGTGTCAGTTTGCTTCCCTCTAGTGTATTTTCAATTGTGGTTTTTGTACTTTTAAGTATTTAACAAAGTATTTGTTTGTTTGTTCTTACCACAGTTCAGTTTATTTACAAAATTTTACATTGTTTTCGTTCAAATTAAATATTCAAAAAAATATTTTTTTATTAATTTCTACAAGTTAATTAAAAAGTCAAAAAAAATATTGAAATAAAAATTATAATTCGCAGCTGCTTTAAAAGTAATAAAAATAAAATATTAAACAACATTCTTAAGTATTGTTTCTAATTGTTTATTAAATATTTACTTTTAACACAAACATTTTAATTAACATTATCAACAAAACATATTTGTTTAGCACCCATTATTAGTCTTAACGGTAAAAGTGTTTTACCGCAAATAAAGTTCTATGTATTGAACAACAACAATAATTTTTTATATTAAGTTTAAAACCACAAAATTGGCAAGTTAAATATAATTTACACCACAAAAACTTTTTAAATAAAATTTTTAGGAATAACTGGATATACATATGTAAATAACAAAACAATTTTTTTTTATTAAAATTAATTTTGCATAAAATCTTTTATGAAAGATTTTAAGGTAAAATTTTTTTCGCTCAATGTTGAAGAAAACTACTTAAATTCGCCTTAACTGATCTGAATCAAGAATGATAGAACCAGTGTTACCATCAGAAAAATTCAAAACTACACTTAAGATGAAACAAAATTCCTCGATATTAGTGAAATTAAACCTGATATCAAATTGTCGTTTCATTTCAAAAAAAATATGCAAAAGACAAGAAGTAGGAATGTATATTTAGTCAAGCCCAGGGCTGTGCAGTCGGAGTTGAGGTTTTTGTACCGGAGTCGAAGTACCCACAAAAACTCGCGACTCCGACTCCGGCATAAAAAATTTAAAAATTTATTTAATGTTTTCCAAACTAAAAAATCTTGGAAATTGGCGATGCAATATTTTGAAGATAAATTTGATTAAGTAGTAATTTATTTTATGAGAGTTAGTTCATTCAAGTACTATAATTAAGTATAAAAATTTGTAATAATTTACATTATTTGGGTATATTATTTATACGTGCGGACAAGAGTCTAAATCGAATGCAAAACTTTTACTCAGTAATTGATCTAGTTAGAAAAACTGATGTGTGGTTTTTTAAGTCATTTTCTTGTACTAAAATATGACAGGAATTGCCAATAATTTTAAACCAGAATTTGTTAACCATCAACACTGAAATATGTTTAACATTGTACAGAAAGAATATGTAAATAACTATGTATATTAAAACTCAATGCGGCACAAGTTAGAATTAAAATATCGATTTAAAATTTTTAAAGAATCATTTTCTGGATATGTTGAACCATTTAAAAAGCACTGCATTAAAAAAAGAGTTTAAATTCAAATAAGAACTAATCTTATATTCATTTAGTATCAAGGTTAGAGTAGGAGTCGGAGTCGCACTTAAAAAATGTCAGCGGAAGGAGTCGGATTCGGAGTTATAACTATTTCTTGACGACTCCACAGCCCTGGTATCTACAGACACTTTTTTATTAGTGCTCCATGGCTGGTACACTTAGGCAATTATAGACCTGGCAAAACAAATTTTTTTTTATGTGATTAAGATTAATGTAAATCTGCTTATCGTCTTTTATTTTCAAGACGTTGGAAAGACTGATTGATCTACATCTGAGGACGAAGATTGACGCCGGCATCGTCAGTGGCGCTCAACACGCCTATCTTAAGGGTAGATCTGTTGAGAGTGCGCTACATGATGTAGTTGGTTATGTGGAGCGGGGATTGCGAAACAAGGAATACACCTTAGCAGACACTTTTAACAATTTGAGGATAGAGGTTGATCAAGGGGTTCCGTTGTTCTTGGTCGAATGGATAACTATGATGCTAAGCAGCAGAGATGTCTCCTTCACTGGTGTGAAGTCTCCTTTTCTACCGACCTACCTGCCTAAGATTAATACAAGAAACCTTTCAGCATAAGATAAGGGATTCCAAGTCTTTTAACCCCTAAGATCTACGAATTTTTTTATTAGAAATGTATGCACTTTATAAGAGATGGAAACCCTATAACAACTATCATAAGTTTCCAAGCTTGAAAATGTTAGCCAATATGAATGCGTGACGTCATTTGTCCGAATGAGTTTTCTTTGTTTCTATCATGCTTAAGTGCCGGTTCACACACGTCAAGTTTGTCTCGTCAAGTCTTGAGTTTTTAGGAGAGAGGGGAAAAGAAATGGCCTTCTCTTTTCCCTTCTCTCCTAAATGCTCAAAACTTGACGAGTCAAACTTGACGTGTGTGAACCAGCACTAACATCAGTATTTTGCATTATGCAATAATAAGGTTAAAGCATTTAGTCAGCTGTTTTGCAGGGGTTTTCGTCGTATTTGTAAAAACAAAAGTAATTTTTTTAATTTTGTTTTAAATTTCTGTTTTAGAACTGAGGTCACTTTGCAAGTGTATTTAGAATATTTGCTTTGTTTATCAAACTGTTATTTCAATTACTTCTACGCTAGACATTTTTCCTTTTTAAGTACATTCTTTCTACATTTAAAATTTTAAGTTTTATACATTTTTAAAAATAACAACATATTGATGACGAATTGTTAAAATTGATATCAGCACTTATTCCATAACTTTGGAATTTTTTTATTTCAAATTCACCTTCAAATCCTATATGAAATTTACTATCAGCTGAAAACTTATTTAATCACGCAATATGTATTTATTTTACACTTACAAAAACCTAATAGCACAAAAAAAATATATATATAAACACTTATTAAAGAAATGTGACAAAAAATAACAGGTGATTAACCCTTAATAGATTTGACAATTTGTAAGAAAAATCTGTCCAAATGGAAAGTTCCATTTAAGGCTACTTTACACTATCACACAAGCCTTACGTATTCTGCAAACCTTTTTTTGCTTAATTTTTTTTTATTATTATTAAACAAAATTAATTATAAATACATTTTGGTGTTATCTTTTAAAATTTTGGCACTTTTGTAGAAAAAAAATATTTAACAAAAATAAAATTTTTTTTTAGAAATGGTAACATTTCACATTTTCAACATTTTCAATGCTTTCCTCCGAAATGTACGCAAGTGTACAAAGGATAGTACCGTGTGCCGTCGCCATATTATCTATTGCACAATGGGAATGAAATATTGCACAGTGGGATATTTTCTAAATAGTATTGCTGATAAAAATTTAGGCCCTAATTTTGTAAAACACAACGCAACGACAAAGAATTACATTGAAAGCAAAAACAAATTCATAAATATTTTGTAATTTTGTTGTTGCCTCTAACAGAAATTCACATTGGTTTTTAAGATTTTATACGCCTCATTGCTTGTGGCGTTGAAAATTTTAAAACGGTAAATAAATTTCTGTACAAAGCAACAACAAAATTACAAAATATTGATGAATTTTTTTTGCTTTCAATATAATACTTTGGTGTGCGTTGTGTTTTACAAAATTAGGGCCTTAAACTTTATTAAACTGCTAAAAGCTCTTCGCATTCTCAAGGTAGTAATTTAATATTAATAATATTTAAAAAAATTCTTTTTTTGGTTCTTGTTCGACAAAGACATTGGACTAATTCTGGCAGTCGTGATCGAGTAATTTCTCGATTCGAAAGCAATTGTATTTTTAATTCTTTCAGTCGATACTGAACGAATCGAAATTATTTTTTCGGTATTGTGAAGCTCAAATTAATGCTTTATTTACAACACTGAACTAATTAGATATTAAATTGCTTTTGAATCGAGAAAGTACTCGATCACGACCGCCATAATCAGGCCCCTGATCGCACTTGCAGAGAATTTTTGATTTCTAGAGAACATTTAAAAGAAAAATTTGGAGAATAATTGTGGTTTCTCTGTGGATCAAGCCATGCTATAGAACGTTTATTTAAAACTAGCATACAAAAATTGTTAAAGACCCATTTAAAATCCTGTTAGTTGTGTTTTTCTGGTTTTAAAATTTTAACATGATATAATATTTTAAAAATTATAAATATAATATTATAAGTCCCCTGTGTTCTATTTCAAAATTCTGAAATTGTCCGTCTAGTAATCAGTACATAGAAAAACCTTAAACAAATTCTAAAGTTGTTATAATAATAAGAAAAAAAAATATGTTTTTAGACCCATTGCTTTTGTTTGGACCTTGAAATTTAACATACTCGTATGTACTTTGTAACTTTGAATGAAAATTGGAACAACATAGAAATTAATGCGCTTTATTTGTACGTAATTATGTCACATTCTTTTCGGAATATTTATCACTGAAACTTGAAACAAATTGAGTATTACCTCACTCGTTGTTTAATCAACTTTTATTTTAGTTTTTTGATAAGCAAATATTTGGAATGTTTTTGGTGCCATAAAAAAAAACAAATAATTATCAGTTAAAAAAACAAATTGTTTAATGCTTAACAGAAACCTTTGCTGAAATATAAATAAAATTCAACGGTTTTGGCTATAGTTGAACCTTAAACAAATATTTTATTCATATTACATGATATCATTTATGTTTCTCTATTAAAAGCTATCGTTTAATTGGCAGTGAAGAAACAAAATGCATGTAATCCATTTTCCAATCCCACGAGAACCTCTAACAGAATTCTTTCTGTTTTCCTGGTTTGTTCTACCTTGAAAATTTCATGTATTTAAATCAACAATAAAAAAAAGAATGTGAGAATTTTAAGCAAACCAAGCAAGTGATAAAAAACTAAAAGTTGAACTAAAAGTAACAAAATAACCAACATTTTGTTGCTTTGAAACATATTGTTTTTTAAATGAAAATACAATAATTAGGGGATTTACAAGGTGTGCTATTAAGTCATATTGTCATAATGTCCTTAATAATATTTTACAATTGTTTAATAAAAGTACTGTTGTGTTTCAAACAAAAAAAACATTTTAATACTGTGTTCATTGATTCGTCATAACCGTAAAGTAAAAATCTAAACTTTAAGCGGTTGCCCACAGGAGTTATAGATTTTTCTTGTAATTATTTTAAGACATGTGACTTTACAACTTTACGACTACCTTGTGAATCCCCCAAGTGTTTAAAAATATTATATTAATATTGTATTTTATATTACCTATTGTTAAGCTAAATTTTATTTGAAAATTAACATTAAATTCAACCCCATTTTTTTTATTTTTCCAGCATCACAATATGAACCGGGCGGTTATTCATTACAGACACAAACCAGCCGTAATTCAGCCAACATGACACAACGCGATGGCATTATGAAATTTGAAAATGAAAGAATTAAAACCCTACAAGAAGAACGTTTGCACATACAAAAGAAAACGTTTACAAAATGGATGAATTCATTTCTTGTAAAAGTAAGTAAAATAGAATTAATTCTTACTAAAAATAACAACAATTGTTTCGAATAAATAACGGAAATGCAAATTCAAAACAATAAAATGTTAAAGAAAAAAGAAAATGTAACAAAAAATGTTGTTGATCGAATTTCACGATTTATTCTTTTTCATTCTCTTCTGACTTTCTGCAGGCAAAAATGGAGGTCGAAGACCTTTTTACAGATTTAGCGGATGGTGTCAAATTGCTGAAATTACTTGAAATTATATCAGGTGAAAAGCTGGGAAAACCTAATAATGGACGTATGCGTGTACATAAAATAGAAAATGTTAACAAGAGTCTGGCATTCTTGCATACAAAGGTATGTATGTATGGAAATTTAAATTTTTTTTTTTTTATATTTGAAATTTTATTCTAGTTTGTTTTATTATTGAGTTGGATGGATACTTTTTACGGTAGTTTAAAACTTTTTATTGTCAGAAATTTTCTTTTGTGTGTGTGTGTTAGCCCTATAGTACACGGAATGTAAAAAAGCCACATGCGCATGTGGTTCTTACGTAATTTTGACGACACTACAAATCCACAATAGCAAGTTCGTGTTGTGTGATGACGACAAAATTACGTCAGAACAAGTGCATGTCGCTTTTTACATTCCGTGTACTATAGGCTTTAGGAATAGTTTTTGAATTGAATAAACGCATGTAAAATGTAGCCCATAAGGGACTAGGACTAGTCCAAAGGTAACCCGAATGTATGAACAAACATGGTATATTTGACATTACGATGTCCTAGGGCAGGACCATATAACCTAGCTTTGCATAACAAAGGAGTAGTCTTAAAACTACTCCATGGTATACCCCAGAGGATTAGCTTTGGAATCGTTTAAAAACGAAAACATGTCGGTAAAAAACGAAGACGTGTAGTTTTACTACAAAATCTTTTAAACAATGACATGGCCCATGCTTGAATTACATTTGACCATTCCAGGGAGTATTCCATTTGATTAAAATGTATCAGGTTATCCAATAGTATTTTCAGGGTTTATTGTTCAGAGTCATGAACATTTTATTTCTTACGTTAGGAAAGTTTTATTCTATCTTCTCGAACAGTTCAATAGTTGTACTTTATATTGTTTACGTCCCGTCAACAATCTATTTTACCGCTCAGAATCAAATAATTCAAAACTATGTTTTACTTTATTTTTATATATAACATGGCCTGAACTGAAAGTTAACTTGTTTTTAAAAAAATTTTCATTTTATTTACATCATATGTAATTTTATAGCTTACATATTTTAAATAGCGTAACTTGTAATTTTAAATTTACAACAAAAAATTTGTTTTGTTTTACTTTGTTTACTTGAATAAAATAATTTAACTTTTTTACCTTTTACAAAATTAAGTTTATACTTTACTATTTTTGCATTTTTAAAAAGCAAATTGACGGGAAAAAACGAAAGTCAAATTTTTATAAAAAAAAAATATGAAATTTTTGAAATTGTTTAGGTTAGGTTGAGAAGGGTTAAGTGCCCAAGGGCACATTTCCACTCGGAGACCAATGCGGTCCATTGTGAATCCCTTCAATGATAGCAAGAAAAAAGTCAAGAAAAAAAGTATGAGGTGGATAGAATTAAGAAAGTTATAAGAAATTGAAATTGTTTACATACTTTACATTATGCAAAAAATGCATTCAAAATTTTTTTTTACTATGCAAATCCAAATTAAAATTCTTTTTAAAAGTTTTATTGATTTTAAATATTGTTTACATGGTGCAAAAATTAAATATAAACGTGGAAAATGTATAACAGTGATAGGAAATCGAATGTACATTTTGTTAAAAATATTAAATAAATAATTTAGTGTTACAATAGTTATCACATGTAAACTTTAAGGAAATTAAAAATTTGCGCTTTTCTTGACTATGTTTGTATTTGACACGTACGTAAGGATGTAAACTCCGTAACAGCAATGCAGAAACTTGTGAGGAATTAAAAAATCATAAAGTGAATAATGTGACTTATCGAGTAGGCACGTTTATACCCTTATTTTGAACTATCCCAATAAACACGAAGTCAAACCTTTGATATGAAATGACTTTATCATTTGACATCAAACGCAATTCTCAAACGTTTTTCAATTGTTTGATTTAAGATTTAAATTCAAATTGATAATGATTTGAAAATAAACATTTGAACTTGGCAGTACTAAAGCTAAAAATAAATGTAAGCATTAAAAATGGCGATTAAAGTTAAATTATTTTTCCTTGTGGTTACATGTGTTTTACTATTAGAAATAAATTTTAATATAAAGTGAACAGTTTATTTCTAGTGAAAAATAAAAATTATTTGTGAGAAATTACAATGTTTAAAAATACGAAAAAAAGAAAAATAATAAAACAGGAAAGTTAAGAAAGATTGTTGAACGATCGCAGTGCTACAATCCTCAAAATAAAAGGGAGACAAGTATTTTGTCTTTCCAAGAATTAGAAGACGGAAAGAACACTATTTCATCTTTTTGCTATGGTACCGAATGTTTATCTCAAAGTTTATTTAAATAAATAATAAATTTAAATTAAAAAAATTTAATAGTTTTATTTATATTCCACATTCTATTATAATCCACATTTGAAAAACATTTGAGAATTACGTTTGAAAGCAAGTTGAAAATAAAGGCATTTTTCAATTTGAAAATAATTTCCCCTTTTTGTTGAGAACGCTATGATTTACAAATGATTTTCAAATCATTATCAAACGTTTGTCGTTTGAGAAAACGTTTGATTTCAAATCACTTTCAATTTGAAATCAAATCTCCGTGTTAGTTGGGATGTTAACATTTGTTTCTTATTTAACACTGAAGCCAAAAATTTTAATTTTTGATGACTTACAATTATGACACTAAGTCAAAAAAAATGTAAAATTTGTTATACACTGAAAGAAAAATGATTCATATATTTAATGAATCATTTTCATAAAAACAATTTTCATTCGTTAAATGAACATTTTCATTATCTAAATGGAATTTTATAGTTATAATGAAGTATTTTCGTTAAAATCGCTTCATTGGATTTTGTAATTACGTTAAAAATTTGCATTGGATATACATATGAAAACTTAAATTTTATCCAAGTTAAACAACAAATTTTAATTGGGAACATAAAAAAAACAATGGCCCATATTCATAGTCAAAAATAAAGTCGACTTTAAATAAAAACCGGTTTTAAATGCATGTGAACACCATTGTTTTAAAATATACTTTAAAAAAAGTCGACTTTATTTTTGACTATGAATATGGGCCAATATGTTTAATTTTTAATTAAAAAATGTAATATTATGAAAAAAAATCATTGAATCTAATAAAAATATATTTATTGATCCAATGAATAATATTCAAAGATCTTATGTTATGTTGCATTAAATGCATTTTAATGAAACAGGTTTCATTAATCAAACGAAGCGCTGCATAGGTGCAATTTTTCATGGGATTAATGTCAAAATTCATTGGTATTGTGACGAAAATTCTTTTAGTGTAGTGATACCAAAATTACCTTTAGAACACTAATAAGTAAATAATGTAACTTAACGGTTAATTTGATGTCAACCTTTATTTTACACTTAGTTTACATAGTGTGATTTTTTTCATTTAATACTTTAAACAAGCAAAAAAATCCTGTTAACTTGTATGTATTGTACTAAAAAAAAATTTATTTATAACAGTGATATTCTATATTGTGTATACTTTACAAACATAATAAAGTAAATAATGTAACTTAACTGTTAATATAATTAATACTACATATTATTTTTCTGCTTCTTTTATATACAAATAATGTTTAAATTTTATTAAAGAAAATCGGTCATTCCAGCTGTAAACATTTGACTTCTTAGAGATTTTGTATGCAAAAGACCTGGCACATCTATGAAATACTTTTACATACGTATACAAATTCCTCATGATTGTTCGTACGCATGCGCGTACACTACTTGTTCATGGTTTGAAATGTCACCGTTACAAAAACTGAAAAAATAATAAGAAAAAATAAAACATGGTACATAACAGAAACTGGCCAAAGAATAAGGAAAAATTAAATAAAAAATAAAACAGGCTTAACGTTAACTGAACGTAACGCATTAATTGTCAGGAGTTCAGTCACCGGTACAAACAGCAGTAATTTGTGTGTGTTTGTGTGTGCCGTTTTTTATAAAGATTTATAGTTAAATAATTTAAAAAATAAAACCAGGTAAATAATATATGTAGGTATAAATTAGCATTTACTTAATTCATTCAACAAAATAAAACTAAAACTGATTAAAGCTAAAAAAAACTAAAACAAAAAATCAGCAAGAAAACTGTCTTTTCTAATCACATCATCAACACTTTTAAGGCTTCTCGAGTATTTTACAGTGTTTTCTGTTGGTTTTTTTTTGTCGAGAAAAATCAAAAAATAAAAAAAAACACTTTCCGTATGTTTTCCAGTTAAAACAAAATAATCATGATGGCTGCAATTTCTATACGAGTAGGTTGGCGTGTGACATAGTTTTAAGTTTTTAGTTTTAGTTTTTCTTTTTGTTTGCCTTTTTCCTCTAACTCTTCATTTAATTTCCTTTTCCTCTTAATTTTTCTCAGTTACTTGTAAATTATCTTTGTTTTTATCATCAGCCACTTATAAATTACATTTGTTTGTTTGTCTTTCGGTCTGTCTGTCTATGCATTTGAACTCATGTGCATTACTACTTTCATTACTTGCTGTTGCAGTTTATTCCTATATTTTTTGCTTACATTAAGTTTTTGTTTAACTAGTTTTTGTCTGGTAGCTTAATTTAGTTTACACTCAAAATTTAGTACAGTAATTAGCAAGTTGCAAATATGTATAATATTAGTATTTTCGATTACATCCACCCGGTATTAGAATATGTAATAATATTTACTTTAAATGTGAAAAGAAATCACGATAAGTATAGTCGGTCAAAACCTGCCTGAACAAAATTAGGCAATGAGTTTTAAGATTCATATCGAGGCATTGCCGCAAAAAAAAACTTAAGCGACATTATTTTCAATGTTCGTTTTTTTAATAAATGGCTTTATTGGCAATACTTGCATCATCTCCTAAAATGTAATGGTCACAGAAGGTACCGTTACGAATTAATAGCAAAAACAAGTTTATCGTAAGCGACATCCTTCCTACAAAATGTATGTGAAATAAAATAAAAAAACCTTCTCCTGCAAAATCTTGTTTTTGTCGCTTAAGCTGTTTTTGCGGTTGTTCCTCGATAAAAAAGTTCTTTCTGCTAAATATTATTTAGATATCTTCATCTACAATAAGTACTGTGGTTAGTTTATTGAACTGTTTATCGTTTCCAATCAAAATTTTTAATATGTATTTTAATCAGGCTAAATTTCAGTAAATTCATTTTCAATAAATTATTTTTTATGAAGAAAGGTATTTTACAACACGAAATGAATTAAAATTTATTGCTAATTTTTCAGTCTTGACTGACCGGGGAATCGAACCTACGTTCACGGACATCTATATGAAATTTGTTTGCTTTTGGTGATTTTAGGAAGGGGGCTTATATGGCACCAGCACAACATTTTGTCATGGCATAGAAGCTATTGTATATGTCATTGTCGACAATTGTTATGTAACTACTGACATTTAAAAGAAAGTTATGGCATTAAACGAACATAACAAAATGTAAAAGGCAGAATAAATGCAGAATTTTACTCAGAAAAGAAAACGCCATAAAAAATGCTAGGAATTGTTTAATAATGCTAGAAAAATGTTACATGCCAAATCAGTTTCTTTCATGCTAAATGACTTTAAAAAATGCTAGATCTAGCATGAAAAATGCTAAATGGGCAACACAAATTTTCATAGAAAATTCGTTTCATAAACCTTTTATAAACCATTTTTAATTTTTATAACTAAGGCCGTTTATAAAAATAATATTTGTGGAATCTAAATTTTCATTGTTGCTTTTGTTGCAATATCTTTGAAATGATTTTTTTTTTTAAATTTTTGAACATAGAATTTGTTACAAATATTATGGGTTTGTTTTTTTTTCAACCACCATTTTTTTATGGCTGTAAATGTTATAACATAAAAAAACATCAGTTCAACCTGCTGTTAAAATCTAATTGACTAAAAAATACAACAACAATGGTTTAAACTTAAAACCAAAATATTTTTTTTGTTGTTTTAACAAAAACAAAACAAATACTCATCATATCACACAATCATTTCACATTAAATTCACGTAATTAATTAAACTGTGGCAAAAAAAAAAAAAAGAAAAATTGTAAAAAGCAAAAGAATGTTTAAATATTTCATTTGCTGATTGTTACTTTTCTTTCTCTAAATTCCACCTCTTCAGCACCGTTTTTGTTTATATTATTAAGAGAAAAAGATTATAGTAATAATAAAAGTAATAAATTGCACTTTTTCCTACAATGTAAAAGGAAAAGAAAAAGTGAAAGTTTATGTTGGAAGACTCAGAAAGCAAGTCGCTGGCAATAGTTATTTCTTCTCTGAATGAAAAACCGTCTAAACAACTAAATAAATGGCTGGCTGGCTGCCTTGTTGGTTTGCATTGCCGACGTCATAACATAATAATGGATCATATTTAATGATCACTTGTTGTTTATTTTTCTTTTATTTTTTTTTTATTTTAGAAATACATAGAAATGTAATGATTTCCAGACATGCACACTCTATCAAAAAAAAAAAAAACTAGATAAATATTTTCGAAATTTGTTAAAATATATTTCAATAAATAATTATAAACGAACACATGATTTTAGCAAAGTTAAGTTTAAGTTTATGTGTTGAATGTAAAAATATTTAGTAAAATTGATATATTTAATAGTATGTACATGTATTTCTTTTTAATTAATTTGATTAAACAAATGTTTGAATAAATTCGAAAATTAATTAGTCAAGTTTTACACGCTTCAACTTCTGCCGCTCAATTCCTTTTTAATTTCCTTTTTAAGCTGCCGAAATGGTCACACGCAGCAATCTGTTCCAAAACATACTACAGTCAAACGGCGAAAACTCGTACCCGGTTAATTCAAAAACCTTCGCAATTCGAAATAAACAGCTGGTCCCTTAAGAAAAACTCTTTAATTTGCGAAAAGCCCATATATTTTTGTCCCCTTGTTAATTCGTATTATTTTTTTTTATGTCTGAAATTCAAAGTCTGAGTTGACCCCTCTAAACTTGACGAAGTGCTTTTTAACAATGGCGAACAGAGCACGAAATTTGAAAATAAATTGACACGATTTGTAAACGTTATTGTAGTAAAAGTCTCTGCATTGTGATTTGCCAAAGTACACTGAAAAACAGTAGAACACACTTCATTAGTAGGACAGCTAATTTTACAGTAATCCCTATCTGAAGTTCCATTCTTCTAAAAAAAATACCCTTTATATATTTACCTGCATGTGTCGCATATATTCAATTAAAATAAATGTTTGCTTATTGAGTAAATTGTTATTGGGTTTTTTTTTATTTTACTAAAGTGAAACCCATCATAAAGATAAGATTTTGCAAACATTTTAGTAGCTGTTGTGTACTAAAAAATACAATTTCATAAAGTTAAAGCTTTTAATATCATACACATGAAAATTATTGTGCATTTTGTTTTTGTGATTTAATCACAAAAGTTACGGCAAGATAAGTAACTGATTCTCCAAACAAGAATTTAAAAAAATAATAATAATAGAAAACAATTTTTTATTTTTCATTTAATAACGAATTAATGAAAATGATACCACATACTTTAAGCTACATATAGATATAAATTAAAATGTTAATTAAGTTCGAGGGATGACTGTATAAAACACATTTATTTGATAATAGAAAAAAAAAATGATTAGTAAAAATTGTGAGGTCTCTATTAAACTTGCCGAAAAATTTAATAAAGAATCAGTTTTCCTTATACGTCAGCCAAAATACAAGCTTTTTATTAATGCGGCAAAATTTAAAATATGAAACGACATTTGCAAAGTATGTTTTGCATACCAACTTATTTCAGAATTTCGTGTACAATCCCATATTACCCATTTTCCGTTTAATAAAACACACATTAAGCTATGGCTTCGATGAAGCTTTTATTTCATTATAATGCTTGGGCTTTGTTGCTATTACGTACGAAATACAATGCCATTTAAATGGCCGCCTCTAGAATGGTTGCAGCAGTCGATCGTTTTAAGGTAGTTTTCGTCTAATTTTGCCACATTTTGGCAGGCATCTTAGCGATAACTTGACGAATATTGGTTTTTAAATGCTCCAACCATAATGAAATAAGCAGGTGGCATCTTTACGCCAACAAATACAGCATTACAAAAAAAAAATTGGAAATTACGTCCCAGCTTACGTCAAAAAATATTTTAAAAAAAATCAAAGCGTGCCGCTGAACGTGATGAAATAAATGAATTTTTAGCCGCTTTTTAATTCATTATGGGGAATATCTTATTTATGTATTTCATTTTAAAATTATCAAAAACTTTAATAAAATATTATAAGCACAGCACAAAACGTGGACTTTTTGTAAACATAAACAAAACTTTGACATAAGATTGGGCAAACAATGCAAGAGCAAAAATCGTCATCTTTCGTAGTGCTGCAACCTGTATTATTTCACCAAGGCTCCAACGTTAGGGAATTATCCGCATAGGCACTGTCTTTGACGTAGCCCCACAAGAAGAGTCTTACGGCATCAAATCGCATTATCTTGGTGTCCAATTGACGTTGACAAAACGTGGAATTACGCGTTCTGGAAGGTTTCCATGCAATAAAGCCAAAATCAGTAATTTTGTGTGGCTCGTGGCACCGTTTTGTTAAAACCACATATCGTCCAGTTTACAATCTTCAATTGCAGGCAAAGAAAAGGTCGGTTTTCATACGGCCATAGCGCTCTGAGCCGTGGAATCGACAAATTCGGATTATCCGCCACACTTTCACTAACAGCAGCAATATTTTCGACAGTTTTAATTTCTTTATAATCCCAGTAAAATCCAGTAGGTGAGTTATATGAAAATTTTACAAATTTATGTGTGCGCGAACGCATTTCAGTAAAATCCAGTACAAATTTGTACAAATTTTGGGGTAAACGAACGCAGCTTATTTTTACGCGTTATTCAAGTTGTTAAACGGTCCATATTTGTAAGTGGCAAATCTTTCACTAAATAAATGACACTTTAGCTGACAGATATTTAACAGCTGACAGCCTTGGCAGACCAGCTATTTTAAAATTTCTTGATGGATTGACCATTAAAAACCATTTATTGAACCTACAATAAACACCATGGTAATTTTATTTTTGAAAATAAATTTTTATAAGTGTGTCAATGGCATTTACATATTTATTTTGGTTTTTTTTCTTGTTGTTAATAAATAATTTAATTACTCCATTTATTAACTGAGACACATTATTTTGCAATCACACCTGTTTCAATGATTTTATTTTAATATTTTATTATAATTCATATTTACAAAATGTTAACAAAAAATATATTTGTTTGCCTGTTGCTAAAAACAATAGATTTTTAACGTAGGGAAAAGTGTAGGGAATTTTTTTTGTTTGTAGGGAAAAAAGGGATTTTTTGTTTAGGCACGTAGGGATTTTCTTTAATTTCTCCTGGCATCACTGTAAACGCCAGAAGCTAAAATGCTTAAATTTGGACCAGAGGTGGCTGGTCTCTTGCCAAATCGTTCCACTAAGACGGATTTTTTTTACATAACATTTTTCTCCATTCCAACTTCAATGGGGAGAAAAAAAGTACAAAAAGGGGGAATTCCAACTTCAATGGGGAGAAACAAAGTACCAAAAAGGGGAAATAAGGGAAATTAAATTTCTTTCTTTTTTGAATTTTCTATAATATTAAACATAGAAACAAAAAATCATAGGAAGAGGACCCTGAGCGAATGAGAACCTATAAGATGGAATTAGAATTTTTTTTTTAAATATGTCCACGAGCTTTTAATGTGTTTTTAACGACTTTTTGAGATAACTGATTCGAATTTTTTTAATAAGATTAAAAATTATATAAAAATATCGATAAATTCGAAGGGGTGTCTGTTTGGAAATAGTTTTTTTTTTAAATAGTCTTGCTCTATTAATAGCGATTAACTATGAAATTTGCTTAATGAACAATTTTATTTAACTTAAGTTACATTTCATTAAACGATATTATTATAATGAGGTGTTAATTACTTACATACATATTTAAATGCTAGACGTTAGTTCAATGACTTTTAATGGCTTTGTGTGACTTATAAAAAGAGTATTGTTTCTTTTCATGTATTGCTTTTTAATAATTGCTGTTTTAAATTTAAGTATGGGGAATTGAAAAAAAATTTAAATCATTTTTAGTAGAGGTGGGCTAGTGAATGTCAGTTAATTTTTCTCTGGCCAAATACGAAAAAGAATTCTTAATAGCACTTTTTTCTATACAAAGAGACGACTTTTCTAAAAATTCAATAGACTTTGACTCATATAAACACAAACATAAAATTTATGATTTAAAAAGTATTTTATGTCATAAATTTTATCCTGATACCATTAAAAAAAAAGTAACAAAATTTCAAAATTTGTTTTTGTTTTAAATGTTAGTTAAGCGAGTCACTTTTGCGCTTGCGTTCAAAAACAGGCAGTAAGAGTGATATATTGGGCCTTGCCGAATCTCTTATAACCTATACAATTGCAGCTCTTCTTAATTCGGTTTAAGTAAAACATTTAAGGCAAAAATAGGTTGTCAGAGTTATTTAAAGCTTCTTATTTTTGAGATCTTTTTTGAACTTATTCAATTTTCACAAATCTCAGGACCAGTTCGGTTAGAACAATTGACCCAAATTTACCGCCGGGAACTTTTAGGGTTTTTTGATAAAACCTTAAAATACTTTACTTTGCTTTACTGAGAATAAAAATCAAATCAATCCATCCGTACTTAAATCAAGCCGAAGCGGTGTCAATAGTACGCAAAGTACGGATTTCTTTAAATCAAGTACATAATGCTTGATTCAAGTACGAATATTCAAGTGCAAAATACTTAACTTATCCATATTTCATTCCGAATTCGCACTAAAAATAATCCGAAAATGAGATTGATCTAAGTAAAACTAAAATTGATTCAATCTCAAAATGCGCTCGATTCAAGTATTATAAAGTTGATTAAATCTCAATTCTGATTAAACAATTTCTAAGATGGTTTGATTTCGATTCGTACTTGAAATAATCCGAGAGTGAGATTAGATTGATTCTAACCTAAACACTCACCCCACAAAACCAGAGAGAATATTATCATTTAACTTACCTGTTACACATGTTTATTCCACTTTTGTTGTTTTTTGTCCTTTGTTTACAGAAGAATTCTCAATTATAAGACAAAACAGCAGCATGCCAAATATGAGTTTCGTAGTTATTCTACTGTGAAAATTTTATGTTATTAACTAAATAATTTAAACAAATGGAATATGGGAATAATTGTTTCTTATTTTACTCTTTAAACATTAAAATAATCTAAACTTTTCTTCTTGTAGTGTTGTTGTTGTTGTTGTTTCTATACAACAAACTTTTACAAACATACGCGTATGCACGCATTTTGGTTTTAGAAAGTTATCCCATTTGTTTAGATTGTTTTAAGTACTTTTAAGTGTAATTCGTACCTAAAGTTTTGAGTTCGATCCGTACTAAATTAAGTAGTAAAAACTTAAATATAGAAGGCGTTTTTTCTTTCTGTGAAGTATTCGACTCCTGATCTTTGTTTTTTGTATGGGTTCTATGTTAAATAATGGATATATTGTACTTGTTCTTCTGGCATGCTTCTCTCCCACTGAAACACAGGGCCTCTGATGGACATATTGTACCCTTTGTAATTTCTATTTCATATTTTGGTCACATTATGAGGAGGGAAAATATGAACTGCTTCTCATTATACTGGCATTCGGTAAATTGGAAACTTGTCCCGCCTGGCTGTAAACAGAGAAGCGTTTGCAAATGGTATACAAAATATCATATAATTGTGATTCACTTACAACATATGCATCAAAGAGAGAGAGAGAGAGAGAGCTAGAGAAATTACCAAATTAAGGCTCAGTTAGCCGGGAGTAACAGAAACAGTAACCTTACCGTTAAAAAGTAAGACCAATCTATTTCTTACAGATTGAGACAAACATCTTACTGCTAACTATAAACGTTCTAATTGCTTTTCATACAACAAAATGGATCAGCTGATTTGCAACGTTACTGTTACTCCCGGCTAACTGAGCCTTAAGTCATATATAGAGAGAATATATGTTCAAAATTCAAACATAATAGTTCATCTTTTCTGATCGTAGTCATTTTGAAAAGGACCGTTATATGAGGACATGATAAAATTATTTGTCGATTTGCCAAATTTGTTAATTTAAAACAGAATTTACATTTTTATGGCCGTTTTCTCATTACACGATTAACTTTTATCCAATCGAAAAACAGCACATTAAAGAAATTTGGTTTTCTCAATGTCTCATTTGCTTCTCTTCTGTCGCAAAGCTAACCAGCACTCATCTGCCGATTATTTATTTTCCTTTTATTTGCCGTACAGATAAATTCAATCAGCTGACTCACAACTTTTACATGTATTTTGAGAGGTGTTGCCAGCTTAAAACCATGTATTTTGTCGGTATATTGAGAAACCCAAAATTGTTAACAGACAGTTTATCGGTCTAATAAATTTATGTCGACATTAAGTAACAGGCAGTTTGACGGTACCAAGGCCCATCTATCAGGTCTGCTTACTTGTACAAAAACAAAATACGATTCTTTTTAGTTGTCAAAAATTTACTACCACATATACAAAGCAAAAGGAAAAAACGTGTATGTGTGGCATACCATAAACGTATACATGTACATGTAAACAACTTTTGACAACTAAAAAGAACATAAACAATGATCATCAGGCTTCTTGCACAGACCTTTTCAATGGGCCTTGGACGGTACATTGAGAAAATGGCCATTAGAATATTCGAGCTGAGTTTTATCATCCCAGGTTGTTTCTTATTTTCAGAGAGTATTTGTATGGCGCCCTGTAACATAACAGAACGATTTGCCAAATATGAACTCAGTACCATATCTTAGACACAAAACATATTGTTTGCTGAATGTCGTCCTCCTAGCTTACATGGTGTGTGTAGACGCTCTTACGCTTAATACTTTATTTCTATTGGTGAGATTCTACCGGATATTTACCTGATGTCTGGGTAAATACCGAGTGTATTCCTTTTTTGGGAATATATAAATCACAAATGCATATACTTTTTGTTTTTTAATAACAACGTTAAAAATTAAAAAAAAAAAAATGGTGAAATTACACCAAAACTACAATTAACCGGAGTATATTGATTGAAAATTGTGAAGAAGGTACATATGTGGTTATTATTGAAGCTAATATTGATTCAATTAAACAATAAATTTGTATCAAATTTTGTACAATACGTTTATACCCACCCTTTGCGTAAATACCAGAGTATTTACCAATTCTTACCCAATTTTCCTTATTTACCGGGTATTTACCAATTGGATATTTACCCTTTTCCCACCTAAACAGGTATTTATTTCGGAAGAAAATTTTTAAAATTTGTAACTATTAAGCTTTTTAAATGTTAAACAATAAATTCCATCGTTTTTATTAAGACTTTGAAAATTAAAGTTTTGTGTGTAAAAATTAAGGCATCGCTTATAAAAGGTTTTGTGTGTTTAAATTGGAAGCAGTCATGGTTTTTTGTTTGTGTCTCAATTATTTATGGACCGATCTGTCTCACTTTAAATATAAATCTATTACAAAATTAGAAGAATATAAATTGCTAACAACCTGGGTCCCCTTATATCTGGGGTATTTATAAAGTTGATTTCAACATACGCATTGGCAGACGGACATCGTGAAACCAACCTCACTCTTCGAAAGATTCAGAAAATATACAAACGAAATGGCAAACGTCCCAGTTGTGTTCAAGGGTAAGAAAAGAAAGAAAGTGTTTACATTTTACAAGTTAAAAAAAATCCCTGGTTGTGACAGACACACATATTTGCAAACTTCCGGTGAAATTAATAAATTTACATTGTTTTAGATTTTGGTTAAAAAATGTGTGGCGTTTAAATGGCCGCCTCTAGATTGGTGAAAGCAGTTGTTTCTTTAAAGGTAGTTTTCGACCACTTTTTCCGCGGAGACAAAAGAAATTCTAGCAGCGTCAAATCGCATGGTCTTGATGACCAATTGACGTCGCAAAAACGTAAAATTACGCGTTCTGGAAACATCACATGCAATAAAGCCAAATTCGGTCAACGTCTTGTGGAAACCACATATCGTCCTGTTAATAATCTTCAATTGAAGGCCAAGAAAAAGACGAGTTTCATACGGCCGTAGCCCTCTGATTATCCGCCACACTTTCACTAACAGCAGCGATATTTTCGACAGTGCGCAATCTTTGCACAGTAGATCGAATGTGAAGACCATAATCATCCCGTAATTCTCTAAGAGTGTGCCGCGTTTGAACCAACACTTTTGTAGAAACACAATAAAAAATGGAGTTTCCAACAAAGCAGGTTTGTCAGGGAGAAACGTCAAAGTTTCGCTTATCATATCGCTTTTTATATGGCGAGTTCTCACTTTGAAGCAAAATTTTTTTGACACAGAAAGTGCTTTATTCAGCGCATATAAAAATTGGTCGGCTTTATACACTGAAATTTTTGTTGTTACCGTTATTCTTTAATATGCTCGCTTACAAACCTGCTTCGTAGTAAGGGAATATGCGGTTACTTTTTTAAATTTACTATTTAGAAACTACTAGAAAATGTTTTATTGGGAAGTTTTAATTATTTTTACGCGTTCATCGGTTATTAAACGATCCATGTTCGTAAATAGTTGACAATCTTGCCAGACCGGAGGTTTTGACACCATTAAATGGATAACCCAGTATTCTTATAAATTTCAGCAATTTTCTCTAATTATAACTTCATCTTCTCTTTTCAGGTCCGTTTAGAATCCATTGGTGCCGAAGATATTGTCGACGGTAATCCCCGCTTAATTTTAGGTCTTATTTGGACAATAATTTTACGATTTCAAATTCAAGAAATTGAAATTGATGTCGATGAAGAAAATGAATCATCCGAAAAACGTTCTGCCAAAGATGCGCTATTATTGTGGTGTCAGCGTAAAACTCATGGTTATCCTGGTGTTAATATTCAAGATTTCACATCATCATGGCGTTCTGGTTTGGGTTTCAACGCCTTAATACATTCACACCGTCCCGATTTGTTTGAATACAGCACAATTGTTAATTCGAAAAATTCAAATATTGATAATTTAAATCATGCATTTGATATGGCTGCCACCGAATTGGGTATACCAAGGTAAGTAATAATAGATTAAATGAAAAAAAAATATTGTTTTATTATTTTTTAATTCCTATTTTATTTTTTTTTAAGTTTATTAGATGCTGAGGATATTGATTCAGCACGACCTGATGAAAAATCTATCTTAACCTATGTGGCCTCATATTATCACACCTTTGCACGCATGAAGAATGAACAGAAGAGTGGAAAACGTATTGCAAATGTAAGTTGAATTTCTAAATTTAAATACAACATTCATGTATTTAAAATTAAATATTTTCCTACTTTTTAATGTATTTTGAATTGCACAATTAATTGCAATCGTAGAAACGGTGTAAAACTCATACAATAATGATCATTTTTTACCGCCATTCGCGTTCAATCGAAAAATTTACAATGTATGTAGACTCATATCATAAAATAATTTGCATTAATAGTTCCGGTCTATTTAAGAAGACAAATAGCAATATTTTTCTCTTGTTTTCTTTTTCATTATTAAATTAAACAATAAATTACTTATGTGAATTACAATAAATTAAAATTGTTTCTTTATCAAAAGTATTTCATTTAAATTATTCATATTTCAATTCATTTGCAGATTGTGGGTCAATTAATGGATGCCGATCGTAAAAAGATGTATTATGAACGTTTAACCACAAATTTACTTAGTTGGATTAGACAAAAGACTTTGGAACTGCAACAACGGGATTTTCCCAATTCTTTGGAGGGTATCCAAAAGGAACTGTTGGCATTTAAGGAATATCGAACTATAGAAAAACCGCCAAAGTAAGCATTTGATTCCAAACAAAACTTGTTTTCGGATAGTTTTATCTAAAAATCCAAAACGTATTTAAGATTTAACTTAAGGTTTTCTTCAGACAATTTCCAATCCTCTCTTCTAAACATATTTTTAAGTTCTCTCACGGTAGGAGAACTAATCCCACATCCTTTTAAAGCTACAAATCGGAAAGGAAAACATGGAATAATGCTCTTTTTCAACAAAGTTTGCAAAATATTAATAAAGTCACATCTATCTAGTTTTTATTTATATGTATCTGATTTTTGAAAATTACTTTGTTTTAAATCACGCGTGTGGTTTTATGGTGTTTTAAAAATAACAACTGAAATCACACTTAAAAGACAAAAACGAAACATCACACGTGTGATTTTTGAAAACACGTGATTTGAAATCAAGTGATTTTCAAAACTGGCCTGTTAATAAGAAAAATTAGCTTTTTTAATGAAATATTTTTTCTAAAATTTTATTCATTTCCGTTAATTCGTTTTCACTATACTTTGCAGATACAAAGAACGCAGTGAAATAGAAGCTTTATACTTTACCATCAACACCTTGCTAAAAGCTTTAAATCAACCTCCCTACAATCCCCAAGAAGGCCAGCTAGTAAATGACATTGAAAAGGCTTGGCAATTGCTAGAATATGCCGAACATCATCGCGAGGTGGCGCTTAGAGAAGAACTTTTGCGTCAAGAGAAATTGGAACAGTTAAATTATAAATTCGAAAAGAAATCAGTATTGCGTGAGGGTTACTTAAAGGAAATGATACAGGTCCTGTCAGATCCGCGCTATTTAAAGCAAGTCGATGCAACGCTCAAAAAACATGAAGCCATTTCGGCCGATATCTTGGCTAGAGTCGAACGTTTTAATGATTTAACTGCCATGGCAGATGAATTGGAACGAGAGAATTATCATGGCAAGGAGAGAGTGAAAAAGAGGGAAAATGAAGTTATGGAAAAATGGCGTAAACTGTTAGAACTCTTGGAGAACCAGCGTTTGAATTTGTCACAAATGAGTACTCTAATGAATTTACTGCGTGAGATAGCCAGCACTACAGAGTCCATTAAAGAATTGCAGATGCAGTTTAAATCCGAGGATGTGGGGCCACATTTGTTGGGTGTTGAGGAATTATTGCAGGCCCATTCGTTGCAGGAACTACAAGTGAATACCTATGGGGAAACTATAAAACGTTTTACTCGTCAGGCTTTACCGTTTAAAAATTCTGAACACAAAGATGCTGCAGTGCTTGCTAAAAAATTAGGTGAACTGGAGGAGGCTTACAAGATTTTGCAAGAGCTATGTGCCAAGCGCAGGGCTTGTTTGGAGGAAGCTCGCAATTTTCATCATTTTATGGAAGATTACGATAACGAGGAAGGTTGGCTGGTGGACAAACAACGTATTTGTAAAACTGGCATAACTGCTAAAGATTTGAGAGCGGTTCTGTCTTTGCAGCAAAAACACAAAGCTTTAGAAGATGAAATTAAATCCCGCAAACCTAAATCACAACAAATGTCAGATGCTGGTAAACGTCTGATAGCCGACAAACATCCCAGATCATTAGAAATTAAATCACGAATTGATAGTTTAGATGAGCACTGGAAGGCTTTGGAGGAATTGGTAGAAATGCGCCGCAGACAACTAGAAGATGCCGCGGAAGCTTATCAATTCTATACAGATGCAAATGAGGCCGAATCTTGGCTCAATGAAAAAATGGCCCTAGTTAACTCCAAGGATTATGGCACGGATGAACCTTCTGCCCAAGCCTTACTGCAAAGACATCGTGATCTTCAGGGAGAACTAAATGCTTATTCAGGAGATATTCTAAATCTTAATCAACAAGCCGATAAACTAATCAAAGCTGGTATTTGTACTTTGGAGTTATCGGCCAATGAACCAGAAATGCCCGAAATCGAACAACAACAGCAAGAAGAATGGGTGAACGAAACGCGATTAGTTCCGAAAGAAGTTTGGGAAGATGAATGGGTGGAGAAATTGGAACATCGCAAGGTGACCGAAACGAAAATGTTGCCTCACGTTAGAGCCATGTTTCCTTTCGAGGGTCAAGGCATGAAAATGGATAAGGGCGAAGTAATGCTTTTGAAATCAAAAACTAATGACGATTGGTGGTGTGTGCGCAAAGAAAATGGACATGAAGGTTTTGTGCCCGCCAACTATGTGCGTGAAATTGAGCCTCGTCCTGTAACATGTATAGTACCCAAAGCTGAAAAAGTCAAAGCTTTGCAAAAAGTCAAAAAGACCATTTTGGTACGCCAGGTGGTACCGGTTAAGCGAGTCAAACCCGCCGTTTTAACGCCAAAGCCTTTGGTCAAACGTCGCACTTCAGTCAACAGTATTAATGAAAATTCTGACAGTGTGGAGAAGAGACAACAGCGCATAAATTCCACCTATGATGAATTGCAGGATATGGCTCAAAAGCGCCATGCTCTCTTAGAAGACTCCATACATCTCTTTGGGTTTTATCGTGAATGTGATGATTTTGAAAAATGGATGAAAGAAAAGGAGCGTATGATTAAATCCGATGAGGGTGGTGAAGGTGTTGAGAATGCCAAACGTAAATTTGAAAAATTCTTGACAGATCTTTCGGCTGCTTCAAAACGTGTTGAAGAAATTGATACAGCTGTGGATACATTCCGCAGACAGGGTCATTCCCAATTAGACAAAATAATAGCCCGACAAAAGCAAATTCATCAAATCTGGCAGAGGCTTAACAACGCCAAGGTACAAAAGGAAAAGAGCTTGGAAGGAGCTTCTAGTGTGGAACTATTTAATCGCACCTGTGATGAGGCCAAAGTATGGATGAGTGAGAAAATGTTGCAGCTGGATACGGCCGTAATTAGTCCAGACCTAAAAACCGTACAAGCCTTACAAAGACGCCATCAAAATATGGAACGTGAATTGGCACCAATTGAAGAAAAAGTTAACCGTGTCAATTATCTCGGTAATTCAGTAAAGAATGCCTACCCGGCCGAGAGAGATAATGTAACGGCTCGTCAACAAGAAGTACAAGATACGTGGGGTCAAGTTCATAATAAGAGTAGCGAACTAAGAGCCCGTATCGAAAGTGCTGTCGGCCAACAAATTTTCAACAACAGTGCTAAAACATTACTGGCTTGGATTGATTCAGTTAAGGATCAATTAAACTCCGACGAACCAGCCAGAGATGTAGAAACTGCCAATAAACTTTTGAAGCAACACAACGATTTGGGAGACGATATTAAAGCACATGAAAATGAATTTTCCGAAGTTATCAACTTGGGCAAACAACTGTCAGACGGTAAACCCAATATGCAAGAAACTGTTAAGATAATCGAGCGCCTAAAAGCTGAACAAGATGCCATACACCGTGGTTGGTTGGAAAAACAGAAATGGCTGCAACAATGTGTGGAATTGCAAATTTTCAATCGTGAAGCAGATAAAATTGATGCCACTACTAAAAGTCATGAAGCCTTTCTGGAATACAATAATTTAGGAGTACGTTGCCTTCTGTAATTTTTAACTCTTTCATACTTAAAATCGTTTTTATTTTTCTTATGCAGAATTCTTTGGATGAAGTAGAAGCCATTTTGAAACGTCATTTAGACTTCGAAAAAAGTTTAATGGCCCAGGATAAAATTCTTAAAGGCTTTTCTGATAATGCTGATAAATTGATTGCCAACAAACATTACGATGACAAATAGTAAGTATATTTTAACTTTATGAAGGAATTGGAGATTTTAAGCTTATTTTTAAATTACAGCATTGATGACCGACGAAACCAGGTATTAGCTAAACGCAAGGCTGTTAAAGATAAAGCTTTTGAGCGTAAACGATCTTTGCAAGCCTCCAAAGACTTCCACAAGTTCGCCGCCGAAGCCGATGACTTAGATGCTTGGCTTAAGGATAAAACTAGAATCGCTTGCGATGAA
The DNA here is from genome assembly GCA_949318255.1 of Pollenia labialis. Classification (NCBI taxonomy): domain Eukaryota; kingdom Metazoa; phylum Arthropoda; class Insecta; order Diptera; family Polleniidae; genus Pollenia; species Pollenia labialis. The sequence continues at coordinate 71,365,701 of OX439140.1, forward strand.
AACTATCGTGATCTAAGCAATTTGCCACGTAAACTACAAAAACACAAAGCTTTTGAGCGTGAACTAAGAGCCAATGAAGGCCAATTGCGTAATGTAAACAAGGACAGTGAGCAATTGATTGCTGCTAACAACCGTAAACCTGAAGTGGAAAAACGCGTTAGTGACTTAAACAAGAAATGGAAAGATCTTTTAGTTTTGTCAGAGGATAAGGGTCGGAAATTGGAACAGGCAGCTTTACAGCGCGAACATAATAGATCCATTGAAGATGCTAAGAAGAAGGTGGGAGAATTAGATGCCGCTCTAAAGAGCAAAGATGTGGGTAATGATTTAAGAAGTTGTAAGGATCTTATCAATAAACACCAACTGTTGGAATCCGAAATCATCGTGTGGGAACAAAAAGTGGACGAATTAGTCAATTCAGGTGAAGAAATGGCTCATGAAGGTCACTTTAATGCCGACAACATTAAAGATGAATCCAAGGATATACAGAATAGATTCAAATTGCTTCGTGAACCCATGCAAAAGAGACGTGATGAACTTGAGGAAAGTCTTAACTACTATAAGTTCGTTTTTGAATTGGACAATGAATTTCAATGGATTAATGACCATTTGCCTGCTGCTAAATCCAAAGAACTGGGACAAAATCTTCATCAAGCTCAAACTTTATCCAAAAAGCACAAGAAGTTAGAAGCTGAAATTAAGGGCCATCAACCCATGATAAATAAAGCTTTACTTGCAGGCCAGGTTTTGGTGCAGCAAAATCATCCCGAAAAGGAGAATGTTAAAGATCTGTGCACGAAGCTAGAAGATGCCTGGAATGATTTGGAATACAATGCTAATGAGCGTAGTAAAAAACTGGAAATGTCTTTGAAGGCTCAACAATATCTCTATGATGCCAGCGAAATTGAAGCCTGGTTAGGTGAGAAACAAAATGCTTTAAGATCTACTGAATACGGAAGGGATCGTGATTCAGCTGCTAAACTCTTGACCAAACACAAGACTATTGAGTTGGAATTAGACACTTACACTGGCATTGTTACTGAAATGGGTCACAATTGTGCATCGATGGTAGCAGCCCAACATCCAGATAGTAAAATTCTATCCGCCAAACAACAATTGATTGAGAAAATGCTAAGATCTCTACACAAACTGGCTTCTCAGCGCCAACTACGCCTAATGGAGAGCTTGTACATGCATGAGTATTTCATTGAATCTGATGAAGTTGAACAATGGATAAAAGAGCAAGAACAGGTGGCTTCTTCAGAGGATTATGGTCAAGATTTTGAACATTTGCAATTATTGCAAAACAAATTTGATGATCTTAAACACCGCGTTGAAGTAGGTGCTGATCGTGTGGTACAGTGTGAAGTCTTAGCTAAAAAACTTATAGACACCGAAAGTCCTTATGCACCGGATGTGGAGAAGCGGCAAGAACAGTTGCGCATGTCTTGGGATAATCTTCTTAAGTTGTTGAACTTAAGAGAACAGAAATTACATGCCGCTGGTGAAATTCATCGTTTTCATCGTGATGTAGCCGAAGCATTATTCCGCATTCAAGATAAAAATGCAGCCCTTTCCATGGAATTGGGTAAAGATTTGAACTCTGCCTTAGCCTTAACACGTAAACACGAAGGCTTTGAAAATGATTTAGTAGCATTGGAAGCTCAATTGCAAGTTTTGGTGGAAGATTCTGTACGACTACAAGCCAAATACCCGTCCAATGCCGCCGCTATTGCACAGCAACAGGATAAGGTGGTTGCTGCGTGGAATGATTTAAAGGAACGCTCGGGTGCCAGAGGCGATCGTTTAGCAGCCAGCTATGACTTACAAACATTCCTAACCGATGTAAGAGATATCATGTCCTGGTCCTCCAACTTGCGAGCTGCTCTACAAGCTGAGGAACACGTCAGTGATGCTGCTGGAGCTACAGCCCTTAAAATTCAACATGATGCCATTTATGGTGAAATTGAAGCTCGAGAAGATAAATTCCGTTTGCTCAATGAGTTGAGTGATTCTATGGTCCAAACCGGTCACTACGCTGCAGCAGAGGTTGAAGAAAAATGTTCAGCAATGTTGGATGAACGCGCAAAATTGCATACTGCTTGGAATAAGAAAAAAATAATGTTGGAACAGAAAATCGATTTGTTCTGCTTCTTGCGTGATGCCAAGCAAATTGATAATCTTTCCAGTTCCCAACAAGCTGCATTGTCCAGTTCTGATTTCGGTCAAACCGTAGAAGATGTGCAAAATCAAATTAAGAAACATGACGAATTCGAGAGACTTATACAGACCCAAGAAGATAAGGTAGCTCTGTTGCAAGAACATGGTCGCAAACTCATCGAGCAAAGACACTATGACAGTGCAAATATTCAAACTATTTTACAAGGTGTTTTAACCAGACGTCAAAAGGTTAAAGATCTTTGTGCTGTGAGACGTTATAAACTTGAAGATGCCTCCCTTTATGCCCAGTTCGTTCGAGATTGTGCTGAAGCTGAGTCTTGGATTAATGAAAAGAAGAAAAAATTAGAGGCCGATGCTAACAATTACAACGAAGTTTCCAATCTGGATGAGAAGATAAAGAAATTGCAAAAACATCAAGCTTTTCAAGCGGAGGTAGCTGCCAATCAGGGACGTATAAAGGAAATACAAGAAAAGGGCTTAATCCTACTCTCCAAACAACATGAATCCTCGCCCGAAATTAAGCAAGCCATTGATCGTGTTCTTTCGGCCTGGAAAAGTCTTCTGGATGAGCTGGATAATCGCGGTCGTGGTTTGGAAGAAGCTCAGGATATTCTTGAATTTAACAATCAATTAGACAAAATTGAAGCCTGGATAAGAGACAAGGAGATGATGGTTCAAGCCAGCGATACTGGTCGTGATTTGGAACACTGCAATGCACTAATGCGTAAATTGGATGATGTCGACTCCGATATGAGAGTAGATGACCAGAGAGTGAAACACATCAATACACTGGCAGATAAATTGATAAATCAAGGACAAGTACCAGCTGAATCCGCCAACATTGACAAACGTAGACGTGATTTCAATAATAAATGGCGCCAGCTACAGGGAGCTTTAAATGCCTACCGAGCATTGCTGGGTGGAGCCAATGAAATTCATGTTTTCAATAGAGATGTCGAAGATACAGCTGCACGTATTTCCGAGAAGGCATTAGCCATGAGTTCTGAAGATACTGGTCGTGATTTGGCAGCCGTCGAAACCTTAATACGTCGTGAAGACGCCTTGGAGCGAGATATGTCTGCGGTCAAGCAAAAAATCGCTGAACATGAACAAACCGCACGTACTCTTCAAAATAAATATCCCGAAAGAGCTATGGATATTGCCCAGAAATTAGATGAACTAACCCTCTCCTGGAAGCAATTGCAGGATTTGGCTGTCAAAAGGCGAACAATTCTCAATGAAGCTTATTTGGTACACAAGTTTGTGTCAGATGTACGTGAATTGGAACTTTGGGTTAATGATATGATTAAGAAAATGAATGCTGCACCAACTCCAATGACAATAAATGATTGCGAAACCCAATTGGAATTGCATCAAGAGAGAAAAGTTGAAATTGATGGTCGTGACAAAGCTTTCAAAGACTTAAAGCTCCAAGGAGAGCAGTTATCGGACCATGACAAATCCGACAAAGCCAAACAACATCTGAGAATATTGGAAGATTTACATAAAAGTCTTCATGAAGCCTGGAGTCAGAGAGCGAAGGATTTGACAGAAGCCCATCAACTGCAATTGTTCAAAGCTCAAGTAGAACAAGTTGAAATATGGTTGGCTAATAAAGAGGCCTTCCTGAACAATGATGATTTAGGTGAATCATACACTGCTGTCGAAAGACTATTAAAGAAACACGAAGCCTTTGAAAAACTCTTAGATTCCGATAATGTAACGGACTTGGAAAAGTTTGCCAAGTCAATACTTGAAGGTGATCCTAATGGGGCTGATGTTATAAGAGATAAATTGGCGTATGTAGTGAGAAGAAAAGATAAACTTAACAACTCTTCTTCAGAACGTAAACAAAAATTACAACAGTCTCTGCAATTACAAGAATTCCTAAGAAGTCTTTATGAAATCGATCGGTGGTTGGTCCAAAAAATGCAAGTCGCCATGGACGAAAACTATAGAGAGCCAAGCAATTTGCAAAGCAAATTACAAAAACACAATGCCTTTGACAGTGAACTACTGAACAATGCTTCCAGAGTTCAGGATGTCATTAAGGAAGGAGAACGTTTGATTAAAAACGATCACTACGCCAAGGAAGAAATTACCCAACAATTAGAAATGTTAGAGGCAGATTGGTTGAAATTAAAGACAGCCTCCAAAGAAAAGAATGACAAATTAAATCAAGCTTATGAAGCTCTAACCTTTAATCGTAGTGTGGATGAATTCAACAACTGGATGGACGAAGTTGAGTCTCATTTATCGAATGAGGATTATGGCAAGGACTTGGCTGCGGTCACAAATCTTATTAAGAAACATGAACGTCTGGAGGCTGATGTGGCTCATCATGCAGAGTTGGCCGAACAGATTAAACAGCAAGATGAAATATTCTTCCAAGCTGATCATTTCCTTAAAGATGATATTCATGAAAGAGCGATGTCAACTATAAAACGCTATCACACTCTGCACGAACCTTTAGGTATTAGAAGCGAAAACTTGGAAGACTCTTTCGGGTTACAACAGTTCCTACGCGATGCAGAAGACGAACTACAATGGTTGGCAGAGAAGGAAGTCATTGCTGGCTCTGAAGACTTGGGTACTTCCTTAACAGCTGTTCAGACTTTGCAAAAGAAGCATCAAGCCTTAGAGGCCGAACTTTTATCCCAGGAACCATTGATACAATCTTTGCTTCAAAGGGGCGATCAAATGATACGTGATAACCATTTTGCCTTGGAGCAGATCCAATACAAGTGTGATCGCATTAAGAGCAAGTTGGTGCATCTTCGTGAATTATGCAGTATCCGCCGTTTAAGACTTCTAGATGCCGTAGAGTCACAAATGTTCTACGTAGAAGCCAATGAGGCCGAATCATGGATTAGAGAAAAGAGACCAATTGTTGTATCTTCCGACTACGGAAAAGATGAGTTATCAGTTCAGTCCCATCAAAAGAAATTAGAAGTATTGCAACGTGAATTGCAATCATTTAAACCATCCATTGAAAAGGTCAATAAACTAGCTAATAATTTGGTCGATCGAAATCACTTTGACAGCGCCAATATTAATTCAAAACAAGAGTCTGTTAACAGTCAGTACGAGGAACTTCAAAGATTAGCTAAGGATCGTGAAGTTCGCCTTCAAGAGAGCAAGTTGCTGTTCAAATATTTGCGTGAAACTGAAGATTTACATGAATGGATTAACGATCAAATGGCTGTTACCGCTTCTGAAGATTATGGTGAAGATGTTGAGCATGTTGAGCAGCTTATATTGGTATTCGAAACTTTTGTTTCCAATCTTACGGCCAACGAAGGACGAGTCAAGGAACATTTAGAGAAGGGAGATGAATTGATCAAGGAAAGCAATCCCTATAGAACATCAATTAAAACAAAACGTGATGAAACTAAACAGTTATGGGATGAACTTAGGGATTTAGTATCGGCACGTAAGGATGCTTTAGATGGTGCTAAACAAGTCCATGTCTATGATCGGGTAGCGGATGAGACAATTTCTCTTATTAATGAAAAAGAAGCTAATTTAATTTCCGAAGATTATGGTCAAGATTTAGAGAGTATTCAGGCTTTAAATCGCAAACATGTGGTATTCGAAAATGAGTTAGAAGCCATACGGGAACAGGTTAATTCCGTTATGAACGAAGCTAATAATTTGGCAGAAATATATCCTGATGCTAAGGAACACATTGAAGTCAAGCGTGATGAAACCATTGAAGCTTGGGCTGATATAACTGAAAAATCGAATGTACGTAAAGAAAAACTTCAACAAGCTGAACAACTGCAATCATACTTTGACGAATATCGCGATTTGATTGCATGGATCAATGAAATGTTGGCCAAGATAACAGCTCCAGAATTGGCAAATACTGTAGCAGGAGCAGAATCTTTGTTAGCCAGTATTAAAGAACACTACACTGAGATAACAGCAAGAGATGAAGGCTTTGCCAAATTTAAAGCCAAGGGTGAAAAACTGATTAGAGAAAAACATTTCCTGGCTCATGAAATTGAAGAAAAGATCCAAGTTTTACAACAAAGAAACGATCTATTGGAACATACTTTGCAGCAGCGTAAGGAAATTTATGAACTTAACTTGGACACTCAAATGTTCTTAAAAGATGCTGATATTTTGGAAAATTGGATTGTCAGCAGGGAGCCGTTACTTAAAGATACCAAAGTTGGTGATTCTATACCACAAGTGGAAGACTTGCTTAGACGGCATTCTGATTTCGAAAAGACCGTAGAAGCCCAAGAGGAAAAATTCCAAGCTATTAAACGCATTACGCTGTTAGAACAAAGATTCCGCAAACAAGTCGAAAGCGAAAAACTGGCTAAACTTAAAGAAAAGGAACGTTTGGAGAGAGAACGCTTAGAAATGCTGAAACAAAAAGAATTGCAACGTCTCAGTGAGGAAAGAAGACGGGCCGAAAAACAAATGGAGCATAGAAATCATGCCAACAATCAAGAAAAGACACCAATTTTCTCCAGCCCCATGGTAACAGTTACTGCCGGCTCAAGCAACAACTCCCCCAGTCAAAACACACAATCTCCCTTGAGACCAGCCTCTGTATACGATGAAGACCAATATGGTTTACAAAAGAGTTCTTCGTCCAACATCTTTGGCGACCGTTTGAGACGTGGTTCCGATCAAAATGTCAAACGCGCAGAATCCATGAAAGTTCAGCAAAAACAACCAAAGCGTACACCATCATTTACCACTCGTCGTCGCGCTCAATCATTCCGTAAAAATCAAAAAGGTGAAGGTTTCGACTTACCGCCAGTAGAGATCCAAGGTATGTTGGAAAGAAAACATGGCCTACAATCAGGTGGCAAAAAGGCGCCTGTACGCTCTTGGAAACAATTCCATACCGTATTGTGTGGCCAACTGTTGTGCTTCTTTAAGGACGAAAATGATTTCTTGCAACAAAAGACCGCCAATGCACCAGTGAATATATTGGGAGCAAAATGTGAACGCGCCGAAGATTATACCAAGAAGAAATATGTATTTAGATTGAAATTACCCGATGGTTCGGAATTCCTGTTTGAGGCACCCTCATTAGAAATAATGAACGATTGGGTGCGCAAAATATCATTCCACGCTAGTCTACCACCAAATCTACAATTGTTAAGTTATGATGAGTCTATGAAGGTATTTTGTCCTTTTTTTGTAAACGTTTAATTTTTTGATTAAGAATTAAATTATTTATATTTTTGCTACGCTTACAGCAACAATCTAACAGCTTTCCCGATATTAAAGTAGCCAGTGGTCATAGTGTAGAATCACCAGTTAGTTCGCGTACTTCATCGCCAGATTCACAAAGACGTGCTGCATCTCGTACTAATTCTATGAATAGTAGCATTTCAATAAGCTCAACTGCTACACCACAAATGAACTTCTTACAAAAACAAATGCAACAACAACATGTAAGTTGTAAAATCCCAGAATTTTGAAGAAATAATCTTAAAATTGCGAAATAACGGAATATGTATTTTTAAAAGAAGATATATTTTTATAGAATTGGTAAAGTTTATTAAAAAAATAATAATCAGTTATGTGATGAAAATCAAACGTTTTCGAAACGCTTGTTCTTAGCAGTTGTGATGATCAAAATACAGTCCAATATCGCATATAGTCTAAAATACAAAGGAAAATGTATTAGAAATCCATTTTTAAGATACTGAAATCGACATTATCGATTTAAAATCGTTTTGTTTTCAACATCTTTTTCCATCACATACCCGAATAACTGTAATTATTTTTCTTAAGACAAAATATAAAAAATTTACAATTTTTGAAGGAAATTTTTAGAAAATTTATAATTTTTATAGAAATTTTTTTAAAAATTTACAATTTTTATAGAAAAATTTTTAAAAATTTAGAGTTCTATAGAAAAATGTTGAACATATTGTTACGTTACTGCCTTTTCAATAACGTTTTCGGTTTATTTCCTTTATAATAAACCTCTTGAGGTCTTTTCTTTGCAACTTTAATAAAATAAATAAAACACAAAACTGTTTACAATTTACACAACTTTATTTGGAACTTAGTCACTTCAACAATTGTTATTTATTATTGCGATCTGCACACTTATGGCCGTTTTCTCATTACGCGATTATCTTTTTCCCAACGAAAAACTGCACATTAAAAAAAATTGGGTTTCTCAATGTCGCATTTGTTTCTATTCTGCCGCAAAGCTTACCAGCACTCATCTGTCAATCATTTATTTTCCTTTTATTTGCGGTACAGATAAATTCAATCAGCTGACTCCCAACTTTTATGTACATGTATTGTGAGAGGAGTTGTCAACTAAAAACAATGGCGCATATTCATCAATTATCACTTTTTTAAGTACCTATTTAAGTTATTCACAGTTGGTTACTTCCAGCAAGAAAAGTTTACACTTAATTATGGGTAAAGCTGTAACTAAATGCTTACTAACTAATACAAACATACAAAGAACAGCTGATTAATAGTATCTTATAATTTATTTGAATAGCAAAACAATTTTGGCGACCAATTTTTGTCTCTCTAAAATAAAGAAAACAATAAATACTCTTAAAATGTTGTAAATAATAAACTTGCCTTATTACATTTGCTACTTGCGTCTATTTATACTGCGTCCAAAAACTTGGTGCAGGTTCACACACGTCAAGTTTGACTCGTCAAGTCTTGAGCATTTAGGAGAGAAGGGATAAGAGAAGGCCATTTCATTTTTCCTCTCTCCTAAAAACTCAAGACTTGACGAGACAAACTTGACGTGTGTGAACCGGCACATATGTACATACAAAAAATAAAATAAACTAGAGATGTGTTTTTAGTCACCAAATTTTTTTTTTTTTTTTTTTTAGCGATTTTATTTACATTAAACGAACGGCCATATCTACAAAAGATTATATCGATCCCTTTGCGCGAAATTATCGAATGTTACAAATACCAAATTTTACAGGACAGCCAGTTTTTAACATTTCTCTGCTTTCACTTGCAATATCAAAATGAAAATATACATGTGCTTAGATAAGATAAGATAAGATAAGATAAGATAAGATAAGACGAAGTGGAATTCGCCTACAATATTTTTCTAGGTAACGCCTCTTTGAATGTAGAACAAGATTACATCAAAAACTAAATTTCAAAAAAATTGGCATATACGATAATTTCGCGCAAAGGGGTCGATATGATAGACGCAAAAAGGCCTAACTAAGAGTTTGCATAATATGCAACATTGTCGATTTTAAATAATTTTTTGCTTCTCCTGCAAAGTGTTCATAATGTTAGATAGGGCCTTTTGCGTTTTAGGTAACGATATGTATGTTTTATTGTTGCTTTAATTTTTGTAATCTTCTAATTAGCAACCACATTCCCCATCTTCGTCAACCGGATCTATGGGCTTTGAACACAAGCCACCTATACCACCCAGAGGTGCACCACCTCCAGTACCCAATCGTCAAAGTACCGATAATTTAGTTGTCATGCGTAATCCTCTAAATAACGACAATATGGGTATGTTTTTTTTTTAACAAAAAAAAGTTGGAAAAAGTTTCTTAATGTTTTATATTTTAATTTCCAGAATATGGATCAGATAATATTGGAGGTAGTATGACACGACTACCAAATGGTTCAAATGATGACAACGTCATTGTTATTAAACGCAATAGCGAGGCTAGACAATCAGGTATGCTATTTTTTTTAATAATTTAACTTTTTTCAATAAAAATTGTATATGTATGTATGTATGTTGTACAATGTTTCCAATACGTAGTCATGTTTTGTTTTGAAAAGAAAATGTTAATATCATAAATGTGTTTTTCCCCTACATTATCCGACCATAAATTCCTTTTTTTTTTTAAATACATACATATAAATAAAAAAACAACCAAACAACCATTCATTTAAATCATTTTAATTTCCAACATAAAAAATAAAACGAAAATCATACCATGCATAACAACAACCTCCTGTATAGAAAATCCTCCACCTTTACCAACGACAATGCCACCATTAAACAGAGCTGACCCAACTGCTGCTGCTGGTCAGCATCATTTGAATCGACATCAGGGAATCATACGAATAGAGCAACGAATACATGCTTTTAATGCGGCTGCTGCCGCTACAAGTCATCAAGCTGCCAATGAACCCCAAGGAAATTATATAAGAGTACAGCAACAACAACATCAGCACAAAATAATTGCAGCCCCTCGATCTAGCTTAGATGGCACTAGTACATTAGCAAGTAACAACAACAGCAACAACAATAATACATCAGTTGGTCGTTCTGATTTGGTTACAAAATTCATTGAAATGGAAACAGTTACAGCTCTTCAACAACAATCGCAACCAGTAACCAGCACAAAACGTACCGTACACACTACCATTTCGACTAGTCCAAATTCCAGCATGGGCAGTAATAGTCCAACAACAAACAATATTCTTATTACACGTAGCAACAGCAATAGCAACAATGGTAAACATCAACATAATTATAATAATAACAATAGCCTTACAACATCATCATTATCAGCAACTGCAACGCCATTTAATCAGCAAACATCTACCACAGCATCAACAACTGTATCATCATCATCATCAACATCATCCTCCTCGCAACACAGTCGTACAGTGTGGCATTTTACAAGCAATTCGAATAGCACTGATAATAATTCCATTAATAATCCAAGTTACATGAGTGTCATCAATAATAACAATCATCATCTTAATAATGAGGGTATTGGTTTAAAACAAACATTTAATACAAAAAATATTTATTAAAACTGGAAATTATTGACAAATTAAAAAAAAAATGCCGTGTAATACATTTTTCTTGTAATCGGTTAAAAAAACTGACATACAACCCTGTCATAGAAATCAATTTCGATCAAAAGTATGTAGAAGTGATTCCGTATTTTGCTTTTCCAAAAATCGAAAATGTTATTAGAAAAGCTAAAAGAATTGAAACTATGAAATTAAAACCATTTCGATCGGAATGTGTAACAGGCCTGCGAATCTCCTGTTTGAAATTATGAAAAAATTCCAAAAATTTTTTTGATACAATTTTTTTCTGAAAATATTTAAAAAAAAAAAAGGAAAAGATTTTTCTCAAGCCAAATCAATTTTTCAGGTGGCGTTTAAATCACAGCTGTGCTACTTTTTTCCAAATTAGAGAGAGGAATGTCAAAAGTTACTTGTGTGTTTGACATATTGACCATCGAAAGCAACAAATAAAATACAATGTTGTGTTTTTGGTGTTGTTACTTGTTGTGGTATCGCCACCACCGTATACATAAAATCGCCTCGATTTTTCCGAATATATTTCTAATAAAAATATTTTCGATATGTTTTCGATTTTTAATATTTTTAATAGTAAAGGTATGTATGTATATATGTACGTCAAAAGTTGCACTTTTGCGAAAAAGCAAAATTGCAAAAACATAACAACAACCACATAGACAATTATTTGTAAGGAATAATTTTTGTTGTTACATATAACAGCTCGACTTGTGCTGGTGTTGCTGAGTTAACAATCTTTGTTCTCCGCATAGGATGCTCCATGTCGTTCTGAATTGCTGTTATGTTTTTATTTTGGCTTTTTCGCCAGAGTGCGTGCAACTTTTGACGTGAATACCTTTAATGTTTGCTAATTTTGCCGAAACGGTTTCCTATAAACAATTTTGTCGAAAAAGTTTTCTATAGAAAATTTTCTGAAACAAATGTTTTTAATATAAAATTTTAAGGAAAACGAACGTTTTCGTCGAAAAAGTTTTTATGGAAAATGTTTTCTATAGAAAATTTTATCGTAAATGTTTTTTAAAATGTTTTCTTAGAAAATTTTGTCGGATTTTTTTTTATTAAAAATTTTTGAAGAAAATGCTTGTGAAAATCTTCTTTAAAAATTTTTTTGAGAAATTTTTATAGAGAACTGTGAGGATAAGGTTTTTGTCGAAAAAGTTTCTATTGAAAATGTTTTCTTTCGAAAATTTTATCGAAAATGTTTTCTATAAAACATTTTTTCGAAAATTTTTTCTATAGAACATTTTCTCGAAATTGTTTTCTATAGAATGTGCTTTCTTTACCAAATCTCGTCCAATTTTTTTTTTGAAATTTTTAAGAAAATGTTTGCGAAAATCTTTTTTTTTCAAATATTTTTAGAAAAAGTTTTTAATACAGCAATGTTTTGGAAATCGAATTTAAGTGAAATTAAAATCTATAACATTTTTAAAACGGTCCTACGTTGGATGTTTATAAAAATTTAACCTTTTATATACTTCATACTTTAAGTACAAAATGAATCTTTATCAGAAATATGTACTCTTAAAATCAGAAAAAATTTAACTGAAATTCTCCATCGATTTCAATTTTTGATTTCAGAATATGGCTGATGAACATTTTTTCAAAATATTTGAATTTTGCTTTTTGATTGATTGTCGAAACTAATTGTTTGTTTTTGAGAAAAATTTCTCTTCGAATTTTAAGAATTTTTCGAAATTTCAAACTTATTACTCTTTTTGGTCAGTTAAAAAAAAATATTTTGTCAAAAGTTTTCATTGAGCACTTTTTAAGTTTTTACTGTTTTCCTTTTTTTTTGTTTATTGTATATTTTTTATTTGGTGGAGTTGCTTTTTTATATTTACATACATATATACTTTCTGTTTACTTTCTATATTTTCGCATGCTCTCTATAAATTTAAAGGATCACATATAAAAACTACTAAAATAAATAGATCCTATTTGCGTACAAGTTTACAAAGTAATTTATCTCATTAATAACAAAATTTATTACAAAAAAAATATGCTCTAAAATTTTTAAAGTTCATTGTGCAAATGCATAAGAAAATTGATTTATGCAAATAATCACGGATACATTAAATAAAAAGTGAACAGTTTTTTCCCTCGAAATTTTGCAAAATTGAAACTTTTTTTTTTTATCTAATTTCTATTTCCTAAATTCAATTCGCAAGAAATTTTTTCGAATCGGTGTAAATAACAATCGAAAGTCTTTTTCGAATTGAATTACTAAGATATCCAGATTTGCAAAAACAAGGGACCTAATGGTAAAAAAAAAATCATTTTTCACCTTTTTTTTATGTGGACAACTCTGAGCATCGAATGAGACCGATCCCATGCCCCAAAAGTGTTCCCTCCCAGAGATATGCGCGTTTTATTGAGTGATGGTACACCAAAGATACACGTATTTAAATCTTTAAAATGGCTCTCCTGAACAAAACCGGTTTTTACCCTTAGGTCCCTTTCTATTTTGCGCGTCACATATGTATAATTATAGTTAAAAGTCTTCCAAGCAATTTTAGCGCATATTTAGCTTTCTTTTCTGCATAAATTAAACTCATGTTAAAACTTTCTTGAAAACACTTTCTTTCAATTTTTAATCCATTTCTTAAATAGGTTGGGGTACCACCCGCTTTGAAACAAGTCGACCAGTGTCATTGCAACCCGATTCTATAAATTTATCTCGAGTTTCAGCCGAAAGTTCCAGTGAAAGTGAAGCCCAGTCAATATCATCTGTATCAGGCGTAAAGGGTAGTAAATCGAAAGAGGATCGTCGCAGTGGTGTCTTTAGAATATTTGGCCGCAAAGGTGGTGACAAAGAGAAGGAAAAGGATAAACGTAGATCCAGCCAAACACCTCAATAATATCGATCTACTTATAAACGACAAAAATGTATTTTTTGCAAAAGGGACAGTAGACAATCGTATGAATATGGCTTAGAAATCAAACAGCAATAAAAAGGAGGCATTGAAATAATTAAACACTTTGCTTTGTTTTATATTATTCATAATATTTTTATACAATCATTTTACACATAGTTTTAAAGACTAATTTTTAAGAAACGTCAATAAAATTACTTGTTTTTATAAATATTTTATTAATTTATGTCATTAGTATTGCTAAACGCAAAGTAAAATCATGTTTAACGCGAATTAACTTATTTATTTTTTTTTTTAGTATTTTAAAACTTTTACACAAAATAATGTAAAAAATAAAATTAAAATGAAATAAAAATATTTTCAAAATCTGTTTTATTAAATTTGTAAAAGTTTTTTAACTTTTTTGTATTTACAAATTGTTATTATTATAAATAATTAAAAGAAAACAAAAAATAAAAAAAAAATAAATAGAAATAAGTCAGTTATTATTGTATTCTCTTTATATAAAATTTACATAAAGTCTTGTGTAGATCAGTTAAATTTTAAGTTAAAATTTCATGGCAAATTATTTTTTATTGTTTTGAAATTGTTAATAACAACTTGTTGTACACATTGTTTTATGTTTTCGCTATCTTTCCCTTTTTTCTAAACAAAGATTTTTACAATTTCTTATAAATCCCTAAGTCTATTATTATTATTATAATAAATGTTTATTATTTATGTTTATAATTTAATTTTAAAATATCAACAAATTATTATAATAAAAACATATATATTTTGAAAAATGTACAAAAGTTTTAAATTTTGTTATTTTAGTTCCTTGTTGCTATTAAATTTTATCAAGATCCGCAGATGAGGTTAAATATGGTTTTTTGTTATGTACATTAGGGTGCCAGTTATTTTCAAATTTGGAATTTGTTTCACGCCAACCCCCAGATTGGTTCGAATTGCTAAAAAAATACTCCCTTGAAAATTTGAGCTCAATCGGGTGAGGGGATAGGGTGGCCATGCCCCCCCCCCCCCAAAAAAATTTACAAAATACCTGATTTTTGACTTTAGTTGTCAATAACTTTGTTAATATTTATTTTACAAAAAAAATTGTTTGTAAAAGTTATAGATCAAACTCAGAGGAACAACTTTTGCTCACAAATTTTTTTTTGTATTTCTAATATCTACTGAATTAAAAAAAAAATAAAAGAAAAATCATGGATTTATTCATATGTTTATATGGGTGATTTCATTTACTTAAGTATACTCGTTACATGAGAAAAAAAATTGATACGTGGATATTTTAATTTTATTTATGGCAGGTATTTTCTTTTCTTTTTTGGTTATGGCTTTGGTTTTTGTTTTTATTTGTATAGTTAAAAAAGAGTTTCCTTATTGCAATTTGGAAAACGTAAACGGCAATCCTTAACAATTTGTAAAATATATTGTTTTTGTTCTTCGCTTCTCGATAAAATATTATTATAATCCTGCATTAATTTGACTCCCCTCTCAGCAGTATCGATCACTACTTTTAAACCTGAAAGAGTTTTTTTTTAGCTTCGATAAACTTTTTGTGGGGGTGGTTTTTAAAAACTCTTCACTCTTTTTTTTGTAAAAAAAATATTAACAAAGTTATTGACAATTAAAGTCAAAAATCAGGTATTTTGCAAATGTTGGGGGGGGGCATGGGCACCCTATCCCCTCACCCGATTGAGCTCAAATTTTCAAGGGAGTATTTTTTTTAGCAATTCGAACCAATCTGGTGGTTGGCGTGAATCAGATTACTTCAAACAAATTTTCCCATATACATAATTGGCACCCTAATGTACATACTACATATGCATGTGGTGTGTACTCTTGGCTGTGTTGCGGCGGCCTTACGTTTAAAAAACCTAAAACTTTTTTAAATAACATGCGGACAGAATTCAGAAGCATTGGAAAGATTAGTCAAGTCAGGGGTCTAATCACCGCATTCGATACTATCGTATCGAATAAACTATCGAATTGTTACGTATCGAATGAAAACTCGAGAAATATAATGTCGAGTTACTCTATATCGAATGCTATTATTTTAAATTCAATAAATTTCATTCGATATGGAGAGTCATGATAACAAAATAAATAATTTCGATAAATTTTGCTCGATATCATATGCGGTGATTAGACCCCAGATGTAAAAACATGTCGTGTATGGCAGGCTTAAGTTAAAATATGTATAGGCGGCCATTAAAATACATAAATACATACCTTCATTTTAAAGTCTTAAGCTAATATGATGTTGCGCGTGATATTAGTAATATGTATGACACGCAATGTACCAATTTTCGTTGCATTTCATGTGCCGTCAATGTGAACGGTTGCAATTTTTTAATAATCGACAAACTGCGCCGAAGTCGTGCTTACTTTAGATATTTAAAAGCAACCCTGATGTACCGATAATGTGAACACTCTTTAGCTCAATGTTAAGATCCAATTAACAATGTGGACATTTCTTGCCGGACAGACGAAGTTTGTAGGTAAGAGAGGGCAAATGTAAACTATGTCACGCATACAGCGTCGGCCCCTTATCAAACTAACTTCGTCTGTCTGGCAAGAAATTTCCAAATTGTTAAAGGGGACTAAGCAATCAAAATTTTACAAATGTGCAGATTTTTATCGGCAAATAAAAACATTAACGTAAAAACTATTTATTGGAATTTTTGACGAATATAAGATGACCGTCATAATAAATTATTGTTTATTTATCTTTTATGCATTCAATTCAAAATTAAGATAACTCGACAACACTACAAAATTGATATTTGCTTTTGTGACTTCTGCTGTGATTTCAGGCTAGTTTTTTAGTTGAATTAAAGATCGCTAATTTGCTAACAGCGGCATGATATTAAAGTCTAATATTTATTAAAAATCGTAAAAGCTGTAAAGAATCGCAGGGAAAATCCCCCTGCTATTTCGCGAAAATCTTTAATATTTCAAACAAGCCATAAAATTGATTAAAGGACCCTAAAACTATAAGGAATGACAAAAATTAGCTAAAAATTGCTTAATAAGAGAACAATAAGTTTCTAACAGCGGCATGGAAGCGGAGTCTACTACATATTTATTATCAGGGAAACCAGAAATATGCTCTAAAAACCCGTTTTATGCGCATTGAATATACAGTCAAAACTGGAAAATATGCCCTAAAAAATTTTAAAAATATGACCTAAAAAATCAAAAATTGCTTATTTGAAGACAAAATATAAAGCAATTTAATAACAAAATTTGAAAAAAAAACCTAAAAATAGTCGATCGGTATACTATTGGTCTACATTGCTATGTATTATACACATAGCATAACATTGATCCTTAATGACAACCTGCTTTGTTTTGCAATTTGAGAGTAAAAATTAAATGTAAATGCCGAAATTAGAGTAACAGAATTACGACAAAAAAAATTAATTTTTGCCAAAGCTTTCTATAAGCATTTAAAAAAATTTAACATGTATCAAAATATGCCTTTAAAAGTCAAAATATGCGCTATAAGCTTATATAATAGGAAATTTTGTCAAAATTGGCTTTTTATAGGAAATTTAAAAAAAAAATTACTTTTTATAGGAAACGTTGCAAAAAATTTACTTTTTATAGAATATTTTGCAAAAAAATTACTTTTTATATGAAATTTTGCAAAAAATTTACTTTTTATAGAAAATTTTGAAAAAAAAAACCTTTTTTATAAAATTTTGCAATAACAATAACAAAATCATATAAATTAAATTTTTTATTCCCACGAAAATTATTTGATTTTGCAAAATATTTACTTTTTATAAAAAATTTTGCCAAAATTTACTTTTTATGGGAAATTTTGCAAAAAAAAATTACTTTTCATAGGAAATTTTGCAAAAAAAAAATTACTTTTTATATGAAATTTTGCAAAAAAAAATTATTTTTTCTAGAAAATTTTGCAAAAAAAAATTACTTTTTTTAAGAAATTGAGCAAAAAATTTACTTTTTTTAAGAAATTTTGCAAAAAATTTACTTTTTCTAGAAAATTTTGCAAAAAAAAAATTACTTATTATATGAAATTTTGCAAAAAATTTACTTTTTATAGAAAATTTTGCAAAAAAAAAATTACTTTTTATATGAAATTTTGCAATAACAAAAACAAAATCATTTAAATTCAATTTTTTATTCCCACGAAAATTATTTGATTTTGCAAAATATTTACTTTTTATAAGCAATTTTGCCAAAATTTACTTTTTATGGGAAATTTTGGAAAAAAAATTACTTTTAATAGGAAATTTTGCAAAAAAAAAATTACTTTTTTTAAGAAATTGTGCAAAAAATTTACTTTTTTTACGAAATTTTGCAAAAAATTTACTTTTTCTAGAAAATTTTGCAAAAAAAAATACTTTTTTGAAGAAATTGAGCAAAAAATTTACTTTTTTTAAGTAATTTTGCAAAAAAAATACTTTTTATATGAAATCTTGCAAAAAATTTACTTTTTATAAAAAATTTTGCCAACATGTACTTTTTATAGGAAATTTTGCCAAAATTTACTTTTTATGGGAAATTTTGCCAACATGTACTTTTTATAGCAAATTTTGCCAAAATTTACTGTTTATAGGAAATTTTGCCAATGTTTGCTCTTAATAGCAAATTTTGGATTGAACGAATAATAACAAGTGGAAAAACACCCAACATAGAAATACTTGTGGAGGTATTCAGGTCAGCCTGTGCTTTTACTATGTTAACCAAAAATTTCACTTATCTTAAAGCTTAAAATAACTTGCAAATAATGCACCGCCCTTAAGTATGTAAATATTTTCTGGAGAATTAATTTTTCGCATTTTTTAATTAATTAGTTTTTATTTTTTTTACAAATTACACTTGTCAGCAAAAAAAAAAAAAAATTTTAAATAAAAATATATGGATAATAATGATTTGAAGAGTTTAAGGGTTTAGAAGCGGACTATGGTAAATAATGGACCAATCTTCTGAAAATTTAGTGGGGTGGTTTCTACTGCAACAGCCTTGTTCATTTCGGTAAATTATGAACCAATCTTCACAAAATTGAATATGTAGTATGATTTCCAGTCATATAACAAACACGTGGTCAAACCTTAGATATGAAATGACTTTATCATTTGACACCAAACGCAATTCTCAAGCGTTTTTCAATTGCTTGATTTTAACATTTAAATTCAAATTAATAATACTGCGGAACAGTAAGTTTGATTGCAAATTCCTACTAATTTCAGGTCGCTGATTTCAAATCTAATCTCCATTTTTCTCTATCAGCTCTAGTTTTCGATTACAATGAAACAAACCTCATTTCATTCGAAATTATGTTAGCTAAATGTTTTTAGACCAAACCTGTAATTTTTGTCGCATTTTTATTTTTTATGAATTTTAGAAGAAAAAAAATTAGTTTTATTTCAAAATGTTCCTTTTTTTCTTCAAAAATTTAACCATATCTCTGAAACTAAAGGGCAAATTGAAAAACAGTGTAAGCACGACTTAAAGATAATATTGTTCCCGAGTTTCGGATTTTTTTTAAACTAAATATGGTCATTGGTCAACTGTTTTCAAGATATTCCAATATATGTAGTGAAAGTGCCTTAATTTTAGACATAACGGTATATCTCGAAAACTAGAGCTGATTGATAAAAATGGAGATAAGATTTGAAATCAGCGACCTCAAATTAGTAGGAACTTGCAATCAAGTTCCAGACCGCACAAAAAAGTCCAAATTTGTTCCCTTGTGTAATGAATTGAAAAAAACATATGACATTAAATGTTTTTTTGATGTCAAATTGATATCAAATGTTAAATTAAAATCAAAACTAAACTTTGCGAAAATGGGCGTTCAAATCAAAATGCATTTCGTGCACTTTGTGGTTTTTTTTGGGTCAGCATAACCGACCAAATGTGTCCAAAATCCTGAGAATTTTGGGCAAGTTTTAGCAAACCGGGTCTGTAGGAAATGGTGTCCACAAAAAGTGATTGTTTGGTGCAGTTTATGTGCTGGCGGCTTCACCGTCCCTTACTTCTTCGCAAATGAGGTCGGCCAAGCAGTTACCGTGAAAGGTGATAACAGACATCTTGTGGCCAGATATTAAGGATATTGACCTGGACGATATGTGGTTCCAACAGAATGGTGCCCTTTGCCACACAGCCAACGTAACAATGGCTCTTTTGCGCGAGAAATTGAATGGATGTATTATCTCATGTCGTGGCGATGTTAATTGGCCGTCACTATCGTATGATTTGACGCCGTTGGACCTCTTTTTTGGGGATATTTAAAAGAAAAAGTGTACGTCAATAAGCCAAGAACAATTCAAGAGCTAAATAATAAGGTAATTCGGCGCATTTATGTACAACATTTGACCTCAATTATGTCTCATAGTCATTGAAAATATGGACCATCAGATAGCGGTTTCACACATAATTGCCATAGATCCTTCTATCATAATAAAATTAAGATAATTCTCGGAAAACATTTTGTTTTATTTACAATTAACATCGTGTATTTTGGTTGGACCACCCTTTTACCTTTAACATATTTTATATCTATTAAAAAATTGTAAAAATTGTAGTTACGTGGTTTCGCATTTCAACAGACGACATCTAATATGGAAAAATAATGATTAAAATCTCTTAACTTCTCTTTTGGCAACATCTAGAAAACGAAAGTCAATGATCGGAAACAAGAGAACACATCGTGTTTCTCCAAAGGGATATAGTTATATTTAACGAAATCGATCTGGTACGGATCTTCTTGGTGCAAAAACTACAATTCTCAATTTGCTCCTTCTTGGTCAGGTTTTTGTTAATTTAAATTGATATCTTGGAAGTGGCGAAATCCGTCTCAACATAAGGAATTAGAGAGAGAGAGAGAGAGAGAGAGAGAGAGAGAGAGAGAGATAACTTAGAAGTTTGCGAATTTTTTATTTTTAGTACTTCTCATTAGAAAGTTAAAACTGCCCACTAAACAATGTTGTTAAAAATATATGCTGCATATTAAATACAATTGAAATAAGTCCTTTAAAAGAAAATTTTGTTATCGTTAGTTATTAAAATTTTACAAATAAATCTACGTAGTAATAAAAAATTTCTTTAATCTCTGTTCTTGAATTTGCAATAGATAAATATTTGATAAATGATTAAAACAATTATTTCTAAGAAGTAAATAATTTCAATTGCACACAAACTAATAGTGAGTAAATATTAGATATAATGTCTAAGCAATAGATATTTGGTCTACAAATTGCTTAATATAAATATTTGTTCATATATGCACCAGCTACGATAAGAATATTTAAAAAAGATTCCAATTCTTTTTCCCAAATAAGTATAAAAAACTCAAAGACCTGAACACATAAAGGCACTTCTTTGAAAATTGTGAAATAATGTGGTTGAAATTTTTTTTATTAAGTTTAATTGTTACAACATCAAAAGCAGCAACAGCAATAAAGCCATTAACGAATATAACAAAGCACGTACAAGATATAGCGATGCAGGATCACTACAGCAACTTTTCCGAAATATCAAATATTTTAAATGAAGTTTTAAAAACCTTTAATCTAAGTGATATTAAAGTGAATATTGTTTTAAATCACCTAGAGGACTCTCAGCAACTTGCTAATACAACTTCTGACAATGATATAAATGAATTTGAAAAGTCTTTGAAATATTTATTTAAAACTACTATGGCTTCAAATTGGCAGATGAAGGATATGCTACAGGAAATAGCAACTGCAGCGAACAACGTAACAGTTTATGAAATTTTATATGAAATTTTGTGGCAAGAATTGAAAATTTATCGGAATACAACAAACCCGTTCCTATATATTGAATTATACGAAGGTTTAGAATGGGTTTTAAAAAATGTAACCAGTAATAAATTAATAAAATTGCAAAATGAAATACAAACGGATGTAATAAAATGCAGTGCTCAAGTATTACAAAGTTATTTTATACAAAATTCGACCATAAAGCTTTTATTGGCTCAATTAAAAAGTTTAAATAATGTGTATCATTTAACAATACCTAAAGTCTTTGAAAATCTTAATTCTATTGAAGATCAATGGCAGATAGCGAAGGACCTTCTCAATTTCGATTCCCAAACCAAGGAAGCAGTGCTAAATCACATTGGTTACATCGATTATTTAACATCTCGTCTTAAAGTAATACCTTATGATCTCTACAAAAATTTGGAGACTTTAATAGCCAGACAAGATTTTATAAATATATCTTTAGCACAACGTCAAATGGCGGCACAACTATTGCCTCTTTCCATGGCCAATCTATTTGCTGGCCAGAAGATTTGCCTTAGGAATACAACAACAAACTACTATTTATACGAATGTCCACAAACGTATTTAATGTGCACAAATTTTATTGCTAATAATCTAAATCCAATAAATCGCAAAAAGGCCACATTTGAGATTGAACGTCTTGGCAATGATCAGTACGCTTTGCGGAGTCCCTACTGGGGACGTTATTTTCATTTGCAAAGAAGTAATTCAAAAAATATGCCCCTTACAAATAATACTAGCACAAGTAATGCATCTATTTCAAAAATAACGAAAAATCTTTATAGTCATGACGAAGCAAGTCCTTGGTTAGTACGCTTTCAAGATGATTACGCCACAATCCAAGATTCAACTGGTGAGTTTTATGTCTGTGGTGGCAATCCTTCTTACTGGAATAACATGGAAAAATATGCGTACACTAGAAAATCAAGTAGTTTTTATGAAAAACAATATGAATGTTTGTGGTTATTGGAAAATTGCAGTGATGTCGTTTAGATAATTGTGAAAGAATTATACCTAAGCAAAATTTGAAAAAAAAACAGCTAGATATCGAGCACTAACCGCGAAAATAACGTTTTTTTTAATAAATGACTTTATTGGCAACACTTGCCTCATCTCCTAAAATGTCATGGTCACATGAGGTACCGTTACGATTTTATAGCAAGAAAAATTTGATCGTAAGTGAAAAATTTCATACAAAATTTATATGAAATAAAATAAAAAAAAAACTCTCTCCTGTTAAATTTGATTTTTGGCGCTTACGTTATTTTCGCGGTTAGGGCTCGATATACATACATACTAACGCTCAATTTCACCAAGTCCAGTTAACAATATGTTTTCACAGCTATAACTGATAGTTAATTATAGCTGAACTTGGTAAAATTGGGGATTAAATAAATAAATAAAAAATTAAATGCGACATACGAGTATCAAGAAAATATTAAACTAAGAATCTTTTATATTTTAAGGTTTTTATACCCACCACCCATCAGATGGGTATATTGATTTTGTCATTCCGTTTGTGTTACAAATCCTACTTATGTTGCACAAGGTGTACTTTTAGCGCTGAAGTGGTTACACGAAATAAGCCAAAGCAATATAATTTCGCTCAAAAACTTGATTTTACGAATATTGTTTAGTTTTGAAAATCAATGAAATCGGACTATTATCTCACCAAAGGCCGAATTAATTGATAAAGTCACAAGTCAAATGTGTTGCCAGAATTAGACTTTTGGCACAATAGCGCCCTTACGGAATTTGCAAAAGCAGCAAACGTAATTTGAAATAAATACTTCTTTTACACAAACTGTGTTTCAGTTTATATAATTTTTAAATTTCTAATATCATGTAGTTTGAACTAATGGTGGTGGGCATCATAGCATAGGCGCATCCGAATATCGCCTTATCACTTCCTTTCTACTTTAACTTTATTAGAAACTTTAGTTAAATATATTCACTACTACCCAGTAAAAACTTCGCTTACTTTTTCAAAGTGAATAGCTTCTTTAACTCATTATTTAGTAGCTTTCTTCTATAGCTACATCTATAACTACTTTTTTCTGGATGTATTTAAGTAAAAAAATAATGACTTTCTTTTGAATGCGTTCATTTTGGGACGGACATCCCTTGTAAAATTCATTGGTTCTTTCAGTAGAATTGTAAGTAGTGCTTTTATGTTTTTCTGATTACTCAACACATTATTTTGTAGGCGAAGTTTTTACTGGGTAATTACTTATTTTTTAAGAACATATAATAAATAAATAAATAATAAAAAAAAGTTTATCAATATGTAGTATGAAATGGGAATTTAGCACATTTAAACGAAATCATGTTAAATAAAATTTTTTGAATCCCAAGAAAAACTTTGATAACTAATGTGGATGTGGAGTGTAAATAAAGCTGAACTGGCAAAATAAAATAAAGTAATTTGTTTTTATTTTTGTTTTTTCTTTATCCACTTACAACTACATTTAGAGTTGACAAAAAATCAACCAATTGTAGTCGGGACTGTAAGAAAAGATAAACTCACTGTTTATTGTTGTTGTTTTTGTTTGAGCTTTGATATTGTTACAAGTAACACTGAGGTTTATAATTCTTATTCGCTTAACAGGTTTATTTGTATAATATCTTTAGTTTTTCTTTGGATGAAGTTTCCTAACGATCTGGCCTAAGCAACCAGTGAAAGGCGCATAGGAATAGCTTATCCCTCAACAATAAATTTCAGTTTATCAATCAGTAGAATCTCACAAATTCGAACCGTCACAAATTCGAACCGGCCATTTCACTGTATTGGACGCTCTGAAATTAGAACCTGTGGTTTTAATTTCTGGAAGTTTTTTTGTTTTTATTTCTACTAGGAATCTTTTTTTTTATGATTTTGATCTTAATAGGCGATAAACCAAATTAAACGCTCTAAAATTAGAACAGGGGGTTCTAATTTTTGGAAGTTTTTTTATTTTTGTGTTTTCACTACAAATTATTTTTTACGCTCATTAAATTAAAAATAAAAGGGGGAATCACCGAGTTATTGCTGGTGTGTACAATTCGGTCATATGCGTATTAAATATGATATGCTTGTACAAATTTGGGTCAGATGATAACTGAAGCTCAAGGTAAAGTGTTCATACGTGTGAAAGATAGAAAAATGTCAAACAAATGTAAAAAAAATCCTTATTAGTCCAGTAAACACATTTCTTACCTTTTTGACGTCCGTGACGATATCGTTGTATCCAGTTTTAATAAATCAAAAAAACAAACAAGTACATATTACTAATTTTATTTGAAAGACCAATTAAGTTCCTAATAATTAAAAAACTTTTTTAACGTTTTTCTATGAATTTAATATGTTCAATTAATTAAATGTTATTAAATTAAAACTGTTTCGAGTTCAAATAAAGCTTACACAACTAGTTTCATTATAATTTTATAATTTTCTGTAAAAAAAAATGTCCAGAAATTCGAACTTTTCAGAAATTTGAACTGCCCGGTGCACAAAGTGGTTCTAATTTGTGAGATTCTACGTAGTATGAAATTGGAATTTAGCACACTTTAACGAAATCTTGTTAATAAACATTTGTTTCTTTTCAGGATAGTGTCTTGTTTTATTTCGAGAATGATAAGCTCTTAAACTTATAGATTCTTAAAATCAAAAGATGTTTGAATTAACATTAAAATATATTTGGAAGGGTACACTCAAGTTTTCTATTCAAGAATTTTTAAGTAAAAGTAACTTAAATTCTATTAAAATATATACCAAAATTAAAAAAATCTAATACAGTAAGTACACTGACAGTTTTTCTTCAAATAATAAATGCATATTTTATTATTTTTTAAAACATATTTTGAATTATTTAAGCATGTTTTATGCGCATATTTTACAATAATAAATACCACAACCTAGAAATAATATAAAATTGCTGCTTTTCATTATTGTAGACAGGCTTGCCAGAAGAATTCAAATAAACGTGCTAAAATGTTCTACAATGAAAAACAAGAGTGCTAGTTTTGTAACATTGATTGTTATGAATACAATAAAATAATTACATTTGAAAATTTTTTACATATTTATTTTGTTTAATATAAACACTTATTATAATGTTACATTATAATATATTTTATGACAACTTCTTTTCTGAAAAATATGTTGCATTAATGTAACATGTTCTACATTTTTGTGTTCGTTTGTACAATACAACTGTGGGAACAATTTTCAAGTTCTTTTGTGAATAAGTTGATGAAAACCATGCAAAACATGTTACATATTTTGCCCTTTCTTTTACTTAAGGTGTAAATACTGCCCTGTTTTGAAACTTTGGTACTTACTACTTTGTTTGTACATCCAATGTTTTATTTTCTTTGCCATAATTCATACCGCTCATATTTTTGTACAAATATTGTTTTAAAACAAAATATAAAAATAGTTATTAAAATTAAAAAAAGTCTATGTATATTATACTCGTTTTAATTTTTCTAAGCCATTAATAATATGTGTTCAATATTTGTTGCCAAACTGTAAAAGCGTGCAGAAACCGCTCAAATAGCCTTAACATCGCTTATGAAGTGCATTAATGATAAAAGTGTAATAGTTGTAAATAAAATCAGCTAATTTTGTTATATTGCATTTGCACAACATGTCACGCTAAGAGTGATTATAGGTAACATTAGAAAGTGTTACATGTATATATTGTAACATATTTTTTCTCAGAAAATAAATCGACATTATATAAAGTTGTAACAACTGTTTTAAATTTCAATTATCTAATTTTCCTTTTCTCATATACCAAGTTGGGTGATCGATCGAATAGTATTCGACCGGTTTTAACCGGTTATTTTAGTTTTGCCCAAGTCGAATATTTTAAAATGTCCATTTTTCGAATATCGAATAAACCGGTTATTTTAGTAAAATTACCCGGTTATTTTAGTAGTGTGGAATTTATATACGTTTTCCTTACTTTTGTTATAAATGCCTTAAACTTTTATATAAAAAATGTCAAAACAAAATGAAACCAAAGTCAAAAAAAACTTTATGAGTAATGTACAAAATACAAATCGCTTATATAAGCGTGTGTTCTTGTAACAAAAACCAAAAACAATTTTAAGTACTACAAAAAAAGTTCAGCTTAAAAAGTAATTAGCAATTTGACAGTATTATAAATACTATATACATATGTATATCTTTATAAAGATGTCATCTCTGGTGATATTTCGAACTGACTTAAAAGACTTAAAAGTGCTTAAACGGCCCTAAAATGATAATTTGCAAAGGTTCTTTAACGACTTATTAATAACTTTTAATTAGTCTACAAGTTTGACATAAATATACGCCAAGTAAAACTTGACCCTGTTTTTAAGAGACTGCAAATAATACTTTACAAAAATATGCTGCCAATAATTAATGAAAAACTCTTAAGTAGTTCTAGCATATCTTCATGCTTAAAACAAGAACATATTGGCGGAATCAACGATATGGGAAAATTCATCTGTTTTATTTATTAAAACACCAAGAACTTAAAACAAAATTGAAGGAATCAAAAATGTCCTGGAAGGGTTTAAATTGTGTGATCGACGAATTGACAGATATTTCATACAAAAAGTATGTTCATATTACTATTGTTTCTATAATCCTGAAACAAAAAATAATTAAATATATAATACTGGATAAGAGGTTTTGCTTGCCACTTTTCAAAAATATGGCTGAAGTTTACTGATTCATATAGACATGCTTAACTAGCAACAAATTAAAACTCATTTAAAATAAATTTGGGAGAATATCTAAAATAATAAATTTTTTAAATTCCTATAATTTTAAAACCAAAGTTTTTCAAAAATTCTCAAGCAATGTTCACACCTATTAAATATTTGACTCCTAACGTAACCACTAGTTTTCTTAAAGAATTGTTTGCTTTTGCAAAACGTTTGGCTAGAGCAAACATTATTTAAGGATTTCTGAAATACATTATACATAAATGCAATTATCATCTTAGACATAAAGTTTAGCAAATAACTAGAAATTATTTAAAATAATGCTTAAGTTTAATCAATTTACTGGTCACGCTTTTTTTTGAATTTATTGTCAAATATTTGTTAGATCTGAACATACCTTAAGTCATATCTATGTATTTTGTTGGTTCCTTACCTTAGTGAATTGTTTTGTTTTTATTCTAATTAACTTTATATTACAAAAACTAATTTAATTTTTGTATTTTTATGTATTCGAATTAAAACCGGTTAACCGGTTATTTTCTAAATGCTTAACCGAAACCCGGTTTTTTTAAAATAGCAACTATTCGGAATATTCGAAAACCGGTTATTGAAAAAAGTCGAATAATCGATCACCCTAATACCAACTCATTTTGGTACTTTTCAGATGAACCAGAGTTTTATTTTTAAGAGTTGAAAAATATAACTCGCGAAAAGAATTCAAATTTTAAGAGTCCAAAATAAAACTCAATTCGTAAGTCGAGCTGAAAAGAAATGCTCGCGAGTTTTATTTTTGGTTGTAAATTTTTTCTTAACAAAATTTTTTTCTGGTTTATTTGTTGGTATGCGTGGGTAAAGGTGCCTGCATACTATGTATGAATAAATGTATCATTGAAGACACACAACAACAATGGGATATGGATAAAAAAAGAAGGAAAATGTTTTTATTGATACAACAAAAATAATGTTGTGACAAGCATAATTAATCATGAAGTAGAAATAGCAAAGGAAAGAATTCGTGTAAAGGAATGCACCGTTCTTTTTAAAAAGAAAAGTGTTCAGTTTAACAACAAATATTAATACAATACATCTTTGAGGCCCAGTTGCCATAAAAAAACGCTAAATTCATTTATTACTAGTATAATAGTGCAAAAGCAAAAAAAAAAAAAAGCAAGCCTTTAAATAAAATTATATAGAATGTAAAGATTTTAAAGCGGCAAATTTAAATTCGTTTGCAGTTTTAGATTTTTTATGGGCTTGGCTAATATTTTACCCGAAATAAGGCGCTTATGCTAATACATTTCATCACAACATGAGAAAGATCTCTCCGATTTTCATCAAAACACCTACAAATTATTACGAATAGTGTTTCCTTTAAGTTATACGAAAAACATTTTTTATGTTTTTCACTGTTTCAGAGTTATTTAGAAATTAACGGCGACAAGCTTTTTTCATGCAAAGTAAGTAAATAACACTTTTTTTTAAACTCTAAAAAATCATAACGATTTTTTTATCATTAGTGAGAAAGCCAGGTATATTACGAATAAAATGAGCCATAAAACATGAGAATCGGTGGACAAATGTTAATTTTATTCACATTTAAAGGCAGCTTTTATGAAAAGAAATATGTTACCAATCTCAAACACTTTTATGTAAGTCGATGAAGAACGCATACATTTTATTACACATCATTAAACATTTTGCTTCTATACATATTTTTAAACATACATTCATACTTATTTACATTTACTTTAACAACATTTTCCCACACGTCTTGCCTTCCCTTCTCTTCTTAACAAATACATACGTATGTATATTTTTACTTCGCACAAGCAAACAAAAATTTTTTTATACGAGTTGCTCGATTTCAATTCGTTTGTGCTCGTTTTCTGCTCGAATAAAATTTATGCTCGCGAGTTTTATTTTTCAACTCGTAAGCACAAATTTTAAAACGAGTCGTTTTATGCTTACGAGTCGAAAAAAATTTGTGCTCGCGAGTTTAAAAATAAAAATCGCGAGCACAAATTTTAAAACGAGCGAGTTGACTCGAATTGTGCTCGCGAGTCGAATTTTTTCCTACCCTGAGATGAACCAATTTTTTACAATATCGTCCGATATGTTTAAAGTGTGGCAACAAACTTTATCTAATTTTGCACCTTCTCTTATGCGTATAACTGAAACATAACAGTTCTGTTTTCATTCTAGTCCTTAGCCAGGTCTATCCAATAGGTATTTGGTCCAATAGGAGGTTGCCTCGTTGAACTTTCTGAATAGCTGATGGTTTTTTGTTCCAATGTCTGAGAAAACATTCATTTGCTTCTCTAAAGCCCGGCAATAATTTTTGTAGTGTGGCGAAATTATTTTTGTTGATAGTATGATCAGAAATTGTCAAAAGTTATATGCCTAATATGTATGTATTTTTCTTGATACACTTAGAGCGGGTTTTTTACTTAGAGTTTAAACCAGGATCAATAGCAAGATTTGTTAATCTTATAATAAAATTAATCTAGCCTTAATCTTCTGTGGCGTTTTTGAGTGAAAGATTAAAGCTTTTAGCATTGCCATATGAATTGACAATACTTTTATGTATAAGTATGGCAGTTTAAAACAAATACCAAAAATTGTCATCAAATTACTGTTCTTAACGTGAAAAAGAAGAAGAAAAGGCGAGAATTTTGTATTGTGTTATATAATGTTATATATTTATAAATAGATATTTATTC
Source organism: Pollenia labialis (assembly GCA_949318255.1). NCBI lineage: Eukaryota > Metazoa > Arthropoda > Insecta > Diptera > Polleniidae > Pollenia > Pollenia labialis. Next base: position 71,395,746 of record OX439140.1, read on the forward strand.
TTATTTGACCTTTATTTTATAATTACTTTTAATTATTTAAGCTTGAGGGTGGAATATTTAATAAAACTTTAAATAAAAAAAATATAAAAAATATTTCCTTTCATTAGCTGTTCGTACTTTTGAAAGTTCTGTCGCAAGTTTAATCCGCCAACTTTGGGCGTTTAAACTTGGAAACAAAATGAAATAATCGACTACCCAAAAACGAATTTCAAAGATTAGTTCTAATTTAATCGCTGATCTTTATGTCAAAAACTGGCTCTTAAAGAGTTTATATTTTACTTGAATTGATTATGTGAGTTTTTAAGTTGTTTTAGGATCTAAAAAAGTGCTAAAATGCTAAATAATTATAAAAATGTGCTAAACTAGCACTTAGCACTTTTTTCGAAATTTTTAGTGCTAATTCAGAAAAAATTTGCTAAATCTAGCACTAAAAGTGCCAAACTAGCAGCCTGATCGTAGATTGAAAAAATAAACATTTCTGTGACATGGAAATGTAGCTTATGTATGTAGAATATTGCAGTTTGCAGATATCCTTAGTTTTGTTGAAGTTTTATTAGAGGAGTTTTATACCTATATTATTGTATTTGTAACAACTTTAATAGGAGCTTATGTCTTATGTCGACTTAAGCTACTCTTATACTCTCCACCACAACTAGTTGTGATTAAGTATTGATGAGAAACATTTTAAATAATATTTTAAGACCCTATACATTCTGGGTTCTTGAGTAATTCTTAATCGATTTAACCATGTCCGTCTGTTGAAATCACGCTTACTTTCGAACGGTTCAAAAGAAAAGAACAATATTCGTGTCAAATTTATGTTTGTTCTCCCAAACAGTTTATGATTCAAATTCACCAAAATCTGTCCAGTAGAAAAAGAGTTATGAATATAATAAATAATGGCGGAATGCACATATTGATAAAGGATTTTGCACAAATTTCGTGAAGATTGGTTCATAAGTTACCATAGGCCCCATATGTAATGTAATAAATTTTGGTCTGTCACAGTTCTACATGATTAGAAATCACAATTTTAACTTTTCTAAGATCTATCGGTCTATAATTTACCATAGACCCCATATAAAGCCCACTCTTGAAAAACAATTAAGAACGCGTAACAGATAATGATGATATTATAACAAAATTTTGTAAGTCATAGTCAGGGCTGCCGTTTTTGGTTATTTCTAACCAAAATTGGTTATTTATTTTTTCAATGTGGAGATGTGAATATTTTTTTCATTTTGGTTACTTTTTTCTAAAATAATGATACAAATACTTACGAGCTCGAATAATTTGTACTGTGTACTGCGATTTTTCCATTATTTGTTACCAATAAATGAAAGTTTTTTATAATTTATGGCAAACAAAAAATCCCTTACAAATCCGCAACCAAATAATTTTTTTAAGATTTTTGCTAAGGAAATACCTATTGCCATTTGTGATTTGTATATTAAAAAAGCCATGTTCTGAAATCGAAAACAAATAAAGTTTTAATCAATGGAGATTTTTAATAATTTTTTTTAAATGAGCGTAGTTTTTCTTGATTTTAAGATTAGTAAAGATAAGTAGTACTTAAAGTAGGAAGTGCATAAAATCATGCGGAATCAGAAAATTACTGAAAAATTACACAAAAGTCATTTAAGTGTTATTTAGGTTATTTCCAAAAAAAGAAATTTCAAAGATTTTTTAAAAATACATTGATTTATCAATATCTATATATATAAAAAGAAGTGTACATTTTGATTGTCACTCCATAACTCGAGAACGGCTCGACCGATTGCCATAAAATTTTTAGGGAAGGTACAGGGAGGAGTGATGATGGTTAGTTGATTTTGAAATCCAAAATCGGTCTAGCCATTCTCCAGTTATCTATCTATATAAAATGGATGTGTGTATGTGTGTATGTATGTATGTAACGTATGGACTCCAAAACCGCTGGGCCGATTTTGATGAAATTTTCACGGAATCTTCAGAATATTCAGGCGGGTGACACTGTGAAGTCTGATTTTTGATTTTCGGTCTGCGGGCGGAGGGGCGTGGCAAAATCCAATTTTCATATTGCACCACCAATGACATCTATATAATTTGGACGATTTTTTCTTTAAAATTATCGCCATGGTCCAACTTAGGTTTTTACGGAAAGAAAATTTTGCCCCGCCCACTTTTACGCCCACTTTTTTCGATTTACCTAAAATCAAAAAACTGCTCCATCGATATGACTAATTTTTCTTTTAACTGTTCGTATTAATCCATTTAACGTTTTCATCGAAAGATAAAATTACCACGCCTACTTTTACGCCCACTTTTTCTATTAAGCGCATAATTTGAGAACGGTTTGACCGATTTGGACGATTTTTTCATTAAAATGATCGCCATGGCCCAACATTGGTTTTTACGGAAAGAAAATTTTGCCCGCCCGCTTTTTTCGATTTACCTAAAATCAGAAAACGGCTCTTTACACAAAATAAAAAAAAAAACAAAAAACATTGTCTATGCGCTGGTCTTAAGATGAAGTAATAAATAACTATAATTTTAAATTTGCCTTAAATACATGCGTTTCTTTTTTGATTGAGCCCATATCTACACCATATGTAAGTTATTTTGTAAAAAAAACTTTATGATAGGTATTCCATGGATTTTTATTTAAAGGCCGTAAATGTCGTTAAATGCTCAATTTAAACCGTGTGGTAATACAATACTAATGTTTGCTTAGGGCCAGCAACGTGGACCAGGTCAGCTAGTATAATTATAAAATTTATGGAATTTTCTTTAAGAAAGTTTAAGTAATTTGAAATTTTACTGTTTATAACCAGAGTTTTACAATTCAAGAGTTTATAAAAAGAGATGTAATTGTTCGTACTTTGTATTAAAAACTAGCTGACCCGGCAAACGTTGTTTTGCCATATAACTTATTTCTTTCAGATGTTACAGTGGCTGCATGCCAAATTTTCAGAAAACCGGTTGATTAGTTTGGAAGATAATAAAAATGATAGGCTATAGTTCTTTCCAGATCGTACACTACTTGCCTGCCAAATTTCAAGAAAATCAGTTGATTAGTTAAGAAGATATAGAGAGGGGGAGCTTTTATCCTCTTGCTTTATTTCACGCCCTAAATAATAAACACTATAGGTTTGAAGTACTTTCCAGCCGTAACACTATTTGCCTGCGAAATTTTAAGAAAATCGATCGATTAGTTAAGAAGATAATAGGAGCTCCCCCTTCCATTTACCCTTCTTGCCCTATTTTACATCCTATTCCTTATTTGCTTTCAGATGTTACAGTGTCTGCATGCCAAATATTAAGAAACCTGGTTGATTAGCTTAAAAAATTGGGGTTCGGGAGCTTTTACCCCTATTGCCCTATTTCACGCCCTAAATAAAAACATTTTAGGCTATAGTTCTTTCCAGATGTTACACTATTTTCTGCAAAATTTAAAGAAAATCGGTCAATTAGCTAAGCAGATATAGGGAGGGGAAGCTTTTACCCCTCTTGCCCTATTTCACGCCCTACTCCCTATTTTTTTCAGATGTTACAGTGCGTGCATGCCAAATTTTAAGAAAACCGGTGGATTAGCTAAGAAGATAGAGGGAGAAGGAGCTTTTGGCCTATTTTGCGTCCTCTATCGATATAAGAAATACTTTACGACCTATTCTCATACCTCAGTGAAGCCGTTTCGGAGGAGTTAAAAATGGAGGGCATTTTGTTGATATTTGTATGGGAATATATACACAAGGGCAGGAATCACTCCCCTAGGATGATTCTATGGACAATTCTAAGCATCTTTGGTGAAGGAACCATAGGTCTATCTCGATTTTCGAGTCTCCCACTTTTCAAAAAATGAAATAATTGTTTTTGCAAGAAAACAAAAAAAAAAAGAATTTGTCATTTCAGTTGTTTTGCACGGGCACATGCACATTTATTATAAAAGTTATTTTTCTGTTAAACTGTCTCCTTTAGTTTTATAAATCAAAAATACGTTTTTAAAAAATAAGACCTTTGATATTTAAATAGAAAAAATAGGTTTCATCTTTACCAAAGCGAAATCATGTAAACGATGGTGGCGATACTACAACAAGTAACAACACCAAAAACATAACATTGTATTTTATTTGTTGCTTTCGATGGTCAAATGTCAAAAACACAAGTAACTTTTGATATTTCTCCCTCTTATTTTGAAAAAAAAGCAGCACCTGAAAAATGAATTGCCTTGATCTTAACCCAAAAATTTGTTGAAAAAAACGTGTTTACAAAACGTAACAAAAATGCTATATTTTACCCTCAAATGCACTTTATTTGCTTGCCGCCTTTGTTTTTAAGAACATACATATGTCTTAAGTTTGCGCAAAATTATTTTGAAAAAATCATGTTCACAAAAAGTATCAATACAGTATTCCACGGATAATTACCTCGACAAAAATGCTAAACTTTTCGGGTAATTATGCGGGGTAAGCATTTAAACGAATACGCTTAACTACCTCGTTGAGGTAATTATAAGAATACGTTTAACTACCTCATTGAGGTAAATAAGCGAATACGTTTAAAAATCTCAGTGAGGTAATTATTTACTAGGTATTTTTTTTACTAGATATCTTAACTTTGATGTATGAAAAAAGTGTAGACAAAGGCATTTTTACATGCATCAGGAAAATCTAAAGAGAAAGCAATTAAAAGCAATGGGATTTGCTGTTTTAAATTTTATCTGTAATGCTTTTTGGGATGTCTTGTCATATCCTACTAACAAAAGCGTACTCATACATTCAAACTTATGATCATGGAAACCGTAAATATGCAGTTTCATGGTTTCTCTTGTGCGACAAATAAAGGCGGAAACAATATGTTTGTCCGTTTTAGAGCTTTTTATGAATATTGGTATCGGTTTGGGGATAAATTGCATATTTAAGCTATTGCTGCTTTTTTTGCACACATATTTCACGTTTTTTAAGCATATTTTAATACATGTTCAGCAAATAAAATAAATTTCTTTAAATTCTGGTTAACAGATTAATTTTCTGTTACTTTAATTTCGCCATCTACATTTAATTTTCACTCCACAATTTTAAGCCAAGGCAAGTTTTCGCTAAGAAGATAAATGTTATTCCAAGCTGTAAATTTTTATATATATGTATGCAAAAATTAGGAAAAAACCAATTATATAAATTTGTTCTTATACATAAAAATATAGACGCATCGTTAAGTAAACCGATCGAATCAGAATCACTTTTTAAAGTGATCTTTTCATGTCCGTCCGTCCATCTGGCTGGTTGTCTGTCCATGTAAACCTTGTGGGGAAAGAAAAGTTTTTAGAAAATTTGATAAAATTTGGTAAATACATTTAATTGCCATAATAACGAAACCTATGTTAATTGTAAGAATCGCTCTATAATATCACATAGTCCCCATGCAAACTTCTTTCTTTATTTCATAAACCATTTTGTTATGTTCGTATTAAAATTAAATTTGGCCCAAAATATCTTACTGCAAATTAAATATGGTTGAGTCGGTAAATATTCAAGTTATCGGAGTCGAAATAAAATATTCAAGATATTTCATCTTTTCAAATGTTAATATAATTTAAAATTTAGCGACCTTTCCTTTAATCCCTTTAAGACAAAATATCTCATATATTTTGTGTATCTAGATAATATTCAGCACAAATAACTCTTATATGAAAATTGCCTTATAACATAACTTTATTCTGGTGAGCCCTGAAGAAAGTTTATTTTAATGCAAATATTAATTTGTGGAATATTTTTTGGCAATATTTTTTTTAAATGTGTAGTGTATATTTTCAAACTATTAACATGTAAACTTGGTTGCATTTCTTACTGTGTTGTTGCCAAATAGTACTGAGGCAATTAAACGAATGGAATTAAGGTGTAATTTTGTCTTGGGAGTTAAATTTTTAAGGCAATTACCCGAATTGGGTAATTAAGCGTAAGGCAATTAAACGTGGATTTTTGTTTGAAAAAAGGAAGAAAAAAAACGGGGATTTAAAACTCAAGGTAAATAAGCGTGAAAGGCATTTAAGCGTGGGGTAATTAACCGGGTTATACTGTAGTACGAATTTATAATCTGTTTTACCAAACCTCAAAGTCTATATAAAAAAAATTTTAATATTTATGTCAGCGTTGTTTTTATATGAAGTTTGACGTTTATTAAATAAAATGTACTTTTTTTTTTTATTTATTGACAATTAAATATTATAACCATTTCATATTTAAAGCCTCAGCGCCATATAGGCTTTGTAGAGCCTATCAGGGGTGTGCTGGAAATCGCAAACGCAAGAATTTGAAAGTTGTTTTTAATAAACTTTAAACCTAATTCTTATATTTTTTGGTTTAAAATCCTACTTAAGAGGGAAATATTTGCTTAATATTTGTCATAAATTTCTTTTATTACAGAAATCTTATTAAAAAACGACGTTTAAAATTCTTGCGTTTTACGTTTGCGATGTCCAGCACACCCCTGTATATCATTATGTTAAATACCTTAGTTATTATTTACAATATTTATATTTGCATTGCAGTAAACTATACATATTTAAAATTATAAAATTTTTAGATTAGAATAGAAGTGTTTCTAGGTTACCCAACAAGTAAAATTTAAGATCCCTTTTTAAGGATGATAACACTGATATATTTCTGATATAAATCTTATCTGTAAGTTATTGTATTCAAATGGTCCAGCAATCGTAATACGTTTTTTAGTTAAATCAATAATGCAACATCTTGCAATCTGCAAGTTATTTGCTTGCATCCTATTTCTACCTGTTCTTGTGATATTTACGTTAAATTTAACTGATTTCTGATTTAATCCTCTTAAAAATTTAAATATGTACAATAGCATTTGTTGTTTGTATAGACCTCGGATTGGCAAGATATTAATAGCCTTGTATTTATATAAGTTCATAGTAGAATTTCGCATTGGTAAGTTAAAGACTGTTTCAAAAGCTTTGTTTTTTGCTGATTGCAAACTTTTTAGAGAGGTAGACGTAACACACCCATTTGTTTGTGGCAAATACACACATATGTTAGATTAGAGTGTACAAGAGATTGATAAATCATTAATTTGCCTTCAGTGTTGAGTTTACTTTATCTTGCTGCCTTTAAAATTTTGCAGTTTTTTACCTTTTCAACCACTTTTATCCCCTAAAAGGCCGCAGACATGCCACCGAAGTAGATAATAGAAATTCATACAAACTAAAAGTTTCAATAGAAGATCGCTTACAGTCTGTAAGTCACCAAAAGAATGGATTTATGGTATCTTGAAATTTATTTATGGCAGACATGCGATTTCTGGTTTCAACTAAACTTAACATAAGCCATAAAGACCCCAATACATACCTTGTGTATTAGTGTGGTTAAAATAGGTCAACGCGTTTCAGCATGATTCGGCAACATACGCAATCCAAAAAATAATCAATTTTCAAAAACCTGTATGTAAATATTTTTAAAGTAAGGTTATGCGCATTTTTTTCGTCAGCTAAGGGTCCTGGACTTTGTTTTCGTTGGAATACTGCAAAAGTAGTGTAGTAAAAGTAAACAAAAATAGTCCAATCCATGGTAGAATAAGTACAAGATATAGTCATTAGAAATTTTGTTATCAATTTCAAAACCCATTTAACGTCAAACAAAAGAAAATATGGAAAAAATTAAAACAAGCGTCCAAACTCAACTAAATTATTTCGACATTACATGGGTAAATAACGAAAACTCTCCCTAATGAACATACCTGGTACTAATTATACTATGGTCCAATCCAAAATTATTAAAATATTAAAGTTACTTTTTAGAACGTTGTTTTCTCTTTGTTTATTGTTAAAATAATAAAATAGTTGTCAAAAAAACAGTTTTTGTCAATTCTTTTTTCACGTTTTATGTGTACAAAGTTCTTTATTTATTTTAATACATAATTTAAGTTTATTAATTTCAATAATGCCAGTAGTATTATTTAAAATTACACAGCTAATAACCTATTTCCGAAATGCGGAAGATTTTTTCTTTCGAACAATTACATTTAAAACAAAAACACATTCTAAAAGCTTTGTTTTTGTTTTGAATGTAGTTGTACTAAAGAAAGAATTCTGTCGTACATCGGAACAAGGCAGTAAACTAAATTTGGATCTTGTTTTTTTATTATTTAAAATTACTTAAAAAAATAAATAATTATATCGAATAGTTTTCGCACTTGCGAACGATACAGAACATTTAAAAAAAACAAGAACTAATTAAACTAAAACAAAAAATGTATGTGAACAGAACCCGTGATGAAGAAAATTTTTGTCTGGCACTGGCGGGACATAAAATAAAGTATTAGGTTAAGATTTGATTAATTATTGTTGGTTATATTTAATATATGAAGATTCAATAAATAATGAAAAAAAAAAAAAAAAATGTTGTACCTTTAACTTGCAGTACTAAAGGACAAACATTAAACATATCGCAATTCCAATGCAATATCGACGTAATGGCAGTTTTCGTAAATGTTGAGGAATCACGCTCATAGGTTTCCTTCTTATTCAAAATACAAGTACACCCTAAATTACAACCTAAGCCTACGGAATTGGCTAAGAGTCATATAAACATTTGACTATTCTGTTAGTTAGAATTACATATGTACATTCTATCAATTTATGGAAGCCAAGACAGCGTTCGTCGACCGTGCAAAAGCCTGTGTTCCATGGGATAAATCAGCAACGCATTTTACTGATCATTTTGGATTAACCCATATATCTCGGGAACTGACCGAACGATTTTTTGCACGCATCGCTCTTTTTATTCCAAAAAGTGTATTTTTTAATTTTTGTGTTAAATATTTTTGCATTTCTGTTAAAAAATGTTAAATATTTCTACTTTCCCTTTTTAAATTTCTAAATTCGACGCGTTTTGTTCTTATTTTGCAAATCCCATTATTTGGTTATTTTGGTTTCCCGGTTTTTAAATTTCCAAAAATCGACGCTATCTTTACTCACGTTAGTAATTTTCTTAACAACTACCATATACCCGCTACTTCGTTAACGTTTCCTTTTTCTTCGTGGACATATTTTTATGCCAAAGTTTATTTTTCTAGGTTTAAACTTGTTTCAATTCTAGCATTTAACCCGCTACTTTAGTAGAATTAAAAAGCTAAAGAAAAATACCAAATTTCCCCGTATTTTCTTTTTTGGGTACTATATTTTCCCCCCCATTAAAGTATCAAAAATTTCAGTATTGTAGTGGCAGCCCATAATTTAGTACGAATATGTCAATGAATGGAGGAAAATGTATGGTAAAAAAAGTACCAAAAATAGTTACGATTTTCCCCCCTTTAATGTTCGAATTTCGAAAAAGTACCAAATTCGTATACGTATTTTTTTATAAGTTTCGAATGTGGTATTAACTTTGTTTCTATGTTTATTGGTTCAAAAGATAGATGGGGTGGCAAAAAAGTACTAAAATTCAGATTTTACGCGTTTACTCCCTAATAGGGCCGAATTTCAAAAAAGTACCAGACACCTGTCCGCTTATTTTTCTAAAGAACAATGATAAGTAATACATTTATTTTGCATACGTTTTAGTTTTGGAGATAAAAGGTAACCGAATTTTCCGGTTTTTTTCTTTTTTACCCCCTAAAGTTTAGTGACCAACCGCTAGTCCAAATTTCAAGTTTCTAGGGGCAGCGGGTTGGGCTGGGCGATGATGAATGAGTCAGTCACTCACGCAACTCTTTTATATATATAGATAGAAGATAGATTGTTAATAAAATGAATAACCTTAAACCCTAAGATTTTATTTATATTTTGCACTATGAACGTAATACCTCAATATTTACGAAAATTTTCATTCCGTCGATATTGGATGTGCTACATTGAGACAAGGAACATTGAATTACTTTAATTGGAAAGTTTACATACATATCCACATTTATTAATTTAATACTACCGTTTATCAAAATCCCATGGTATACAGACTATACCATCTGTCAAAACGGTATAAAAATTTGTTATATGTAATTCTAAATCTTGAAAAGATTTCGAATCACATTTCAGTAAAGCCTTTAAAGATTCAATCATTTTTTCAGGTGTTACCGAATCGTCTTTAGTTAATGATTTTAATTTTAATTGTTGAATACAGTTTGCGGTCAGGTCTCTTTCTATATGTTTCTGCTCTTGATATTTTTTATTTCGTTCTCTAGCCTCTTCTAAATTAGAAGTTATAAAATCTACTAACATAAAACCGGGACATGTTGCGGGTGCTATTAATTGTCCCGTTGGACTTACCATTAAAGGACCAGCTTCTGACTCTACAACAATTTCATATTCATTTAGAGAATGTGGCCAAGTTTTTGGAAATTTTTTAACACTTAAATAATCACCCAAAGTTGTAGTAACTTTCATTAAATGACCAGCGTATTCAATTGCCTGCTGTTTTGGCATAAACTTACGCCGACCAATTTTTATCTGCCTCAGGACTCGAGAAAGTGTATTTTCATAGATGGGTATTTTTTTAAGGAAAGCATCGTGTTTCGGAATGTTTCTGATAAACTCAATCCAATTGTTTAAAACATCACCAGTAAATAGCATTACATGCCCTTCTAAACTAATGCCTGTAAAGGGAGCGAAAACTACGACACGTCCTCTTAAATGTTTCATGTGCTCTTCGTGCATTGAAGCGAGTCGTTCAAGTGTTTTAAGGCAACCACGATAATGTTCAAAATTCCAACCACAATCGTATCGAGCATCTTTAAGTTCTAAATTCTCTATAACAGCCTTTTGGAGTTTATATACATCAGCCTTAAGAGACTCTAGCTCTTTGGATCGCGTTCTAGCTAAAAGTTCGTTATCGGTAATCCATGTTTCTAGAGGTTTCTTGTATTGCTCTTTTTCCTAAAAAATAATTAAGAAAAAATCTATAGGAATTAATCGGAAAACTTTATCAACTGTGATTTTAAAAATTGAAAACTTGATAAGTAAATCTTTGATACCTTCCACCGAGAGTTCGAATATTTCAGGAGTGGTCTTTTTTGGGATACATGAATTATCAACCAATCTTTATAAAAACTAACCTCACATTATTATAGTTCGTTGCGGTTTTAAGCGTAGTTAAATTTTTTATACGCCCATAGCACATTATCCCAGCAAAAAAAGACATGTAAAAGAAGTAGTAAATGCATGGGTTCCGCGGATAATGCACTGGTTCTTTTAAGGTGAAACATGCTTGATTTTAACATAAGCATGTCATTGGCAACATTAAAAAGGTTGGTTTGAACCAATGAAAGTGCAGTGTTTAGATTGGCGTTTTCATTGATCTTGAATATAAAAAAAATTATGCTTTTTTCTAGTATTTTAAAACTTAATTTGACCTTATTTTAATGAAATATTATGATTTGTACCAGAATTAGCTTAATTGAAGCGATTTTCAGGAGGAGATTTTACATTAGTATACCAGTTATTAGAAAACCTAAATTGGATCAAATTTCAATACAACCGTGCAATTTTTTTTAACTTTTTATGCTTTTAAAGTGATTTCTTAATTATAGACCGATTACACTGTACTAATTGAAAAAACAGACAAGCCGGGCACAGGTACGCTCTTATATTCAAGACATACTGTTATTTTGAAAATGGAGGAGGTTGCACAACACATATTCGCGTAACTCAAAAATGGTTTAGTTTATTGAACTAAAAAAATTATTTTTTAGCAAATTTCTAAATTTTTGTTTTTTAAAAAATCATAAAAACTTTGAAAATGCAACTAGCTTCTAATTTTTTCCACAAAAAAAAAAAAAAAAACGAAGTTGCAAACAAGCCATACATGAATAAAGTCCGTTTACAAGTTTTAAACACAAAAGACGAAAACGCAATATTTGTATGGGATCCCCCCATGGTAGAATAAGTACAAGGTATCAAGGCGAATTTATCCCAGGTAATCTCGGTACTACAACAAGTACAACTCGTACAAAAACCACAAGCAATTTGTTTTTGTAAAATCAATGTACAATGTCAAAAACAGAAATAAAACAAAACAGAAACAAAGATAATAAAAGAGAATAAACAAAATTTTGACATCCAACAGTGATTTTAGCTAAAAAAAAAAAAGTTATCAGCAGGGCTTTTAAGACCACCTGTAATAAATTCGCCTTGCAAGGTATAGAAAATTTTGTTCTCAATTTCAAAACCCATTTAACGTCAAACAAAAGAAAATATGGAAAAAAAAAATTAAAACAAGCGTCAAAAATCAAATAAATTATTTGACTTTGGTATGTTACCTATGTATATTTAAAAACACTCATATTTAGGATTGTTTGATTTCTAACTATCCTGTAGTAAATAAAATAGTAAGTTGCAGAAAACACTAACTATAAATTAACTATTTTTCAAATGACTACAAATTGGTTTAAATCACATGCATATATCAACCAAACATATTGCATAGAGGCACACGTAAAACATAAATAAAAGCAAAAAAAGTAAAACAAGCATGCCAAGAAGTCAAATGAAAAAAATATATAGAAATTTATTAAAATAATTAAAAATTAAATTATGTAGCGTATTTATTTCAGCAATATTATACATTATCATTTAAAGCAATTTGATGCAAAATGTTCTTAAATATTAATTTCTTATAAAAATATTAATTAATTTCTATATAAAAATATGCTTGTTTGTTCATAGGAATATATATTTTTTTGACAAAAATTATTTCAAATTTAAATAATTTATTATAAACTGACTATATTATTAATAAACTACAAATAGGTTGAAAAATAAGTAGTTAGTAGTCAGTTAAAAAGTCATGCAAAGATGGCCAATTGACTACTGCCCATGACATGCCTATGTTAAAATAATGAGTCGTCGATAAGGAAAAAAGTCCCTTAATCAACTAGTTGTGGTTATAAAAAAACCAGTTTGAAATTACTTAAAAATGTGTTTGACTTCCAACAGGATATATTGCTGATTTACATACATACATACATAAAAATATATTGTATACAAGTGGCTCGACCAATGTATATTTATAGCAGGTAGCCGCGAGATTACAACAATTGTACAATAAAACAAACAGGGCTTTTTATTGTTGTTATGCGATACAAACTGTCAAAAAGCAAAGGGGCTGATAAGAGACAAAAGATAAAGACAAAAAACTTGTTGACTTGTTTACTATACAACATTTGACAGTTCGTTTCGCAAAACAAGCAAATAAAAAATATACAGCTGGCTTTCCGAGACTACCTGGTATAAATATACCTTGGGCTCGACCCTATTACATGAATATTTCTACTATCGTACCAAAGAAATATTTACATTCATGTTCGTTGCGATCAAGGCCCATCTATCAGGTCTGCTTACTTGTACAAAAACAAAAAACGATACTTTTGAGTTGTCAAAAATTTACTACCCCATATACAAAGCAAAAGGAAAAAACGTGTATGTGTAGCATACCATAAACGAATACATGCACATGTAAGCAAAATGTAAACAACTTTTGACAACTAAAAAGAACATAAACAATGATCATCAGGCTTCTTGCGCAGACATTTTCAATGGGCCTTGGTTGCGACTACAATAATTCAAACTGACTGTTTAAAATGAGCTTTTTAGATTAAAATCATTATTGGATGTTGGACAAAAACGATTGAATCACAAAATGCGAGTGGTCGTTGCAACTAATCACAATTAAATTATGTTCGAATCACCGAGCCGAAAGCCGAGTACAAGTTAGGTGTTGTTCATAAACAAATGCATCGCTTTTAAATAAACAAATACAAGCATAATTTTGCAATTGATTCATACTTCCTACTGAATTTTTTGGTTCGTGCTGACGTTTGACTGTTGAACACTTTTTGATTTATACTGAATTTTTAGCTCGAAAACTGTTCTACTTTTGTCAATTCTGACTTCATATTCGAATTTAGCGGTCAATTGTTCATAAAGATTAGGTGTCAGATACATTTGGTCAAAAACTGTCACGTAGGTAGTGTTAAAGGTATTTACATACCTTGTAATATGAATACTCAAATCCAGCAAATTCCGATCCATACGTATAGTCCTGTGCCGGTCTAAAGCCCATGCCACTACTGCCAGAGCTTTGTGCTTTGTCAGGTTTTACTTGAAAACTTTTTACATTTTGAATATATTCAGTAGGTAAACTGCATAATTCCAGCAGTTCCTGTATAATTTTTTTCGGATCATTCGAACGATTATCCAAAGTAATTTTTATCAATTTAAATTTATTTCGTTCCTCCACATTTTCTTTGCGTATATAAAATTGCAATGTTTTCTTTTCACGTAAAGGATTATATCTACGTTCGTATAACATTTGCATATGGGCACTTAGTTGCTTTAATGAGTCTTCGTTGATAGAACGTTGTTCTGGATGCTGGCCAAAGAGATCGGGATGTACAGCAAAATAAAATGGTCTTAAAGCGGCAGCTAGTTCTGTGCTTAAACAACGTGTGGCTAAGAATAGACTCGGTAATACAGTTGATTTCTGCAGTAGAAGTAGAGAGGGAGTCTTAAGTCCATTATTAATAAAAATTTTCAACAGCATCCTAATAAAAATAACTTTTATTATATAAGTTATAATTCTGTTGATCTTTCAAAGGCGGATCGAAAATTATCTTACCTTTCAAAAGGTTATTAGTTTATAACACGTATTAATTAGTATTCTTTTAATAACTTTAAAAGAATAAATTATAATCTTTATAAACAGAAGCAAATTAAATTGTAATTATTATAAACACCCAAAGTTATGAAATCTCTGTCAGCTGGCACTTGTAAACAAACTGTAAACAGTGATGTCAGTTGATCGATTTTCTATTAAGAGATCAGTGTTGCCATAACTTTTTGATGAGAATATGCCAAAACTTAAAAAAAAAATCTGCTAAATCGTGAAATGAAGAAAATATTCTAAAAATCTGCTAAGATTAAAACATAAATTTTGTAAATACGTTGTCAAATTAAAGCGTATATTTTATACAAAAAACACAATATCAGCGTATCAGCGTATTATCATAGTAAAAAAATATATGTTGTAATATGAATTAATTTTTGTGTTTTAAAATTGAACATTTGAAATTAACGGCGATTCGCCCTACGTGGTACGGCAGAATTGTGGTTCTAGTATAGGGTAACTTTTTATACTTTTTTAAAAATTAACGTAAAATAATTTAATTTGATTTATAAAATTTTATTAATTTAAATGCCCTGTAGAGAGGACAAAATAGTTTCCATTTCTTCGTTTTCCTCATTAGTTACAAGCTTCTCATATTTTTCGGACGATCTTATTTTGGATGCAAAGTCAGACGGTATTTTGAACGAATAGAAGAATTGTCCAGTTTTAATCCTTCTCTGATTTGTAGGATACCGCACAGAAGATCCGTTTTCATTCTATTTCTTATTTTGTTTTTGACCAAACCCATAGTGCTAAATAATCGCTCAACATCAGCGTTTGAAAAAGGTAGAACCAACAACGAAATAACAAATTCTGATAATTCTTCAAACGGGTTTTCCTGTACCGAGTTTTTTAAGTTGAAAACTTGTATCCAAAATGTTGTGGTGTCCATATTTGTATCCCAATGCTGTTTTGTAATATTTTCCCACTGATTCTGAATTTTTTCTATATCTTCAGCTTTTTTCTTGAACTCTTTCAGTAAAATATCAATTGGTCCCTTGGTTTCCCTTAATGTATTCTCAATTGAAAAAAAAGAAATTTTTTGTAAAATTTCTATGTCTATTTTTTAACTCCTTTACAAGCTCTTTTAAAAAATTTACACATACTGTTCTTATTTCCGCTTCATCCTCCTTTGAAATAATCTTTAAGTTAATTTTTTCTTTTATAAGATTTTCCATCCCATATCCCAAATATGGTTGAGGTAGTAAATACTCCTCATAATCATCCGCTTGTATTGATATTATTTCTGAAATTTTTTCCTTTGCATAAATTTTTCCTGCAATTGACTGCACAAGGAAATATAAATCATTTAATATTTTGAGTGGGTCACTTTGTTTCGCTTGTAAAGCTTTATTTGCTTTTTGGGTTTCAATCATAAGGGTAGTATCTTTCACAGTAGTATAATTGTAGTATTGTATATATTTCACACTGCAAAAATCATTAGACAAATTTTGCGAAAAACGAAGTAATACAGGTTTTAATATGAAATTGTTTAAAAAGAAAAAATATGCTAAAAAATCTGCTTTTAGACAAGGAAATATGCTAAAAAGCAGTTAGCATATTTTTTAAAAAAAATATGCAATTCCCCAACTCAATCTGCTAAATCTAGCAGAAAATATGCTAAAATGGGAACACTGTAAGAGATGGAGATTTTGGGTTTTTAAGAAAATCTAATAATGCTATGTTCACACTTGGGTTTTTAAACGCATTAACCCTGCGGCCACACGATCAAGTTTTTCTTGACAGTCTTTTACATATACTGTTTGTCAAATTAACATAAATTGAAGGCTGTGACGTAGGCTGCACTCAATTTTCAAGGAACTTACTTTCATGTTGTCATAAATTGAATGTAAAATTTCCAAACAAATGGAAAGGTGAAATCGAAAGCAATCTCGTAATCAATTTAAAAAGTGTGAGTGTGTTAGTAAAAAATGTGGGTGTATTGCAAATTGAAAGGCAAAACTGGAACGAAGTAAGCAAAGTGTTGATTAAGTTAATCAAAGCCGTTCACATTGGTGCCGGTTCACACACGTCGAGTTTGACTCGTCAACTTGATGTGTGTGAACAGTCACTTACATTTGAGTTGATTAAGATGACAGTTGATTAAGAAAAAAAAAATTTATATATCTTTAAAGTATTAAAAATGGGTAAAAATACTTTAATTAACTGCTTGTTTGTAGAACGCGAGTGCAAAAGTGACTCGTTTAACTAAAACAAAAATTTATTGTTGTTTTGAATGTTAGGTAAACGAGCCACTTTTGCGCTCGCGTTCTACAAACAGGCAGTAAGTTATCAGAAGATTATTATACAGATAATTATGATGAAATTGTGAAAATTGATGGATTATTTAGAGGCAAAATAAAAACATTAAGAAGAAATCGTGGTCGGTGTTACACGTGAGAGGTACATTTATTGTGGCTTATTCTACATTATACTCAATTTGAGGTATGCTCACAGGATTCTATGTGATTAATAAAGTGATTTAGTTGTATCTTGTCAATTTGAAGTGATTAATAAATCACTTCAATGTATATAATCATCTCGAATGACTTGAATGACTTCCGCTACAAAGAACATGCACAAAGTACCAAAACAATGTAACTATGTGCTTTGTTTATTTAAACGTTCCTAAATGTAAAATTACGAAAATTATTTTTATTAACATAATTTTTTTCTTATTCGATCTTTATTACTTAAATTTATATTAATTTTCTTAAGTTTCGAGTTCTTTTTTATATGAAAATAATTTTACTTTAACAAAAATAAAAAATTAATACATAATATACTTTTATAAAAAAAGACCTCAAGCTTTAACAAATTAATATACATTTAAAAAATAAATTCGAATATGAAACATTTATATTAATAAAATTAAAATTTACAAGATAGCGCCAGTTTTTACACCGCTTCTTCTTCATTGATTTTTTTTTTCAAATTGAATATGAGTTAACATAAATATGTTTTCCCATGCCTTTAACATAAGCTGAGCAATAAGAAATATTGTTCTGTTATTCTGCCGACGTTAGTGCTGGTTCACACTCTTCAAGTTTTAGCCGCTAAGACTTGAGTTTTTAGGAGAGAGAGGAAAGAAATGGCTACCCCTTTTCCCTCCCTCCTAAAAGCTTAAGGCTTTACGGCAAAAACTTAAATAGTGTGAACCAGCACTTATTTCTAACTTTCTAAGATGTTTATCTTTAGTGTAGACTTGGGGTAAACGTCACAAAGCATCAACCTTACCCCGGGTCTCCACGTAGCAATATTTATTGCGGCAAACGTCAAATTTGATTGCTCCATTAAATTTGCGACGTATAGACCGCATATTGCCATGAGTGGCAATCCATTGCGCAATGATTGCTCTTCTGATTGCTTGAGCAATCGGCAATTACAATTAATACTTTTATTAATTTATCAATTAATTATAAACAGAAAATTTAACAACCACTTTAAGACACAACGTAAAACATTTGTTATAAATACAGCCACAAAACTCAATAAAACTATTCGCGGTGAAAATTGCAAATTTATGGCAAAGCAATTTCAAGTGTTCTCCAGCAATATAATTAGCAATTATTGCTTCATTGTTCTGTCATTGTTCTGCAGACGTTTTTGATTGTACTTAGCAATAAAAATTGCTATGTGGAGACCCAACGTTAAAGCCGATGCTCTGATTTATTTTTTGCTGCCGTACTAATACTTAACTGCTGCTTTACTGCCCGTCTATACCAGAGATAATTATTGCGACATATATTGCAGTAATTGTCAAAATTATGTTATCTTTAATGTAGACAGCAATTTTTTGTAAATATTTATTGCTAACAATTTATGTTGCAATAATTGCTAGTCCATTTTCGTTGACAATTATTGCTTACAAAAAACGTCAATTTGGTTGTCAGTTGAAAAAAAAGAAGCAAAAAAGAAAAAAAAAATAGAAGCAAATTGTGTGGGAAAGAAATTAAGTTTTTTGAGATTGTAGCAAATTATAATTGTAGTAAAATAATTAAATAAACACTAAAATAAAATTGCAAATATTATAATTTTTTCCTTATTCAATCTTAATTATTAAAATTAATATTAATTTGTTTAAGTTCGAGTTCTTTTTTATATAAAAATAATAATTTTACATTAACAAAAATAAAAAAATTAATAAAATTAATATATTTGTATTAAAAATGCCCTCAAGCTTAAACAAATTAATATAAATTTAAGTAATAAAGTCGAATAAGAAAGAATTTATATTAATAATAATTCTTGTAAGATACCGCCATTTATTACACCGCACCTTCTTCCTTGATTTTTTTCAAATTATGAGTTAACATAAATACGTTTTCCCATGCCTTTAACATAAGCTGAGCAATAAGAAATATTACTCTGTTATTCTGCCGACGTTATTGCCAACTTGCTGAGATAATTATCTTTAGTGTAGACCTAGGGTTACGAAACTTTGTTCTAACATAAAGCAATTGACGTTTTGGAAGTAAGTCTTTGTCACTCACGAATTTTTTTTTGCAAAGCAATAATAATCAATAACACGTGATTAATCAAAAAAGTAATTGTTGCGGTTGATTTTTATTATTGTTTTGTTGACATTCTTTGTCAATACTGCATCTTTACTTATTGTTTACATTTTATTGTGAATCATCACAAAAAATTCTATTTATTTACTTATATGGTATTGTAAATACAATTAAAATATTATTACAATTTACAATGCCTAAATTTGTACAAGGTGTTTGCGAAGATTTTTGTCCTGAAGCTGAATTTAAATTGTAAGTTAATTAAAATGTTCAAACAAAAATTAAAAAAACAATTCTGGTTTTATAGAAGGACCCGTGAAAAACTACTCAATTTCTTTGAATATAAAGATGGCCAGAAAAACGTAACTGGTGCTTTGGTAAAATGTTTTTCTCGTTCCGCAGCAGGTATAAAAACACCTAAGCCTAAGGACATGAGAACAGAAAATTGCCTACATCGTTGTATAGAATACTTGTTGAAGGAGTAAGATACATTATTATTATTTTTGTTTTAATCTGAAAAGATTCTGTGGCTCAAATCAAGAATATTAACTCGGCTGATTTCCAAATTAATATTTAATCTACTTCTTAGTTTCTATCCTAAATTGCTGTTTAGTGCGTTGAGAATCGTAGCACAAATAAGCCTTTTTATGCTTGCTAATACCTACATATGTATTTATATGTTTTGGCGTGTTATAATTTATTTTCCTAAAAGCATTGGCAGATTTTATTGAGAATAAGTCGCAAAATCGAAACCTAGCTTTCGTCCCACTTCAAATTCAAAGTTTAGACGAACGAACATTTGGAAGAAAAAGATAAGGAATTCGCTTTTGTTTTCTCATTTGTGGTCACAAAGACGCGCATGTTGTTAGAGACATTCTGTTACAATTTTTTGCGTTTTTGTCAAAAAGAAAAGTAAATGGCAATTAAGAAAATGTAAACACAGCGGCCGCCGAGTACCGAACACAAAAATCATACTATCTTTCCCACTCATAATATGCTACCAAACTAAATGTTTTCCTGTCTAAATTATGCCTAATACATATCGCTAATTTACTCCAATCGCTTAATAATCCACCTCGAGATAAACGCGTTTAAAGTTTTTGATTTGCTTGCAGAACTTGGTAAAAATAACAACACACTCTTCAAACTTAGAAAGTATAAAAGATGTAAAGAATAATTTCATACGCAATATAATGGAAAACATAGCAAACAAATCTGCATCGCTAAGTCTAATATTTCTATTTTTATGTACCTAAGTATTGAAGTAAATGAGCGATATGTACGTGTCCTAAATTCAAAAGCACAAGAAACACATCTGAAGACTAGGCTGGACTATGTTCACCCGGTATTGGAATAGTGATCACTTGCATTTAAGGTACGCACATAGTTGCAATATTATTGTTCAATAATAAAATTGCCTGCGTGTTTATATAACCAAACAACAATTTCAAATAAACCATAAGCGAAGTTCAGTATTAGGCTTGCAAAAGTGCAAAATATCGTAGCTCTTTTGTCAAACATATATCAGAGCTGTTTACTCTTAAACTCTTTGCACATCAGTACTGACGGACACCTTTAAAAAATTAATAATTTTTTTTTACATTTTCATTTTAAATTAAAGATTTTATTAAATAAATTCTTATCGAGTACAAATTTGTATGGCTCATATTAACTGCGAAATCTAGCAAACGGCCGGTTTTTCCAAAAACCAGTTCTACTCCACTTTCTAAATTATTGAGTAAATACACATGAGGACCAAGATCATCCGTGTCTTTTTTTATCTGTTGAGCCAATTCTCTGCATGGGTCTGGATCTCGTTTTAGGATCTTCTTAATTAAAGTTCATTTCATGGGGTAAACCTTTTTGTGACCAATTAATTTCTCGTAGATCTTAAAAAGCCAATTTATTTTGTTAACATTTTGTGGCCAAAAAAAGACAAATACGATACCAGATAACTAAGTTTTACTCTACATAAATTCAAGTTTTTGTGCCAAATATTCAGCCTTATTGTGGTTGTCGTTTTCGTAAACAAACGTGTCGTTTTTTGTAGTAGATTAAAGAACACATGTTTTGTATTACTTTAATCTATTACACAGTCGTATACGACAACGACAACCACAATAAGGCCGATTATCTTAATATCTGCTACTATTACTATGATAACCTTTATGAGATAACATAGAAGCTTTTACTAAGGTTACTTATTATAAGAGTATTCGTATGGGAGCTGAAGTCAAATATGGACCGATTCTTATCAAATTTGTTCTGCTAATTAAGGTTGCAGCAAGATATTTTTGGACCTAATTAAACCCAAATCTCTATAAAACAAGATGGTTAAAAGTCCGTAAAGAAGTGTTCATATGGGCTATGGAAAGTAAAGAACCACTATTCACCATTTTGAATAGCCATCGGCCTTGTGAAATTAAAAACACATGTGCCAAATTTGATAGAATTATTACCAAAATTGCGACCATACTTGAGGTGCTATCAGACGGGATGTATTTTACATATGTATGTACTGTCAAATTTTCCATCTGTAAAAGTTGTACACATCGTGTGATACTTATGAAACTTTGCATGTGTAAAATACATGTGGAAATACATACTTATGTAATTTTTTCGATTAGAACACGCTCTATTTCCTGTGGCAATCATAAACAAAACAGCTGGTTTGTTTTGAAACGAAATTGTTTTGTTTACATTCATAGTTTATGTCATAAGGAAAAACATAAGCAGGTGTGATAGCAAAAATTATGAATCGTATGTAAAATGGAAATTTTGACATACATACGGAATTTAATATGGGTAAGAAAAGTGACAGTACATACATATGTAAAATACATCCCGTCTGATAGCACCTTTAGCGCACAAGGTTAAATTGGGCAGACAACCAGCCAGCCTGATAGAATGATGGACTTGGTTAGATCGATTCTGAAAATGATTCTGGGACAATCGGTATACTTAAAGGTGGGTCCAGAACCTATATTTATATGTGTATACATTTGCACAAACACATAATATCCCAGCTAGAATTTTTTTGAAATTTTTGATCATATTCGAGTCTTTTTTGACTCTTCAGCGCGATTAAAATACTAGAATTTGCGCTAATTTTCTGATCATTATATATGACACTTTTGTGGGGAGAAAATAGTTACCGACCCGCGACTCTTTTTGAAGAGTCATATATGATTCGTTATTTTTATTAGTTTAGAGCCATTTACGACTCTTTTTTATTACTCAGTTTTTAATCACCAAAAGTACTCAAAAAAGACTCATACCGATGATTTCTGAAAAAAAGTTCTTCCAAATGCTTCACGTGCAGTAGTGTGGGTATATAGAGTAAGAGCAGAATGTTGTGCTAGAGTGGCTCAGGCACCACGAACTTTTTGCTTGTGTATAAAAAGATTTGAAACTTACATATTTGTTTAGAAATATAATCAATATTTACACGTTTTCATTCATGATTCGATAATAATAATTTATTACAAGCAAATTTTTTTTATATTTTTTTCTTCATATAAAAAAATTTTAACTTTGACGTTCTTATATTTTTACTGATATTTGTCGTTAATATTTCTAAGCAAAAATATTTGTTTATTGCAAATAGAGAATAACAAATTCGTTAAAGTAACCGAGATTTCTCGTTATTTAACGATATCGGTAGTTAAATTCAGAAAGTTTCAGAATTGAGGTACAGAAGATTATTTTAAACATATTAGTGATTAACAAATCACTTCAATGTATGGGTAATCATCTCGATTTTGAAGTGATTATAGTGGGTTAGCTCTGGTTTTCGAGATATATCGTTATTTCGACAATGGGGGAGGTTGCACAACATATGTTCGTGCTTTAAAAACGCTTTAGCTCAAGGCGAATTCATGTAAACGATGGTGTCGATACTAAAACAAGTAACCAAGGCGAATTCAAACAGGTAAACTCATCCCGTCAGCCGTTCATCAGCTGTTACCACGGCAATTTAAAAAATATGGTCAAACGTCAAAATATGATTTTGTTTTGAGAAGAAGTTGAATGAAAAGTGTTAAAAATATTATATTTATAATAAAAAAATTTCAAAACTGCGAATGATTGAAGTGAATTTATTAATTTCTTTTATAAAAAAGTGATAATTTTAATTTGCAATAAAAAAATTTTGACAACTAACCAGAAAATTGTATAAACAAAATACATGGGGCTTTTTGTAGTTGTAGAGATGAGTTTACCTGTTTGAATTCGCCTTGCAAGTAACAACACCAAAAACACAACAATGTATTTTTTTGTTGCTTTCGTTGGCCGATATTTTAAAAACACAAGTCTAAGTAAGAAAAAAAAGTAGCACAGCTGTGCTTTCAACGTCACCTGAAAAATTAATTCGCCTTGCTTTAGCTTATTGAAAAAACTATAGAGCAATTCCATATGAAAGCGATCACCTTTTGGATGACCCCTCTCCGATTTTATAATAAATAGTCTCAATCGATTGCCCAGCAAAAAATAATGTACCTACATTTTTTTTTTTTTTTTTATAGTGACTGGTTTAGTGGTGGTGTACACCACTGTCATGTGACAAAATTGAAGAATTCTTCATAAGGGACCTCATTGAAAGTTGTTTTAAAAAAAAAACTACTAAAGCGATCGCAACGAGTGATAGCTGGTTGGAAAGGTATTGAATCAGGCTTTAATTAAAAAATAAAATTTTCCTAATTTTTCTTAGAAATTTACCTTTAAATTTTCCCATGAAAATTAAATTTTCCGATTTTCCACAGAAGCTCCTAAATTTTCCGGCTAATTTTTTTTATTTGGATTCCTCATAATTTTTGCTTTAAGAATCAGCAATAAAAAAATGGGCCCCGACTCCTTGTTTGGACAGGAGAAGAGCATTTAAGAGACCACCTTGTTAAAAATACATTTTAAAAATTATTTTACAGTTAAAAATACATTTATGAAGAAAAAATCTTTCTTATTTTGCTGCTTATACTTAATTACAATATTTATTAAAAATTTAATGGCACACCAACACGACTGAGGCTACAGGTCATAAAATGTTTTGTAAATTTTTTAAATTACCAGGTAATAAATATTTCGCCTAAAATGACACGTGCAGAAACAAGTCATAAAACACGGATTTTCCATAAATATGGCGAAATATTTATTACCTGTTAATTTAAAAAATTTGCAAAACATTTTATGACCTGTGGTCGGCTTATTGGCAGTAACCAATTAAGTCCCTCTTTAAAAAACATTTTATGACCAGTAGTTCACGCAAATTTTCCTATTAAAGAAAAGCAAATATCGCTTATTTTTTTTTACCTATTTTTACCAAAAAATAAATATAAATACTTCACACACTCTGAGTCAAATTTCAGTTGAATACCAAACGTGAAAGTGTTAAAGTGTTTTATTTTTGTAAAGTAAAGAGTGAAGCTGTAAAGACAATTTAAAGTAAAATGAATAAATTTTGCTGCAATCCGTTTAACAAGAGTGGACATCGTTCGAAAAAGATAAAAGTATTAAAATTAACTGGTGTTTCGAAGCGATACATGAATGAATTAAATATACAATACGGTGAAGAAGCAGAATTCATTTGCCCCAAGTGTAAAATCGATTTGTCTCAACAAGCAAATGCATTGCAACAAATGCTGCCACAATCCGAGAGTGAAATGACAAGTGAACAAAATGTTTCATCTGATAGTGAGGCAGACATTCCGATGGTCAATATGTCTTTGAGTCCTTTGAATGAGGCTATTACCACTTTAGGTGAAACGCCTATTAGAAAAAGAAAGTTGCGAAGTGAAACATACAGGAAAGAGAAAAAAGGCAAGGTTATGAGTGCAATCGCGACAATATTTGATAAAGGCTCTGATAACGAATGCAGTCAAGCAGATGACGTTGATGACGGCAAACAAATGATTGAGCAGTTGAAAAGAAAATTCAATTTTGCGACCACTTTTTCGGAGAAATATCTCATTTTATCTGTGCTGCCTCAATCATGGTCTATACGCAAGATTTCTGAACAGTTTCAAACATCTATTTACATCGCGAGAAGAAGAACTCCCACCAAGAAATTTGGCTCAAGGACCCTCAGCGAAGCAACGGGGAAATTGATTCAATATTTTTACTGCAATGATGACAACAGCCGCGCCTCCCCAGGTACACGTGACTATGTTATCACACGTGAAGATGGAGAAAAAGTACACAAGCAGAGCAGATTATTATTATGTAATCTATCCGAAGCATACCATCAGTTCAATGAGAAATACCCAGCAGAAAAAGTGGGATTTTCTAAGTTTGCCATCCTACGACCAAAAGAATGCGTGCTGGCATTAGACAGGCACGGAACGCATTCAGTCTGCGTTTGCATGTTTCATCAAAACATCAAATTAATTTTCTTTCCATGCAAGAAATTGAAAGTATTTCACGGTGAAATTGAAACATATAGGGACCTCCTGTCGAAGTCGTTGTCATCTGTCCAAATGCGACAATTGTCCGAAGATTGACGAGCTAGAGCAATATTTGGCGGAAAAGGTGCATTTCAAACAGTGGATAATTAGCAGCGGCAGATGTTCCCTTGAGACCGTGGTAAAGCAGATTCCGGAATTCATCGAGGAATTCGGATTCAAGTTGAATGAACTGAAGGCGCACCATTTCATATCCGAGATGCAATCGAAATTTCTAAAGGAAAGTAAGGAGAAATTAGCCCAAAATGAATTCATTGTGATAAGCGACTTTGCCGAGAATTACACTTTTCTCGTTCAGGATGAAATTCAGGCTTATCACTGGGCAAACGACCAGTGCACGGTGCACCCTTTTTGCATTTATTTCAAAAACGAAGATAACGAACTACAGACCGTAAGCCTTGTTGTTGTCGCGGAGAGTTTAGCTCATAATTATGTGTCCGTTTATTTATTTCAAATGAAACTGTTTGAATTCTTAAGATCAAAATTCGATGCTATCGACAAAGTAACGTTTTTCTCAGACGGCGCTTCTCAGTACAAGAATAAAAAAAATTTTTACAATCTTTGCATAATTGAAGAAGAACAAAACTGCAAGGTCGAGTGGCACTTTTTCGCGACGTTCCACGGTAAGGGCCCATGCGATGCGTTAGGGGGAACCCTAAAACGCATGGCGACTAAGGAAAGTTTGCAAAGGCCATATACTGACCAGATCTTAAATGTACAACATTTGTTTTCGTGGATTCAAAGCAAGGAAATTGCCATTAACACAGTTTTATGCACTCAAAAAGAACACGATGCTATGGAGCGACGAATTCAAAACAGATATAATAATGTCAAAACTATAACTGGAACGCAAAAGTTTCATTGCTTCATACCAAATATTTCTGATATGTCAATTAATTTAAAGCGGTACTCTTCGTCTGCCGACGTGCTAAATTTAAAGTTACTTTAATTTTATAATGATGCCAAGACAATTGAAATTTTTAATAAATATTGTAATTAAGTATAAGCAGCAAAATAAGAAAGATTTTTTCTTCATAAATGTATTTTTAACTGTAAAATAATTTTTAAAATGGATTTTTAACAAGGTGGTCTCTTAAATGCTCTTCTCCTGTCCAAACAAGGAGTTGGGGAACATTTTTTAATTGTTGATTCTTAAAGCAAAAATTATGAGGAATCAAAAAAAAAATTAGCCGGAAAATTTAGGAGCTTCTGTTGAAAATCGGAAAATTTAATTTTCATGGGAAAATTTAAAGGTAAATTTCTAAGAAAAATTAGGAAAATTTTATTTTTCAATTAAAGCCTGATTCAATACCTTTCCAACGAGCTATCACTCGTTGCGATCGCTTTAGTAGTTTTTTTTAAAACAACTTTCAATGAGGTCCCTTATGAAGAATTCTTCAATTTTGTCACAGTCACTATAAAAAAAAAAATATGTAGGTAAATTATTTTTTGCTGGGCAATCGATTGAGACTATTTATTTTAAAATCGGAGAGGGGTCGTCCAAAAATTTGCCAATTTTGATCGTTTTCATATGGAATTGCTCTATAAATTCCGAAATTTTTCTAATATGCACAGTCGTTTTAGAAACACAATTTTTTTTTGAAAAAAAATTATTAGTTATCAAATTTTCGAAATTTTTGTTTTTTAAAAATTTATAAAAAAAATTGGAAAATGCAGCTATGCTTCTAATTTAAAGCATATAAAAAACATATTAAAAACGAAGCTACGAACAAAACAAGCCATAAATGATTAAAATCTGTTGGTAACTTTTGATTTTATTCACAAAATTTGTTTCATAAAACGCAATATTTGTATGGGAGCCCCCATTAAGAAGTGGTGATAAGGGGCAAGTATGTCTCGAGAAAATGTTAAGGACAAAAAATTCATTGAGGTCGGTCGTACATAATATCA
Source organism: Pollenia labialis (assembly GCA_949318255.1). Taxonomy (NCBI): domain Eukaryota; kingdom Metazoa; phylum Arthropoda; class Insecta; order Diptera; family Polleniidae; genus Pollenia; species Pollenia labialis. The sequence goes on from OX439140.1 coordinate 71,423,274, forward strand.
CACTAGGGGCGATTGCTTGGCAGTTATGGGGCTTTTTCTTCAATATATTTCTAGTCTGCATTGAACATTTTGTATATGAGCCCCCTTAAGGAATGGAGATAGCGGGTAGGTATGTTAGAAATAAATGATTGAGATGAAAAATAAAGTGGGGTTGGTCATACATTTGACCCATGTAGGGGTATCCTAGCCGCTGCAGGTGGCAAATTTAAGAATTTCATTAAACGGCCATATTTGTATGGTTAAAATTCTTAAATTTGCCCTTTTTAAAGTGCCCGCCTTGGCTGTTTGTTTTTTCAACTAGCACAGTGTTGTTATTAATAACGAGTAAATAAAGGGTTAGTTAGGGCCTTTTGCGTTTTAGTTAACGATATATTTTTGATTAAATTGGATAAAGAACATTTTAAACAATATTTTTTTTTAATTTCACCATCTTCTCTAATTGAAAACGAATAAAAACATGTGGATGTGTAATGCAGAACACCATAAGTGCTAAAGTAAACCAATTTGGAATGGGTTCGGATTCTAGAACACAATAATTTAGGTTGTGGTTTTTTAATCGATAAAATTTATTTTATGTTTAAAATAACTTACATACTTACATACAATGATATATTCATACATATGTATATGTATGAACTGTTATGAACAAAAACAAAATCCTAAATTTAAAATTTACAAAACAAGCAAATTAGGAACAAAAACCAAATTCTAAATGTAAAATTCACAAAAAAAAAATATAAAACCACAAATTAACCCTTCGTCTTACTCATGAGTCTGGCCAGACCTTTTTCAATGTATTTTGAATGAAAAAACATGTGTAACACGGGGGTTAAGAACAATTTCAATTGTTTTTATTTTATTCTCTTTTGTGCTTTTTCGATTTTTTTAACATTTTGTAGACAGATGTTACAAAAAAACAGTTGTTAACAATCGTTAAAAATAAGTTACTGAATCACACTATCGTTACTGCAAGCGAATATTATGTCGACAAATATAACGATTGTCGGATCGTTAAAAGTTAGTGAATCGCACCACAGAAATCCTAAGTCCATAAATATACATGCCTTATTATTCGGTTAAAAATTAAGACCGCAAACTCGATTCTTGTGAATTTAGGGTACTTGGACTGTCACGAGCTATTACCCTCTTTCCGCTACTCGGAGTATCAATGCAATGGATGCTGCCTCAGAGTGGTGGAGGTTAATATGTGTCACCTTCACCATGCTTAATTTTAGCGACAACTAGATGTTGACGTCCTCTTGTCACTTGCCATCTTTGTCACTTGAGTTAACGGCATCGTCACAAGCCTTACTAGCCTCAGACCATGCGCTTTCAATTAAGGAAGGAGCTAAATTGCCCTTGTTGTCACTTCAGAAAACTTAAAGCAGGATCGAACTAAAATAGATAGTAGATTTGCCCTGCATCTCCCTTAATGGTTCAAAGGTTTGTTGGTTGGGTAATTACCACAATCGCCGTCCTTAAGGACCCTTCAGTGGCTGAAACCTTTACTTCCAAATTATGTTGCTGGTGAAATCTATCTCCTAGCCACTTCTGTCTGAGACCCTGCATCCTAGGACAATGGCACAATACATGCTCGATTGTCTCTAGCTCCTCAGAATCATCGCACAACCTGCAGAAGTCCGGTATGGTGTTGTCCCATTTCCCGTAAACGTCCTAACAGGACAATGACCCGTCAAGAACCCTATAAGCGTTCTAATACCACCCCTGTCCATTCCCAGTAGAACCCTGGTTGCCCCCGCGTCTAATCTGGGCCATAGTGCCCTAGACACCCTGCAATCCGTTCTGTTCCCCCAGGATCGGTTAACGTCCTCACGGGATTTCTCCCGTATCACCCCCTTTGTCCCTTACCACTAAGTCCAGATTCGAGCCCCCTCTCGCGAGTTCGTCTGCCACCTCATTTCCATCAACCATGCAGTGTCCAGGTACCCAACACAGCCTTACATTGAATGGCTCCATGAGTTCCCTAAGAGCGTTCCTACACCGAGCGACCAGGCACGATCGCACCGTATTATTTGTCAATGCCCTAAGCGCCGCCTTACTATCGACGTAAATTGTCACCACAGATCCACCCACGATGTGATCCAGTATCACCTCCGTCGTAGGATCTCAGCCTGGAAGACACTGCACTCATCCGGGAGTCTGAATGACCTTTTCACTTCGGTGTCCGCGATATATACACCGGCGCCAGTGCCGGTTTCCATCTTGGATCCATCCGTAAATACTGCCCACTCCTCAAACAGTCTGTTGGATCCTCTCCAAATTTCCCTATCAGGGAACTCCACTGGTGGTGTTGCACCGAAGTCCAGGGTCATAGTCCTATGATCTGAAATTCCCTCAAGAATAATACCCGGATCAAGCAGACCCACCTCGTACAAAATTCTAGTGTGATCCTTCTTCCTAGGTTTAACTAAGGAAGACTTGTAAAGTCTAAGTAAAGGCTAAGTAAAGTTGGCTAAAGCAAATGTGCGGATACATGTTAATTATATAAGGCAAACCACATTGAACTTAAGGAAACTTTTTGCTAAGTTTAATGAAACTGTAATTTGCTTAATCAAGGTGCGAATCTAATCGCACATTCCGTACGGAATCAAATGTTTTTAATTTTGTTTTGGGTTTTTTAAATAAATTTGAGAGATTTTTTGTTAATTTTCGACAGTAGGTTAACCAAGGCTATGCATATTATGGTTAGGCTTTAAGTTCCTAGCAACCACACTCCTTACATAATGCTTAATTGGGGATAGATATAGTAGTATGTCCAGCGCTGCATACATTTTTTTAACTTACTGCCTAGTTCCGATGTGCGAAAGAATTCTTTCTTTCGTACAACTACAATCTTAAACTTTGTTTTTGTTTTAAATGTAATTGTTCGAAAAAAGAATTAGTTTGCATATCGAAAATACGCTATTTACCTTTGACTGTGTTGAAATTCGTTTGCTGACACGCATACATATGCATCTTTCTTAACACGTTGTAGAGATGTAGGGTGAGTTCCCATTGCATTAAAGCGGTTTTAATACTGTTTTGATACAAACTAACGTGCTGTTTTGTTCACTTTGTAAATAATAGCTCTGTTTCTTTACTTTTTGGGTAAAGTTCGTGCAAATGAGAGCAAGCATAAATTTCTATCATAAAAAGACAACATTACACAAAAGTACGGAAACAGAAAAAACTAAATTTTAAGCACAAAATAAGAATTCAGTGTTTTGACAGTCTTTACAACACCAAAAAAATTTGCGCCATTTTTGAAACATTTTATATTGGCTCTATAATTAAACTACTTTTACTAAAAATAAAACAAAACAAACACTTTCACAATAACTAACATTAATGGTGTTTTCTTTTCTACAAAAAATTTGCCTTTTTTTAAATATGCAATTTGGTGTCTGTTTCTTAAAAATTTTGCTCCCGAAAAGCATGAGTTTTTTTAGAATAAAACAAGCCACCCTTTTCGGGAGCAAAATTTTTAAGAAAAAGACACCAAATTGAATTTTTTTTAAAAAAGGCACATTTTTTTGTAGAAAAGAAAACACCATATGTTTCCCTTATACTTCAGTACAAAACTTTTTAATCCATTTTCCTATTTTTAAGCTTGTTAGGCCCGGAGCTTCAAAGTAAATAAAACATCAATTATATTACAGTTTTTTCCCAACGTTTCGTAGAGTATTTTTCTACTTCTTCAGGGGGTGTACATTTTTTGATTATATTACATTTTTAAATATTTTATTTCAGTGTGGAAATTTTTTTGTAAAAACAAAAACAAAAAACAATTAACAATAATAATTTTCAACCACATCTTATTCTAGTATGTATCACAGTGAAAAACTTTTTATTTAAGTACATTGTTTTATACCACAACACTTTTTCCAGAATTTGGATCATGAATTTTTTTTGGTTTGGTTTATGTTTTACAGCTGTTTGACAATTTACACAATTTGCACGAAGACATAAGCTCTGTTTCTTTACTCTACTTTGGGATCCCTCGGGATCCCAATTTGCACGAAAAGCGTTCCCGTACTTTTAATTTGTGTAAATGAGAGCGGATTTGAGAGAATAAAATTCTTCTTCTTCTTGCACGAAACAGCCCAGACTTTTTCTTCGTGCAAATTGTGTAAATTGTCAAACAGCTGTAAAACATAAACAAAACAAAAAAAAAAAAGGAAAAAAGTTCATAATCCAAATTCTGGAAAAAGTGTTCTGGAATAAAACCATGTACTTAAATAAAAAGTTTTGTACTGAAGTATTAGGGAAACATAATGTTAGTTATTGTAAAAGTGTTGGTTTTGTTTTATTTTTAGTAAAAGTTGTTTAATTCTAGAGCCAATATTAAATTTTTCAAAAGTGGCGCAATTTTTGTTGGCGTTGTAGACTGTCAAAACCACAGAATTTTTATTTCGTGCTTAAAATTTTGTTTTTTCTGTTCCCGTACTTTCGGGTAATCTTGTCTTTTATGAGAGAAATTTATGCTTGCTCTCATTTGCACGAACTTTACCCAAAAAGTAAAGAAACAGAGCTATAGTCTGGGCTGTTTCGTGCAAGAAGAAGAAGAATTTTATTCTCCCAAATCCACTCTCATTTACACAAATTAAAAGTATGCTTTTCGTGCAAATTGGGATCCCGAGGGACTGTAAATGCTAATTTTAATAAAACTGCTGTAAATGCTCATTTTATTAAAAAATTAATAACAGACGAGTTTATATTGGTCATAATGAATTCATTAAAATACATAATTAAATTAAGATATGAATATTAATGTTTTTCTCTTTTAAAAACAGGATTATACTTGATAAGCGAAAACCATATAATTTTGTTTATGATTTTATATTTGACCGTTTGCGGGCAATACGGCAGGAAATGGTTATGCAGAATTACAATGCAAAGCAAACTATTAAGCTGTTACAGCCCATGATAATGTTCCTTAGTTACAGTAGCTATAAGCTATGCGAGGAAACGATGGATAATTTCGATCCTAAAATATGTCATCAACATCTTCAAGAGTGCCTTAAAAGGGCATTAGTGTGCTACGATGAATTGCCACTTGATCATGCAAAATTAAAAGATATACATAATCGAGCTTTTTTGGAATCTTTGTATCAAATTTTTAATTTAGGCTCAATAGATGCTTTAAACAGATGTCTAATATTGCCTAAAGAAATAAGGTAGGTATATCAAATTAATTAAAACAAAATTTAATCTTTATTTTTTTTACAGAACTGATTCCCTATTTTCTTTGGTTTTTGAAACATGTTTAAGTTTCATGCAAGGTAACTACTATCGTGTTTTAACTGGTCTACAAACTCTTCCCCACATTCTATGCGCAGTTGGCTCGTTAAAATTACCTATTTTAAGAAGGTAGATACGAATATGTAAATATATATTTCTTTTGAATACATACATATGTATGCCTTAAATTCACTTTTCAGAAATCTATATGAAATATTTTCAAATGCATACAGCAGTAAACAACTTTCCGTACCATCGGAATTTCTACTACGTCTTACTGGCCATGCCAGCTGCAATGAACTATATGAAGATTGTAAATATTACAATATCAAAGTGTTGTATGATAAGCAACATTTAAATTTTCAAAAAACTGATTTCAGTGCTAAGTTAGCAATATTAAAGTGTAAACATGAACATTATGTTGATGTTAAATTAAAGAATATTTATTTACCAGAAATCTTGTTAATGAAAAAAATTTAAAACAATATTGAATTAGTTATTTAATATGTATGTATGTATATATCGTCAGCTAAAATACGAAACAACGTTTGTTAGTTTGTGCAGACATGGTAGAGTAAATGTTTTATGTTATTTTTTGTAACAAAATTATCATTTTTTTTAGGTGTTGGTTCAGCAACGCCCAATATTTTTGTATTTGATCCATTTGTAAGTACCATTGCAAGCTTATCAATTTTACCATCGATGCCATGCCATTTTAGTAGAATTTTCCCATCCCAATGCAAAACAAAGAAGGCATCGGCCAAATTTGCGCAAAATGTGTTTTTCACATTATCCCGGATGTGACCTTGCATCGATCTACGTTGTCTATGAATTGTTGCTCGTGAAACCGCAACATCTTTTGGATCCATATCTAAATAGTGAGCAGTTGACAAAATTACATTTGCTGGTCTACGCTTGCAACAAGTTGCGGTGTTATTTTGCGTTTCGATTTTCGCTGAAGCCTTGGAGCATTTTCACAAAACGCATCCAAATTCCAACAAAAGTACAATTTTAGCAAATTTGAAAAAATAAAAAACCTTCTAACTTTATACTAATGTATTTATAAAATTGAAGCAACTTTAGTCAATTCGAGCTAATTGAATACCTAATTGCATTAGCAGAAGTCAATTAGATTTCTAATTGTAAAGGTAAACCAATTTTTTTTGCTAATGGCAACTAATTGCAATTAGTTTTACCATTGGAATAAAAATTTCAATTATCTAATGGGAATTATTTGAACTAATTCTAGTTGTTTGATGAATTAGAGAATTTCACAACTTAACATCTTTGTATGTGCCCTAAAGTCTTTTTTAAAATTTTCATTAACTTCTAGATCTTTGCGATTTTTGTTAAGGTATCAGTGTTACCACCAGAAAAATTCAAAATTACACTCGAGATGAAGCAAAATTACCCGATTTAAATGAAATTACACCTGATATAAAATTGAAGTTTTATTTAATAAAAATACATTTACAAAAAAGCAAAACACTACAAGCTCATTGAAAGAAGATAAATATTAGTCAAACTGTTAATATTATTATTTTAACTTAAAACTGTTAGTAATTGATGTGTTTTCTTCTAAAAACTGTCAACGACATAAAAATGTATTTTCTACTTTTAAAATAAATATTACAATTAAAAACAAACATTATTGATTTCATTTATAAAATATTAAAACAAGTAACATAATTAAGGTCATTCTCTTTTGCCAACAAAAACAAATTAACAAAAATAAAATTAAAGATTTAAAAACTATTAATAAAACATAAAATAAAACTCCTAAAATAATGAGTTTAACTTCCACATTTGGTTGCATACATTTAGAGAAGGTTCAAAATGCTCATTGCCATTCCTTTATAATGGGTATTTTTTAAGCCCGATAGAGCTTACGAAAGGTTAGCTGTCAAACGGACTGTCATACTGCTCTCACTTCTGGCTCAGGCGCATTATCATGAATAGATTCATGCTAAAACAACGCCACAAATCATCCAAATTTACTTTGGAAATCAGCCATCGATTTTCGCAACTTATCGACGACTTCATGATTTAAATGACGCAACTAATTTTTTTTTAAATAAAGGCGATGTGATGATTTAGAGAAAATAAACTGTCAATTTGACTTCCGTTATGTGAAACCTCTTGATTGTTTTCCGTATGGCTGTAAAGTCACTGGCTTATACTGATAAGCCAGTAAAAATTGACGTCTTAGAGTTCAACATTGTTAATTTAACTGGCGCCATGCAGCCAGAAATGCTCAAAAAGTAGAAACAAATTGGACGTCTGCAATGCATTTCGTCAAGAACAGGCGCGGTGCCTATTTGTTTGAAATAAGTTTCAATTGGTAATCCCGTGTATTAATCTGTGATTAAAATTAATGTTTTTGTGTTATACCTTTTTTAGTAAACAAATGGGCTACAGGGTTTTAAAAAAACTGTCCCTTTCGTAATTCAGTTTAACAACTGTTAAATCTTTATCCAAATCAAAGAGTCCATCTTGCGACATTCATTATCGAACTTTTGAAAATATATATATTAAATGTTTGAAGACTTTTCTTATAAAGAAACGAAGAATTTAATTGAGAAGACTGTGCATTTTGTATCAAGAATGCCTGATATCGAATCTTTATTTTATTTAGGCATCTGCCCAAGAATTTTAAATTGCACCTGAATTACACCAAAGAGAAATTACCCATGCTCTACCCACGACATTAAAAATTATACCAAATTCGGGTAATTACCCACAAAGTGGCAACACTGTAAGGTATGCAAGATTTGTCTCCTTTCTTTCTTCAATAGTTTGTCTAATTTGTTGGTTTTCTAAGGGATTATTACTAAAATGAAGTTCAACAGGCTTTCTACGTACTGTTAAATGGAAAGTGTTGTTATAGATCAAATTTGCTTGAATAGGCACCTCTACATTAAAGACAATATCTGAGATTTCCTCTCGCTTTCTAAGTATTCTTAAATTTTCATTTAAGTTACTATGAAACCTTTTTATGTCGGAATTTCTAGTATGTCTATAAGGAGTTGTAAAGTGAAACTCTATATTATTTCTTTCTAAAAAGTCTTTGAACAATGATGAAGTAAATCCTGGTTCATTGTCCAAAATAAGTTTTTTGGGGGTCTTCATTCAATTAAACAGTATTGTAAAATGTTTAATTAAATTAAGCGGTGTTCGTTCTTCAATTTACTGAATTAGAGCCTATTTGGAAAATTTATCAATTAGTGTAATATATGAATTTTTTGAGTCCATGTACCAAATGTCTGTATGGTAAATTTCATGTGGAGATGATGGGGTTTTTGTTTTTTCGAATGGTAATTTTAAGGGTATTCTTTCAATTTTATAATTGCATATACATATCACAGTTATTTATAACTTTAGATATTTCTTTTTCAAATTGGGGTAGTAGTAGTTTTGCTTAAGCACTAAAAACGTCTTATCAATACCCGGATGGTTATTTTCATATTTGTGATGTCTCATAATTATTTCTAATAAATCTTGCTTCTCTACATTTTCTAACAGAGTATATGTTCTATATACTTTACATTTTTTAATATTTTTCAATTTCCTAACTTCTTCTTGAATCATAAGTAGGATTTCAATTATTTTATTTCCCGTTTTCCCGGGATTTTTGTTGCGGGATCCCGGGAAATAAAAGTTCCTCATAGTATCAGAAAAAAGCTATTTATACTTTGAAATTTAGTTTTCTATTCTCTAAAAATTAGCATCTGTTGATGGGTTGTCGATTAGATCAATAACAAGAAGTGAGTACGTTCGTAAATCAATGTCTACTGACGCAATAAATCTACCAAAAGCAGAATGTGCCGTGCAACAGTTGATAATTAATTAGTTTAGTGAAGAGTTAATAAAGAACATAAATTCAAAATAAGATACAGTCAGTAAATTTTAATTGTCCATGGACAAGTCTTAAAAATATGAGATATCCAAAAATATCGCTTCATTATTGCAGCAAAGTCATATCTACTAAAAAAATCGAGCTTGGCAAAATGCGATTAAAGTTTTCAAAATGTACTGATTTAAAGATATATTTTGCTATAACTTCGGTTCAGTTTAAGATAAAATACCGATTTTTTGTTACGAGAATGTATGAAGGAACATTTTGCTTAATTAACTTAAAATTAAAAAAAAATTATGAGATATGATGATATGCTTATAAGGTGATAAACATAAATTTGTTTCATTTTGTGACGGCTTATATAACTGGGAAGTGCTGGGAACCAGAAATGAAAAAAAACTATGGAAACTCGTGTAAGATACTACAACATACAATTTTAAAAACACATTGTCCTAAAGATTACAGGTTTTATTACGGGATCTTGTAAGAAGACGACCTTGACATACATTTGACTGATATATGTAGACGTTGTTTATAAAAAAGAAAAAACTACTACTAAGCTGTTAAAAAATGTTAATATATGTTATTCGTGCTCAATTCCCAGTTTTTATTCTTGATAAAAACACTTGAAATTTATTGTTGATGGGATAAGCTATTCCTATGCGCATTTCACTGGTTGCTTAGGCCAGATCATCAGGAAACTTCATCCATAAAGATTTTAGAAAAACTAAAGATATTAAACCAAATAAAAATGTTAAACGTATAAGACTTATAGCAACAGTTCTACTTGTAATAATATCAAAGCTTAAACAAAACAACATCAACAATAAACAGTGGCTTTATCTTATCTTACATTACCCGCTACAATTAGTTGAAATTCTCTCAACATTAATTGTAGTTGTAAGTAGGTTAAGAAAAACAAAATAAAAAACAAACAACAACTTACAAAAGATGTTGTCAATTAAGTGTTTTTAGGCCGTGCACCCGCCTGTTTATTCAAGTGTTTTTATCAAGAATAAAAACTGGGAATTGAGCACGAATAACAAAAACTTTTGAAATTAAAAATTTTGTATTCCCAAAAATTGAAATTACTTTTTGATAAATGTTAATATATTTATTTAAAATATATGTATGTATATACTTATAAAACATATATATTTAATATATTTTATCTATTTTATGAATTTTCTTTTTGATCTCATTTCTTGAGTACCAAAAATTTGTTTGTTTTTATTATTGTTTTATGAATTAAATTGTTATGTTTATGTTATCTTGTATAATGATACGAAATTTACATATAAGTAATAATAATTCAAGTTCCTCTTTCAACCTTTAATTAATTTTTGTAGTATTTAGGCATTTCTTTTACTTACTTTGTAAACAAGTTCCTTGCGCTTTTTTTAAAAAAAAGTTTTTTTCATTAATTTAAAACAAATTTACTTTGTATTATTTAAATGGAGCGGGAAATTTAAAAAAATTTCCCGTTTCCCCGGGAATCGAAAAACTCCGAAAAAAAACTCTACTTGGAATCCAAATTCACTATTATGTCAATTTATTTTATTCAACACACAAATTTCTTTAAAACAATATTTAAGTTTAAGGATACAAATAAAATACATTTGTATAAAACTTGTTGAATAACATAATTTCATTCATTAATGAATGAATAAATTTATTCACAATAGGGGTGAATAATCATTATTCAATAAGTTTTAAACGAAAAAGTAAAAGCACTATTGGGGTATTCACAAGGTAGTCATAATGTTGTAAAGTCATATGTCTTATAATAATTACAAGAAATAAATATAACAGCTGTGGGCTACCGCTTACAATTTAGGTTTCCACTGTACAGTTATGACGTATCAATGAACACAGCTTTAAAATTTTTATTTGGTTTAAAACACAACAGCATATGTTTTAAACAGTTGTCAATTTATTATTTAGGACATGACGATATGACTTGATAGCACACCTTGTAAATCCCCCATATGTATAACTTTTAAATAAAATATACGCCATAGCACAATAAAAACTCTTGCTTGTAATAGTTTAAACTGTACATATGTACATATCTAAATACTTTTATTAAAAAATGTACAAAAATAATTCATTAAAATTATAAGAAATATTTTGTTATTTAATACACACAAAAAAAATCATAGGTAAAATTACCTAAATATATGGTATAAAATTAACTAAGCGCAAGGGTAGCATGGCAGTATCTAAGTTTCTTAGTTAATAAAACTATTAACTTAGGTAATTCCTATGTTTGAAAAAGTATCTATTTATTTTGTTAAAATTACTTAAAAACTTTGAAAATTTACCAATGATAGCAAAGTTATTTTATATTTTTATTTTTGGAAAATTATCTAAGTTTAATTTACCATAGATTTTAGGTAAATTTACTATTTTTTTTTGGTTACATACTTTAAATAAAATTAATTTAATTTCATTGTAATATTTTATTTATTTTCATCAAACGGGTAAAGTATAAAAGTTATAAAGATAAAATTCACACACAAAATAAACTCATAGCGAACAATTCTGCATCATTATCTCCAAAATATCATATTTTGTATGAGCGATATATATTTTTTAAACCTATTAGAATTTAACGATAAATTTGATTTATTAAATTTGCAAAATAGTGCATATTTACTTTGCTTTCACTTAAACTTGAATTTTGTGATTTTTTGTTTGTTTTTGTTGTAACAAGCGCATCCAGTGGTGTTTCTGTGGAACTCATAATTTTCATTAGGTCTTTCTTCTGTTAATGCTTCTAAATCTTTTTTTTACCTGTTTCTTTTCAATGAAAACACATCTTGTTTGTAAAAAGTTCAGTGGAGATCTTATGATTATAATATACTCACATAAATACGTTGTATCTTTATACTCTATCGAATAGTTTTTAATTTATTTTAATTCAAAAATTTTAAATTGAAATTTAAATTTAAACTTTTTTCACAAAAAAATTTAAAATTGAAAGAAAAAATCAAATAAACTTACATACATACATATATTAAAAAATTCGAAGAAGATACCTAACCAATTACCAATTATCTTAGGCAACTAAACATAGTTTTTTGTTTTTATATAAAAATAAATTACCTATGTACGCATTTGTAAAATACCCTAGATTATTTTTTTGTGTGTAGTAATAATTGGGATTTATCGTTACATTCTTTAGAGATATAACGGTAAGCAAATCGTATCTTTGTTGAACTTTAAGTAGTTCACATTTTCCAGGACCATCAATAAACTCTTTTAATGACATTTCTTCAAAGTTAATCAAGTTTAAAAGATTTATTTTAAAAGTACGAATATCATTAAAATCTTTGATTTCGTTGATGTCTTCATCGGCATTTTTTTCCAGTTCAGTTGTTTTATTTGCTAATTCTATCAAACCATTGCTTTTAAAATACGACTCAATCCCATTAAAAATTGCAATAGGTTTTGGTGGTGGCGAAAAAGTATCATTAATCCTATTATAAATTGCAATAGGTTTTGGTGGTGGCGAAAAAGTACTTAAATAATGTATGTGCTCATAAAATGAGCTCATAGATAACACATTAAGTTTGCAGCTTTTTAAATTGGTTTCTCCGTTTTTAGCAAGTTCCTTAAAAAGGAAAATGATTACAATTAGCCAAAAAGAACTATATAAAGGGTGGTTAAATTTTTCTCAATTTCAGACTAACTCAATTTGAACCATGGAAAGATACGCAATCGAGCAACGCGTTAAAGTTATTAAGGCTTATTATGAGAATGGGCGTTCAAATCATAATTCATAGCACTTCGTGATTTTTTCTATGAATTTAATCGTCCAAACGTGCCTCTTGACCATTCCAAACGTCGTCAATGGTCAGAAAAAGAAATGGCAACAGTGGATGATAAATTTTCGAAGAAAATCATCTTCAGTGATGAGGCATATTTTCACCTCAGTGGATTCGTCAATAAGCAGAATTGTCGTATTTGGGCGAATGGTAATCCAAGACGAAGGCTGATTTCATAAACGCAGTATTGCAAAGCATCACAAAAAACAAATGCGTTAAAAACGCATTACAAATAAAAACAATGCACAAATTTCGCAACCGTTATGCAGTGAATACACTATTATGAGTTCATAGCATTGTCTACAGGAAAGTTGTAGAGTTTTCGAAGTCAGCCTGATTGTCGAAAAACCAATGCACCCACAAAGAGTGACTGTTTGGTGCGGTTTATGGGCTGGCGGCATTATCGGGCCGTGTTTTTTCCAAAATGAGGCCGGTCAGGCAGATACTGTGAATGGTGTTCGCTATCGTGAGATGATAACGAACTTTTTATGGCCCGAATTGGAAGATATAAATGTGGACGATATGTGGTTTCAACATGACGGTGCCACTTGCCACACAGCTAACGAAACAATGGCTCTTTTGGACTTCTTTGTTTGGGGTTATTTGAAAGAAAAGTTGTACGTCGATAAGCAAGCAACAATTCAAGAGCTGAAAAATGAGATAATTCGGCACATTAACGGCATAAAACCTCAATTATGCCTAGCGTCATCGAAAATTTGGACTATCGGATGCAGGTGTGCCGCCATGGTCGCGGCTACCATTTGGCCGATATTTTGTTCAATACATAATTGAACCATACCAATATTATCATAATAAAAATAAATGACAGTAATTTCATAAATAATTTGTGTTTTATTCAAAATCAACATCGGCCCTTAAAATTTAACCACCCTTTACATTTAACCAAGTGCATTTTACTTAAAAGTCATGTATTACAAATTAGTTTTTGTTTTCTTACCTTATCAATTGCATGCTGTAATGTTTTATCCTCTATTTCACAAGCAAATTCGTATATCGTTAATAATCGTTCTATAGATGAGCCATTTAAAGTTGACCTAAAAAATTTTAAGCATCCTTCCGATATTGATGCCACCATATACTTATTAGCTATGTGATATAACTCTATTATTTCCTCAGTTGAAAACTTTGATAAATCTCTTAAGTCATTAGTGTAAACCAAAAAACGAAAGTTTTTAAAATGTTGCGGAAGTACATCTCTTATACGAATGATTTTATTTTTTGACTCAACAAAATTTCCAGTTAGCATTTTTTCTAAAACTGGCGATTCCAATATAAACATTACTTTATGACCAACTATTGTCTCAGCGGTTGAGTCTTCTGGACCGACAATAAACTTACAGTCTACCACAAGTTCATCATCCAAGAGTTTTTTGAATTTTGCTGGACGTCTAAAAATAAAATAATAGAAAAAATCAAGAAAGTAAAATAAATAACTTTTATCAGAAGTTTAGGAATCGAAAAAATTGCCCCATTTTAAGAAATATTTTTCATAAAGCTGCATCTTTTATTTTTTGTTTCATGAAAATCCATGTAAAAATTTGGTTTTATTCTAATAGAAATATGTGGTAGAAATATCAGTGCATATTCTGGAGAATGTACTAGCGCTCCGACCGGAGTATCGAATTTAAAGCGACATCTACAACGTTGTCACCCTAGTTTATTTGAAACTGTTATTGAAAAAGATAAGCAGGCGAGTGAAGTTAAACCTGGGCGAAATTCTTCACAATGTCAGGTACCTGTATCCAATTTGTTAAGTCTCAAAATATTACTGTGCCTATTACTGAAGAAAAGTTCAAGTACTGTATTATCGAAGTAAAGTATTCTAATGCTTTGCCTTTAACCTTTTTCTTCTCCTGCTTTTGACTCTTTAAATGGCGATATGGCTTCTAAATTTGGTTTTTCTTTGAAAAGAAATATTAGAAAATTGGTACTACAGGAGGTAAAAAACCGGAAGGATATGCTCAAGGATATTTTAATGGACCGTTTGTTTTTTTAAAGATGGACGTAGGTATGTACCCGGCACAAAGTTAATTATTTTGCAATTGATGTCCAGTTCATTGATGATGAAAAAAGTCGCCACATGAACTTTGGCGGTAATGGACACTGAAGCGCAGCATACAAGCAAGTTTTTGCAAGTTATGAACGTTCTATCGGATTTTGGTATTAATAAGCAACAGATTTTATGCATTGTAACCGATAATGCCACCAACATGGTCAGTACTTTAAATAAGCTGAAAGAATATGTAAAAGAACGTGATTTTGATGAAAATTGAGCTTCCGTAGAACAGATTTTTGATATTGACGGTTTAACTGCTAGTATGTTTTACAAAGAATGGTGTAACCGTATTTACTATACCATTTTGCAAATGCTATGATGCAAGACCATTTGCACAAGATTGTGAATTGGGTTAATGATAACTCTTCATCAAATATAATTACTGAGTCCTTTAAAGATTTTGAAAAATTTTTAGACGAGCAGGAGCAGACCAAACGTTGCCGCTTAAATTTATTAAAAAGTAACGTAGCAACAAAAACACCTTAGCTAAATTTAAAATAACTTTTACCAGGCATTAAATGAAGTAGAGAAATTTGATCGTTCTTCAAATGTTACAATAAAAACACAATTCCTTTACATACGCACTTGAGCATTACATATAAATATATGATATGTTTGTAATTAAGTATGTAATATGCGTAAGCAATAAACAATTATCAAGTACTGTTACACATATTTTTAAGCTCTTCTTAAAACTTAAATATTTTTTGATTTTGTCACTTGCGTTTACTACCTTGCTGTGCGCAGATTAAGGGTTTCTGAAGTACCCTACATACATACACAATTAAAATTAATGTGTTTCATTTTATTAAAACTAAAATAAAAAAAAAGGAATTATTTCAACTTAAGAAAAGTTGAAATCTCATTCATTATTTGAAGAATTATTTCAACCCGAGTGCCGAAACCCGAGAAAACTAAATAAGTCATTGTTAATTAGAATAGTGACTTGCAACATTTTTGATTTTGGAACTTTTTGCTGTGATATTTGGACTTGGCTTTAGAACGTTTTCTTTGGAGGACTTCTTGAGAGTTGGAATTGGCTTTTAAATAAATATCTAGTTTGAAACTTTGCGTTACTGTTACCGAAGTTTGTGGTTTTCTGGAAAACTGTATGTATGCATGAAATTTAATATTATTTAATAAATTTGAGAAAAAGGGTGTTTTGAATAAAAAAAAAAAAAAATGGCGGATATTCACCATCTTGTTGAGGAACAAAAAGATTTATTTAAGAATTTGAAACGAACTGCTAGGTTATATATTTCAAGACAGCAAAAAACACATAGATTTGCACAATCTGTGTTAGACGAAATATAATCTATCGTTTTCCAATCTAAAGCTGGAAATAATCAATTATCTTCTGTAGTCCGGGAAAACACAATTAATACAGAAGATATTCCTTATTTCAAGGATGATGTTTATTTTCAATTTCTTGACGAGTTTTTTGCCCTTAAGAGCCAGTTGCTTGATTTTTTGGAAACTTCTGGATCTCATTCCCCTGGAATTCAATCCAGTAAATTTGCTGGTCCCTCTCATTCTTAGGCCCGTTTACCAAAAATTGATTTGCCAGTTTTTAGTGGTGATTATTTAACGTGGATGTCTTATCAGGATATGTTTATTTCTTTGGTGCATAATAATTCTGGCCTTACTGATGTTCAAAAATTTTGTTTTCTGAAAAGTTCTTGTAAAGAGACTCCATTGGATATAGTAAATGAATATCCACCAACGGATTCAATCTATGCGTTAGCGTGGACCGCATTACAAAATAGATACCACAATAAAAGAAAAATAGTTGATACTATTTTTAAAAAATTGTTTTCTATACCTGCTTCTGATGGCTCTTCCAAAAGTATCCAAATGATTTTGGATACAACCCGAACTAGTATTGCTCTACTACGTACTTTAGAAGTTAATACTGAAGGTGATCATGCTATGCTAATTTATATGACTGTAAATAAGTTAGATGTACAGACGCGTAAGGAATGGGAGCAATTGCTTAAAGCATCAACTCAGATCCCTCCTATTGAAGATTTATTTAAATTTTTGGAAGCAACATTTCGAACATTAGAAACAATTACTGATCAGACTGATTCAAGCCCTAATGCATCTTTTTCAAGATCGAAAAACACACAGCATCAAAATAAAAGTAAACCCAATGTTCGACGTTATGTAAATAACGTTTCTAATAACAATACTAACTCTAACTGCCCCTGCTGCAACAGGCGTCATCCCCTTTTCAAGTGTTTTAAGTTTAGTGCGTTGTCATCTGCTGAAAAAAGAGATTTTTTGAATTCTAAGCGAATATGTCGGAATTGTTTAACACCAGGCCACTTTAGTAACAAGTGCCATGTAGCTTCTCGTTGTCAAGTCTGTCAACAAAACCACCATACCACACTTCATAACGAGTATTTTGCAAACCGTTCTACTGAAATCTCGCTCCCTGAAGCTGCTATGACATCTCAAGCTTGAAACCAATTTTAAACTTGATTGTGAAGCCCTAGTCCTACCAAAAATAACGGGATATCAACCTATGGCTCTGAACGAAAAATTATTACCTGCCTTAAGAAAATTCTCTTTAGCCAATCCTTATTTTTCCAAACCTGGTGAAGTTGACCTATTGTTAGGGGGAGATGTTTGTTAAGGGGAGATATTGTGTTACCTCAGCAACATAAAGTTGACGATGGTCTATTCCTGCAACTTACACATTTCGGGTGGATAGTTTCTGGCCCAATTCCTGATAATTCTAATCTGCATACTATAAGCATAAATGTTTGTTCATTAGATAAACAACTGCAAAAGTTTTGAATGAAGTAGAAATTCGGTGCCAACAACATTTTAAAAATACTACTACTCGTGATTCATCTGGACGTTACACTGTTTCCCTACCATTTAAATTGCAGCTAAAGGGTCTTCCACTTCCTGTTTTTACGCATACAGACTATGCAGCACTTTCTCGTTTGAAAAACGTAGAATCAAAATGTAAATTAAACAAAAACTTTGGAAAGCTTTATGTAGATTTTATGAAAGAGTACGAACTTCTTGGCATATGAAAAAAGTTGGCACTTATCCTCGTGATTTGGTAGAGAATGGGTTTTTTCTGCCTCATCATGGTGTTTTAAAGGAAAGTAGTTCTACTACTTAATTAAGAGTTGTTTTCGATGGTAGCTGTAAAAGGTCCGCTAAGAATTCGTTGAATGAGGAGCTCGCAGCTGGCCCTGCCTTGCAAAATGATTTGCCTACAATAATAAATCGATGGAGACGTTTTAAAATCGGCTTTCGGGCAGATTTGGAGAAAATGTTCCGGCAAATACTTGTGGCTCAGGAACAACGAAAGTTTCAACAGATTTTGTGGAGAAATTTTGACTCTGAGGAAATATCAATTTACGAGCTTTCGACAGTTACCTATGGCACAACACCGGCGCCTTTTCTTTCAATAAGGGTTTTACAACAACTAGCTTTGCATGAAAAGGAAAAATATCCGTTGGCTTGTGAAGTGCTTAGTTCAGATACTTATGTCGATGACGTTATTTCTGGGGCTGATAGTCCATCAGATGCTTACCAATTACATACTCAATTATGCAGTCTGCTTAATGAAGGCAAGTTTAACTTACGTAAATGGACAACAAACTCAAAAGAATTGCTAGCATTGATTCCTGTGGAGTTCAGGGCAAAATCAGATATATTTGAACTAAATCAACCTAATACAGTTAAGGCTCTGGGTCTCGAATGGAACACAGTAGACAATTGTTTTTCTTTTAAAATCAATTTTGAAAATACACCAGTAGTCACAAAAAGAAGTTTGCTCTCAGATTCAGCAAAACTGTATGATCCTCAAGGCTGGCTTTCTCCTACTACAATTCTTGCAAAAATTGAATTCCAAAATTTATGGTTGCTTGGCATTGAATGGAATGATTGCCTGCCTGATACTATACGTAATAATTTAAAACATCTGGAAAATATTAAAGTTCCTCGTTGGATTGGAACACAAAGGGGTGTTAAAATTGAAATTCATGGGTTTTCTGATTCATCGAAATTGGCTTACGCGGCTGCTGTATACGCTAAAACTATTTCAGATTCAGCTACCAACGTGTTATTAATCCAAGCAAAAACTAAAGTGGGTCCTATAAAACGACTGACAATACCTCGAATGGAATTATGTGGTGCAACTTTATTGGCAAAACTAGTGGAACGAATAACCTCTTCACTTGATCATGAAATTTAAAATGTTTATTATTGCAATGATAGCACAACTGTGCTTTCATGGATACGTGGTCAGTCATCTAGGTGGCCCGTATACGTTGGAAACCGAGTTGCAGAAATCCAACGCAAAACACGTACTTCTCAATGGCGATACATATCTACACGGGAAAATCCAGCTGATTGCGCTTCACGTGGTATATCTTCAAATGAACTAGTTAAGCATGAACTATGGTGGCATGGCCCTAAATGGCTAACTAAACCTGCAGAAAATTGGCCAACCCAGCCCAAATTAAATCTTTATGTAAATAATGAAATTACGAGTGAACCAATTAATACGCGTAACTGCATACATTTTACGTTTTAAACATAATACTCAAATCAATAAAAATCCACAAATTGAAGGTTCTTTCAACCGATGAGCTAAAACTTGCTCGCTTAAAGCTTGTAAAACTTTCACAAGATGTGGATCTTTCACAAGATTATCTCAGAACTTCAAAAGAAAGGTCAAATTCTAAAAAACCGAGCTCTAGCACAACTGTGCCCATTTTTTGACCCCTCTCAATTACTTAGAGTCGGTGGTAGAATTCAAAGCTCTGATCTTGAATACTGTTCCAAACACCCAATTTTACTCAAGAAACAAAATCCTTTAACAAAATTATTATTTCTAGATGCGCATATTAAAACTTTGCATGGCGGTTTGATTCAAATGCAAGCTTACGTCTCACGTGAATATTGGATAATATCCAGTAGAAGCATCGCTAAGCAAAACTTGCGGAAATGTGTAACTTGTTTTAAATATAACGCAAAAGCAGCCCAACAGATAATGGGAAATCTTCCTAGCGTTCGACTTAAACCAGCGCGTTCATTAAAAGACAGTGGTGTCGCTTATGCAGGACCTATTATAATTAAGCAATCAACTGTAAGAAATTCAGTAACTGCAAAAGGTTACATTTGCTTGTTTATATGCATGGTTACGAAGGCACTTCATTTGGAAGCAGTAACAAACTTGTCAACCGATGCATTTTTGGCCGCTTTTAGGCGTTTTGTGTCCCGTCGAGGTCCCTGTACTGATTTGTATTCAGACTGTGGTACTAACTTTGTTGGAGCTAATAAGGAGCTGCAAATTCTTTATAATCGAAGCAAATCATCGGTTTCAGTTGAAATTACTGACCGGCTTGCCGCAAATGGTACGAAATGGCATTTTATACCGCCAGCATCTCTAAACTTTGGTGGGCTCTGGGATGCCGGCGTAAAGTCTACAAAATACCATTTAAAGAGAGTGATGCAGAATCGTATTTTGACCTTTGAGGAGCTTACCACGCTGTTAGCTCAAATAGAAAGCTGCTTAAATTCTAGACCGCTGTGCCCTCTGAGCTCAGAATCAACTGACTGCAACGCCCTTACTCCAGCTCATTTCTTGATTGGGGAACCTACTCTATGTGTGCCAGATGAGGATTTGCTCGATGTCAACATTGACCGGTTAAATCGGTGGAAAACCATTGAGAAGCTAAAACAGCATTTTTGGCGCCGTTGGTCAAACGAATGGTTGTGTAGACGTCAAGCTAGGCCAAAATGGCTCAAATTAGCACAAAACCCCAAAATTGGCGACTGTGGTCGTAATTGATGAACGAGGCTCCCCTGGCGAATGGCCGCTGGCTCGCATCCAAGATACCCATCCTGGCAAAGATGGTTTTGTAAGGGTAGTCACTCTATTCTCGAACGGAAAGAACTTTAAGCGACCAATTTCTAAAATTGCTTTTCTACCTACAAATGACTTCTTGGATGGTATGGAGAACGATTCCAACTTCAAACTTCATGCTGTTTATGTTTCTTCCAAGGATTAAGCACTGTCGTCCTTAGTGGTGCAGAATGTTGGCGAACAACTTCATTTTAAATCTTTTATATTTATTTTTTTTCATATTTTCGTATTTTTTAAATAAATAAGTTTTTTATTTTCTTATTTTAGAAGTCATGGCTAGAGTGAACTACGCATGAAAGCTTACGCATTTGATTTTTGTTGTTCTCTGCTAATTTACTTAAATGAGATCTCAATTCATCTCATTTAAGTAAAAGCATTAAAGTAATAATAAAAATACTGGTTTTGGTTTTACATACGCACTTGTGCATTACATATAAATATATGATATGTTTGTAATTAAGTATGTAATATGCGTAAGCAATAAACAATTATCAAGTATCGTTACACATATTTTTAAGCTCTTCTTAAAACTTAAATATTTTTTGATTTTGTCACTTGCGTTTACTACCTTGCTGTGCGCAGATTATTTTGCTTAACACTACAATTCAAATAATTAAATTAAAATAGATTTATTAAATTTGTATACGGGTTTCTGAAGTACCCTACATACATACACAATTAAAATTATTGTGTTTCATTTTATTAAAACTAAAATAAAAAAAAAGGAATTATTTCAACTTAAGAAAAGTTGAAATCTCATCCATTATTTGAAGAATTATTTCAACTTAAGAAAAGTTGAAATCTCATACATACATATTCACAATTCTAAAAACTTCATTATTAATTAAATTTAAAAATCTAAAACTGGTAAATATTTTATTACAATCGTTTTAAGAACATAAAAATTAAAAAAAAAATCGCTTTAAAAAACCAAGATTTGAACCAGAGGACTCACAGTTTCTAAATTCAACCCCCTAGACGACTGAACCATAAACGAACGTTGTTTGAATATCATTAAAACGAAATACGGCCCGTTTTAGTTTTCACAACTCAACTCAGTTGTGTCAACTCAACTCAGCAAAGTTGTAAACCATAACACAAAAATTACAATTCAACTTATTTGAGTTGTGAACCGTAATAGTGGCCTATATTCACCAAAATGGTTTGTACCATGTATGGCCATAACTTTTTCGTATCTGAACCGATTTTTCCGAGTTTTTTATAAAATATGTTCTACTAAACATTACCGATATGTTGGTATATAAGTCATATCCATAGAACATATGGCAGCCCTAAAATGTAGGTTTTATACAATTTTTAATTTTTTTGTACGGGAGGTACCACACCCACTTCTCCAATCCCGCTCACATTTTGTAGGATGGTGTGTATTGACAACCTAAATGTATGTACCTAATTTGGAAGCTTTGGCTCTTGCCGTTCAACAGATATACAGCAAAAAGTAATAAAAATACAACAACCACAAGGGATTTTTGGGAAAAATTAGAGGCAGTCGTGGTTTATTGCTCATATCTCAGTTGTTCGGTCCATTTGAATTTCAATAGCAAACAATTCCGGACCATATGTGACATAAATGTATAATAACCTGGCCCCCATCATATATGGGTCTTCGGAAAACCCATTTCAACGGACAGACGGACATCGTTAAATCAACTTCGCTTTTCATAAGGACCCAGAATATATATACTTTATAGGGTGTAGGATCAATATTGTAGAAATTACAAATGGAATGACAAACTTATATATACCCTTTTACCTTCGGTGAAGGGTATAAAAATGACCGAAATCATGTTTACGGTCACATTCGGTCATTTCTTTCTATCATTTTCTTAACACCAAAATGAAAAATGTGACTACTCGCTCATTAATTTCTTGTAGGGTAGGTAATACATTTTGGTAAGTATGTTCATTTATTTGAAGTTTGTTATTTTTAATTTAAAATAATTTATAAAAAAAAAGAAAATATTTCAAAAATAAAAAAAAAAACAAAACATAGTTAACACCAGTGCACTGGTCAATACCGGCCAAAAATCATATTTTTTTCCATTTTAATAAAATTTTGATGACAGATTATAGCGAAATCTTCAAAACAGACAACTCATTTCTTAATTTGGCTCTTGGATAACTATTTTACGGTTAATTTAAGGATTTCAAAATTGATTTTTGTACTTTGAAATAAAAGTAAGCTATGATTTTTTCTTTAAAGTTTTCTTTGTAAATAGCCACGTTATGTTTGAACCGTGTTAGTAATTAATCAATCCATGTGGAAATTGTGATTTTGTGCGCATTATTTTTTTGGATAAATAAAGTGATTATGAGTTACTTTAAAAATAAATAAAACCTAAAGTAAGCCAAATTTAAAGAGACCATAACAAAAAAGATGGGGCTAGAGGAGGTAAAGTGATAAATATATCTACAGTATAACCCGGTTAATTACCCCACGCTTAAATGCCTTTCACGCTTATTAGCTTTGAGTTTTAAATCCCCGTTTTTTTTTCATTTTTCAATCTAAAATCCACGCTTAATTGCCCAATTCACCTAAATTACACCTTAATTTCATTCGTTTAATTGCCTCAGTACTATTTGACAACAACACAGCAAGATACACCAAATAAATGAGATATTTTGTCTTAAAGGGATTAAAGGAAAGGTCGCTAAATTTTAAATTATATTAACATTTAAAAGGATAAAATAGCTTGCATATTTAAGGGTTTTAATGAAAGCTGTATGTTTAAATCTGAGCCAAATTTAATTTTAATACGAACATGATTAAATGGCTTATGAACATAAAGTAAGAAGTTTGCATGGAAACTATGTGATATTATAGACCGATTCTCACAATTAAAATTAAATTAAAACGTATTTACCAAATTTTATCAAATTATAATCTATCTATATATGAATCGTTCAGTGGATAAAGGGAATGAGTCCATTTTTGGCTTTTTGAGATTTAGCGTGGATACACTTCCTTTTATGACTAACGATGTATGGTAAAAATTTTGTTTTCGAATTTCAACGGAAACCCCCTTTTAAAGACAAAATATTTTTTTGTACGAAACACAAAATTTTTATTTTCAGTGGAAAAAGGGAACAAGTCCTCGCTTGCATTTATATTGCATTAATCACTTGTTAACCTTGCTTTTAATCACTCTTATGTGTTTCTATTACTTGCCTCTCTTCGAGCTTTCGCTACCTGCAAATTTGTTATGTTTTTTAAATTGTTGTTGTACTTAGTTCATTGCTGCAAGAGAGCAGCAATCGGAAGCGTAAATGTAATCGAACTTTATGCTTTATTACATATGAATTCGACCTTTGATCGCTGGTTTGATATCGCTGTGGTTAGAAGTTTCTAATTTAATAAGTGCAGTGAGTGCAGATAGGTCGTAACCTTCGTCGTAAGTTACAACCTTCCTGCTAATGCCCGTAATTTTTACAAATATACATATATCAAGCTGTGTATAGATATCTATGGTGTAACGAATTTTTCATAACTTTAACACGTATGTCTTGCCTACTGGTTAAACTGTAGTGTATTTTACGTTTTAAGAAGCCCTTATAATTAATTTTGCAATTTTAGTTTTGAGTTTTGATGTAACAACAAGTTTTAAAGTCAACGTCAACTGTTCTGTCGTTTTTCTCCATTTCAAATTTTTGGACTCATTCCCTTTATCCACTGAACGACTCATATACATACATACATATAAAAATGAAAAATGTTTGTATGTTTGTTTGTTGGCTTATAGACTCCGAAACTACTGAACCGATTTTCCTGAAATTTTTACAGTAACATCACGTGAGCCCTAAAAATAAAATAGGCTACTTATTTTTTGATAGGGGCAGGGGAATTGGTACCCCCCATAGGATGCCAATATTAATTATCGCATATCTTAAGAGCCGCTGGACGCATTTTGTTGAACTTTTTGTAGTAGGATCTTCTGAGCCCCGAAATTGAAATAAAATAGCAGCGGGGGTATTGGAATCCCCCATAGGGCGCCAATGTTTAAAATCGCATATCTAAGAACTGTAATAGTGAGAATGTTCAAACTTTCTAGAAGTCACTCTTATGGTATACTACACTTTTAAAAATAAAAATAAAGCGGGTAGCCGCAGGGGAGAAATACCTCCCAGAGGATGCATACATTATATATCGCTCAACTGAAGAACTTTTAAAGGGAGTCTTAAAACGTGGTTAAAGCTACTATTATAGTAAACTATAAATTTCAATACAAAAATGGGCGGGAGAGACAGGGGAGGAGCAGTACCCCTCATAGATAGAAATATTAATAAGAGCCGCTGCAAGCAATTTGTTGAACTTATGGTAGTAGGATCTTCTGAGCCCCAAATTTGAAATAAAATAGCAGCGGGGGAAGTGTTACCCCCCATAGGACGCCAATGTTTAATATCGCATATCTTAAGAACTGTAATAGTGAGAATGTTCAAACTTTCTAGAAGTCACTCTTATGGTATACTACACGTTTAAAAATAAAAATAGAGCGGGTAGGCGCAGGGGAAAAATACCTCCCAGAGGATGCATACATTATATGTATATCGCTCAACTGAAGAATCTTCTGAGCCCCAAATTTGAAATAAAATAGCAGCGGGGGAAGTGTTACCCCCCATAGGACGCCAATGTTTAATATCGCATATCTTAAGAACTGTAATTGTGAGAATGTTCAAACTTTCTAGAAGTCACTCTTATGGTTTAAAAATAAAAATAAAGCGGGTAGGCGCAGGGGAGAAATACCTCCCAGAGGATGCATACATTATATGTATATCGCTCAACTGAAGAACTTTTAAAGGGAGAGTCTTAAAACGTGGTTAAAGCTACTATTATAGTAAACTATAAATTTCAATACAAAAATGGGCGGGAGAGACAGGGAAGGAGCAGTGCCCCTCATAGATAGAAATATATTTATAAGAGCCACTGAACGCATTTTGTTGAACTTTTGGTAGTACGATCTTCTGAGCCCCGAAATTGAAATAAAGTAGCAGCGGGGGAAGTGGTTTTCCCCATAGGACGGCAATGTTTAACATCGCATATCTTAAGAACTGTTATAGTGAGAATGTCCAAACTTTCTAGAAGTCACTCTTATGGTATACTACACTTTTGAAAATAAAACTAAAGCGGGTAGGCGCAGGGCGGAAATACCTCCCATAGGATACATACATTAAATATCGCTCAACTGAAGAACTATTAAAGGGAGAGTCTTCAAACGTAGTTAAAGCAACTATTAAATTAAACTATAAATTTCAATACAAAAATGGGCGGGAGAGACAGGGGAGGAGCAGTGCCCCTCATAGATAGAAATATATTTATAAGAGCCACTGAACGCATTTTGTTGAACTTTTGGTAGTACGATCTTCTGAGCCCCAAATTTGAAATAAAATAGCAGCGGGGGAAGTGGTATCCCCCATAGGACGCCAATGTTAAATATCGCATGTCTTAAGAACTGTTATAGTGAGAATGTTCAAAATTTGCAGAAGTCACTCTTATGGTATACTACACTTTTGAAAATAAAAATAAAGCGGGTAGGCGCTGGGGGGGAAATACCTCTCATAGGATGCATATATTAAATATCGCTTAACTGAAGAACTATTAAAGGAAGAGTCATCAAACGTGGTTAAAGCTACTATTATGGTAAACTATAAATTTCAATATAGAAATGGGCGGGGTAGCCAGAGGAGGAGCAGTACCCCTCATAGATGGAAATATTAATAAGAGCCGCTGCAAGCAATTTGTTGAACTTTTGGTAGTAGGATCTTCTGAGCCCCAAAATTGAATTAAAATAGCAGCGGGGGAAGTGTTACACCCCATAGGACGCCAATATTTAATATCGGATATCTTAAAAACTGTTATAGTGAGAAAGTTCAAACTTTGTAGAAGTCACTCTTATGGTATACTTCACTTTGAAAATAATAATAAAGCGGGTAGGCGCAGGGGGGAACTACCTTCCATAGGATGCAAATATTAAATATCTCTCAACTGATAAAGTGGTTAAAGCAGTGTAGCGAAGCGCACCGGGTTAAGCTAGTAATCTATATATATAAAAATGAAAAATGTTTGTATGTTTGTTTGTTGGCTTATAGACTCCTAAACTACTGAACCGATTTTCTTGGAATTTTTACAGTAACATCACGTGAGCCCTAAAAATAAAATAGGCTACTTATTTTTTCGATAGGGGCAGGGAAATTGGTAACCCCATAGGATGCCAATATTAAAATCGCATATCTTAAGAGCCGCTGCACGCATTTCGTTGAAATTTTGGTAGTAGGACCTTCTGAGCCTTGAAATTTAAATAAGATAGCAGCTGGGGAAGTGGTGCCCCAATAGGACGCTAATGTTAAATATCACATATCTTAAGAACTGTTTTAGTGAGAATGTTCAAACTTGGTAGTAGTCACTCTTATAGTAAGCTACAAATTTGAAAATAAAAATAAGGGGGAGCAATACCCCAATAGGATGTATATATTAAATATCGTGTAACTGAAGAACGATCTTAGCTAGAGTCTTCAAACGTAGTTAAAGCCACTATTATAGTGAACTATAAATTTTTAAATAACAATCGGCGGGGTAGAGGAAGGAAGAGCGGTACCTCCCATAGAACGAAATTATTAAATTCCGAATATCTGAAGACAAATGTCTTCAAGCTTTATAGGATCCACTCTTATGGTAAACTACACCTTTCAAAATAAAAAGTAAGGGGTTAGGTGCAGGAGGAGCAATCAATAATATATAAGTAAAAAAGTGTATGAAATTTTGTTCCCTATAGACTTCTAACCCGGCTCTTAACATAGGCAATTAATATTTTATAATTTTTAAGTGCGGGTGGTACCTCTCATACAATTACGATAAAGATTTCTTCATAGTTGGAGTACTGTTACAGTGAAGGTGTTCAAATTTTTTACAAATAGCTTAGATAAAAATACACAACATCTTTCAGTATTGATTAGGGTGATCGATTATTCGACTTTTTTCAATAACCGGTTTTCGAATATTCCGAATAGTTGCTATTTAAAAAAACCCGGTTTTCGGTTAGACATTTTAAAAATAGCCGGTTAACCGGTTTTAATTCGAATACATAAAAATACGAAAATCAAATTAGTTTTTGTAATAAAAAGTAAATAAGAATAAAAACAAAACAATTCACGAAGGTATGGAACCAAAAAACTCCATAGATATGACTTAAGGTATATTCAGACCACATATATTTGACGATAAAATAAAAAAAAAACCTGACCGGTCAATGAGTTTTAATTTGTTGCTGGTTAAGCATGTCTATATGAAGCAGTAAACTTCACCCATATTTTTGAAAAGTGGCAAACAAAACCTCTTATACAGGATTATATATTTCAATTTTTTTTTTGTTTCAGCATTAAAGACAAGAAAACATGCTTTTTGTATGAAATATCTTTCAATTCGTCGATCACACAATTTAAACCCTTCCAGGACATTTTTGATTCCTTCAATTTGGTTTAAGTTCTTGGTGTTTTAATAAATAAAACTGATGAATTTTCCCATAACGTTGATTCCGCCGGTATGTTTTTGTTTTAAGCATGAAGATATGCTAGAACTACTTAAGAGTTTTTCAATCATTATTTTTATTAAAGTATTTTTTGTAAAGTATTATTTGCAGTCTCTTAAAAACTACTTGGAACAGAGTCAAGTTTTACTTGGCGTTTATGTATGTCAAGCTTGTAGACTAATTTAAAGTGATTAATAAGTCGTGACGTTAAAGAACCTTTGCAACTTATCATTTTAGGGCCGTTAAAGCACAATTTTCTTTTAAGTCAGTTTAAGCTGAACTTTTTTTGTAGTACTTTCAATTGTTTTTGGTTTTTGTTACAAGAACACACACTTATATAAGCGATTTGTATTAACATTGCTCATAATGTTTTTTTAAATTTTGTTTACTTTTGTTTTGACATTTTTTATAAAAAGTTTAAGTTTGCCAAATATTCAATTAGAAAAATACTTAAATTACGGGTTCATTTATAACAAAAGTAAGGAAAACGTATATAAATTACACATTACTTAAATAACCGCTTTATTCGATATTCGAAAAATGGACATTTTGAAATATTCGACTTGGGCAAAACTAAAATAAACGGTTAAAACCGGTCGAATACTATTCGATCGATCACCCTAGTATTGATACATTTAAAGCAAAAATATGCCCTAACGAATCGATGCCATTTAACTGCAAATTTATTGATTCGCAGACATTTAGTACATGGTAATCTCAGACTGACGACAACAAATATGCATTTGCATAAAAATCCGGGCCTTGGAAAAATATATGTAGTTTCCGTCTCATCATCATTGACATAATGAGAACTGGATTTGGCATAAATAGCACATGCAAATGATATTTATGCTTACAAAAATATTTCAAGAGGGTCTGCTTTATAAAGTTTGAATTCCGAAAATAAGGAACAGTCCACTTTACAAATTGTGACGAGCAGAGTCACCGTGTTCGTTTTGCTCACACTGAAAGGCATGTCGCTGCCACATTTATTAATATTTTTCATTGAACATTTGAATTTATATTAAACTAGCTGACCCGGCCCGCGTTGCTGGCCCTAAGCAAACGATTTAAATTGAGTATTTAATGAAATTTACGGCCTTTAAAATAAAAATCCATGGAATACCTATCATAAAGTTTTTTTTACAAAATAACTTACATATGGTGTAGATATGGGCTCAATCAAAAAAGAAACGCATGTATTTAAGGCAAATTGGAAATAATATTTATTTATTACTTCATCTTAAGGCCAGCGGATAGACAACGTTTTTTGTTTTTTTATCTGGTGTAAAAACGTATAATTTGTTTTGCGTGCCAACCAGAGAGCTGCAAGGAGTATGATCGAGCCGACTCAATCACTTCAGCTAAAAATTCAGTATAAATCAAAAAAGTACTCTACAGTTTTGTTCTTGTTCAAACGTCAACACGAACCAAAAAATTCAGTAAGATGTATGAATCGATAGCAAAATTATGCTTGTATTTGTTTATTTAAAAGCAATGCATCTGTTAATGAACAACAGCTTACTTGTACTCGGGTTTCGGTTCGGTGATTCGAACATGATTTTATTGTAATCAGTTGCAACCACCACTCGAACTTTATGATTCAATCGTTTTTGTTCAACAACAAGAAATTAATTAAATGCAAAAAGCTCGTTTCAAACAATCAGTTTGAATTCGTGCACTCGCAACGAACATGAATGTATATATTTCTTTGGTATGATAGAAGTAAAATTCATGTTATAAGCTCGAGCCACTTGTTTAAATACACATTGTGATTTATTTATATTAGCAATATAAAGCTCATGTTATTGTGGGCGTTGCGTGTTGTTCTTAGTAGTACTGTTCCTTTTATAGTTATACAGGCATGTTCTGAAAATAATTTTTTGTGAAAGTGGTTTGAAATCACAAGAAAGGTGTTCTGAACAAAAAACTTTTTCCATAATTGTGATTTTAAACCGTTCAGCTAAGTGGCCGCCGATTTAAAATTTAATGCTTATTTTTGTCCATCATTTTAAACCAAGTTAAAATTTTTGTGGTTTTCAATTCACCTTTAAATAATAATTGTGATTTTAAAATCACAAGTGATTTGAAATTTTGTGATTTTCAGAACATGCCTGATAAATTATATTTTGTTATATAATACTACAGTACTTTTCGCTTATAGTCCATTCCGCTTAAAGGCCAAAAACGGATATAAGCCAAAACTGTCATATTCACATGCAGATTTTTTCGAATTTCATACAAATTATTGGTCCTAAGGTCCATTTCGCATGTAGTCCATTTTCGTTTAAAAGCCACATTTTCTTAGCATAGGAAAATAATTCTTTATGCAAAAATGTTCGCTTATAGTCCACTCTGTTCTTAATATTTTTTTAATCAACTTGTAACATGTTTTTATTTACATTTCTGGTAACTATTATAAATACCAAATTTCGCAATTTATATTTCATAACATGGTGTCTTCATCTGACCATTTTTGTTTTTATTGTATTATTTTTTGTTTTAACTATTTATTTAAATGAAATCAAAATTTGGTTATGTTTTAAATAAACTTTTGTTTTGTTTAAAAAAGAGCAGTTTTATTGAAGAAAATAATTTTTATAAAGTCCAAAATGTGGATTATACACTTATAAGCCATTAAATGGCTTATAAAAAAAATCGGTTATAGTCCAAATTCGCTTATAGTCCACAAAAGTTGTGCAACTATAGTAGTGGACTATAAGCGAAAAGTACTGTACTTGTATTGAAAACCCATGTTCCTTTTTACATTTTGATATAAAAATATGTTTAAAAAAATGTTTTTTTATTATTAACTTTTTTTAATATCTCCAAAAATTTCTTTAAATTTAATTATATGCCTAAAAAATAATAATACATGTATGTAAATACATACAGACAACTTTTTCGCAAATTTAATTTTCAAATAAATTTAGCTTGGGTTACGATTTTTTAACATTTTTTTCACTATAGATATTCATATTTCCTAAAAATGTATGCACACAATATAAAAAAACAATATGGGCTTACATACATTCATTCAAACATTTATATTTTTTGAACCAATAATGTTGCGACTGATACATACATATTTATAATGCTCAAACGAGAACGAAACTGTAGAATACATGAATGGTTTGTACCTAAATTTTCGCGTTAATGATTGAAACGACTCCATCATACATGTTGCAGCTAAATGAACATAATATCGCATTTACAAACGAATATTGCAAGAATGATGCAAACACCGCTTCGTTTCCTTGCAGTGATCTGCAGTCATACCAAAATAAAAAAATTACAAATGTTCATGTTCGATGCGAGTACAAGAATTCAAACTGATTGTTTGAAATAAGCTCGTTACTCCAAAATCATTATTATTGTTGAACAAAAACGGTTTGAATTATAACAAGTCAGAGTAAATGATTGAATATACTCCAAATTTTAGTATTCGTTGCAGTTCTCTGGTGCCAACTCGGAAGCATGCCACATACAACTGGCTGTGTGAAAAAAAATTTTCCGAAATTAAGCCGGCAACAGCCAATAATTGGCCTTGTGCTTTGTTGATGGTAATAGCAAAGGCAAGACGCAAAGGGAATTGGAGCCGCTTGAATCGAAATGGTAAATCGTTGGAAATCATCGGAATTCGTGGAATAAGTACGTCTTCACCTTTGAATCTGTCACAGATGATTGTTGCCTCGATTAAATTTGGTTTACAGTTTTTGATGTAAATAAAAAGAAAACTCGGATTTTTGAATGCAACATTTCGAAAGTTTTAAAATTTTGATATTGGATCATTATTAACATAGGTTTTTTGTTAATATCTTCGGAACTACATAACCAATTTAAGAGTTTGATATCTCGTTTTGAAAAACATGACACAGCTTAAAAAAAAAAATAAAATAAAAAAAGCAAAAAAATAAATTTATGAATTTTGGATTGGTGGTGCAATATAAAAAATTGGATTTTGCCACGCCCCTCCGCCCGCAGACCAAAAATCTGACTTCACAGTGTCACCCGCTTGAATATTCTGAAGATTTCCTGAAAATTTCATCAAAATCAGCTTGGAGTCCATACGTTACATACATACACACATCCTGTATATATATATATATATATATATATAAGATACAGGCGCGGATTCAGGGGGGGGGGGAATGAGGAAATTTCCCGCCCTAAATTATAAAAATATGTTTGGTTTATCTTGATAATACAAGAATTCCCAATAATAATATTTTTGATATGCACAAAATTTTAGGAAATCCCAGCAAGGTTTTTGTTTGTTATTTTATTGAATCTAGCGAAATTTTCAATAAGTATCCAAATCTTAATTCTAATAGTTATTTATTAGATATTTCCAATAAAACACCTAGTTTACGGTATTCAAATACTTATTATTCTACATTCAATCCCAGCAAGTGCCATCTATATCCAAAGAATAAACGTTTGACTTGAAAATGCGTGCGGTTGAATTATTAATAAGCCTTAGTATAAGCAATATTAATGTATATATGTGTTATATGAATCAAAATTCTATTCGATAATTTTTGACGAAAACACAGATTTGTCGGGGAAACCCCAGATTTCCTTATCTTAAAGATATTTCAACATACAACAAAAAGTTGTTAGGAAAGCATTTGTTGGCTTTG
Organism: Pollenia labialis; assembly: GCA_949318255.1. Classification (NCBI taxonomy): domain Eukaryota; kingdom Metazoa; phylum Arthropoda; class Insecta; order Diptera; family Polleniidae; genus Pollenia; species Pollenia labialis. The sequence continues at coordinate 71,456,358 of OX439140.1, forward strand.
TTGTAAACGCATTTGAAGTAGCTTCAAAGGATATTGATAATGACGTTGATGTGTCAATTGATGCGAAGGCACTATCATCAACAGTTCTAAAAGCTTTGAAAAATTTTATTCTTGACCTAAAAAATTGTGTAGGAAATGGAAGAGATGGGTGTCCTCTGATGTCAGCAGAAAATGGAGCAGTTATAAAATTCTGGACAAATGGAAAACAAACGCCTTGCTATTCCCATAAATCAAACAACTCAATTTTAAAAAGTAACAAAGTGCCATTAACACAATAAGTTGTATCATTTGTTAAAGAAACGACAAATTTTTTTTAAATATAATTATCCCAAGCGAGACGCAGTTTTAGCTAAGTATTTGGGAGCCAAACTCTCTACATTATGCGAGACAAGATGGTTGGACCGTCACGACTCAATTTTACCCTTTGCAACAAGCGTACATCATATCTTCTACTATATGGAAAAAATATCTGAGTGGAAAGGTATAGTTACTTTATCAAAAGCCTTATATTAAGGAACTCGCTTAGTACTTTTGAATTCATTTACGGAATAAACATATTAAGTGTGATACTTATTGTATCACAGCCGCTTAGTATCATTTTACAAAAGCACGATATACTTAGATCTTCAAAAAGGATCAAGCATTATCAAAACTTAAATCATGTGCCTTGAAGAGAAAAGAACTAAGGCCGAAGAACTATTTAAAGCGATTTTTGAAAAAGTTAGTTATCTGCGTTCAAATCACATTCAAAATGTTGAAGATTACTACCGAGTTGTAGGTTACATTCTTCTTATTGCATTTATTTTAGAAGATCTCAAAACACGTTTCCCAATAGATATCCTAAATGTATTGAACATACCTAAACTTCTACCTCAAAGTGTAATCAAGTCAAATACAGATACAAAACTTTTAAAATCACAACAAGTTGATGAGCTGATTATGTTTGATCAAAGAGATAGATAAACACCTACTAACATCTTAACTTGAGGCCCCTATTACGGTTTACAACTCAACTCAGTTGAGTTGTAATTTCTTAATTTCTGTATTATGGTTTACAACTTCGCTATATTGCGGTGAACAAAAACATAACAAAAATTACAACTGATCACGACCAGTTGAGTTGTAAACCGTAATAAGGGCCCGAGTCTGAAATGTTGCATTTGCAACAAACATGGAAAATATCTGAAAATCTATCAGATATACATACATTATGTTAATACAATTGTAAAAATTGGAAAAGGGAAAAAACTCCCGGGGAATTTTTTTTTATAATTGGGCTGGTTGTAAATGCTTTAATAAACTGTGATGAAGATATCTACCGAAATCTAAGAAAAATATTTCAAATTTTCGTTTCAATGCTCGTCAGCAGGGTAAGTTTAAAATGGCACGAAAAATGGTTAAAAATGGCTGGCAAAATGGCACGAAAAAGTATAAAAAATGGCACGAAAAATGGCAAAAATAAACATGTTATTTAGGAAACATTTATTTTATTAAGTTTTAATTGTAAGTACAATAGTTTCTTCAAATTGTAAAAAAAAAAAAAAAAAAATACTGGGGGCAAAACGCAAGAATTTGGAAGTTGTTTTTAATAAACTTTTAATCTAATTTTTGTTATAAAATTCTGTTTAATAAAGAAATATTTGTCATAAAATTTTGTATCAGGGAAATCTTATTAAAAAACGACGTTTAAAATTCTTGCGTTTTGCGTCTTCGATTTCTAGAACACCCCTGATAATCACCTGTTATCACATAAAACAGTTCTATAAATCAAAAACACTCTTTCATCGCAAGATGTAACTGGAGCATATTTGAACACTAAAAGTTCAGATGGAAAAGGTTGTCAATAAATTCATCCGTCTCACTTTCATTAAAACAAAATTGTGAGAAAATCGATTAAGACACTTTTTTAAAATTGAAATTCCAAGCCATATGGATTTTTCAGGAGAATTGAATAATTTACCACACGTATTACGATCTAAAACGTTTTTTAAACTTTTCAACAAAATCTTTTTTACTGACATCTTGTATTATTTTCCTTAGCACTGTCAATTAAGCCAAAGCTTTCATTCACAGATATCCCTTTCGTTTGTAACTTCAAGAGGCTTGAGCAGATGCATTGAAAGTACTTTTTACGTCCGATTTTTGCATTATTCAGTTAGCATTTCTAATAGATTTTGCCTCATATTCGCTAAGCTTATTTAAAGATTTTTTTCTAGGTTGCAAAAAGGTATTCTTTGGCAAGCTGGACCAAAAATTGCTTTTTAAAAAAATAATTGAAGAAATGGCAAAAATGGCATATGCCATAAACAACTTGCCCTACTCGTCAGTAATGCTACGAGAGAGAGGTCATTTAATACCCGTCGTCTAATAAAAATATGGCTCAGATCAAGAATGACAGAAGAAAGACTGTACTATCTAAATTTGCCTCACAAGGAAATCAAAAATTGCTTATTTAAAAAAATTAATTTATATTGAACTGATCTTATGTTTCATTTAACCTAATTGTTTAGATTTTTTAATATAATATACACATATTCATTTTAATAAACTTTTAAAAACAAATTTTTTACTTTTTTGTATCAAAAAAAATATCCTCCCCCCCCCCCTAAGACTTAAGCTGGATCCGCGCCTGATAAGATAGATAGATTATACCCAATAAGCACAAATTTTTTGTGAATTCCAATGTTGGAATTCCAGTATGAATCCAAGCTTGAATTACATTTGAAATCCATCCTTTTTCCAGTCTGTTTGAAGTTTGTTAAATCAAATCGAGTCAGCTATGTACTCTAAATGTCAATCAGAAAATATTAATTCTGAATTTGTGAAAATCACAAAGTTTTTAAGTGAAAATAAAGAAATAAAAGTGAAATATAGCAAAAAGAAAATAAAGAATTGAAAAAGACTAATGAAATGTTATTTATCGTTTATTTTGTTTATTTTTATTTTTAAAATATAAACTATTTACCTATTTTTATAAAATGTTTTATTTTTACAAGAGGAAATCGTTTAAAAAATGTGCAGAAAATGGTTTTAAAATTATTGTTAAAATAACGTTATAACAGTATTTAAATACTGTTGTAACATTGCTTGAATAATATTTGAATTCCATGCTTGAATTCAACGGTAAAAACAAGTTCGGTTCGACTTGAATTCCACTGCAATTCCATGCTTGAATTCAAGTGTAAAAACAGGTTCGGTTCAACTTGAATCACACTGTTATTTAAGGCTGGAATTACACTGTAAAGGTACTGTTTTGTTCGACTGTAATTCAATGGTTAATTTTGCTGGATTCGCTATTGAATTCCACTGTGTTTCAACTGTAATTCAACACTGGAAATTGGAAATTGTGACTGGATTTCAAATGTAATTCCACTTGAATTCAAGCCGAAATGCTTATTGGGTATTTAAGGCATTGGAATTAATATTTATTTAATAGTTAAGTTATTTGAATTTGTATTTTAAATTTAACGGCTTTTAGCAACGCCATCTGGTTGTGACATACAGAGTTAATACACCACACTACAACACTGGGTAATTCCAGCTGTTTAGTTTGATTTAGTAGTATGTGTGTGTGTGTGTGTATTTGCCTGAATGTCGGCACAATTAGGCAGGGCTGCCAGTTGCTAAAAGGGACAGAAAATTTTATTTGGGGTTAACATTGGGGATATTAAAAAAAAACAGGATTTTTTGGGGAAATAAAAAATATGAGCTAAATTTTTCTATAAAAGACAACTAAGTTTAATGCACACATAGTATGTGTCACATACACATTAGAGTGGCTGTTTTTGCAACATCACTTGATATCAATGAAAACCGGGCAAAAAAAAAGTTTCGTTTTTATTAAAAAAATATCTGATAAGTTTGAAGTTAATCTGTCAATAATTCGATTATGTACAAAAAGTCCAAAATTTGCATTTTCCTGGACAACTTCATGTGTATAAGAGGTGTTCAAAAAAATTAAAGTGAACTCTAAAGCCAATGAATGGGCTTATTGGTTCCTTTGTATATAAAAACATTTAATATAAAGTTTGGTGACGATTGGGTAAAGAAAAGCCGATTGAAATGAGCGTAGAAGGCAAAACAATCACTTATATGTTTTTGGAAAATTTTTTAAATGTCGAAAAGTTTTAGTCTAGATTATAACTAATTCGAAATGAACATACCATTATGTTTTTAAAAAAGAAATAAAAAATAATCGGTTTAGAACTAGTAAAAAATGATGCCCCAGACCACTTATGGGCCAATTATTACTTGACCTAGAAATGCGAGCACACACCTTAAATAGTTTTAAAATTGATTTGTGCAATATAATTTTTTATTCAAAAGACTAAAAATTGTCAAATAATAATTTCGCATTACAGAAAATACCATACGTTACGGTACGTTACATTGCATTGCACAACATTTACGGTCGACTAAAGCAACCTTAATTCATAAAATGTAGAATGCAAGCAATTAAACACTAAACGCAAGAGCCTTCAAACCTGTATTTGTAGAGACACAAATAAAGCAATTCTCAACTACTCAACTACTACTGCACGTGGGAATGTAATCTAAACTAGAACAGCCTCATTATTTTTTAATAAAAGTGGAAATAAAATTAATTTTGTATAATAAACTTTCTTAAAATTAAGAATTTTTTTAATAACAAAAGACTTAAAATTTTTAAAATTTTTGTTAAGTTAAGGTACGGTCACATATGGCAAACATTTGTCAAATTTTGTTTGCCGGCATTTTTTTAAAATTTGTTAAAAAAAAATAAAAATTTTATTTGCTGGTCACACTACGCACATTTATTTGCCCATTTTTGTTTGTTCAAACAGATATTAAATACCTTCAAATAAAAAATGGGAAAACATGTTTGCCCTGTGTTCACATATAAAAATATTTGCTTAAAAATAAATATTTGAACAAATTTTCAAAAGTAAAAATTAAATAAAAAAAATTACTTTTCATTAAAACTAAAGGTACGTTCAGACTAATGAAATATTTGACAAAAATATTTGTTCTGATATTTGCTTCAAACTGTGCGAAACAAAAAAATATTTTGTTTGATGTTCAGACTAAGAGTTATATGTATGCATATGTATGTATACATACATATACTTAAAATTATATGAAAACCCCTAATTAAAATTTATTCCATGACAACAGTATGATCAAACATGTTCTGTTCACTTACTTACATACGCTGAATGCGTATGTAAAATAATGTAACACTAATTGTACGTGTTTATTTTGTTGCTACCCGTCTTAAAATCTTAATTTCTGAAACTCGCTATTTTTTTTGTAATTCTGAAATCCCAATTTGACCAGACATGCACAATCTTGCTTCTTTCTTACTTACACACGTTGTGTATGTAATTCAAGCTAGTGACAATTGCGCATGTCTAGTGTTTGTTGTAAAGCTTTTTGTTCTTAAATACGTTGTTAAGCGATATTGCATTCCCGATATATGTATATATATATATATATATATGTATGTAAATACGTATGTTAAGTTAAATATGAAAACGATCGTATTAATAAGTAATTTAATAAGTATGTATTATGTACGGTATTGTTTAAAATATGACAAAATAATTAATTTTAGAGCCAGTCGCAGAGAAGTGTTCAAACAGAAAGTTTTTGTTAAAATCATCCTTTAAAAGGACATTTAAAATTATAAAAACATTTATTAAAAAACATAAATTGTGGAACAATAAATAGAAAGGATCCTAAAAGGACCTTTTAAAATTAAATTTGTATTTATTTAAAGAAATAATAAATTTATAAAAATATAAATAAAAATTTATTAAAGTTAAAATAACTTTAAATTAAATAAAGAACATTTTTGAATGAAAAATTTTGAAACTCCTTAGTGTTTTATTTTAAGAAACATAACTGGCGCAGTCGGTAGGATGCCCGGGTATCCTTTCTAAAGATTAAAAGTGAAAAGTGATACTTGACATTTCAATGTCTTGGCGGGCATTAAAAACTGAACAATATAAAGCAAAATAAGAAATAAAATACGAATGATTTTATATTTTCCAAAAACAAGAGACAATTTTTTTTTAAAGACAATTTATTATCAACTTCTGCAAAGGTGTACCAAGAGTAACGTAATTGTTAAAAAAACACAACAAATTTAAAGCAAAATTTAAAAAGACTTTAAAAACTTGGAAACAACGTTCAATTAAAACGAAAGGAAACTTTTAATGCATATCTGAGAAGCCGTTTCGAAAAGAAATTTTGAAAACTTCAACTGTACATCATTAACGCAGTAAAAGAGAAAAAAAAAGCAATTTTTTCCCCCTTTTTACGCTATTGATGCATTTCTAAGGAAGCCGTTTTGGAAAGACATCCCGAAAAACTTCATATACATTATTAATTCAATAATTTAAGGTATACGTACATATAATTTAATATATATATTACGTTACGTAATTTTTATACTAATAAATAAAACAAAAATTTTTTTTTATAACGAAAGAGAAACACAAAGGAAATTTTTTTTGTATTACCACCAAAGATAGGAAATAAAAACCCTGCTTGTTAATATTTTTCCTACATTTTGAAAAGTTAATGGCTATATTGTAAAACTTTATATTGTCATAATCTACTTCATTTGTCTATACATATTTCAAAGAAAAACATAAATTCACAGAATGGCTTTGGAAAGTAATTCCCTAAATAGATTAACATTAGATCCCCTTAAATTCCTTGAAAGATTGCCAGAATTTTCTGGAAATAAAAAAGAATTATATTCATTTATTTCGCTTGTTGATAAAATAAATCCACTTCTTAATCGATATGATGAAATTTCACAACTTCTATTTTTTGATCTTATTAAAAGTAAGCTTAAAGGCAGAGCAAGGGAGACAATAGAAATTAATTTCCATGCGCAATCTTGGCCGGAAATAAGAACCATTTTAACTAATAATTTTGGTGAAAAATTTAGTACAGAAGAGTTATACGATAGGCTCAGATCGGTAGTTTTTAAAACAAATGCCATTGATTTTTACAACGAAATTAAGGAAAAACTTCGTAGTTTGAATAATAAGACATGCACGGATCTAGGAGTCAATTTGAACAGTGAGCAAATAGCTAGAAATAATATGAGGACAGCTCTTAAAATCTTTAGGGAAAAAATACCAGAGCCCATGAGAACAATATTGGCTTGTAGAAATCCTGATACGATTGAGGATGCAATGGATATCCTTTTTACGTCGGGATATGCTAGCTATTGTAGCGAAAAAAAGAATGAAAATTTAAGTAAAACTTCAAATGCTTATGGAAATGGTGGCAAAAATTTTCAACCAAATAGAAACGGCGATACAAGCCAAGATTTTTACTATCGGGAAAACAATAGATTTTTTCCTAGTGCAACTAGGGCAACTAATAACGGAAAATACCAATACGACAACGGTCATAGTAATAATGTCAACAAAAACCGAAAAAAGCTATAATAGCGGACAACGTTTTAGGGGCAATTTTCCAAATTCTCAGAATCAACAAAATTATCCACAACCAATGGATATTAATATAATGCAGAATTCTGAAAATTTAATGGGGCCACCCTCATTACAGAATAGTCAACGGTTCGAAAATTTAGCTAGCGCACACAATCCTAGCTGTAGTAGAGGACATCAATCTTTTCCTTTTCAGGGCACACCTGAAAATTACCATATACCCGAGAGGGATTCATGCGTTAATAATCATAATAGTGCAACGAACTCTAATATTAGTTTACCCAGTCAAAATAACACAGTGCAAAATTTTCCTTTACGAGCCTCGCCGGAGAATTACCATATATAAGAATTAAAGATCGTCTTAAATTTATTGTGGATACTGGGGCCACTCATTCAATAGTTAACCCAGGCATATGCAATCCAAAATGGCGAATTAATTCCCATAGTTTGACCTTAAAAACTTTGCAGAACAGTATAACAACTAGTACTATCTACCAAGTTCCAATGTTTACGGAACTGGGGGATGGCAATGACAGTATATTATTGATCGAATGCAGGTTTCACAATGACTATGACGGAATCATTGGAAACGACATTTTACAAAAGTACAAATCGATTATAGATTATGGGAAAAACCAATTAATTATCAATAACAAGCGAATTCCTTTATTAAACATAAATGAAAATCGAAAAATTAAATGTATTACACCTACTGAATGTGGATTAGTTCATATTAGGGAACATAGAAATAGTTTAGGCGAAACTATTGTTGATGAAGGCGTTTACAACGCACAAAATTTTAAGGTAGAAGTAGAAACTACTGCTAGGTGCCCTAAAGTAATACACCTACCGAAAAATGGTTCATGGCCCGTTTCTCCCGAAAATTATTATTTAGTTGATGAGAGCTTATATCGGGAAAGTAATCATAAACTACATTATTTGAAACAGATAAGAACAGACCATCTGAACGCAGAGGAAAAATTGAATTTAGTAAAGATATTGGAAAATTATAGTCAACTATTTTATCAAACGAATTCTAACCTAACGTTCACAAATGCTATAAAACACCGCATATTTACTACGGACGATATTCCTGTTTTTGCCAAAACTTATAGATACCCATACGTACATAAAGATGAGGTAAAAAAACAAATACAGGAAATGTTAGACAACAAAATAATTAAGCCTTCAAATTCCCCTTATTCTGCTCCGATTTGGATTGTTCCTAAGAAAGATGATGCCAGTGGACTGAGAAAATGGCGAATTGTAGTGGACTACAGAAAACTCAATGAAAAAACTATAGATGACCGTTTTCCTATCCCAAACATAGAGGAAATCTTGGAAAAGCTAGGCAGGTGTATGTATTTTACCACCTTAGATTTAGCAAAGGGTTTTCACCAAGTTGAAATCGATTCAAGGGACACCCATAAGACCGCTTTTTCAGTAGAGGGTGGGCATTATGAGTTTTTGAGAATGCCTTTCGGATTGAAAACCGCACCCGCCACATTTCAAAGGCTAATGAATAACATTTTAGGTGATCTAGTGAATAAAGTGTGTTTAGTTTACTTGGATGATATCATAATTTATTCAACTTCTCTTCAGGAACATATCAATTCTTTACGTCTTGTCTTCGATAGACTTTTAAACGCCAACCTAAAAATTCAGGTGGATAAATGCGAATTTTTACGACGTGAAACGGAATTTTTAGGGCATGTTATTACACACCAGGGAATAAAACCGAATCCTAAGAAAGTAGAATGTGTTGTAAATTTTCCCTTGCCAAAGACACAAAAGCAAATAAAAACGTTTTTAGGCCTAAGCGGCTATTACCGCAAATTTATTAGAGACTATTCGGCAATTGCGAAACCAATGACAAAATATTTAAAAAAAGACATTAAGATTAATATTAATGACCCAGAATACATCGAAAGCTTTAGAACACTAAAAACTCTTCTTACCCATGATCCGATATTAGCTTACCCAAACTTCAACAAGCAGTTCGTTTTAAATACAGACGCAAGCAGTTTTGCACTCGGTGCTGTCCTTTCGCAGGAAAATCATCCCATATGCTATGCCAGCAGAACTCTCAATGAACATGAGATAAATTATAGTATAGTAGAAAAGGAATTGCTAGCGGTAGTTTGGGCTGTAAAGTATTTTCGCCCATATCTGTTTGGTAGAAAATTTATTATCAAGACTGATCATCAGCCACTACAGTGGCTATTTTCTATGAAACAACCAAATTCGAAATTAATTCGATGGCGATTACAACTAGAAGAATATGACTATGATATTTTTTATAAAAGCGGAATTAAAAACGGAAACGCGGATGCATTATCTCGGATTGAACCTCAAATAAATTTAATTGAGAATCCTAATACTGTTCGATTAACCGATACCCCGTTAAATTTATATCGTAATCAGATTATTATTGAAAAAAAACCAGGCTCTTTAAAAATAGTTAACTTGGAAATTTTTAAAAATCATAGAAAAATTATTATGGCAACTAGGTTTAATGAACACGACATGTTAGATATATTGAAAAATTATTTTCACCCAACCAAGGTAACTGCAGTTTTCATAAATGATGAAAGTCTTTACCAATTGTTTCAGAACACTTTTACCAAATATTTCAAAAATTCAAGACTTAAAATAGTAAGATGCAGTAACTTGCTTGATGATATTTTAGATGAAGATGATCTTAGTAATAAGATTAAAAATGAGCACTTTAGAAATAATCATCGTGGTATAAATGAAAATCTCTCACAACTTAAAACCAAAATATATCACCCAAAGTTAAAATATAGAATTCAACAATTTATTAACAATTGCCACATCTGCAATATTGAAAAATATGATAGGAAACCTATCAAACAAATGTTTAAACTTACTCAAACCCCTGATAGACCAGGACAGGTTGTACACATCGATGTTTTTTATAGTTTACAAAAAACGCTGTTTCTAACTGTAATTGATAAGTTTTCCAAGTTTGCACAGGCAATAAAAATCGCAAATAGGTCATGGGTTGAATTTAAAAAGGCACTCACGCAATACTTGGGTATTGTTGGAAATATTGAAAAAATTGTTACCGACAATGAGTTAGGATTTAAGGCACTTCCCTTAATGGAATTTTTGAGAGAAAGAAATATAGACATTCACTTTATATCTAATAATAATCATACCTCAAATGCGGACGTAAAACGCCTTCATAACACCATGAATGAACATATTCGTCTTCTTAGACATGATCCAGAAAGGGACACGGATACCGTGGAAGAGAAAATTTACAAAGTTATAATGTTTTATAATAATTCAATTCATTCAACAACTGGTTGCAAACCAGTTGACTTTCATAACGGCAAAGTTAGGTTAGAAGATTATCCGAAAATTAGGGAAATAATGGTTAAAGCAAAGGAAAAATCTATATCTAAATTAAACGAGAACCGCGAAAATTGTGAACTACAAACAGGACCGGTGTTCTTGAAACATGAAAGGGGTGGAAAAAATCATGCCAGGTTTAGAAAAGTAACAGTAGATAGATTTGATGATGATCATCTTGTAACTCAAACTAGACATAAATATTACAAATCACATATTAAGAGAAAAAAGCGCTCACAAATAAATGAATAACTTCTGTCAATCTTTCTTGAATATATAACACGAACAATACAAACCCTTTGTCAATAGGAGGGACAAATATATTTTTTTTTGAAAATCAAAAAGTAAAATTTATTTAATTTACAGATTAAGAATTAAAATTTAACAAAAAATAGTTTTAAAATTTATGCTGGGAATTAATTTTCAAAAAAAAAAAATATATATGTACATTGTAGTAAATATTAAATACGTAATACATATGTAAAATATATAAAGTAAACAAATGAAATATAGCCACATAAAAACTATGGAATAAAAAACAATTATTAAAACACATAAAATAAGTATATTAAATACAGTACATTAGAAATAATTAAAATATAACAAAAATGTTACATAAACAAAATCATACATGGATAGGCAAAAATAATTAAATAATTTAAAAAAAAAGCAGTCAAAACAATAAAGAAACATTTATTTTATTACAGTCATACATATTTTCATACAAACATCTATAAACTTTCTATCAACATACATACATATGTCCCATAAATAAATCGGTAATTAAAAAAAAAAAAAAGAAAATAATAAATCGCAGGAGCTTTTATCAAACGACGGGGGAGTTATATGTATGCATATGTATGTATACATACATATACTTAAAATTATATGAAAACCCCTAATTAAAATTTATTCCATGACAACAGTATGATCAAACATGTTCTGTTCACTTACTTACATACGCTGAATGCGTATGTAAAATAATGTAACACTAATTGTACGTGTTTATTTTGTTGCTACCCGTCTTAAAATCTTAATTTCTGAAACTCGCTATTTTTTTTGTAATTCTGAAATCCCAATTTGACCAGACATGCACAATCTTGCTTCTTTCTTACTTACACACGTTGTGTATGTAATTCAAGCTAGTGACAATTGCGCATGTCTAGTGTTTGTTGTAAAGCTTTTTGTTCTTAAATACGTTGTTAAGCGATATTGCATTCCCGATATATGTATATATATATATATATATATATGTATGTAAATACGTATGTTAAGTTAAATATGAAAACGATCGTATTAATAAGTAATTTAATAAGTATGTATTATGTACGGTATTGTTTAAAATATGACAAAATAATTAATTTTAGAGCCAGTCGCAGAGAAGTGTTCAAACAGAAAGTTTTTGTTAAAATCATCCTTTAAAAGGACATTTAAAATTATAAAAACATTTATTAAAAAACATAAATTGTGGAACAATAAATAGAAAGGATCCTAAAAGGACCTTTTAAAATTAAATTTGTATTTATTTAAAGAAATAATAAATTTATAAAAATATAAATAAAAATTTATTAAAGTTAAAATAACTTTAAATTAAATAAAGAACATTTTTGAATGAAAAATTTTGAAACTCCTTAGTGTTTTATTTTAAGAAACATAACTACTAAGCTCAAATATTTGACAATTTTTGTTTGTTGAAACAGTTGGCAAATAGTGTTAAATAAAATAAATGAAATCATGTTTGCCATGCGTTCAGACTAAGACAAATATTTGAATCAAATAATTATTTAATGAAAGTGTTCAAAATTTTAAATATATTTCACAAATAGTAAAAATTGCCAACTTAGCGGAAATTTGCAAAAATTTGCTAATAGCGGTATTATAGCAAAGCCTAAAGGAGCATATAGACGACATGTTTTTGTCATCTGACATGTCAAATTTTCAAGTCACATGTAATTGTGCATGTCTGTCAAAATCGCTGTTTTACATAAGGTTAATAATACTCGGTCACAAACGTACAAGTAATTTGCTTCTGACATTGTCTCTGTTTTTTTCGCATTGTTATTGCAGAAACCAAAGTAGTGCTCGGTTTTAAAACAGCTTTCTGCCGCCATGAAATTTTTTGTTTGCGCCGTAAAATAGTTTAGCCATCTTAACATTTTTTTCTTTTAATTCATAGATACCAATTTAAGATTTTATAATAAAACGGTTTTTATATATATATTCACATAAATTCTATTCAATGGTAAGATGATCAAACATATCTCGGTATTGTAAAAAATTAACTTCAGCCGGCTAATGATTCCGTCAATAGTGGACGCCGCTGCCGGTTTCTTCCCGGCATAGATTTCTGATTGTCAGATGACTTTGCGTCTGACTTTTACAGAAGCAAAGTTAAAAAGGTAACACACGACATGTATGTATTTTGCAGTGGGAAATTTGACATGTCAGATGACAAATACATGTCGTGTACGGTCGCCTTAATAGTTTCACAGGGAAAAATCGCTTCTCGCGAGCATGGCTAAAATTCGCGAAAAATTACAAGCTTGTAAACAACCCCTAAAATTAATTAGAAATCGTTTAAAAAAACAAATTGTCGGAAAATAGCACAAAAAAAATGTTATTTGCAAAATAAGCGAAAATTCGCGAAAATTTTAAATATTTCCAACAAGCCATAAAATTGATTAAAAGTCCCTAAAAGTATAAGGAATGGCAAAAATTCGGTAAAAATTGCAAAATTAGTGGAAATTTGCAAAAATCTGCTAATAGCAGCATGATAGCAAAGCTTTATAGATATTAAAAATCGTTAAATCTGCAAAGAATCACAGAAAGAAATCGCTTCTATCACGAACATGGATAAAATTCGCGAAAAATTGCAAACAAACCCTAAAATTTATTTGAAATCGCTTAATCGGTTTAAAAATACAAAATGTCGGGGAAAAGCAAAAAAAAAACAAATTTGCAAAAATAGTGAAAATTCGCGAACAATTTTAACATTTCAAACAAAACCATAAAATTTATTAATAGTGCCTAAAACTATAAGGAATGGCAAAAATTCTTTAAAAATTGCTAAATTAGCGGAAATTCGCAAAAATTTGCCAATAGCGACTGTAAAGAATCCGAAAACTTACAAGAAAAATTGCTTCTATAGGTAACATGGCTAAAATTATTTGTCGTTGTTTGCTCTTACAATTTTTTTGTAATATCAAATAAATGTTTGCTCAAAAATTACTAAAATATTTGATTTTTTGTGTTCACACTATGTTCACATTGCACAAATATTTGTTTGCCGGCAAATACTTTTATTTGCTCAAAATCAGCTGTTATTTTATTTGACACTCAAAAATATTTTGTGTTCAGACTACGTTAGTGAAATATTTGATGTTTGCTATCAAATATTTCATCAGTCTGAACGTACCTTAAAAATTAACATTTTGATGCAAAATATTGAAACTTTTATGATTTTATGGTACAGAAGAGCGAGAACAGCATTTTTAAAAGTAAAAGAGGATTAAGATAACAAATAAAGGGATAAAGGCAATTTGGCGAAGTAATTTCCAGTCTTGTAAGCTAAATAAACATAAATTATGAACCTAAAGCATTATTTGTTACGGTTTTAGAAGCAAGCAATAAAGTGTTTTAGACAGTGGATCTATTGTAAATTATAGACCGATCTTCACGAAATTTAGTTAAATGATTTCTAGACATATAAATTGAGTTTGTGCAAAATTTAACGATAAAAGGTGCATTCCGCCACCAATTTACGTTAGTTTTTGTAAATAAATATTGATTTTTTTCGAGAGGTTGTTTCACATTTCGCTCCATAACTCTTTTCCTACTGAACCAAAAGTGCTTAATTTCAATCCAAACTGCTTGGACGAATTTGCGACCAACATTTTTATTTTTCGTCAGCATCCTTTTCTAAATTGATATAACAATGTCCATCCGTCCGGCTAGCTTTCGATGTTAACCTTATTCGCAAAGTACATGTCGCAATTTTTGAGATAATCGGGTGAGTTCTAGAATCCGAATTCACTCGAAAGTGGATTACTTCATTATTTTTTGTGTTCTGCAATAAACCTCCACATGTTTTTATTCGTTTTCAATTAGAGTGGTAAGGGGTTAGTGAAAGTAAAACGAATCGACTTTAATTCTTATATGTGAGAACATTTTTAGCAAAAAAACATAATTTTGGTTTTTAGTTTCAAATGTTCTTTATATAATGAAAACAATACGTATTTTCACAAAAATATCGCAAATTTTTGCAAATTTCCACTGATTTAGCAATATTTACAGAATTTTTACCATTCCTTATAGTTTAAGAGACTTTTAATCAATTTTATGGCTTGTTTGAAATATTAAAGATTTTCGCGAATTTTCGCTATTTTTGTAAATTTTTTTTTTTGTTTTTTCCGACATTTCGTTTTTTAACCGATTTGGCAAATTCAAATAAATTTTTGGGCTTGCCATTTTTCGTGAATGATCGCGATAGATGCAATTGTTTCCTCTGATTCTTTACAACTTTAACGATTTGTAATAAATGCATATTAAACTTTGCTATCATGCCGCTATTAGCAAATTTTTGCGAATTTCCGCTAATTTAGCCACTTTTATCGAATTTTTGCCATTCCTTATAGTTTTAGGGACTGTTAATCAATTTCATGGCTTGTTTGAAATATGAAAAACTATCGCTGTTTTTGCAATTTTCGCATATCTTTGTTGCTCATAAAAACTTATTTCTGGAGAAAAGTTTTGTGCCCACAGACAGTCTATTATCACCTAACCAAATGTTATTGTAATCGGTCCTTATTTTACCATAGCTCTTATACAAATACCCCTTCTGTAAATAGCTTTTAATGTCATAATAATCTTATAAATGTTGGTTTTGGCAATAATTTCTATAATAGCTTGTATGTCGTGTCAAAATGTTGTCTTGGTAGGCCGAGAATTGGTTGTAGGTCACTTGCTACAATCACTTCCAGACGAAAAAATTTCATAAAGATGTCGATGTCGGTGAATTATTCGGCACTAATAAGTTTTATATAAATCTTAAATTCATTATATAATTTTATTTTGGCGGGTTCATGATTGACGACTGACTCACAACTGGTACACTCTCGAAAATGTATCTTTTTATATAGATACGCCATTCTTGCAATGCATTATTCGTAGCATTGCCTTATATATTATATGAACCCATATTTAATAAATTACCTATTTACTTAAGAAAAATGTATTTTGTAACATCTTGAAACCTACATACCGCGCAACTCTTTGCTAAAAAGAGAACACAGGAAAATTTTTTTACATAAATAAGTTTTTTCGTTATTAAAAAATTATTTAATTTTTCAATTTTATTCAATAATTTTTTTTTAAACCTTTTTTATTTGCCGCTGTTTGGTCTTACAAAATTTTTGAAAGAACAAATATTTATTTGCCTAAAATCGAGGAAAATATTTGACGGTAAATGGTCACATTAGGAGCATTTTTGTTTGCTAGCAAATAATTTTGTTTGCCCAAAATCAGCTGTTTTTCTGTTTGCCCCTTAAAAATAATTTGTGGTCAGATTAGGGCAAACAAATATTTGATATTTTTTGACAAATGTTTGCCATATGTGACCGTACCTTAAGAAACAATTTTAATTTGAAAAGCAATTGCGTCTTAATTTAATATTGGATAGTCATAATCATATTTCATATACATATGTATGTACATATAAACATTAGGGTGTCCCATTCAAAAAAAAATTTGGGGATCATTCTTAATTTGAATACTCATAAGGCTAAGAATTTTTGAGATTTTTTTCCGATTTTTCGGAGGTGGTTTAGAGGTCGCGCAAATTGATTTTGTACCAAAAATCGACCTTTTTGGGCTTTTTTGAATTTTGGTTGAAAATTGGTAAAAAAAATAGATATTTCTTCAGCTTCTGAGTCAATATTCTTAACGAAAATTTTCCGATCTTTAATTTTATGTGCATAAATAATAAGTTTCGCCAGGGATTTTCCACATTTTGAAACATTATATAACAGTATTTAAAAAAATAATTTAAAAATAATTTTTAAAATGTATTTTTAACAAGGTGGTCTCTTAAATGCTCTTCTCCTGTCCAAACAAGGAGTCGGGGCCCATTTTTTTATTGCTGATTCTTAAAGCAAAAATTATGAGGAATCCAAAAAAAAAAAATTAGCCGGAAAATTTAGGAGCTTCTGTGGAAAATCGGAAAATTTAATTTTCATGGGAAAATTTAAAGGTAAATTTCTAAGAAAAATTAGGAAAATTTTATTTTTCAATTAAAGCCTGATTCAATACCTTTCCAACCAGCTATCACTCGTTGCGATCGCTTTAGTAGTTTTCTTTCAACTTTCAATGAGGTCCCTTATGAAGAATTCTTCAATTTTGTCACATGACAGTGGTGTACACCACCACTAAAACAGTCACTATAAAAAAAAAAAAAAATGTAGGTACATTATTTTTTGCTGGGCAATCGATTGAGACTATTTATTTTAAAATCGGAGAGGGGTCGTCCAAAAGGTGATCGCTTTCATATGGAATTGCTCTATAATTTTATCATCCAGCGAGCTCGGTTAATGGCTCCAGGAGATTTTATTGTTGGATGGGGCTCAGGTCTGTTATGTATGAGTGGTAAGTAACTATTATTTTATTTGTAAAAACATTTTCTAAATCCAATTATTTAAAGTTTAAAGCAATGCAAACCTAGTTCACACCTTATAGTATTATACATTTCATACGATGTGTACAAAGCTTTAAAAGGGTATAACTCGAGAACGGTGAGAGCAAATTCATTTTTTTTTGTTGCTAATTTATTTAAAACTTCATAATCTTTTAAACTGCGTCATTAGTTTTTTTAGTCTTAATACAAATTTTAAAAGTTATAAAGCATTTTTTTTCATATTTGCTGCAAATTTACGAAAAACTGTTATATAATGTATCAAAATGTGGAAAATCCCTAACGAAACTTATTATTTATGCACATAAAATTAAAGGTCGGAACATTTTCTTTAAGAATCTTTACTCAGAAGCCGAAAAAATACCGATTTTTTAGCAATTTTCAATAATAATTCAATAAAAGTCAAAAACGCTAGATTTTTGGTACAAAATCAGTTTGCGCGACCTCTAAAGCACTTCCGAAAAATCTGATAAAATTCTCAAAAATACTTTACCTTATGAGTATCCAAATTAGGAAAGATCTTACGAGAAAATCCAAATTTTTATTTTTTTTGGGACAACCTAATATACATTAGAGTGACTCACCAAAAAAAGTGCTCGACGTACCCTCCTAAAAATTAACCTTGGACTTTTTTAAGATGACATTTTAAATATTTCGGCTCCAGCTTTGAATTCTCGTGAGCAGGACCATTTGGAAAAAGGGTCTATTTTTGCATGATTTGTTAATTTGAGAATCTGCTTCCTTAACAATAACCCTTATTCCATTAAGCGTCATCAATACGAAACGATAACGTTTTGTGTCGATTCTTGCAAATCGGTATGCCCATTGTCAATACCAAGTTTTATCGATAAGCGTCGATGTATTTTTGGTCTGCCGTACGCAACGTTATCGATATAAATTGGCTCTGATTTTGTCGTCAGTCTTATTGGTGTCGAAACAGTTTTATTCCTTTTTAACTTTACAATAATAATAACGTTAAATTAAAAAAATGTAAAATGAGCAACAAAGCTACGCGAAAATTGCAAAAATTTGCAAAAATAACGAAAATTTTTAATATTTCAAACAAGCCATAAAATTGATTAAAAGCCCCTAAAACTATAAGGAATAGCAAAAATTCCATAAAAATGTCTAAATTAGCGGAAATTTGCGAATTTAAGCCATGTGTCTGATAGACGAAACGTCTAAGTTTTCTGATTCTTTAAAGCTTTAACGATTTTAATAGATATCAAACTTTTCTATCATACTGCTATTTTTGCGAATTTCCGTTAATTTTGCCATTTTTTATCGAATATTTGTAATTTCTTATTGTCTTAGGATTTTTTTTTTTTTTATCAATTTTATGACTTTTTTGAAATATTGAAAACTCGCACGAATTTTTGCAAATTTTTTTTTTTTTTTTTTGTATTTTTCTGACATTATGTTTTTAACCGATTAAACGACTTTAAATAAATGTTTGGGGTTTGTTTTCATGTTCGCGAAGGGAGTGATTTTTTCATGTGATTCTTTGCAGCTTAAACGTTTTTTAATAAATATTTAATTTTGCTATTATACCGCAATTAGAAAATTTTTTCGAATTTCCGAATATTTAGCAATTTTTATGGAACTTTTGCCATTCCTTATGTTTTTAGGGACTTGAAATCAATTTTATTGCTTGTTTGAAATATTAAAAATTTTCCGAATGTTTGCAATTTTCGCGTAACTTTTATTTGCTCTTTTTGGGAATCGTCGCCGTTATAAAGATATCCCCATATATAAACCGAAGTCTGTATTTTACAGGCCGCAATCAACACTGTCGATTTATACAGGGCATTAGTAATTGTGAATTTTTTAGAATAAATCAAGCTTTTCTTTTTTTAGAGCACAACATTTTTAAGAAATGAACATCAAATTGCATTTTTTTTATAAAAACTGAAAACAAAACAAAAAAAAAGAAATTATCCACGACTTAAATTTTTTTTAATTTGCGAAAAAAATATGCCGCCAAAAAGTCGTGGATAATTTTTTTTTTCTTTCTTTAGTTCTATTTTCATCCATACACAGGGCTGTCAGATATGGCGATTTCTCGCCAAACGTGGCGATTTTGAAATGTGTTTGGCGGCGGGATTTTCCATTTGGCGACTGGCGACTTTTATGGCGATTTTTGACATAACTGGCGATTTGCTTGGCTATTTTTACCATTTATATTCACCCTTATTGTGTTTGGAGTATTTTGAATACGCCTAAGACTATTTGGTAAAAGATTAAAGAGAACGTGAACTTATTTCCTTCAATCTATTACCAAACAGTCGTAGGCTATTTTAAATAAGCCAAACACAATAAGGGTGATTATTTCTGCAATTTTTTAACAGATTGTCATTTTGTGTTATCATTAATAATATAAAAAAACCTTGCAACTTTTTGTCACATGATTTTTGTTTTGTTATCATTTGAAGTGAATTTTATATTCAGTCACTATTTAATTCTAATAGGTCAAAAATCGGTGAGGCTGAAGTGAACGATCTTATAGACTTGTGTTCTTAATTTTTGTTTTTTAACCGAATATATGATCTTCATTTTATGTTATTTAAAAAAAAAAAGAGAAACAAAACTAAATTTACATTCGGCGATTTTTTTGTATTTTTTTCTTAGTTTTTGGCGATTTTTGGCTGCAAACTTATACTTGCTTTTTTTGTATGCAAAATTTTATTTAAAGAAAAAGAAAAATAAATTTGATAAAAAAAATTGTTACAAAAACTGAACAAAATTGAGGTTTGGCGATTTTTGGCGATTTCTGACATCAGCTTTGGCGATGGAGCTCAAAAAAATCTGACAACCCTGTCCATACATGACCTAGAAACTAAATCCGCTATCATATTAGAGTTACTACAAAATTGCATTAATATATATTCCGGAGCACCGTGTTAAATGCATCTAATTTGCAAAAATCTAAATTATTTACATACAAAGATGATGTACTTTTCAAAAGAAAAAATTTGATACCCATATTGCCCTATTTAAAACGAAGGGTTACCAGCCCATTGCATTTTTGTCAAAACGCGAACTAGCATGAATTTCAAAAAAACTGAGACGCGTATTTAATTAAATCGACTAAAATTTTTTAATTAGGCATTTTTATTACAAACAACCCCAAACAAAAAATTCAAAAACCGTTTTTTTTACACAAATTGCTTAAACAAAAGTATACAGATGATCGTCATTGGACAAGTTGTATTTACAGTTAGGCGCGCCTTAAAAAACCTTTCTTACGTTACCCAATTTGTATACGTTGGTAAGGAAACAGATTCTCAAATTAACAAAACATGCAAAAATATACCCTTTTTTAAACTGGTGCAGCTCACGAGAGGTCAAAGCTGGAGCCGTAATGTTTAAAATGTCATCTTAAAAAAGTCCAATGTTCATTTAGGAGAGTACATCGAGCACGAATTTTGCTTCCATACAACTTGAGTCGCTCTAATATACATATATACATACATATATATATATATAAAAAACAACAACATATTTCCTTTCTATAAAAATGATCTCTTGTAGAACATGGTGCAAGTAAAACTTAAATAAATATTTAAATTATCCGTTAAAAATTATGTATTTTTACAGGGGCTTATTTTGGGGATTCTATATTTTATTATGGGAAATTTGGGGAAAATTTATTTGTAAGAAGGAAAAAAGTACCTGGCAGCCCTGCAATTAGGCATAAAAACCCTGCAAATATTATTGGACCACCTGATCCAATTTGATTAAATGGACTACTCCATGGACTGGTCCGATGTAATGCAAGCATGGACCATGCCATTGTTAAAAAGTGTTTGTAGTGAGACGACATGTCTTCGTTTTTTAACGGCATGTTTTCGTTTTTAAACGAAGTTAAAACTAATCCTCTTGTGTACACAATGGAGTAGTTTTAAAACTACTCCTTTGTAGTCCAAAGATGGGTTATATGGTCCTGCCCTAGGACATCGTAATGTTAAATATACCATGTTTTTTCCATACGTTTGGGTTACTTTTGGATTAGTCCTGGTCCCTTGTGGACTACTCTTTACACGCGTGTTTGGACTGGTCCTATTATTTGCAGGGAAGGCGAGCATCGACTGGTACGGGCAGGGATGATAAATGACATTTTCGAAATTGTCAGTAAAAATTGTACTTTTTTGGAACTAATTGTACTAAAACACAAAAAAGTATTTTTTACTAGTTTTATTATTGAATAACAAAAAATATACGTACATACATAGTATGTATTACATACATTAAGGGTCCTCATGATATCGTTTTTAAGTCTCGTAATCTGTGCAAACTGTGCATTTTTACGCCCTCGTAAATGAACTGTCAAAAATTGTATGAGAATTCATTTACACAAACTAGGTAAATTTGCCCAACAATTTTGTCTCGTAAACTTGCGCTCAAGGTATATTTACACAAGGTAGACTCATTTGGGAGTGTAGACATGCTGCTCTATAAAAATAACCGAGTGGAGCGGAATTGTCAAAATTGTCTTCATATAAATTTAACGCACACATGTACAAATTTTGGCTCATATACACGGAATTTGACATTGGTGTTCCAACTTAGGTAAACAGCTGACAAACATATGGGCCAACGAGTTTACCTTGTGTAAATATACCTTGCTTGCGCTGTTCAATTGTGCATTTATACAAACAGATCTTTTAATGATTTTAACGTCGTTTTCAATGAAAAATCCAAGTGTCTATAAATCACAAACAATAAATTCTAGCAATAATTTCAGTAAATTGGTCTTTTGGCTTTCTTTGAGCATTTTTAAAAGCAAATTTCTCATACATATTAATCACAAATTTAAACACAAATTTTTATATTTTTTTTTAGAATTTTAATTTTTAATTTATTTTTGTATTGACGTTTCTTACAAACTGACATTAATTGTTAATAATTACACAAAAGTAAAAAAAGGGGCTTCATGAAACAAGACTCGTAAGTTTGCGCATTTGCACAAATGGCAATTTTAAGCGACATCATGAGGACCCTTATTAAATTTCAATTGTACTTTACATTTATATTTAAAATGTACTTATGGCAATTATCAAAAAAAAAAGTTCATAAATTAGAATTTAGACGACGACTTTTTAGTTTTTTTTAGAGTTGATTGTGGAACAGTGAAAAAAACGTTTAACTGAGTAACAAATTTAAAATATATTGTCTTAAAATTTAAATTCCTTTGGATTTGGTATCCCACTAAACGCCCTTATACCCAATACTTTAGAACACCAAGCTAAAAAGTCCGTCTAAATTTCGTACAAAAGTATTTATATAGTAATTAAAAACTTGCAAAAAAGAGATATACGGGCATGTTATGTGCCTTGAACTCGAAAGAAAGGTGTTCTGTAAAACGAAATTGTGAAAATCTTAGCGAGTTCAAATCGCAACTATATACTGAAGGGATTTCAACAAATTTTTAAGAAATAGTATTATGTCAATAAATTTAATTTAATATGTTTTCTTTTTATTTGAATTGATATTAGTAACACGTTGTTAATATTTTTATTAGAAAAGGAAAGGTTCTGCGGTTTTATCTATTATGTCCTTGGGCCTTAGAGATTTCAATAAACAGTTGATTAAAATAATCATCC
Source organism: Pollenia labialis (assembly GCA_949318255.1). NCBI lineage: Eukaryota > Metazoa > Arthropoda > Insecta > Diptera > Polleniidae > Pollenia > Pollenia labialis. The sequence continues at coordinate 71,479,475 of OX439140.1, forward strand.
TTATTGTGGTTTTTGTTTTCGTAAACAAACGTGTCGTTTTTTGTAGTAGATTAAAGAACACATGTTGTGTATTACTTTAACCTATTACACAGTCGTATACGACAACGACAACCACAATAAGGCCGAATATTCTAAAAATACATGTTAAGCCGGCGATACACTATCCTATTTAGTCGTACGATTTGTCAAAAAACGTGTGTGCTCATATATGTAGTAGGATTTTGAAAACATTTTTTTGTGTCGGAAAGAATTCCATCAGATTTTCGTGTGAATGAATCGTACGATTGTGTAGGATAGTGAATCGCGGTCTTTAGTAATATTAAATAAATTTAACAAAGTACAAAATCGCAAGCAAAACGCGAAAGATTCAGAACATGTTTTGCGATTTGATAATTGTGCGAGTATCTGTGAATACTGATTGTAAGGAACATAAAATGATAATTTTCAAGGAGATCAAAGTTCGATTTATGTAGGAAATAATTTGTTTGACCCTAGACCAAAAAGTTTCAACGTTACCAGAATGTAATAAAATTATTACAATAATTTCCATTTTCTTTAAGTAAAGATTAAACGTAACACGCGTTTCCTGCACGCCGGTTTCAATGTTACTGATTTTCAAAGCATTTCAAACCGGTAAAGGCCATGTCAGATACAACTTTTGCTTCGCGTTGCGTTAGAGATTCGCTTTGACATCCAAGATGAAATATTCATACTTATACGAAACATGTCACATAAAGAACTTTTAGCGCAGAGCGAAGCGAAAAGTTAGGCAACTCTCATCTTTTTGCGCGCTTTGACAGTCTGCTAGTATAATTTTTTTTATTTATTTAGTTTTAACAAACAATTCGTGTATGTTGTCAAAGTGTTCATTGTGACATACACCTTTTGCGTTACGCTTTTCTGTCAAAGTTAGAAACGTCACGCAAAGCGAAGAAGTTTTATCTGACACGGCCTTAAGGCGATTGAAATTGTACTAAACATGCCATTGGAGTACTTCAGTACTTTTGCAAACCTAATAGTACTGAAAAAAGTACAATTGTACTAACTTTATCATCCCTGGGTACGGGCCAGTTGGTGACGAGATCGACATAAGGTAAGGACTACTTAGGCCAGTGGCGAATACACAGTCTAAAGACCATGTCAGATAAAACTTTTGCTTCGCGTTTAGAGATTCGCTTTGACAACCAAGATGAAAAATTCATAATTATATAAAACATGTCACATAAATTACTTTTAACGCAGAGCGTAAAGTTAGGCAACTCTCATCTTTTTTGTACACTTTGACAGTCTGCTAGTATAATTTTTTAATTTTTAACAAACAATTCGTGTGTGTTGTCCAAGTGTTTATTGTGACATACACCTTTTGCGTTACGCTTTTCTGTCAAAGTTAGAACCGTCACGCAAAGTTATGAAGTTTTATCTGACATGGCCTTAAGTGGGTTTTAAATAATTTGATCACACTCAGTGGCATGTTTGGTAGCGTAAGTATTACCTGCTGCCTATTCCGGGCAAATACTCACAACACCTGCGCTGCAGTGAAGTGTACCGGGACAACACTCGAGTGGTCAACCTTGTGCTGTCCTAGTGGACTTCCTCAGTTTTCCCTAGCGTGGTAGCAGAGGCTCTGGTCAACATCCGAGTGGTAAACCTCGTGCTGGCATTTGGTTCTACTGTCACTGCAGCAGGTGGCACTACCGAGCAACCGCATAAAGTGAAAATAAAGCGATACGTATAATAACGTGGTTAAAATGAAGCCTGTTTTTATTTCGCTCCCTTACGACCCTGGCCACCGCTGAGTATACCCCAGCGGTTCAGCAGAAAGTGTCGTTACAATATGTAAATAACTATATCAAACCTCAATGCGGCACGGGTTAGAATTAAAATATCGATCAAAATTAAAATAAAAAGTTTTTTCGAGCTCGAGGCCAATTATTTTAAAAAAAATAAATATATTATTTATTAAATTATTTGTTCCAATATTTCGATATCCTTCGGATATCATTATCAAGGAATGAGTTACAGGTATATTTGCAAGAGACTTTTTACTGTCTCTACATTTAATATCGAACTAGTTTTTAAAATAATTGGCCTCGAGCTCGAAAAAACTTTTTATTTTAATAATTAATTATCGATCAAAATTTTACAGAATCATTTTCTGCCTATGAACCATTTAAAAGGTACTGCATTAAAAAACAGTCGGAGTTGGAGCCGTACTTAAAAAATTGAAGCAAATGCAGTCGGAGTTAGACCTATTTCTTGCGACTGGCACACCCTGCGAAATAAAGAAGCTCCAGTCTTGGCAAGCCCATCTGCCTGTTTATTGACATAATGGTCCCTATGCGCAGATATGCTGCCCAGTGTGGATAGTTCTTCCTTACACTGGTAAAAGAGAATGTACGTTGTTTTATGCGACTTAAGTGACATCAGAGCCGCCTGTATATCGACGAAAATGCACATTTTGCTGCTGTGCAGTGTTTTACATGCCTGTTTTACTGGCGACAAGCGGTATTTCAGCCTGAAGACGGAAATAAAGGTTCACACCGTAGGTCATTTTCGACCCATCAGTGTAAGCCCTCGTGTGGTATTCATTAGTCAGGATTCCCCTACTCCACGCACGCCTTGAAGGAAATATGACCTTGAAATTCTTCTTTTCGGGGTATCATGTGGTATTTTGGTTGTTTCAGAAATATGGATTGCTTTTGTTAGATCATGCCATGACCGTACGAGCTTGCCTTTAAACATCCTAATGCAAAGAACCAGACCGCACTATTGACGGATATGGCCAATAGGTGTTATTCTATTGGAATAAGGTGCTATACAGGCTGATCTTTATACTCTGCCCAGATGGTCCAACAGGTATTTTCTGCCTTTCGCGGTCCACACTACCAAAGATCCATAGGTAAGAATGGACTGCACTATTTCCGAGTACAGCCATTTGACCAGTCTAGGATTAAGACCTGACTTGGCGCCAAACATTCTTCTTCAGGTATAGTAAGCAGCCGTAGTTTTCCTGACAATGTGTTGAGTATTCAATCTCCATGATAATTGTGAGTCCAGGGGTCTAATTCTGGCAGTCAGATCGAGAACCTTCTCGATTCGAAAGCAATTTTATTTCTAATTCTTTCAGGCGATACTGATTAAATCAAATTATTTTTTCAGCATTCTGAAACTCAAGCTAATGCTTTACAACTAGGGTTGCCATTCGTACTGATTTTACCAGTACACGTACTGGTTTTTATTCAATGTACGGAATTTGCAGGTAAGAAATGCAACGTAGCGTCTGCTATGAAAAAAAGGTATTTTATTCAGTTATTTTGGGACGCGCGTGCAGCGCTAATTTTGAAGAAGTGTTTATTGTTGCAATTTTTTTATATTTCACAATAACTTTTGTTGCTGTACTTTCGTACCTTAACTGTTCCCCCCTTTAAGCATCGGACGTCCTCGTCTGATCATATCTGCTAAGAATATTGTTGATTTCAACCTTACGTTGCCTTTTGGCGAGAACGTATGCAACGCATATTATTACAATAAGAACAAAAAGAGAGGCTGAGGTGTAAAAAGTTCCTCTTACTTTCAAATGAAGGTGCGATATATGGTCTAGGTTTTCAATATTTAAATCATGAAGGTATTGAAGTGATAAGATAGCGGTATGATCAGTTAAGTTAACAGTGTGAGCTATAGGAATTTCGGGGCTTTTAAAAGCAATTTTTCGGCAATTTTTGAATTCCGTTGAATTAACTTTTAAGGTATTGTCAAAAGTTATGAGGTATGTACCCGTTTGTAGGGTTTTTGTTACATTCTCGTAAATCACTTTGGAGGGTTGATTATTTATAACAACAATGCCATCGTCAATCTCTTTCAGAGGTGGCATATTATGCGCGGAATTTGTGTTACAAGTTGCCGTGTTATTATTTAATAAAGTGTCTAGGCATGAAGTATTTTCAAGGTTAAATGTTTTACAAAATGAAGTTGTAGATTTCTTTTTACAATCTTTTAACATGATATATTTGTAGCCACATTTTGCTACATCACTTACTTTAAATGACAAAATTTTATTATTATGAACGACTGGAAAAATTAATTTTTTATTACAAAATTTTATAATTTTTGGAAATTTTATCAAAAACGTAATAACATTTTCGGTTTGCAAAATCTTTAGCTTTGAATTTACAATTATCTCAGTAATGCTTACATTTAAATCTATTTCGGATTTTAAAACAAAACTTACTTCCGAGCTATCTAACAGAATGGGATTGATCATTTGGAGTTTCCCCAAGGTTATGGACAAAGCTAGGTTATCTAGTTCCCTAAGTACTGCTCTATTTCTTTCGCCTAACAAACTATAAAGGTATCCTGAATCGATTTCAGTAGCCTTAGTTTTACTTACAAGTGTGTTCACAGTCGTAGTTAATTTGTTTATTTGCGATTGCATATCGGTGTTTATGATTATCTGAGCATTACTTGCAGTAACTAATTCATCTTGTTTGCTACGCACTTCGGTAAAGTCATCGTAATCTGGCGTACCAGCTATGTATTTCAGCGCGGTTCCAAGAACGTTAATGCTACGTGCGTGCCTGTGGTGTATGCGCAGGGATTCTATTGTCTTCTCTATTTGGTCCACATCTGATTCTAGCAGTTTTCTCATGTGTGATTTTGGTAGTAGGTCCGTTAGATTTCTGGTTTCTTCTGCTATGGTAGTAAAGTTTGTCAAGTCCGTTACATGGGCCAACATTCCATAATTTTCATAGATTGCAACATTTCCGTCTGCTACAGGAATATAGTGTGAAGAAGTATAGTCCAGGATGGTGGCATAACTAGCGAGTACAAAGACTGCAAATATTAGGATGCTGCAATGAGGAAACGAATGTTATCTTTATGCACTATTTTGTCATCAATTTTAAGAGTTGTGCCTAGATCTTGTTGGACAGTCTTTTCGACAAAAAGTTTGCTAATTTTATTCCCCAATCTCTTATTAACTTTCACAAAAACTTTATCTCCAGGGTTATATGTTTTAGTTACTGTCTTTTTGTTATGATAATCAAGGTCTGATTTTTGTTTGGCAAGAATTTTCGCACGAATATTTTCTTTCAAGTTTTCTGGAATTGATTGAATTATATCTATGGGCTTATGGTTAGTAGTAGAATGGATTGTTCTATTGTATTTTGCAGTTGCCATTAAGACAAGCTCTGTAGAGTCATCTATTGCGTACTCTAGTTTTAGGCATCTTGCAATTTCCGCAAGTGTTCCGTGGAAACGCTCGACTTGGCCATTAGAGGTACTATGCATGGGTGGAGTTGCGTAAATGTTTGCTCCGAAGTTATTCTTTATTAACGATCTTATGGTTTGTGAAGTTAGTGACTTTTCGTTGTCGCAAACTATTGTTTCCGTGCCTTTGTAAAAGTTAAGTATCTCCAGAAGGGCTGGTTTAACGTCTACTATCGCTCGAGAGGGTATAGGTTTTACAATAGCGAACTTAGAAAATTTATCGAGACATGTTAAATAGAATTTCTTGTCAGTATTGTAAATATCGACATGGAGGATCTCGCCTGGGAAGGAGGGTATGGGGGTCTCAGCGATCTCATGTTTTTTTGGATGTCTTTGATATTTCGCTAGCCGACAGATTTTGCAGTTTGCTGTAATTTCTTTTAACTTTTTAGCTATATCTGGGAAAAAATAATCCTGAAGAACTTGTTTCGTATTTTCTGAAACAGAACGGTGTGCCCTATTGTGTTCATTTGTTAAAATTTCAATTTGGTCACTTGCGTTAAAGATATCTGTAACAAATTTATTAGCGTACCTGAATTTTACAGAAGGGAAATTCGATATAAGAAGGTGTTGGATTTGAGCAAGGGTATGTAAATCACAATTAATCGCGTTCACTACTTCTGGGTTTATGCAGTCCTTAATAGTATTTAAAAGATCGTCAATTTCTTGATATGAAATGCGATGTCGAATGCGATTTTTAAAAAGAATTTTTGTTTCTTTATTTTGTTCTGAACCATGATTGATTAAAATCTGGTTTTTGAAACAGTTAATTGGGTTTTCGACCGCGGGAATAATTTCGGTGAGTGACATCTCACTTCCACAAGCTTGTAGTGAGCATGTAGATGTGGTATCCATTGTAATGTTAACAAATTGTCTGGAAAGGGCGTCTGCAACAATATTGTCTTTGCCGGGCTTGTAGAAAAATGTTGGCGAGTACTCTTCAATGAAAGCTCTCCAGCGCTTTAATTTAGAGTTTGGGTTTTTATCAGATATCGAAAAGGTTAGGGGTTGGTGGTCGGTGAAGATGTTTAAATTATTTACCCCGTAAAGATAGTGTCTAAGATTTTTTAAGGCCCATACGATAGCTAAAAGTTCGCGTTCGTTGGTTGCGTAGGTTTCTTCGGCGGGTGACAAGGTCCTTGAAATCATGGTAATTGGACGACCATTTTGAGAAAGAACGGCGCCAATAGCATGGGATGACGCATCAGTCGTAAGGTCAAAAGGTCTATCGAAATTTGGATAAAGGAGAAGTACATCTTCGGAAGAAAGGATATTCTTAATTTTTTTGAATGAGTGAATAGCATCAGCATCAAGGTCAATTTTAACTTGCTTCGAATGTTTTGTCCCCACATGACCATTTTCTCCACGTAAATATTTAGTCAGAGGTTTCGCTATAGCCGCATAGTCTTTAACGAATTTTCTATAATAACCGGCCAACCCTAGAAATGACCTTAAGCTCCTTAAGGTTGTTGGCATTTCGTAGTTGACTATGGTTTCAATTTTCTTTGGACACGTTCTGATACCGTCGGTTGAAACGACAAAGCCCAAATACTCGACAGAGGTTTTAAAGAATTTGGACTTTTCTAAAGAAACTCTCATGTTAGCATGGTAAAGTTTTAGTAAGATGTTTTGGATGTCATCTATATGCTTCTGCTCAGAGTCAGAAAATATGATGATATCATCGATATAAACGTGACATGACTTTCCGATTTCATCACGTAAAACATCATCGATGGCACGCTGAAAAATGCTCGGGGCGTTTTTTAATCCAAATGGTAAACGACAGAACTCGTATTTACCATTATTCACGCTGAAAGCAGTTTTTTTCCGGTCGTGTTCGGCCAAGTTAATCTGGTGGAAGCCACTTTTTAAGTCCAAGGTTGTAAAGAACTTAGATTTGCCAAGATTTGAAAGTATAACAGACGGATCAGGTATAGGATATTTATCAGGGATAGTTTTTGAATTAAGTTTAGTGTAGTCGAACACGAGGCGTTTATTGGGCTTGCCCAATTCGTCTGTGCCTTTCTTGTCGACAACCCAAACAGGGCTGTTATAGGGAGATCGGGATGGCCTTATAATGCCATTCTTTAAAAGTTCCTTAACCTCTTTATTGACAAATTCTATCATCGAAATGGGGTAGGATTGGTATTTAGAATATATGGGCTCCTGATCTTTTGTTTTAATTGTTGCGGAAATTTTCGTGTTAAAGGGTAAGGCTTCATTCGGGTTAGCGAAAACACCAGCATTTTCGTTTATTATTTGGAAAAATTTCTTTTCTACATTTTTTGGGATAGAGACATTTTCTATTAAAGAATTCACTGCATCTAGCTTAAGATATTTCAATTTTTCTTCGCCGCCGTTATAATAAATCATGTCTTTTTCTGTGTTAATCACGCCCTTTATGCTTTTTATGAAGCTAAAACCTATGATACCGTCAAATAGAGACAGGTTCGGTAAAATAAAAAATGTTTCAGTATGATTTAGGACATTTACTAGTGTTTTGTTGTTGATTGTATCAGCACCATGAATGGATTTGACTAAAAATGGTTTTTCGACTTCTTTAATGTTTTTTAATCCGTTAATATTGGTGATATAACTTTTAGAGGCACCAGTGTCGATTAAAAGTTTAATGTTTTTGCCACCTATCATTCGCTCAATGTAGGGGAGAACTGACCCTCCCTTAAAAAATTAATCTCATCTTCGAAAGGTGGATCAGAAAAAGTAGGGTTTTCATACGGCTCTTGGTTACCAGAGAAGTTTGGCTCATCGCCGTAGTCATGTGTTTCCAAGGTTTCGAGACCTTCGTTTTGCAACATCTCTTGGCCAAGGTGGTTAATCCTTTGGACCTTCTGAGGGACCTGTCTTTCGGATGTTAAACCTCGCTTTTGTGTTTGAAAACCCTGAAAGTTGTTTGTTCGCACCGTACGCATGCTTACATCAGTGTCCAGGGATTGGGATACTGGTTGAGAGTCACTAGCTTGTTGGCCTACAGGCTGAAAAGGATTTTGGGCGAAATTTCGGAAATTCGAATTTGCAACATTATGGCGTTGTGATTGGTTAGATGCCTGTTGAGGGCGATTTTGATAAAATGGAGTAGTTTGTTGACCGACAAAGTTTTGCGGAGGCTGAGAGTAGTTATTTTGCTGACCAAAGGAGTTCTGTTTAACATGCTGTATGTTTTGTCTTAAGGCTGTGTGTGTTGAGGGACTCATTGAAGCCTTGTTTAAACCATTACTGTAAATGGCAGCAAAATGATAGCGGTTTTGATTTGCTTCTAGCTCTTGTGCTAGTGCCAGAGCTGATGGCAAGTCTGCAGGCTTGCACGAAAACAAGGTGTCACATAAGGGCTTCCTAACTCCCGAAACAAAGACACGCAAAGCCTGTTCACGGTATTTTTGGTTCAGTGACTGAATCAAATTGGCATCTCCTTCATTCGACATTATAATTTTGTTCACGATCGCGGTTAACTTACGCTCTACTTCGTCGTAAAATTGGATAATAGTTTTCTGTCCCTGTCTTAAAGTGGAGAGCTCTTGCTCTAATGTAAAGATGGATTTTTTATCCATGTAAGTAAAATCAAGCCGTGCTATAATAGCCTTAAAGTTAAGGACTGTGTTATAAGTGCTTAACGCAGCATCTGCGTTACCCACGACTTTGTTTCTCAGAATAGCTACCGCCTGGTAGTACTTTGAGCTTCCTACATAAGGTTCAAATAATTTATGGGCTGTTGTGGCGGCCTGACGCCAAGAGACATATCTGGTGGGGTCGCCTTTAAATTCTGGGACAGATTTAATTATATCTAGAGTTTCCTCACACGTCTTATTGGGTACTATTTCTATTTCCTTATATGCTTCTACGGCAGAAGGTGGCTCTAAGGATTGGAGTCGCCTAGTAAGGTCGGCAATAGTTGCTTCAAAGCTTTCTTTTGTTCTTTGGACTGCTTGTTGGATAGCAGTGTCCAAGAGAACTTGCAAATTTTCAGAATTCATTTCCTCTTTGTTCTCAATTCTTTTTTCAGAAATTAATAGTGATTGTAGCCTAGCTAAAATAACGTCAAACTCTTCAGGATCTTCCTGTGGTCTTGACATGAACTCTAGGGAAAAACCAAAGATCAACTCAGAATTCTTTTCACGTAAATTTCACTTTAAATTGCAAAGGTAATAACTGTTACAATAATAAAAATAAAAAAATTTTACGAAATTTCAAAAATTTAGATCCGATTTGTTTTTTTTTAAAAAAAAAATTTATAAAAAATAATAGATAGCAATCAATAGTAATAATAAAAAATAGAATTCTTACAAATAAATCATCACGGCTTTGGCTCCTTCTGGTTCTAAATGCAACTTTTCTGGCTGGAATGTAACTGCTCAAGACTCGGCTTCACTAAGGGTCCTTTGCAACTGCTCACGGCTTGGCTTTTCTAAGTTGTTGATTGATGGATTAGTTTTTGTTATATTTTTTTGCTTTTTGGTGATGAATGCTTTTTATATTTTTAAGAATTGTATTAGGTTTTTAGCACCAGTATGGTAGTAATTTTTTTTAAATTTTCAATAAGCAATGTAATTTTTATTCACAAGTATGGTGAATGTCTTTGTTGTTTAAATTTTAATTTTTTCTTAAACACTGTTTTTTATTATAAAAAAGTTATTTTTCTTTTCACTTCAATGATGACTTAGTTTTTATCTGCTCACTGTATGGTGATTGTCTTTGTTGTTTAAATTTTAATTTTTTTTTAAACACTGTTTTTTATTATAAAAGGTTATTTTTCTTTTCACTTCAATGGTGACTTAATTTTTATCTGCTCACTGTATGGTGATTGTCTTTGTTGTTTAAATTTTAATTTTTTTTTTAAACACTGTTTTTTATTATAAAAGGTTATTTTTCTTTTCACTTCAATGGTGACTGTTTTTTTTCCGTTGGGCGCCAATTAGTTTTGTTGTAATTACTTGCTATGCAAGTCTTGAGTGTCAATTAGTTTTGTTGTCAATATAATTAAAACACAATTTAATCTCTGTTCATTTTCCGTTTATTTAAACAAATCAAAAATAATTAAATAACTTTATTTAAACAAATCCAAATATAACTATAATTACAATTACTTGCTATGCAAGTCTTGAGTGTCAGTGCTGAACTAACTTTTAATCTGAAAACTAAAGAACTCTACAACTTCTAGAGGAAGAAGAAGAAGCCACGGCAAAAAATGCTTATCAGCATAAACGGACTCACATTTCATGTGAACGGAATTTGCAGGTAAGAAATGCAACGTAGCGTCTGCTATGAAAAAAAGGTATTTTATTCAGTTATTTTGGGACGCGCGTGCAGCGCTAATTTTGAAGAAGTGTTTATTGTTGCAATTTTTTTATATTTCACAATAACTTTTGTTGCTGTACTTTCGTACCTTAACTTGCATAACACCCAAATCAGTACGCAAAAGTACTGGTTTTTTTTTAAATTTTGCCTGTAAATAATTTTACTTGTTTAAAATTAGTTTACTTCCCTTATTACTTTTGATTTATTATGAATCACTCAGTTAAAATTCAGTCTTTACTCTTAACTTACCATAGGCTTTCTATTTAAATAAATAGAAGTGCCATTAGTGCTTTTCAAAAGAAAATGCTGCATTTGCAAAAAGGGAAAAGTATAAAACAACTCGCACGATTGTTTGCTTCGCCTGTTTTCGTTTGAACAGTTTTAACTTCGTTTAGAAGCGAAAACATGTCGTTAAAAAACGAGACACATTCGGCCTTATTGTGGTTGTCGTTGTCGTATACGACTGTGTAATAGATTTAAGTAATACACAACATGTGTTCTTTAATCTACTACAAAAAACGACACGTTTGTTTACGAAAACGACAACAACAATAAGGCTGATTGTCTCACTACTTTTTCACAATGAGATGGTCCATGCTTGCATTACATCGGCCTAGTCCATGGAGTAGTCCATTTAATCAAAATGGATCAGGCGGTCCAATATTATTTGCAGGCCAACGAAAAATCGTAGAAACAGCCGATTGACTAAAAGTACAAAAATTGTGTGAATGTTAGTGAAAAATTGTTAGTGTAGGTAAGCGAAATATATCAGGGAGTCATCAAAAAACAATATCTTCATTTCATACATGGCCACAGCTGCGATTCAGCTGATTGTAGCAGCAAACTTTTCAAAGAAATCTTCCCTGATTCCAAAGTTGCTTCCAATTTTAGTTACGGAAGAACAAAGTGTTCTAAAGTTGATACCAAATTATTTTCAATGTATTTAGGGTATTCACAAGGTCTCCTATCCAGTCAAATTTTCATAAGTAAAATAATAAATTTTTTTCTCCTAACTATTTTATTTTAAGGAATTTTTCGTTTGTAATTCGAAAACAAAAAATTTCAAGGGGTTTAATTGTATAGCCTATGACAATATGGCTAGATTGGAGACCTCGTGAATACCCTCATTATATTGACAATAATTTGTATGAATTTAGAATTTTTTGTGCATTTACAGCAAATGTGCCGATCAATGACATTACTTCTATCTTTTTTTAATATTGTGACGTAAAGTTTTTGTAATATGTATTTTGTTAGGTTCTTACTTTAAAAAATGAATTATTTTTAATGTATAATTTTCTTTTTGTTTTAATAATCGTTTAAAACTTATGAATTCAATAAAATTTTGGGTCAAAATTTCTGTACTGGTTTTTTTCCGAATGTACAGGTACTTTTTTTTACGATGTACTGATTTTTCCAATTTCAAAAATGGCAACCCTATTTACAACACTGAAAAAATAATTCCGATTCGTTCAGTATCGAATCGAGAAAGAACTCGATCACGATTGCCAGAATCAGGCGCCAGGATAGTTCCCAGATATTTCACGTTGATCTACAGGATAAGTTCGTGACCCTCAAGCCGTGGTAGCCCAAAGGTCGAAAATTGCATCCTTGTGGTGAACAGTTCCAGTTCCGTTTGGTCGGGCTTACTCCCAGCCCGCACTCTGCGGTCCAGTTACTTAGCACCAGATGCTAGTAGCACCACGTCATCCGCGTAGGATACCGTCTTGATACCTTTATTATTCAGGCTGGTAAGAATGGAGTTAACAATGAGCCACAGTAGAGAAGGTATCAACCCGCCTTGGGGTGTTCCCCTTCTAACACTCTTTGACCTCACGCTGTTACTTCAACATTATATAACGGTTGTCCTCAACATGCTCACTAACTATCTAATGAGCTTGTTTGATCGTGACGTTGTTAAAGCCGCCCTTAATATCCAGGAAGGCGGCCATGGCATATTCACCCTTATTGTGTTTGGCGTATTTAAAATACACCTACGACTGTTTGGTAATAGATTAAAGAGAACGTGAACTTATTTCCTTTAATTTTAAATGCGCCAAACACAATAAGGGTGATTGTTTATATTCCAGTGTTCTCTCTATAGCCCTTACTTTGATAAAATAAAATTTATAATTTATTCTACTTTGATTTTTGATTCTTCATGTTTTTGTCATTTTTATTAATTTATGTATACTTGATTTTAAAATTTTTAAATTTGTATAATTTTTTATATGTATATCTTTATTATGTTCTAGTAAACTTATTAAAATATATAAAAATCCTTTACTTTAATTATAAGATTATAAATCTTGTTGTATTGGAAAACAATTAAATAAACAACAATTATTAAAAGATGCAGCTTAACGATTAAATACTTAAACTGGGAAGCCTTTGTTGATTTAAATTTTTAATGAATTTGTTTAATTTTATAATTTAACAAAAAAAATCGAGTACGTCGTTCCGAAGTTACGAAAAGATGTATGGAGCAGCCTCTTCAAAAATCTAAATTTTAGAAAAAAAAATGTTTAAGAAAAACCTTACCATTTTGCAATTAGGTGACTATAGCGGATCAAAAAAAATATAGTGTTTATTCAGGGAATTTTTTTTTGTTGCATAGTGTAATCATTAAAAGCTGTTTTACACTATCACACAAGTCGTACGTATTTTGACGAAAATGCATCTCTGATCTAATTATTGTTTGACCATTTTTAAACAACAATAACAACTTATCATGACAGGGTTGTATTTTCCTGAAAATACGTAAGACTTGTGTGATATTTCAGAAATACAATTGTTATGTTTTGAACTTGGTAATCCTTTTGTTAAAATGTTACAGGCACATCAGTAAATTTTAATGTTTCCGCTGATTGCATTTTCACGAACAAAATAATGTCGTATACCCATGTTTTGTTCTATTGTGAAATATTGGGTTCTAGCTCAACTGTCCAGCTCCTTGATTATCGTTATAAATTAAGATTGTATTTTGTTTTCCCAAAATTTCTTCTAAAAATCTTCTTAAATTTATAGCTTCTTTTGTGGATTCCGATAGCGACATGTATTCTGCTTCGGTTGTCGACGTTGCTAAAGTTCTATGTTTTCTTAAGTCGTAATTTATAGCAGCATTAGCTAGTTTGAAAATATATTCCGTATATGATATTTTCGTCTATATTAACACCCCAGTCTGCATCAACATAGCCCGTTAATAAGTTATTTATTCCTTTATAAGATAAGCCAATAATTTGTGTTCCTTTCAAGTAACGTAAAATTCTCTTAGCCGATATCCAATTTTCCTTACCATAGTTAGTTTTGTATTGTTCCTCACCATAGTCAGTATTGTATTGACTAAGTACTTTAACTATATGAGCGATATCTGGAATCGATGAAACTGCTAAGTACAAGAGATTTCCGACCAAATTCTGATATGGTAACTTTTCAACTTTAGAATTTTCTTCTTCTGTTGCACACATTTCTTTCGACAGCTTTATTCCTGTATTAAACTGTGTTTTTGCAGGTTTCCAATCTTCCACATTACATTTTTTCAAAATGTTTTGTATATATTTACGTTGTGACATTGTAATTTCTTTAGTTTTTGCATCTTGTTGAAATTCGATTACCAAACAAAAATTTAACTAACCCACTAGTGCGATTCACTAACTTTTATAACGATAATCATATCGTTAAAATAAATATTACGAAAATTGATCGAATATGCTATTCAGCAAAATGTTTAACGATATTCGCTGTCGTTAGAAGTCAGCAGTTACTTAAAGCAGTAATAATTTACTTTGTGTTTATTTGATCGATAAAATTTTACTATTGTTGACAACCTTAAGTGTTTGGGTGTATATCTGGATAATAAACTTACTTTTGAAACGCATGTAAATCACAAGTACGGTAGGGTATTTTGCGTAGAATTTATTCTAGTAACTTATACTTGCCATGTTGGGTAAGATGTAGGTTGGCCTATGCACTTTTAATGCCACATACTTTTTATGGATTTTAGGTAGTTTCTGGTACTTTGTCGTTTATTTCAGCTAAATTAAATCGTATTGTTAATACTATAGTGCGTTACGTTTATAATGTTCGTATGCGAATTCATATTTCTGAATATGTTAAGGAGTTTTTAGGGTATAGTTTTATGGTTTTTATGAATATTCGTTGTTTTTTTCTTTTTTACAGAGTTATTAAGTATGGCATACCTTATCAACTTTGTACTAAGTTTTCATTTTCTCACTCTATTAGAAACCCTCAAATAATTATCCCTAGGATTAGATGTAGTTTTTTTGAAAGATCCTTTATTGTAAGGATTGCAAGGAAATGGAATTATCTGCCTGTTGATCTTCGGATATTCTCTTATTCCAATAATGCGTTTCGTTTGAAACTATTCAATTGCCTTTCTGCTATTGCTTAAGGTCATGATACACTATCCTACACAATCGTACGATTCATTCACTGGAAAATCTGACAAATTTCTATCACACTCAAAAAAAATAGCAACAAAAGTCTGTTACAGGTGCCATACTATTACACAAAAAAGATGCTTTAAATCAATGAAGCCGACATTGTTGTTTTCTTATCAGCTGTATTAGAAAATACAACTCTGATCGCATAGAAACTATCATTTTATGAAAATTTTTAAAAACTTTTGCAAGTCGGTCAGACTTGTCAAAAAAATCTGTCATTTAGTTAAATTTTTAGGCCACACTATCATACTTTATGAACACACACGATTTTTTTGACATATCGTACGACTAAATAGGATAGTGTGTAGTGACCTTTAGGGTTTGATTTTGCGATTTTGTGATGATTGAACTTTATTTTCCATTACTAAATCTGTGCTTTATATTCTAGTGTGTTATTTTGCATTTATTTAATTAAATAACGGTTTTTAACTCACTGTCATTTATCTTATCTTTGCAATACTTGAAATTACAATGAACAGTTGCCTAACTATTTCCTGTCAAGTTAAGTTAAGTTTGTTACATTGCTCTTTTTCCCTTCTTAAAATGTTATCTAACTTTCTCAACAAATTCTAATGTTGTAGGTAAATATACATGAATCTCCATGTCTGTTCACAACATTGGGACAATAATTATTATTGTTTTGCTTATATTTTTATTTCTTAGGCTGGGGAGCCAATCCATTTATAGATGTAAGATAATCAGCCTTATTGTGGTTGTCGTTTTCGTAAACAAACGTGTCGTTTTTTGTAGTAGATTAAAGAACACATCTTGAGTATTACTTTAATCTATTACACAGTCGTATACGACAACGACAACCACAATAAGGCCGAATATTTAAGATATTCACCCTTATTGTGTTTGGCGTATTTAAAATACGCCTACGATTGTTTGGTAAAAGATTAAAGGAAATAAGTTCACGTTCTCTTTAATCTATTACCAAACAGTCGTAGGCGTATACTAAATACGCCAAACACAATAAGGGTGATTATATAGTTTTTTATTCAGGATGTATGTATGTATGTATCTTTGTAACATGAAATTTTTTTTGGCCTGTTGAGGGGTTATTGTATTACTATGAAATGATTTAATAAATAAATAAAATGTATTTTATGCTGAAAATAGCTTACATACATACATACAAAAATATATTCATATGTATATGTATGAACAAAAACGAAATCCTTAATTTAAAAACAAAATTCTAAATGGAAAATTCACAAAAAATATATAAAAACCGCAAATTAGCCGTTCGTCTTACTTTTGAGTTTGGCCAGACCTTTTTCAATGCATTTTGAATGAAAAAAAAGTAACACGGAGGGCTAAGAACAAAATCAGGTCAAGTTAGAAAAAAAGGTTTCCAGGGGGGGTTACTGCATATTTTGATTCGAAAGAAATCATATACGGATTCGAACAATTTTTACTGTGTATTACGATTTTGTTTCGAATAACGGACGTTTATATACTTTATTGAAACTTTAAATTTATGATTTTTTTAAAATATGACTATGTTACAATAAAGTAGCGATATGAATTGCTATTTTATTGTTTATTGTTAACTACATGTTTGTATTATTGTTTTTTTTTCGTGTTTATTAATATAATAAAAGTATCAATTCATGTAGAGATTTATGTTTTTTCCCATTGGATAAAATTATTTAAATTATTCAAGTAATTAGAACAATTTAAATACCTTACTCGTTTAGTCTAGCACATTTAAAATTCAAAAATCGATTAGTTTCTTACTCGAACAAAACCAAAAGTCAAATATGTAATTGGATACTCTAGATATCACACAATAAAACTTTTGCAATACAATAAGGCTAATTTCGGTAAAAAAAAATAGGACTGAGTTAGAAAAATGTTGATTTAAATTGGTCATTTCCGGTTTTGCAGATTTGCAAATTAATTTTTTTTTATTCAAAGATCAATCGTTTTTCTATAAGAATAACTTAAAAATTTTTTTTTGTTTAATTAATTTTTGTTTCGAAAACATAATTAAAAAATAACATTTTTTTTGAAAACGGCAACACTTTAGCACCCCGTAACTCGATAAATAAACATCAAAGAAAAAAATATTTCGCACACTTATTTATTTCTACTAGAACTATAGTTATGGCAAATATAAAGGAATTCCAACAAATTTTTTGTATTGGGTTGCCCGCTTCATAAATAATGCCCCATATACTAAACAGTGATGTTAACAGTATGGTAATTACGGTAATTTTGGGCCCTAAAAGGTAGCAAGGTAATTTCATTTACATTACGGTAATACATATCAAGAAATTTTGGTTTTTGGTATAGATACATATTCATACATACTTACATATTGCACAGCTTCCTCTAAAGGGGGTTAACTCAAAATTTATATAGGTATTTTTAGTAGAGACAAAAACCTGTTTTCTTTTTATAATTACTCTTATGCTCTAAAGTTTAGTTTACTCACTATCTATGCATCGAACACAAATGACCAATTGGCAAAGATCATTAATGTCGGTGCTTTCGTCGAGGCAAAAAGAAAAATATTCACAATTTTTTAACTTTTCCCTAACCACAGATTGTATATGTGCAGCTAAAATTGATGTGCGCTTGACGACACTATTTCGGCTCATGGGAAGCGTTTTTATTACGCTGCAATCGATTTTCAGTTTTTCCAAAACTGCATTGAAAAGCTTTTTTATAAATGCCCCATCGGAAAATGGTCTTCCCTGTTTTACTATTTCCAAAGTTAGTAAATTTGATATTTCTATTTTTAACTCTTATATCCTATCTTCATGCTCTTCTTCTTGTGATACCCAACTTTTCAAGCTATCCAAATAAACCTTTTTTTTAATCTTATATTGGTTTTCCCTTTCTTTTACTTCATATTGATTAATATCATTATGGAAATGATCATAATGCCTTTTCAAAGTATACAATCTCTTAAGTTCAAATGTTTTAAAACATAAGAAGAGACATTGAAAATAATTAAATGCATTTTTTATCATAAAATATTTTTTATATGGCATCATTTATCTTTTTTTTAATAAACTCATCCGCTTGCACGTCCGTTATCGCTGTCTACATGACTATTAAATGAAATTCTAATTTGAAGTTAACAGGTATACACAATTGTACATAGAAATGGATTTCCCTGGTCTATTTATTCAAAAATAAAATGAATTACATGAGAATTATAACGTGAAAAAGTTATTTTAGTAAAAAGTTAGGGGTTCATAGTAAAATAATAATAAAACACATCTTCTTACCCAAAAATTTTACCTGCTGTCACATTTGCTTTTATGTGTATAGGTTTACACATAAATTGTAGTAAAACAAGACTTTTTAACTTGTTTTTTAAATATTTGTACCTACTTAAGAAAAGAGTTTTCAAAAAAAAACCCACCGACGCGATTGGTACAGAAACAAAAATATTTTTACAATCACAAAATACCAACAAATTCTTGTGGCGTTTTCTTTTCTTAATAATTTCTGCATTTAGGTACGTCTTTTTAACGAAAGAAAAAGGGACCTGTTACAGGCATCAACGAATTTTTTTCACGAACAAAACACATATCGTTAGCTTAAATGCAAAACAATTATTTTGAAAATTTGAAATTTTTGTTGATTAGGATTCACTTTACATATATATTTTTGTAAAATTTTAAAATTCTATCTTAAAAAATAACAACAATTGCACAATTGTTCAAAGAAATGGAAATCCCTGTTTTAAAATCATTGTACAATGTCAAAAACAGAAATAAAACAAAACAAAAACATAGATAATAAATAAAATAAAAAAGATAATAAAACAAAAAAAAAGATGTACCTACATACAGATATTGTATATTTATTTATATACATAAATATATTTAGAGGCCTCAAAACAGGCCTTGCAATATTTGCGATATTTCCCGCTGAATGAGAGTGTTTCTAAGTAAACAATTATATTTTACGCTCGCAAAATAAAAGAGCGTAAGCGTACATGTGAATTAATTTGCACAATTGTGCAAGGCGCTGACATCCCTGCTCTAAACACATAGACCACAGCATAGGCAACAAAGAGAGATACAATTGTATTTTTTGTGGCAAAATACTAAAGAACAGGGTTGCCAATTTAGCGCTTATTGCTGTCGAAAAGGCGCATATTTTTCCCTTAGCGCTTTTTTTAAAAGAGCGCTAAATAAGCGCTTTTATAGATACCCAACATTTTTGTACTTTTATTTAAATACATTTTTAAAATATTTGAAATGCATACTATTGCACAGAAAGAAGTATATTTTCTAAATTAATCAATTTCCTTTCTTAAAACAAGAAAATCCAAAAAAAAATTTCCTGATTTTAACTTGTTTTGTTTGTATTAAGTGAAACTTTCTTAAATAAAAAATATTTTCTCATTATCAAAAAATTCACGTTTTTGGTAAGTATATGTACAAGGCGAATTCATCCCAGGTAATCTCGGTACTACAACAAGTACAACAAGTACAAAAACCACAAGCAAATTGGTTTTGTAAAATCATTGTACAATGTCAAAAACAGAAATAAAACAAATCAGAAACAAAGATAATAAAAGAGAATAAACAAAATTTTGACATCCAACCAGGGCTGCCATATTTGACGATTTATCGTCATTTTTGTTCAAAATTAGCAAAGTGCCGATTTGTAGATTTTTTACTAAAAAGTGACGATATTTTTCAGTCTCCAAAGTCTGAATAAAACATTACATTTTTCGACAATTTCGTCTTCTTTTGCTTAGCTTTTACACTGATATGCCATGCCAAAGCAAGAGCGTCAACGTTGTTTTACGAAGAGTAGTGATAGCTTTCTTGTTCGATAGAACCCACAAATTTTAAATAAAAAAAGAGAAAAAACGCTATATTGACCAAAAAAATAGCTAAATTTCCATTATTTATTGACAATAGCGGCAAACTTCACACTAAACGAGCTGTCAAAAGCAGGGTTTCCAAGTACAAAGCGTTCAGGCCGCTCTATTCAAAAACTAGAAAACTCATGCCGCTTTTGTTAAGATGCGGCTGTAATATGCAAGTCTTAAGAAAATGTTTGATTATTTTCAGAGTACAAAAACAACAAAGTTACACTTTGTTTATCTTTCGTCAAACCATCATCGAATGAACCTTTTACGGCGCTGTATAAATCATATTTGCAACAATTATGCGGTAATTATTGCACGAGTTGCAAGAGAATATCTTCATGAGTCTCATACAATTCTTGACATAAAATTAGAGTATCTTAACACATGTCTTAAACGATTCCCACAACGATTGAAGAAGCGTGTTTCGCTGTGCTATGGAAGAATCTCACCCTTGTTACAGTTTTTCCCGGATGAGGAGTCTTCTACGTTAAAAAAATGCGGTCATCGACGATCAAAGACGCTCTTCATGAGACTCCCAGGAGCTCTTACACGATTGAAAATGCTAGATGGGTATGAAGTAATTATGTTTTGTTTGAATGTTTTTTTTAATAAAAAAATTTTAAGTTGTCCGATTTTTTTGACGATATTTCAAAACGATAAAGACGATTTTTTTATTTTTTCTGAGGAAACTGACGATTTTCTTAAAAATTTATCTGGCAGCCCTGCATCCAACAGCGATTTTAGCTAATATCAGCAGGGCTTTTGAGACCACCTGTAATAAATTCGCCTTGTTATTTTTAGTGTCTTCACTAGCTAAACTGACATTGAAAATGACATTTAAGTTCCATCACTAACAAAACTGACATTTATTGTCAACAATAAATATTTTAACAAACAAAATGAGCGGCGGTACATGTATTTTTTTTTAATTTAATTTTTTGTAATATATTTATAAAATATGTTTCCAATTTCAGGTTATCTTCAGAAAGATTTTCAATAGTTGCGCTTTTCTAACGGTAAAGCTCTTCTAAAACGTGTATCTTTTTTTCGCATAACTTCTAACTTTTGTACAAGTACTGAAAACATTTTTCTTTCGACTCGGAAGCATTCCTTAAAGAAATCGTCATTATTATTTGGGATATCTCTTTCCCACAAATTTCCATAGCGATTCTTAAAAAAATATTTGTTTATATTAAAATAAAAGTTTTGATTCCTCGTTTACATACAAACATCCATACGTTCCTTGAAATAGGCATGTGAGCATCTAGTAAGACGACCTCATCATCATCTTCATCTGCTATAGAATCCATTATTATCTCTATAAAGTGCGATAATAACTGGGTATGCTCTTGCCAACGTATATTTAATCCAATTACTAAATCTTTTTTAAAATTCATTTTAATTTTTAAAAGCGGCGTGGTGTTTGTTTATTTTGACAACTGAAATAATGTTAAATGTTGCAAGTGTGAATGTCTGTTTCACAATTTCAACATATTCCATGCGTTCCTCCGAAATGTATGCAAGTGTACAAAGGGTATAAGAAATTTTTGGCTTTGACGAGAATAGTGCAACATTTTCGTGGTTTAAGACATATTTTCTGGTGATTTAGTAAACAATTCTTTACTTGTATATTTGAAATTATATTACTTTACTTTTCGTGATATGTATATCACTAAAGCCTTTTTAAAACTTTTAAGCTGCGTTCACAATCAAAAAAACATTTTCACTTGGTGTTCATAATAGAGCAACAATTGTTTTGTAACTACACACATCTTGCATCAACAAGAAACCGTTTGCAAATTTTAGCCACAACAATATTGAGCAATTCCATATGAAAGCGATCACCTTTTGGACGACCCCTCTCCGATTTTAAAATAAATAGTCTCAATCGATTGCCCAGCAAAAAATAATGTACCAACATTTTTTTTTTTTTTTATAGTGACTGGTTTAGTGGTGGTGTACGCCACTGTCATGTGACAAAATTGAAGAATTCTTCATAAGGGACCTCATTGAAAGTTGTTTAAAAAAAAAACTACTAAAGCCATGTGCTTTATATTCTAGTGTGTTATTTTGCATTTATTTAATTAAATAACGGTTTTTAACTCACTGTCATTTATCTTATCTTTGCAATACTTGAAATTACAATGAACAGTTGCCTAACTATTTCCTGTCAAGTTAAGTTAAGTTTGTTACATTGCTCTTTTTCCCTTCTTAAAATGTTATCTAACTTTCTCAACAAATTCTAATGTTGTAGGTAAATATACATGAATCTCCATGTCTGTTCACAACATTGGGACAATAATTATTATTGTTTTGCTTATATTTTTATTTCTAAGGCTGGGGAGCCAATCCATTTATAGATGTAAGATAATCAGCCTTATTGTGGTTGTCGTTTTCGTAAACAAACGTGTCGTTTTTTGTAGTAGATTAAAGAACACATCTTGAGTATTACTTTAATCTATTACACAGTCGTATACGACAACGACAACCACAATAAGGCCGAATATTTAAGATATTCACCCTTATTGTGTTTGGCGTATTTAAAATACGCCTACGATTGTTTGGTAAAAGATTAAAGGAAATAAGTTCACGTTCTCTTTAATCTATTACCAAACAGTCGTAGGCGTATACTAAATACGCCAAACACAATAAGGGTGATTATATAGTTTTTTATTCAGGATGTATGTATGTATGTATCTTTGTAACATGAAATTTTTTTTGGCCTGTTGAGGGGTTATTGTATTACTATGAAATGATTTAATAAATAAATAAAATGTATTTTATGCTGAAAATAGCTTACATACATACATACAAAAATATATTCATATGTATATGTATGAACAAAAACGAAATCCTTAATTTAAAAACAAAATTCTAAATGGAAAATTCACAAAAAATATATAAAAACCGCAAATTAGCCGTTCGTCTTACTTTTGAGTTTGGCCAGACCTTTTTCAATGCATTTTGAATGAAAAAAAAGTAACACGGAGGGCTAAGAACAAAATCAGGTCAAGTTAGAAAAAAAGGTTTCCAGGGGGGGTTACTGCATATTTTGATTCGAAAGAAATCATATACGGATTCGAACAATTTTTACTGTGTATTACGATTTTGTTTCGAATAACGGACGTTTATATACTTTATTGAAACTTTAAATTTATGATTTTTTTAAAATATGACTATGTTACAATAAAGTAGCGATATGAATTGCTATTTTATTGTTTATTGTTAACTACATGTTTGTATTATTGTTTTTTTTTCGTGTTTATTAATATAATAAAAGTATCAATTCATGTAGAGATTTATGTTTTTTCCCATTGGATAAAATTATTTAAATTATTCAAGTAATTAGAACAATTTAAATACCTTACTCGTTTAGTCTAGCACATTTAAAATTCAAAAATCGATTAGTTTCTTACTCGAACAAAACCAAAAGTCAAATATGTAATTGGATACTCTAGATATCACACAATAAAACTTTTGCAATACAATAAGGCTAATTTCGGTAAAAAAAAATAGGACTGAGTTAGAAAAATGTTGATTTAAATTGGTCATTTCCGGTTTTGCAGATTTGCAAATTAATTTTTTTTTATTCAAAGATCAATCGTTTTTCTATAAGAATAACTTAAAAATTTTTTTTTGTTTAATTAATTTTTGTTTCGAAAACATAATTAAAAAATAACATTTTTTTTGAAAACGGCAACACTTTAGCACCCCGTAACTCGATAAATAAACATCAAAGAAAAAAATATTTCGCACACTTATTTATTTCTACTAGAACTATAGTTATGGCAAATATAAAGGAATTCCAACAAATTTTTTGTATTGGGTTGCCCGCTTCATAAATAATGCCCCATATACTAAACAGTGATGTTAACAGTATGGTAATTACGGTAATTTTGGGCCCTAAAAGGTAGCAAGGTAATTTCATTTACATTACGGTAATACATATCAAGAAATTTTGGTTTTTGGTATAGATACATATTCATACATACTTACATATTGCACAGCTTCCTCTAAAGGGGGTTAACTCAAAATTTATATAGGTATTTTTAGTAGAGACAAAAACCTGTTTTCTTTTTATAATTACTCTTATGCTCTAAAGTTTAGTTTACTCACTATCTATGCATCGAACACAAATGACCAATTGGCAAAGATCATTAATGTCGGTGCTTTCGTCGAGGCAAAAAGAAAAATATTCACAATTTTTTAACTTTTCCCTAACCACAGATTGTATATGTGCAGCTAAAATTGATGTGCGCTTGACGACACTATTTCGGCTCATGGGAAGCGTTTTTATTACGCTGCAATCGATTTTCAGTTTTTCCAAAACTGCATTGAAAAGCTTTTTTATAAATGCCCCATCGGAAAATGGTCTTCCCTGTTTTACTATTTCCAAAGTTAGTAAATTTGATATTTCTATTTTTAACTCTTATATCCTATCTTCATGCTCTTCTTCTTGTGATACCCAACTTTTCAAGCTATCCAAATAAACCTTTTTTTTAATCTTATATTGGTTTTCCCTTTCTTTTACTTCATATTGATTAATATCATTATGGAAATGATCATAATGCCTTTTCAAAGTATACAATCTCTTAAGTTCAAATGTTTTAAAACATAAGAAGAGACATTGAAAATAATTAAATGCATTTTTTATCATAAAATATTTTTTATATGGCATCATTTATCTTTTTTTTAATAAACTCATCCGCTTGCACGTCCGTTATCGCTGTCTACATGACTATTAAATGAAATTCTAATTTGAAGTTAACAGGTATACACAATTGTACATAGAAATGGATTTCCCTGGTCTATTTATTCAAAAATAAAATGAATTACATGAGAATTATAACGTGAAAAAGTTATTTTAGTAAAAAGTTAGGGGTTCATAGTAAAATAATAATAAAACACATCTTCTTACCCAAAAATTTTACCTGCTGTCACATTTGCTTTTATGTGTATAGGTTTACACATAAATTGTAGTAAAACAAGACTTTTTAACTTGTTTTTTAAATATTTGTACCTACTTAAGAAAAGAGTTTTCAAAAAAAAACCCACCGACGCGATTGGTACAGAAACAAAAATATTTTTACAATCACAAAATACCAACAAATTCTTGTGGCGTTTTCTTTTCTTAATAATTTCTGCATTTAGGTACGTCTTTTTAACGAAAGAAAAAGGGACCTGTTACAGGCATCAACGAATTTTTTTCACGAACAAAACACATATCGTTAGCTTAAATGCAAAACAATTATTTTGAAAATTTGAAATTTTTGTTGATTAGGATTCACTTTACATATATATTTTTGTAAAATTTTAAAATTCTATCTTAAAAAATAACAACAATTGCACAATTGTTCAAAGAAATGGAAATCCCTGTTTTAAAATCATTGTACAATGTCAAAAACAGAAATAAAACAAAACAAAAACATAGATAATAAATAAAATAAAAAAGATAATAAAACAAAAAAAAAGATGTACCTACATACAGTTATTGTATATTTATTTATATACATAAATATATTTAGAGGCCTCAAAACAGGCCTTGCAATATTTGCGATATTTCCCGCTGAATGAGAGTGTTTCTAAGTAAACAATTATATTTTACGCTCGCAAAATAAAAGAGCGTAAGCGTACATGTGAATTAATTTGCACAATTGTGCAAGGCGCTGACATCCCTGCTCTAAACACATAGACCACAGCATAGGCAACAAAGAGAGATACAATTGTATTTTTTGTGGCAAAATACTAAAGAACAGGGTTGCCAATTTAGCGCTTATTGCTGTCGAAAAGGCGCATATTTTTCCCTTAGCGCTTTTTTTAAAAGAGCGCTAAATAAGCGCTTTTATAGATACCCAACATTTTTGTACTTTTATTTAAATACATTTTTAAAATATTTGAAATGCATACTATTGCACAGAAAGAAGTATATTTTCTAAATTAATCAATTTCCTTTCTTAAAACAAGAAAATCCAAAAAAAAATTTCCTGATTTTAACTTGTTTTGTTTGTATTAAGTGAAACTTTCTTAAATAAAAAATATTTTCTCATTATCAAAAAATTCACGTTTTTGGTAAGTATATGTACAAGGCGAATTCATCCCAGGTAATCTCGGTACTACAACAAGTACAACAAGTACAAAAACCACAAGCAAATTGGTTTTGTAAAATCATTGTACAATGTCAAAAACAGAAATAAAACAAATCAGAAACAAAGATAATAAAAGAGAATAAACAAAATTTTGACATCCAACCAGGGCTGCCATATTTGACGATTTATCGTCATTTTTGTTCAAAATTAGCAAAGTGCCGATTTGTAGATTTTTTACTAAAAAGTGACGATATTTTTCAGTCTCCAAAGTCTGAATAAAACATTACATTTTTCGACAATTTCGTCTTCTTTTGCTTAGCTTTTACACTGATATGCCATGCCAAAGCAAGAGCGTCAACGTTGTTTTACGAAGAGTAGTGATAGCTTTCTTGTTCGATAGAACCCACAAATTTTAAATAAAAAAAGAGAAAAAACGCTATATTGACCAAAAAAATAGCTAAATTTCCATTATTTATTGACAATAGCGGCAAACTTCACACTAAACGAGCTGTCAAAAGCAGGGTTTCCAAGTACAAAGCGTTCAGGCCGCTCTATTCAAAAACTAGAAAACTCATGCCGCTTTTGTTAAGATGCGGCTGTAATATGCAAGTCTTAAGAAAATGTTTGATTATTTTCAGAGTACAAAAACAACAAAGTTACACTTTGTTTATCTTTCGTCAAACCATCATCGAATGAACCTTTTACGGCGCTGTATAAATCATATTTGCAACAATTATGCGGTAATTATTGCACGAGTTGCAAGAGAATATCTTCATGAGTCTCATACAATTCTTGACATAAAATTAGAGTATCTTAACACATGTCTTAAACGATTCCCACAACGATTGAAGAAGCGTGTTTCGCTGTGCTATGGAAGAATCTCACCCTTGTTACAGTTTTTCCCGGATGAGGAGTCTTCTACGTTAAAAAAATGCGGTCATCGACGATCAAAGACGCTCTTCATGAGACTCCCAGGAGCTCTTACACGATTGAAAATGCTAGATGGGTATGAAGTAATTATGTTTTGTTTGAATGTTTTTTTTAATAAAAAAATTTTAAGTTGTCCGATTTTTTTGACGATATTTCAAAACGATAAAGACGATTTTTTTATTTTTTCTGAGGAAACTGACGATTTTCTTAAAAATTTATCTGGCAGCCCTGCATCCAACAGCGATTTTAGCTAATATCAGCAGGGCTTTTGAGACCACCTGTAATAAATTCGCCTTGTTATTTTTAGTGTCTTCACTAGCTAAACTGACATTGAAAATGACATTTAAGTTCCATCACTAACAAAACTGACATTTATTGTCAACAATAAATATTTTAACAAACAAAATGAGCGGCGGTACATGTATTTTTTTTTAATTTAATTTTTTGTAATATATTTATAAAATATGTTTCCAATTTCAGGTTATCTTCAGAAAGATTTTCAATAGTTGCGCTTTTCTAACGGTAAAGCTCTTCTAAAACGTGTATCTTTTTTTCGCATAACTTCTAACTTTTGTACAAGTACTGAAAACATTTTTCTTTCGACTCGGAAGCATTCCTTAAAGAAATCGTCATTATTATTTGGGATATCTCTTTCCCACAAATTTCCATAGCGATTCTTAAAAAAATATTTGTTTATATTAAAATAAAAGTTTTGATTCCTCGTTTACATACAAACATCCATACGTTCCTTGAAATAGGCATGTGAGCATCTAGTAAGACGACCTCATCATCATCTTCATCTGCTATAGAATCCATTATTATCTCTATAAAGTGCGATAATAACTGGGTATGCTCTTGCCAACGTATATTTAATCCAATTACTAAATCTTTTTTAAAATTCATTTTAATTTTTAAAAGCGGCGTGGTGTTTGTTTATTTTGACAACTGAAATAATGTTAAATGTTGCAAGTGTGAATGTCTGTTTCACAATTTCAACATATTCCATGCGTTCCTCCGAAATGTATGCAAGTGTACAAAGGGTATAAGAAATTTTTGGCTTTGACGAGAATAGTGCAACATTTTCGTGGTTTAAGACATATTTTCTGGTGATTTAGTAAACAATTCTTTACTTGTATATTTGAAATTATATTACTTTACTTTTCGTGATATATATATCACTAAAGCCTTTTTAAAACTTTTAAGCTGCGTTCACAATCAAAAAAACATTTTCACTTGGTGTTCATAATAGAGCAACAATTGTTTTGTAACTACACACATCTTGCATCAACAAGAAACCGTTTGCAAATTTTAGCCACAACAATATTGAGCAATTCCATATGAAAGCGATCACCTTTTGGACGACCCCTCTCCGATTTTAAAATAAATAGTCTCAATCGATTGCCCAGCAAAAAATAATGTACCAACATTTTTTTTTTTTTTTATAGTGACTGGTTTAGTGGTGGTGTACGCCACTGTCATGTGACAAAATTGAAGAATTCTTCATAAGGGACCTCATTGAAAGTTGTTTAAAAAAAAAACTACTAAAGCCATCGCAACGAGTGATAGCTCGTTGGAAAGGTATTGAATCAGGCTTTAATTGAAAAATAAAATTTTCCTAATTTTTCTTAGAAATTTACCTTTAAATTTTCCCATGAAAATTAAATTTTCCGATTTTCCACAGAAGCTCCTAAATTTTCCGGCTAATTTTTTTTTTTGGATTCCTCATAATTTTTGCTTTAAGAATCAGCAATAAAAAAATGGGCCCCGACTCCTTGTTTGGACAGGAGAAGAGCATTTAAGAGACCACCTTGTTAAAAATACATTTTAAAAATTATTTTACAGTTAAAAATACATTTATGAAGAAAAAATCTTTCTTATTTTGCTGCTTATACTTAATTACAATATTTATTAAAAATTTCAATTGTCTTGGCATCATTATAAAATTAAAGTAACTTTAAATTTAGCACGTCGGCAGACGAAGAGTACCGCTTTACATTAATTGACATATCAGAAATATTTGGTATGAAGCAATGAAACTTTTGCGTTCCAGTTATAGTTTTGACATTATTATATCTGTTTTGAATTCGTCGCTCCATGGCATCGTGTTCTTTTTGTGTTAATGGTAATTTCCTTGCTTTGAATCCACGAAAACAAATGTTGTACATTTAAGATCTGGTCAGTATATGGCCTCTGCAAACTTGCCTTAGTCGCCATGCGTTTTAGGGTTCCCCCTAACGCATCGCATGGGCCCTTACCGTGGGACGTCGCGAAAAAGTGCCAATCGACCTTGCAGTTTTGTTCTTCTTCAATTATGCAAAGATTGTAAAAATTTTTTTTATTCTTGTACTGAGAAGCCTGAGAAAAACGTTACTTTGTTTTGATCTTAAGAATTCAAACAGTTTCATTTGAAATAAATAAACGGACACATAATTATGAGCTAAACTCTCCGCGACAACAACAAGGCTTACGGTCTGTAGTTCGTTATCTTCGTTTTTGAAATAAATGCAAAAAGGATGCACCGTGCACTGGTCGTTTGCCCAGTGATAAGCCTGAATTTCATCCTGAACGAGAAAAGTGTAATTCTCGGCAAAGTCGCTTATCACAATGAATTCATTTTGGGCTAATTTCTCCTTACTTTCCTTTAGAAATTTCGATTGCATCTCGGATATGAAATGGTGCGCCTTCAGTTCATTCAACTTGAATCCGAATTCCTTGATGAATTCCGGAATCTGCTTTACCACGGTCTCAAGGGAACATCTGCCGCTGCTAATTATCCACTGTTTGAAATGCACCTCCTGAATTAACAGCTGTTCAAACTTTTCCGCCAAATATTGCTCTAGCTCGTCAATCTTCGGACAATTGTCGCATTTGGACAGATGACAATTTTCCGTGGGGTATGCGCACAACGACTTCGACAGGAGGTGCCTATATGTTTCAATTTCACCGTGAAATAATTTCAATTTCTTGCATGGAAAGAAAATTAATTTGATGTTTTGATGAAACATGCAAACGCAGACTGCATGCGTTCCGTGCCTGTCTAATGCCAGCACGCATTCTTTTGGTCGTAGGATGGCAAACTTAGAAAATCCCACTTTTTCTGCTGGGTATTTCTCATTGAACTGGTGGTATGCTTCGGATAGATTACATAATAATAATCTGCGCTGCTTGTGTACTTTTTCTCCATCTTCACGTGTGATAACACAGTCACGTGTAACTGGGCAGGCGCGGCTGTTGTCATCATTGCAGTAAAAATCTTGAATCAATTTCACCGTTGCTTCGCTGAGGGTCCTTGAGCCAAATTTCTTGGTGGGAGTCGCCAATATGCTCTTCTGTCGAACTAATTCTTTGCTTCTTCTCGCGATGTAAAAAGATGTTTGAAACTGTTCAGAAATCTTGCGTATAGACCATGATTGAGGCAGCACAGATAAAATGAGATATTTCTCCGGAAAAGTGGTCGCTAAATTGAATTTTCTTTTCAACTGGTCAATCATTTGTTTTCCGTCATCAACGTCATCTGCTTGACTGCATTCGTTATCAGAGCCTTCATCAAATATTGTCGCGATTGCACTCATAACGACAGCAAACGACCAGTGCACGGTGCATACCACCAGTTCAATGAGAAATACCCAGCAGAAAAAGTGTGATTTTCTAAGTTTGCCATCCTACGACCAAAAGAATGCGTGCTGGCATTAGACAGGCACGGAACGCATGCAGTCTGCGTTTGCATGTTTTATCAAAACATCAAATTAATTTTCTTTCCATGCAAGAAATTGAAAGTATTTCACGGTGAAATTGAAACATATAGGGACCTCCTGTCGAAGTCGTTGTGCGCATACCCCACGGAAAATTGTCATCTGTCCAAATGCGACAATTGTCCGAAGATTGACGAGCTAGAGCAATATTTGGCGGAAAAGTTTGAACAGCTGTTAATTCAGGAGGTGCATTTCAAACAGTGGATAATTAGCAGCGGCAGATGTTCCCTTGAGACCGTGGTAAAGCAGATTCCGGAATTCATCAAGGAATTCGGATTCAAGTTAAATGAACTTTGTTGTGATACAGACGTGTATTATTAAACCCGCATACTATTTGAATTAATTAAATTTGATTATTTTTTTTATTTAAAATAAACATTCCGCGAATGAACGCAAAATACATAAATAATTTTTAAATAAATTATTTAGCATAAAAGTGATCAATTAATAAAAACGAAAAATTAATAAGATAAATAAAAAATATAAGTGAATATATGTACATACATACTTATGTATGTATGTAGGTATACATAATCTTGCAAAAACATTTTAATTTTGTAAAGAACAAAATAAAAAAAAATAACAAAAATATTGAAAGCACAAAGTTACGGTGAAAAACAAAAACAATATTTTGTATGAACAAAAACAATGAGACAACAATAAAACTCAACGAGAGAAATTTCTATGTAACAGTTCATGCAAATGAAAATAATGAAATAAATAAAACAAAACAAAACAATATCAACTACCTAACGTCTAAGCCAATTATTCGTACACGTTCCCTCTCACCCTCGGTATTTACACAAACGGTGGATAGTGACTCATTAAAAAAACTAAAACTAGACCTGGTGACAAGTGTTGCCAGGCCAGAAAGTATTGCCGCGACGTCAAAAACAAATATAGTGGGAAATGATACCATGCACTTAAACACAAATGCAATGGAAAACCCCCCTGTAAAAAGTTGTCAAAAGCCTCAAGTCCAAGTTGGTATGGACAGGTATATAACAGTCCTTAAACGGGGTCGCAGCCCTACATCTTCAGCTGTTGCTTCGGCCTCAAAAGTGCCATTTTTTGATAAAATAAATTCCCAAAATCGCTTTGCAATTCTGGAGGATGAATCCTCTGAAGCACCAAACGTAATAAAATCGTCCAAGCCTCCCCCGATATATCTTAGGGAGCATAACTCAAATGATCTAATAAAGAGTTTAATTTCGTTGATTGGTGAAAACTCTTTTTATGTAGCCGCAATAAAGCGAGGTAGTATTAATGAAACGAAAATTCAAGTAAATAATGAAAATGATTTTCGCAAAATAGTGAACAAATTTGAGGCACTTAAAAAAAGTTTTTATACATACCAACTCAAGAGCAGTAAAGGTCTGCAGGTGGTGATTAAAGGAATTGATTCATGCGTAGACCCAGAGGAAATTAAAACATTCTTGGAAGAAAAAGGTTTCAAGATAAAACATGTGGTAAATATTAGAAATAAGGGAAAAAATCCTCAACCACTTTTTCGTGTAGAATTAGAGCCCGGCGACATTAAGTTAAAAAAAAACGAAACGCATCCCATTTATAGTTTAAAATATATTCTATACAGAAAAATCACAATTGAGGAGCCGCACAAAAAAAATGGACCTGTTCAGTGCTTAAACTGCCAAGAATTTGGCCATACCAAGGCATACTGCTACTTACCCCCTGTTTGCGTAGTATGTGGAGAACTACACGGTACAGTTTCTTGCGATAAGTCTAAAACCGACCCCAACGTAAAAAAAATGTAGCAACTGTGGCGGCAATCACACTGCCAATTATAGAGGATGCCCTGTATATAATATCGTTAAGCAAACGGTTGGACCGAAAACAAATACCCCTCAAATGCAGGTTGCAAACCAAGTAAACACAAATGCAATTCAAGCCCCCCAGCCTGGTAATAACAGGACCTCTTACGCTAACGTCCTAAAATCAAACCATGTGCAAATGCAAGGGGCCTCGCCAAGTAATGACGAAACTCCAGTTTCTAATTTAAGTCGCTTAGAAAAAACCATGGAAACATTAGTGCAAATAGTAAATAATTTTACAAACACAATGGGTAATATGATGCAGGAGATTCTTAGAATGCAATCGATGTTATTGCAAGCTGTACTTAATAAACCATGAACTGTTTAAAAATTTGTTTTTGGAACGCAAACGGCATCCGCCAACATAAAAATGAATTAGAATATTTTCTTAAAAGTAAACAAATTGATGTCATGATGGTTTCTGAAACTCATTTGACCTCAAGAAATACGTTTAAAATTAATGGTTATATACTATATGATACCAAGGACCCTCGAGATAGAGCTTGTGGAGGTTCTGCCATTTTGATAAAAACAAGAGTCAAACACTACCTAATGTGTGATCATCGTGAAGATTACCTCCAAGCAACAAACATTTGCGTTGAAGAATTAAATAGAAACGTAGTAATCTCATCGTTATACTCCCCACCTAGATATTCAATATCAGAAGGCCAATATAATAATTATTTTAAATCATTAGGACCTTGTTTCCTGGCCGCTGGCGATTATAACGCTAAACATACCTTCTGGGGGTCCCGACTTATAACACCAAAGGGTCGTGTACTATTTAATACTATTTCTAAAATGGATTTGAATGTGATAGCGAGTGGACAACCAACATATTGGCCTACTGATCAGCAAAAAATACCAGATGTCATCGATTTTGGCGTTGTTAAAAACATTCCCTTAGAAACGATTTATGTTGAAGCTTCCTTAGTATTATCTTCTGACCACACACCAACAATTGTTACTTTAATGAACCCCAATAGAATTGCATCTCCAACTGGTTACTTAGCGACGCCAGCTACACAAATCAATTGGCTAAAATATAAAAAATATCTCAGCACCCATTGCACAGAAAATATTCTGCTTAGTACACCGGAATATGTAGATCGCGCTATTCTTAATTTTGACAGTTTTCTGAAGCTAGCTGTGCAACATTCCAGTATTACCCCAAAAAAAACTAAAAATATTAAAATTTATTCCACAGATGTTGAGCGTCTCCTGTCTGAAAAAAGAAGAGTTCGAAGAGAGTGGCAATTGCACAGATCCCCTCAACTAAAGAGTTTATTAAAAGATTGTACAAAAAGGCTAAGAAAGTTACTACAGACTCAAAAAACAGCTTCTCTGCAAAAATATCTTAAGGAACTTGATGCAACTCCGCTGTTAGGTGTAAACCCTGACATCGTTTGATGATCTGGCATCATCTGCATATTGCGGCGGTAAAATAAAAAACACTCTAGACTCTCAGCGAACATTCGAGACGCGTGCCTTTTTGTAAATCGTATAATTTATTAGTAGTAATATCATTTATAAATTAAATAAAATAATATTTAATTAACTTACATAGTTGTGTTTAACTTTTATTGCTACAAGCACAACATCCGCAATCAGACTACTCATTATGGCGTGCAGCTAAAAATCTAAAAAGGCCAGTCGCCTCTAAGCCACCATTAAGAAACTTGAACGGAAGTTGGGCAAGAAATGATAGCGAAAAGGGAAATCTGTTTGTTAATCACTTAAAAAACGTATTTACCCCAAATATATCTCACGATACTGCGGTCGAGTTACCACCTGTTCCTGCTAGAGCGGCTGTTCCCCTAAGATTTGAGATAAGAGAAATCGAAAAGGCTGTTTGTGAATTAAACCCCAAAAAAGCCCCTGGTTTTGATAAGATCAGCAACAAAATGCTTTTGGAGTTACCCAGCACAGCAAAGAAAATTATTCTTCTAATTTTCAATGCTATCTTACGTCTTCAATACTATCCTCAAAAATGGAAGGTTTCCTTAGTCACCATGATACCTAAACCAGGAAAGGATCACACAAAAGTTGAGTCATATAGGCCTATAAGCTTACTTTCTAATATATCAAAGCTGTTTGAGAGGCTGTTAGTGTCAAAATTAACTCCAATTTTAAGTGAAAATAGATGTATACCTAACCACCAATTCGGCTTTAGAAGAGAACACAGCACAATTGAACAAACCCATCGTATAGTAAACGCCATAAGAAAAGCCTTTGAAGAAAGAAAATATTGTTCCGCTCTCTTCATCGATGTTTCTCAAGCTTTTGATAAAGTCTGGCATGAAGGCTTATTACATAAATTGAAGCAAAATTTTCCAGCAAACACACACAAGCTGCTAGAAAGCTACTTAGTCGGTCGTCAATTTATTATTAAAGAAGGAAAATTCTTTAGTTCATCTCAGCCAATTGGCGCTGGAGTCCCACAGGGCAGCATTCTGGGGCCTCTATTATACTTAATTTATACTTCGGACATGCCAACGAGCAACTACACACAAACTTCAACATTTGCAGACGATACAGCTTTTCTAAGCGTCCACGAAAACAGTTATGAAGCATCTCGTTATTTACAGGATCATATATTTCAACTAGAAATATGGCTAAAACAGTGGAGGATAATGGTAAATGAGCAAAAATGCGTACAAATAACATTCACCTTGCGGCGGGAATCATGTCCCCCTATTAAAATTAATAATCAAAAAATACCTCAAAATTCGCATGTAAAATATCTCGGTATACATTTAGATCGCCGTTTGACGTGGAAAAGCCATATAGAGGCAAAATTAACTCAAATGAAACTAAAAGCCATACAAATTCATTGGCTTATTGGAAGAAACTCTGTTCTTAGTCTCGACTGCAAACTCCTACTTTACAACTCTATCTTAAAGCCTATCTGGTGCTATGGTATTCAGTTATGGGGCACTGCCTCGGCTTCTAATATCGATAAAATTCAAAGGCGCCAAAATAAACTTCTTCGAATAATCACAGCTGCCCCTTGGTATGTTAAAAATTCAAATATTCACAAGGATCTCAATGTTCCATTAGTTAAAACTGTGATAACGAAATATGCAGTAAAATACTTAAAAAGGCTCGAATTGCATCCGAACCCACTAGCTCGAAATATTTTAAATGATAGCGGCCACACTCGCTTAAGAAGAAGAGACACTGCAGCACTTGTCCAATTAGATGAGCGATAAACACCTACATATATAAGTGAACAGAACCCGTGATGAAAAAATTTTTTTGTCTGGCACTGGCAGGACATAAAATTAAGTATTAGGTTAAGATTTGATTAATTATTGTGAGTTCATATTTACTATATGAAGATTCAATAAATAAATAATGAAAAGAAAAAAAAAAAAAAAAAAGTTGAATGAACTGAAGGCGCACCATTTCATATCCGAGATGCAATCGAAATTTCTAAAGGAAAGTAAGGAGAAATTAGCCCAAAATGAATTCATTGTGATAAGCGACTTTGCAGAGAATTACACTTTTCTCGTTCAGGGAAATTCAGGCTTATCACTGGGCAAACGACCAGTGCACGGTGCATCCTTTTTCCATTTATTTCAAAAACGAAGATAACGAACTACAGACCGTAAGCCTTGTTGTTGTCGCGGAGAGTTAAGCTCATAATAATGTGTTCGTTTATTTATTTCAAATGAAACTGTTTGAATTCTTAAGATCAAAATTCGATGCAATCGACAAAGTAACGTTTTTCTCAGACGGCGCGGCTTCTCAGTACAAGAATAAAAAAAAATTTTACAATCTTTGCATAATTGAAGAAGAACAAAACTGCAAGGTCGAGTGGCACTTTTTCGCGACGTCCCACGGTAAGGGCCCATGCGATGCGTTAGGGGGAACCCTAAAACGCATGGCGACTAAGGCAAGTTTGCAAAGGCCATATACTGACCAGATCTTAAATGTACAACATTTGTTTTCGTGGATTCAAAGCAAGGAAGTTGCCATTAATACAAAAAGAACACGATGCCATGGAGCGACGAATTTAAAACAGATATAATAATGTCAAAACTATAACTGGAACGCAAAAGTTTCATTGCTTCATACCAAATATTTCTGATATGTCAATTAATGTAAAGCGGTACTCTTCGTCTGCCGACGTGCTAAATTTAAAGTTACTTTAATTTTATAATGATGCCAAGACAATTGAAATTTTTAATAAATATTGTAATTAAGTATAAGCAGCAAAATAAGAAAGATTTTTTCTTCATAAATGTATTTTTAACTGTAAAATAATTTTTAAAATGTATTTTTAACAAGGTGGTCTCTTAAATGCTCTTCTCCTGTCCAAACAAGGAGTCGGGGCCCATTTTTTTATTGCTGATTCTTAAAGCAAAAATTATGAGGAATCCAAAAAAAAAAAATTAGCCGGAAAATTTAGGAGCTTCTGTGGAAAATCGGAAAATTTAATTTTCATGGGAAAATTTAAAGGTAAATTTCTAAGAAAAATTAGGAAAATTTTATTTTTCAATTAAAGCCTGATTCAATACCTTTCCAACGAGCTATCACTCGTTGCGATGGCTTTAGTAGTTTTTTTTAAACAACTTTCAATGAGGTCCCTTATGAAGAATTCTTCAATTTTGTCACATGACAGTGGTGTACACCACCACTAAACCAGTCACTATAAAAAAAAAAAAAATATGTTGGTACATTATTTTTTGCTGGGCAATCGATTGAGACTATTTATTTTAAAATCGGAGAGCGGTCGTCCAAAAATTTGCCAATTTTGATCGTTTTCATATGGAATTGCTCTATTAAGCATTTATTTTTATTTTTGTAAACATTTTGTTAAAATTTTCATTCAAAACCAGGCATCAGAAATTAAGAACCGAAAACTTAAAATTTAAGTTTTTCATTTATAAAATTCAAAACTCATACGTACAAAAAAAAATTTTTTTCTAAAGATATTTTTTTTTTAAAGTACAATATGTATTTTGTACATGAAAAGAAACAAAAAAATAAAAATTCAAAATCGTTTTTTTTTATTTTTTTTTTTTTTGAAAAATATTTATCTTGATGTTCAAAAAATGTTTTCAACTGTTCAAAAAACAAATAATAATAAAAATTATTTTGTTTGATTTGTTCTTCAAAGTTGAAAATAATAAAGTTCTTAAAAAAAAAGTTTTTGAGGAAAATATTTTTTTTTTCTTTTTAGAAAGTAACAATAAAAACTCAATTTTGAAGTTAAAATTGTGAATTTTAATTAAATTTTTAATATGAAATTGTGCTTAAAATTGTAATTGCAAAAAAGTTTTTTTTTTTAAATACGTTATACTGTGTGCATAAATGGGTCGTGAAAAACGTTACAATATAAAGTGTTACTTAGAGCTGGGTGAAAACAGTGCTTGTTGTGTAATAAAGAACTTAAGGCTCATATTGGAAATGTCAAGCGTCATTATTCCTCATTACACAGTGGGCATATTGTTATGGAAGAAGGTGAATCTTCAAATTCGCCACATCAAAAAAAGAAACTAAAACTTCAACAAGTTTCCCTAAACATGAACAGAAGTGAATTTGTTAAGTCAGTGGTTAAAGCGGTAACAGAAATGTAAATGTAATTCCGCGTTTTTGACAATCAAGCGTTTCAGAATCTTCTGCAACCGTGGACAGATGGTTTTGGAATAAAGTATAATTCTAAATCGATTGGTGTGGCCATAAATGACATGGCAACATCTACTACTATTACTATTTAATTCTAGGATAATCATTATAATTGTATAACCACTTATTACTAATTAGCTTTATAAATTTTTACTATAATTTTGTACGCAAGAGTTTTAAAATTGTCAAATAAAAAAATTAAATTTTAAGTTTTCGGTTCTTTTTTCTTCTTTTCATGTACAAAATTTTACTGAAAAAATAAATATCTTATTTTTTGTGTTTGCTTTTATTTTTTTAAAGTGATGAAAACAATTTTATTTTGTACGGATGAAAAAAATTAAATTTTCGGTTCGTAATTTTTTGTACAAAAAAAAAATAATTTTCTTGAAAACTTTTTTATGAGAACTTTATTTTTTTTGAACTTTAAGAAACAATATCAAACAAAATATTTTTATCATTTTTTGTTGTTTGTACAGTTTAAAATATTTTTCGAACACCAATGATAAATATTTTTTGAAAAACATAAAAAAAAAGTTTTCCAGTCCTTTTCGTGGTTTAAGACATATTTTCTGGTGATTTAGTAAACAATTCTTTACTTGTATATTTGAAATTATATTACTTTACTTTTCGTGAAATATCACTAAAGCCTTTTTAAAACTTTTAAGATATGCGTTCACAATCAAAAAAACATTTTCACTTGGTGTTCATAATAGAGCAACAATTGTTTTGTAACTACACACATTTTGCATCAACAAGAAACCGTTTGCAAATTTAGCCACAACAATATTAAGCATTTATTTTTATTTTTGTAAACATTTTGTTTAAATTTTCATTCAAAACTAAATAAACTTATTTTAAACGTCAGAAACAATTTCATACAATGTTAAATGTTTTATTAACACAGTTGGGCAAAAGACAAAAAAAGTCAGTGTAGAGAGAGAACTTAATTATGTGATTGTAATTGAATTTAGCATGTTGAATACAAATATGTAGTTTATTCAATCACGTCTAGTTAACATCTTCATGATTTCATGTCTTATTTTATTCATAATATACCTGGATTTCTAATACATGATAAAAATGTGTAAATACTAATTTGCATGAAATAATTTTGAAAATAATCATTTGTAAAAGATCAAAACGCACAAATAGTTCTCAAATTATAATAAAATGTATGTACCATAACCGCCTTATTTCGGTCGAAAATTATTCTAGTTCATAAAAAACTAGACATGATAGAAAAAACTGAAAACGGATTTGAATTTAGCGCTTTAAAATCTTTGTATTTCATATATTTTTATTTAAAACGATCTCTTTTTGACGACCAGTGTAATTAATAAAATATGGTTCCTTAAACATTTCATTAAGTATTTTTTTAAATTTTATTTAGCGTTTTTTAGCGCTTTTTGATTGGGGTCACGGCGCTTTTTGATTAGAAATAGTTCACAACCCTGCTAAAGAAACTGGTCAAGATTTTTACAGTGCGTAGATATGACCACTTACATCGATTTCTTGCAAAAAGTGAAAATTGAGTTGACTCTATTTAGAGGAAACAGTGCCATATGCAGGCTTTATGATATTAACTTTTGAGAGTTGACTTTCAACGGCAGGTTTTTAAATAGATAAATGTTGTACCAAAAAAAATTAAGAATGTTACGTTCTTCAAATACAACATACAATTGATACAACGATACAAGGGGTTTTGTGAATACGGTATTTGTATATTATTTTTTTAACTTTTTGTTTGCTAGTGGTAAAAAACGGTACAAACAGCGTACTAATGATACTAAAGTATCAACTTGGAACCTTTTCAAAGATCTTGACACTTTTTATGGCCCTTTATTTAAATTACCATTTCGTGACACTTTTTTAGCCCTATTTAGATATTGAACTTACATTTTGTTTTTTTGGCAACACTGCTTTACCAGCTTTTGTACGTAGTAAAAACTTTCATGTCGCCAGCAGCTTTTATATGCACAGCGTGCCCTAAATCACCTAATGTAATATACTTACTTATGGCCTCTTAATAAGTAAGTATATCATCAGATGTAATATGATAGAGTATCACGATTGACCTCTGAATCCACTGCGCCGCGCCGTCATTTTTGCATTCAGATTTAATTTAAATTTTAAAAGTTTCGATATCGGGTAAATATTTCTTAATAATACTTTCCTTTTTTAAGTTTAGGTGCTTTAGAGAGTATACGCTTGAGATCTTCAATCTTTAAATGTATTTCAGAATCCATGGGTTCATTTTGATTGCTAGGGCTGGATGGAGCTGTTTTATACACACTACAATGCAAAGTTGGGTACGTTCGTAAATGCATAAAAACTGTGAATTTTTTGTTTGATGCATGATTACCAGTTGCAAAGTTGGGTACGTTCGTAAATGCATAAAAACTGTGAATTTTTTTGTTTTTGTTTGATGTATGATTACCAGTTGCAGTTATAATGCTGATGCTTTTTTACTGCATAACAGCTTTGCAAAGTTTGCTTTTTTTAACACGTGCTAATTTTAAAAATTTTCACAAGCGAACATATAAAAATGTTAACAATATTTTTTACTGAACTATTACTAATTTGCGTTCGCGTACACAAAATAAACTTAAGGGCATGTCAGATGAAACTTCTTCGCTTTGCGTGACGGTTCTAACGTTGACAGAAAAGCGTAACGCAATAGGTGTATGTCACTATAAACACATTGACAATACACACATATTGTTTGTTAAAAAAAATAAATAAAAAAAATTATAAAAGCAGACTGTCAAAGCGCGCAAAAATATGAGAGTTGCCTAACTTTTCGCTTTGCTCTGCGTTAAAAGTTTTTTATGTGACATGTTTCGTATAAGTATGAATATTTCATCTTGGATGTCAAAGCGAATCTCTAACGCAACGCGAAGCAAAAGTTGCATCTGACATGGCCTTAAATGAGAACGCAAATTGAGAGCGAAAAGTGACAGTTCTTGTCTGAGTATTTACAATTTAGGTCGGTCATACATTATTATATCACACTAGGGGCGACTCCTGGGCATTTATGGGACTTTTTCTTTAATGTAGGTATTTCTAGTCTGCCTTGTACATTTTTAGCGGGTAGGTATGTTAGAAATAAATGGTTGAGATGAAAAATAAAGTGGGGTTGGTCATACATTTTACCCATCTAGGGGCATCCTAGGCGCTGCAGGGGCCAAATTTAAGAATTTTATTAAACCACCATATGTGTATGGTTGAAATTCTTAAATTTGGCAACTGCAGTGCCAAGGATGCCCCTACACTGAACCAAAAAACGCTATTTAAAACAAAATTTTGCGTTTTTATTTTAAAATTGCAGCAATTTTTTTGAAAAAATTTTAAAAACAAAAATGTTTAATTTTATTTTAATAGAAACGGTGTGGTTTACAAAATTAGGCAATAAAAATCATATTTGAAACAAAAATTTACGTTTTTGTATCAATAAATATTATTTTTTAACTAAAAGTTTTAAGAACAAAACATTTTTCTTTTATATTAAAAGGCAGCATTTTTGTTTTTCTTATGAGAAGCAGAAAAAACATTCTAAAATTAAAAATTTTTCGTTTTTGTTTTAAATAGTTTAACAATTTTGAAAAACATATTAAAATCAAAATAGTTTTGTTATTGAAAATAAAATAAATATTTTAATTTTAACAGTTGACAGCAACCTTTTCTATATACATTAGGGTGGCCGTTATTTACTTTTTTTTTATTTCTTAGATTTTCGCCCCTCAAATCGGTTCATTTTTATGTAAAAAAAATACAAAAAAATTTCGTAGCGAGAAATTGTGTTTTAGGGGGGGCGTCCGCCCCCCAAAGTTTGCCATCAAGCCATTTATTCAAATGTAATTTGTTTGCATATTACTATCTCTTAAAAACAACATTTTACAAGAATACGATATATGGCAATATTTTAGCTCTTCTAGTCAACAACATTAGCTTCGAAGAAAGTTTTTTGCTAAAATTAATATTTTAGAAAATAATTAAGAAAATAACAACAAAATACCAAACTTTTTATATACGTTTGAAATATATAAAAGTCGGATTTAATGTCAAGTGACAAAATTTTGAAATCGATGTCTTCCGATTAGGATGAAATTTGCACCAAGGTTAGTCCTATTGGATGGTAGTTTAGACACAAATTTTCAACAAGATCGGTCAAAAAGTTTCAGAGTTAGAGGGGGTAAAAGTTTGCCATACAGGTGTTCTATCTCATAAATCAAACAAAAAAAGTTCTCCATACAACTAACGGCCACGCTAATATACATATGTCAATTTTTCTCTACAGTGTTAACGCCATTTTTTTCAAGCGTCATTAAAAAAATATAGCTCGGAGCAGTGTCTTTAAAAAATTTAAAAAATTAAAGTGTCAGTGATTGAAAAAGTTAAAACTTTAAATATAAAAGCGAATTAATATATGTATTTAAACAAAAATTTTAATTATACCTAATTCAAAGAATATTGTATTCTATAAAACAAGCAAACATTAAAAAATGGAAGACCACTCTGATGAAAAGTATAATGTAAAGAATTCCATTAATACATATGTACCTACTAATCGTTTTTAGATCACAAAAACTAATTTTTACAGTCATCACTATAACTTAATGGAATTTTTATGTTTAGGTGCAGTTTTAATATTCAAATGCATAAACTCAACACAAAAAAGAAACGGCTTAAATTATTTTCAATGCCACATTCAATTCAACCGAATTTGCAATTTAATGCTCACAGGAATTGCACAAGTTTATGTTAAAAAAACTATTATTTTCTTAATTCCAAAAATAATTTTATTTTTTTTATTTTTTGACTCAAATATTTTTGTTAATTTTAGTTTAGGGATGCCAGATAAATTTGTTCTTCAATCCCAAATTTAAAATAAAAATTTCTTAAAACATCCCCTCTAAAAATAAAAAGCCTCCAAATAAATTATTTAGTCTTAATCAAGGCGAATTCAAACAGGTAAACTCATCTCGTCAGCCGTTCATCAGCTGTTTCCACGGCGAATTAAAAAATATGGATAAACGTCAAAATATGATTTTGTTTTGAGAAGAAGTTGAATGAAAAGTGTTAAAAATATTATTTTTATAATAAAAATATTTTAAAACTGCGAATGATTGAAGTGAATTTATTAATTTCTTTTATAAAAAAGTGATAATTTTAATTTTCAATAAAAAAATTTTGACAACCAACCAGAAAATTGTATAAACAAAATACATGGGGCTTTTTGTAGTTGTAGAGATGAGTTTACCTGTTTGAATTCGCCTTGGTCTTAATATTATGTATTAGTGGGGATTACTTTCATCTTATAAATTTTTTTTTAAATTTATGTTAGCATAGATAAGCACACTAAAACAATAATGTCATGCAACCAATTTTACAATTTGGTAATTATCTTTCAAATTTTGACCAAAAATCTACGTTATTAAAAGAAATGGAAGTTTTGATAAATTAATCTAAAATATTATTAATACATTTTAAATTTCTTGTACCTATGACTGCTGGTAACAGTTGTGAGTTAGGAGCAGTAGGTTGTAAACCCAAGGCTCTTAGCCTTTTGGTGGGGCTGCCATCTATGATATAGCTGAAAAGGCACAGCATTTCTTATCTTAGCCGCTCGCTACGAGACAGACGCTGGGTGAAGGTGGGTTGTTGAGGTGCATAGTTTGGGGCGGCACCTACTCGTCGGTGAAGCATAAAGCACTCACCCGCTGATTGTCCGGGACTGCTTATTTGTGCTAAAGCACTTATTCGCAGCTAATCTTTATATCTAAAGGCCGTTCACTATCCGCAACCTGTGACCCGTCCGGCGGCCTTCAGCTCGGCATTCGCGAAGACACCCTTCAATATCTACGCGGTTGGCACTATGCGGCCACGATTTGGCGTAAAAGCAACAAATAATAATAATAAAGACTGCTGGTAAAAATATAATACTTAAAGCATCATATGCATATTGGCAAGCATTAACGGATTCTGACTAAAAATCCACGTTTAACCATTTTATGTCGTTTACGAACTTGATATTTTCACAACTTCAGAACTTTTCAAATGTGGAGAATTAGAGTTTTATAAACGAGGCCACAAACACAACCATTTAACGCGTAAAATATTAATTGGCTTAGCCATTCGGAATGTTCTGGAAATCGAAAATGCAAGATACTAGAATTTTGAAGATGTTTATAATACTCTTTTAATTTAATTTGTATAATTTTTATTATAAAATTCTGTTTAATAAATTAATATTTGTATAATATTTGTCTTAAAATTCTTTTATTACAGAAATCTTATTGAAAAATTACATATAACATTTTTGCAAACAAATCTATCAATAATTTCCCCAAAAATAAAAATTTGATATCAGAACCCACAATCTGGTAGCCCTATTTTAGTCAACTGTTTTTTACAAGGCGAATTCATTTATATCTTGCAACCAAGGTATATATACACAAGCAAGGCGAATTCAAACAGGTAAACTCATCTCTACAACTACAAAAAGCCCCATGTATTTTGTTTATACAATTTTCTGGTTGGTTGTCAAAATTTTTTTATTGCAAATTAAAATTATCACTTTTTTATAAAAGAAATTAATAAATTCACTTCAATCATTCGCAGTTTTGAAATTTTTTTATTATAAAAATAATATTTTTAACACTTTTCATTCAACTTCTTCTCAAAACAAAATCATATTTTGACGTTTCACCATAATTTTTAATTCGCCGTAGAAACAGCTGATGAACGGCTGACGACAAGGTGAATTCGCCTTGTACACAAGGTAGCAAGGTATATTTATAGCAGGTAGAGCCAGCTGTTTATTTTTTAT
This sequence comes from Pollenia labialis, assembly GCA_949318255.1. Classification (NCBI taxonomy): domain Eukaryota; kingdom Metazoa; phylum Arthropoda; class Insecta; order Diptera; family Polleniidae; genus Pollenia; species Pollenia labialis. The sequence continues at coordinate 71,524,425 of OX439140.1, forward strand.
TTGCTTGTTTTGCGATACGAACTGTCAAATGTTGTATAGCAAACAAGTAAAGAAGTTTTTTCTCTTTATCTTTTGTCTTTTTTGTCTTTTATCAGCCCCTTTGCTTTTTGACAGTTTGTATCGCATAACAGCAATAAAAAGCCCTGTTGTTTGTTTTATTGTACAATTGTTGTAATCTTGCGGCTACCTGCTATAAATATACCTTGCAAGGTAGACTCATTTGGGAGTGTAGACATGCTGCTCTATAAAAACAACCGAGTGGAACTGGGGGGTTATTATGTAATACGATTCGAAAGAAAAGATTTACGAATTCGTACAAATTGTATTATGTAGTACGTTTTTCGAAAATTTATTTTCGAACGTTCGGAAATATTTTCTTTTTGTGGGATTTTTTTACCCCTTTTCCTAAATTATAAATTACCCTTTTACAATTGCAACTATATAATACGAAAGCAAATGTCAGTTCATTTAAATTTTTCGTAAATTATTCGAAAGGTGCTGCGCTTGCGAAAACAATAAAAATTTAAAAATGTAAGTAATTAAATAAAACTTTTTACAAAAAGTGTAAAATATAATTTAAAACATACGATTTCCTCTATATTCAGAACTGTGAGTGACTTGAAATCACAATTTATACTGTGTTTGTTGTCACAACTCCTTGTTTTTAGTCTGAAAATTTTTATACATAGTAATTTTTTTTAAATTTGGGTTGTGTTTAGGGAAAGCTTAAACAAAGCAATGTTTACAAAACCAAGACAGAATATGGTGATGGTTGATTTTATAATTGCACATGCATGTTGAGCAAAGGGGCACCTCAATGTTGCAAATGCTAAATGCAAGTCGAAGGATTTGTGGCAAAGACTATCAAAGGATTAAGATGCGGTTGGTCTACCGTATCGTGAATTGAAAAAGTGAGTTTTCATTTAATCGATTTTGTATTAACTATTTTTACAAATGTGCTATGTTACTAGGTATGAGAAGAGTTAAATGTCTGTTTTCGGTTGAAGTATAAATGCTCATCGTTACTTGGCCAATTACTCCAGGTATTCCACATTTATTAAAAAAAAACCATCTTTTCGCCTCCATCTTATTTTCTTCAGTCATTTCAAAGATAATATGCTTCGGACAAATATTTTGTTCGATTATTTCGCATACCTCAGATAAACATATGGAAATTGATGAGTGTGAAAGTCCTACAAGACGATCTTGGTCAATCTGATGTTGGTATCCACCTTGTACCAAACATTTTAATGTTGAAGCTAATTTCATCAAAGGTGCAATGACTGCCGATCTTTCAGGTGGCTTTAAATCACCCTACATATGTATATAATACAATTATTTACATACATAAATGAATTTTTATTAAGCCGAAAGTTTTTTACGAAACTAAAAATAGTATTTTTATAATTAAATTTAATAATTAAAAATCTTTCTTACGTAGTATTATCAAGGCTCATAATGTCGGAAGTATCGGATGTATTTCTGCAATTGCATCACTTTCTTTCTAGTGAAAGATTATAAAATTTCTAAAATAACCATGGATTGCTAGTGAAGATTGGTCAAGAAATGACAGAGTTACAGAGGACAAGCTTCATTGAAAATTTTATGATTTTGTTCAATTTTGCTCTTTTTAAGTTATTTTTTTTAACCAATGATTTAAAAATCTTAATGAACATTTTACGCCCAACAAGACATAGATTGGTACAAAAATGACAAATCTACAGAAGATTTAGTAAATTAACCCACATAGAAATTCAAAAGTTTCAAGCAATTTTTAATATTTATTGTTACTAATAATTTAGCTTTGTATATTTATTTGTTGTGGGTTAATTCAATTAATCTTCTGTAACTTTATCATTTTTGCACCGATCTGGATCCTATTGGGCACAAAATGTTCGTATTGAATATGCTAAAATTTTATTTGTTGGATATTTGCATTTCAGTCACAGCATCTTTTTTAAAAACACAAATAACGGTTATTTTGGAATATCTCAAAAACTGTTCTACTTTTGACAATTCTGACTTCATATTCCGATTCAGCGGAAAATTTTACATAAAGATTAGGTGTAAAATTCATTTGGTCAAAAAATTGTCACGTAGTGTTATTTGTTATTTTATTTTGTTTGCAAGTTTTCACTTATATTCACATTTTGCGGAAAATTTAACGTTTTTTAATTAACGCTTGTTTTTCAAAAAATTTCTGTCAATATTGACAGCTACTGTCAAATTTATCGGCTATAAATTTGGCAGCACTTTGTTTTTCCCTTTTTTTAACAAATACAAATCTGTGGGGCTTTCGAACGGATTAGAAAATACCATTTCATTTTCGATACGGAAATTTCTTTCGAAAGTATTTTCGTTTCGAATCGAATTACATAATAACCCCCCTGAATTGTCAAAATTGTCTTCATATAAATTTAACGCACACATGTACAAAATTTGGCTCATATACATGGAATTTGACATTGGTGTTCTAACTTAGGTAAACAGCTGACAAACATATGGGCCAACGAGTTTACCTTGTGTAAATATACCTTGATTGCAACCAGTGATGTCAGATGTAGGGAAAATTCCCTACTTGTAGGGAATTTTTCTCCAAAAATCAGACTGTAGGGAAAAAAGAAAGATATATTATTTTCGTAAAAATGTAGGGAATTTTTCCCTTGCATGTAAATTAAAATATAATCTAACTGACTTATAAGAAAACCTCTGTGGTATCACAGAAGAATGACTAAATTTTTTAAGTAGTAGTAAAAAAAAAAATTTAAATATTCAAAATGTTGTGAAAAGTTTAATGTTGATGCTAAACTTCTTACTTAAGAATGGCTAACCCTGGAATATAGTTTTTCAGAAGAAGAAATTAATTCTCTTTCAAAGATGGATTTGGAACCATTTTGGTTATAAATATTAAAGTCCGAGAACTTCAAAAACTGAGTCACGAGGCTTAAAATTCCATATGTATTCTTAGATCATACAATCAAAAATGTTAAATTGTACAAGCTTCCGTTGTACAGAAAGTCATTTTAAGAATATGATATCGTAAGTGCTTTACAACTGATTTTTTATACGTACACATACCAACATATGTGACAGCGCATAGAGAAAGGGACCTAAGGGTAAAAAAAATCAATTTTTTTTTTGATGTGGACAACATCTGAGCATCGAATGAGACAGATCTCATGCCCCAAAAAAAACCGGGGTTTACCCTTAGGTCCCTTTCTATTTTGCGCGTCACATATGTAGATTTTTATTTTATTTTTTGTTTTTTGCTCAAACTAATTGAAATTTATTTGATGTATGTTATTGTTTTTTGATTATAGTAATTAAAATTTACTATATTGAATTAGTAATAATATTTGAGTTTTACTAATATGTACCTAATATAAGGTAGGGAAAATTGTAGGGGAAACATATTGCTGTTGTAGGGAAATGTGGGGATTTTTTTATGCAAACGTAGGGAACTATTTAAATTTCATCTGACATCACTGATTGCAACTTATTTTTGATTGCATTCATTTGAATTGCATTAACACCTCCAGCGTCTCCTGACAATTCGTAGTCCAGCTACCATCAGCTTTCTTAATGTAGCTAGGGACAGCCGGGCAAGAAGCCACTATTTTGCGCAACCAGTTTGTCTCCGAGGAGCCTTCCACGCCGCTTCCCAGACGTTTAGCCATATTGAATAACCTACGACAGTCCCAGGGAAACTGTGCAACCTCAGGGCTCCACTATGGTGGCTCGCCACCCTCCTTTCTAACTACTGGCCTGCAGGTGCCGTTGCCTGACGCAGTACCCCCATTAGGAATTCCACTGCCATTTCAGTATCTGTAATGACAGGGACTGAGCTCAGAGAGTTAGCGAGTGGACTAGCCTGATAGTCCCACTTCATTATTATCCTTTTCACAAAAGTACACACTCCCAAGTGGCTTGAACCTAATTGAGACTCAATATATATATGGTCCGAAAAGGAGCAGTCATTTGAGACCACCCAGTTACGTACTAAGTCAGAGTGTTCCGAGCTGACCAATGTCACATCGAGAACTTCTTGCCTATTAGCTACAATGAACGTAGGTTCCGCGCCTAAGTTTGCTATTTCTAAATTACTGTTACAGATAAAAGAAAATAGCGACTCACCTCTAGTGTTGGTATTGAAGCTGCCCCACGTGATGTGGTGCGCATTAGCATCAGCACAGATAACCACCGGTGTACCCATGGTGCCAGATTTGGCTACTAAGCGACGGACGAGCCTATTGGGTGGCTCATCATCATGGTCGTGCGCCATATAGCCCGACACGATCCAGATCAACCTGTCAACCATCTCTAGGGCCGCTGAAGTTGTGTCCTCATCACTGAAATCAGACAGAATGAAGATATCCAACGTATTATTAGCCAAAATGCAAGATCTAATTTTACCTGGACCTTTGGCATATAGGAGCTTATAGCCCTTATGGCTAAGTCCGCAAACTCGATCCTTGTGGATCCATGGTTCTTGGACCATTACCAGCTCCTCCTTCCTTTCTACCACCCGGAGGAGCAGTGCAGCGGATGCTGCCTTAGAGTGGTGAAGGTTTATCTGCGTTACCTTCACCATGTTTAGTATCGACGGCCGTGACATTGGCGTCCTGCTGGTCTGATTCCAGGAGGGCGTCCTCATCAGCCAATTCACCCATGCGTTCAAAGAGGTCACCCAGCATGTCAGAGACGGACAGGGTGTCTTCTTTGTGACATTGATGAACGGAAGCGTCATTCGTGCAGTCCTCGGACTGCGTAGGTTCCACAACCTTTGGAGCGGGCTCACCCTTGTCATCACCTCGGTATACACTGAGCAAGATAGTACTAAAACCATAGTAAATCATGCCCTGTTTCTCCCTGAGTAACTTCAAGGAGTCCTGATTCAGGAATTCGATCGGCGTTCTTGAGGATCCTTCAGCTGCTGAAACCTTCACAACTTTCCAGTTATGAGTTGGAAGTTGGGGGTTGCAGCACTGAATAATCTTCAAGATTTCCTCCGGTGCTGAGGGTTCCGCTGGGATGGTTATGATGGATTTAGGTCTCCGTGGTATCTCACTCACCAAAACCATGTCGAGCCTAGCAGCTTCCCATATGGTTTTCCTCTCAAGCAGCAAATAGGAAAAATAAAAAGTTTTTCCTGTCATTTGTTGAAAGGGATTTTGCATATTAAGCCGACGATATATAAATATATACATTAACTTAAGTAAAATACGATAAAAAAAATAACGAAACTTAAAAATTCATTGCACTAACATATTCAAAATTTTAAACTGCAAGTGTTTCAGAGTTCAGTAGGAGTATGAACAGAACAAGCATGGCACGACATTTTCCATACGATTTGACAGAAAAAAACCGGCGATCACAGTGAAATAAAATTTATTTTAATTTATAAAAAGAAAAACCAATATTAGTCATGCTTTTAAAAATAAAGACGACAAAGATGACAGGTTACGAAAAAAATTATAAAAAAAAAGTCAAAAATTTTATAGATGACAGCCAGTAAAAATAGATAATTATCCTCTTTTGTTTGTTTTTGTTTGTTTGATTTTTTTTTTTTTTTTTTTGTTGAAGAAATATTCTTAGTATGTATATATATGATGATATTTATATCAAAGTATATTTTTATTCTTAAAAAAAAGTACCTATGGTCACCTTACATTTGGGTTAACTTTGGACTAGTCCTAGTCCCTTATGGGCTAGATTTTACAGTAGTGTAATTTGCTGGGTACAGGGCTGGGCAGTATTTGAAATACTTGTATTTGAAATACGTATTTAAAATACAAATACGTATTTTGTATTTGCATTTTAAATACATGACGTGCAAGTATTTTTTATTTTAAATACGTGTCCAGCAAGTATTTTGTATTTTAAATACATACAATAAATAGAAGTAGTTTGTATTTTGTATTTTAAATACATAAAAACGGGAGTATTTTGTATTTTAAAAACATAGTTTACAAAATATATTTTTCAGTTTATTGAAGATTGTTTGCATTATGATCTACCAAAAACTAGAATCGCTAAAGAACGTATCAGAAGTAGAAGCACCAGTAAAGAAGACGATGATTTTGTTGTTTTCGTAGATAGAAATAATGGTGAATCTAGGACATCAAATTTGGAGTTGGAATTTGTCAGTTTCCTCAGTGACAAGAGCAAAGACATTATTACTCTTGACAGCTATCCAAATATAAAAAGAGTATAATAGAATTGAATACAAATTTGTGCTCATCAGGACCTGTAGAAAGATTTTTTTCTTCAGCAGGTTTTTTTTCTTCAACAAGAAACTGTTTTCTGCTACATTCAAAAATCTGATATTTATGAAAGGAAACAATTGTTTTGTTTATTAGTTTTATCTAATTTATTTTTTGGTTTGAATAAAAATAGTTCGCTAACTAAAATTTTTCTGCACCTAAAAAATGCTTAAATTAGCCTAAAGAGGAAAATAATATGCGAATACAAAAACAAAATACATATTTGCAATCGTGAGCAAATTACATTTAATTTGAGTACCCACACATATCACTAAGTAGACGGGCCAGTTTTTGGATTCCAGGGGGCCCCACGGGCCTCAGCGCCCTTAAATTTTAATTTTGGTTTTTTTCTTTTTTTATTCTGAATTGGGTGGCAAATTTTTTTTATTTTGTTTCGTAGCCCTTTAAGCTGCACTTCAGCCAAATCACATATTTCTATGAAAACTAAAAACGTCCATAACTCGAAAACTAAGCGTTTGCGCCAATATTTTTATTTTATTTTTTCTTCTTATTTTTCAATTTCCTATCCCCCTAGGTACTTTTTTTTTATTTGGAGCTGCGTCGGTAAACTAGATTTAAGCCTAAAATACCTTTAATTAAACATATATGCATGAACTAGTAAAGGCACAAAACGTGGACTTCTTGTTAACATAAAACAAACTTTGACTAGACAAACACTATTCTTCAGGTCTCGTTGCTGCGAAATTAACAATGTTAGAGCAAAAAATGTCATCTGGTAAAGTGATGCAACCTGTTTATTTTACGATGAAAGGCACCTTGCTATGTGGGAAATACCCCCACTTGGAATTTCAGCTTATTATTTTGACTTATTGATGAAGCACTCAGCTGTTTTTGACTGTGCAAAACATTCACAATGGATTTTTATTAAAAACCCCCACCAATTAGCATTTTGGCATTTGGAGTGAAGAAGAGATAATATACAGGAAAAAAATAAAAAATATATTGAAGAGCCATTTTGGAAAATACAATTCCGCCATATTTTACCGGCTTTTTTCAAAATATTTACATTTTTATAAAATGTAAACAAAGCAAAAAGTTTATTTAAATTAACAATTATTGCAATATTTTACGAAATTAAGTGAAAGGTTGCTTGAGCAGCTGTCTGACAAAAATATAGGCAGTCGTTCCAGTAACGCGACTGCAAAAGAAAAAAGTGAAAAAAATAATAATAGAGACAAACCAAATTGTTAACAATAGTAAGGAACATTGTGTAAAGAAGTTAAATTTAACCACTTCATACTTTTATTTTAGAAGCAATGATGAATAGTCACAATTTTGCGTTGGGCTCTGGCAGCTCCGCACCCATTGTGAATAATTTGTCGCTTGCATCGGCCGCAGTGCCCGTATCACATAGTGCTACAACTTCTCCTCTGTATTTCACACATATCTTACCAACTAGTACCACAATAATCGAACAGCCGCCCTACTCCACAGACTTAGAAGAACAAATTGGAGGCTGTTCGGTGGGTGAAAGTTTTCTTATAGAGGAAATAATTGATGAACGTGATGAAGAGGGTAACATAGTCATAGATACGGGTGAATTCTTTATATCAGGTGATAGTATTCAATATTATGCTGTTCCTGAATCAATGCCGCCACAAATTATAATGCAACCCTCAAGTTCTTCATCAACCGATTCCCTGGCAGCATATACAGCCGGATGTGTTGTTCAGGGAGGTGAAGACATTTTGGCAGACTCTTGTGATGCCAACGAAGTGCTCGATGAATATGTTACATCCCAATTAAATTTGGAATCAAACCAGTTCGATATATCGTCAAACAACCTGGTAGCATCCAGTCACATTAAAATGGAACATTTCGACAGCAGCAGCCCGCTGGTAATCAAACATGAAAAATCGGACGATTCGGAATATACCTGTAAAAACAACAAAGAAAGAAAAGAAAAAATGAGATTAAATGAAAAACTAAAAAAATCTCAGACTACAAAGCGCTGGAAACAAACGAAAGTACCCATACGTATTACACAAGATGAATTTAATGTCACTTTATGGTCTGCACTTAATTCCGAAGACGAAGAAGATCATGAGGACAATTTGTCAGGAGACCTAGATCATGGCGTATTGAAGAAGGAACCTAACGATATATTGCTTAACTCAAGTGCGTTAGAAGAAGAGCAACGCGTCAGTCGTTTTTTATTGCATGAACCCAGCAGTAAAGTGCATGTGCATGAAGGTCTATCCCCAGCAGAATACGTCATAGTTCCCGATCCATTTACCGGCGATATTGTTGAAGAAGAAGTGGAAACTGCACACGAAAGTATTATTCAAGAAATAAAAAGGGAGGAAACGATATTAAATTCAAAATCACATGATGAGTTTAGTTCAAATGAGCAGATTCTGCATGCAGATGATTTTGCAGAAACGGAATCGATATTACAACATACTTCGATTCAAACAGATGCATCTTTCTTAAGTAATAATAATATTTTAAGTTGCCCAGAACAGTCTCCAACAGTAGAATCGACAGTAAAACTGAAAAGTATGACCTTAAAGAAGGCAATAATCCCGTCTATTAAAAACACCATTAATACCGCGTCTCAAACTGCATCAAACACATCAACGGCACCTACAACTTCAGTGCATGGTCCACCATACATCACATCTACTGTTGCTGCATCGGGGAACATTACAGGTTTTCGCTGTACATTTCGTAATTGTAATAAAGAATTTCGCAATCACTCAGCTATGCGTAAACACTCCGCCACACATGGACCTCGGGGTCATGTTTGCGCTGAGTGTGGCAAATCATTTGTTGAAAGTTCAAAACTAAAAAGACATCAATTGGTCCATACGGGAGAAAAACCTTTTGAGTGTACTTTTGAAGGTTGTGGCAAAAGGTTCTCCCTTGACTTTAATTTACGTACACATGTTCGTATACATACCGGCGATCGCCCCTACCATTGTCCGGTTGAAGGGTGCCACAAATGTTTTGCTCAGTCAACCAATCTTAAGAGCCACATGTTGACCCATTCGAAACCAAAACGTAAATGGCCCAGACCGGTCAACAATAAACCTTTGTTAGCCCGCTACGGGCGTCTGGAGTTAGGAGAAAATCCAAATTTGGTGTATTTGGAGGCTAATGAACAATACGGACCAGTTTTAGACAATTCATAAACCAATTTCGTTTTTATTTCAAAGTTTTTTTTTTAATGTATAGCATTGTAAAGATATGAAAAAGAAACTTAGCATTCATACACTTTTAAAAAATTTTATAAAAATAAATTTGTAAATTTTAATATTTTCCACCTTGTTTTTCTATAATTTGATTAATTTATGCTGCGTGTTATTAATGAAATTAATAAATAAAGAATATAAGATATTTTTATTACGAAAAACATACATAGTATATATAAATAGTTTGATAGTTATTTAAATTACATGCATATTACTTCTTTCATTTGTAACAATGTTTATAATATTTTTCATTAATTTATGTTTTAATTTGATTTGGATCAAAGAAATATAATTAAATAATATTGAATTAAAAGTTAGTTTGTATATGTATATACTAATTATAAAAGGTTTAAAAAATAAATATTGTACTTGAATAATATAAAATCTTTTTAATTTTGATGTAAAATATTGCTTAATGGGCTTATAAATATTAATTTTTATCAGGTATGTGTATCGGTTTCCAGATTTTGAAAACAACCCAATTTGAAAGCGATAGTATAGTTGTCAGTCAGGGGTGTCATAGAAACCAATTTTATTGGAATTGGATTTGAACCGACAAAAAAAAATACGTTGGTGTCATGAAATCCAATATTGTCGGTTTTTTTGTTCGAACTAAAATTAGTTTCACAGAAACCAATATTATCGGTTTTTTATTGAATACAAACCAAGCAGCTTACAGATCTTGTTTTTAATTGGAAATACATATAGTTGTTAAAAGCTTAATATTTTTATTTTTAATTTCAAAAGTTTTTGTTATTCGTGCTCAATTCCCAGTTTTTATTCTTGATAAAAACACTTGAAATTTATTGTTGATGGGATAAGCTATTCCTATGCGCATTTCACTGGTTGCTTAGGCCAGATCATCAGGAAACTTCATCCATAAAGATTTTAGAAAAACTAAAGATATTAAACCAAATAAAAATGTTAAACGTATAAGACATAGCAACAGTTCTACTTGTAATAATATCAAAGCTTAAACAAAACAACATCAACAATAAACAGTGGCTTTATCTCATCTTACATTCCCCGCTACAATTAGTTGAATTTCTCTCAACATTAATTGTAGTCAGCGTTACCGTTGGTGCCACTAAAGTAGCAATTTGCCACTTTTTCGACTGCTTGGATACTATTTGGCCACTTTTACAAAATGCACCCAAATGTGATACTTTTTGTAATTCTTGCCACTTTTTTGATACTTTTTACGTTAGGAAAATATACTTTTTTTCATTCTGTTTTGTTATAACTCCCATACTAGCCTTGAAAATTGGGTTCCAAGTGAAGACATTCTACGAAAGTATAGAAGTCGTTTTAAGAACAACTAATTGTAAAAAAATATGTATGTAACTGAATATTAATAAATAACACATTGAAAAAGTTTGTTTAACCATTCTAACTGATTCTTATATTTTTTGGAATGCTTAAGACAAAATGAGCACAGTTTTCTCCCATCACGTCACATTTATCAGATACACCAATTATTGTAATTTCGGAAGATGTTTTGTACAACAATTAATAACAAAATCGAGTGGTATAGTTTTTTTGTAAAGCTGATTACAATAATTTGAAGCAATAATAGACGAATTTGGATAAAAACTAAATATCCTATACTAAAGAAATTAAAACACTTGCACTTAAATTTAGTAGCATGTATGAATGCCGTGTATTTATTTGTATTAAAGTGCGAAACTGATTAAATATAACGAATTTTAAAAAGTGATATTTTCGTTTTTTTGTTTAGGATTTCTGATAAATGTGACGTGATGGGAGAAAACTGTACTCATATTTGGCCATAGCATTCTAAAAAACATAAGAATCTGGTGGAATGAGCAAATAAACTTCTAAAAAAAATTTTAAGACCTGTGCAATACAATGTCTTAAATAAATCAAAGAAAATTTATTCAGAAAGAAAAGTACAAGAAATTTATTACTTAATGTATATATAAAACAAATTACATAAATATCTTCTAATTGCTGCAACAATGTCAGAATTCAAAAAACATGTTTGGCAGAAAACGAGTTTACCGTTTTTGAATTACCAAAACATTAAAGAAAATATTCAATATTTTTTATTTTTCGAATTTATTCTATGAGTTAAATTTCAGTTATGTATTTTTATAAAGCTTTTTTGTAATAGTCATATTTCTTCAATTTTTCAAAAATGACTTTATACACTACCAGACTATTATATTAAGGGTCCTCATGATATCGTTTATAAGTCTCGTAATCTGTGCAAACTGTGCATTTTTACGCCCTCGTAAATGAACTGTCAAAAATTGTATGAGAATTCATTTACACAAAAATTTGCCCAACAATTTTGTCTCGTAAACTTGCGCTGTTCAATTGTGCAATTATACAAACAGATCTTTTAATGATTTTAACGTCGTTTTCAATGAAAAATCCAAGTGTCTATAAATCACAAACAATAAATTCTAGCAATAATTTCAGTAAATTGGTCTTTTGGCTTTCTTTGAGCATTTTTAAAAGCAAATTTCTCATACATATTAATCACAAATTTAAACACAAATTTTTATATTTTTGAATTTTAATTTTTAATTTATTTTTGTATTGACGTTGTTTACAAACTGACATTAATTGTTTAAAATTACACAAAAGTAAAAAAAGGGGCTTCATCAAGGCCCATCTATCAGGTCTGCTTACTTGTACAAAAACAAAATACGATTCTTTTTAGTTGTCAAAAATTTACTACCACATATACAAAGCAAAAGGAAAAAACGTGTATGTGTGGCATACCATAAACGAATACATGCACATGTAAACAACTTTTGACAACTAAAAAGAACATAAACAATGATCATCGGGCTTCTTGCACAGACCTTTTCAATGGGCCTTGGGCTTCATGAAACAAGACTCGTAAGTTAGCGCATTTGCACAAATGGCAATTTTAAGCACATCATGAGGACCCTTATTGTATTTTCTTGTTACATTTTACCTTAGCTTTCCGTTGGAAAGCAATGAGGTATATTGTATGTAAAGAAAAATTTACAATTATTAGGCACCAGCAGAATGTAATGCATTTTCTGGCCCGCTACGGCCTTCGTCAGCATTCTTTGTGTCACACTGGATAGTGATACCTTATAAATTGAATGTATTTAACTCAACAATTTTAACAAATAGAAACTGGGAATTATTTCCTTCCGAAGGTTACTTTATATTATATTCACAAAGAATGCTGACGAAGGCCGTATCGGGCCAGAAAATGCATTACATTCTGCTGGTGTCTAATAATACGAAAAATAAAAAATATTGAATATAATATAAAGTAACCTTCGGAAGGAAATAATTCCCAGTTTCTATTTATTAAAGAAAATATTTTATAAAAATAACTTCTCGAGAGAAATATTTATTTTAATTTTTGCAACAAATGAGCCATAAGTATATATGTCTATTGTAATACGATCAATTGTTTTTTAGTGCATATAATTACTACATATGTATATGTTTTTTTGTTATGTTTTTATACCATTTATAAAATGTTATTTAAATTTATAATAAATAGAAAAAAAACGTAAAAAATACATAATGTGGTGTACTTATTTTAATTTGAAAAGTTGTGCCACTTTTTTTTATAAAAATCCCCTTTTCGGTGCCACTTTTTTTTTAGATATCCCCTTTTTTTGGTACTTATTGAAAATATCCGACGGTAACACTGATTGTAGTTGTAAGTAGGTTAAGAAAAACAAAATAAAAACAACAACAACTTACAAAAGATGTTGTCAATTAAGTGTTTTTTAGGCCGTGCACCCGCCTGTTTATTATCAAAAAGTAATTTCAATTTTTGGGAATACAAAATTTTTAATTTCAAAAGTTTTTGTTATTCGTGCTCAATTCCCAGTTTTTATTCTTGGAATGTAATATGAGAAAAAACCACTGTTTATTGTTGATGTTGTTTTGTTTAAGCTTTGATATTATTACAAGTAGAACTGTTGCTATAAGTCTTATACGTTTAACATTTTTATTTGGTTTAATATCTTTAGTTTTTCTAAAATCTTTATGGATGAAGTTTCCTGATGATCTGGCCTAAGCAATTAGTGAAATGCGCATAGGAATAGCTTATCCCATCAACAATAAATTTCAAGTGTTTTTATCAAGAATAAAAACTGGGAATTGAGCACGAATAACAAAAACTTTTGAAATTAAAAATTTTGTGTTCCCAAAAATTGAAATTGCAAATATGCAACAATAGCAATGTATTGTTATATAAATGTTATGGCTTTTTTGAAATATTAAAATTTTTTCGCGATTTTGCAAATTTTTTATAATATTTTCCGACATTTGGTTTTTTAAACCAATTTAGCGATTTCAAATAAATTTTTGGGGTTGTTTCCAATTTTGCAATTTTTTGCGAATTTTATGGCCCTATTGCGGTTCTCCACTTTTGTAACAGTTTGGTTGTCTTTGGTAAATTCGCATTGCCATTCTCAACTCGGCTGGCAGTTGGCTTTTCAGTTGTGTATCTGGTTTTTTCGTGGTATTGCCGTTTGCAACTTTGTTAAAGTTTGGTCGACAGAAACGTTATAAGTACACAACTGCTAAAAAGTAGTTGAGTTGTTTTCAGATTTAGTTTACATTTATTTTTAAAAGAAAAAAAAATATCACTGCATTTAATAAATTCGTAGATCTTTGAAAATTACAACTAAAGCACAATTTGAGAGGCTTCCCAGCAAAAAAAATGGAAGTCATAATTTAAAAACGGCATCTTAATTACAACCACAGTAGCTAATACTACTTTTTAGCTTTAAAGAAGTAGTTTCGAAGTATAAATATGAAAAGAGATTTTGAATTGCACCTTTGTTTTTAAATAATTGTATAGAATGTAGTTGCCCCGGAAATTTTTGAAAAGGATTGCATTTCTAAAAAATGTTTGTATGTTCAGGAAATTAATTTAATTTTTATTTGCGCTTCTTGTGTTTGTTTTTATATTTATTGTTTATTTATTTCTATACATATTTACAATTGTTATTCTAATGAAAAAACCCAGCTATTGCATGTGACATTGTAGATTAGTAGCTCAATATTAAAATCGTTACCACTGCACTTTTGATAGCTCCCGTCAGGGAAAAATGGAAGAGCAACGCATAACTTTAATACAGGAGAATAGCCACTACGCAAACAGGTGTTTTTAAATGATCTTTAATTTCATCCAGCAAATAACAAAACGCTTCCTAGTTCAGTCGGAAATTACTTTTAAGTCTACAAATTTAAAATTATTATTTAGTTACTTGGCATTAGGTAAGTTCAAGAGGCTTGAAATCATCACGAATTTTTCTTCTGATACGTAGCACATCTGAACAAGAGTTTTCATTTTCATCATCATAAAATAAATCGACGCAACAACTAAAAATACATTTAGCTTAAAAAATTATTGAATTTTATAAAGTTTTCACTTGTCAAACGTTATATTTAAAGTTGGCAAATCGATATTTTAAGTTGGCAGCTTTATAGCAAACTCAACTAAAAAGAGTTGAGTATCACAAAACCTAAAAGCTCTGTTCCACATGCATAACGAAACAGTCCGAACTTGCACAAAGTTACCCAAAAGCGTTCCACATAACAATTTTTGTGCAATAAAGAGAGTAATTGAGAGAGTAATTTTTTTCATTTCCTGTACAAATTTGCACGAAATTTTTCTTAGGTAAGCCAAGATAGCGTCGACGAAATAGCGTCGAATTTGGGAATTTAAAAACCGGGAAAACAAAATACCCAAATTATGGGTATTTACAGAATAAGAACAAAAAGTTAGCGTCGAATTTAGGAATTTAAAAAGGGGAAGTAAAAATAACTAATATTTTTAATAAAAATACAAAAAATAGTTAACACAAATTAAAATATACACTTTTAGGAACACAATCAGCGATGCGTGCAAAAAATCGTTCGGTCTGTTCCCGAGATATTTGGGTTCATCCAAAATGGTCAGTAAAAAGCGTTGCTGATTTATCCCATGGAACACAGGCTTTTGCACGGTATAAACTGTATATATTCTGAAAGTTAATAGTTTTCCGGACAAAAAGAGCGAATCGTGCAACAAATTGCCCATCCCGTTCCAGAGAAATCTGGGTTCATCCAAAATGGTCAGTAAAAAGCGTTGCTGATTTATCCCATGGAACACAGGCTTTTGCACGGTATAAACTGTATATATTCTGAAAGTTAATAGTTTTCCGGACAAAAAGAGCGAATCGTGCAACAAATTGCCCATCCCGTTCCAGAGAAATCTGGGTTCATCCAAAATGGTCAGTAAAAAGCGTTGCTGATTTATCCCATGGAACACAGGCTTTTGCACGGTATAAACTGTATATATTCTGAAAGTTAATAGTTTTCCGGACAAAAAGAGCGAATCGTGCAACAAATTGCCCATCCCGTTCCAGAGAAATCTGGGTTCATCCAAAATGGTCAGTAAAAAGCGTTGCTGATTTATCCCATGGAACACAGGCTTTTGCACGGTATAAACTGTATATATTCTGAAAGTTAATAGTTTTCCGGACAAAAAGAGCGAATCGTGCAACAAATTGCCCATCCCGTTCCAGAGAAATCTGGGTTCATCCAAATTGGTCAGTAAAAAGCGTTGCTGATTTATCCCATGGAACACAGGCTTTTGCACGGTATAAACTGTATATATTCTGAAAGTTAATAGTTTTCCGGACAAAAAGAGCGAATCGTGCAACAAATTGCCCATCCCGTTCCTGAGAAATCTGGGTTCATCCAAAATGGTCAGTAAAAAGCGTTGCTGATTTATCCCATGGAACACAGGCTTTTGCACGGTATAAACTGTATATATTCTGAAAGTTAATAGTTTTCCGGACAAAAAGAGCTAATCGTGCAACAAATTGCCCATCCCGTTCCAGAGAAATCTGGGTTCATCCAAAATGGTCAGTAAAAAGCGTTGCTGATTTATCCCATGGAACACAGGCTTTTGCACGGTATAAACTGTATATATTCTGAAAGTTAATAGTTTTCCGGACAGAAAGAGCGAATCGTGCAACAAATTGCCCATCCCGTTCCAGAGAAATCTGGGTTCATCCAAAATGGTCAGTAAAAAGCGTTGCTGATTTATCCCATGGAACACAGGCTTTTGCACGGTATAAACTGTATATATTCTGAAAGTTAATAGTTTTCCGGACAAAAAGAGCGAATCGTGCAACAAATTGCCCATCCCGTTCCAGAGAAATCTGGGTTCATCCAAAATGGTCAGTAAAAAGCGTTGCTGATTTATCCCATGGAACACAGGCTTTTGCACGGTATAAACTGTATATATTCTGAAAGTTAATAGTTTTCCGGACAAAAAGAGCTAATCGTGCAACAAATTGCCCATCCCGTTCCAGAGAAATCTGGGTTCATCCAAAATGGTCAGTAAAAAGCGTTGCTGATTTATCCCATGGAACACAGGCTTTTGCACGGTATAAACTGTATATATTCTGAAAGTTAATAGTTTTCCGGACAAAAAGAGCGAATCGTGCAACAAATTGCCCATCCCGTTCCAGAGAAATCTGGGTTCATCCAAAATGGTCAGTAAAAAGCGTTGCTGATTTATCCCATGGAACACAGGCTTTTGCACGGTATAAACTGTATATATTCTGAAAGTTAATAGTTTTCCGGACAAAAAGAGCTAATCGTGCAACAAATTGCCCATCCCGTTCCAGAGAAATCTGGGTTCATCCAAAATGGTCAGTAAAAAGCGTTGCTGATTTATCCCATGGAACACAGGCTTTTGCACGGTATAAACTGTATATATTCTGAAAGTTAATAGTTTTCCGGACAAAAAGAGCGAATCGTGCAACAAATTGCCCATCCCGTTCCAGAGAAATCTGGGTTCATCCAAAATGGTCAGTAAAAAGCGTTGCTGATTTATCCCATGGAACACAGGCTTTTGCACGGTATAAACTGTATATATTCTGAAAGTTAATAGTTTTCCGGACAAAAAGAGCGAATCGTGCAACAAATTGCCCATCCCGTTCCAGAGAAATCTGGGTTCATCCAAAATGGTCAGTAAAAAGCGTTGCTGATTTATCCCATGGAACACAGGCTTTTGCACGGTATAAACTGTATATATTCTGAAAGTTAATAGTTTTCCGGACAAAAAGAGCGAATCGTGCAACAAATTGCCCATCCCGTTCCTGAGAAATCTGGGTTCATCCAAAATGGTCAGTAAAAAGCGTTGCTGATTTATCCCATGGAACACAGGCTTTTGCACGGTATAAACTGTATATATTCTGAAAGTTAATAGTTTTCCGGACAAAAAGAGCGAATCGTGCAACAAATTGCCCATCCCGTTCCAGAGAAATCTGGGTTCATCCAAAATGGTCAGTAAAAAGCGTTGCTGATTTATCCCATGGAACACAGGCTTTTGCACGGTATAAACTGTATATATTCTGAAAGTTAATAGTTTTCCGGACAAAAAGAGCGAATCGTGCAACAAATTGCCCATCCCGTTCCAGAGAAATCTGGGTTCATCCAAAATGGTCAGTAAAAAGCGTTGCTGATTTATCCCATGGAACACAGGCTTTTGCACGGTATAAACTGTATATATTCTGAAAGTTAATAGTTTTCCGGACAAAAAGAGCGAATCGTGCAACAAATTGCCCATCCCGTTCCAGAGAAATCTGGGTTCATCCAAAATGGTCAGTAAAAAGCGTTGCTGATTTATCCCATGGAACACAGGCTTTTGCACGGTATAAACTGTATATATTCTGAAAGTTAATAGTTTTCCGGACAAAAAGAGCTAATCGTGCAACAAATTGCCCATCCCGTTCCAGAGAAATCTGGGTTCATCCAAAATGGTCAGTAAAAAGCGTTGCTGATTTATCCCATGGAACACAGGCTTTTGCACGGTATAAACTGTATATATTCTGAAAGTTAATAGTTTTCCGGACAAAAAGAGCGAATCGTGCAACAAATTGCCCATCCCGTTCCAGAGAAATCTGGGTTCATCCAAAATGGTCAGTAAAAAGCGTTGCTGATTTATCCCATGGAACACAGGCTTTTGCACGGTATAAACTGTATATATTCTGAAAGTTAATAGTTTTCCGGACAAAAAGAGCTAATCGTGCAACAAATTGCCCATCCCGTTCCAGAGAAATCTGGGTTCATCCAAAATGGTCAGTAAAAAGCGTTGCTGATTTATCCCATGGAACACAGGCTTTTGCACGGTATAAACTGTATATATTCTGAAAGTTAATAGTTTTCCGGACAAAAAGAGCGAATCGTGCAACAAATTGCCCATCCCGTTCCAGAGAAATCTGGGTTCATCCAAAATGGTCAGTAAAAAGCGTTGCTGATTTATCCCATGGAACACAGGCTTTTGCACGGTATAAACTGTATATATTCTGAAAGTTAATAGTTTTCCGGACAAAAAGAGCGAATCGTGCAACAAATTGCCCATCCCGTTCCAGAGAAATCTGGGTTCATCCAAAATGGTCAGTAAAAAGCGTTGCTGATTTATCCCATGGAACACAGGCTTTTGCACGGTATAAACTGTATATATTCTGAAAGTTAATAGTTTTCCGGACAAAAAGAGCTAATCGTGCAACAAATTGCCCATCCCGTTCCAGAGAAATCTGGGTTCATCCAAAATGGTCAGTAAAAAGCGTTGCTGATTTATCCCATGGAACACAGGCTTTTGCACGGTATAAACTGTATATATTCTGAAAGTTTATAGTTTTCCGGACAAAAAGAACGAATCGTGCAACAAATTGTCCGGAAAACTATTAACTTTCAGAATATATACAGTTTATACCGTGCAAAAGCCTGTGTTCCATGGGATAAATCAGCAACGCTTTTTACTGACCATTTTGGATGAACCCAGATTTCTCAGGAACGGGATGGGCAATTTGTTGCACGATTCGCTCTTTTTGTCCGGAAAACTATTAACTTTCAGAATATATACAGTTTATACCGTGCAAAAGCCTGTGTTCCATGGGATAAATCAGCAACGCTTTTTACTGACCATTTTGGATGAACCCAGATTTCTCAGGAACGGGATGGGCAATTTTTTGCACGATTCGCTCTTTTTGTCCGGAAAACTATTAACTTTCAGAATATATACAGTTTATACCATGCAAAAGCCTGTGTTCCATGGGATAAATCAGCAACGCTTTTTACTGACCATTTTGGATGAACCCAGATTTCTCTGGAACGGGATGGGCAATTTGTTGCACGATTCGCTCTTTTTGTCCGGAAAACTATTAACTTTCAGAATATATACAGTTTATACCGTGCAAAAGCCTGTGTTCCATGGGATAAATCAGCAACGCTTTTTACTGACCATTTTGGATGAACCCAGATTTCTCAGGAACGGGATGGGCAATTTTTTGCACGATTCGCTCTTTTTGTCCGGAAAACTATTAACTTTCAGAATATATACAGTTTATACCGTGCAAAAGCCTGTGTTCCATGGGATAAATCAGCAACACTTTTTACTGACCATTTTGGATGAACCCAGATTTCTCTGGAACGGGATGGGCAATTTGTTGCACGATTCGCTCTTTTTGTCCGGAAAACTATTAACTTTCAGAATATATACAGTTTATACCGTGCAAAAGCCTGTGTTCCATGGGATAAATCAGCAACGCTTTTTACTGACCATTTTGGATGAACGCAGATTTCTCAGCAACGGGATGGGCAATTTTTTGCACGATTCGCTCTTTTTGTCCGGAAAACTATTAACTTTCAGAATATATACAGTTTATACCGTGCAAAAGCCTGTGTTCCATGGGATAAATCAGCAACGCTTTTTACTGACCATTTTGGATGAACCCAGATTTCTCAGGATCGGGATGGGCAATTTTTTGCACGATTCGCTCTTTTTGTCCGGAAAACTATTAACTTTCAGAATATATACAGTTTATACCGTGCAAAAGCCTGTGTTCCATGGGATAAATCAGCAACGCTTTTTACTGACCATTTTGGATGAACCCAGATTTCTCAGGAACGGGATGGGCAATTTGTTGCACGATTCGCTCTTTTTGTCCGGAAAACTATTAACTTTCAGAATATATACAGTTTATACCGTGCAAAAGCCTGTGTTCCATGGGATAAATCAGCAACGCTTTTTACTGACCATTTTGGATGAACCCAGATTTCTCTGGAACGGGATGGGCAATTTGTTGCACGATTCGCTCTTTTTGTCCGGAAAACTATTAACTTTCAGAATATATACAGTTTATACCGTGCAAAAGCCTGTGTTCCATGGGATAAATCAGCAACGCTTTTTACTGACCATTTTGGATGAACCCAGATTTCTCTGGAACGGGATGGGCAATTTGTTGCACGATTCGCTCTTTTTGTCCGGAAAACTATTAACTTTCAGAATATATACAGTTTATACCGTGCAAAAGCCTGTGTTCCATGGGATAAATCAGCAACGCTTTTTACTGACCATTTTGGATGAACCCAGATTTCTCTGGAACGGGATGGGCAATTTGTTGCACGATTCGCTCTTTTTGTCCGGAAAACTATTAACTTTCAGAATATATACAGTTTATACCGTGCAAAAGCCTGTGTTCCATGGGATAAATCAGCAACGCTTTTTACTGACCATTTTGGATGAACCCAGATTTCTCTGGAACGGGATGGGCAATTTGTTGCACGATTCGCTCTTTTTGTCCGGAAAACTATTAACTTTCAGAATATATACAGTTTATACCGTGCAAAAGCCTGTGTTCCATGGGATAAATCAGCAACGCTTTTTACTGACCATTTTGGATGAACCCAGATTTCTCAGGAACGGGATGGGCAATTTGTTGCACGATTCGCTCTTTTTGTCCGGAAAACTATTAACTTTCAGAATATATACAGTTTATACCGTGCAAAAGCCTGTGTTCCATGGGATAAATCAGCAACGCTTTTTACTGACCATTTTGGATGAACCCAGATTTCTCTGGAACGGGATGGGCAATTTGTTGCACGATTCGCTCTTTTTGTCCGGAAAACTATTAACTTTCAGAATATATACAGTTTATACCGTGCAAAAGCCTGTGTTCCATGGGATAAATCAGCAACGCTTTTTACTGACCATTTTGGATGAACCCAGATTTCTCTGGAACGGGATGGGCAATTTGTTGCACGATTCGCTCTTTTTGTCCGGAAAACTATTAACTTTCAGAATATATACAGTTTATACCGTGCAAAAGCCTGTGTTCCATGGGATAAATCAGCAACGCTTTTTACTGACCATTTTGGATGAACCCAGATTTCTCTGGAACGGGATGGGCAATTTGTTGCACGATTAGCTCTTTTTGTCCGGAAAACTATTAACTTTCAGAATATATACAGTTTATACCGTGCAAAAGCCTGTGTTCCATGGGATAAATCAGCAACGCTTTTTACTGACCATTTTGGATGAACCCAGATTTCTCTGGAACGGGATGGGCAATTTGTTGCACGATTCGCTCTTTTTGTCCGGAAAACTATTAACTTTCAGAATATATACAGTTTATACCGTGCAAAAGCCTGTGTTCCATGGGATAAATCAGCAACGCTTTTTACTGACCATTTTGGATGAACCCAGATTTCTCTGGAACGGGATGGGCAATTTGTTGCACGATTCGCTCTTTTTGTCCGGAAAACTATTAACTTTCAGAATATATACAGTTTATACCGTGCAAAAGCCTGTGTTCCATGGGATAAATCAGCAACGCTTTTTACTGACCATTTTGGATGAACCCAGATTTCTCTGGAACGGGATGGGCAATTTGTTGCACGATTAGCTCTTTTTGTCCGGAAAACTATTAACTTTCAGAATATATACAGTTTATACCGTGCAAAAGCCTGTGTTCCATGGGATAAATCAGCAACGCTTTTTACTGACCATTTTGGATGAACCCAGATTTCTCTGGAACGGGATGGGCAATTTGTTGCACGATTCGCTCTTTTTGTCCGGAAAACTATTAACTTTCAGAATATATACAGTTTATACCGTGCAAAAGCCTGTGTTCCATGGGATAAATCAGCAACGCTTTTTACTGACCATTTTGGATGAACCCAGATTTCTCTGGAACGGGATGGGCAATTTGTTGCACGATTAGCTCTTTTTGTCCGGAAAACTATTAACTTTCAGAATATATACAGTTTATACCGTGCAAAAGCCTGTGTTCCATGGGATAAATCAGCAACGCTTTTTACTGACCATTTTGGATGAACCCAGATTTCTCTGGAACGGGATGGGCAATTTGTTGCACGATTCGCTCTTTTTGTCCGGAAAACTATTAACTTTCAGAATATATACAGTTTATACCGTGCAAAAGCCTGTGTTCCATGGGATAAATCAGCAACGCTTTTTACTGACCATTTTGGATGAACCCAGATTTCTCTGGAACGGGATGGGCAATTTGTTGCACGATTAGCTCTTTTTGTCCGGAAAACTATTAACTTTCAGAATATATACAGTTTATACCGTGCAAAAGCCTGTGTTCCATGGGATAAATCAGCAACGCTTTTTACTGACCATTTTGGATGAACCCAGATTTCTCAGGAACGGGATGGGCAATTTGTTGCACGATTCGCTCTTTTTGTCCGGAAAACTATTTACTTTCAGAATATATACAGTTTATACCGTGCAAAAGCCTGTGTTCCATGGGATAAATCAGCAACGCTTTTTACTGACCATTTTGGATGAACCCAGATTTCTCTGGAACGGGATGGGCAATTTGTTGCACGATTCGCTCTTTTTGTCCGGAAAACTATTAACTTTCAGAATATATACAGTTTATACCGTGCAAAAGCCTGTGTTCCATGGGATAAATCAGCAACGCTTTTTACTGACCATTTTGGATGAACCCAGATTTCTCAGGAACGGGATGGGCAATTTTTTGCACGATTCGCTCTTTTTGTCCGGAAAACTATTAACTTTCAGAATATATACAGTTTATACCATGCAAAAGCCTGTGTTCCATGGGATAAATCAGCAACGCTTTTTACTGACCATTTTGGATGAACCCAGATTTCTCTGGAACGGGATGGGCAATTTGTTGCACGATTCGCTCTTTTTGTCCGGAAAACTATTAACTTTCAGAATATATACAGTTTATACCGTGCAAAAGCCTGTGTTCCATGGGATAAATCAGCAACGCTTTTTACTGACCATTTTGGATGAACCCAGATTTCTCAGGAACGGGATGGGCAATTTTTTGCACGATTCGCTCTTTTTGTCCGGAAAACTATTAACTTTCAGAATATATACAGTTTATACCGTGCAAAAGCCTGTGTTCCATGGGATAAATCAGCAACACTTTTTACTGACCATTTTGGATGAACCCAGATTTCTCTGGAACGGGATGGGCAATTTGTTGCACGATTCGCTCTTTTTGTCCGGAAAACTATTAACTTTCAGAATATATACAGTTTATACCGTGCAAAAGCCTGTGTTCCATGGGATAAATCAGCAACGCTTTTTACTGACCATTTTGGATGAACGCAGATTTCTCAGCAACGGGATGGGCAATTTTTTGCACGATTCGCTCTTTTTGTCCGGAAAACTATTAACTTTCAGAATATATACAGTTTATACTGTGCAAAAGCCTGTGTTCCATGGGATAAATCAGCAACGCTTTTTACTGACCATTTTGGATGAACCCAGATTTCTCAGGAACGGGATGGGCAATTTTTTGCACGATTCGCTCATTTTGTCCGGAAAACGATTAACTTTCAGAATATATACAGTTTATACTGTGCAAAAGCCTGTGTTCCATGGGATAAATCAGCAACGCTTTTTACTGACCATTTTGGATGAACCCAGATTTCTCAGGAACGGGATGGGCAATTTTTTGCACGAACCGCTCTTTTTGTCCGGAAAACTATTAACTTTCAGAATATATACAGTTTATACCGTGCAAAAGCCTGTGTTCCATGGGATAAATCAGCAACGCTTTTTACTGACCATTTTGGATGAACGCAGATTTCTCAGGAACGGGATGGGCAATTTTTTGCACGATTCGCTCTTTTTGTCCGGAAAACTATTAACTTTCAGAATATATACAGTTTATACCGTGCAAAAGCCTGTGTTCCATGGGATAAATCAGCAACGCTTTTTACTGACCATTTTGGATGAACCCAGATTTCTCTGGAACGGGATGGGCAATTTGTTGCACGATTCGCTCTTTTTGTCCGGAAAACTATTAACTTTCAGAATATATACAGTTTATACCGTGCAAAAGCCTGTGTTCCATGGGATAAATCAGCAACGCTTTTTACTGACCATTTTGGATGAACCCAAATATCCCGGGAACAGACCGAACGATTTTTTGCACGCATCGCTGATTGTGTTCCTAAAAGTGTATATTTTAATTTGTGTTAACTATTTTTTGTATTTTTATTAAAAATATTAGTTATTTTTACTTCCCCTTTTTAAATTCCTAAATTCGACGCTAACTTTTTGTTCTTATTCTGTAAATCACTATAATTTGGGTATTTTTTTCCCGGTTTTTAAATTCCCAAATTCGACGCTATTTCGTCGACGCTATCTTGGCCCACGTATTTTTCTTTGGGTAAGTTCGGACAAGAAAAAACAATCAGCTGTTTTTGTTTACATATGAAACTGATAAATAATTCAGGAAATTTACAAGTAAAAGGAAAAGTTTAGCTTTAATTAAAAAACATATTAAAAAGCAAAATGTAAGGTTTTTGTGAAAAATGAAAGTGGTTAAAACGTTATTGCATACATATTTCCCTTAATCTTTAATATAAAAAAAAAACAAAATATAAAAAATTACAATGATTCAAATGTTTTAGTTTCATAATGTTATGACTTTTAAGAGTCTTAAATCACTTATATATGTAGATCTTAATTTGAAAAGTAAGCAGCATTAGTATTTGAAGATGTTCAAAAATGGTTTTTTGCGTTCCAGCAATTTTGGGTAGTTTCGGCACATTTAGAGAGTAATTTTCATTTTACTCTCATTAGTCCGAACTTGCCCGAGATCTTGTGGAACACACCTAAAATGAGTTTGGTTGTGCACAAGGCGAATTCATCCCAGGTAATCTCGGTACTACAACAAGTACAACTCGTACAAAAACCACAAGCGATTTGTTTTTGTAAAATCATTGTACAATGTCAAAAACAGAAATAAAACAAAACGGAAACAAAGATAATAAAAGAGAATAAACAAAATTTTGACATCCAACAGTGATTTTAGCTAATAACAGCAGGGCTTTTAAGACCACCTGTAATAAATTCGCCTTGGTTGTGCATAAGTTGGGTTGACTATCAAACGACCAAACGAAGTTGAGTGGAGAACCGCAATAGGGGCATTATTAGTCATGTTAGCAATAGAAGCGTTTTTCCTGTTATATTTCTGGTTCTTTACAGCTTTAACGATTTTTAATAAATATTAAACTTTGCTATCATGCCGATTTTAGCAAATTTTTGCGAATTTCCGCTAATTAAACAATTTTTACCGAATTTTTGTCATTCCTTCTAGTGTTAGGGACTTTTAATCAATTTTATAGCTTGTGTGAAATATTAAAAATTTTCGCGAATTTTCGCGATTTTTGCAAACTTTTAGAATTTTTGCGCGGCTTTGCTGCTCTTTCATCGCAAACTATACAAATAATTTTTTTTGTACTTTTAAACAATTTGCTTTATATTTTTACAAAACAATAAAATTATACAAATGTAAACAGTAAATGCAAATAATATAACGATGGCAATTATTTTATATGTTTACTGTATTACCGTTCTTATTTTCTTTTCTATATTTTTCTGTTTATAAAAAACAAACAAAAATTGCATTTAAAGTCGTAAACACCTGCTCCAAAACATAGAACAGATTTTTCGAATATCGGTTTTATTTGTATTCGAAAAAAACAATTCCGACTTGTTTTCATGACACCAAATGAAACCAATATTGGTTTACAAAACCGACAAAAAGCAAAACCGACTTGGATTCTATAACACCCCTAAGTATCTTTGAAAATTGATTTCTAATACCTTTTCCTGTAAATATTCTTTGAAATTCCTTATTATATGCACATGTTAATTAAGCTGCGCTTTGATGAAAAACAAAAGACTTCAATTCAGAACTAAATCTACAGAAATTCATGTATGTATGTACCCCAAATTTTTGACATAGTACAAAAAACCTCTTTTGTTCTTTTTTGCAAAAAAACCTTCACGCACCAAATTCATTTTCTAAATCAATACAAAACAAATTTTATCAAAGTAATTATTTGGGAATACAAAATTTATCTTTATACATACATATGTACATAAAATTGTAACGTAACTCACTGATTCATCATCGCACAGCATAAACGCCTGAAGCTAAAAACTTGAAATTTGAACCAGAGATTGGTCACTCCCCAAATCGATCCACAAAGACGAGATTTTTGGAAATTCGAATGTTTAGGGGGTAAAAAATAGTAAAAACGGGAAAATTCGGTAACCTTATATCTCCAAAACTAAAAGAGATAAAAAAAATGTAATTCCTATTGCTGTTCTTTAGAAAAATAAGCGGACCAATAAACATAGAAACAAAGTTAATACCACATTCGAAACTTATCAACAAAATACGAATTTGGTACTTTTTCGAAATTCATACATTTAGGGGTGAAAATCGTTACAATTTTTGGTACTTTTTTTACAAAACATAAAATAGTACCCAAAAAGGAAATACGAGATATTTTTTTCTTTAGCTTTTTCGGTTCTACAACTTGTATTTTTTTAATTATCGTTAATATTGGACCTTAAAACATAAGATAAAATATGGATTACCATGAGTTGATAAGAATCTATAGCGGAACTGTTTGGTACTTTTTTGTTCTATTTTCTATTAATTACATTTTCACACTGGGTAAGTGCTACCGTTTTTCTCTATTTGTTTGATCCCGATATAAATTAAATAATAAATGATGTTTATTTAAAAAATTATTTATTACATCTAGTTAAAATATATTTATTATACCCTTAACCGAAGGTAAAAGGGTATACATATGTATATATCGTAATCTTAAAGACCTAATAACTTATCTGCAAAAATTTCAAAATTGAGTTTTTTATGGGTTTTTATTCCTTATATCATAACCAGGGCTGCCGTTTTTGTTTATTTCTAACCAAAATTAGTTATATTTTTTTTTCAATGTGGAGATGTGAATATTTTTTCATTTTGGTTACTTTTTTCTAAAATAATAATACGTACGAATATTTTTTTCTTGATACAATTATTTACGAGCCGGCATAATTTTTACTGTGACCATATTTTAAAAGAAAACTGAAGGAAAAATAGACGTTGAAACAGATAAAGATAACTGTTAGGTACGAACACGACCTGCTTTCTTTTTGTAGAAATTAAGGGCACAAGTACAAAAAAACACATTTTTTGACTAAACATTTTTTTTTAACAAAATATTTCAGAACTTACGTAAGCTAGCCTCGTTTGATGTTTGAGGTTACTACGTATTTTGCATTAGAGGCTAAATTTTCTGTCCGAAAAGTGTGATTATTTTTGATATTGTTGGGAATTGCATGCAATGTATGTTTTATAAATTGAGCGCTAATATAAAATACACACCAGCTTTCTAGGGTTTGCATAAGCACTCATTAATATTACGTAAATCATGACTTTGATAACAAACGGACTATGGAGCCGCAGCAAAGTATTCAGACATTGCATATGTGTAAAAAACCACACACGAGGGTAACTAACGTAAGTTTTTTGAACTTGATTAGAGGGTTAAGATTATTATTTGGTAAAAACAAAAATTTGGCTGTCATCCATTTACCTTTTCCCCATTGTATGTACGATACGAAAGGCGAATTTGTTTATATTCGGCATAATATTTTACAATGATTCACAAAATATATCAAATAGAACCATTAGGAATCAGTTATTCTTATAATAGAATTATAAATTTGAAATAAAATGTACAAACAAGAGAAAAAAGTTTTTGTAATATTTTATATACATGTAAATTAGAAAATATTTACATAAAATACATTTCGCATATCGCCAAACGTAAATTTCAACCGACAACATGGTTAAGAAATCGCCACATTTGACAGTCCTGCCAATAACAGCTAAAAAGCGAAAAACTATTTTCCATTTTTGTTCTTTACAACTGGCATTTTTAAAAATATTCAATTTTTGAAATTTCAATATACTGAATTTTGTATGGATATTTTACGGGTTTAACTCTTGTAAAATAAAAAAAAATTTTTACGAAAAAAGTCTCAAATAAATAAATACTTTTAATTAAGCATGTTCAAGACGTACATATTTTTTGGTGAGTAAGTAAATAATTCTTTCCGTGTATATTTCATATTATATTACTTTACTTTTCCTGAAATATTAGAAAAGACTTTTTAAAAATTTTAATGTTTTATTAACACGGCTCGGCAAAAAAAAACAAAAAAAGTAGGAGTAGAGAACTTCATTATGTAATTTTAATTGACTTTACCGTGCTGAATCCAAATAGTTTATTCAATCACTTCTAATTAATATTTTGATTACTGATTTTCATGATTTCATGATTTTTAATCCAAATTTTTAATATTTTTAATCAGGCTTAAGTTCATCAAATTTAATTTTCCTTAAATTATTTTTATGAAGAAAGGAATTTTACAACATGAAAATTAATTAAAATTGTTATTGATAATCATTCATTCTTGACTGACCTGAGATTCGAACCCAGGCGGCTGGTTACCATGACATGTTTCGATCGCAACCACTCGATCTCCTCAGATGGATTTGCCGTCTTACACTCGCAGCCATCGACGACTGCTGACGTCAATAGTCAAATATCAATCCTTAAACCAAATTGTATTTTTAACCTTTGGTAGATCGAAATTTGCTTTTTGAATGATTATCCATTTTTTAATCAATTTTACATGTTTTTCCTAACTTCTGTTTTTTCGTACTTATGTCAAGAATTCTTCTTGAAGTCCAAAGTACATTTTTTTTTGTTTTTTTTTTTTTTTTTTTTTCATTTTGTCTTTCTTTTTCTTGTTGACCTTTTTCAGCACAACTTGAAGGACAAATGTACACATAGAGCTCGTGCCTTAGCTTTAAAAATAATTAGAATTATGGTTATTTTTTTGAACTATTTATGGTTTTTAATCCAAATTTTTAATATTTTTAATCAGGCTTAAGTTCATCAAATTTAATTTTCCTTAAATTATTTTTATGAAGAAAGGAATTTTACAACATGAAAATTAATTAAAATTGTTATTGATAATCATTCATTCTTGACTGACCTGAGATTCGAACCCAGGCGGCTGGTTACCATGACATGTTTCGATCGCAACCACTCGATCTCCTCAGATGGATTTGCCGTCTTACACTCGCAGCCATCAACGACTGCTGACGTCAATAGTCAAATATCAATCCTTAAACCAAATTGTATTTTTAACCTTTGGTAGATCGAAATTCGCTTTTTGAATGGGCCAAAAGACCCTCTGCTTCCCATAGGAACCCAACCAGGGCCTTTGCCGATTTGGGACGCCCACATTATACCATACCCCAAATGCCTCCTCCTGGCCCATTCCAGTGCCGGGCAGTCACACAGTACGTGCTCCGTCGTCTCGTCCCCGTCTAGACATAGTCTGCATTCCTGATCCTCAGCCAGGCCCATCCGATAAAGGTGGTATTTGATCGTGTGGTGACCAGTCAAGTAGGCCACCAGCAGTCGCAGATCCCGTCTGCCGAGACCATTCGTCCTCATTACTTTCCCGGGAGAGATAAATCTCCTTGCCTGACGCATTCCCGGAAGCGATACCCAGTACCCCCTATGTTCGCCCAGAGCCCAGTCCTCCATGATGGACTGGACCCCTGCCCAACTTAGTACACAGAAGGGCTCGGGACCCACCATCCACGCGTTAGAACCAGCCCTGGCCAGCTCATCAGCCATTTTATTACCCGGGATCCCTGAGTGCCCCGGCACCCAGCAGAGCGTCAATCTGCTCCTTGTCCCCAGCTCCTGTAGCTTTCCACGGCACTCCGCCACCAGCTTCGAGGACATTCTCCAAGAAGAGAGTGCTTTAATGGCCGCTAGGCTATCAGTGAAAATCACATTACTGCCGCCAACCATCCCCCTATCAAGAATGTTGCTGCAACACATATCAATGGCGCAAATCTCGGCCTGAAAAACACTCGGTGATTCGCCCATTGCCATCGAGAGTCGTGTATTAGGTCCAAAGACCCCTGCAACCACTCCGTGCTCCGATTTGGACCCGTCAGTATACCAGTGCAATTCATGGTTTCCCTGACATGGATTCCCAACACTCCAGGACCTTTCGTCCGGAAAGATTGCCCTGAACCTTCTGTTGAAGACCAGTTCCGTGGTCATTATGTCTGCCCTTGTACAGGCTGATAGACCCGGAGCCATGTCCATCAAGCAAGCATGCCCCTGGACCTCAGCAAGTCCCGATGTTAGCTTGATCCTAAGGAGACCGGACATAGCAGTCCTCCTTATATGGATGTGTAGTGGCAATATGCCCACTATAACCTCAAGTGCTGCCGTGGGACATATGCGCATTACCCCCGTTAGGGCCAGACACACCATCCGCTGCAGCTTGTTGCACTTCCTCACTGCAGTCTCCTGCCGAATCTTAGGCCACCATACCAATGATCCGTAGGTAATTATCGGTCTGACCATCATAAAGTATAGCCATTTTACCATACTTGGACTAAAACCCCAATTTCTCCCAAAGAAGCTCTTGCATGCCCAGAAGTCCCTTACTGCCTTCCCGAGGGTTTGATCCAAGTGCGAGTTCCAATTGAGCCGTCTGTCCAGAACAATTCCCAGATATTTGACTTCATTGGAATACTCAACCTCAATTCCGTCTACTACTAGTGTTATAAAAAGTATTTAATCGATTACCGATAAGAAAACGAGTTAAAGGTCACTACACACTATCCTATTTAGTCGTACGATATGTCAAAAAAATCGTGTGTGTTCATAAAGTATGATAGTGTGGCCTAAAAATTTAACTAAATGACAGATTTTATTGACAAGTCTGACCGACTTGCAAAAGTTTTTAAAAATTTTCATAAAATGATAGTTTCTATGCGATCAGAGTTGTATTTTCTAATACAGCTGATAAGAAAACAACAATGTCGGCTTCATTGATTTAAAGCATCTTTTTTGTGTAATAGTGTGGCACCTGTAACAGACTTTTGTTGCGATATTTTTTGAGTGTGATAGAAATTTGTCAGATTTTCCAGTGAATGAATCGTACGATTGTGTAGGATAGTGTATCACGACCTTTAGTAGTCAAAAATGTAAAAAAATGTTCAACACTTCAATTATTTGCCATCAACTGTTGCCTTTATTTTTAAAATTTTTACAAATTTTGCGTTGCGTACTTTTTTGGATAACAGCTTTTTTGTGAGAGAAAATTTTACAATTTTCTCATTTACTGCATTTTACTGTAAAAGTACTCAAACGCACCTACTATGAGAAAAAAAACAGAGACAGATGTCAGAAGCAAATTACATGTACGTTTGTGATCGAATATTATAAACCTTATGTAAACCATAGTATAGTAAGTACCAGGTTTGCTCATTAGGGAGAGTTTTTATTATTTACCCATGAAATGTCAAAATAATTTATTCAATTTTTGACGCTAAATTTTCTTAACCGATATATATTTTCATTTTAATCAAAATATGTAATTTTCGTTTCAATATTGTAAATAGTTCCAAATTAAATAACATTTTTTCCGCCTCCTGTAAAATTTAGATAGGTATTTCGTCTTTAAGGTGACGATATATAACTTTGTCGTCCGGTTTGTAATTTCTGCAATATTGATCTTAGACATTGTAAAGTATATATGTATGTATATTCTGGATCGTTATGAGAAGGGAAGTTGAATACGGTTGTCCGCCCGTCTGTTTAAAAAGGTTTTCCGAAGACCCCAGATATGATGGCGACATGGTTGGTATATACTTATGTCAGATATGCTCATCATAATTGTGCTTTTGAAATTCAAAAATGGCTGAAATATGAGCAAGAAATCACGTCTAGCTCTAATTTTTTTCCATGAATCTCTTGTTGTTGTTGCTTGATGCATGTTTTTTGTCGATAGTCTAAGAACCACTACGTCCAATTATCTTTCCGAATCATTAAAATGCCATCGATTTGTTTCTGCATATTGTTGCATATTTTGGTAAAAATGCATATTTTTGCATATGTGACGCGCAAAATAGAAAGGGACCTAAGGGTTTTGTTCAGGAGAGCCATTTGAAAGATTTAAATACGTGTATCTTTGGTGTACCATCACTGAGCGTGTTGGTATTAGTCTCATTTTAAAGCGACACATCTCATGACGCCAGGAACGTGTTGGTCAACATTGAAAACGCGCGTAGGTCGTCCCTACCTCTTGTTTTGTGTAGTTGGTTTTTACTGTTCCCTTTACCTTACTGGTTCCTTTCTCTATGCGCTGTCACATATATAGATTTTAAGTGCATTTTTGAAAATTTTTAGGGATTTTTTAATTTCCATATTATAAAAAGTTCTTAAAAAATTTTTAAATACACAAAATAAACTTCCAAGAAAAATTTTAAAATCAATAAATAAATTCTTTTGGAACTTTGCTTTAAATACAAGATTTTTAAGACAAAAGATCCTTCTATTTTAAACCGATCCAGCACCTTACATTGCTTCGAAATGGTTTAAAATATGTTATCCAAAACTATTACAAGTTACTTGCTTGTTTGCAATGAAATGAATCCCTAAATGCCCTTTCCACCGCACCCAGTAGTACCAAGATGGTGGCCTATCTAGATGCTGCAGAATTATGTTTAAACAACTTTGGGTAATTTAAGAATGTAAAAAGAGCTTGTTGAGGCGATAATTATGCAATTAAAAAAGTAAAAGAAATATTAAATTGAAATCACATCAGAAGTCAATTACCATTTATATTTTACTATAACGGATATAATGGTAAAACAATAACTAATTAGGAGGGATTTAGTACTCAAGTCAAATTAATTGATATTGCAGAAAGTAAAATTAAAAATGTTGGAGGAAGAATAGGCCGACACATTTAAAAAAATTAAAAACGTTTAGCAAAAAAGAATTAAAAATTTAAAAAAATTAAATATATGTACATATTTGAAATATTTTTGATCTGATCTGGAATCAAAGTGGGATATGAAAATAAATGTTTTCAAAATGCATTGGCATTCCTCAAGGCGAATTGACTTTCAGGTGGCGTTGAAAATACAGCTGTGCTACTTTTTTCTTGCATAATTGGGTAGAGATATGTCAAAAGATGTTTATGTTAAATTATAACTGGAAGTTTTTCAAATTACAAATCAAAATAAACTTCAAAGTGAAAAGTTAATTATTCTAAAAAATTTAAGTGAATAATATATTAAAAAGTGGTTAGTGCAGTTAACTTTCTTAAATTGAAAAAAACAAAGAAACGTAAAGTGTTTGTGAAGAAAAAAAGTGTTGAAATATACTTCAAAACAAAAAAAATTAAAAGTTGTTGCATATGCAAAAGGAAGCAAAAACCAGGAAACGGTAGCTTCTTCAGTGTACCCAACGATGATCGCAGGCTCAAGTGGAGCAAAATTTGTAGTCTGGACTTTTCCCGGCATGCAGTTGTTTGCGCAGACCATTTTGCGCCAAAGAACATTATTAGGCTACAAAAAGGTGCTTGATTGTTACCGGATGCTGTGCCAATGTATGTAAATGTTTTTAAATTAGATTTTTAATAGATTCTTATAAATACATATTGGGCATTATTATAATGAACATTACTATAATAAATATAGATTGCCCGACCAAAAAACATTGCATTGTTACCTGATGCAGTACCAGAGTAAGTAAATGTTTTAAAAATTAGACTTTATATGGCTTTATAAAAATGTTTTGTGTATTATTATAATAAATATAGATTGTTCGTAATACAAAACGTTGTATATCCGTCGTTTAACCATCCTGCAACATACATAACCCCATGCCAGTGTCAAACAATCCAGTTGCATTCTGTGAAGAGCATGGAATGGACCAGTCCTTGCCCCAGTGTCAAGAAATGTTCGAAGTGTTTGAAAATAATAGAAAATTACAAGAAAAGATGTTCTCTGATAAAGAAACACAAACTACGTAAGTTTCTTATACAATTGTTAAATATGACATCGTAATAATAATATTTATTTTATTAACACAGTCCAGAAACTCCAAGTTACATTGAATATTATAGGAAAAAAATTCAAAGCTTGGAGACAGAAGTCAAAGAGATGAAATGTAACTTGGCCAAGGCAAATGCAGCTGTGGAAGCAATGCGCAAAATTTTTACGGATAGGCAGGTCCGCAAAATGATGTTTCCTGGCAATATTAATTGGAGATGGCCAGATATTTCCAGCGCAATTTGTCTGCACGCTGCCGGCCCCAGGGCATATAGCCATTTATACAAAAAAGGGTTTCCACTACCTCACGTTTCGACGTTGCAGCGCTGGAGTCGTAAAGTCAACCTCAGAGAAAGCATTCCCACAACAGCCATAGACTTTATGCGTGAAATCACCGACCTTGATCCCGAGGATAAAATTTGTGTATTAGTTTTGACGAGATGAAGGTAGTAGAAACGGCTCCACGAAAAGCCCCCCAATGAAATAACGCCCAGGAAATAACCCCCAATAAAATAAATAACAAAAAATAGGAAATAACACACAAAAACAGTGAATGAAATAACATCGAAAAATAAATGAAATAAACCCCAAAGCGAAAACGAAACAACCCCCAATATTTGGGAGTTATTTCATATGAAATAACACCCAATGATGAAAATAAAATAAACCCCAATGAAATAAACCCCATCAGCAACAAAAATGAAATTATGCCCAAAATTCATAAAAGAGTCAGTTTCAGCAAGGATAACCCCCAAAAACCAACAGCTTTAAAAATGAAATAACCCCCGAATAAATAATGAAATAACACCCAAATTATACACGCTATGAAACAATCCCCGAATTTTAAAAATTTGTTGGGTGTTATTTCATTGGAGATTATTTCATAATTTGAAAACCCCAAATGAGGAATGAAATAATTCCCAAAAAAAAAATGTAAAAGGGCCCAAAAATTGGGTGTTATTTCATATAAAATGTATGAAAAAAACTTGGGGAATATTTCATTTCTCGTTTGGTTGTTATTTCATTGGGGGGCTTTTCGTGGAGCCGTAGAAACCATTGAGTATGATGAAGTTGCTGACGCAGTGAGAACGCCAGTAAAGTATGTGCAAGTGGTTATGGTTCGAGGCCTTCGTAAATCGTGGAAGCAACTTGTTTTTTTATAGTTTTGACTGCCAAATGACTGTCGAACTTATAGAAAACATAACGGCTGAACTGCATAAGGTTGGGTTTCTTGTTGTTGCAATGGTATGCGACATGGGGTCCACTAACCGTAAGTTATGGAGAGAATTAAATATTTCCCCAGGTTAGTTTTTATATAAAAACACAAACGTACACATTAAAATCATTTGTTTAAACCTCTTGCATCTTTTTCTTCGCCGAGAATAAATGATAACAATATTGGTTAGATTTTCTTCGCGCTCTGTTATCTTCATTCGGCTGCACAAACGGTAAATAAAAAATCATTAGTATTAAACATTTCTAATAAATATTTAAGTTGCACGGTAAATTTAAATAATTTTGTATAGATATTAGGGGTTCAATTAATCGGGTTTTATTTTTGTTCGATTAAACGATTTATCGATATTTGGCATTTTTAACTTATTCGATTAAACGAATATAATTTTAAAATTAATCGATTAATCGAATAATTCTAAGTCCAGAAATTGTATAAATGACGAGATTTTTTTCAATAATTTTAGAAAAAATTAGTACTTGAGTAAATAAACATTATTATTTTGAAATAAAACTTGTCAATGTAGCTCCAAATTGTTGCTTAATTTTCGGGCACTTAAATTTTAAAAGAGTCTGATCGAAGTCAGACCCCTGTCCCGTTAGATTTTATCGGCGGCGGCGGATGACGCAAAAAATACTCGACGGCGGCTCGAAGACGATAGAACATATACAAATTTAATGAGCATTTGTGTGTACATATTTGTATATGTTTATATTATAACAAAACAATTTAAGCCATTTTTCGTACTCTAATTCACTGCTCTTACCGCATTTTCGTATATGTCGTTATTTTAAACATTTTGATGAAATGTTGGCGCTTTATAACCAGTATTGGAAGGCAGACATTATTAAAGTTGCAATTTTTTAAGGATAGTCAAACATAAAAGAATGTGGTAAGGTGTTCAAAAAAGAGAATCTTAAGAATTGTCAGCGGCTAACAAATCCTCTTTAAGTAATAT
This sequence comes from Pollenia labialis, assembly GCA_949318255.1. Taxonomy (NCBI): domain Eukaryota; kingdom Metazoa; phylum Arthropoda; class Insecta; order Diptera; family Polleniidae; genus Pollenia; species Pollenia labialis. The sequence continues at coordinate 71,561,174 of OX439140.1, forward strand.
TTTATTGTCAAGGTGTAAGTGGTAAATTAGTGAAGTTGTTGAAGAACATTAACGTTAATACATTTTTGGACACCTGTTACATTTAGCAGTATTAGATTTATATTTCGTACAATATTTTGAAACAAACTCATTCTAAATTAGAAATTTGTGAAATGAATTTTAAATTGCGTTGAAAAAATTTAACAAAAATATAAACTAAATTACTTACAAAACATGACATTTGGTTTGTTTACACATTTAACAGAAAAGATTTAGTCGACTGAACACCCTAATAGATATGTTATAAGTTTTACGATAAATTTAATTTTAAATAATACTAAGAACCGAATTAAGTTGAACGGTAAATTCAAATCAAATTCATTTTTCATAGATAATAAGTTTTACGATAAACAAAATTTTGATGAATATTTAAGAACGTAATTAAGTTGAACGGTTAATTCAAATCAAATTATTTTTTTATAGATACATAATAAGTTTTACGATAAATTAAATTTTGATAAATATTTAAGACGTAATAAAGTTGAACGGTAAATTGAAATTAATTTAAGTTTTTATAGATAATAAGTCTTACGATAAATTAAATTTTAAATTATTTTAAGACATATTTAAATACCACGGTTAATTTAAAGTAATCAAATTTTTACAAGAGTTTTACGATATATATAAATATTAAGACGTGTTTAAGTTCCACGGTTAATTTTATTAATTTTTAAGAGGTTATAAGTACAGCGATAATGTAATTCATTTTTAACACATACTGATGTTTTGGTTTTGCTAAAAAAATGTATGTTACAAATTGGGCTAATATTGTATTATTTTAATAACCGAATGCTTCTTAGAAAAGCCATGGTTCCCGCACCCAATAAATCAGTCGGAAAAAATTTTTGTATTTTCTGATGCACCACATCTAATTAAATTAATCAGGAATCATTTCTTGGACACTGGTTTAGTTTATGAAAAAAACCTTATCCCCTCACGCACTTTTGTTGATTTGCTGAAGCACACATCAGCTAGCGACGTCTCAATAACGTTTAAGTTAAGTACTGAGCATCTTGATGTAAAAGGTCCAGGTACTAAATCAATTATAAAATTATAAATGATCACGGAATAAATTTTTTTTTTTTCAAATTTCTAGGTAGACAAACAGTAAAGCTTGCGACACAGCTATTTTCTCATACCTCAGCAAACGCTATTCTAAGATGCTATTCTTTGGGCATGGAAATGTGCAATCCTGTTATTACCGCTGAGTTTGTGCAATTGGTAAGCGACTGGTTTGATGTGCACAACTCAACGCTGGATACATTTAATTACCCTGGAAAGGTAAATTTGGAAAGTTTGTTTATTGCAAATGCATAAGTAAAAATTTCTTTTAAGGAACCATTTGTAATCGCGCTGTCGCAACATCGTAATAATAATATTTATTTTATTAACACAGTCCAGAAACTCCAAGTTACATTGAATATTATAGGAAAAAAATTCAAAGCTTGGAGACAGAAGTCAAAGAGATGAAATGTAACTTGGCCAAGGCAAATGCAGCTGTGGAAGCAATGCGCAAAATTTTTACGGATAGGCAGGTCCGCAAAATGATGTTTCCTGGCAATATTAATTGGAGATGGCCAGATATTTCCAGCGCAATTTGTCTGCACGCTGCCGGCCCCAGGGCATATAGCCATTTATACAAAAAAGGGTTTCCACTACCTCACGTTTCGACGTTGCAGCGCTGGAGTCGTAAAGTCAACCTCAGAGAAAGCATTCCCACAACAGCCATAGACTTTATGCGTGAAATCACCGACCTTGATCCCGAGGATAAAATTTGTGTATTAGTTTTGACGAGATGAAGGTAGTAGAAACGGCTCCACGAAAAGCCCCCCAATGAAATAACGCCCAGGAAATAACCCCCAATAAAATAAATAACAAAAAATAGGAAATAACACACAAAAACAGTGAATGAAATAACATCGAAAAATAAATGAAATAAACCCCAAAGCGAAAACGAAACAACCCCCAATATTTGGGAGTTATTTCATATGAAATAACACCCAATGATGAAAATAAAATAAACCCCAATGAAATAAACCCCATCAGCAACAAAAATGAAATTATGCCCAAAATTCATAAAAGAGTCAGTTTCAGCAAGGATAACCCCCAAAAACCAACAGCTTTAAAAATGAAATAACCCCCGAATAAATAATGAAATAACACCCAAATTATACACGCTATGAAACAATCCCCGAATTTTAAAAATTTGTTGGGTGTTATTTCATTGGAGATTATTTCATAATTTGAAAACCCCAAATGAGGAATGAAATAATTCCCAAAAAAAAAATGTAAAAGGGCCCAAAAATTGGGTGTTATTTCATATAAAATGTATGAAAAAAACTTGGGGAATATTTCATTTCTCGTTTGGTTGTTATTTCATTGGGGGGCTTTTCGTGGAGCCGTAGAAACCATTGAGTATGATGAAGTTGATGACGCAGTGAGAACGCCAGTAAAGTATGTGCAAGTGGTTATGGTTCGAGGCCTTCGTAAATCGTGGAAGCAACTTGTTTTTTTATAGTTTTGACTGCCAAATGACTGTCGAACTTATAGAAAACATAACGGCTGAACTGCATAAGGTTGGGTTTCTTGTTGTTGCAATGGTATGCGACATGGGGTCCACTAACCGTAAGTTATGGAGAGAATTAAATATTTCCCCAGGTTAGTTTTTATATAAAAACACAAACGTACACATTAAAATCATTTGTTTAAACCTCTTGCATCTTTTTCTTCGCCGAGAATAAATGATAACAATATTGGTTAGATTTTCTTCGCGCTCTGTTATCTTCATTCGGCTGCACAAACGGTAAATAAAAAATCATTAGTATTAAACATTTCTAATAAATATTTAAGTTGCACGGTAAATTTAAATAATTTTGTATAGATATTAGGGGTTCAATTAATCGGGTTTTATTTTTGTTCGATTAAACGATTTATCGATATTTGGCATTTTTAACTTATTCGATTAAACGAATATAATTTTAAAATTAATCGATTAATCGAATAATTCTAAGTCCAGAAATTGTATAAATGACGAGATTTTTTTCAATAATTTTAGAAAAAATTAGTACTTGAGTAAATAAACATTATTATTTTGAAATAAAACTTGTCAATGTAGCTCCAAATTGTTGCTTAATTTTCGGGCACTTAAATTTTAAAAGAGTCTGATCGAAGTCAGACCCCTGTCCCGTTAGATTTTATCGGCGGCGGCGGATGACGCAAAAAATACTCGACGGCGGCTCGAAGACGATAGAACATATACAAATTTAATGAGCATTTGTGTGTACATATTTGTATATGTTTATATTATAACAAAACAATTTAAGCCATTTTTCGTACTCTAATTCACTGCTCTTACCGCATTTTCGTATATGTCGTTATTTTAAACATTTTGATGAAATGTTGGCGCTTTATAACCAGTATTGGAAGGCAGACATTATTAAAGTTGCAATTTTTTAAGGATAGTCAAACATAAAAGAATGTGGTAAGGTGTTCAAAAAAGAGAATCTTAAGAATTGTCAGCGGCTAACAAATCCTCTTTAAGTAATATTTTATTGTCAAGGTGTAAGTGGTAAATTAGTGAAGTTGTTGAAGAACATTAACGTTAATACATTTTTGGACACCTGTTACATTTAGCAGTATTAGATTTATATTTCGTACAATATTTTGAAACAAACTCATTCTAAATTAGAAATTTGTGAAATGAATTTTAAATTGCGTTGAAAAAATTTAACAAAAATATAAACTAAATTACTTACAAAACATGACATTTGGTTTGTTTACACATTTAACAGAAATGCTATATATTATTATCATTCGATTAATCGATATAGATTTTCCGATTAATCCTTTAATCGAATTTAGCAATTTTAAATTATTCGAACAATTATTCGTCTAAAATTGTTCGATTAATCGAAAAAGATTTAGTCGACTGAACACCCTAATAGATATGTTATAAGTTTTACGATAAATTTAATTTTAAATAATACTAAGAACCGAATTAAGTTGAACGGTAAATTGAAATCAAATTCATTTTTCATAGATAATAAGTTTTACGATAAACAAAATTTTGATGAATATTTAAGAACGTAATTAAGTTGAACGGTTAATTCAAATCAAATTATTTTTTTATAGATACATAATAAGTTTTACGATAAATTAAATTTTGATAAATATTTAAGACGTAATAAAGTTGAACGGTAAATTGAAATTAATTTAAGTTTTTATAGATAATAAGTCTTACGATAAATTAAATTTTAAATTATTTTAAGACATATTTAAATACCACGGTTAATTTAAAGTAATCAAATTTTTACAAGAGTTTTACGATATATATAAATATTAAGACGTGTTTAAGTTCCACGGTTAATTTTATTAATTTTTAAGAGGTTATAAGTACAGCGATAATGTAATTCATTTTTAACACATACTGATGTTTTGGTTTTGCTAAAAAAATTTATGTTACAAATTGGGCTAATATTGTATTATTTTAATAACCGAATGCTTCTTAGAAAAGCCATGGTTCCCGCACCCAATAAATCAGTCGGAAAAAATTTTTGTATTTTCTGATGCACCACATCTAATTAAATTAATCAGGAATCATTTCTTGGACACTGGTTTAGTTTATGAAAAAAACCTTATCCCCTCACGCACTTTTGTTGATTTGCTGAAGCACACATCAGCTAGCGACGTCTCAATAACGTTTAAGTTAAGTACTGAGCATCTTGATGTAAAAGGTCCAGGTACTAAATCAATTATAAAATTATAAATGATCACGGAATAAATTTTTTTTTTTTCAAATTTCTAGGTAGACAAAAAGTAAAGCTTGCGACACAGCTATTTTCTCATACCTCAGCAAACGCTATTCTAAGATGCTATTCTTTGGGCATGGAAATATGCAATCCGGTTATTACCGCTGAGTTTGTGCAATTGGTAAACGACTGGTTTGATGTGCACAACTCAACGCTGGATACATTTAATTACCCTAGAAAGGTAAATTTGGAAAGTTTGTTTATTGAAAATGCATAAGTAAAAATTTCTTTTAAGGAACCATTTGTAATCACGCTGGAACGACAGCAACAAGTTTTACACCGTATGACGGAAGTAATGAGTTCTCCTGTTGTACCAAACAAAAAATCGTTAGAGTTTTTCCAAAAAGGAATAATAACATCCAATTATTCCTTGGAAATGCTTCTTAAATACGTTTCCGACAAATTTAAAATGCACTATATATGCACCAAGCGGTTAAACCAAGATATATTAGAGAATTTCTTTAGTGCAATACGTAGCAAATGGGGCTTAAATGACCACCCAACACCGAAAGATTTAAAATATCGGCTGCGGAAATATGTATACATTAGGTATGTTATTTATAAAAACTTTGTGTTTCGTTGTCTTATTATAAATTTTGTTATTTATTTTCAGCAAGAAACACAGAACACCTTAGCGGCACAGGCAACGTTGGTTATGACACAACTGAGTGGCTTAACAGAGCAACGAGCAATTTAATAACAGCAGTTTTTCGCAATACAAACCATCAAAGAGTCTGCCGACCTGCTTGAAGACGACGAGAGTGAGGCAGAACCCGATACACTGGACGACCTAGATGTAACCAATTTTCCAGACATAGTTGCTCTTAGAGTACATATCAGGAAGAGCACATTTTTCTTCAAGTGTCGTATTCACTTTCGTATAAGGCACTTGAATAAACGTTTAAAAGCCCGAAAATTTAAACAGAAGAAAATGGGATTTAAAAAGATATCAATTCGCCTTGGTATTCTTCAAGTACATGACAAAGTGCCGGTTCACACACGTCAAGTTTGACTCGTCAAGCCATGAGTTTTTAGGAGAGAGGGGAACATAAATGGCGTTCTCTTTTCCCTTCTCTCCTAAAAGGTCAAGACTTGTAGAGTCAAACTTGACGTGTGTGAACCGGCACAAAGTTTTACTTTTAATAAAATACTACTGTTTTATTTAAACAAAAAAAATTTAAATTAGTTTAATTAGATTTTTAAAGATATTTCACTGAATTTTTAATTTTTTTGTTTTTAGTTAAATTAATTAATTTCGGAAAACAACCATTATGTAAATATAAAAATAGTGTATTTAGAGTCATATTTCTTCTTTGGAAATCCTCTCACGTAGACAAAGTAGTAGGGTTTGTGCGAAACAGCAATTTGATTTTCCAATTGTGTTGAACACTTATTTTAAAATTGTTTCAGATTCCAATAATCACACGGCATCACTTGAAAACTTATTAACTACAACTGATCAGATATAAACAAACGGTTAACATGGTTTCCTAAAACCCGGAAAATGCCCAAACCCGGGTTTTCGGTTAATCGGTTAACCAAAATTGGAAACACTATTTACTTCTCATTTTTCCTTGTATGTATTAATAAAGAAATATTTAAATCTTGTAATATAAAGATTAACAATGTAAATACGCCAATAGGTTTATACGCCCATAAAACAAGAACGCTCAAGATTTTTATTCAACTTTTGAAAAATTAAATAGAAATAACTATTTGATATGGAAACATAAAGTCAAGTGTGTTTAAATAAGAGATGAAACATGGTGTGTGATACGAGACCAAACTCCAGCAAATCCATGGCTTAATTCTGGCACTCGCGATCGAGTACTTTCTCGATTTGAAAGCAATTTAATATCTAATTATTTCAGTCAATACTAAATGAATCGGAATTATTTTTCCAGTGTTGTTGTAAAGCATTAATTTAAGTTTCACAATACTGAAAAAATAATTTCGATTCGTTCAGTATCGACTGAAATAAAATTGCTTTCGAATCGAGAAAGTACTCGATCACGAGTGCCAGAATTAGGCCCCAGATTCATAATGGCTTCGCAAAGATGAATCAGATAGGGCCTCAATTATCCTAATGATAGAAGATGATATTTTTGACATAATTGATGAGAACTGATGATATGGAGAGTGAGAAGCCGCAATAATATTGAGAAGTTTGCCAGAATCTAATGACGGCTTAGTAACAACGCTGGATGCAAGCAATAAGGGTGTACCATCTTTAAAGGTTGTAAAAGTAAAACTTATTGAACAATCAAAAAGAAAATGTTTGAAGATTCGGCTCTAAAAGTAAAAGTTTACCCGGAGAAGAAAGCAATTGTATTTCATAATATAGTATGTTATTTTTGTAAAAACCCGGGACATATACATACGTAGAAATTGCCAAGACAATCAAAATAATTTAAAGTAGAAAAATAAAACAATCGTTTTCGCTGAAAATCATAATAGTGATAATAGTGAAATATGTTTTTGTATAAGTCCAGCAAAAGGAGAAAGTGACTGGTACGTAGACTCAGGTGGTACAAGTCATATTTGCAATCGAAAAGATAATTTTAAATATTTGCCCAAACAGTTTTTATTGCTCATTTATTCTTTCAATACTTAGCGGATTTTTTTGAAACTTGTACAATTATTTTTTAAATATAAAAAAAAAATATAGAACCGTAAAAGTAAAACCAAAGGAATATTAATCAATTATCTATATAACAAGGAATTGTACCACCATACCACTGCCACTTGCTACGCCACACAGCCCGACTCATCCATCGCTGGAGAAGCTGCATCAGCACCGCCACGCCAGTAGACGTAAGGATTGAGAAACCTGGGGCCTGATTCTGGCAGTCGTGAGTTTCACAATACTGAAAAAATAATTTCGATTCGTTAAGTATCGACCGAAATAAAATTGCTTTCGAATCGAGAAAGTACTCGATCACGACTGCCAGAATCAGGCCCCTGGACGACTCGACGGACAGGACGGAAATCTAAAAATAAAAATAGTATAAAAAATTCAAAAAAGGTTAGAGTAGAGAAAAGTTATAAAATTAAAAGAAAAAAAGTTTTAGGAAATTTTATTTAGAGTTTTTTGCTTATTGCGGGTACACCAGTCCGTTTTGGTAAAAATTCAAATACTTACCGGTAAACTCCTGGAATTTTGACATCGACGGACGACCAAAACCTTTTCGAAGCTTCATTGGGAAATCTACTATTGGCCTGAGGTGGAAAGGAAATAGTCAGTTAGCCGTAGAGGAAATATAAACTTGTGCGAATGAGGACTGCTCACCTGAAAAAAAAAATCCTAAGAAAAGCATGAATTTAGTTTTAATCCAGTCGTAATTACGAACTTCAATTTTGTAGAAGAATCTTCCATGGAGGCCAACCTGTGAAAAATAGTTGTCTCAGCAAATAAATAGGATAATTTGTTTTATTAAAAAGCCGAATTTATTCAATTGGAATGATGCTAAATTTTTGCAAGCCGTGAAGATTAATAATAAAACCAATGTTTGTAACGATAAATTAAAACTTCTAAAACGGATTTAATTTTAAGATGTCGGCTTGAAGCTAACTTAAAGCGGATGTTTGTGAAATTTGGAACGAGAATCTTATTATACAACTGCAGTAAGTCCCAATTTACACTAGGGACATTTCTTGCCGGACAGACGAAGTTTGATGGCGTGGGGTCGAAAAGGTAGAGTGTGTAGTACATGACTATCTGTACTGGACATTTTTTCATTCCTATTTCTTACTTTTCGTAGTTTACATACAAGTATTAATTTCTGTCTGACTTCTAATGTTTTATATGTAAACGATTAAAACATCTAATATATGTATATTATAATAATTAATATAACTTTGAGTTAACCATAATAAATGAATTCAAACACAAAAAAACTGTTAACTTTTTAAAATGCAACGACCGTTACTTTAAAAAAAAATTTTTTTTGGGTAACTAATTTCTTTGGCTTGAAAATAAATATATTCCTTAAACAAAACATTTCAAAGAATTTAATCAGATATTTTACTTAATATATCCATTTATAAAGTAACGACCGTTACTTTTTTAATGGTCAAAAAAAGTATTGAAATTACATTTTTTATGAATTCTTTCGGTTGCTGCCTTTGCTTGAACTTTCGTGAGTCCAAAATGGAGCAATTTTCGTGGCATATTTGGGTAGGTTGGAATTTTTTTTTTAAAAATCTCCAAAAATCGGTACTTTGCAAACACCCATACACAACAACTTTTCAGCCAAAACGATAGTAAATTTGAAAAATCTTCCATTTTTAACCTTTTTTTTTTTTAATTGACTTGGATATGCTTTTTTATAAGTTCATCAATTGAACGATTTCGCTAAAAAAAAAAAAATGGGGAAAGAAAATTCTGTGGGTCATTTCCCAATTTCGAAAATATGTACATATGTTTGTATTATCACTTCGTCAATTATGTGCGACAACTGAAAGAATATTTAGTTCTGTGTTTTCTTTTTGAAAAAAGAGCGAAGTTATCTTTAATTGGGAATTTAGATAGTGATTTAATAATAAAATCTTATTTTGAATACATGCCCTTGTAATGAGTTTTTCACAAAGTTCAACTTATTTATGAATAATTGTAATGTTAATAATTTAAAATAATTAAACTGTTAAAATAGAATAATTAAATTGTTAAACTAACCACCCGTGATATTAAAAATGAAATTTAAAACATAAATAGATCCCTACTTATATATACATATGTACTAAAGACCTGCACGAGTGTATCAGTAAGTATTGTTGAAACAGATACACCAGATATTTATCTGTTACTACTGATATAAATGAGAGAATGAGTGTAACTGATATTGTATGGTTTTGCTTTTGTCCACTCACCATATCTTAAAAACAAAAACAGTTGCTTATGGTTTTGTATTGAGTATGACATAACATTTTTTTTGTCTACATGTCTTTTTAACAAAAACAACCATACACAGGCATCAAAGAATTTAAGAAAAAAAATATTACCGTTACTAAAATTTTCAAAAATGTTTGCTTTAAAAAAAAGCAGCATACACATTTTTACAAGAACAAATCATGTACGCAGCAGACACAAAGGCTAATCGTGCTGCTCATCAAGAAAAATTGCAAGTGCTTCCACTTGTATTTTCGTCGTAGGTATAATACGTAACTTGTAGTGTTGTTGTTGCTTGGCAATTTGTACGACCATAGTACAAGCAGCCTGTGTGTTTTGTTTTTGTAAAATTTTTTGTTTGGCTTTTTTTCGCTCGTAATACATTCACGCTCTTTTTCGTTGAAAAATAATTGAAAATAACGGCATCGTACAATAAGTAACTTATTGTATTCCATCATTATCCACTAGTATCTGCTTTTGCGAAGCAGATATTAACAGATATGATACTCTCTTTCGCTTTTGTATCAACTTACATCCACTCTTTTACAAATCATATCAATATCAACTTATATCAGAAACACAAGAGCACTCATCCATACGCATCCACTTTAGAAAACACACAGAAACAGATATAAACAGATGTATCTGTGCAGGTCTTTAATGTGGACATGTTAAATACATTTTACTAATTTTTTTTTTATTTAAGACAAACATATTAAAGTTAATTATTTAAAAAAAAATTATATGATTGAAAAGAATATGTTCAGGGGCAAATGCAGATATTCTCTTTAATAACTTCTCTTAAATTGCAACTAGTTGTTTTTTTTTTTTTTTGTTTAAAACAACAAATTATTATTATTTTGTATTCTTTGTGTGTTGTAACGCATTGAATTTTATATTTGTTTTGCTTTTAAGTACATTTATTATTTATTCTTTTGCTCAATTTTAAGTAAATAAAATTAAAAAATTTACTTTTTTTTCATAAATGTACTGCCTATTTTTCTCGATGTACTGATTTTATGGATATCAAATCTGACAAGCCTAAGTACAGACCACAGGTAAAAAACGGTATTATGGGAGGTGGGTGGTATATTCACATATATGTAAGTACATATGTACATACATCGGTAATGCAACAATTTTTAATTTACGAAAACTTGCTTTTCTAAAAAGTGTTTAAGACATTCGTTTTTTATAGACAGGTTTACTTTATGACGGCAAAAAATTATGAAAAGTGCCTGATGAGCAAAAATAAAACATTGTACATAATTGTGGTGCTTAAAAGTAAAGGGGTACAAGTGCAAAGACTGGAATGAATGCACATTTTTCGCTTTTAGTGGCATTCATGCAGGTTTCTAGTACACGCCAAGAAATACTAAAAATAACGCTACATTCAAGATTTTTGTTAAGAACTTGTAATTACAACCCGAAATTGTTTTTTTATTAAAACTATTTTGAGTCAAAATTTAACTCTACAATGCCTGACTCATTCACTCACTCGCTCATCAACGCCTTGCCTGAACGGCTAAAGCTAGAGGCTCGAAATTCGGTACCTCTTTTGTAAGTAGGTCCACTAAGAAGGGATTTTTAAAAATTTGGCCAATAAAAGGGTAAAAACTGGTACAAAATTTTACCTAATAGCTCCGAAACTATGACAGAGGAATAAACGAATATCAATGCCGTCAAAAAATAAGCTGACGCGAGTTTAATGTAAAAGACGCGAACTTCGTGGGCTATTCAGACTGGCTGCCCTTTTGCATTTCTCTCTGCATTATATTTCTGGCGCAAACAATGAACACAAAGCAAACTGGTTTGCTTTTGGGAATTTTGTTTTGACCACGAAATTTGTATATAAATTATTCTGGCTTCCTTTTTCACATTACCGCTTCACTGCAAAAAAAAGAAGCTTTTTATATCTTTCTTCGAAAGCTGTCCTCGCAACTGATTTGGGCCTTTTTCACACGTCACTTTTTACAGTTCTGTTAGTATTCTGTGCTATTATTATGGTATAAAAGGCAAGACTACGGAAGATGTTGGCAAGCAATCCGATAATGCAAAGTGCAGTTTGTAAGGAAGACGGAGGATGTACGAAGAGAAGCATCGAAACGTTGGAGGTACTTATTGCTACACACTTTCCATGCTGCTCATACGCTCTTATTCCAACTGGTACAAACTCTTATATAGCAAATGGGATATCGATAGTATCTCCCATGAAAACATGGAATGGGCCATTGACTCTATCCAACCATATAAGTCGCCTGGTCGGCCCAATTGCAACGGGGTAGAAAACTGATAGTACCATGGTTGTTTAAAATCTTTAGAGGATGTCTGACAATGAACTATGTGCCTCAATCTTTGAGGATATCTAAGATTGTATTTCTACCGAAATCAGGTAAAAGCAATCATATGTATCCAAAAGATTTCAAATCTATTAGTCTCACATCATTCCTACTGAAAACATTAGAGATAAAATTGAACAATTATATCAAAGGTAATATGGGGCCGACAATTTTCTCTAAAAACCAATACGCATTCACGAATACACTGTTTGGCACGTCTACATGTTAAGAACTGAATTGGTAACCTACTACAGTGCAGAACTTTATCTGCGGGATGGGGGTAAGTCCAGGCACATCGGGGAACCCCCGAGGGAGGAGTGCTCTCACCATTGCTTTGGACACTTGTCGTCAACTAACTGTTCAATAGGATCTCAGGACTGGTAAAGATCTGGGTACTATCAGCTCTATAATGGAGTCTACACTGGGAATAATCAACCAGTGAGCAACTGGAGTAGGACTGGGAGTTAATCCTGAGAAGACGGGCCTAATACTCTCCACGAATAGATACTGAATTGATCCTTGGAGAAACCCTAAACTAGGGGGTTCTAGCCTAAAACTTAAACATCACACAAAGTACCTGGGAATAATATTTGATAGCAATCTGTCGTGGAAACTAAAAGTGGACGAAAGGTTGAAAAAGGCAACTAACGCGCTCTATGCATGCAAGAAAATGTTGGGCAAAACTTTGGGTCTAACCCCTGCTCTTACACAATGGACTTACGCAGCAATGGCGACACCAATCTTGCTCTACGGAATACTAGTGTTGTGGACGGTCTTGAATACAATATCATACCGAAATAAGCTAGTGAGCACATTCAATTTAAATACTGATGATTTTAAAAGGGAGGAGGGAGTTGGAGGAAGAGTTTACTGCCAGGAACTGGGTATTCGGGAATCTTATAAGCTTCCTGATCACTGCAATATATTAAATGAGGAAATATTTGCGGCCTTAAAAGATAGTCAGGCGGCGATTAAGGCAATATCTGCTGAATACACACATTCTTCGATCGTCCGGCACTGAAAGGACTAAATGGATAGACAACAGGGTTTGTGGTCACCGGGTCATTACAGGTAAGGAGGTGGCAGACGAATTAGTGAAGCGGGGGGTTCAGAGTAAACTGTCTGGAAGATCATTACTTCCAAGATCTAGGAAAAATCTCTGGAATAGGACTATTTAGACTCCTATCGTTCGCCAAGAGGGTGTGGAGTACTCTCGGTATCATCTCATTGAACTAACCTTTTAATTTGAGGGTTATCGTGTATCGTGCTAGGGCCCTACACGGTCTATGCGGGGTCTATATCACCGCCCATCTATTTTTTTATAATTTTTCTTTTAAAGGAAAAAAACTTAAATTTAAGGGAGCTGAGACCCATGGGTACCCTGGATCTAAAAAACGCCCCGCCTACTTAGTGGAATGTGTGGGTACTCAAATTAAAGATAATTTTACAAGAAAAACGAACATAATAAAATTTAGGGCGGGCGGGACTTTTGGAGCCCTCTGTGAAACGAATGGTAATTTGCTCACGATTTTGTTTAATTTTGTATTTTTTAATGTTTTATGCTTGATTTAATTTTTTTAATTTTTTTCTAACTATTTCTGATGTGCTTAAGAATTATTTTTTGCGTAGCCGGCCTTTGGCCGGGCGCAAGGATTTTCTGCTCTATGTTATAACAAAGACCGGCTTCGCTCACTAAAGCTTCTCTGCATAGCCGGCCTTCGGCAAGGAATTTCTCCTGGTTGGTATAACAAACACCAGCCTCGCTAACTAAAGCTTTTCTGCACCTAAAAGATACTTCAATTAACCTTGAGAGGCAAATAATATGCCAATACAAAAACAAAATACATATTTGCAATCATTACCTTTAATTTGAGTACCCACATTTTACCAAGAGGGCGGGGCATTTTTTTGGTTCCAGGTGGCCCCACGGGCTTCAGCCCTATTATTTTAATTTTGGTTTTTTTTCTTTTTTTATTCTGAATCGGTTGGCATATTTTTTATTTTTTTTTCGTCCGCCCCGTAATCTGCACTTCAGCCTAAAAACACTCAAATGGTCACACTGGTTGATTTGCAAAATAATATGCGATGTTTTTAAATTTCTTCACACATTCTCCAACTTCTAAATAAACAACCATTGTGAATAATCTACAATAAGAAAATGTTGTTACCCTAGTGAAAAAATAAATATACAGCAAAGAAGTACAAAAACACACACTTTTATTTAATTATACAAACGACAAATATGATGAATAATATTTATTTCTAAAACAAACTAATATTTGACCAAAAAAGTAAAGTTTAAAAGAGAAAAAGTTACAACAAAAATTATTGGAGTACATGCATACTAAATCCACCATCAGCTAAGATTAACAAGAATTGTGGTAATATTAGTCAGAAAACCTACTTCTGTATGTACATACAATAATAATAATTAATAACAACAACAACTGTAATTAAAAATCAAACGAATTTAATATACAACAGTAAACATTCCCAAATCGAATACAGGAAGTAATAATTTATACACAAAACAAAAAAAAAACTATTTTATTTATCTACATATATGTATAATTAAGAAGTAGAAGCTTTTAACAATTAAAAACAGAATATGATACGTAACGGAGGCGGCGGTGGCGGCAACATTGGTGATAGTGGTTGTGGGGGAGCTACCTCTATGGGTGGGGCTGCAGGTGGCAATGATGGTTGCATATATCCTGATGAAGTTATCATGGAAAAAGGGATAGCTTTTAACGTGCGAGTATGTTTGATCAAACAAACGATATCAAAAATTTGCGGATTCGCAGTTAAACACAAATTTCTATTTTTTTTTTTGTTTCGCAGTATACGGGCTGTATTGAAGTGAATACATCAATGAAATCTTTGGATTTTCATACCAGAACACAGGTGGCAAGGTATTTTATGACAGAATTTTTGGTTATTACTCATTAAGTGTACCATTAATTTTTGCTATTTATTCAGAGAATGTATAAATCGCGTCTGTGAAGCTGCAGGATTAAAATCTGCTGGTAAACGACGCATTGATAAAAAGATTGCTCAATATATAGCCGAAAGGCCATGTATGGAAAATGCTGGCACTAATGTTATTATAAATGTCTCAAGTCGTTCATTAAATTTGATAAATGTTGAAAATGGCGAAATAATAGCATCTCATCAAATGCCAAGAATATCGTTTGCATCGGGAGGGGATACGGTAAGATCGAAACAAAATTTGTGTATGTAAATATCATTATATGATGTACATATCTACATTAGACCACCCAAAAAATGTATGGGATGGCAAAAATTATTTTTTTATTCATTCCACCGACAGTTTCCGATAGACTGGCCATAAAAACTCACGTGTGTGCATAAATTGTGCCGGTAGTGTGCAAACAGGCCATGCGCATTGCACTTTTCACCAAAAAATAATATCTTTACTATAAACCGTTTTGGCACGCTGATAATCATAAATCTAGAACAGCACTGATAGTCAGTTCGTAATTGGTTTGACCTACCGACCACTTCAAAAACAATTAAGGTACATTTTGAATATGTACCCCCTTTCTGAATCCAAAACCTGTTTCACGAATTTTTTTGTTTCTGAGCATTAATTTTGCCTTTTAAAGGTTTTTAAGTATTGTTTTGCCCTACACGCCACTGTTTGGCGTTTGCAGCAAAATTCTCATGCAAAATGTAAAAAATAAAATACCAACAACTCAATTCACACAACAAAAAGCTAATTCTTAAAAATATATGTATAATATAAATATAAATAATTTTCACTTTCAATAAAATACTATTTATTAACTTCTAACTTTATTCATGAAAGTTCACAAAAATTTAAGTGTTGAAAATACAAATAATTCTTTCGGGCTAAGTTTCAGAAAACTCTAGTAGCTTTCTTGATAGGAAAAATGCTATTCATCGTGTAGCTAGTACAAGGTTCAACAAGACAAATCATTTTCCACAATGGGGTTCAAAAAATCCTCTTAACTGTGTAAAAATTCTAATATGTACACACACGTTTTGTAAAAAGTGCAACGTCCACCTATTTTATTGAACACCATTTATGTAACTAGTTGAGTTATGTTATTTTTAAATCAAAAGCTTAAAATAAAACTAATATTCCTCAAATTAAGCATCATTATTTATGAAAAAAAAATCCCCGAAACCGCTAAGCCCTTTAGAGGGGGTCTTTCTTGTTTTTGTCCTGGAGCTCTCCAGGATTAATTTTTACTTATTATCTAGAACTCAACTTCGTAATTTTCAGCAAAACCAAAATTATGGCCGCAGTTTAACGACAAAGTTACAGCAAAATTATTTCAAGGAAAAATGTTGTGCTTCTTATTCTGAAAATAGGGGTTTTTGGGTCAAAAGTGCAATGCGCATGGCCTGTTTGCTCGCTCTCGGCGCAATTTTGGCACACATTTGATTTCAAGGAGTTGCAAAAGAGCAAATGTAAGATATCGTAGCACCTTAATGAAGCTCTGTGTATTTAGTTGTTGAAAATTTAAATTATCTACAGGATATTTAAATTTTATATTAGCGGTTTTCACCCTTGATAGTAAAGTCGCTTGTAGACCTTGTGAATCTTATTAATATAGTTAAAGTACTAAGATATACAACACTGCAACAACAAAATGTATAAGACTAAAATTTACTAAGCTGTGGTTGAAATATCCAACAAAAAGCTGTAGTAAACACGTTTGTTAAATAACCTAGGATAAAGCAATTAAAGAAACTATGTCTGTCTTTTTCCCTCACTCTGCAACTTCATTAATTTACAATACTAACGAAAAAGACACCTTTGCTTTTTAGTATAAAATCGTATTAAGAAAAGCAGAGTTGTACACTTATTACAAAGGGTGAAAACCGCTATTGTAAATAAGGTGTATATAATCACCCTTATCGTGGTTGGCTAATTTAACATACGCCTGAGACTGTTTTTTAATAGATTATGGGAAATAAGTTCACATTTTCTTTAATCTATTACCAAACAAATATTCGCAGCGTATTTTAAATTCGCCAACCACGATAAGCGTGATTATAAAGCAATAATTTTGAGGTCACATCCAAATTCAGCAAATTTTAAAACTTGAGATTCCAGTGTAGTTTATTTAAACCACGTTGTTTTGAATTTACGGAAACATCGAACAGGTTAATATCTACACTATAAACTTGTATTCCGTCACGGTTCTGATATCAAGTATCGATAAACAGCGATAACTAATGTATTTATGCTGCCATAACAAAGACGACGACCTGTCTCCTCTTGAAAAAATTGTTGTTTAATATGTAACTTTCAGGATACCCTTGATTTTTTGGCCTATATTGCTAAAAACGAAGACGAATGGCGCGCCTGCTATGTATTAGAATGTATAGGTGGCCAGAGTGAGGATCTAATTGTAACCATTGGTAAAGCTTTTATGTTACGCTATAATGCTTTAAGTCGTAAAGGGTAAAATTTGAAAAAAATAAAAATTTTCTTAAGCTCAAATTGCAATAACATTAAATTTTTTAGACATCATCATACCCAAAATATTGAAAATGTGAATGCCTCCACTAAAGAAAACGATAAGGAATACTATAATGATTTACCTAACAAATTACCACCAGATTTAATAAACGATAACGAATTAAAACAGGACCCACAGCAACAAAATTTTGGAAAATTAAATTTAAAGAAACCCAGAGATCGCCTTAGCAGTAACTTAATTGATTTAAATAGTCCACCCCCAGACCAAACATCAAATAAAATCAATTTGAATGCATTTGATCCATTGAGAGATAATATGACAATCGCCCAACAACAGCAGCAACTACAACAACCTCCAGATGTCTTTGATATACGTAAATTAAAAAAAAAAATAAAAAACTTTAAATATTAATTCTTTTATTTAATTAAAACATTATTTATTTTTTGCTACAGCTCCCTTATCTCTCTCGGCCGAAGTGCAACATTCACAACTTATGATTGAAACTTGGTTTCATGGTTCAATTAGCCGACCTGTTGCTGAGAGTATGCTCGACAATGATGGCGATTTTTTAGTACGTGAATCTCAGGGTAAACATGGTCAGTATGTTTTAACTGGACTGCAAGGGAAAACACCTAAACATTTATTACTTATTGATCCCGAGGGTATTGTTCGCACCAAGGATCGTATATTTGAAAGCATTAGTCATCTTATTAACTATCATTGGACCAATCTATTGCCTATCATATCTGAGGATTCTGAACTTGTTTTACGCAATCCCGTTGTAAAATCTAATAAAAGTATAAATCTAGCAGGGTCAGAATTATCAAATACCAACCAAACCCACAATCATCATCATTCACATTCAAATCATTCACATTTACAATCATGTAAAGAGTAAGAAACAAAAAAAAAAAAAAAAAAAAAAAAAACAAATGGAGATTATCTTAAACAAATTTAAGGAATATCGCATGTATTTATAATTTATAAATTATATTTAATAAACCTTTACACATATTTTCAGATATCAGTGTATACATTTTGTTTTAACATATGTAGTAACTCTTATTGTAAAAGAAATCAAAAACTTTCAAGTGTAACAAAAAAAATTCATAAAAAACAAAAGTAAAGCGAAAAAATTTAAAATACACAAATCGCACTTAATTTACAAGAAAGTATTAATTAAAAATTTTCAGTAGAAGCAAAATAATTTTTAATTTTACAATTTTTAAACCTACGTTCCATTACCACAAAGTAAAAAATAAAGAACTATATTTTACAGATATGAATATTATCGTTTTTTTTAAGTGATAAAAAAAATTTTTGAGTTAATACTATCTTGTTGATTAAGTGCATTGTATTTTTATATTATGCATTGTATTATTTTTATTGAATGTTAATTTTTATGTATGTATTTATTGAAACAATCATTAATAAATGTATGTGGCAAAAAATTTCTATCACAAAATATATTTGAAACAAAAATTTTGCAGTTTTTATTTACATACAGATATGTATGGAATAGTGATGTTTCGAAAATCAATTTTTAATATTTGCGAATACAAATATCCAATTTGAGATTTAGAGCCACACGATATTTCAAATTAAATTGAAAAAATCTCCCATTATCGTCCATAACACTACTTACATTTTTTAAATTTTATACTAACATTTTTATTTTTATATAAAAGCCGTAAGCACCTCGGCCCAAAGTGTTTAATGTGCAGGCCAAGTGTTTACTGAAGTGGATTAAGGCTACCAATAAAGCCAATTATTCTACACGGTGAGAGATTGTATAATTCAACTGAAGCCATTAAGAAACTGATTAGATCTAAATATTGTTAACAGCATAATCTTGCATTAGACAAGGCCAGAAAATGCTAAAAATGATTTTAGAAAATTCTGAAATTTTTCGAAAGATTTTTGCTAACAATTTATACATAACTACATAAATTTTAGTAACTCATTTTAAGCAAAATTTAAAAAATTCGTAATATTTTTACAAATTTAGGCGACCCGCAATACCCCTGATGTAAGCAAAATACAAGCGATTTTTTTATGCTTTGCTCTAGATTCTATAAAAAGAAATTTTAGACCATGACATTTTAAAATTATTTTTTTTCAGCAGTTAACAGCACAGATTTGTTTCGTTGGATTAACATGACATGTCCAAACATTTACACTATAGCATTTTTATCTTAGGATCATTTAATTCAATTTTTACATTACATACAATGATAAATTTTCTTGTACATACTTTTTTTATACGTAGTATATTTTCATGCGAAATTTCTTTTTTAATGCAACTATTTCTAGTCAAAATTTATAATAATTGACAAAAGTTCAGTTCATCACTAAAACTATACGTGCAAACTTAAAATAAAGCTAAAATAAAGCTGGAAACATTTTATAAAAATCCTAAATAAAATGCCTAAATGCTAAAAGAAAGTTTTGCAGCTAAATTAAACTTTTTAATTCTAAATTTAACTGCAAAAATGATCTCACTTTTGCGCTTTTACTTAGTAATTCACCGACCTTTTTCACATATTTAATTTATGGGTTTTCTTTATTTTTTTTTTTAAATAATTTTTCTTACCTTCTGTGACGGCACCAACAAAACGTCGCAAAATTTTAAAGAATTGGCGGCCCTGTCCTATCCCTGGAAAAAGCAGGTGGATGCAGCCGTTAGCCCGGGCACTGCTCAAAAGAGTATAGGGCTGGTGGTTTTATCAATCTGCCGTAAGGATGAAGAGAAGGTAGGTGTTGAACCAATCACCAAGGCACTCATGTCTTCGGAACGAGCAGTGACGGGACAAGAGGCAATACCCAAGATAGTAAACAAAGAAGCTAAGGCATGCGGGGAAGAAGCCTAGTAATCCTACGTCCGATTCCCCTAGTGGCTCCCGTAGGCAGACCAATAAAGAAAAAGGCACTGGTAGGAACAAGTCTTCCAAACTAGGAGTGCCGAGCTCACCGTGCTCAAGGGGTCTGGAACATCTTCGGCTGACACTCCTAGTGGTCCTAATAAGGAGATCATTAAGATGGTCAGATCTTAATCGAAAAAGATGGTGAAGAATTTGACGAGCCTGGAAAATTATATTCAGGTGCCTGTCATCGATCGGAATGATCCAGATGGAAAGATCAGTGCCGAGCTTTGGCAGTTGGTTTAGGCTAGTTGTTAAGCTCGGTTCAGGTAATGTCTGCCGAACTAAAAAATTTTCTCATAAACACTCGGACGGATGTAGCCATTATCCAAGAGCCTTGAATAAAAAAAAAGGTTTACGGATTGAAGGTTATGGGATACACTCTGTTTGTCCCGTCTACAGAGGACAATGTAAGAACGTGAATACTAGCGAGGAATGAATTGAATTTTCTATATCTATGTACATATATATCTTATTCATTCAGGTGCGGTAACTTGACCGTCGTAAATGGAGAAGAGAAAGGTAAGCGCACTTTTACACTGGTTTCGGTGTATATGCCGGGACTGTGGTGGGACTGAGCTATTGCACTACGGAACCCTTTTTCGGTGCTTTTTTTACAATTCATCATGGCAATGGTGATGAGCCGTTCGAAATTACGCGACCTCTGGAACCGGCCCTAAGGGTACATACTAATGGTTCTAAAATGGGCAGCAGGGTGGGTGGAGGTTTCTTCATCGGGGAATTAGGTATAAAGGTCCCATTTAGGATGCCAAATGGCAGCAGTATTTTGCAGGCGACAATCTCTGTCATGATGCGGGCATCAAATTGGCTGAGGTACTATCGTATATCGAGAGATATACATACATTTGTATTTTTATCGACAGCAAGGCTGCCATTGCAACTATGGCTGGTATCTTCACGACATATGTATGTATATGTTATATGTATGTGGAATGCCTAAATAAGATTGCGGAACATTGCAAGGTAACGCTGGCATAGGGAACCAAACTACAGATGGCCTGGCCAAACAGGACTGTCTCTTAGACGACACGTTCGTCGACGGCCTAATCGTTATTTGAATGACTCGCTGCAAGACACATCGGACGTGAGTCGTATAGAAGGGCTCAGGAGATATAGCAGGGGGAGCATACCTGTTTGATGGCCAGGTCTCTATGGCCTGGCTACGACGCGGCGAGAACCCGTGTGCTACTTGGTTTCGGTAGGGACCAGATAAGAACAGTGATATCGGTCATGACGGGTTACTGGGTGGTAGGGACTCATACGAAGAGAATGTGTCTTGATTATAATGACTACTGTAGAAGTCATGACGAGGAGGAGACGGTGTTTAATTTTCTCTGCCAATGCCCCGGTCTCAGGGATATTAGGTTTAGGCATTTTGGAAGACAGGAATTGCAAGGATTGAACGATATGTCTGGTGTTGGACTGAAGCCGATCTCAGTTTTTTGATACTATTAATTTGCACCAGTAAACAAATTTACTTAATTAAACGTTTAATTCAATTGATTAAACGCTCAATGCATTTGATTACATTTTTAATTAAAACTCATTTTATTTTTGATTAGTGCTTTAATTGGTGAAAAATTTTTTTCTGTGTAGGAAAACATAAATACTACACAGCTGTACGTAGCAAGTTACCTGCACAAAAGCATAGGGTGCTTTAAGGCGTTGAATGCAAAAAGTATGTTGACTTTCTTAACAAACAGAATGTGGAAATTATTTATTTTTCATAAACAATTTCTATTATATTAAACAAATTTCAATTTATAAAGCTTTCTTACAATTGCCTCAATATTTCACATGCATACGTTTTGCTTAAGCCAATCTTTGGTTTACATTGAAGCTATAGATATGGTACATATACCGAACATAAGGGTCGCCTTTTTAAATTTTTAGTTTATTCAATTCACTGAACCGTTTTTGAGTTAGACGAATATATATGTTTGTATCTAAATTTTAAAATGTTTCTGCTGGAATTGTCGAATTATTTCTTTAGCAAAAATTTAATATTTTCTTGCGAGCTTTTATTTTCTGACATTAGGGTGGTACGAACAGAGATCTGGAGGGTAAATACTAGAAAGATATACTTGAGGTCAATGACCGCTCGAGTCAAAACATTGGCCGTCTCTAGCCAAAAACATTGATATCTTATACTTTAAGATCAGACTGTAAATGCCTTAGATATAACGAAAAATGTAAAATGGCGACTCCTACTTTCGACAAAAAATAAACTTTATTTAAGAGGGGGTACGGAGGTCTAATACACATGCTTAGAAATGATTCTATACACTACCATTCGAAAAAATTTACAATATAATAAAAAATGTTTTCTGTAAGAATTATAATTCCCACATTCTATTTTGTAATTAAATCAAAACTTTTATTATAGGAATATTAGACGCTGAAAAAAAAGGACACACATACAGAAAATATTAAGAATATCTGTATATAAATATATTTATTATGTCAACATATGTGTTATATACATAAATAAACTTTTTAAAGGTTATTCTTAACTTGGTACCAAAAAGTGTAGCATAATTGTAAAAAAAATTAATTATAAATTATTAATATTATTATTTTAGGACTTTTTTTGTTTATATAAATAATGTAAAATTTTTAACATTGTTACAGTTCAAATAATGCTACTAATTTTAGCATTAGAGATTTTTTTGCATTATACTTATATATATATGGGGGATTAATGAGGTGAGCAGCCCCTCATAATTTAAATTTATACTTTTATGACAAAACAATAAAAACAGCATAAAAAGTCTTCATTATTTTAGGACTTTTTTTGTTAAAAAGAAAACAACAATAATTTTTTTAAACTTTTGTAAAATTTTAGGAAATAATGCCAATATGACTTGATAGCACACCTTGTGAATCCCCCAATAATAATTCATTTTGTATGTTTTTAAAAATATTTAATTATTTCAGATTCTTCTATAACAAATTATTAATAAATTTCAATGTAATTGCAAAACAACAATCCAAAAACATCTGATTATATATATGTATATATGTACTATAAGTCTGCTTTCACACGTTTCATCTTTTGATGCTCAACTCTTATGTTTTAAGGTGAGAGAAGAAAGAAGAAAGGGGGTTAGTACGGAGATGCCTGTACTCGGTCAGTACGCTTTGTGTTTTTATTCGTTGGTATATGTACAACGATGGCTGCATGTAATTTTTTTTCTTTTCTTTTTCTTTGATGAATAAATTGTTGTTGTGTTGCACCGAAAAAAGTTGAAACCGATTGCTGCGTGTGAATATATTGGCATCTTTAAAAGGGAATTGAAAAGAAGTTGAGCATCAAAAGATGAAACGTGTAAATTCAGACTAAGAAAGTAAACTACAAATCAATAAAAAAAGAAACGCCACCGGAAAACGGTGGGCTACGATGATAGACGAAAATATTATTAAAATTTAGCTATTTTAAAAGAATAATACATACATACATACAAATAATGTAACAATTTTATGTGTTAAAGGTGTTGTAGTTAGTTAAAGGCTCCTTATTGATTTTTCAGTTACATTTTTCAAGTACAAATTACAATGAGACATTGGCCCATATTCAGACATAATAATGTATACTTAAAGTTAAAACCGGCTTTAAATGGATGTCAACACCTTTGTTCTAAAGTATACTTTAGAAAAAGTCGACTGTATATTTGACTATAAATATGGGCCATTGTGTTTTTTTTTGTTGCTGTTTGAATCTAAATTCTTATATGTAATTAAAAATGCCTCTTTTGTAACTTGTTTGCTTGGAACTTAATACATTATTTAATTTTTTGTTTAAAGCAAACAGTTGTTCTTAAATTTAACTTAATTTATAAAATTCATTATACGACAAGTTTACTAGTTTGTTGATCCATTATTGTTGATATGGGGGATATTCCGAATACATTGCCAGTGAAAGATAGTAGCACGGAATAGTTAAAATACCAGAATAATATAAATAAAACCGCAAATATCACATCTACAACAAGTACAGAAACAAGAAAGAAAAGAGAAAAACAAAGTAAAATAACAATTAATTTAAGAGTACATTACAATAATATAATACTATAGGTGACATGTTTATATTGATATGTTTAAGCAAGTATCCCAGTAAAAAATGGAGCTTAATGGTAAGGCCTTACCGCGAAAAAACGCTAGCGCCAAAAATCAAATTTTACAGGAGAGAGTTTTTTTATTTCATATCATAGGTGTTCAATGTAAATTATTTCTTTAACATATTGGCACAAAAATAATTTATTTTTTAATTTTTAACCGTTTTTCATAAATTAAAATATGGTTAGTATATTGTATTCTTAACAAGGTTTCTTTCAAATGTGCTAAATTCCCATTTCATACTATTGATAAACTGAAATTTATTGTTGAAGGGATAAGCTATTCCTATGCGCATTTCACTGGTTGCTAAGGCCAGATCGTCCGGAAACTTCATCCAAAGATTTTAGAAAAACTAAAGATATTAAACCAAATAAAACTGTTAAGCGTATAAGAATTACAGCGACAGTTCTATTTGTAACAATATCAAAGTTTAAACAAAAACAACAACAATAAACAGTGAGTTTATCTTTTCTTACAGTCCCGACTACAATTGGTTGATTTTTTGTCAACTCTAAATGTAGTTGTAAGTTCTTTCAATTGAATATAAATCAGTTTCAAATAATTTACGATAATGTCTTTCAAATTTCATTTCTTCTTTTGGAAGTTAAATTCACTATTATTTAAATTAATGTTATTCAAATTATAATATTATAAAAATATATTCAAATCCATAGTAAAGCACACAAATTTGTTTAAAAATAATTTAATTTCAAAGAAACAAATAAAATACATTCGCACAAATTACATATAAAACAAATTTTGAGAAGTTGTTTTTGTTTTACAGGTAATTTGTGCGAACGAAAGCGTTCGAGTGACATCGTGAAATAGGCAGTCAGTTTTAAGAATAGTTTCCATATAAAATTCTATGCGAACGTCTACGTTCGAAATCGTTGAACAGACAGATAGTTTTGGTAAAGATGCTAAAAATTTTAGACCGTAGACCAAGATTAAAAAAATCGTAAAAGAAAAGAAGGAAGTAAATGCAAGACACTCGATTTGAAATTTTACACTATTTTATATTTGATATATACTTACATTTACGTTCTGAGGTACATTAATTTAAAAAGGTTGAATAAACATACATGGGTCATTCTTAAAAAACATGACCAATTGGTGTCCCCAGACTTTACTATTTTATATTTTGTTTCTCCAAAAAGAAAATAGAAAAATATCTGCATTTTTATAAATTATTGTCGATTCTACGTAACTATATTATAAAACAAAAATAATTAGTTATCTGAAAATAACTTAAAAAATATTTTTAATGTCAAAGGTTTAGCAAAAACCTATGTCCCGAGCCAATTTATTAAAATTTAATAGTTATTTTCAGTTAAAATAAAATTGAAAAAAATAATATTTACAATTTTTGTTATTCAGTTTGTATATATTAATACCATATATAGAAAAGAATGATGAAAAATAATTTTTTTGTATAATTTTTTTGAAGAAAAATCTTGTCCCCAGGTTTTGGTCCTCTCTGTTACGTCCACACATTTTATTTAAAAATTTTTGTTAAACGTTATAACGCGTATATTTCTCTTATGCTTCTCCATAAAAACTTAGCTAAAATCAACAAAATGTGTTTTTAACTGTTCAGTCTTGTTTAGTGCGTGGTTGAGTAAGTAACTTAATTGTAGGCCGGGTGCGTACCCTTATTCAGTGTCTACTCTGTTACTGTCGAAAAACGGTGAGTAAAGTGATTTTTTATTTATTTTATAATTTTTTTTTAAATATTTTGTGTACACTAATTAAGTGGACAAATAAATTCTACAAAATTCTAATAAAAAGCTAAAATATGGTATTTTTGAGTTAATTTGTCCCCTCTGTTACCGGTCCACTCTGTGACTTATTATCAGTAAAAACTCCAAAAATTTAAAAAAATTCTGCTGGTTATGGATTCCTATTGTTGATAAGATCCGTAACCACATGAGGCCAATTATAAACATATTTGGCCAACTTTATTTTTTAAAATTACAAAATTCAGAATGGTTATGTTTTTTAAGAACGACCCACATATGTACATATGTATATATGGATAACCTGGCCACTACTGATTTATAATATTTATAATTTTTAAAAGTGTTTGCTGGCCATTATTTCAAACATCCATGCTTAAAAACTGTTTACAATCCTAACAAACGAATAGAGAATTTTTGTTTCGCTTCGCAGACTTCGCTTAGATTTATATAAATTATTTTTCACTTTTTTAGGAACTAAAAAATAACTAAGCTAAAGAACTAAAAATAAGGTTTGTATCCGTTAACTAAAATAAAAATATATAAGAATAATGGCATATCTAGTTACAAGCTTGCTTATACTAAACAACAAACTTATATAAACCCAGGCAAAGGCGTTAAATGGCGCTTTCTTGTTGTTTTTTAAAGCATTACAAACAGTATTTCTTGAATTCTCAAATTACAGTACAGTGCAATCTCCCTTAACGGACACTTTCCATAAGCGGACACCCCCATTAAACGGACATTGTTGCAAGGTCCCGGCAGCGCTCCATAAGAAAAGCATTGCAGTCGCTTTCCCTTGAACGGACGCTTCTCATGAGCGGACGCGGACATCCGCTAGATAAAAAAAATTCTCTTGGACGGACACTTAGCTTATTTTTTTCCCGAATTTTTCATGTCATAATTTACAAATAAGCCTGCCAAGACTCTTTTAATTTGTTCGCTTTAACAACAGGGCACGGTTTATCATATTTACTACATCACATAACATAGTTAAATGTGGGTATGTTAAATACATATGTATAGTACTCATAAAACATTTTAAACTTTTATTACATATAGAACTACATTTAATGATTTTTTGTTATTAAACCCAATTGAATTGTTTATTTTTTATATTTTTTTTTAATAAAAGTATGTATCTTTAAATAAAAACAAACAATATAAGGCAAAGTTTTGTTGATTTAAATTTGTAGTTTTCTCTTGGCCGGACAGCCCCCTTGTGCGGACACATTTCAACGGTCCCTTCGGTGTCCGCTCATGGGAGATTTCACTGTACATTGTTTGGCATTAGGTTTGACAACCGTGTGGAAGTTTTATCCGAGGGATAATAAAAAACTATTTTGAAATTTTGGTTGCTTAAGTGCTTTAATATAAACATTGATTTGTTGTAGACAACACCCTTTTAACTTAAGCTTTGACTATAGATTATATTTTGATCGTTAACAGTTGATAACACTGGTCCGCCGTAAAAAGTGTTATAAATAAATTCAAGTCCGTTCTCAGTTTTTTTTTTTTTTTTTACTACACTCTTAAAACTGCTCTGAGTGGAGAAGTAGTTCGCGCTTTTTGTCATTATTTCTTAAGGACAAACAGATCGTTTTTGCGGTTTCTACATTAACTATATGCAATCGTTTTTAACCTCAATATTTTAATGTGTTGTCTGGTGGAGAACCAAAGAAAAAACTCAAAGTGACTGGTGGAGAACCATATATAACTCAGACGTTTTACTGGTGGAGTACCAAGGAAATAACTCAGAAGATTACTGGTGGAGACCAAAATACTCTGGAGCGGATTCTGGAAGCTTTCGCCTTTCTATACGAAGGTTTAGGTCGAACGAGGTTTTGCGGTTAAAGCTCCAAAAAATTGTGTGATACCCTGGCATTATAACTTAAATAGTTCGCCAAAAACTTTTTAGTTTTAAGCAAAATAAAAAAAAAAAAAAAAAGTTTTTTTCTATCACGTCTAGTTTTTTTTTTGGGCTGGACAAATATTTTGCTGGAAATAAGGTGGTTATGTTAATATATTTCAATTTAACTTCCTAATAAGAAAATTTATAAAGTCTGCTTAAAACGTTGTAAAATTTTTTATTGCGGAAACAAACTGAGTTTCCACAAAAACAATTTTTTCTTATTACTAAATTACTTTAATTGAAAACAAATATTTTAAATCTCTTATTTTAAAATAAAAACTTTAATTTTCAAATGCCTAGAACAAAAATTGTATTTTCTAATGATATGTATTAAAAAACCGCTAGATTTCCCGCTAACCGCCAAAACGGAAATTTTACCCCGATGGAAACGTAAAAACCGCTAGAATCGCGGTAAAACCGTCAAATTGGCAACAGTGAGCCCATACCACAATTGTGGAAATTAATTCACACACATTCTTCACACGCATTCTTAAGGCCATGTCAGATAAAACTTCATCGCTTTGCATGACGTTTCTAACTTTGACAAGAAAGCGTAACGCAAATTCGCAAATTCTAATTCGAGCTAATTGAATATCTAATTGCATTATCAGAAGTCAATTAGATTTCTAATTGTATAGGTATACCAATTTTTTTTGCTAATGACAACTAATTGCAATTAGTTTTACCATTGGAATAAAAATTTCAATTATGTAATGGAAATTAGTTGAACTAATTCTATTTGTTTGATGAATTAGAGAATATAAACCAATTGCATCAATTGCTAATTCTAATTGGAATTTAACATGTATGGTCTGTATATATAAAGCTTGGATCACACGATTGCCGCAATGCACCAATTTTCATTGATGCACTGCACCAGGGATGTTAGATGTGACGATTTTACGTCATTTTGACGATTTTTTTCGATGAATTTACCAAAATGACGATTGACGATTTTTGATGTAGAGTCACTAATGTTTTGACGATTTAATCCCGTCAATAAATTTGCTTTAAACTTTAATCTGGCATCAATTTTATAACACTTTAATCTGACAAGCAGGTTTGGTAGATGTGACGATTTTTCGTAATTTTAACGATTTTTTTTGAGAAAATACAATAATATGACGATGGACGATTTTTTGACTAAAAGTAATAGTGTTATAACGATTTTCTGGCATCGATAAAACACAAGAAATATTGAAAACAGTCCAAAACTTAAAAATCAATTTTTCGAAATGCAAACATTTTTGGAAATTAAACAAAAAAAAAATTCCTCCCCCATCACAAACCAGGTGGATTTCATTAGAAGCATTAGTAATTCAAATTCTACAATTATAGAAATGCCATCGGTACTGCAAAAAATATTCACTAGAGCCCCGATTTGCGTCAGTCCTATCTGGTCCGCTTTTAAAAAATTGGTTAAATCCGCTTTGCGTTTTTATGATTTCGATTTTTTTTTTGTGTGTATATGTTTTATTAATTCAATAAAAAAAAATTAGGTAACAATTGGCATAAGTTAACGCCTCAGCGCCCTACAGGCTTAAAAGAGGCTATAGTAGGCAACTTTACATGATACGCTTAGAAGATTATTAACATAATATACATACATACATATACATTTTATTTTTTTTTTTTTTTTTTTTTTTTTTTTTTAAATAATCAATTGAAATTAACAAAAAGAAAAAAAAAATTACATAAGAAATTTACATAAGAAGCGTTTCTACGTTTTGAAGTAAATAGCTTTTAACGCGGTTCTTAAACGTTGAAAGAAAGTCAACTGGTAGTTGATTATACTCATGTGGGCCAGCAAATGCAATACGTTGTTTAGTCAGGTCTAGACGACATCTTACTGAGCTTAAATTTGAGGCTTGTCTGGTATTACGTCCCGTATTAAATACATTTTGGGTAAACTGAATAGATTGTTGGGGATTTCCTCTCAATGATTTAAAAACATACGTTAAAATTTTATGTTTATATAGGCCTCGAATAGGCAAAATATTTTTAGCATGAGTTGTAAAAAGTTCCAACGTAGAATGGGTTATAGGAAGATTAAAAACAAGCTTTAGAGCTTTATTTTGAGCAGACTGGAGAGATTTCAACGACTGATTAATTCTACACCCGTATATTATTGGAAGATATGTCAAGTGGGAATGTACAAGTGACTGGTAAAGCAACATTTTTACATCAACGCTGAGCTTATTTTTAAATTTGTAGAGAATTCCAATCCCGGAAGAAATTTTTGACTTAAGCATGTTTATATGACAATCCCATAGTAAGTTGTGGTTCAAGTGTACTCCTAAATATTTCACCATATCAGACTCAGTAATCAAACTACCATCTATGTGCGCAGTTATCTTTTCCTCATTTCTAGAACGATATGGTTTAAATATTATGAACTTTGTCTTATCTGTATTAAGAATAAGTCTATTGAGTCTCGAGAACTCCGATAGTATTGCAGCATCGTACTCAATCTGGGTCTGCAAAACCTTTAAATGATTATATTTGTAAAACATGCAAACATCATCAGCATACATGAATAATTTTCCATTAAAGTTTATATTGGATATGTCATTAATAAAAATTTTAAAGAGCAACGGGCCAAGGACACTCCCCTGGGGAACACCGCAAGTTACAGGCTTCATATTACTTTTTGACTCACCCACCTGAACAAACTGCTTTCTGTTTGATAAATAATGCAAAAAAATATCTAAAGTTTTGCTCATTAATCCAATTGTTCTGAGCTTTTTCATTAAAATATTGTGATTTACTAAATCAAATGCTTTGGAATAATCAAAAAAGACACCTGCAACGCCACAATATCCCGCATCCAGCTCACTACATAAATATTCAACAACACTAACCACTGCTTCCTTTCTTAAATCCAAACTGATTTTCAAACAGTATGTTGTGTCTTTCAAGATAATCTGAGAGTTGGTAACAAATAAGTTTTTCAAATATCTTATCAACAGTATTTAAAACCGATATAGGCCGAAAATTTTCAATATTATTTGATCCAATAATTTTTGGTATTGGTGTTATTTTATGTATTTTTAAAGCATAAGGAAAACTTCCTTCATCAATCATACTATTAAAAGCAACAGTTATTATATCAGCAACTAAATTAGTTCTTGTCAATAACATCTTAGGAGTTATTCCATCATAACTTGGACTTTTATTACTTTTTAAATTATTTAAAACTTCTTCAGCATTCATTTTGCTTACCTTTTTCAGAGCAAAAGTATTTCTTTGAGGTATTAAGGTACGATAAAAATTAACGTCATCATCCACATTAACTGGTATTTTTGATTGTATATTGTTTACAGATTTAGAAAAAAAGTCATTAAATGCCATAGCTTTCTCTCCATCAACTGTCAAAATATCCCCATCTTCATTTACAACGTTTTTTACAGAACGGTTATTACGACCAAGCTCTCTGCGTCGCCACATACGAATGCATTTTTCGATGAAGTCATAATCACATGTGAAGAATTTTTCTATTTGTGTGTAAAACGGCAAATCCCATTTAATTCTGTTGGTTAGTTATTCTTAGTAAAATTGCGTGTTAGGAAGTAAGAAGTTACTTTTTAATAAGAAGTTGTGTAGAAAAATGAGTGCAATGAGAAAAAAATGTATTAGTTTGGAGCTAATATTGGACGTAATAAAACGTTTCAAGTCGGTTGATATAGACAGAATCCTTGGTTTTTAGCACCTTTAACAATAAAAACAATTTGCAATAGAGATAGCGCTAAAAGTTAATCATTTAAAAATAGCTCGAGTTAAAAGCAAATGAGATTTAATTTATTATTAAATATTTTTCTGAATATTTATAAATCAAATAAAAAATATTTTTGCTATTCATTTATGCAAATATATTTTTTCTTATGTTTTCTTTTTAAATGATAAATATATTCAGCTCACTTACTGAAATATATAGAATAAAACTAAACCATATCACTTTCTTCTTGATAAATAGAATTTCTTGCTAAAAACTTTTATTTTCGAACCAATCCATGCTATTGCATTTAATTTGTTAACATTTATATATTTGACGTTTTGTTGACGATTTTGTTAAATTTTCGTGACGATTTTGACGAATTTTGTGAAAACTATTGACGATTTTTGAGGAAAAAAGTCTAACAACCCTGCACTGCACATTCAAATGGCTCATGTACCAATCGAAGACAATATTGTGCTTACTTTTACCAACCAAATGCAACCCTGGTGCGGTAATCGTCTGAATTTTTTCTATGCAACCGCGCGTCAAAGAAAATACACCAATATTAATTGTGTTCTTGTGCGGCAATCAAACAGCACAATACGCGCCAATATAGCAATTTTTTAATAAATTTACTTTTTTGTGTGTCTTTTAGTAAGTAATGAAGATAAATATGTATTTAAATTTTTTTTACTAATTGCTATTAACAAAATATGTATGTGCAATTTCATTATTGTGCGTCAAAAATGCACAATAAAAATTGTGTCATATTGGTGCATTTTCGACAATCGTGTGATCCCAGCTTAAGGTTTGTTAAACAGTAAAACCGGTTACATTCGGTCATTTCTTTCTATCATTTTCTTAACACCAAAATGAAAAGTGTGAGTACTCGCTCATTCATTTCTTGAGGGTACTGTATATAATTTGTAACTTATACCATGTTCACACGGACAGCAATATTCGTGTTTCGCTCTCTTATTGCTGTTTCGCGCCCCAAACATTATTGAAACGACTTGTTTTCCCATACAAAATTTCGAGAGCGAAACAGGTCGTTTCATTTTGAAACAGGCTGCGAAACAGGTAAAATGTACTACCATCTCCAATTTTGATAACAGTTAAGGCCTCGTTACTCTTACGTAAACGTATACGTTGCTAATCAGCTGTTCCGTTTTCCTTACCAAGCTACTGTGCAAATAGGTACTCTTACGTAAACGTAACGTTGCGTTGCGGATGAACCTGATAAAATAAAAAAATTCTCTCCGTTTTTACGTATCAGCTGTTAAGAATTGTATTTTTGTTATGAAGCAGTGTTGTCAACAAAACTTATTAACCAACGGTTTACTTTTAAATTTTATTAATGAGATTCTCATCAAAACATTAATTTAAATTTGATGTAATGAAATTCAATGTTATGGGTTTGTTGTTCGAACTGAAATTAATGTTGGCTTTATGTGTCACAGAAACCAAAGTTATCGGGTTTTTATTAAAAATAAAAGAAGCAGCTTACAGCTCTTGTTTATTTGTTGGAAATAAATATTGTTGTTAAAAGTTTAATTTTTTTATTTTATTTTATCCAACAGTTAGATTATTTCCGTAGAAAGAAGTAAATAAAATTGATAAATGTTAAAATGGTATTTTTGCATGTTTCCGGCAGCGGGCTACTGCAAATTTGCAAAAGCCTTATTCTCACTTTTTCAATCGTCATTTTATTTATTTATAAGTTTTAAACAACAAATGTTTTTGTATTTTAACTAAATTCGCTATATATTTACAAAACAATAAAATTACACAAATATAAACAACAAATGCAAGTTATACAACGTTGGCATTTATTTCATATGTACATTTGTATGTTTACTGTATTTCTACTTCTTATTTTCTTTTCTATAATTTTCATTTACATTTACAACACAAGTTTTAGCAATATTTAAACGCAAAAATCATAATTTATAAAATTATTAAATAAAAATTTAATTAAAAGCTGTAAACACATGAGCCAAAACATAAAACAGCTGATTCGAATATTGATTTTATTGTAAAATAATTATTTGCATACATTTTTGACAATGCAAATAGAAAAAAATCAGCGCATAGTGCCGAATATTCGCCTTGACCTTATTATATTTATTTTTTATTTATTTATTAACTATATATATTATTTGTTGTTATTTGACCTTTCTTGTTTTATAATTATTTTGAACTATTTAAGCTTGGGGTCTTTTTTAAAAACATACATATATTATATTTATTTATAATAAAATATTATAAAATTTTTTTTTCAATTTTTGCTTTTTGCTGTTTTGTCAAAATGCCACAGATATGTATAAGGTATTTTATTTTTTTGTACAAAAGCGCCGGTATCGGTATGTATTGGCGATTTTAAACAAGAATGTTAGCAACATGTCTTGCAACAAGGCTGTGAGCAAAATCAAAACAAATAATAATTTACATACATACATATGTACGAGTACACACATACACCTCAACACCATATGACACGTTTACGTTTTTGTAGTAACTACCAACATTTCAAGTCGACCGCAACGTTTACGTATCCGCAACATTTACGTAAGAGTATCGAGGCCTTTATCGTTAGTTTATCTGAACTAGCTCTCAAAAAATATCAAAACAAAGAAAAAAAAAAATAAAAATTGATTTTTAATAAAATAAAGAGATAATTATAATACCTTAATATTAATAAAAGTATTAAATAATATATTCTTAAGTTTTATTTACTTTTTTTATCTATTTAAAAAAAATCATACTAACAACACAAAAAAAAATGTCAAAATGAAACAGGAATAAATCGTATGAACAGCATGTTTGGCAATCTAGTTTCAGAGAGCGAAACCAGTGGTTTCTATCGTCGTATGAACATAGCATTATTAAGCG
Organism: Pollenia labialis; assembly: GCA_949318255.1. Lineage (NCBI taxonomy): Eukaryota > Metazoa > Arthropoda > Insecta > Diptera > Polleniidae > Pollenia > Pollenia labialis. The sequence goes on from OX439140.1 coordinate 71,596,038, forward strand.
GCTCATACACTTGCAAAAAAATTGTTCAATTTTACGTATTGTACATTTATATCGCCAATGTGTTTGTGATATTCGAAGGTGGTACAATATATTGGCAACAATCAAAAGGCTTTTAATTTTTATTGCACAAGGAAAAGAAAGTGAAATATGTTGGCACCATTGTACAATGCTGTTTATGTTATTCCTATAGGTTTTGTTCACCTTTTTATTGAATGATTGAAACCATTGTGCGACTTATTGTTTAATATAGGACAAAATGGAAATAATATGGCGAATATCATATACAATAATATTGCAAGTGTATGGGCCGCTTAAAGTAGTGAGATAATTCTAGAAAAAAAGTGGCACCGTGGATGGGATGAAACCAACGGGAAATGTTATATCGGTATAAAAAGAAGTTATTCGTGTCCCGGCGTTTCGCTGGGTCATGTCCAGGAATCGATATATATCGATTTGAAGTTAGTAACTATCATATACATAGGGGAAATTGTGACCTTTGACATAACTCGAGAACACCAGTCCGATTTTGCTGAAACAAATTTAAGAAAACAAGAAATTACAATTCCTTTAATCTGTTCATACAACGTTTCGCTACATAAGCAACAGTTTTGCAGTTATAAATAAATGTATGAAGAAAAACACCATTTTTTGTCTAAAAAATTGAACTTTTTTATTTTTAATTCATAAAAAATCCAAAACGGTAAAAAAAAGTGTCAGGTGCTATTACTTTCACGTAAAGTCACATAACCTTTAAACAAAATGAGACATAGATCATAAAAATCGATGGACGCGTTTCGCTGTTATTCACAATAAAGTGAAGGTATCTCATTTTGACAAGAATATTGATTTTATGTTTCAATGAATTTGGATAATATTTATTATACACTAGCTGACCCGGTCCACGTTGCTGGCCCTAAGCAAACATTAGTGTTGTATTACCACACGATTTAAATTGAGCATTTAACGAAATTTACGGCCTTTAAAATAAAAATCCATGGAATACCTATCATAAAGTTTTTTTACAAAATAACTTACATATGGTGTAGATATGGGCTCAATCAAAAAAGGAACGCATGTATTTAAGGCAAATTGGAAATTATATTTATTTATTACTTCATCTTAAAGCCAGCGCATTTATGATTTTAGGTAAATCGAAAAAAGCGGGCGGGGTACAATTTTCTTTCCGTAAAAACCTAAGTTGGACCATGGCGATAATTTTAAAGAAAAAATCGTCCAAATCGGCCAAGCGGGATCGTGTCTTTTGCGACCACCAACAAATTTCAGCCACCAGCGAATCGAGCCTTTTGCCTTTATGTCGCGTTTCCATTGGCATTGCCACTTGATGGAAGAGCTCGCCATGTTCATCCGGCTCTGAGGCTAGCTGCTTGCTGAAGCATTCGAGATGGTGATGCAAGAAGTGAATTTGGAGGGACATATTCACTCCAATTTTCTGGAAGTAGTGCAACATCTTGGTCACAAGAGCGGGGTAATTGTGTGCTCGCGTACTTCCCAAAAAATATCGTATGACTTTCTTCACTGCCCTCCACGCAAAGTAATCATTACCGTCTAAAGCACCTTTAAATTCCTTTGATTTCATGAGCTTTCGTATATCCGGCCCATTCAGAACACCTTCCTTCAATTTTGCTTCGCTGATTCGTGGGAAAATATTTTCCAAACAATCAAGAATTTTCGGTTGCTTCACAATGGCCTTGATGAAATTTTTTACGATTCCCAGTTTGATATGGAGAGGGGGCATGAGGACGTTCTCCATTAGCACCAGTGGATCATTTACGCAGTTGTGTCCTTTCTCCGTTGGATCTCGAGCAAGCCACTCATGCGTTTCGTATTGGTTTCCTTTAAATCGGGTATCCCAAAGACACAAGAAACACATGTTTTTCGTATAGCCTCCTTGGAGACCTCTTAGCATCGCCACGACTTCAGATCACAACTGATCCGCCACATGTGAACAGTGTAGCAAACTTTATCCAAAATTATTTTCATGGGGGTCGATTATGGTTCTGTGAAACTGTGAAATGAAAACTTTTTTCACATTTTCATAGAGTTTCTGATTCTCGTTTAGTGAAAAAATGATAAACAAATTCGTATGTTTTCATCTGAGAAGAACGAATGGAATAAAACAAATTGCTTTAACATTTTCACAGTAATGTGATTCTTGTTCTGTGTAACAGTGTAAAGAAGTGTCACAAACTTTTCATTTATGTCATATTTTTACACTTCCCTTTTAACGGTGAAAAATAATTTTACTTAAATTATTTATAGGACAATATGGACATTGCTAAGTCTGGGTTCACACTATGAAAGTTTTCTTTCAGAAAGCCTGAGTTTATGGATGAGAGAGGAGAAAAGAAAGCATGTTCTCTTCCCCTCTCACCAATAAACTCAGACTTTCTGAAATAAAACTTTTATAGTGTGATCCCAGACTAACGATAAAAAATAAATTAAAGAAATAAAAATCTTCTAAAAAGATGCATATTTACAGATTTTTAACTTATTACATTCATATAAAATGCCAATTTTTGATAAAATAAAAAACATTACTGACGAAAAACGTTAACAATGTTTTCTTACATTGTATCGTTCCCAATTTCTTTCGATGATTCAATTAAAACTTATGGCGTTTTCTTTTCTAAAAAAAAGTGTTGCATAAGTGTTACATGTGGCTCGGCAACATTTTTAAATGCTTCCCTACTTTTTAAGAAGAGTTTCATATTTTACGTTTACAAAAGAACACAAATTTCTGCATTAAACAATAAAGTACAATTAGCGCAAGGTAAATTCAATAACAGGTGGTTGCAAGACTACAACAAACAGAAAGAAGAGATGTTTTTTGAATTGCATCGTTAGTGCTTACGTCTCGAAACTTGCCACCACCTTGTACTGAATTCGCCTTGATCTAGTGCTGCACTCATGCCCCTTTAATTAAAATGAGTGTTGAACATGTAGCATATTTTTTAATTTAAAAGGGAACATCAACAGAAAAGAACGCTTTACACTTTTTATAAAGCACATGTTTTTCAAAAAAGAACATGAACAAATGTAAAAGGCAGAATAAATGCAGAATTTTACTCAGAAAAGAAAACGCCATTATAATCTTAACATTTTTTAAATTAAACATTATTTATTTTTTCGAATTTAGTTCATAGGGTGTGTGTGAAACGGTAGCAAAGTACTCATGGAAGTAAAATTTTGACACTATTGAGGTGAATAAAATTTCACTAGCCCTGGGGGCTAGTATAAATTTTGACATTAGTGTAGAAATTTTTGAGAACCACAAAATTATTTTTTTCATCAAATTTGTTTAAACTAAATAAAAAATAATATGGAAGTAGGACCAGCGGCAAAAAAATTCAAAAGAATTATACAAAATGTAAGTATTTACACATGTATAAGCTTTCTTGTCCGCACTTTTTGTATAAATTGTTAATATATCAGAACGAATTCATCAAATAGTTGGGACGATCTCAATTCCAACAGAATTGAAATGATTATTGGTAAAAACTTGATTAATTTATTCATTTTCACAAAACTACTAGTATTTTTTTTTTCTTTATGTCAAAATTTTACGTTGTCAAAAATGTTATAATTTCACACAGCACAAATATGAAAATTTTCTACCACAAACAAATTTCATTTCACCATAGAACTTTGCTACCGTTTCACACACACCCATAGAATAAATTCGAAAAAATAAATAATGTTGAATATAACAAAGTAACCTATGAAAGGAAATAATAATAATTCCCAATTTTTATTTTTTAAATTAATTATATTTTTTGTGTATTTGTATAATTTTACACTTGATTAAATGGTAAAGTAGATATGTAATTACCATCGACGGTGAAGAATTTAGGTTAAGCGACGGCTTTATATTTTATGTTTTATATTTAATAACATATTAATATATTAATCTTTATTTGGCCTTTTATTTGTTAATGATTTCACAATTTTTTGGGCTTATGGTCGTTTTTTAAAGCTTTTATTAAACTTGCAATGAATGTATGTTTGGGTGAAACCTTGCAACCCAATTTGAAGCAGATATCTTCATTTGATTGAGCTGAAATTATGTGCACACGTTCATTTTGGATGACAATGCATTGTAAACTATGTGACGTCATTCTAAATCCAACATATCAGCACAGCCAAAATGGCGGTCTTGCTATCTTTAATGCAGTCCTATAATATATGTATGTATCAAATGAAAAGGCTTGCTAAGAATAACTCGAAAACTTAAACGAAAGAAATTAAGGCACAGGCCCACGATGTCGAACAGAACATTTCTTTCGTATATTTGCTTTGAAAACAAAAACAAATTTTAGTTTTTATTATTGTTTTCAATATAAATATGTGAAAGAAATGTTCTTGTCGACATCGTGGGCCTGGCAGTAACTTTAACTTAAAAATTTTAATAGCAAGAGGCATTACCTTATTTATAATTCATTGTCAAGATTTGGAATAATTGTTTCGGAAATTCTTGATTTTATTGGTGAAAAGAGTTTCGCTCCCAAATTTTCTCACCACTCTCACCAATAAACTCAAGAATTGCTGCAACAAAAAGTTCAGGTCTGGAGCGGCACTATGATATAAAATCTTGCCAATTGTCATTACACAATTTACACAAGTAAATTAAAAACCTACATATTTTAAATATTAAAAAAGCAAAAAACCTTTTTAAAAAACAAGCTGTTATTTTAATTCGCTAAAAGGAAACTTTTACTTATGTAAGTCAATTTTCGTAGATGTGAGTTTTATGCCAAAATTATTTACTGCAATAAATATTTTGGGGTAATCGCGCGGGCAAGATGTTTACCCAAAAAACTCATTTGTCATCTCATTGATTGATAGATTTTACATTTTTATGACTGCTCTTGTTTTTTGAATTAACATTTTTTTTCGTTAAAAAATTGCTGTTGTTTTTTATATCAACACATTTTATGTCAACCTCTTTTAGATGCAATATCGTTCATGAAAAACCCAAATGCAACAAATTCGCAGAAAATTAAGGTTTACTCATTATTTATTTTAACCCTCTAACAGGCAAGAGCTACATTTTAATGGCAACCACTTGTTAATTTTTTTTTTAAATAATATTTGCCCAAAAAAAATAATTTGAAGACTGAAGTTGAAAATCTGTTTTATTTCAGTCGTTAGGTGGAAAAATCGAAAGGGTGCCTCAGGGCATCCTTGCCTGTTTACGGTAAAAATTATTTACAGGTAGAGTTTTATTAATCAAACGAGTTTTATTCAAAAAATGATTTTTTTTAGAATAAAAGCAAAAATTAACACTTTTTTGGTAATGATATGTAAAAAACCCGTTTTTAGTATCTGAACAACCTTAATTTATATGACACTTCTGGCATTTATATTATGTGCGTTCGTTTACTTTTCCAGTAAAATCCCAGTAAAATCCAATGTATGAATATAAAAAAACATCAAAAATTCTTTTACTGAATAAACTTATCTATCTTCTTCTTCTATCTATCTATATATATAAAATAGGATGTGTGTATGTGTGTGTGTGTGTGTATGTAACGTATGGACTCCAAAACGGATGGGCCGATTTTGATGAAATTTTCAGAAATCTTCAGAATATTCAGGCGGGTGACACTGTGAAGTCTGATTTTTGATTTTCGGTCTGGGGGCGAAGGGGCGTGGCAAAATACATAACTTGAGAACGGCTTGGCCGATTTGAACGATTTTTTCTTTAAAATGATTGCCATGGTCCAACTTAGGTTTTACATATTTTGTCTAAGACCCACGAAACGCCGCGAATTATTTCGCAATCAAAATAAAGTTAAAAAGCGCGCTCCACTTGCTAAGTGAGTAATGCAGCGTTTGTTGAAAAAGCTCTTTTGCCACAAACGTAACCAAATAAATTGATCAGGGGTGTGCTGGAAATCGCAAACGTAAACGCAAGAATTTTAAACGTCGTTTTTGGATAAGATTTCTGTAATAAAAGAATTTTATGGCAAATATTAAGCAACTATTTCCCTATTAAAACGGATTTTAAACCAAAAATGATAAGAATTAGGTTTAAAGTTTATTAAAAACAACTTTCAAATTCTTGCGTTTGCGATTTCCAGCACACCCCTGGATATTTTCTGGACAATTTGCACTCATTCGGTTTTATACTTTTATTTCTTTTTCGTCAATTTAAAAACGCGTTCGGAGACACTTGTTGAAAGACAAAAATCGATCAGTAAACACCTATAAATACTACGTAAGTTTCAATCTTTTACTGATGAATTCACGCATCTTTTAAGGGTGGCTATTATTCGAGGAATCCCCTGCTATGTCGCACAGCTTAAGAATGTTCAAAACAACTTTAATTAACAAAAAGGTACTTTATTCAACAAGGTTTTAAATACAACTAAAAATGAACCCTGCAAATAATAGGACCAGTCCAAACACGCGTGTAAAGAGTAGTCCACAAAGGACCAGGACTAGTCCAAAAGTAACCCAAACGTATGGAAAAACCCTGGTCTATTTAACATTACGATGTCCTAGGAGAGGATCATATAACCCACCTTTGGACCACTAAGGAGTAGTTTTAAAACTACTCCATGGTATATAACCCACCTTTGGACCACTAAGGAGTAGTTTTAAAACTACTCCATGGTATACTCAAGAGGATTAGTTTTGAAGTCGTTTAAAAACGAAAGCACGTCGTTAAAAAACGAAGACATGTCGTCTCACTACAAACACTTTTTAACAATGACATGGTCCATGCTTGCATTACATCGGACCAGTCCATGGAGTAGTCCATTTTATCAAAATGGGTCAGGTGGTCCAATTTTATTTGCTGGGACAGTGTTGCATTGTCTGCAAAGAGTTACCATTCCAACAGCTATATACCTGATTCGTGTGCGTTTTAAATTTTTCGAAACGTTCTAAAACATGACCACTCATAAATGTGGGTACAATTTGTGTAAACAAATCATGCAGGTAACCAACGGAAAACCCCCAAATAATTAAAAAAGTGCACTTTCCTTTTTTCCTTTTAATTGTCCACGCACATTTATGACCGTTGTTTAGTTTCCCTGTAGTAAATTAAATAGTCAGTTGCAGAAAACACTAACTATAAGTTAACTATTTTTCAAATGACTACAAATTGGTTTAATTCACATGCAGATATCAACCAAACATATTGCATAGAAGCACACGTAAATCACAAATAAAAGCAAAATAAGTAAAACAAGCATGCCATGAAGTCAAATGAAAAATATATGTACATATATAAAAATTTATTAAAATAATTAAAAATTAAAACGATACAAATCTGTTTATGTTCTAGAAATTATGTAGCGTATTTATTTCAGCACTATTATACATTATCATTTAAAGCAATTTGATGCAAATGTTCTTAAATATTAATTTCTATAAAAAGATATGCATGTTTGTTCATAGGAACATATATTTTTTTGACAAAAATTATTTCAACTTTAAATAATTTATTATAAATCGACTATACTATTAATTAACTACAAATAGTTTGAACAATAAGTAGTTAGTAGTCAGTTTATAAGTCATGCAAAGATGGCCAATTGACTACTGCCTATGACATGCCTATGTTAAAATAATGAGTCGTCGACAAGGAAAAAAGTCACTTAATCAACTAGATGTGGTTATAAAAAAACCAGTTTAAAATTACTTAAAAATGTGTTTGACTTCCTACAGGGTTGTTACCGTTCATAAAAATCAAATAACCTTTTGTTTATTACTTTTTGTTTAATTCTGACAATCATAAAAAAGTCATCAATGTTTTTTCCAAGGAATTTTGAGCATATCTCGAGCAAATTTTTGAAATTCGTACCTTCACTTAATTGTGATTAAAAGCGAAACGCGTCCATCGATTTCCATGACCTATTTCGCATTTTGTTTAAAGGTTATGTGACTTTACGTGAAAGTAATAGGATTTGACACTTTTTTTACCGTTTTGGATTTTTTATGAATTAAAAATAAAAAAATTAAATTTTATAGGCAAAAAATAGTTTTTTTCTTCATACATTTATTTATAACTGCGAAACTGTTGCTTATGGTGAATCTCGATTTAGGCTCCTGTATGAGTGAAACGTGATCTTTTTTGACAGTTTCTCTGTGCATTTTCTTATCGTCTGTCTTGTGAATACATTTCTTGAAGTGGTACAGTTAAGTACATTGCATCCTCATTGTCGGTATACAAGCCAATTTTATATCCTTCACAACGTTTCTTCAATCTTTCTTCTTCTATAATTTTCCTTTCTATTTTCTTTTTATTTGCTGATGTCACTTTAATATCAACACTTCCAATCGACGTTTTCTGAACAGTTCTTTGATCGGTCAAGAATTTTCGTTCAAGTATTGGAACCTTCTTAGAGGGGTCACAGTTACAAAGCTGAAAATCTTTACATTAACATGCACTAACGTCAAACAAAGCCTCAACCCTGTTGTTAAATTCGACTAGTTTTTTTTTAATTGTGCTTATCTTGGTCACGTTTGTATATTTTGTTGAGCGTTTAAACTAAATCAGCTTCCTTTTTAACAAATATGCAATAGTTTTAGAGGAAATGCATGGGATCGAAGCTTTTCCCACATGAAGTTAAACTTATCAACAACAATCTTGGATACTTCTAAAACACTAGGGTTTTTGCCATTTTGCTTAATTTTTACATTGTTCCAAACATAAATGTAGTATTTTAACACATCTCTACGGGTAGGAAGCAAAGACTCGACCATATCTTGACCATTGCCTAAGATAGGATGAGGTTAATCTTTGTAACGAGTCCTAGGGAACGCCATAACGCAGTTATAAACACACAAAGCACAGTGACACACTGTACTAGAACCGTAGAACGTATATAAGAAGACGACTAGATATAACACACCACTAATCACTCCCGCTGTCAAAACACGACTAATGCAGTTTGAGAGGGCCGTTTACTAATTATGCAAAAAATTTTAAATATCGAAAATTTCGGACGATTTGGCGAACTGTAGGGCTAATGAGCAGACTAAAATAGGGTAGCCAGATTTTAAATTCGAGAAAACAGTACATTGAACACAAAAAAACAATACAATCAAGAAATAAACAGTACATTTTTTTTTTTGACGAAAACGCAACTATTTATTTAAATTACACAGTGCAACACGAAAAAAAATAACCATATACGGAGAATAAATAACCATAAAGGACCAAAAAAAAAGACCCGTGTCTCCCAGTTTTGCCGAAAGTCATGCACATTTTTTAATATTTTTGTAATACATAGCATACAGGGGTGTGCTGGAAATCGCAAACGTAAAACGCAAGAATTTTAAAAGTCGTTTTTAAATAAGATTTTTGTAATAAAAGAATTTTATGACAAATTTTTAACAAATATTTTCCTATTAAACAGGATTTTAAACCAAAAATTATAAGAATTAGGTTTAAAGTTTATTAAAAACAACTTCCAAATTCTTGCGTTTTGCGTTTGCGATTTCCAGCACACCCCTGATAGTATCTCAATGTTGAAATAAAGAAAAAACAAATGAATTTAAAAAACTTTCGGAAAATTTTTCACTTTCACTTTTGCGGTAAACTTCCTAGGAAGTTTATATGCTCTTGAAAGTTGTTTATTTAGATCTTAGGTACATTTTTGTGGTTGATTGTTTTCTTGAGTTTTTACCTGTTTGCTACCTATTGACCTGAACAGGGGAAAAAATCGAATTTTTTAAGTTTTTTGCGATTTTGATCTTGAAGATGAAGTTTTTTGATTTTATATGTTCACAATTTTTGTTCTTTATGGCAAGAGCTACAACTTTGTCTCAGAGGGTTAATCAAAACTCCGAACGGTTTGCAAGATATGAGCCTGAGAAAATTACCACTTTTTTGCAAAAATGATACCGAGGCCCTGAATCTTTAAGGGCCCATAAAAAAGGTGCATGACTTTGGGCAAAACTAAAAGACACGGGTTTGTTTTTTTGGTCCATTTAGGTTATTTATTGTCCGTATATGGTTATTTTGCCGTGACTTAAAAAATTACAGTGTTATTATATATTTAAAACTTTTGACTGAATGTTCAACAATTATGTAACGAAAAACACTCAAACTATGTACCGTCAAAGGAATGATTTCCTTTTTATGGCATTTTATACGTATACGAAATTACTCCATTTGCGTTAGAAAAACACTTTTTTTTTTAATTTGAAGACAGGAAACCCATAACATTCCTGTAAGCCATATAAAAAAGGAGAAAAGCCTAACTTAGCTTAAAACAACTAACTGGTTGATTGTGTAAGTAGGACTTTCTTTAAGGGTATTGGTATTTAAAGTAATCTTCACCACACACATAGTTGCACAAATTATATAGAATTTGAGAAAATGTATGTGTCCTAAGTTAATTTTCCAATTTTAATCACCTGAAAGGAATTAGGTATTTTTATAAATTTCGAGCCCGGAGAATTTTTTAACTTTGTTCGACAGTTTTTAGTTTCGACTGCAGTTTTTAAACCCTTCTCTCTTGTATTCTTTGTTTGTCCTGGTGAGTTCCATAATTTGTCTAATAAAATGCACAATTTGTCGCAAAAACCAAAAATATCTATGAATCACCTAAACTAATTAAACAATTCGTGTCTTCAATTTGATTGATAGTCTAATCATATTAGCAAAAAACTTATCAAATTGTTACTTACGTATTGTTATGCGTTCCCATTTTTCTACCATATACAGTTCAGTTACCATTAAATAGCGAAACCACCAATAATTGCAAAAATCTATTATGTTTTGAAGCATTTTTTATTTTCGCGAAACGTTTTGTTTAAATAAATAACTTTTTAATGTGACAAAATAAATTGACCAATTACTATAACAAGACAAATTTTTTGAATTAATTGATAAGATTATTAAAAACAAAAACTATATTAAACACTCACAGAAAATTATGTTATTATAGCCGTGGTAGCTGTAAAAAGGTAAAAGATAAAAAGGCAAAGCCCAGAGTTGTCAATATAGTGATTTTTTTCCTTAGAAAAAGGTTTTAATTAATTTTAAGAAATTTAAATTATTTTAAGGCAGCTTACATAAAACAAATATGTAAATTGTTTATACATATTTTTTGGCTTTTAAAGTTCCAATTATTACATTATAACCATTACTTTAACTAAGTTTTTAATAAGTTATTTTCTTGTTTAATAAAGCAATTTGACAGCATTGCATATTTGTGGCATATAATAAATAAATGGTACAATAACAGAAGGTAGCCACCATGGTACAAGTACACAAGGTAGACTCGTTGGCGCATATGTTTGTCAGCTGTTTACCCCAGTTAAGCCCCAAATGTCAAACATTTTTCATTTTTGTTTACATATTTTCATGTTTGTTTACATTTTAAAATAAAAACATAAAGATTGTGAAAAAAAATTTTGATTTATGTTTCAATTTTAAAATTTTTATAATTTTCCTTCACGTGTTGTTTTGTTTTTTTTTTAATTTCTGTTTTTATTTTGTGTTTCTGAAGGCACAGTGTTGCTCTTTTTTTGAACTCTCGGGTAAAAATACAAAAACAAATTGCATGTTGTTTTCGTCATGTTGTAATTGTTATAGCAACGAGTCTACCTTGTGTAAATATACCTTGGTAGCCACGAAGAGCCAGCTCAAGGCGAATTCAAACAGGTAAACTCATCTCGTCAGCCGTTCATCAGCTGTTTCCACGGCGAATTAACAAGTATGGTCAAACGTCAAAATATGATTTTGTTTTGAGAAGAAGTTGAATGAAAAGTGTTAAAAATATTATTTTTATAATACAAAAAATTCAAAACTGCGAATGATTGAAGTGAATTTATTAATTTCTTTTATAAAAAAGTGATAATTTTAATTTGCAATAAAAAAATTTTGACAACCAACCAGAAAATTGTATAAACAATATACATGGGGCTTTTTGTAGTTGTAGAGATGAGTTTACCTGTTTGAATTCGCCTTGAGCCAGCTGAATAATTTTTTATTTACATGCTTTGTCATATGAACTGTCAAATGCGGTTGATGTCACAGAGCATACAGAGGTGTCACGAGACAGAAAATATTGTGTTTTTTTCTGTCTTTTTCTGCGAAAGCTGCCCTTTTTGCATTTTTTGTTTTGATAACGCAATTCGTGTTGATAGTAGCGGCCTGTTTTTACACATTGCCACTTTACTACCAAAAAACATTTTCTTTCTCTTTCTTTGAAAGCTGCCCTCGCAACTGATTTAGGCCTTTTTCACACGCCACTTTTCACAGTTCTGTATATTCTGTGTTGATGTTTTAAGCAACACGTACACAGACTATTAACCCTTAATGGTTAATATTCGTCGAAGCTCATTTACACTTTTTTATGTGTATGTATTCAAATTACGCTCTTTTACCAAAAATGCTAGCTGATGTCAAAAGCCTTATAAAGACGATACTGCTCTTAGAGTAGCCTGCCTATCCGAAATTATAAAGATTCTTAAGCTCATTTCCAAAGTAATATTAGGCAATATAAAATTTTTAATTAACAAGATTTTGTTTGTCGTGCTTAATTTCCAATTTTTATTCTTGATAAAAGCACTGAAATTTATGAATGTCTTGAGCATTTAGGAGAGAAGGGAAAAGAGAAGGCCATTTCTTTTCCCCTCTCTCCTAAAAACTCAAGACTTGCCGAGACAAACTTGACGTGTGTGAACCGGCACTAACTGTTTTGCCTGTGCCGATTTATAAAGTCAATATATTCAAAAACCGGTTTCTTGAAAATGTCGAATAATCGACACACCTATTTTTTATTATTTTATAATAGGAAAAAACAAAATTTTTATTTATGTGTTTTGCATATGTGTTAATATCAAATTTGAACAATTCCCTGTAGGAAGTCAAACACATTTTTAAGTAACTTCAAACTTGTTTTTTTATAACCACATCTAGTTGATTAAGTGACTCTTTTCCTTGTCGACGACTCATTATTTTAACATAGGCATGTCATAGGCAGTAGTCAATTTGCCATCTTTGCATGACTTTTAAACTGACTACTTATTTTTCAACCTATTTGTAGTTAATTAATAGTATAGTTTATAATAAATTATTTAATTATTGTGAAAAAGATATATGTTCCTTTCGAACAAACATGCATATTTTTATATGGAAATATTTTATTATTATTATTTATTAATAGATTTTTGTTTGTACATATTTAATTTAATTCATTTACAATATGTTTAATATCTAAATCTATATATGGCATAACAATTTGTTGTAAGCCAGATTGGCACAATTCTAGGAAAGTAAATTTTATTTACAAAATATCGATTTTTTTAATTTTTCGGACACAGCTGATTGTTTGACAGTTTTCCCAATCAGCCTAAAGAAAAAGTAAGGGCTACTTCGTGCAAGAAGAAGAAGAATATTGTTCTCTTAAAAGCTCTCTCACTTTACCAAACTTTGAGTACGGGAACAGTTTTCGGTAAGATTGGGATCCCGCGGGCTCCCAAAGTTGAGTACGGGATCACACCTTATCGGGCCTGTTCTGAAAATCACGTGATTTCAAATCACGTGTTTTTGAAAACACGCGTGTGATTTTATGGTGTTTTGAAGGTCATACCGTTTTTGTGTTGCTCGGTGCACTTTCGGAAAATTAAGATCACACCAAAACACACAAAAGCGGGACACTAAAATATCAAACGTGTGATTTTAGTAGGCACATGTGATTTGAAATCACGTGATTTGAGTAAATGTGATTTGCAGAACAGGCCTGTATATAAACATCTTTTTTCACGTAAGACTATTATATAAGAATATATACCAAGGTATATTTACACAAGGTAGACTCATTTTGGAGTGTAGACATGCTGCTCTATAAAAATAACCGAGTGGAACGGAATTGTCAAAATTGTCTTCATATAAATTTAACGCACACATGTACAAATTTTGGCTCATATACACGGAATTTGACATTGGTGTTCCAACTTAGGTAAACAGCTGACAAACATATGGGCCAACGAGTTTACCTTGTATAAATATACCTTGATATATACCAAATTTATACAGCAGTTATGTCATTACAAGCTACCCTACAAGTATTGAATGAGCGAGTAGGCACATTTTTCATTTTGGTGTTAAGAAAATGATAGGAAAAAATGACCGCATGTGACCGATAACTTGATTTCGATCATTTCTTTCTATTATTTTCTTAACACCAAATTGAAAAATGTGCCTACTCGCTCATTCGTTTCTTGTAGGGTATTTTCGTGAGTGGTATTTGTATGTGAGCCATGGTCAAATTTGAACTGATTCCAAAATTAATTTGTAAGATAATTTAGTTTGAAATAAATTATATTTGGGTCATATGTTGTCCAAATACCAACATAATAAGATGGTTAATGAGCACAAAGATGTATTAGGAAAAAAGCTCGTACGGAGGCTATGTAATTTATGAAACGATTCTCAACATATTCAGAAAACGTATGAACCAAATTTCATAAAATTATTTTAAAAATTGCGGACTGTACTTTGCACGGAAGGTCTACAAGAACAGACAACCAGCCACAGGACGGACGACTCAGATAGTGATTCAATTTCGATCAGTATACTACAACAAATATTTGGGTGCGTTTCAAACATCGGCACAAACCCATACTATCCTACACACTTAAATAAATTAATAAAAAACTTAAAATAAAAAGTTCTACTTCCATATATATAGGGAAAGTTCAAAAAGTTTATTGCCGTTATTTAGTTAATAAAATTCCTTTAATGGTTGCAGATGACAGTTTGTTTCTCAAATCAGTTAAACAAATGTTAAGAGTGCTAAATATTTCTCAACATAAGCATTTAAATATTAAAGCAAACACAAAATGCATTACTTTTTGTAATATTGGAAACATATCTTCCTCGAGGGGTTTTTTAATAATTACCTTCTTTTTATACCCTTCCCCGAAGGTAAAAGGGTATATATAAGTTTGTCATTCCATTTGTAATTTCTACAATATTGATCCTACACCCTAAAAAATATATATATATTCTGGGTCCTTATGAAAAGCGAAGTTGATTTAACGATGTCCGTCTGTCCGTTGAAATGGGTTTTCCGAAGACCCATGATGGGGGCCAGGTTATTATACATTTATGTCACATATGGTCCGGAATTGTTTGCTATTGAAATTCAAAAAGATCGGTCCACAAATGGCTGAGATATGAGAAAATAACCACGACTACCTCAAATTTTTCCCAAAAATCCCTTGTTGTTGTTGTTGTTGTATTTTTATTACTTTTTGATGTATATCTTGGGAACGGCAAGAGCCAAAGTTTCCAAGTTAGGTACATACATTTAGGTTGTCAATACACACCATCCTACAAAATGTGGGCGGGAGTGGAGAAGTGGGCGTGTAACTTCCGTACAAAAAAAAAATTAAAAATTGTATAAAATCCTACATTTTAGGGCTGCCATATGTCCTATGGATATGACTTATATACCAAAACATCGGAAATTTTTAGAAGAACATATTTTATAAAAAACTCGGAAAAATCGGTTCAGATATCAAAAAGTTATGTCCAAGTTGTATAACCCAAGTAAATGGTAAATTTCTTTTTAAACACGTCGGTATATAAATCTTTCAAATCGGTTAAAAAATGGCTGAGTTATAACCAAAATACTGAAATCCCAAAATTACTCTTTTTTTACCCTTCACCCAAGGTAAAAGGTATATGTATATAAGTTTGTCATTCCGTTTGTACATATATTCTGGGTCCTTGTGAAAAGCGAAGTTCAAATCCGGATGTCTCTATCCAATTGGATAGACCTTGGCGGTTTAGTATCATTGCCTGTTAAATGTTCATCTCCGTCGACAGCGAAAGAGAACGAAGTATGAAAACGAATACTATCTATCTGTCTTTTAATTTGGAGATTGTAAACGGTTTAGGCAAGTTCAAAAGGGAATAAGAAAAATGTCTGCCTTTCAATTTCAAAATTGTAACTTGGGACTTACCAAGGCGAATTCAACTACAGGTGGTGTCGCAACTACAACAATCCAAAAACAACAGAAACAACATAGGGGTTTTTGCATTGCATTGTTAGTGTTTACGGCTCGAAATGTCAGCCATTCTTAGAAAAACACTAACAAATCAAAACAAATAGGTACGAACTGTCAAAATCAGAAGGCGTTTCGACACCACCTGTAGTTAATTCGCCTTGGGACTTACGCTCAAGGTATATTTACACAAGGTAAACTCGTTGGCCCATATGTTTGTCAGCTGTTTACCTAAGTTGGAACACAAACGTCAAATTTCGTGTATGTGAGCCAAAATTTGTGCATGTGTGCGGTAAATTTATATGAAGACAATCTTGACAACTCGGTTCAACTCGGTAGAGCAGCATCATGGTGAAATAATAAAAATGGCAGCACTACGCCAGATGACGATTTTTTGCTCTTACATTGTTTGTCTAATCTTGTGTCAAAGTTTTGTTATTAACCCCTTTGCTGTTTGACAGTTTGTATCACATAATCTCGCAGCTACCTGCCAAGGTACATTTATAGCAGGTTCCCGCGAGATTACAACAATTGTGCAATAAAACAAACAACAGGGCTTTTTATTGTTGTTATGCGATACGAACTGTCAAACAGCAAAATGGTTGATAAGAGACAAAAGATAAAGACAAAAAACTTGTTTACTATACAACATTTGACAGTTCGTATCGCAAACCAAGCATATAAAAAATAAACAGCTGGCTTTCCGAGACTACCTGCTATAAATATACCTTGCTACCTGCTATAAATATACCCTACAAGAAGACTACCGGTCATTTTACTAGTTATATGACCGGTAGTGTTAACCAATGTATTGGTTAAAGTTTCTATTAGTTAATTAAGATCAAAATGATAAAACTAACCGAAACTCTTGTGTACATGTGATTTTGCCTCTCTTTCTAACTAATGAATTCCACTCGACTACGGAACATATATCTGTACTGCTTACTCTCCTGCTTTTTATTAGTCAATGATAACCAAAATAGTGGTTAATGCTAACTAGTTAGTCATAACGTAAATATTAATTAGCACTAACTAGTTATTTATAACGTAAAAATTGGTTAGTACTAACCTTTATAAAAAAATACTTTTTTTTTTAATTTTAAATTAATTTTTTATTAGAAATATAAATAACACACAAACAAAATAATACTAAAACATTTTTGGAATATCTTGGCATCCTCGGCATACATGCGTTCACACGAGTACTGCTACAACCAAGCTTGATTTTAATTTTTACCTGGTTGTAAGAGTCGTTAGTGACCCGCTGGCTCCCCAAACAGGTTTTACTATTCCAATTTCTTCTCTTCGTGTTCCTTTTTGGTGACAGACGAAAATGAAATCGATGGAAGCAGCTTTATTACCGTCTGTTACGCTTTCATGTGACACGTTGGGTAAAGTAGTTGGACGTATTCACCTTAGCCACATGGACACCGTTGCCTTTATCTTTCCTTTCACTGCTATCGTCGTAAACATTGCTCTTGCAATCGTTGTTGCCTCCATTTTTGTAGTATTTAATTGAACAAATTAAAAAATTCACGAGTTTTTGCACGTACTGACAAGTCAAGCGTATTACAAATATATACTAAAAATTACCATTATTTAGGAAGTTTTAGTTGTTCCACTTTAACATATATGTTAGAGTGAA
The DNA here is from genome assembly GCA_949318255.1 of Pollenia labialis. Lineage (NCBI taxonomy): Eukaryota > Metazoa > Arthropoda > Insecta > Diptera > Polleniidae > Pollenia > Pollenia labialis. Next base: position 71,613,682 of record OX439140.1, read on the forward strand.
ACAACTAATGTAAAATTGTTGCAAGTGTGTTAGTATTTTTTTTAGTTTTGGTTATGCATTTGTTGTAGGCTACCGTTTTGTACATGACCTCTGTTGTTTCCAGAGAATCTACCACCACGTCCTTTGAAACCGCCATCAGTACCTTACCACTAGCATTCTAGCAATTTTTTTAGCTCTACATTAATATTCCAATTATACAAATTATAGAATTGATTCACAATTCACACATTTTTACAAGCGTTTGGCAAAAATATATTAAAAAAATGGCTTTATTTATAAAATGTTAGTTAGAGTGGAACAACTATGTTATATAAGAGTGGAACAACTAATATAAAACTGTTGCAAGTGTGTTAGTAAAATTTTTTTTTTTTTTAGTTTTGGTTATGTATTTCTTGTAGGGTACCTTGCACGAGAGTAAACTCGGGTAATTACATAAAGTGGCAGCACTGATGACAAAGTAGCGTGGCAACCCCGTACATTGCAATTGTCAATTGATTCATCGTTGTTTTCACTTTTAACAATAAAGCGAAAAATAAATTTTTTTCTCTAGTAGATTTACTGTGCATCTGTTAATAAATTTGTTAAAAACTATGAGTAGTGAACAAGTTAAAGATTCTAAAATGAATGAGAAACTTATAGCTGAATTTCAACAGCTCCGCAATGAGCAAAGAAATTTGGTCAACAACTTAAATACATTGGAAATGGATCTCAAAGAACACAAGTAAGTTTAAGCATACATAACCTCAATCGTTCTACTATAAAAGTCCTTTTTTTATTTCCTAGAACTGTGATAGACACCCTTCAAACTGTGGACCCAGATTGCAAATGTTATCGTTTAATTGGTGGCGTATTGTGCGAACGTACCGTAAAAGAAGTCTTACCTCAACTTGTAGAAAATAAGGATTTTATTGAAAAAACCATAACTCTGGTCACAGACGATTTGACAAAAAAAGGATTGCAAATTAATAAATTCAAAGAGGAACATAATATAAGAATACGTGGTGAACAATTGGCCGGAGATGGTCAAAAATCGCAAACAGATGAAAAGAAATCCGAAAATCGTAATGTGTTAGTGTCCAATTGAAGCGCTATAATATAAACGAAACAAAGGAGTAAATTTATTAAACTTCCATGTTTAAAGTAGCTAGGTTGGGGCCTGGAAGTCCTAATTTCTTTTTTCTTTGTCGATTATTAAAGCAATCACATTTTGTTTATTTTAAATAAAGCCTTTAAAACGGACTGGATTAATAAACGAAACGTATTTGCAATAAATAATACTTGTGTGTTTAGTTTTTAAAACTAATTTATGAAAAATTATATTAGTTTGAATAAAAAAAAAAACTTTAAAAAGTATTTTATTATTTTTTTAAGGTGATGAATTAACTAATTTTTCGATAATTTATTTACATATCGCACTTGTTCAAAAAAACTGTATTAACTCGAATTTAAAAAATTATCAGTAATAAAAATAACTTGGCTATCAATACACAACATCTGACAAAAAGTGGACTGGATTGGACAAGTGGGCGTGCCATTTTCCATTCAAAGACAATAAAGTTTTCTGTATATCTGGGTTATCAATCCACAACCTCTGAAAAATAGCTGGGATTGAAGAAGTGGGCGTTGCACAAACAAAGACGTAATAGATTTCTGTATATCTGGAGAACGACAAAAGCCAGTTTCTAAATTGGGTACATGCATTTAGGTTCTATATACACAACATCTGACATAATGTTATTTATATCTAAAGAGTCGTAAGGGAAAAGTTATCCAAATTTGGTGCACACGGCAAGACGCAGCGTTGCCAAATTAGGTACAAACATCTTAGTTATCAATACACAACATCGGACAAAATGTGGGCGGGATTGGATAACAGGGAGTTCCGCACTTTCCATACAAATACAAAAAATATTTCTGTATGTATGGAGAACCGTAGTAGTAAAAGTTTCTAAAATTAAGTTTGATTGGAAAAGCAGGCGTGGCACAAAAAATATTGCTTTATGTCTGGAGAACGGAAGTTGAAAAATTGTCAAAATTTGCTAAACATGCTTGGGTAGTTAATACAACAAATCCGTAAAAACGTGGATGTTATTGGATAAGTGGACATGGCGCCATCCCATAATAATATAATAATTTGGTACAAGTAGCCTTAATAAATGCACAATAAGGGTATTCACGTCACAAGTTACATCCTTGCGAAAATGCAAAAGTGCAAAAATATAACAACAGCCACACAGACAATTAGTTGTGCGTAAATAATTTATTTTATTGAGGGTAGCGAAGCGCACTGGGATAAGCTAGTATTTTATAAAAAATAGTCTTACCTACAAAAAAATTTTTTATAGAAAATAAATAGTCTAATAAGAAAAATTTTAAATGGAGAATAGCATTATACAGAAAATTGTTATACAAAATGGTCTTATACAGAAAAAAAATGTTCTTAAGAAAATACTCTTGATTAGAAAACTTTCAATACAAAATAGTTTTATACAGAAATTTTTATAGGAATCAGTCATATACAAATACGAGACAAAATAGTTTTAAACAGAATATTTGCTATAGAAATAGTCTTATACACAAAATTTTAAAATTAAAATTGTTTTATAGAAAATACTGTCAGAAATTTTCTTACATAGAAAATTTTGTATATTAAATAACCTTAAATTGTTCTATTGAAAATAGTAATACAAAAAATGCTCTACAGCAAACAATCTCTATACATAGGTACATAATACATATTATGTATGTATACGTTTAAAATTGTAACGTTACTGACTGATTCATCATCGCACAGCCTTAATGCTCAGTTGGCCGGGAGCAACAGTAACCTTACCGCAAAAAAGTTAGACCAGTCTATTTCTTACAGATTGAGACGTAACATCTTACTGCTAACTTTAAGCGTTCTAATTGATCTACATACAAAAAAATTAATCAGCTGATTTGCAACGTTACTGTTACTCCCGGCTAACTGAGATTTTAATGCCTGAAGCTAAAAACTTGAAATTTGAACCGGAGGTTGGTCTCTCCACAAATCAATCCACTAAGACGGGATTCTTGGAAATTCGAATCTTTACTGAGATACAAAAAATGTAATACTTATCGTTCGGCCCGTTTAGAGAGTAAAGACATGGAAATAAAATTATACAATATTCGCAACTTGTCTAAAATATACAAAAAGAAAGGGGGGTAAAATTTTACCTCTTTTTGGTATTTTTTTATAAAACATTTTTCTCAATTCATTGAAAAATCGTCACCAAAATGCAAAATAACGTAACACTTTAAAATATTACACGAGAAGCAAAAGACTTTATAAAATCAATAACAACAATGTGTACTAGGCGTTTGAATTTCGTTAATAAAGCCGCCATTTTTGATCGCAGGGATTTTGTGAACATGTTGTTTAATAAAACGAACAAAAATCAATTTCGAATTTTTTTTATGATACGTTATTTTGAATTTTAGGTATTAAATTATGGGCTCCCACCACTGTTGGAATTTGTGATACAATTTTAACAAATTTTGCACAATCCAAGGCACAATCGAAACTTCATTGGTACAATTCATCCCGTTTTGGTACAATTTAAAAAACGTTGTTACTCCTCTTTCAAACACTACAGTTAAGCTGCTTTTAAGCAGGAAACCACAATAGTCCAAAAGTAACTTAAACGTATTGATTAAACATGGTATTTTTAATATTACGATGTCCTAGGGCAGGACCATATAACCCATCTTTGGACTACAAAGGAGTAGTTTTAAAACTACTCCATTGTGTACACAAGAGGATTAGTTTTAACTTCGTTTAAAAACGAAAACATGTCGTTAAAAACGAAGACATGTCGTCTCACTGCAAACACTTTTTAACAATGACATGGTCCATGCTTGCATTACATCGGACCAGTCAATGGAGTAGTCCATTTCATGTAGTCCATGGTGGTCCAATAATATTTGCAGGGAAGTAACTTGCCGAGTACAACAAAGTCTGTACTAAATGTTTTTCCTTACCCCGAAATTACCGCTGACGTCTACAAACCAAGAGTTGCCTTAGTTGATCGATTTAGCGATAGAATAACTTCCGGTTCATATTTTATATTCTATGTAAGTTAATTTAATTTTGTAAGTTCAATATAAAAAATATCAGAAAATAGCAATTGAAAAACAAAAAGTATCAAAAAAGCTCCCTCTTCTAAATTCTTATTCACCATGCATGTTTATTTTTATCTTTGTAGGTCGAATATTGACATAAATTCAAAAAGTACCAGATGAAAAACAAAATGAACCAACATTTTTCATCTTATAGGTTCTCATTTACTCCGTAACCAGCACCTATAATAGTACATTTCTAAGTTGAATATTTTAGAAAATATAAAAATTATCACATGAAGCACAGAAAAGTAAAAGAAAGAAATTTAGTTTCCCGTATATCCCCTTTTTGATACTTTTTTCTCCTCATAGAGTTTCGGTTGACAAACAAAGGAAGAAAGCGCTCTTAACTGTTTTGCCTGTGCCGATTTATACATAAGATTTATATAGTCGAAATATTCGAAAACCGTTTTCTGAAAAATGTCGAATAATCGACCACCTTATTTTTTTATTATTTGATAATTGCCCTGCAAACAAATGAAAGATAACCCCTATGGCAAGGTATATTTACACAAGGTAGACTCATTTGGGAGTGTAGACATGCTGCTCTATAAAAATAACCGAGTGGAACGGAATTGTCAAAATTGTCTTCATATAAATTTTACGCACACATGTACACATTTTGGCTCATATACACGGAATTTGACATTGGTGTTCCAACTTAGGTAAACAGCTGACAAACATATGGGCCAACGAGATTACCTTGTGTAAATATACCTTGCCCTAAGGCAATAGTTTAGCAATATCCCCAAATTGTCATCTAAAAGAAAATAATCAAAGTATTTTTTTATTTTCTTCCTTTTATAATTTTTGAGATAATTGCGCAATGTAAACACCAAGGCGAATTCTTACAAGGTGGTCTTATCTTGAAAACGTTTACAACACTGTAAAGTATTTTAACGTTGTGTCAAAAATAATACAACACTGTATTAAAGAATTTAAACAAATATTTAATTTTCTTTTTAATTTTAAATTATTTGTTTTGAAATGTAATAATTTAAAAAAATTTTTAATATCATAATTTTAAACAAAACTTATAAAATTTAGTAAATATTCCCCAGAACCACATGAACGGTATATAATTTTGACACAAGGTTAGTAATCAGCTGTTACTTGCGTAGCAAGATAACGTCACCTATGCCCCAAGGGTTTTTAACTTTTTCGAACTATTAACTTTTCTAAGCGGGCTTTAATTTGAGAAATATACAATAATAAACATGGATCTTTCAGAAAAAAACGCACTTAGCTTATTCCAATGGTTTAGTTTTCATAATACTAAAAAAAAACTCATATTTTTCACATTTATTCACCACAGCCTCGAGAATTTCAAACATTTTTTTCTAATTTTTGAGATCCGTAATCCAACGCTATTAGTTTTCCCTGAATATCATAATTAATTTTGTTCAAATTCTCTATTTCTATTACGCTAAAATCCGGTTAACTTATCCGCGATATTAACTTTGCCGAGAGTTAACTTTTTCGCGATTCTATTGTATATTATTTTACTCTATTTTAATTACATATATATTATACTAGCTTAATTCCGGTGCGCTTTGCTACCCCATCTCGTGTTTTGATAACAAAGCATCTTGTACCAAATTTTATTGCTTTTACAGAACCCGCTCTACCGATATGTATACAGAAATTGCATGTGTTCGTATGGGAGGTGCCATGACTACTTTTCTTATTGAACCTACTTTTGGAAGATGTGTATTTTTATCTAAGCTATTTGTAAAAAATTGCAACACCTTCACTGTAACAGTACTCCAACTATGAAGAAATCTTTATTGTCATTGTTTGAGAGGTAACGCCCGCACTTAAAAATTATAAAATATTAATTGCCTATGTTAAGAGCCGGGTTAGAAGTCTTTAGGGAACAAAATTTCATACGCTTTTTACTTATATATTATTGATTGCTCCTCCTGCACCTAACCCCTTAATTTTTATTTTGAAAGGTGTAGTTTACCATAAGAGTGGATCCTATAAAGCTTGAAAACATTTGTCTTCAGATATTCGGAATTTAATAATTTCGTTCTATGGGAGGTACCGCTCTACCTTCCTCTACCCCGCCGATTGTTATTTAAAAATTTATAGTTCACTATAATAGTGGCTTTAACTACGTTTGAAGACTCTAGCTAAGATAGTTCATCAGTTACGCGATATTTAATATATACATCCTATGGGGGTATTGCTCCAGCTGCGCCTTCCCCCTTAATTTTTATTGTCATAAGAGTGACTCCTACCAAGTTTGAACATTCTCACTAAAACAGTTCTTAAGATATGCGATATTTAACATTAGCGTCCAATGGGGGCACCACTTCCTCTGCTGCTATCTTATTTCAATTTCAAGGCTCAGAAGATGCTACTGAAAAAACATTCAAGAAAATGGGTGCAGCCATAAGAGTGACTTCTACAAAAAGTTTGAACATTCTCACTATAACAGTTCTTAAGATATGCGATATTAAACATTGGCATCCTATTGGGGATACCACTTACCCCGCTGCTATTTTATTTAAATTTTGGGGCTCAGAAGATCCTACTACCAAAAATTCAACAAAATGAGTGCAGCGGCTCTTAAGATATGCGATATTTAATATTGGCATCCTATGGGGGGGGGTACCAATTCCCCTGCCCCTATCGAACAAATAGCCTATTTTATTTTTAGGGCTCACGTGATGTTACTGTAAAAATTTCAAGAAAATCGGTTCAGGAGTTTAGGAGTATATAAGCCAACAAACAAACAAACATACAAACATTTTTCATTTTTATATATGTACTAGCTTAACCCGGTGCGCTTCGCTACACTGCTTTAACCACTTTATCGGTTGAGAGATATTTAATATATGCATCCTATGGAAGGTAGTTCCCCCCTGCGCCTACCCGCTTTATTTTTATTTTCAAAGTGAAGTATACCATAAGAGTGACTTCTACAAAGTTTGAACTTTCTCACTATAACAGTTTTTAAGATATCCGATATTAAACATTGGCGTCCTATGGTGGGTAACACTTCCCCCGCTGCTATTTTATTTCAATTTTGGGGCTCAGATAATCCTACTACCAAAAGTTCAACAAATTGCTTGCAGCGGCTCTTATTAATATTTCTATCTATGAGGGGTACTGCTCCTCCTCTGGCTACCCCGCCCATTTCTATATTGAAATTTATAGTTTACCAAAATAGTAGCTTTAACTACGTTTGAAGACTTTCCCTTTAATAGTTCTTCAGTTGAGCGATATTTAATGTATGCATCCTATGGGAGGTATTTCCCCCCCTGCGCCTATCCGCTTTATTTTTATTTTCAAAAGTGTAGTATACCATAAGAGTGACTTCTAGAAAGTTTGAACATTCTTACTATTACAGTTCTTAAGATATGCGATGGTAAACATTGGCGTCCTATGGGGAAAACCACTTCCCCCGCTGCTACTTTATTTCAATTTCGGGGCTCAGAAGATCCTACTACCAAAAGTTCAACAAAATGCGTGCAGTGGCTCTTATTAATATTTCAATCTATGAGGGGTACTGCTCCTCCCCTGTTTACCCCGCCCATTTTTATACTGAAATTTATAGTTTGCCATAGTTGTAGCTTTAACCACGTTTGAAGACTCCCCCTTTAATAGTTCTTCAGTTAAGCGATATTTAATATATGCATCCTATGGGAGGTTTCCCCCCCCCTCCCCTACCCGCTTTATTTTTATTTTCAAAAGTGTAGTATACCATAAGAGTGACTTCCACAAAGTTTGAACATTCTCACTATAACAGTTCTTAAGATATGCGATGTTAAACATTGGCGTCCTATGGGGGATTCAAATACCCCCGCTGCTATTTTATTTCAATTTCGGGGCTCAGAAGATCCTACTACAAAAAGTTCAGCAAAATGCCGCCAGCGGCTCTTAAGATATGCGATAATAAATATTGGCATCCTATGGGGGGTACCAATTCCCCTGCCCCTATCGAAAAAATAAGTAGCCTATTTTATTTTTAGGGCTCACGTGATGTTACTGTGAAAATTTCAAGAAAATCGGTTCAGTAGTTTCGGAGTCTATAAGCCAACAAACAAACAAACAAACAAACAAACACACAAACATACAAACATTTTTCATTTTTATATATATATGTAGATTATTTATAAGTATAATTTATATGTTATAATTACCAATTTAATTTTTCAAAATGCAAAATCTTCTTTTTATCATCCCAATGATATATTTGCGATATCTTCCTATTTTCTTATTAGTGGTTATCTGGCGACATTGATAGTTTATCATCTAGTAGTATCGTTTTCGTATTGCTTAGGAGTATTGCCATCGAGACACGTTTCTTCCCAAAGGAAGTATCTTTCGCAATACGAAATCGATTATTGCCGCAATAATATTTTTCACCCAGGCAATACGTTTGGCAATACATAAGGTGTATTTATGTGTTTTCTGGGTGAAAAAACCCAATTTTTTATTTACTTATGTACCTATTTTGCATTTGAGTTAGTAGAAGAAAATTGGAACGCTTTTAACTCTGATAATAATATTCATTGTAATAAAATAGATAATGTGTACTTCTGGAAGTAAATACCTTTCAAATGGTGCATTTTTTATTCTAGTCGCTGGGAAAACAGAGGAGAAAGGTGTTCTTAACTGTTTTGCCTTAGCCGATTTATATATGTATGTATGTATAAAGAAGATGTAGATTACTTAAACAAATTAAAAATACAAATCATAATTAGTTTTATTTTACCAATATGAATGTGTATAAGTAAACTTTTATATACTATCTTGTCTCCTTTTAAAATCACCTCTCTGACCGCCAGATTTAGACATTAGTTTTATTTCCTTTATAACCATATTATGGGTTACGGCTTTGCACATATCATAAACAGTGAGAGCGGCTATCGAAACAGCAGTTAAAGCTTCCATTTCAACGCCAGTCTGGCCCGAACAACGTACCGTTGCATCTAACACAACAATATGATTTTCAACATCCAATAAAGCATTTACTTTTACTGAAGATATGGTAATATTATGACATAAGGGAATTAAGTCCGATGTCTTTTTAGCGCCTAAAATGCCAGCTAATTGAGCTACACTTAAAACATCGCCTTTCTTTAAATTGTTCGTATGTATGAGTTCAGCAACATCAGGACCTACATATATCTTAGCCCTTGCTTGGGCATGTCGTATAGTAAATGGTTTATTCGATACATCAACCATAGAAGCTTTACCCGTTGTAGCATCAACATGAGTTAAAAGTTTTGCGTAAGTACAATAGTTATGAGTGGATAAGGCAGCAGCAGCTCCTTTCTTGGCGTTGAATGCCTGTGTCAATAACAATGTATTTGTGCTACTAATTAATGATGATGATGATAATGATGATGACAGTGTCAATGGTAGTGTTACTGGGTTTACCATTTTTAAAAGATAGAAATGACAATTTATGGGTGGAGCTGCAAAATTAAAGGAAAATTAATTTTTTAAATCGTGTGTGTAGTTGACAATATAAATTAACTACCCACCTAACTTGCGGAAATTATCCACCAATTAAGATCATTGGACGATTTTCCATTTGCGACAGATTTAACATGCCTATAATTAATTAAATTTACTATGATGTTTAACAAATACAAAATCTTCCAATGATTTTCTTTTACTACTTAGCAGTTTAATAAACACTTCTTTTTGAAAATACCATTAGACTTATTCAATATCCTTTATAGAATTTGTTTTTATAAATGGACTTTTAATAGTCAATCAAAGTAGCTCATATTTTTCTATTAAAAAATCTTTAATAGAAAGCGAACAACCGAAAATAGTCTAACAGAGAACCATTTTTTATTTTTCTAGAGCAAAGTTTTCTACTCTTATAAAGAAAAATTTTCTATTAAAAAGAATTTTTTCAAAAACAAATATTTTTTATTAATTAAAGTTGTTTTTATTCGAGCTTTCTATTTATATGTAAATAAAAATGCTTTTATTTCGAGTTCGAAATCAGTAGAGAAAATAAAAATACAATTTATTTTCACTACTGAACTGGAGCAAGGAATAAATCCATTTTTATTTAAAATATTTTTATTTAGGAAATTTTTAAAAAAATAGTATGATATAGAAAATGTTTTAAAGAAAAAAGTCTTAAATAGTCTTTATATAGGAAAAATTTCTAAAGAAACCCATTTTATACATATGTTCATACATACATATTTGTATAAATTTCTGGACGGATGTTGAATATAGTCTTGATAATTTCATCTTCATAAATATAAACTGTCGAGCAGTTGCATTTATTACAATGCTCTCTCACATACCTGCATGTTGACGTTTTTTCCTTTTAACAGCTGCCGATATTAAAGCGATTAAATCGTCTTCTGAGCAATGACTTCTAATAGCATCTCGTAAAGAAATCTCCTTGTTACCAAATAGACACACTTTTAAGTTGCCATCAGCTGTCAAACGCAAACGATTACATGAACCACAAAAATGTTCAGTCATCGAAGTAATGAATCCAATTTGACCCTTATAGCCAGGTACTTTGTAAGCTTTTGAAGTATCGTTCGCACCATTTTCTAATGCCTCAAATTCTGGCCATTTTTCTCGTATAATTTTTAATGTATCCTTATACGTAAGCAATTTATCAGTTTGCCATTTGTTACCCATAAATGGCATGTATTCTATAAAACGTATATCCACATTGCGATCACAGGTGAATTCCACAAAATCACAGATTTCATCTTCATTAAAATTGCGCATAAGAACACAATTTATTTTCGGTTTATAACCCAATTGTAGGGCCAAATCAACGCCGGCTATAACACGTTCCCATCCACGACGTCGAGTTATTTCTTCAAAACGCTTAGGTTTCAGAGTGTCTAAACTAATATTAATAGCATCAAGGCCAGCTCTTTGCATGGGTACTAACAGACGTGTCAAAACTAAAGCATTTGTGGTAATGCCAACAGTTTCTAATTCTGGTATCTCTTTAAGTTTGCCTAAAAATAACAATAAATTTTACTTAAAATATAATTTTAAAATTATATGAAGTTACCCACTAATTATTTCGACAATATCTCGCCTTACTGTTGGTTCTCCACCAGTTAAACGTATTTTTCGAACACCCTGTTTAACAAACAAGCGTGCCAAATAATAGACTTCTTCTGTTGTCAAAATGTGGGACTTAGGCTGTAAGGGAACACCTTCGGCGGGCATACAATATTGACCTAGCAAAACAGAAAATCAATTTTAAAGGAACAAATCATTATTAATGAAGATCACAAAACTCAAAAATTTGGAATCGGAAAACCTATCCAATTTTTTTTAAAAATGGTTTCAAATAAAACCCCTGTTGCCTAAAAAGGAGAAAACGTTAATATAAACACAAAAAAAAAAAATTAAGTTGGTATTTGGCAACAATTAAAAATCTTTAAAATTTTGTAAAAATGTTAAATCAGAAATCAAAACCGGGAAAATAGCCAAGACGACAAGTAAAAAAACCAGGGACCGTAACGATTAGAAGTTTAATTTTAAAAATCCATTAATAATGATATGTTCAAGTTTTATTTTTTACTTGTTAAAAATTTAAAAATTACGTTTTCTTTTTTAACGAAAAAATTTATAGGTATTTTCTGAAAGAAAAATAAAAAAAAAAGTATCCATCTTTTCTGAAAAAAACACCCCGAAAATAATTTTTATAGTTTATATATATATATATATATATATATATATATATGTACATATATACATACATATATTGTTACGCTTTTCCTTTAATAAGCGCTTTTGAGTTCTTTTAATTGCAAATCTAAATAAATACCCACACTTATTCAACTTAACCAACTTTATTATTTATTTTGTTCACAATTGTTAGGTACGAACAGAACCGTTTAATGTCTCCAAACAAACTAAACTAATTAGTCGCCCCTTTTTATATTTCATAACTATTTCAAGACTTTTCCCGAACCTCTCTGTAATAGCAATTTATTGTGTTCTAAAACCATTTCTAGAAATTACTGGGAAATCCATGTACCTAGTTACTGTTATAATCTAAATAAACATTTAGGCGGTAATACAGTTGTGTTGAAAATTATACATGACAATTTTATGTAACTAATATAACATAAAACTATAACTTACATACAAGATAACTATAAATATAATCTGTAATTTCGAAAGTTCAAGGGATAAAAAAGGTAAAAACCTGTTAATTCGCTAACATCAAATCTTCTAAGCGAAAAGAGATACACAAAAAATTTAATACTTTAAGCTCAGTTAGCCGGGAGTACCAGTAACAGTAACCTTACCGTAAAAAAGTAAGACCAATCTATTTCTTACAGATTCAGACGTAACATCTTACTGCTAACTATAGTCCTAATTGCTTTACACACAACAAAATGAATCAGCTGATTTGCAACGTTGTTCATTACAAAAATATAAGTGCAAAGGTGTCTGCTTACTTCTTGAAATTCAGCCGTTTTTGGGAGTAACCTGTAGTTTAACATTTTTTTCACTCCACCTATCTTTTAAACCATTAAAATTAGAAATAAAATGTATATCTCATTCGTAACTTATCTAAAAATACATATGTATATAAATTTGGAACTTTTTCGAATTGGATCTACAAACATATTAAACCTGCAATGTCCTGAGTGAACGAGAGTATAGAACTTTTTAGTACTTTATTCTCTTTATCAGGTACTTTTGAATTTCTGTTAGTATTGGACATAGAATCAAAAAATTAAACATTGAGAGAGGGAACTTTTTTGCTCTTCAACTAGTACTTTTTGAATTTTCGTTCAAATTGAACCTAGAAACATTAAATTAAAAATGCAGGGTCCTGAGTAAATGAAAAACTATAAGAGCATACTTTTTGGTACTTCTTTGTTCTTTAATTGGTACACTTTGAATTTTTTTATTGAACTTACAAAATTAAATTTAACATGAACGGAGTTGACTTATTAACATGCACGGACTTGAGAGATTAAAAATATATATGTATCTACATATATCTATATATCTATATATATAAAAATGAAAAATGTTTGTATGTTTGTGTGTTTGTTTGTTTGTTTGTTTGTTGGCTTATAGACTCCGAAACTACTGAACCGATTTTCTTGAAATTTTCACAGTAACATCACGTGAGCCCTAAAAATAAAATAGGCTACTTATTTTTTCGATAGGGGCAGGGGAATTGGTACCCCCCATAGGATGCCAATATTTATTATCGCATATCTTAAGAGCCGCTGGCGGCATTTTGCTGAACTTTTTGTAGTAGGATCTTCTGAGCCCCGAAATTGAAATAAAATAGCAGCGGGGGTATTTGAATCCCCCATAGGACGCCAATGTTTAACATCGCATATCTTAAGAACTGTTATAGTGAGAATGTTCAAACTTTGTGGAAGTCACTCTTATGGTATACTACACTTTTGAAAATAAAAATAAAGCGGGTAGGGGAGGGGGGGGGAAACCTCCCATAGGATGCATATATTAAATATCGCTTAACTGAAGAACTATTAAAGGGGGAGTCTTCAAACGTGGTTAAAGCTACAACTATGGCAAACTATAAATTTCAGTATAAAAATGGGCGGGGTAAACAGGGGAGGAGCAGTACCCCTCATAGATTGAAATATTAATAAGAGCCACTGCACGCATTTTGTTGAACTTTTGGTAGTAGGATCTTCTGAGCCCCGAAATTGAAATAAAGTAGCAGCGGGGGAAGTGGTTTTCCCCATAGGACGCCAATGTTTACCATCGCATATCTTAAGAACTGTAATAGTAAGAATGTTCAAACTTTCTAGAAGTCACTCTTATGGTATACTACACTTTTGAAAATAAAAATAAAGCGGATAGGCGCAGGGGGGGAAATACCTCCCATAGGATGCATACATTAAATATCGCTCAACTGAAGAACTATTAAAGGGAAAGTCTTCAAACGTAGTTAAAGCTACTATTTTGGTAAACTATAAATTTCAATATAGAAATGGGCGGGGTAGCCAGAGGAGGAGCAGTACCCCTCATAGATAGAAATATTAATAAGAGCCGCTGCAAGCAATTTGTTGAACTTTTGGTAGTAGGATTATCTGAGCCCCAAAATTGAAATAAAATAGCAGCGGGGGAAGTGTTACCCACCATAGGACGCCAATGTTTAATATCGGATATCTTAAAAACTGTTATAGTGAGAAAGTTCAAACTTTGTAGAAGTCACTCTTATGGTATACTTCACTTTGAAAATAAAAATAAAGCGGGTAGGCGCAGGGGGGAACTACCTTCCATAGGATGCATATATTAAATATCTCTCAACCGATAAAGTGGTTAAAGCAGTGTAGCGAAGCGCACCGGGTTAAGCTAGTACATATATAAAAATGAAAAATGTTTGTATGTTTGTTTGTTTGTTGGCTTATATACTCCTAAACTCCTGAACCGATTTTCTTGAAATTTTTACAGTAACATCACGTGAGCCCTAAAAATAAAATAGGCTATTTGTTCGATAGGGGCAGGGGAATTGGTACCCCCCCCCCATAGGATGCCAATATTAAATATCGCATATCTTAAGAGCCGCTGCACTCATTTTGTTGAATTTTTGGTAGTAGGATCTTCTGAGCCCCAAAATTTAAATAAAATAGCAGCGGGGTAAGTGGTATCCCCAATAGGATGCCAATGTTTAATATCGCATATCTTAAGAACTGTTATAGTGAGAATGTTCAAACTTTTTGTAGAAGTCACTCTTATGGCTGCACCCATTTTCTTGAATGTTTTTTCAGTAGCATCTTCTGAGCCTTGAAATTGAAATAAGATAGCAGCAGAGGAAGTGGTGCCCCCATTGGACGCTAATGTTAAATATCGCATATCTTAAGAACTGTTTTAGTGAGAATGTTCAAACTTGGTAGGAGTCACTCTTATGACAATAAAAATTAAGGGGGAAGGCGCAGCTGGAGCAATACCCCCATAGGATGTATATATTAAATATCGCGTAACTGATGAACTATCTTAGCTAGAGTCTTCAAACGTAGTTAAAGCCACTATTATAGTGAAGTATAAATTTTTAAATAACAATCGGCGGGGTAGAGGAAGGTAGAGCGGTACCTCCCATAGAACGAAATTATTAAATTCCGAATATCTGAAGACAAATGTTTTCAAGCTTTATAGGATCCACTCTTATGGTAAACTACACCTTTCAAAATAAAAATTAAGGGGTTAGGTGCAGGAGGAGCAATCAATAATATATAAGTAAAAAGCGTATGAAATTTTGTTCCCTAAAGACTTCTAACCCGGCTCTTAACATAGGCAATTAATATTTTATAATTTTTAAGTGCGGGCGTTACCTCTCAAACAATGACAATAAAGATTTCTTCATAGTTGGAGTACTGTTACAGTGAAGGTGTTGCAATTTTTTACAAATAGCTTAGATAAAAATACACATCTTCCAAAAGTAGGTTCAATAAGAAAAGTAGTCATGGCACCTCCCATACGAACACATGCAATTTCTGTATACATATCGGTAGAGCGGGTTCTGTAAAAGCAATAAAATTTGGTACAAGATGCTTTGTTATCAAAACACGAGATGGGGTAGCAAAGCGCACCGGAATTAAGCTAGTTAAATATATAGATTAATTCTGATGTTAAGGAGGTAAAAAATGGAAAAACGTGTAAATTTGATTGAAAGAGATAAAAAAATTAATGCATACTTATCGTTATTCATTAGAAAAATAAGCGACAAGGTTTTATATGTTCTTAAAAATGTTTTGATTTAGCATATTTCCACAGGGAAACAATCAAATTTAATTAATGTAAACAAATTTTATATTTGTTTATAACATATTTCAAGATTTGCTAATGCAAAGTCGAAAAAGGGCAAATTTTCCTTTTGAATATTTCAATTCCACGTTTTGTTTTAATAAAAGCTCTTTAAGAGAGACATTATGTATTGACATTTTCTATCTTAAATCTTTCGGAGGGTGCAAGGAGTTAAAAAATAATGTTTAAGAAACTATGCGTCTGCAAATAACTCTAATTTCTTTGTATTCTTTGTATTATCACCAAACAAGGTGGTCGCATGGATGATGCATTCATTGACCAATTCATTGGCCTTCCAATGGCTCACTGTAAATCACTTGTACGGCGCGAGTCCTATAGAGTTGCGCAGACGCGGTGGACCTGTGAATCTACCTGCTCCAGGCCAAAGGATCCTGGATATGATGGACGGAGAACTAGCTCTCTACTTGGGTTCAGCAGGGACCAGATTAGGACGGTGATATCGGTTGTAACTGGACACTGGCCGGTGGGGACTCATGATGGGAGAATGGGTCTGGAATTTAACGACTACTGTAGAAGTTGTCAAAACGAGGAGGAAGAGGAGACTGTGCTTCACTTTCTTTGTCATTGCCCTGGATTGCGGGGTATTATGGGGGAATGCCTGGGGGAGCCGGTATTTGCCTGCTTGGAGGATCTATCTGGGATGGAACTGAAATCGCTTCTTCTCTTCACTAGGAAGACGAGGTGGTTGGACTTTGCAGTGACGCCATCTGAGTAACTGCTCTTAGGGATGGGCATTGGCGCAGGGTATCACAAAGGGACCAATAAAGGACCCAAGTGAGCTGTCTTTTGATGGCTGCCCATGGAACCTAACCTAACCTTGTATTATCACATATTTTGATGTCACGTGCGACATTAAAAAACAACATTTTCTATCATTGCGTCGAAAGTAAATGCACAACGCTCATCAAATATTGGGAACAAACAGAGATTATTTATAAAATTAAAATAAATAGATCCTTTCTGAAAAAAATATTTATGATCATGGTACTTATACAGGTATAAAGTTGGCCGTCGCACGTGGCAATTAAGTGTTAAAATTAAAAATGATTATTTTTATATAAATGATTTATTTATGTAAATACACACATTTACTTGCAAACACACGTGTACACATCTGGTTCTCTCGAAATATATTGTTTTACTGCAGTGTAGTCCTTAGTTGTAGTCATTTATTTTATTTTTAAATTAATATTTATTTATTAAGCTTTAGGTTTGATTTTTCTTGTATAATTATTTATGTATTTAATCCGACATTTCGTCACGCCTTTGTGTGACTTCTTCAGGAAACATTAACAATATAACATTTTGAAAAATTTTTGATCTTTACAGTTTTTTATGATTTTATAGCGAAATGAAAGTTACAATAAAAGGATACCTACATACATATGTAAGCAAATGGAAAGGCATTGTTTTTTTTGTAAATTTGAAAAAAGAATCGCAAATATATATGTACATATGTACATATAAACCAGCGATCGGCAAAATCAGGTCGCCGCGTTTCTTTTCGCTTTTTGAGTTGGTTTGACAGCGACTGTTTACATTTAGTGAATCAGAAGTAAAAACAACAGTTCTTTTAGTCACATGAAAAATTAAGAAGTGGGAGAAATGGCAGTTTTTCTACTTTGACTGCAGTTTTTCAAACGCTGATAAAATCAAAACCATTTTACGAGACTTTTTGCATAACATTCTGAAGTTTGTCGCATTAAAATATTTCGTCAGGTTTCGCTGAAATCGGCGTCTGAATTAAATTTAATTTATCAAAATTAACAATTAAAGGGCTAATTAAGAGCAATAAGCTATTGCCAAAATAAAAATCTGTTTTATTTTGACTTTTATTTTACTTTAAATGTGTACGACGGTCACGTTCGACATGATGGAAAAGCCCATATCAAAAAAATATAAAAATAAAATAAAGGGAGAAAATCGTAACTTTATTGGTACTCTTTTTACAACGCATATTTCTCAATTCATTGAAATATACGTATTAAGCTATGGGCTCCCACTACAATATTGAAATTTTTGGCATCTCAATAGCGAGAAAAAATATTATCTATCATTAAGGTAAAAAACGTGAAATTAAATTTCTTTCTTTTACTTTTGTGTTCTACATGTATCGGTTTTTTCTATAACATCGAACTTAGAAACCTAAAATTAAAGTTGCAGGGTTCCGAGTGAATATGAACTATCTTAACCTATGTATAACAACTTTCTATTCTTATCGCACAATGGTGGAATGTATATAATATTCGGCATAGCCGAATTTTTTACTCTTGTTTTTTTAAATGGTTAAAGGACAGGTTCTGTAAAACCTTCCCTATTATATAATTTGTGAATTAGTCAGCAAATATATTTATTTGATATCATATGAAGTGTTTCAATGGTAAAATAAATTGATTTGAAATTGAGAACAAGTGCTCTATCTATACTTAAGTTTGCATAGTTAACTGCTTAATTTGTTTAGGTATGTGCATATGTATATGTATACTTACAGCGTAAATTGCATCGCTCAGTTAATGAAATTCTTAAATATGAGTGATAACGTCCAAAACTGTCGGCTAATGCTGAAGTTGTTAAAAGGTTAGGGGTTATCGGAGATGATGGTATGGTCTAAAAAAAGAGAAATACATAGTATTAAAATAAAAAAAACATTAATTTTAAGCATTTAATTGTAGGTATAAAAAAAATTTACCTTTTTATGGTCATGCTCATCGTGACTACTGTTTGAAATGTGTGGTTTTGACAATTTCTGTGTAGGGTGTACACTTAGCGATGATTTAGTGGAAAAAAAATAACTGCCACTTGTTGTTAAACGTAAAAAAGGATATTTGTTGCAAATGTCAGCTGTTATAATTTGTAGGCCTCGTTGTGGAAAAAACATTTTGCCTTAATAAACAAATATGTATGTATGTTCATGCAGCTAAAAACACCCTATACATACATATGTATGTAATTGCTTTTACACAATTTCCACGACTGTCTGTACACCTAGCTTGTGTGTAAAAAATGAAATAATTTTATTGACCAACCCAGTTAGAAAATATGAAGAATTTTTTAAGCACGAAAACAATTACAATATATGTACATATGTACCTGCTAAATTAACTTGATAAGAATTTTGTTTTTATATCGTTTTTTTATAAAATCTAATAAATTTGTATGTACATACATATGTACGTACGTGCGTTGTTTTTTATTTATTATAAAACAATTTTTTTATTTCTCTGCTTAACAAACCGACCGCATTTAAAGAGACTAACTTTACGAATAGTAAAAGTTGTCTACTACAATGTATTGCATATAAATTTAGTGTTATTTATTAAAAAATAAATTTAAGATGAAGAGGAAATATAAAAAAAAAATTAAATAAAAGAGCGCCAATAATAATAAATATGTTAAACTCAGCGCTCTCCATTTTGGGGATTTGTCCCCAAATACGGGATTTTTTTGCAATTGGGGATTCAAATTTCGCGAAAACCCCCAGGGCATTTTTTTGCTGGGGATAATAAATTTAAAATGCCATTCTTGAAATGGCAAGTCCGATTTAATCAAGATGAGGGTTTGTAATTTCCATTCACTTTGCAGTTTTCTTTGCCAAAATCTTTGCCAATTTTAGGAGAATGCATGACCCAAATTGTAGGTCTGCGCGCAACTACAAAACTCCAACAATAGAAAACACCATACGCATTTGTTTGTGTACAAAATTGTAAAAATGTGAAAAACGTAAAAACACAACTCTGTTTCGCGCATACCTACTAATTGGGCCATGGAAGAACGTTTCCTGATGATCGGGCCTAAGCAACCAGTGAAATGTATATTCATCCTCTAACAATAAATTTCAGTGTATTCATCAAAAATACAAATTGAGAATTAAGCATTATTTTCTTGCCAAAATAATAAGCAATTTGTTTTTGTTTTTAATTTTGTTTTTTCTAACCCCACTTAAAACTACAATAATTGTTGGGAGAATTCCAACTTATTGAAGTTGGGAATGTAAAAAAGATAAACTTACTGTTTATTGTTTAAGCTTTGATATCGTTGCAAATAAGATTTTTTGACTGTTAATAATTCTCATTCACTCTGCAGTTTTATTTGCTAATATTTTTGGCTTTTCTAAAAAATTTTGGGAAAACATTTTCTGACGGTCTGGCCTAAGCAACCAGTGAAATGCGCATAGAAATTGGTTTTTTCCTCCAACAATAAATTTAAGTTTTTTTATTCAGAATAAAAATTGGGAATGAGGCACGACAAACAAAATCTTATAATTTAAATATTTTGTATTCCCAAAAATTACTTTGGTACAAAGTTTTTCTTGGGATTCAAAAAATAAATTAACAAGGCTTCGTTTAAATGTGCTAAATTCCCATTTCATACTATTGATAAACTGAAATTTATTGTTGATGGGATAAGCTATTTCTATGCGCATTTCACTGGTTGCTTAGGTTACATCGTCAGGAAACTTATTCCAACGATTTTAGAAAAACTAAAGATATTATAGAAATAAAGCTGTTAAGCGAATAAGAATTATAAGCCCCAGTTTTACCTGTAGCAATATCAAAGCTTAAGTAAAAACAACAACAATAAACAGTAAGATTATCTTTTTTGCGACTACAGTTGGTTGATTTTTTTTTTACAAATTTAAGTAATTTTTGGTCCGAAGTTTTTCAAGACGCTGGTGGTTCGATAACTTTTCAAGAGCTTGCTATAATATTTAGAAAAAAATACTTGCTGTACCAACAAATAACGCTTTGTGTTGAACGAGTCTTTTTTCTAATGAACACGGCCCCGCGCAACAAATGTCAGGCACAAAAATTGTTTTGCCTGGGAGTTATTTGGAATAACCTATTTCATAATGAAATAATATCGAAATGAAATAAGTCCCAAAAAGATTTAACATGGGAATTATTTTATTTTGTTTTTTGGTATTATTTCATTTACTGAGGGAGTTATTTTTTTTAAAAGAGTTATATAATTATCAATTATTTGCAATTTCTTTAAATTGTTTAACATTTTCCATTTGTATTTGTTAGTTTTTTTGTAAATTACCTGATAGGTATGTAAATATTAAAGTACATATACCCTTTAGCCAGAAGCAAGGATTTTTTCTCTATGGTATAAAAAATAACGGGTTCGCTAACTAAAGCTTCTCTGCAAAGAAGGCCTTGGTCCGGGTTCAATGCCAGACTTATGCCCGTAATTTCAACAAATAGATATCTAGCTGTGTATAGGTATCTATGATACGGGTAAAAGTGTAATGTATTTTACACCACCAATTTTCAATAGTTAATTCACGTAGCTAAAATTAACGTTTAAATTACCAAAATAGTGGTACCGAATAGTTAGAGAAATTACGGGTATTAGAAGCATAAGTTAGCTTTTCTGGTTTTTAAAATTTGAGATTTTGAAATTCGGGATTTGAGTTTCGGGCATATGATCCCAACCCAAATAAGTATGTAAATCTGTTTAAAACTAGTTTGTAAGAATTATTAAATAAAAATTTAAAAATAAAATGTTTTCTTATTTTTCGTGCCTTATTCGCCAATTTTTGATAATATATTAATTTTGTTTGACAGTTCATTAATTTTTTGCCTTGTATCATTCATTTTCAATGAACTGTTTTCGGGAGTTCATTTATTAATTTCTTTGGGATGTATTTCATTATGTATATTGCCGAAATTTTCAATTTGTTAATTATTAATTTTTTTTATTTAATTTTTGAGGATAAGAAAATAGTTATTTTGGGGGATAAAAAATCGCAAATTGGGGATGAGGTATAAATGAGGATAAAACCCTGGTTAAACTAAAAGAGAGTGAATATATTTAAGAGAAATAAATATACAGTAGAATCACGATAATTCGTATCCGTTAAATCGAATATCTCAATAATTCGTAACATATTGTTGGTCTCATAAAAAATCGCCGTAGTTCCGTACATTCCGGTTCCCCCATTTTTTCGTATTAAAAATGTCTTTTAAACCTCTTATACATCGTAATTAGCTGTTATAACTAAATCGTATTGCAACGAAAAAACACCATTTAAAAAAAGTACATACATATGTATGTTTGTACATACCCAGCAAATAATATTGGACTACTAAGACATTTTAGATAAAATGGACTACTCCAATGTAATGCAATCATGGGCCATGTCATTGTTAAAAGTGTTTGCAGTTAAACGACATGTTTTCGTTTTAAACTATTTCAAAACTAATCCTCTCTAGTATACCATGGAGTATATTCAATGCTAATAAACTGGGAGTATGTATTAACATGTAGTAGCTTTAAGACTACTCCGTTTTAATGCAAAGCTTGGTTATAAGTCCAGCCCTAGGACATCGTAATGTTAAAAATACCATGTTTTTTTTTAATACATTTGAGTAACTTTTAAACCAGTCCTAGTCCCTTATGGGCTATATTTGACATGCGTGCATTGTCGTATTTTGTCACATTTGGAATTAAAGCTGGATTAACCGTTTACTTTTATATGAATTTTTGTTTTGAACACATGCTACGTTTTTGTTTCATTTTTTTTCGTTCTAATGAAAAATTCTTTTTATTTTTGTGTTTGAATAAATAAACAGAAGCACTAAGATAATTCTTATTTTTTTTTTTGTTTTAATCTTGTTAAACCGAAACTAACTGTAATTCGTAGAAATGGCTGTTCCCCTGCGATTACGAATTAACGGGACTCTACTGTAGTTCAATAGGTGCACTCACAGTTGCCAGATTTTCTATCCAACAAAATACCTTGTGCAGATTTATGACCAGTGTAGCAATTTTGGCATTTTTGCAGCTAAATTAAGCATTTTTTTAAGCTGCAAATTTTCCCATCAGTATTTTATTTTATTTTAGCATTTTTCATTTATATAAATTTAAATTTTATTATTATTCTATACAATCACGGTTGTCCGATTAATTTTGACCTTTTTCGTGAACTTCAACGTCAAAAATCGGCAAAATCGCCAAAGCATTTTTAAAATTCTTTAAAATATTTTTTCATAAATACCTCCTAAAAAAATAATTTGTTCTGAATCGCTAATATTCGTCAAAGTAAAAATGATTAGCGAATACAAGAAGGTACAATGTTAACTACAAAATAATTTATAGTAGTCTACTTAAAGCAGTAAAAAATAATTTTTGTGGTTAGTATTAAACCAATATTGGATGTGCATTAGTATGAAGTTGTAGTTCTTTTATATACTCAAAACGCTATACACTTCATCGCCAAGAAATTCCTTGTTGTCACTCTTTTTGGAATACATATATTGTTTGGGAATTAAATTTATTCAACTAATCGCACTCTATTTAGTGGAGTTCATTATTCAGCATATTAAGTACAGCCAAAGCAAGTTCTTCAAAATGGAACGTACTGCCGTATGCTTAAAGCTATAAACTTTTCGCCAACACTTATTTAAGTTACATGGAATATCATCCGTAACATAACCTATCCAATCTACAAACGGTAATTTTATCCATTGGTATCCTTAACAATAATGAGTTTTGCTGGTGGTGATAAATTGCCACATTTTAAAATGGATAAATATGTTCAAAAAACTTTAAATAAACTGTTATCAACATTTTAGGAATCTAAAAAATTGACCTTTTTTAGGAAATATTTTAATAAGTTGCACATTAACTGTTATACTATTATATGTATATCGTTAGTCGTAAGTGTAAGTAACGTAAGTAACGCCAATTCCTAAAAAAGGAACCGCTAATAACCCCGAAAATTACCGCCCAATTGCAATTTGTTCGGCACTTTCCAAAGTTATGGAGAGTATGGTAAATTACCATCTTGTCAAATATTTAGAGTCAAACTACCTACTAAGCGACCGCCAGTATGGCTTTCGTAGAGGTCGCTCTACTGGAGACTTACTAGCTCTGTTATCGGAAAAATGGTGCCGTTCCATTCACCATTTTGGCGAAAGTAAGGTAATTGCTTTAGATATTTCCAAGGCGTTTGACAGAGTCTGGCATGGTGCACTCTTGTCAAAACTTGCTGCATTTGGTGTCGGTGATAATTTCTCTCGATTTATATCGAGTTTTCTCAGAGATCGCACTATACGAGTTGTTATAGATGGGGTTTCGTCAAACGAGTTCAAGATTCATTCAGGGGTGCCGCAAGGCTCCGTTCTTTCTCCTACTCTATTTCTTATCTTCCTAAACGACCTCCTTGGTCAAACTTCCAACCCTATCTACTCTTTTGCAGATGACAGCAACCTTTGCCACTCGTTCTCATTCGAATGCAGACCAAGCGTATCCGATGTCGCTGCTATGCGGCAGAATATGAATGATACGCTTGGCCGAGATCTTGACACGATCTCGGAATGGGGTCGAGCGAATAGGGTCGATTTTAATGCCCGAAAAACACAATGTTGCGTGCTGACGCATAAACGCGCGACAAATCAGGGTGCCTCATCTGTATATATGGGTGGTATAATTATTGAGGAATCAGAATCTCTTGATGTTCTGGGCATGAGGATACAATGTGATGTCCGATGGACTGAACATATATTCAAGGTGTCGAAAGAAGCATTCAAGTGCCTCGGTTTTCTAAGACGGTGTAGGATATACTTCACTCCATCTGATCTCCTTACTATTTATACCACCTATATCCGACCGCGTATGGAATACAACTCTCATGTGTGGGCCGGTGCTTCAAAGTCTATTTTGGAGCTTCTCGACCGCGTGCAGGAGAGGGCGAAGGGTCTCATTGGTGACAGTAGGGTATCCAATTCTATTGACTCCCTTGAGCACCGTCGCAATGTGGGTTGTATTTGTCTGTTTTATCGTTACTACAATGGGATGTGCTCTGACGAAATAAGGGATCTGGTTCCCGAAACCCGTACGTTTGTTCGTAATACACGTTTTTCCTCAAGAGCCCATCCTTATGTGGTCGATTGGCAGGTGAATCGTACAACGCATTACAGAGAGAATTCGTTTTTTTCCCGCACAGTTCGTATGTGGAATAACCTTCCTGCAGAAGTCTTCCCTCTCACTTACAACATGATCAAGTTCAAATCGAATGTTCACAAACACTACTCCCTCTATCCTCCTTCCCACAACCTATTTTCCTAGTTCCAACACAATGCAATGCATTAGTAGGGGTCATCCCCTGAGTGCTGGTCCTAACAGTAAAAAAAAAAAAAAAAAAAAAAAAAAAAAGTGTTACACTGTGCTAGTTGAAAAAATAGACAAGCCGGGCGGGCACATGGCGTATTAACATAATTCGGAAACGCTGAAACCAATGGCGCTAACCGTTTTTTTTAGGTTAGCTCTTGTTTTCGAGATATACCGTTATTCCGAAAATGGAGGAAGTTGTACAACATATATTCGCGTAACTCAAAAACGGTTTGGTTATTAAAATTTCTATAAAAAACCGAAATTCCGCAATAAAATTTCCTTTAACCCTACGTTTCCACATGCAATTACTTGCAAGTGTAGTGTATACGTATTATCAATGAAAAATCGAGGAAACAGCCGATTGGCTAAAAGTAAAAGAATTGTGTGAATTTTAATGAAAAAGTGTGAGTGTATTGAGTTTTTCGAACTTGCACTTGCATGTGGAAACGAGGGGTAAGAAAGGTAAAACTTTTTTCTAATATGCGCAGTCGCTGTAGAAAGATCAAAATTTCGAAAATTTTTTTTTTAAATCATAAAAAATTGGAAAATGCAGCTAGACTGCTAATTTGCCAGACGTATAAAAAACGAAATTGCAAACAAAACAAGCCATAATTGATTAAAACGCAATATTTGTATGGGAGCACCCCTAAGAAGTGGAGATAAGGGGCAGTATGTCTCGAGAAAATGTTAAAGAAAAAAACTAATTGAGGTCGGTCATATATTTTATACCACTAGGGGCGACTCCTGGATATTTAAAGACTTTTTTTCAATATATTTCTAGTCAGCATTTCATTGTGATTTCACTAGACACCAACTAGAGCTGCAATGTATGAATAAGTAAATAAATAAAAAATCTGAGTTTTGTACACACAATACATACATAAGTATGTACATATATTACATGCTTAAAACTTAGTTCTAAAATTAAGTTTTAAACATTTATGTTAAGAAATAAAGCTTTTAATTCGGTGTTATAAGATAAAGTAAATTTACTTTAAAAGTTCATAAGAAACTATGCTCCGATAGGAGTTAAGCGGATGGAAGAAGAATACGTTTGGCAATACATATGCAGTATTTCTGTGTTTGTTGGGTAATGTGTGTAAGTAAATATGTTCATATGTATGTAAGTATGGGTACGTTTGAGATCTAAAACTGTGCATCACTGCGGCAGTAATGCAAAATTTTGTTGCTGATGCGTGATCACCTTTTGCAGTGATCACAGATGTGCAAAGTTTGCATTTTTACACAAGAGCTAAATTTCAAAAGTTTCATAAACGAATTTAAAACAGTAAAAAACAATTTTATCAACAATAGCAATGGCAAGTTTGATTGAAAATTAAAAACGTCGATTACGTTTGATGCTGGACCAAATGAAACATGGATAACGTTTCGTGGAGTATGGACTGTACTTACGGGGGATTTATGGAATACTGCTTCATATACCTACCAAGTATCCAAACAACACTGTGATATTTTCAGAGAAAACTTCGATTACGTTTCTCAGGTTATTGAATGTATAGGTTAATTTGGAATACAAGTATCAAAAAACTTGGTGATATTAAAAAAAAGGCAAGAAAGAGAAAAAATGCACTAATATTTAAAATAAAAAAATCACTTTTAGCAAAAAAAAAAAACATTTTAATTTACTATGTCGATTACTAATTATTAAGTACAAAACACATTTAAAAAAACAATTTAATTGTTAATTTAAGTTAAAAAACAACAACTAAATATAACAGAAGAGTATGAGGTTAGAAAACGATTCAACTCAAAGCATTTTTAAGTTCAGAAAAAAAACTTTTCGAAAATACATCGAAAATAAAATGTACTACTAAATAACGGTGGCGCCTCAAGTTGTCAACTCCCCTCACTTACAATTGACTCCAAATGATGAAAAATCCGCTGCCTTTAGTTAAGAGGTAAACATCCCGCCGGCCTTGCTGTACAGCAATCCAAAAACCCTCATGGAATTCTACTTAAAAGATAGAAAACAACAAAAAAAATATATATAAAATTCAAAATTTCCATTTATTTGCAATTTTAATGAAGTATATACGTCTCCGACAGATTTCCTTTTTTCGTGCAGTTGTCACGTTTGAGATACATTCCTTGATTCTGTACGAGGGTAGCATCTGGGTCGCTTTGTTTGACTCCAATCTTGACTGACAAGTGTGTATTTGTCAGTGGGTGCGGCGATTGTTTCGGTTTTCACAGTGCTCAGAACCAGTGCTTTATACAAACTCGGTCTCTAACTCTAATGACTATCGCTCGAACGAGGTCTCCTGTTTGAGCCAATGGCGTTTGGACGAACGAGGTCCACGTTTCTAATACTTGGTCTTGGTAATTTTAAAAGAACTAGGTCTCTTGTCCTCCATTTGCAATTGAATGATGCATATAACCACAGCGGTTGCATATGCCGGTACTCTCGCAAGTACGCCAGGTTAAGTAACAAAATAATTATTTTTCAGGAGAGCAAAAACCGTTTTAAAAGGGCAGGATTATTAATTTTTAAATTTTTTTTTAGATTATTTTAAATATCTGATAATGATAACTTTTATCCAAAAGGCTTTTGAAATGTTATTCCACCTTGAAAAACCATTTAGTTTGTATTATTTTGTTAGGAACTTTCAACGATCTTCGACGGGCCAAATCTTTGTATGCTATTTTGAAGGCGTTAAGGTGGGGGATTTGAAGGTTCAGGTTCAAACGAATTTTCGAAAGCGTCTATCTCGGGAAAAGTTGAGAAAACTTTGTTTTTTTAACAAAAATCTTATTTATGCCAATTTTAAATATTAATTATTAAATTCTTGCGGTGTTATTTTTGTAAAAATAAAAAATTCAATTTTTTGTTAATTTTAATATGCATTCAAATTTTATTCTTTGTTTTTAAAATCTTTTTAAATTTTAAATATTAATAAACTCTTAGATTCATATGTCTCGAAATCACAAGGCCAAATTTCGTTAAAATCTCTCCATATGGGGCCTAAGGCCAAATTCCGTGAAGATCAATCCATAATGTACGATAAACCTGTAACGAAAAATGCTATAGTAACAAAATTCGATCTGCCAGTTTTATAATACTAGAAATTACACTGTCAAATTTCGTGAAGATCGGTCCATAATTTTTCATAGATGGGTCCTATGATAAAGCTTTGTAAGTTTGTATTTGGTCTACGTGTTTTTACCTTCAGTTTTCTTTTAAAATATGGCAGCTTTTACACCATAAATTTCTATGCACTGCTAGGTTTCTTTTTGTAAAATTATGGGCATAAGGGAACTTTATAGTACCTTTTTGTTCTTTAACTGGTACTTTTTGAATTTCCGTAAGTATTGGACATAGAAACATAAAATTCAAGATGCAATATCCTGGGTGGATGAGGGAACTTTTTGGTAATTTTTCATTCGAAACTTATCAAAAAATACGAATTTGGTACTTTTTCGAAATTCGAACATTAATGGGGTGAAAAGGGTATATTTGGTACTTTTTTAACAAAACATTTTGCTCCATCCATTGTCAAATTCGTACTAAATTATTGACTGCCACTACAATACTAAAACTTTTGATACTTTAATGGGGGACAAATATAGTACCCAAAAAAGAAAATATGGGAAATTTGATATTTTTGTTTAGACCTTTGGTTCTACAATTGGTATTTTTTTAATAAACTTTCAAATAAAAATATGTCCACGAAGGGAAAGGAGACGCTAACGAAGTAGCGGGTTAAATGCTAGTTCCATTACATGGAAACATTTCTAATTTTCAAAGACAAATTAACTTGTAACTGCAAACAAATAGCGGTTTGTTTTGTTTGAAATTCGCCAACATCCCTTTATAGCTCTCCAAAATATCAACGAAATATAAAAATTTGCAACTTTAAATATGCATTTGAATAGATTACTTCTCGCCTTTTTTAAAATAATGAATGAAAAATAATCTAGAATTAAAACAAACTTATACGATAAAAAAAAATACAGTATGATTGAATTTACATATGTACATACATATCGATGGTCTCATGTATAAAGGCCCTAACTCACATATTTGCAACTTTACAGGAGTTGTAAAATGGCTTCTTCAATTGCCTGTATTATTATGACGAGGTGTATTTGTAGGAAATGTATTGAAATTACTTAAAATCTCAATTTCGAAAAAAATCGAGTTAGGGCCTTTTTACATGAGACCGACCGACGATATGTATGTATGTATATGTTGTACTATTTTCAGCATGTTTATATTACTCTGGATAAAAAAAATAAATAAATACACAAATATGCTTAGAGTGAACATGTGTGTAAACTTCATTTTTATTCAATGATTTAATTAATGCTTAAAATAACATATCAACAAGTAAGCGAAAGTAGTAACGACCTTAAAGACCCCTCCATTCTAGACATACGAGGAATATATGTACGGCAACTCACACTTTAGGTGGGACACATGGAAGAAGTCTTATGTTGCCATATTTGGAAATCAAAATAAGACTTGTTTAATTTAAGAATTTTCATTTAATAGGTATACTTCATTTAATGTTAATATTATGAATTTAGTTATCCTTATTTAATTAATACCTACACAAAATAATTAATGTTATGATGTTAACTAATGAGTCGATTACGAATTAAAGCACAACTGAAGCCGCTCATGAGCGGCGTTTGCCGATTTCGCTGCTGGCAACTCAACGTTAGTTTAGTTGTCCTCCGTAATCGACCCATATAACTCAAACAATAAATTTCGAAATAAAAGTGTTTAAAGTAGTGTTCGAAAATAAACACTTAATATCGGTCTAATGAACAGACATACATATGCAAATACACAACTACTTGGACATATTGAATTCTGGGGTATAATCACCGCATTCGATACTATCGTATCGAATAAACTATCGATTTTTTTTTGCATACGATAGGCACTGACGTATCGAATGAAAACTCGAGAAATGTTATGTCGAGTTACTCGATAGCGAATGCTACTACATATTTCAAATTCAGTAAATTTCATTCGATATCGAGAGTCATGATACCAAAATAAATAATTTCAATAAATTTGGCTCGATATCGTATGCGGTGATTAGACCCCTGATTTTTTTTAACCTCTCGCTTAATTTACTTAGCATGCTCCTTTTAAATAAAGCTTGTTTTGATTAATGGCACATGTCTTGCCTAAGCAGAATTTTATATAGAAGTAGAAAACATATCGGGCGTGATGCTGGTGTTTTATAATTGAAGTTTTGTAAGGTTTAAAATGGGTAAGTAAATCAATCATAATAATATTCTTCTTATGTCTCTGGGATTAGTGTTTGGGGTTAGAATTAATCAAATTTCATTTTCGGATTATTTCAAGTACGAATTCGGGATTAAATCAACTTTATAATACTTGAATCAAGGGTGGTTAAATTTTAAGGGCCGATGTTGATTTTGAATAAAACACAAATTATTTAGAAAATTATTCTCATTTCTTTTTATTATGATAATACTGGTATTGTTCAATTATGTATGGAACAAAATATGGCCGCTTCGGCGGCACACCTCCATCCGATGGTCCAAATTTTCGATGACGCTGAGGCATAATTGAGGTTCTATGTCGTTAATGTGCCGAATTATCACATCCTTTAGCCAATTGACATCGCCGCCACGTGAGATAACACGGCCATTAAATTTGTCGGGCAAAAGAGCCATTGTTTCGTTAGATTTGTGGCAAGTGGCACCGTCGTGTTGAAATCACATATCGTCCACATCCATATCATAAAAAGTTCGTTATCTTCTCACTATAGCGAACACCATTCACTCATTTTGGAAAAAATTCGGCCCGATAATGCCGCACCAAACAGTCACTATTCATGGGTGCATTGGTCATTCGCCCAAATACGGCAATTCTGCTTACATACGGTGAAAATGTGCCTCATTACAGAAGATGATTTTCTTCGAAAATTGACTATTCAATGGTGCCATTTCTTCTAATGACCATTGACGACGTTTGGAATGGTCAAGAGGCTTTAGTTCTTGAGTCAATTGCACCTTGTAAACATGTAAATGCAAGTCTTTATGCATAATATTTATCAACGACGAGCGTGAGAGGTGCAATTGTTGGTCACGACGACGAGTTGAGGTGGATGGCTCTTCAGCCACACTATCGCGAACAGCAGCAATATTTTTTGCAGTACGAGCATTAACTGGTGTTTTCACATCTCCAACAGACCCGGCTTGCTAAAATTTGTGCACGCTTTTTCCGATTGTACGCACATTTGGACGATTAAAAAAACCGAACAAATCACGAAGTGACGACAAGCATTTTGATTTGAAAGCCCATTTTCATAATAAGCCTGAATAACTTTAACGCGTTGCTCGATTGTTTACCTTTCCATGGTTCAAATTCAGTTAGTCTGAAATTGAGAAATGTCAAATGAAATGCAGAAAAAAAACTTGACGTTTTGGTGTGGTTCACATTCACCACGGCCCAAAATTTACACTTATATAATCCCTACTTGAATCTGTTATTTGGGATCCGAATGCGGATTATCTCAAAAACATCATTGAATCAGCCCAAAAACAATTCCTTCTTTTTTGCTTGGGGAATTCAACATGGAATCCTAACGTCATTGTTTCGCCTTATACCACAAGGCTTGCATCAATAAAATTACCAACGTTGGAGAGCAGAACTACTAGAGCAGAGCTTAGATTTTAATTTTTATTCAACCTCATAAATGGCGCACTCTGTTCTGACTTCCTACTCAGCAACATCAATTTTACATTCCAATCTATTTACAAGTTTTCCAAACAAATTATGCTAATTCTGATCCCCTAAGAAAATTGTGTAAACATTATAATGATTATTATTTTCTTATTGATTTTTCTGTTAATGTTAATGTCATTAAACGTAATATTATTTTGCACCTTAATCAGAGTAATTAAATGGATGTCTTTTTTTTATTTTGTACATTATGTAAATTTTTTATAACTGGTCTGTAGGGATTTATTCCGTAGACCTTAAATAAATAAATAAAAAATTATTCTGTTCTCGATTCAAGAAAATCCGTACTATTGATATCGCTTATGATTGATTTAAGAACGCGTGAATTGATTTTTCTTTTCAGTGTATACATAGATATTTGGTCAAAATTTTAAATTCCTTATGTATGATGTAGTGCTGTTACAAACGAAATGTTTAATTTAGTATACCATACTTAATACACACACAATACATAAATAAGTTAACATGTGTATGTAATCTGTATGGAAACTTTTTCCAGACTTCTCGATGTCCATTGAACAAAATAATTTTTTTTAGTTTTAATTTGACTTTTGCCACTACAACTCGTACATTTCTTTAATTTTTTTAACGCATTAAAAATGATACGACCTATAAAACGTTGCAATATTAAAAATGTTTCATTAATCTTTAGTATACTTGTTGTGGTTTATTTAATTTTCTCTTGTAGTTATCATAAATATGAAATAGATGGTGTTATCAAACACACAGGACCGGAAGATGTTTGGAATTATGTAGCTGATTTTAGTAAAATGAGACTACTAAATCCTACTATGTAAGAAATGCTATTTAAAATGTTCTATTAGTATACTTATTAAATTGATATGTGTATTTTTGTAGTTTAAATTTTAGAATTTTATCGGAAAGTGGTCATACCCACGATTGGCGTTATTCAGTAGAGTATACAGAACGTCTATCGCATTGGCCTTATTGGTTAAATACAGCCAGAGCAAGTTTTGTTGTTGTTAAATCGTTACCACAAGTCAAACCAGAAATCTATTCCATACAGTCCACACATGAGACGTGCTTCTTTAAAGGACTATATTGTTGTGAGTAAAATAAAAACACTAATAAAAATTAAACTGAGTTACAAAAGAACTAACAAGCTAAAGAGCAGTATTCGGATGTGCTGAATCTTTGATACCACCGAGTAGTGCTGGGAAACAATCGATATTATCGATAGCCTTAAAATATCGATAGGAAAAATATCAATATCGATATTATTATTATTCAAAAAACATCTATAAAGACATGAAACAGCAGCTATACACACAGTTTTTTGCCGCAAGTTTTACTTGCTATTATTAATTCGCTCTGGATTACAGCAACTGAAATTCTACGATATCTATGAAACTACAGGGCAAATTTAATGTAATAACGACTTAAAGATAATATTATTGCCGAGTTTCGGATTTTTTTTTACCATATTCAACCGTTTTTAAGTTATTCCAATATATGTATGTAGTGAAAGTGCCTTAATTTTGGACTCGAAAACTAGAGCTAATAGAGCAAAATGGAAATTAGATTTGAAATCAGCGACCTCAATTTAGTAAAAATATACAATCAAATTCCAGACCGCAAACTTACTGTTGCGCAGTGTAATGGTAGCATTCTTAAAAAAAATGTTTATGAAAATTCAAATTCGGATGTTTTCACTAAATATGCCGTTATTTCTTAATCCTTTGTCCGACGATAACAATTTTACGCTTACTACGTTTGAAAAAAAATATTATTTAAGATAGGTACATACATGTTAAAAAAAAAATTTTTAGAATTTTTTTATTGCCTTACTGGAGCGTATTAAAATGGTGAATTTTGAAAAAAAATAAAGTCACTTTTTTCAAGTTTAAAGTCCTGTAACTCAGTAAATCTTTATCCGATCGTCACAGTTTGGATATGTTCTGAAAGAGAAAAGAGATATCTATGCAAATTCAGTTGAACAGTGGCCGTATTCTGTAATTCGCTAAAGCTAAATCTCTATCGCTAAAAATCTAAAAAGTTGATTTAGCGATTTTTGGCTACGAATGCAATACTGTAACGTGCATTGCCATACATATTTGTCATTGCCATACAAATTTAATTCGCCGCAATTTTAGCTTTTAATAAAATTTTTTAATTTTGTATTCTCTAAGGCATTTTAGCGATCAAGATTTAGCTTTAGCTAAGCGAATTACAGAATACGGCCACTGTTCCCGAGATTTTCCGAAATACCTAAAACAACTGCAGAAAATCACGATTTTCGCGAGTATCTGGAAAACGCTTCTTGAGAAAAATAAATGAATGCCATATTCGTGATCAGCAACCCCAATTTATATTAGAAAATATCTCATTGTATCTTCGAAAATGAGCAAGGAGTGGCCGTTACAATCAATAGCGATCGTAATCGGGGAGGAGGATATTGGCAACATTTGGTTTCAACAGGACGGCGCTACGTGCCACATAGCCGAAGCTTCACTCGATTTTTTGCGCCCTGTTTTTAAAGATCGCATTATCAGCCGCAGAGCTGATGTCGTTTGGCCACCTCAAAGCTGCGATTTAACACCGTTGGACTATTACTGGTGACAATTGAATCGATAATGTGCTTAAAAATTGGACCGATCGTGTAGGCTACTGCATGGCCAGACGAGGCAGCCATTTGAATGAAATTATTTTCCATTATTAACCGGAAAAACTGCACTTTCAAATAAAAAAAAAATTTGAGAAAATATTCAGTAGTTTTTTTTATAGCATTTTCAAAAAAAAAAAAAGTTATTCGGCGGACCCTTTATATGAGACTATACAAATAAATAAAACACAAGAAATATGTTAAGGGTCCTCATGATGTCGCTTAAAATTGCCATTTGTGCAAATGCGCAAACTTACGAGTCTTGTTTCATGAAGCCCCTTTTTTACTTTTGTGTAATTTTAAACAATGAATGTCAGTTTGTAAGAAACGTCAATACAAAAATAAATTAAAAATTAAAATTCAAAAATATAAAAATTTGTGTTTAAATTTGTGATTAATGTGTATGAGAAATTTGCTTTTAAAAATGCTCAAAGAAAGCCAAAAGACCAATTTACTGAAATTATTGCTAGAATTTATTGTTTGTGATTTATAGACACTTGGATTTTTCATTGAAAACGACGTTAAAATCATTAAAAGATCTATCTGTTTGTATAAATGCACAATTGAACAGCGCAAGTTTACGAGACAAAATTGTTGGGCAAATTTACCAAGTTTGTGTAAATGAATTCTCATACAATTTTTGACAGTTCATTTACGAGGGCGTAAAAATGCACAGTTTGCACAGATTACGAGACGATATGATGAGGACCCTTGTTATAATACTACAAAAAATTACAAATTTTGTTACATCGGTTAATCGACTGAAATTACCCGGTTTAATCGGTAATCAAAAATTGCCAATTTTAAATTAACCGATCAGTTAATCGGGTAGTAATTGATCGGTTAACCGAACAAATACCCTAGTTAGTATTGACTGTTTTACAGTATTGCCAGCACGCGATAACAAATGATCTAGACGTGATAGACTAATTTTTATGCAAGATTCGAATTCAGCGCATCCAGATTAGTCCCCATTCACATTGCGATTCTTACCTTGTGGACAAGAGGGGATAGAGCAATTAAAAGGGGTACACAACGGAGTGTACTCTTCGATTCATTTTGTTCGCTCATTCGTTCTCTCATTTGACGAAAAATGCATTGAAGTTCGGTTGCAAAAGAAAAAGTCGTTAGAGCCTGTTTACGTGAAGGGACATGCCCCTGCGACATGCCCCATGCGACACGAGTTTTATGGTGAGGGCTGTGGTGGAGAGTATGGGGTAATAAGTGTCGCACGTAATGCGAATTGATGCGACAATTTTGACATTTCTTTTTTACATCTTTCGTTCTCTTGTATTCTTGTCATGTTATGTATGAAGAATTAGTCAATTGAACGTCAAAAAGTCGCTTTGTTGCTGCAACAAAATCGCTTCATGTAAACGCAAGCAGATTTAAGAAGGGACACCAAAAGAGAACGCAGGCAGTGTCGCAGCGACATGAACCTCCATGTAAACTGGCTCTTACGACAAAAATCGTACAATGTAAACATCAGACCGACTTCAAAGAGGAAACTACAAAAATATCACAACGACAAAAATCGTATAATGTGAATTGGGACTTAGTTAAAAAAACACGATTCGTTTCTGCAGTCCATTTTTTTTTCTTCAAATTTGTGGACCATTGTAAATGTCAAGGCATAAACAAAACAGAATATGGAAGAATACCACCTATAGATAAATAAAAAATCAACTGTGCGAAAAATCCTAAGAGCCGTTCCATGGTATATTAAGGTAAATAAATTTTTCAAATGGTCAACAAACAGGTTTCCTTTTTCAACATAATTTCTAGCCCAACTTCCATTCCACTACTTTACAAAGTTATTCGGCAACATGAAAAGCCGAAGCCGCTTCTAAAGGCTGGTCCTATCCTCAATTTTGCTTGATCTGATTTCTTGAAATAGCATGCATTAAGTTTTTCGTGGCAAAATAGCGTAGCCGGAAGAAGAAGGATAATATTTTTAAAAATTGTTTGCAGATAAGATTTGACTTTCAGTTTCGAAAACGCTGTTTGAATGACAATGGTAGATTTAAGAATTCATTACAAATGCTTTTGATGATTTTAATAACTTAAGGGTAAACACTTGTATGATATTGTTTCGTGAATGGATGGGCACCTTAAAATTTAATATTTTTTGAACATTTTTAAAAATGATTTAATAATATGTATGTATATCTTTTATATGATCCAATTTTATTATCCTAACAGATAGGTGAAATTTTGATGATAAACAAGAGGAAAGGGACTTATATGTTTTTTTCCTAGTAGGTATAGGCACGCAAGTTCAATATTTGGAGATGTTGTATATATGTATTTTTCTTTTCCTAAGTAAGCCATTTTTTGTCAATTGAATATGTGTAGTTTCTGATGAAAGTGGCGGGACAAGTTCTACATCTATAATTATATATTGTTCAATGTAAACAGTATGTTTTGATCCGGATATGATATCGATGATATAGCAAGATTTTTTGGGGATGTACAATTTTGCGCTTGTTTTTTTTTGTCGGTGTGAATAATGGCTCAATATCGCAATTTTCCTCATTGGTTTCTTTTCTTAATTGGGTCCCCGGACACATTGACATACAGGGAAACTGCATGGCGGAGTCCGAGGTGTCACGATGAAACTACCTGTATGGAAACCAGGACCATATATAGAAAAAAAGGACACGGCGGGCATTACAGCTGTCGAGACATCACCTAAGGAACCTAATTGCGGTTATAACTGGCCACTGGCCCATTGGGAGACACGTCCAGAGGCTGGGGCTGCCTTATAATGGCTTATTAGATGTTGCGGCGATGAGGAGTGGGACGAGTCAGCGAAACATCTTTTCTGTAATTGTCCGGCATTCGGAGATTTAAGACTTGAAATGTTTGGTCGAAGAGCCCTTGGGAACAAAACTTGTATCTCTGATATTGATTTAAACGGGATCCACTCGTTTGCTGAATCGACCGGGTGGCAGCGTGGGAACACTAGCAGCCATATAACATAGGATCCATGGAAGACGGTGTGACATGGTAGCACAACAGGAACTAATTAATGGACCCACGTGAACTGTGCTTGATCACGGCTGCCAATGAAACCTTCCCTAACCTAACCACCTTTTTCCTTTCTAGTGCTAACTTCCATCCTATTTCTCTTTTTTTTAGTGAGGTCAGAGTTTTTCTTTACTTAAAGCGTAATTGTTTTCTCAATAAATTTTCTGTTTATTATTATTATAAACGTATAAATTTTATCCACACACAAAAAAAATCATAGGTAAAATTACCTAAATATGTATGTATATGGTATAAAATTAACTAAGCGCAAGGGTAGCATGGCAGTATCTAAGTTTCTTAGCTAATAAAACTATTAACTTAGGTAATTTCTATGTTCGAAAAAGTATCTAATTATTTTGTTAAAATTACTTAAAAACTTTTTAATTTTTGGAAAATTATCTAAGTTTAATTTTGTACCATAGATTTTAGGTAAATTAACTATATACTTTTTTTGGTTACATACTTTAAATAAAATTAATTTAATTTCATTGTAATATTTTATTTATTTTCATCAAACGGGGAAAGTATAAAAGATATAATGAAAAAATTTACACACAAAATAAACTCATAGCGAGCAATTCTGCATCATTAACTCCAAAATATCATATTTTGGATGAGCGATATATTTTTTAAGCCTATTGGATTTTTTTTGTAAAAAGTTCAGTGGAGATATTATGTTTATAATATACTCACATAAAAAGTTGCATCTTTATCCTCTTTCGAATAGTTTTTAATTTATTTTAAATTCAATTTAAATTTTAAATTCAAAAATTTTAAATTGAAATTTAAATTTGAACTTTTTTCACAAAAAAATTTCCAATTGAAAGAAAAATACATACATATATTAAAAAATTCGAAGAAGATACCTAACCCAATTAGTAATAATAACAAAAATTTTAGGCAAAACTTTTTTTATACATTACGAATTATCTTAGGCAACTAAACTTAGTTTTTTGTTTTTATATAAAAATAAATTACCTATGTACGCATTTGTAAAATACCATAGATTATTTTTTGTGTGCATATAAATATAATGAATTTTACTCAACATAATTTTTCATTTTTTACACACTCTTTTAGTTTACGTTTATACGGCTCATGTTTTATTGACATGATTCT
The DNA here is from genome assembly GCA_949318255.1 of Pollenia labialis. Classification (NCBI taxonomy): domain Eukaryota; kingdom Metazoa; phylum Arthropoda; class Insecta; order Diptera; family Polleniidae; genus Pollenia; species Pollenia labialis. The sequence goes on from OX439140.1 coordinate 71,652,249, forward strand.
TCCTTTATCTTCTTTGAACATGAATTGGCGTTCAAATGATTCGTCATGTTGACGACATGTTTTTTATTTTGTATAGTCGTGCGTAAGCATGTGTGCTTTTTTGATATTGAAAACAAAAACAAAATTAAACAACGAATGAAAAAGCAAAGCGTACTGACAGTACATGCATATTTGTGCTCGTTTCTTTTCCGCTAGTCCCTCTCGCCTATAAAGTAGCAATCATGTCATTAAAACATGTGCCAATAAGAACCTATGTACCAAGTTTTATTAAATTATCTCCAAAATCCTGTTGGATTAGATAAATGGGTGGAGCCAATATAAATTTCTGTATATTGGCATTTCCATTGTAAAATTAAATGAAGTCAAATTTGTAAAAAGGTTTTATATACATATTTGCAAAGTAATAAAGTAGCACTCTATTCAGAAAAAAAAAATTTACAACAATCGACCCTAAGGATTTGAAGATATATATAAGCAAAAAATATACGCTTATTTAGATTTATTTTCCAAATTATCAGTTTAAAAATCTATGTACCTTTAAACGAGGTACATAAGGGCATTTCCAACGAAAAGTATACTTTTTGTAATATAACGCCAGAAAACAAATAAGCTTGTATTGTAGGACCATGTTGCTCTCTTAATACTAAATAAGTTGCGCTTTACACCAAAATATGAGAAATAATTAAAGTTTTCTTACGAGAAGTAGACTTTTCGCTGGAACTGCCCATATATGGAGAAACGGTAACAGTCAAAGTATCCAAATTTAGTACAAATAGCTTCGTTAACGGTAACAGTCAAAGTATCCAAATTTAGTACAAATAGCTTCGTTATCAATGCACGAGATATGCATTAAAAACTACTTATTATATTTCAATGAGGGTAGCGAACACATATTACCAAACTTTTGCTTTTAAATGCTTTATTACTCAATAATAAAAAAAATTTTATAACCCTTTTTAGTACATGCCGAAAGCGAATTTAACTTTGCTGCCAAAGATGACAACACCTACTATAAAGAGAAAATCCGCTATGAATGTCCACCATTTTTTAATAGTGCCTGTAAACGTGAATTAGAATACCAACGTAAAGCCGTTGTACATAATTTAACCACAATATTTAGTAAAAAGTATTAAGACATTTTTTTAAAAGATTTTATTATTAAATTCAACAAAATATTAAAGTTTATTTACTTTAATGATGATAAAAGTGTATATGAACTTCAAAGTAAACAGCTTAATTAATTATTATTATGTATGTATATTATAGAATATGTATGTATGCATTTAGAAAACTAAATGTTTTTAAAATAGTAATATGTAGTAAAACGTTGTTGTTCTACAATTTAAAATCCAAATAAATATTTTTAATATTTTTCTTCAATTTTTGTGAAGACTTTTTTGTGATTGTATAATTAATTAAAATTAAAACTACATACTTAACTAATTTTTTTTTTAATTCAATTTAAATATTTTTTTTTTTTGTTATTTAAAATTTGTTTAAATAAAATTATTTATTTACACGCAGAAAATTTTGTCGCGCAAGTACATATTACATTTATAAAAAAGGAGTAAGTAACATTTTCCTTTTAAATCTTTCTGTTATAAAGTAATACTTGCCTAAGAAAACTTTCATATTTCTAAAATTATATAAGCGGTTTTCACCCTTTATATGTTCTGTTTTATTTTATAAGATTTTATACTACAAAGCGTAAGTTTCATTTTCTTATGTATTGTAAATTATTGAATCTGTTTAGTAAGAGAAAGAGAATGATAGCTTTTCGTCAACAGCTTAATTCTGGTAAATTCAACACACGCAGCTTTTTGTGGGATTTATCATCCATAGCGTAGTAAAATTTAGTCCTGTACATTTTGTTGTTGCAGTGTACTTTAACTAAATTAATACTACCAAGGGTAAAAACCGCTAGTGATTTTAAAAGTATTGCGAATATTTTTAAGGCAGATATGTTTAATTTAACAAATGTTAAAAAAAAACATTTATAATAATGGTACGTTTTGAGATGAGGGCTAGGATTAAATTAGAACAAGTTTAGAAAGATATTTATTAAAACAATTTGTTTTATTTTTTTGGAAATCTAATATTTTGCAAAACTGAGAATTTGTAATTAAAACATTTTTAAAATTGAGATTGTTATAATTAACTATCTGTTATAACTGTCAATAAGATATTGTTAACTGGAAGTTAAAGTAATTGTTAGTTTAAACTGAACTTGGTGAAATTGGCCGTAAGTGTGATCACTTATTGTTTTCGTCTCTCTTCTTGATTTTAATATTGATATAAATTTGATATAAATTCTTGATAAGTTGTTTTTAATACACGTTTTATTAAATTTTTATAATTTTTGTTATGAAATTCTTTTTAATAGAGAAATATTTGTCATAAAATTCATTTATCACAGAAATCTTATTAAAAAACGATGTTTAAAATTCTTGCGTTTTCGATTTCCAAAACACGCCTGATAAATAAAAAATCCAATTTTTAATTGTCCTCTATTTAATTTATAATGGGAAATCTTATTTTTAATTGTTTCTGAATTCAATGTAGATATTGCCTTTTTATATATCGCACACCTAGTTCAAAAGTGACTCAACTCAAAATTTTCAATTTTCGGGTTTATATGCTTAAACTATGTGCAATACACTTGTTTATCTATAAAAAATAGCAGTGTATTTTGTTGTTGTTAACTGTTATTAAAAAACGGTTATGTCTTTCTTCATGTTTCAATTGGTATAAAGTAGCAATTCCTAAAAGTGTCTTAATAGTGTTAATTCGAATTGTGACACTTTTGATAAAATAAATCAATGTTGGAGGTTATATTAATTAGAGATGTGTCAGTTTAGAATTTGGCAAAAGTGTCAAAACTTGAAAAAAGTGACATAACTCAAAATAATTCAGTTACTTGTGCAAATAATACATCATCAAAATTGACACAACTAAAAATTTTTCATTATCTAGTGTATAAATATCTAAAAAAGTGTTTATATCATAATCTGTATGGATTTTCTACTAAATGATACAGAGACTTGTTTTTAACTATTTTTTTTAGGTCAAAAAAAGTTTTTTCGATTTCTGAAAAAAGAAGTTGAGTCACTTTTGAACTAGGTGTGCGATATGTATCTCATTTTCAACGAGCTTTTTCTAAAATATAAGATAAAATCTAAATTTTGATTGTTGTATTCTGAACTTAAAAATAAAAACTCTTTCTTTTTTTTTTGTTCTTTTTTAACATTTAAGTGAAAGTTATGTACTTTTCTAAATTACTGCTAAAAATGCTGCAGTCGTTCTATATATATGTATAAATATGAAAACGACCCATTGTGTATAACGACGTTTAAAGAGAAATTTATCAGAATTTGTGCATATCATGCACCTTATTTTAAAAAAATATTTATATTTTTTATAACAAATAAATTAAATTATCTAAGTACACCTTAGACGGTATTGACAACCATTGGATAATAATATGTATTCCCAAAGAATGTTTTGTATGAAAACAATCCTCTCTTTTTATTTTCTATACATGTACTATGTACATAAATTTAATCCTAGCCCGGTTTTGTAAATATGTTTGCGTAATGAAAAAAAATGTCGGCTGCAAGGTGCTTAGAAACGCCAATACATGCAAAGAAAATTGTTATGTGTTAATCGGATAGAAGTGTGTGTTTTTTTATTATTTCTATAAAAGTACTTTATATTAGAATTCCTTATTCTATTACAACATTTCTAAACACCAAGCTAAATAATGTATTTTATGAAAAAAAAAGCAGGAAAACTATTTGTTAAAAGATAAATCTAGTCTACGTCTTTTAAGAACTCTTTTACCTGTTGCAGGCAGTGCTGTGTGTGTAGGCGAAGTTAATATTACCAAATCTACTTTCTCCTGATTTGATTGCCCTTGTTTGGTAAAAGTCTTTTTTGAACTAAAAGATTTTTCTTTGACAGCTGGTGGATGGTTAGTCAGTTCTGAAGGTTTTGTAAACCATTTTGTAAGTTTGGTAGCCTGGGTCAAGTTACACTTGCCTTTAGGTGATTTTTTAATATTTGAATTTTGTACAGTTGCCAACTGCTGATGTCTTTTGCTAGGAGTACCAGCCTCCATAAATAAATTAGCCGCACTATTCCCACTGTTAGGTGTTACTTCCTCCTGGGACCCGTTGGAACCAACTTGTGTTGCATTTCCTATGAGATAGTTTGTTATTTTGTTATGCTGTTTGTTGGAGTTAGATTTTTGTGTATGTTGTAAAGGTGATATGTCACCGTTTGAATGTAAACGCATAACACTGCCAAATGTGCCATTATTGGTTATTTCAAAAATGTCATCGTCCTGCAAGATCCCTGCAGAAGACGATGAAGCTGCCAACGAACGTTTACGTTTTTGTTGCAGTTCTTGCTGTTGGCGGGCCTCTGCTATTGCTTCTATTGGGTGGGAGGGTAATATTTGTGTATGAGTTTTCTGTTTATTTGTTGTACTTCGGCTTGGTTTTTTGGTGGATGTAGCATTAGAGAATTTTTCGTTAGTCATTTGTTTTTGTTTTTTATTTGAGGGTTCAAACATTTTCTCTAGAATATCAAGACAACTGCGCTGATCCCGAAAGGATTTCTTAAAGTTATTACTATGTTTGTTGTTATTATTTTGATTTAAAGCATAATGTTGCTGTAGTTGTTTAACTTCAGATCCGAATATTTTAAAACCTTCAAATGGTGTGTTTGGTTCTTCGCTTTCCAAATTTGGTTGAGTACAAGGTAGTGGTATTAAATCTGAGCAATTACTAAAGAGATCGGGAGATTTGACATTTGTACGTGTATTATGTTGGGCTAACAATTCAGAGAAGCTGGGCACTTTACTGTTACCATCACCAGCTGTTGTCTGTTGTTGGTTTCTTTTAGGCTTTAAGGCACGTGTACGTCGACTGGTCATTGAAACATTTGTAGAGGATGTTTGAGAGGTGCTGTTTTCATTATCTGAACTTGAGAGCAATATAACTTGATCTCGCTTTTTGTGAGCTGTGATTAAGCTTTTTGGATTAGAGGGCGGAATAAATATGACCTCTGATTCTGTAAAAAATCCTGCTGATGATGTTAATGATAAGGGTATAAGGGAATTTCTAGTTATAACATTTGGAGTAGGTGGCACAAGGAATTCGGTGTTCTTTTCTATGGCATTATCGAAAACACCCGCATCGCTTAAACGTTGAGCACATTGTAATGATTCGTAATCTTGGGAACTCCTATGGGAAATTATCGAGGTTTGTGTATTTTTAAAAATTTGTTTTGTTTTAGCTTCAACTGCAATTTTGTCCGTCTGCTTAGTTTTGTTATCATTTAGCATTTTGGTTTTGTTGTTGTGGATGGTCTCTGTTGTTTTAAGCGATTCATTGATTTTAGATTTCTTTTTGGGTTTGCTGATTTTATCTATTTGTAATGAGAGATTTTTCGTTAAATATTTACTACCACTAGCAGATCTTGTTAAACGCTGCATGCTTCGAGTCTGTTTATGGTGAACACCCGCAGGTGTTATTTCCGATTCTCGCTTAAGGCGTGTCTTGACTTTTGAATGTAAATCTTTTATGTTGCATTTCCTTGTTTGAGGTGTTTTTTCTAAAATTTCCTGCTTGATTAGTACCTGATTGTTAGTAGTTGGCGTGCTTTTCCCTACGTTTTGCACAGCTTTTGATTTTCTTGAAGTTAAAGGAGTTGTAGTATTATTTGATTTATTAGTTTTTTTATTTTCTTGTGGTGTCTTTGTGCTGTTATCAACAGAATTTAAATTTCTTGAGGAACTTGATAAGCAGGGTGTAAGAGTTTTATTATCTTTTGTGGTTTTTGGAGTTTTCGGTGATAAGCAATTACTTTTCGTTTTGTTTTGTGTGGTTTTGCTATTTTCTTTAGGAGGTTTCTCTGTAATATTTCTACTAACACTAGAACTTTTCTCTGGCGATTTTTGTTCAGTTTTTATGTTTGCTTTACTAAATATTATATTTTTTGAAGTGTCTCTACTAGATTTTTGAGTTTTATCGTTTTTTTGGGGTTTCTTTGCTTTGCCCTCTGCTTTTTTCCCCTCAACTCTTACTTTGAGACTTTTGTTACAAGATTTTAAACTATCTTCCTCTATGGCATGTCTTGTTGATCTTTTAGATCTTTCTTTTAATTTAAGAGAATCCACAATATCTTCATCCAGTTTATCCAATTCCGAACGTTTCTTTGTTTTTTTAGAAACTTTGTAAGTGTTAGCAGAATTTGTATCCTTATTTTGTTTGCTATTATCGTTATCCACATTGACTTCTTCGTTTTGTTCAATGTGAATACCCTCCAGTTCTAGTTCTTCACTTGACAAATCCACTATTTCAATACCATTCTTAGGGTCATTACATATTTCTGGTGTATCATCAGGATCTGAATCTGATTCCACCATTAAGGGTGACATCAAAACTGGTTCATCTGAATTATCCCTCGCAGCGGTTTGTTTCTCTGAGATTATTGGAGGTGTCTCATTTATTAAAGCTACTTCGTCATCTACGGTGTATATTACTTCTTTTTCGGTTTGTAAATTTTGCAACATTTCCTGCTCTCTTTGCTGCAACCGTTTTTCTTCCTCCTGTTGAAATTGTAAATGTTGTTTTCTCCTTTGTCTGCAATATTCCTCGAACAGTTCCTGTGTGTCTTTTACGTGTTCATCTTCACGATTTTGTTGATTAACATATTCAATACTACTACTTTCAGAATTCGTAGCATTTTGTTTTTCACGCCATAGATCTAAATTTATTTTGTAACGATCCTCTTTAACTAAAGGTAGTTGGGTTTCAAATTGATGGCAGTAACGTCTTAAGCGATAAACTCTAAAAATCTTATTGATAAAAATTCATTAAATTTTTTAAAATGTTTATAACTTACTTGCAGTAGTCGGCCAAACGTTCACGTTTACAGAAATATTCTTCTAAATCTACACGTTTATAGGCCAATTCTTTTGCATCGGGTAATTTAAATTTTTCCTCAAACACTTTAAAACTAGAAAACTGGGGATCTAAACGACCTCCTAGGCGTAAAACATTGTGCAACAGTTTTAAATCACTCTGTTGAATAAAGAAAATTTAGTTCTATAATAACATTTTATTAAAATATTGTTGTATATAAATTTTTCTTACTGTTATATCAACACTTGAGATCAATATATTAATTTTACGTTCATAATGTTTAAGTAGCATTGATGTACAAAAACTATTATTCAACATTTGGCCACGATTGTCAAGTATAATAAAATCAAATTTTAATTTACTTAAACCATCAATTGTCCTTAAGGTGCTCCATTTTGCTATGTATATACTATGGGCTGAATCTGTGGAATCTAAAAACATAAATATATATAATATACATATTGTTAGGAAATTAGATTTATCTTAGAATTATTTATAGTTTTAGTTATAAGTTACCTTGTAAATTATAATTTATGTCGTATTAGTTTAAATTGTTATTTGCTCCACTGTATTGTAGACTTTAGATTTAATTGTAGAATTTAGATTTCGAACAGAATATTCTAGAATCGACTAGAAGGTTCTTGAATCTTCTACTCTACTACTACTTATGGTTGTAAACTAAATTTACGGGCTAAAGCAGCTCATACACTTACATTTAAATTGTTAAATTTTACGTATTGTACAATTATATCGCCAATGTGTATGTGATATTCAAATGTGGCACAATGTATTGGCAACAATCAAAAGACTTTTGAGTTTTATTTATGTTATTCCTATAGGTTATGGTCACCTTTTTATTGCATGAAAGTTGAGCAATATTTAAAATGAAACCATTGTGACTTATTGCATAAAATAGGACAATATGGAAATAATATGACGAATATCATATACAATAATATTGCAAGTATATGGGCCGCTTAACTCATAAATGTTTAATTTATTTTGATTGGAGACCCACCACCTGGATAACTATCTTGCCGCGATGTGGTGGCTTAAATACTGGCTGTAGTATGTGTCTTGTAACTTGAATCGGTAAATTATAGCCGGAACAAGTTAGAAGGCATAAGTTCTAAGGCCAGCATGACCAAGGGTTATCCATCCATCCATCCCCTATCCCATTACCTCGCGGGCCTCGATTTTCCGTGATCCGGTTAACCGGTAACCCCGATTAACCGTGATGGCCAAAGATCAGTCTATTGTATTTTGTTTGCAATGTTTTCAGATTGTTTGCTTCGAACAGCGTTAGGAGTTGGTGCAGGGAATGTCTTTGACAACTCGGCAGGTTCGGTGTCAGATGCAGACTCCAGGGGCACGGGTGCGGGGATCTACATTAAGGATCTGGACATCAGAAGGTCATATAGGCTTCCTGACGACTGCAGTGTTTTTCAGGCGGATGTTCTGGGGGTCTTGAGACCCGTGGAACTGAAATGTCGGATATGTGCAGGTTGTATGAGGACCCGGAGGAGTTGGAGAAAGTTGAGCACATTCTGTGCCACTGTCCCAGGCTACAGGGCAGCAGGCTGAGGTGGCTGGGCAGTTGATTCCTGGGCGAATTAGGGTATGTCTCGGGTTGTGGACTCGATAATCTGATAGGATTCGTCATGGGGATGGCCTGTCTGCGCGTGAGGAGACTGGGTGCTGACCGCACGTAGGGCGAAATTGTTTCAGTAGGATTTCTCTCGGGTTTGGTCTGAAACTTTATTTCCTATCTATCTTTTAAATCTGTCTTATGTTTTCGCTGTTTCTTTTCACCTACTTTCAATCTTTACATAGCTATCTCTAAATAAGGCGTCCATATTGGTCCCTGGGTGAAGGTGTGAATGAGACTTCACACCAGCCTTTCTACCTACCTACATACCTTGATTGGAGACATTAAACGGTTCAGTTCGTTACTTATAATAGTAGATAAACTCTGAGAACATTATAATTAATTTCAATAAAGTTTGTTAAGTTGAATAAGTGTGTGTAATTATTTTGATTTGCAGTTTAAAAGAACTCAAAAAAAGGGAGTAAGCCGAAACGGGTTTATTAACCCTGCCTTTGCACATGCAAGTAATTACTTGCAAGTAGTGCATACGTATTATCAACGAAAATGTCGAAGATAAAGCCGAAAGTCTTGCAAGTAGCTTGAGTGTTTACACAGTCAGTTGTAAGTTCATTTTTCAAATGTTCTCGAAGCGAAAACATCTTATTAAAATGGTTTGTTTTTCGGTTTAAAAACATTACCATGTTAAAAACATTACCAGGATATAACAAAATATATTTAATAATTTCTTCTTTATTTAATTTTCGGTCCATCTTGATGAAACAATTATGTTTATTTTATAAAATATGTGACTCCAGTATTGCCGTAGTGGCGATGCCATAATATTACTGAGAAAATATTTTGATTAACAATTTTTTTTTTGAAAACAGCTTAAAATGTATGATTAATATTGCCATTAAGATGCGTTGTTGTATAGTAGTGCTATTTTTATTTGTTATTTTTTATAAATACACATAAAATCCGCTATAAACATTTCTTTTATATTACTAAGTACTAGTTAATTGATACAAAATTCAACCACGGTAACACTGTTTCTTCATTTGTCATTTTACTTACTGCAAGTGTCAAATATTTACTTGCAAGCAAATTCTCTTGCAAGTTGGGATGCAAGTACGAAAAATGTGATGGTGTTAGTGAAAAAGTGTGAGTGTATTGAGTTTTTCGAACTTGCACTTGCAAGTGTAAACCCTAGGTAAAAGAAAAACGTAACAATTGGTGTCAGAAGTGAAATTAATAAAAAAAATACAGTCAACAATAAAATTCGATGAGCTACAAATTGAACAGTTCAAGAAAGAGTTTGGGGGCAAGTTGGAAAAGATTAATCGATGAATTCAAGCGACGCACAGTGGCTGAAAATCGTTTTTCATCGGCCAATAATCTGTAACTTTTGAACCTATTAGAGATAATTTTGATGGAGAGAAGACTAATTGAAGTTTACTACAGTTTTAATTTTATTAAAATCGGTTTAGCACTTATTGAGAAATTTAAGGTCAAAGATGATTTTAAGCATTAAGTAAGAAAATGCCTTTGATTGAGAATTATGGTATTTTTTATTCAAAAGGGGGATGTTTTTTAATTGTGCTGTTTTAAGAATATTTAAATCTACATAACTGCCAAATTTCATTATGATATCTTTATTAATATCAGATTTATAGAATGTCAAACCTTAAAATTGCTGTTTTTACTCATATTGAAAGCCCTTTCATTCATTTACACTATAGAAATAATAATTGTAATGTTTGACAATCCATGAATCTGACATGGATAATAGAGATATCATAATGAAACTTTGAAGTTATGTAAACTAAAGAGATCTTAAAACATTGGATTTAAAATGGATTAAAAATGGCAAAACTGCCGCTATTTACCACTCGATATTGATCAAAATTTTGCAGAAAATCATGGACATATTAGCAAAAATTACTGTTTTAATTTTATAAAAATCGATGTGTTGCATTACTTTCTAGTTACACTTTCTAGTTTTTATTCGCATTTCACTGGTTGCTTAGGCCAGATCATCAGGAAACTTCATCCCAGTTCCCAATTTTTATTATTTGATAAAAACACTGAAATTTATTGTTGATGGGATAAGCTATGCGCATTTCACTGGTTGCTTAGGCCAGATCATCAGGAAACTTCATCCATAAAGATTTTAGAAAAACTAAAGATATTCAACCAAATAAAACTGTTAAGCGTGTAAGAATTACAGAAACAGTTCTATTTGTAACAATATCAAAGTTTAAACAAAATCATCAACAATAAACAGTGAGTTTATCTTTCCTTACATTCCCCACTACAATTGATTGGAGTTCTTCCAACATTAATTGTAGTTGTAAGTAGGTTAAGAAAAAACAAAATAAAAACAAAAACAACTCGCTTTATTTAAAAAGCGGGTTGCCAGTCAGTTTTTTTATGACGTGCACCTGCCAGCTTATAATCAAAATAATTTTCGTGGGAATACAAAATTTAATTTAAATGATTTTGTTTTCTTTCGAAAAATATAAGCATTTTTATTGATTTCTGGAAAAAATCAAAAATTGCTCATTTAAAAACAAAATATTCAACATGTGCATTTAATAAAAACAATACTAAAATTTAATCGGTAAAGCCTAAACACTATAGTATTTACAGACCAATTCGAAAAAAATTTTATCTGTTGTAACATATTTTTTGGGCGAATTCAATCTAAAAAGTCTAAATCTACATAGACTTCGTCCTTGGTACAATTAAAATGTATTTACCAAATTTTATCAAATTATGTACCAATTTGCAACTTGTACTTTACGCACAAGGTAAACATGGACAGACAACCAGCCAGACGGACGGATGGGCATCGGAAAATAACTTTAAAAAGTTATTCTCAGTCGATCGGTGTACTAAAAGATTGATTCAGATTTCTATGTATTGCACACATCGCTAAATTTAATTTTATAATTGCTTTTTCCTTTATTTTTGCTTTTATGTAAAATTTTAAAGTTTAAAATAGCCTTATCTTCAATGACAACCTGCTTTGTCTTCATTCTAGAGTAAAAATTAAATATGGATGGCGAAATTAAAGCAACAGCAGAATTACGAAAATTTTTTTTTTTAAATTTGCTGCGAAAGCTTACAAGAGGATTCTAAAAAAAACAAATACATATGTACATATTAAAATATGCATCCAAAAGGCAAAATATGCGCTAAAAACTTAAAAAATGCTGCAAAAAGGCTCATTTAACTAAATTATGGAAAAATATGCACTAACAAATCGATGCCAAAATTCATAAAAAGCGGATATAATTTCTACCTTCATTGGTCGCACAAGGAAAAATATGCAATTGCATATTTGTGGTTTCCCTGCTTATTAGAGTAACCACTCGATTAATCGTTGTTCGATTAATCGAGGAATTTTTCCGCCATTATTTGATCGAATAATTAAAATAGCCAATTTCGAATAACGAATAACTAGAACAATTTATGTCAATTAATCGAATAAAATTAAGTTCTTAAAAAATTCTACTTTTTTAATGTAAAAATATTTTGTTTAGATTTCTAACATTAAAACTAAATTACATGTTGTTACCTCCTGCATTTATTTTCATTATTCATACTTTTAAACATTTTTTAGTCCATTTTTAGACTTGGGCGTGTGTGACAAATTATGTAAATCACTATTAACAGGGTTTAAAAAACTGCAGTCGAAACCAAAAACTGTCAAACAAAAAACGAAAATTTGTGTACAACTTTTCGCTTTTTGAGTTTGTTTGATAGCGACTGTTTACATTTAATGAATCAGAAGTAAAAGCAATTTTTTTTGACCAATGAAGAAGTGAAAGGAATGGCAGTTTTTCTACTTTGACTGCAGTTTTTTAAACGCTGACTACAAACGTAAATGTGGTAAAAAAAAATTCATCAGCAGTTGTAAATGTGTAAACCATGTACTGTCAGATTTTGGGTTGCCTGTTATTACCGAAATGTAATTTTTTTTTTACCTCGTATCTTCTAATCGACTGGATGTTGACATTTGAGATATTATTTAATCCGTTTTAAAAACTTAAGTGTTCTTGTTCGAAAACGAAGTGTCTGATTTTTGTCGTGAAATAGTAATATGTTTAAAAATAAATTAACCAAACCTATAGAGTACAGTTTTAAAATAAAGGAAATTGAAAGGTGATTACAAAAATACATATGTGTATACAAGTTATCAGCCAAAAATTAAACTTATTTCAAAAACGAGTATGTTTTAAAGTTTGTTAAAAAAATCCCTTATATATAGTAAATACGTTGAATTCTTATCTTTACCAGAACTTCTCTTAAAATCATGATTTCCAGGAATATAATTGGTTAAAATTTTTGATATTCTTTAATTAGGCTTGAGTTCATCAAATTTAATTTTCATTAAATTATTTTCACCGAGGGAAGGAATTTTACAACTTGGAATTTTTATTAAAATTTATTGATAATTTTTCTTGGCTGAGCTGGGATTTGAACCCGGGTTGATCTTTACATGTTTCAAGAAACACCACTTTCTATCGTCAGAAGATCTTTGTGTTCTACCCACTGCACCACAGCGGCGCCCGTTAGCCAACAGTCAAACATCAATCTTTAACCAGTAGTACTGGTGGTTCGAAATTTGCTGTTATTATCACCTAAATTTCAAATTACATGTTGCCTCCTTCTTCCTCTGTTTTTTCGTATTCTTTTCTGTCAAGACTTTGTCTTGAAAACCTGAATACATTTTGTTTATTATGTTTCTTTGTCCACTTTCGTCGACATTTTTATTTGTACAAATTAAAGTACAAATGAAACATTAGAGCTTGTGCCATAGCTATTTCTATTTCTGGTTAAAATGTTTTTCATAACTGGCAGGCACCTCTCTTTTTCTTTTTATTAATAAATAAAAGTATGAGTTTAAATAGTTTTGGATAAAATTATGTATTTAAATTCTTCGAGTTATTCGAGTAAACAATTTAAAAGCTTTATTCGAACAATCGAGCAATTTTAAAATTCAAAAATCGATTAATTCCTTACCCGAACAAAACCAAAAGTCGAATAATTGGATACTCTAATACTTATAAAAAAATACATACACCCAATTTTCATGATGATTTTTCCCCTATTTTTGAAACATGTCTTTTTTAGTTTGATAGCGAGCGGGGGAGAGAAGTAAGCAGGGTAGAAAAAAAGACATGAATCGTATTTTCTGTGTTTTTTTGACATTCCTCTTTGCACTAAATTTTTGTTTTTTAATTTATATTGTATTTTTATTTCAAAATGACAATTACTTATTAAAATATAAAAAAACAAACAAATTTAATTTAAAAAAGATTGAATACATATGTACATATATAAGGAAAATAAAAAAAAAATCAAACAAAATTAGAAACATTGTGAAAATTTAACATGTTTTTGGAATGTGTGTGAAGATAAATACGTATTTAACTAGCGGAGACATCCACCACAATTTCTTAACAGCAACTATTTTCAGTTAACATTGTACTTAACAGTGCTACTGTATTAGAAAAAAGAGTATTTAGGACCATTTTTAGGTCAATGGAACAGGTTAAACATTAGAATATAGATCTTTTTAGGATTCAGGTAGTGGGATATCTGAAATAATTTTGGAATTTCAGAAATTCAGATTTGAAAATGTAAGTTTTTTACGGAAATTTCTGGGGAAGATAAGTGACCATTTTGGAAAAATAGGGAATGTTACCAGTAACACACTTTATGGAAATGTTGCTCCAAGGGGTCCTCTTTAGGACCGTATTAGTGGTATATCTGAAATAATTATGGAAATTCAGAAAATTGAATTTTAAAAAAGTGCTATTTTCAAAAATGTTAAAAGTGGACTTTATGGGCATTGGACAATTTGGAGAAATGGTGATAGTTACTAATATGACACCATATAGGAATTGGGGAGAAGAGAGTCCTAAAGAGGATTCAGGTAGTGGGATATCTGAAATAATTTTGGAATTTCAGAAATTCAGATTTGAAAATTTAAGTTTTTTGCGGAAATTTCTGGGGAAGATAAGTGACCATTTTGGACAAATAGGGAATGTTACCAGTAACACACTATATGGAAATGTTGCTCCAAGGGGTCCTCTTTTGGACCGTATTAGTGGTATATCTGAAATAATTATGGAAATTCAGAAAATTGAATTTTAAAAAAGTGCTATTTTGAAAAATGATAAAAGTGGACTTTATGGGCATTGGACAATTTGGAGAAATGGTGATAGTTACTAATATGACACCATATAGGAATGGGGGAGAAGAGAGTCCTAAAGAGGATTCAGGTAGTGGGATATCTGAAATAATTTTGGAATTTCAGAAATTCAGATTTGAAAATTTAAGTTTTTTACGGAAATTTCTGGGGAAGATAAGTGACCATTTTGGAAAAATAGGGAATGTTACCAGTAACACACTATATGGAAATGTTGCTCCAAGGGGTCCTCTTTAGGACCGTATTAGTGGTATATCTGAAATAATTATGGAAATTCAGAAAATTGAATTTTAAAAAAGTGCTATTTTGAAAAATGTTAAAAGTGGACTTTATGGGCATTGGACAATTTGGAGAAATGGTGATAGTTACTAATATGACACCATATAGGAATTGGGGAGAAGAGAGTCCTAAAGAGGATTCAGGTAGTGGGATATCTGAAATAATTTTGGAATTTCAGAAATTCAGATTTGAAAATTTAAGTTTTTTACGGAAATTTCTGGGGAAGATAAGTGACCATTTTGGAAAAATAGGGAATGTTACCAGTAACACACTATATGGAAATGTTGCTCCAAGGGGTCCTCTTTAGGACCGTATTAGTGGTATATCTGAAATAATTATGGAAATTCAGAAAATTGAATTTTAAAAAAGTGCTATTTTGAAAAATGTTAAAAGTGGACTTTATGGGCATTGGACAATTTGGAGAAATGGTGATAGTTACTAATATGACACCATATAGGAATGGGGGAGAAGAGAGTCCTAAAGAGGATTCAGGTAGTGGGATATCTGAAATAATTTTGGAATTTCAGAAATTCAGATTTGAAAATTTAAGTTTTTTACGGAAATTTCTGGGGAAGATAAGTGACCATTTTGGAAAAATAGGGAATGTTACCAGTAACACACTATATGGAAATGTTGCTCCAAGGGGTCCTCTTTAGGACCGTATTAGTGGTATATCTGAAATAATTATGGAAATTCAGAAAATTGAATTTTAAAAAAGTGCTATTTTGAAAAATGTTAAAAGTGGACTTTATGGGCATTGGACAATTTGGAGAAATGGTGATAGTAACTAATATGACACCACATGACATGGAGCAACATTTCCATATAGTGTGTTACTGGTAACATTCCCTATTTTTCCAAAATGGTCACTTATCTTCCATAGAAATTTCCGTAAAAAACTTACATTTTCAAATCTGAATTTCTGAAATTCCAAAATTATTTCAGATATCCCAATACCTGAATCCTAAAAAGATCTATATTCTAATGTTTAACCTGTTCCATTGACCTAAAAATCGTCCTAAATACTCTTTTTTCTAATACAGTAGCACTGTTAAGTACAATGTTAACTGAAAATAGTTGCTGTTAAGAAATTGTGGTGGATGTCTCCGCCAGTTAAATACGTATTTATCTTCACACACATGTTTTTGGAAGTTTCTTTAAAAAAGAACTACAAAAAAGACATGTCTTTTAAATCATCGTGAAAATTAGGTGATAAGCATTTAAAAATGTTTAACACACTTTCTGAAATTAGGATTTAGATCTGTAACGAACCATTTCTTAAAGACTACTATCCCACTTATATAAAACAAATTTCGACCCATTATTGATAACAGTTTGCGAGAAATCATAATTTACTTCTGATCAAATTTACAAAAATTTAATTTTTTTTAAACAACAAAAAATATTTGTTTCCAGCAGCATGACACACCCACAATTACCAATATTTTAATGCAGTTTTTTTATTCCTTAGTTTAAGTATGTTTGCTGTCGAATGGCATTAAAATTTTTGAAATCGGCTATAGCAAAAAATTGGGATTTTGGCCGATGAAATTCAATTTTAAGCCACAGTGCGACACAACATTGACATCGTTGCTTATGAATTTAAAGAAAAAGAAGAAATGGAAGTGGCTTCCCGAATAGTACCAAGCAACAGGGACATCAGCACAATGTTTGCAGCTATGATGGAGAAAATGTCGGCCGAAAATTCTAGTCAAATGGAAGCAAATTCTAAAAATATGGATAAGATGGTAAAAAAAATTCCAGAAAAATGGAAATTTTTTTTTCTTGGTTGAAAATTTTTTCAATGTAAAAAAAATTTTGATTGTAAAAAAATATAAAGTGCAAAAGAATAACCTTACTACACCATTTTATTAAAAAAATTCGATTTCTTTTTGAAAAAAGCTATTTTTTCAAAAATTTTTTTTTTTTCCAAGGCGGGCAGCCAAGTCGAGAGGCGCGGATTAGGATTTTGTTTTAGACCCATGGTTTCTTCGGAGAATTTTCTTATAATTTTATGTAGATTACGTTTTTGCTATACGATTTTTTAAAAAAAAAAATCGACCCGCCCTAATGTACATCTTATCTAACTGCTAAAGAATGCCTCATAGAAGGCCTCGGCTCTTTGGTGTAAAAGATAAGATACACCTTCCACACTCGCTTCTATGAGAAGGGAGTAGAGAAGGAGTAACATTGTTTGTATTGTTTTTTTTTGCACAAGCAAAAGCAAAACAATTATTTCTTTTATCCCGTTGCCATTCTTATGTACCTGCTAAAGAAGCGAGAGCGGAACTCCTTCTCCGCAATGACAACGTGTGTAAAAAAGATATTAGTATGGAATGGAGCAAGCCGGCCTTGTATATCCAAAAGAAGGAGTACAGAGGCCTTCTAGAAGGCATCCGTACTCCTTCTTTTTCCCGCTGGGATACTTTTTGCAACGCACAACCATAGCTGCCCTGCAAATATTATTGGACCACCTGATCCAATTTCATGAAATGGACTAATCCATGGACTGGTCCGATGTAATGCAAGCATGGACCATGTCATTGTTAAAAAGTGTTTGTAGTGAGACAACATGTCTTCGTTTTTGAAACGACATGTTTTCGTTTTTAAACGAAGTTAAAACTAATCCTCTTGTGTACACAATGGAGTAGTTTTAAAACTACTCCTTTGTAGTCCAAAGATGGGTTATATGGTCCTGCCCTAGGACATCGTAATGTTAAATGGACCATGTTTTTTCTATACGTTTGGGTTACTTTTGGACTAGTCCTACCTAGTCCCTTGTGGGCTACTCTTTACACGCATGTTTGGACTGGTCCTATTATTTGCAGGGTGTTATTATTATTTGTGTTATAAATATGTGTACCTATACCAAAGATGCCCAAGGTAGTAGTATTGGTGAGAGTGACGAAATAACACTGGAAGAAAACAATTTGCTATTCATTTATATATTGTCGTCAACGAGATTGTCACGAAAGCACATGTGTGGCGGTTGTAGTCATGTTTTTTTAAATGTCTTATGACAAATAAGACATTGCATGTCATCAAAAGCATTTTGTAACATAAAAAACTTTTCGGCTGACATCATTAATATATTGCAATAATTTCAATTTATGTGTTTACTGACAGCAGTCTCGATGGCGATTAAAATGTAAAATAAGGCACAGAAGTTCTGCAAGTGTAGTTTGTCTCTTCCACTCAACATGCTGATTTCCTATTGGTTGATTGCCGATCAAACAAAAGAGCGTAATTATACGTGTGAGTTTAATTTGCTGATATCAGCCACTACTGGGCATCTTAGGATAGGACCTATACACACTTTTTTGATATAAATTACTTGGCGAAAACTTTAAATAATACTGCAACAACATACATATCGATGGCTTAATATAAAAAAGGCGTGACTCGATTTTTTTTAAAAATACCTTCTTTGTTTATTCTGGTAACTAATGCCACATGTATCTTGATTCAAAAATGTTCAGGGCTGTAGTACAATAATCATTGGATATTTTTATTAAAAATTGCATAATTACTCTTTTATTTAAAATTTTACGGATTTTATTATGGTTTTTTCTTCCCTTGTAAACAAACTTTTATTCTAATTTCTTCGACCTTTTTTTTAAATAATATTATTCCTTATTAATTTTTGAGCTTAAGGTCACTTTTATTTAAAATATTTTATAATATTTTATTAATAAGGAATAATATCATCTTGTAAACAAACAAAAAATCGATTTAGGCATTTTTTATATTAAGCCATCGCTATACAAAGTAAAAAATCTTTATAGCAAAAATTCCATCATAGAAGAAAAAGTGCTAAGAGTTAACATAATTTAAAAAAAAAACGTATAAACCAACTTGAATATTTGGAGCAAAGAGAATCGTTATAGGGGAAAAATAAGCCGCTGACAGCAGTAATGCTCGCTTATTAAGTCTAACGTTAAAATACATAAACATACATGTATAAATACATAGTTGTTAAAAGTAAGAAAAATCATTATATCGAACCCGGGCAACACTGGGTTTAACAGCTTGTAATTTATATTTTACTAGTTAAGTTCACTACAGATACATAACTACATGTATGTATGTACATTTTATTTGAGAATAACAATAACTTTTTATATTAGTGTTTAAGTTAATAAATATACAAATAAGAAAGTACAGTCGGTCAAGCGCACCATATGATACCCTACACCTCAGAATATAATAATAATGTTTTCAAGCGGACCCTATTTGGGACCCATGGTTTGGGAATCATGGACCCGCTAGAACAAAATTATGTAATTGGGGTTACGTTTATAAAGGAGTTATTTGTGACCTATTTTTTTAGATATGGGCATTTCCATTTTGACGTGTCGTGATATTTGTACCACAAAATGAAAAAAAATTAAATGAAGAAGTCAAATTTGTAAAAAGGGTTTTTATATATACAAAGTAATGAAGAAGCACTACATTCAGAAAAATATTACAGTAATTGACACTAAGGATTTGCAGATATAAGAAAAATCTGCGCTGGCGTGACGTTAAAAAAAACGGAAGTGGACTTTGACTTGCATTACAAAACTGAATAGGATTGCGAATTGACCAAGATGTTTTGTATAAAACCTTTTTTAGTAAACTTTGGACTAATACAGATTTATTTTTCAAGCTTCAAAACTTATAAATCGTTGCTCGTTTTAAGGTAAATAAGGGCATTTTCAGCGAAAATTCTACTTTTTTTTATTGTAACGCCAGATTGCAAATAAGTTTGTATTTTCGGACCATGCTGTACAATCGTTATGCCTTTTGTTACTAAATGTAGAGCTAGTTGCGCTTTACATCAAAATATAAAAAAGTAAACTAGGTATACATATAAAATTTTTTGAGAAACAATTTAAAATACTTCTGGCGTTACGTTACAAAAAGTAGACTTTTCGATGGAAATGCCCATTTCTTCATCTACCTTTATGAAATTTGTATGCATTTAAGTGATTTTAGGAACGTGTTTATGTGGGAGTTATGGTTTATGTTAGACCTAATATATAGTAGCTATCGTAAGTCATTGTCTCCAGTTTTGATGTCAATGCTACAAGGAAGTTATGACATTAAGAGCAATTTTCGGGGAAATATTTGTATTGGAGCTATGTTCAAGTATGGACCGATCCCAATTAAAATTTGTAAGACAATTTGGATTGCAATCAAAAAGTTTTGACCAAGTTCAACATAATAAAATGGTTTGTGTGGGAAATTATGGATCATATGTCCCTATTTTAAATAGGATTGGTCCTTGTGGCAATTATAACCTGTATATTGTATTTCATCAATTTATCTCCAAAACGGCGAACAGTACTCTGCCCACAATGTTAACATGGACAGCCAATGAGCCAACCAGCCGGACGGACATCTTTAGATCGACTCAGAAAGTTGTTCTGAGTCGATCGGTACACCCTCAGTTGGTTCTAGGACCAATATTTTAAGGTTTTACATACATAAGCACAAAACCATAATACCTTCGCCACTTTTGTGATGTGGGTATAAAAAA
Source organism: Pollenia labialis (assembly GCA_949318255.1). Taxonomy (NCBI): domain Eukaryota; kingdom Metazoa; phylum Arthropoda; class Insecta; order Diptera; family Polleniidae; genus Pollenia; species Pollenia labialis. The sequence goes on from OX439140.1 coordinate 71,672,786, forward strand.
TATCTCAATAGTGACCAAGTGGTCGATAAAAAGATATCTAATATTTATTAGGTACTAAAAAATAAGGCATTCAACAGTGAACACAAATTAATCACTTCTATTCTAATTTCAAAAAAGTCTTACCTTTTTCATCTTTTATTACCGCAACATTGTTATTTGTTAAAATATTAAAATGAAATTCCCAGCCATTAACATAACGATCATCATTCTGGACAACGATTAAGCATTTACGATTACTACAAGCTGCATCCAATAAAACGGCTACAGCAGCTTGTTTTCCCAAACCACTTTCGTCATTGTATACACAAAATTCCTCTTTGGCCAAAAAGTTGTGCATAAAACGTATGGCTTCAAGTTGAAAATCCTTAAGATATTGACGAATATGACCCGGTATTAGCGCACGAAATGATAGCCTTACAGGTTCAGGAGGATGATCTGCTGTGAAATGATACATGTTTCGACTTTGTTGTCACCGCCCAATTGGCACAACCAAAACTTCAGCAAGATAACGGCAGTAAATTGCCCTGTGTTGTTCGTTAGTGTACGTAGTGTAAAGATAAATAAATTGCAACCAAAATATAAAGTAATTTTAAATAAAAAAAAATAACAAACATAGAAAATGATCCAATGAGAAGAGATGACGGCGTATCAATATTTTCTTGGTTTAAACGTAAATTTGTATAAAACGGCATGTGTGCACTTGTTTGTTTTTTTCTTTAAGTAAAAATTTTATTTATTTTAAATTTACAAAATATACTTTTTTATTTATAGAACAACTTTGATTTATACAGAATTTTGTTTTTATAAAATTAACTTTAATTTTTAAACCGATTTAGGTCAAGTTTTTTTTATAATAAAAAATCAAACGTAGACGTTCTTTTTGTTACGTATTGTTTTTGTTGCTGCTACGACCTCTGCTTGATTACAACGTGATAATAGCAGTAGAGCTTTTTCTTTGTGGGGTACACTCAAGTTAGAAAATTTTCTGACCATATTCCCGCCATTTTATTTTTTGGCTGCGGTTTATTAAGTAATTTTTTATAATTACGTTTGTAAGTAATATAATTTGCCTTAAAAACACCCTTTTATATTTTAAAAAAACGTTCTGTATTTATATTTGTAATTATACCTAACAAATCAACAGCATTAAACTTTTCTAAAATCCACTTGATAAAAAGCAAAACAAAGATTAGAAGAACAAGAAAAACCATTCCCTCGACCAATTATTAGGTCGATGCAGAACTGCAAAAATGCAACAATAGAAAAAACAACATGCATTTTGTTGATGTAAAACATGATAAAGATGTCAAAAACCAACCGCATTTGTTTGTGCCAAGGTGCTTGTGCAAAAATTAAGGATCAGCGTTGCCGTTTTGGTTACTTTTAACCAGAATTGGTTACTTTTTTCCAATGTGTACTTGTTTCCATTTTGGTTACTTTTTTTCAACATAAAAATAACAATTTTTTTGTTTTGTAACAAGAACTACCCACTCCGCTTTTATGACCCTTAAAATTGTGTGTGGTATTTGTGCATCTAGAAGGGTTCAAACTACCGGGGAAAGTTATATCGGTAAAAAAAAACTTATACGTGTACGCTGGGTCACGTCTAGGAATCGAGATATATCGATTTGAAAAATGGATATTTTTGTATATAAGTCATTTCCATAGGACGTATGGCAGCCCTAAAATTTAGGTTTTTATAAAAATTTTGATGTTTTTTAGCCCATTTTTCAAATCGATATATCTCGATTCCTAGACGTGACCCAGCGGAACGCCGGGACACGTATAACTTCTTTTTTACCGATATAACTTTCCCCGGTAGTTTGAACCCTTCCCGATCACTGACCCCTGCCATTTGTCGCACAGTGTTATATATGCTATTGTTCTTTCCAGACCGTTGGTAATATACAGTCAAAACTTTACTTAACACCATTTCTTCTTAACTTGGTGGCCCCACGATCAAGTATAGCCTTTCAATTTCATTCAATTTTCAATACACTCTCACTTTTTTACTAACACACTCACACTTTTTACATTGACCACGAGATTGCCTTCAATTTCTCCTCTCCATTTGTTTGGCAATTTAACTTTCAATTTAACAGCTGATTACATGTTTGTCTTTATATTTTGTTTTCTTGATGATATCGTGCAAGAAAATTGCTTACAAATTGAGTGCCGCCTACGTCACGGCTTTCAATTTATGTAAATTTTTACAAGTAGTATATGTAAGAGACTATCAAGAACAACTTTATCGTGTGGCCGCGAGTAAGACACAGAATTTTTAAGCTGAAGTGCGAATAAAACAGTATTTTTGATACAAAATAATTTGGTTACATGTCATTGTTAAAAAGTGTTTGTAGTGAGACGACATGTCTTCGTTTTTAAGCGACATGTTTTCGGTTTTAAACGAAGTTAAAACTAATCCTCTTGTGTATACAATGGAGTTGTTTTAAAACTACTCCTTTGTAGTCCAAAGCTGGGTTATATGATCCTGCCCTAGGACATCGTAATGTTAAATAGACCATGTTTTTTCCATACGTTAGGGTTACTTTTTGAACTAGTCCTAGTCCCTTGTGGGCTACACTTTACTTTACACGCGTGTTTGGACTAGTCCTATAATTTGCAGGGTAAATTTAACGCACAGATGTACAAATGTTGGCTCATATACACGAAATTTGACGTTTGGGCCAACGAATTAACCTTGTGGATCAGGGCAATGCTGATAAGTAGGGACAGATTTTTATGCAGTTTAAATCGAGTTTTATGCGCATAAAACATACACTTAAAATAGACAAATGTGCGCTTTAAATTGAAAAAATATGCACTTTAAATTTTTCCTAACACATTTTTTAATCATTAACAAATCATTAAAATAACATAAAACCCCTAAAAATTCAGTCTCGTTAACGAAAATAAGGTACACCAAAAAAGCAGAAGTAAAAATATAGTAAAACAAAAAATATAAAGTAAAACAGTAAAGCAGACCATACACGATTCAATTCAATTTTCAACTGAGTCGGTTGTTGTCCAAATCAAAGCGTGTATGGCCTTGTCAGTTGATTAGTTTGACGGTTGTCGAGTTGGTTGAAGAAAAATCAAAAGATTTTTTCAAGTTGACTTCAAGTCTTTCAATTCGATTGTACTGTGTGTGCTTAAGTCTCTTGATCAGCTTTCAAAATTTATGTTTGTAATTTTTTTTTGCAAAGAAAAAGTGAAATATTTTTAAAATTGTCTTTAATTTCAGTGAAATTTTAAATAAAAAAATGACATTGGTGGCAAACATGGATACTTGGAGAGAAAATAAATTTTTGTAAAATTGTAAAAAAATCTAAATTTGACAGTTGAATTAAAATCTTTCAATTCAGTTGAAGAAGTGTGTGGCCAAGTAGCAATTCAGTTGAAAGACTCAGTTGACAATTGAATTGAAAAGTGTATGGGGCGCATAATAATAGTGGTGTTTTTGTCGATCGCTATAAGCGCTTACCCCAGGTCTACACTAAACATAATTATCTCAGCAAGTTGGCAATAACGTCGGCAGAATAACAGAGCAATATTTCTTATTGCTCAGCTTATGTTAAAGGCATGGGAAAACGTATTTATGTTAACTCATAGTTTGAAAAAAATAAAGAAAGAAGGTGCAGTGTAAAAAATGGCGGTATCTTACAAGAATTGTTATTATTAATATAAATTCTTTCTTATTCGACTTTATTATTTAAATTTAAATTAATTTGTTTAAGCTTGAGGTCATTTTTAATACAAACATATTAATTTTATTAATTTTTTTATTTTTGTTAATGTAAAATTATTATTTTTTTATAAAAAAGAACTCGAACTTAAACAAATTAATATTAATTTTAACAATAAAGATCGAATAAGGAAAAAATTATAATTTTTGCAATATTATTTTCGTGTTTATATAATTTTTTAATATAATTATTTTACTACAATTATAATTTGCTGCAATTTCAAAAACTTAATTTCTTTCTCACACAAATTGCTTCTATTTTTTTTATTTTTTGCTACTTTCTTGCGACTGGCAACCAAATTGCCTTTTTTTGTAAGCAATAATTGTCAACGAAAATGGACTAACAATTATTGCAACATAAATTGTTAGCAATAAATATGTACAAAAAATTGCTGTCTACATTAAAGATAACATAATTTTGACAATTACTGCAATATATGTCGCAATAATTATCTCTGGTATAGACGGGCAGTTACCCTAGGTCTACACTAAAGATAATTATCTCAGCAAGTTGGCAATAACGTCGGCAGAATAACAGAGCAATATTTCTTATTGCTCAGCTTTGTTAAAGGCATGGGAAAACGTATTTATGTTAACTCATAGTTTGAAAAAAATCAAGAAAGAAGGTGCAGTGCAAAAAATGTCTGTATCTTACAAGAATTATTATTATTAATATAAATTCTTTCTTATTCGACTTTATTATTTAAATTTAAGTTAATTTGTTTAAGCTTGAGGTCATTTTTAATACAAAAATATTAATTTTGTTAATTTTTTTATTTTTGTTAATGTAAAATTATTATTTTTTTATAAACAATAACTCGAACTTAAACAAATTAATATTAATTTTAACAATAAAGATCGAATAAGGTAAAAATTATAATTTTTGCAATTTTATTTTAGTTTATTTAATTTTTTAATTTAATTATTTTACTACAATTATAATTTGCTGCAATTTCAAAAACTTAATTTCTTTCTCACACAATTTGCTTCTATATTTTCTTCTTTTTAGCTTCTTTTTTTTAGATAACTGCCCGTCTATACCAGAGATAATTATTGCGACATATATTGCAGTAATTGTCAAAATTATGTTATCTTTAATGTAGACAGCAATTTTTTGTACATATTTATTGCTAACAATTTATATTGCAATAATTGCTAGTCCATTTTCGTTGACAATTATTGCTTACAAAAAACGTCAATTTGGTTGTCAGTTGAAAAAAAGAAGCAAAAAAAGAAGAAAATATAGAAGCAAATTGTGTGAGAAAGAAATTAAGTTTTTGAAATTGCAGCAAATTATAATTGTAGTAAAAAAATTAAATTAAAAAATTAAATAAACACCAAAATAAAATTGCAAAAATTATAATTTTTTCCTTATTCGATCTTTATTGTTAAAATTAATATTAATTTGTTTAATTTCGAGTTCTTTTTTATATAAAAATAATAATTTTACATTAACAAAAATAAAAAAATTAATAAAATTAATATTTTTGTATTAAAAATGACCTCAAGCTTAAACAAATGAATATAAATTTAAAAATAAAGTCGAATAAGAATTTATATTAATAATAATAATTCTTGTAAGATACCGCCATTTTTTACACTGCACCTTCTTTCTTGATTTTTTTCAAACTATGAGTTAACATAAATACGTTTTCCCATGCCTTTAACATAAGCTGAGCAATAAGAAATAATACTCTGTTATTCTGCCGACGTTATTGCCAACTTGCTGAGATAATTATCTTTAGTGTAGACCAACGCGAATTCAAACAGGTAAACTCATCTCTACAACTACAAAAAGCCCCATGTATTTTGTTTATACAATTTTCTGGTTAGTTGTCAAAAATGTTTTATTGCAAATTAAAATTATCACTTTTTTATAAAAGAAATAAATAAATTCACTTCAATCATTCGCAGTTTTGAAATTTTTTTATTATAAAAATAATATTTTTAACACTTTTCATTCAACTTCTCAAAACAAAATCATATTTTGACGTTTGACCATATTTTTTAATTCGCCGTGGAAACAGCTGATGAACGGCTGACGAGATGAGTTTACCTGTTTGAATTCGCCTTGGTGTAGACCTAGGGTAAACTGCTTCGAAAATTAAACTTGGTACTACTTTTATTTTTTTTACTATAATTTGGCATCACTTTGCATAATTTTGACGTTCGTTTGTATTTTTTTTGTTTGTTTATAAAACTTAAAAAATTGTTTCTCTATTTGGAACATGTAAGTTTGCTTTTGAAATTAATTAAATGAATTTAATAATAATTTATTGCAATTTTAAGTTCAATATGTTATACAATGAAGAGGACGTTATTCCATACATAGAGGCCCTGATTAATGCTATTGATGTGGATAGTAGTAGGAGTAGCGGAGACAGTTCCGATTTGGATGAAAGGGATTAAGAAGAGTCTGTCGATCTTAAGGTCAGCCCTCGATCAAACATATCTTCTAGGACATGTTGATATGCGAACTTCTTTTTCCGAGAGTGAAGAAACTCATCTTTTCTTGCAAAGTAGCAAGCAAGAAATCCCACCGTCTCTTCTCGGGTCCAAACTTTTCGTTTTCTGTAAAATTTTCGTATATTTATTGAAAAAAAAATATCAATAAAAATAAACTTACGCTTTCAATTCCTCGGTCATTTTTGTAATATTTTTTGTTAATTTATGGAATGTCATTTTGAATTTTCAATAGATAACGTCAACAGATAAAAGTTTTCTAACTTGGCAGCATTTTTATAAGTGTTTAATTGTTAAGCACCATGGTGAAATTACTAGAAGGTGGCAGCACTAGGAGTTGTTGTACAACAATACAACAAAAACAGGCAAATTTGTTTGTGTAAAATAGTCCATTATGTCAAAAATATGGATTTTCACCACACCAAAATATTATTGTTTTTATTTAATGAATCGTCATAAACCTGAATATTAACATCGAGAAATTTTACAAAGGAATGAAGTGGAAGCTCCCCGCAGTTTAAATGAACTATAGGCGAAGTTTTCCCGGGAACAAAAGCTTTTAGTTTGGTTTTAGGCAATAAAGACCAAAAGCAACAGTAAGGTAGTAGCCAAAAAGGCAATGTTAAAGAAGACAATTTTACATGACACAAATATCAAGAACAAAGAATACTTTAAAATAATTATTTAAGAAAGTAATGGCTTTATCATGGAAAGCAAAGCTGACTAGCATATTAGACAAGGGATTTCCAATGAAACGGAGGACTTAAATAAATTTGCCTTTACACTATCTCAAATTTGACTTACGATGATTAGCATCCCATTAAGGGATTCTCTCAACATTCACGACTGTCGATATCAATTTGTCATGTGTTCACATTGTTGGTAACACTTTGCATGGCATTTTTAGGTGACATATAGATGCGTCTACGTCTACCCTTTACATGCTCCTCTGGCGCACCGGTAATAATAGGTTTAAAACTTTAAAAGAAACCATTTCTTAAAAACAATCTTTTAGCATGGGCGGGTGATTTAAAGTTGTAGTTTTTGGTGGAAAAGTTATGTAGCGGTACAACGATGTTATTCATATTCCACTTTAGCTGTTGTTGGGTGGTTCACAAATCAACAAACCCAACCACACCAGTTCACATACACAAAATTCTCAAATTCACTTACACTACACTTTCAATTTTGTGTTTTTATCTAGAAGAATAATTTTTATAATCTTTTGTGTATTTAAGTGGCATTACATCAAAAAACAAACAAATGATTTTGACATAATGAAAGTTCACCATGAATTGAGCAAAAAATAATAGATTCCGTAGTGCTGCCACCTTCTAATTATTTCACCATGTTAAGCACTTTTAAATTTTACTGCTTAGCTAAGCGGATATAAACAAAATTTTGTATGAAATTTTTATATTCGCGTCGACAAAAACACCACTAATGTTAATTAAGTCACTTGTTAGATAGATATGCGAACCTTCACATAAAATTTTCATATACATTCATTTTTCACTACGCTGTTTTCGTAAAAATTTCAATTAAATATGCCAGCAGTTTGTGTTATTGTTTTGTGTCCTTCTTATTTCTAAAAACTTTATTAAGTTTTCCTTAACTGCATACATTCTATTTATGACATTATCAATTAATTTAATTTGCATTCTCAATGGATTTGATTTCTCTAATTTTACAATAGTCTCAGAGATAAATCAGTAATTTGAAGACTTAAAAATTATCCGAAATTTTATACTTTGTAAATTTGTTATTTTTTTTTTTTGGTACTGCATTACCTTCGTTGCATCACATCCTTGAATTGTTCCAAATTTTCAGCATAATACACAACTGATTTCAACCACATTGTTGTTATAGGATACTTCTCCTAATATGCGACAAAACGCGATGTGCTTTGCAAAATATTTTTTCCCAAAAATGCACCAAAAACATGCAATGTCAGCAATATATGCAAAAATATGCATTTAAAGCATAATATGCAAAAATATGCACTAACAAATCGATGCCATTTTATTTAAAATTTCTTGATTCGAAAAGATATTAAGTTTATGTTGATCTCAGACTGACGACAACAAATATGCATTTGCATAAAAATCCGGTCCTTGCTGATAAGGATGTCAACGAGGCGAATTCATTAAAAGTTGACCGCTAGGCCCAAGGGCCGGAATCATGGGCCAAATTCATATTAAGTGCAGTGTTGCCCAACCAAAAAAATTTGTAACCAAAACGTTAAAATCAAGAACGCTATATTTTTTTCACTTCAGTTAAAAAATATATATAGAATATATGTAGTATATGTATTTTTTTCACTTCAGTTAAAAAATATATATAGAATATATGTAGTATATGTATATATACACCTTAACTTCTGGATCGATTTTTATACAATTTTGACAGTACATTTCAGATGTTTTGGAAGGGACAATAGGGTTTATAATTTTTCGAAGTTTAAAGTGAAATTGGCAGTTCCCAAACAAAACTAAAATTTTCTTTCATCCATTTGCAAAACTGTTTGAGTTGGAGCTTTTGAGCTTTTGCAGGGTCAACAGACTATAAATTTATGTACATTACCGGGTTTAATATTGCCTAAGTAGGAGTAGAGAAAGCGATACCCCAGGTAGTGGTCATTATTAACCCTGCACGGTTACTCTTCGTCGAATCGATGAAGCTCATTTATATTTTATCATATACATTTTTTATGTGTATTCAAATTACGCTCTTTTTCAACAACGTTAGCTGATGACGAAAGCTTTAAAAAATAATTAATTTGAAAACACAAAAAAGTATTAAAATTCATATCAAATGAAAAACTTTTATATTTTATGTTTTATTTTATTTTTTAAGAATGAAAATATAATTTAAAAAAAAAATAATAATAATAATGAGGAAAGATCCTTTTAAATTCCTTAAGTGTTTCGTTAGCGAATAATAATCAAAATTATTATAGTGGAAAGTTAAGAATAATTTCCGGAAAGATAATATAGAATATTTAACGATGAAATTACAGTGTAAGAATCAAGAAAATTTATGAAAACAAATAATATAGCTAACTCCAAGTAAGTTGAACATTTCTTTATATTTTATTTTTGAAGCCATTGCTTTGAACCATGACTGAAAATACTATAAACTCAATACAGGACAATTTGTCCAGACTATCACTGACGACAAATAATACTGCGACTACTTCTGCTACTGCAGCAACTGCTACAGCAACAAGAAATGTGGACGCCATTACTGTAAACCGTGTAGACTTAGAAAACATGATCACTGCCAGAGTTCAAGAAATCCTGAATCCTTTTAGAGAATTTGAGGTACAAAGTACCAATGATAGTTTTCCAGGACGATCAATAAGGGATGTAGATAAAATACCCGATATACATAGTTAATTCTCTTAGAGAATTTTCGGGTAGAAATGAATTTTATAAAAAGGTCTACGAACACCCTATCGTTACTTCTAGACAAAGTATCGTGCTTAGATATTTCTGAAGAAGCAAATGGAGCCATGATCAATTCTTATCGAGAAAAGGCACTCGATACATTTATAAGGGGCCTAAACGGCGCCCTACCCAGACTATTTAGTATTAGGGAACCTTCTTCCCTGCCACAGGCACTTAATTTGTGTCAAAAACTTGACAATATTAATTTGCGAACAAACTATGCTCACAATCATTTGCGAGTCAACGCGCATAAGCCTCCACAACCAACACCACAGTGGTCACAAAATTTCTCAAGACCAGTATTTTATCCCGAGCTGGCACACATGCCACCCCATTTTAGGCAATATCCTCCCAGGCCACATTTTCCACAACAGTTCAGCCAACAAAACCAAAGGCCAAGCCATCCGTCAGTATTTAATAATAGACAAAGGTAGGGTAGGTAGGTAGAAGGGCCGGTGTGAAGTCTTCTTCACACCTTTACCCAGAGACCAATATGATCCATTGTGACGCCTTAATTAGAGATAGCTGTATGAAGGTAGAAAGAAGGTGAAATAAACAGCGAAGGCACAAGACAGATCCAAAAGATAGGTAGAAAAACCTACCCCGAGAGAAATCCTACTCAAGCCAAATTCGCCCTACGTGCGGTTAGCACCCAGTCTCCTCTCACGCAGCCAGGCCATCCCCATTACGAATCCTATCAGATTCTCGAGTCCGCAACCCGAGACATCCCCTAATTCGACCAGGAATCTACTGCCTAGCCACCTCAGCCTGCTACCCTGCAACCTGGGACAGTGGCACAGAAAGTGCTTAACTGTCTCCAACTCCTCAGGGTCCTCGCACAACCTGCATATATCCGACAAGTCAGATCCCATCCTCACCGCCATCCTGACTATCATACAGTGGCCCGTGATCATTCCTATCATGGTCCTAATGCAGACCCTGCTTCTGCCCAGCAGCGAAACCGAATCGGACTTTCAAAGCACCGGCCACAGTGTCCGCGATACCCGGCAGTGCGTTCGTTCCCCCCAGGCCTGATTGGTCACGCCCAGTATCCACTCCTTAATTCTACCAAAATAGAAGCCCAATGGAGGCCTAACCGCCTCCACACAGTTAGGATCCTCCATCTCTGAGCCCTGTCCTGCCAACTCATCAGCAACCTCATTGCCGCCTATGTCGCAGTGACCCGGCACCCAGCACAGCCTTAGCAAATACTCCCCGAAGGCTCCTTCCAGAGCCCTCCTACAATCATGAACCAGCTTGAAGTTCACATAACAGCCCCTCTGGTTTCAGGATAAGCGCTGCCACACCAGTCGATTGCAGCCTTTAAAAACTCAAAGGGTTTAGATGCCGCAACTGACAGTTTTGACACCTCTTATCCAGTCAGCCCCTTTGAACGATACTTCGTCCGGCCTTTCTGTGACGCTAAAGATTTCGTCGAGTAGTTTGTTTTCTAGCACCTGCCATTTCTCGACACTGATCCTTCCTTTGGGATCCATACAATCAATGACAGCTGCTAGAATACCGTCCTTACCTGACGACTCCCTTAGCTTCTTTGACGTAGAGGGTTGGTCCTCTCTGGAGCCATTCCTCTTAGTGATCTCCTTTCGGGGATCCTTCCTTTTGGCCGCTGGGGATTTCTGGTCATCACCAGACCTAACTCTCTTGAATACCCCATTTTTGGGATCCTTAGCAGAGCTCTGTCGGTGATCACCCGATTTCCCTGCAGATGTCGGCTGGTTTGTCCCAGTAATCCCCTTTGTGATCTCCCTTTTGGGGGGACTATCGGACTTCCCATTTGATTATTGGAGGATTCATCGGCAGGGGTTGCTGAGGGTTCGTTATCTTTACTGACAACATTTGAGCCCTCAGCAGCCCTTGCTGTGTATCCCGCAGGATAGGGAATGCCTAGGATATCACCGACAGATCCGTGGATTAGTTCGAATCAGACAACGTTCTTACGGTGCTTCCTCAGCAAGTGCCTATCCCGCCATCGTGTAGTGAGGAGTCTTTCTTAGCTATCTTTTCTAGGAAGGCTAAATAGGCCCTTACACCACTCTTGGCTTTTTCAAGGCTCGTTCGGCATTCTGATGTGACCTGTTCTGTCGCATCCTGCCAAACAATGGGTTTTGATACACCCACCCGTTCCCCTATCTCGAGTGTGACCTCAGGAGCCGATGATCCAGCCCTATGGTCCTGATCATGAGCCGAAATCATTGTAATTTCATGCTCATCATCAGATCCCAGAGCTAGACCATCGAGTCTTTCCGAGACCCCTGTTCGAGGCGGGGAACCGACTGGGGGGTCAAACAATAACTGACCTTCCTGCTCCAGAATATCTCTGTAATTACTCAGCCAATCGGTGTCTGGATCTGACACCGAAACTGCCGAGTTGTCAGAGATATTCCCTGCATCGACTCCTAGAGTCGCGTCCTTGGTTTTTTCATTAAAATTGTCCAGTTTTTGGCCCCACGAGTAAGCCGTAAAGAAAAGGACAGTCTCGCGCAGTGACGGCTTGCACGGACTAGGCTTAAGTTACAACTGACCCTTGCCATCGGTGCCAGAGGGAAGCTGTTCGCGACCAGTTTCTTTAACCACTAACCAGCCATTCAGGTCCTCGGCACTGCTGTCAATCACCTTGACCTTAAAAGTGGGGGATATGGGAGATAAAGGGGGGATGGATAGGATCATAGTTAATGGGATAGGGGATGGGAGATGAGTTTACCCAAGGCGAATTCAAACAGGTTAACTCATCTCGTCAGCCGTTCATCAGCTGTTTCCACGGCGAATTAAAAAATATGGTCAAACGTCAAAATATGATTTTGTTTTGAGAAGAAGTTGAATAAAAAGTGTTAAAAATATTATTTTTATAATAAAAAAATTTCAAAACTGCGAATGATTGAAGTGAATTTATTAATTTCTTTTATAAAAAAGTGATAATTTTAATTTGCAATAAAAAAATTTTGACAACCAACCAGAAAATGGCGCAATAATTGCTGACTATATTGCTGGAGAACATGTGAAATTGCTTTGCCATAAAAAAACGTACAGAGAAATTAAATGTCAGGTAAATAACAGCTGATTTTACTGCAGATTGCTAATCAATAATTGCTCAAGCAATAAGAAGAGCAATCATTGTGCAATGGATTGCCACTCATGGCAATATGCGGTCTATACGTCGCAAATTTTATGGAGCAATCAAATTTGACGTTTGCCGCAATAAATATTGCTACGTGGAGACCCGGGGTAACGCTAGGTCTCCACGTAGCAATTTTTTTTGCTAAGCACAAGCAATAACGTCGGCAGAACCATGGCGCAATAATTGCTGACTATATTGCTGGAGAACACGTGAAATTGCTTTGCCATACAAAAACGTACAGAAAAATTAAATGTCAGATAAATAACAGCTGATTTTACTGCAGATTGCTAAGCAATAATTGCTCAAGCAATAAGAAGACCAATCATTGCGCAATGGATTGCCACTCATGGCAATATGCGGTCTATACGTCGCAAATTTTATGGAGCAATCAAATTTGACGTTTGCCGCAATAAATATTGCTACGTGGAGACCCGGGGTAAGGAAATGATAGGGAAAAATGACCGAATGTGACCGATAATTTGATTTCGGTCATTTTTTGCTATCATTTTCTTAGCACCAAAATGAAAAATGTGACAACTCGCTCAAGGCAACTCGCTAATTCATTTCTTGCTATTAGTCAATTCGCCTTAGTACCAACATTAGAAAGCAATATTTCGATATATCGATATTTATTGTCTATCTCTAGAACAGGTTTGTTCATTAAAAAAGGAAATTGTTAACAAAATTATTTAATATTAAATGGAGTATTTACGTTCTGATTGCATACTAAGAGACATTTTAGAAGAACGTAAATCGTTATCAGGGTTCTTAGATGCAATATTTGGTTTTTTGAGTCGCAAGTAAGTTTAACTATAAATCGTTATTTCTGTGATTTACATGTTTCTAAATTTAGCACAGACTTTTATCGCATACAAAAAACCATGGATGATACACTAGGCTTTCCAAAAGGAGTAAAAGAACAAATTCTCATGAGTTGTTTGCAAAAATATGAACAGCCAATGCCTAGTGATCTTATAGTTGATATGCCTTCAATTGTGGGGGAAGAAGTTGAAATTGTTACAGAAAAGATTATAGAAAATGAATGTATTGCTACTCGGAACATAATTCAGCAAAGAGATGAAGAATTGGTAGAAATTTCAAAAGATGAATGTCATAAGAATATTTTAATGTTTAATGAGTCTGAATACAAAAACGGTTTAGTATTTGACAACTATTGTTGGTCTCAGTCAATAAAAGATGTGGAGTTAAGCGTATTGCTTCCCAAAGAAGTAACGTTAGCAAAACATATAAAAGTTGTACTAAATTCAAATAAAATGACCATTAAAGCTCTGGTGCCCAAGGAAAAGGTGTTATTAAGTGCAGAAACTTGGGATAAATATAGACACAATGATGTGCTCTGGTCAATTACAGATGGAAAACTTGTAATACATTTTGGTAGGTTCTATATGTATAATCATTGGTTAAACACATAAAAAAATAATTATTAAAAAATTTCAGATAAATTGCAAGAGTTTTGGTGGGATAAACTTTTCGCAAATGAAAATGCAGTTGATATAAAAAAATTAGAAACCGAACGTACTATAAATGAATATTCGCAAGACACTCAGAATGCCATCGAAAAATTATGTATACAAAAAAGTAATCAGGAACAGCAGGATATTAAAAAGTTGCCGCTAAATAAAAGCGAGCAACTGGCACGCCTACGTCAAGCATGGAATGCAGATGGATCACCATTTAAAGGACAACCTTTTGATCCATCTGTTATACAATTTAATTAAAAGTTAGAATTGCTTTTATGAACTAAACTTATAAGTACGATAATTATTTGCCACATTAAAACCGGGTTTCCTTTAGTTTAAGACATAAAAACACATCACACAGAGAGCTACAGAGAGTAACTGTATTGTGCCTTCTTCAAGCTACATACCTCGCATCTCCCTCATTGTTAAACAACTACATTACTTTAACATTTTTTTACTATTACTAAAACTAGTACTCTAAACAATTACAAGTAGCGGCAAAAAAGCAGTTGTCTTGTTTGTAGCATTACATGTTTCAAAACTACTGCTACGTGCAAAATATAAAACCCCATTTTCTGGTTTTATATTTTGTAGCAACAATCAAAACAAAAATTAAGTACCGAGCAGTTGATAAAATTAAACAATTTTCTATTGTTTGGTTGACGAATTCGTTTTATAACTACTACTACCCTGCATATAATATTGGACCACCTGATCCAATTTAATTAAATGGACTAACCTATGGACTGGTCCGATGTAATGCAAGCATGGACCATGTCATTGTTAAAAAGTGTTTGCAGTGAGACGATATTTCTTCGTTTTTTAACGACATATTTTCGTTTCTAAACGAAGTTAAAACTAATCCTCGTGTGTATACAATGGAGTAGTTTGAAGACTACTCCTTTGTAATCCAAAGGTGGGTTATATGGTCCTGCCCTAGGGCATCGTAATGTTAAATAGACCATGTTTTTCCATACGTTTGGGTTACTTTTGGAGTAGTCCTAGTCCCTTGTAGGCTTACATTTTACACGCGTGTTTGGACTAGTCCCATAATTTGCAGGGTACATTTGGATTAAAATCGAGGTAGTTATAAAATAACATTGAAGTACATAGTATGTTTGTTAATGGCGGTTTCTACCCTTTGTATGCATTAAATTTTTAACAGGGTAACACTGTTTATCGTTTTGGCATTTAGTGGCATGCAAATGCCAAATTTCCACTTACATGAAATTTTTACTGCCATTGGAGCTGCCACTCCAACAAACACGAAGTCAAGCACTTGATATGAAATGACTATCATTTGACATCAAACACAATTCTCAAACGTTTTTCATTTGTTTGATTTTAACATTTAAATTCAAATTGATAATGATTTGAAAATAAGCATTTGATATCAAATGTTTTATCAATTTGATGTCAAATTGGTATCAAATCTGAAATTCAAATCAAAAATAAACTTGGCAATACTAAAGCGAAAACTAAATGTAAACATTAAAAATGGCGATTAAAGTAAAATTTTAACTTTGTGGTTAAATGTGTTTTACAGGTGACCGATTTATTTCTTGTGAAAAATAAAAATTATTTGTGAGTAATTACAATGATTAAAAATACGCGGGCATGTTCTATAAATCGAAATGAAGTGGATTTAAAATCGCCCAAAATTTGAAAACGATCCAGTATAGAAGGTTCATGAAAATGTTTCTTTTTATATACTTCATACTTCGAGTACTAATTGTCTTTACAAGAACCACTGTTGAAAACCGGGTAAACTACAGCCATTTTGTAAATAATTGAGATCAAAATCTCGTTCGATTTCAATTCCACTTCATTTCGATTTGCAGAACATGCCCGACGAATTAAAAAAAATAAAACGGGAAAATAAAGAAATTATAAGTTTATTGTATGATCGCGGTGCTACAATCCTCAAACTAAGAGGGTGCCAATTATTTCGTCTTTGCAAGAATTAGAGAACGAAATTACATTATTTCATATTTTAGCTGTGGTGCCGAATGTTTATCTCACAATTTATTTTATTAAGCCCATGGGCCATATACGATTAATATAGTTATTTACAACTTTGTAATGATATATGATAAAGTACAAATTTCTTTAATTAACTTATATACTATTAACCTTATTAGGGAATCAATGTAAAAATTCGAAATTAAATGTATTAGTTATCAAAAAAGCTCATTAATAATTGCTTAAAAGTGTATTTCGTAAAATTAAATCTTCTTAAATGTACAGTTAAAGGGTTCCACAGTCTACACGCTCTTATCAAAAATGATCTTTTAAATGTAGAATTCATTATTCTCGAAAAAATTAATATCGGGTTCCTTGTAGATCTAGAAAAATAAAATAGGCAAACTAAACTCGAGGGTAATTGAGTGTGATCATAACTCTAATCTTTATAAAATCTTGAAAATAACAATTTAAGAAATTTAGAATATTGAGAAATATGATCAGAAATCCTAAGTCCATAAATATACCTTATAAGTCGGTTATAAATGAGTTTTGTCCTTCTTAAATTAAAGGCTGTAGTACCACTGTAAACTTCAAAAGAGTAAAGGCCTCGTTACTCTTACGTAAACGTATACTTATTTAATTTTTTTTACCAGTTGGATTTTTTCCACAGATAGAAGTAAATAAAATTGATAAATTGGTAAAATGATTATAAACAGGCAGGTGCACGGCCTAAAAAAACACTTAATACACAACATCTTTTGTAAGTAGTTGTTGTTTTTATTTTGTTTTTCTTAACCCTGCAAATAATAGGACCAGTCCAAACACGCGTGTAAAGAGTAGTCCACAATGGACCAGGACTAGTCCAAAAGTAACCCAAACGTATGGAAAAAACCTGGTATATTTAACATTACGATGTCCTAGGAGAGGATCATATAACCCACCTTTGGACCACTAAGGAGTAGTTTTAAAACTACTCCATGGTATATAACCCACCTTTGGACCACTAGGGAGTAGTTTTTAAACTACTCCATGGTATACTCAAGAGGATTAGTTTTAAAGTCGTTTAAAAACGAAAGCACGTCGTTAAAAAACGAAGACATGTCGTCTCACTACAAACACTTTTTAACAATGACATGGTCCATGCTTGCATTACATCGGACCAGTCCATGGAGTAGTCCATTTTATCAAAATGGGTCAGGTGGTCCAATTTTATTTGCTGGGAACCTACTTACAACTACAATTAATGTTGAGAGAATTTCAACTAATTGTAGTGCGGAATGTAAGATGAGATAAACCCACTGTTTATTGTTGATGTGTTTTTGTTTAAACTTTGATATTATTACAAGTAGAACTGTTGCTATAATTCCTATACGTTTAACAGTTTTATTTGGTTTAATATCTTTAGTTTTTCTAAAATCTTTATGGATGAAGTTTCCTGATGATCTGGCCTAACCAGTGAAATGCGCATAGGAATAGCTTATCCCATCAACAATAAATTTTAAGTGTTTTTATCAATAATAAAAACTGGGAATTAAGCACGAATAACAAAATCTTTTGGAAATGGAAATAAATATTGTTAACAGTTTAATTTTTTATATTATTTTATCCAACGCCGACATCGTTATGTATTGGCGTTTTTAAACAAGAATGTTTGCAACATGTTTTGGAACAAGACTGTGAGCAAGGCGAATTCAAACAGGTAAACTCATCTCGTCAGCCGTTCATCAGCTGTTTGCACGGTGAATTAAAAAATATGGTCAAACGTCAAAATATGATTTTGTTTTGAGAAGAAGTTGAATGAAAAGTGTTAAAAATATTATTTTTATAATAAAAAAATTTCAAAACTGCGAATGATTGAAAATTTTGGCAACCAACCAGAAAATTGTATAAACAAAATACATGGGGCTTTTTGTAGTTGTAGAGATGAGTTTACCTGTTTGAATTCGCCTTGACTGTGAGCAAAAACAAATAATAATTTACATACATATGTACGAGTACACACATACACTTCAACGCAATATGACACGTTTACGTATTTTTAGTAACTACCAACCAAGGCGAATTTAAACAGGTAAACTCATCTCTACAACTACAAAAGGCCCCATGTATTTTGTTTATACAATTTTCTGGTTGGTTGTCATATTGCAAATTAAAATTATCCCTTTTTTATAAAAGAAATTAATAAATTCACTTCAATCATTCGCAGTTTTAAAATTTTTTTATTATAAAAATAATATTTTTAACACTTCATTCAACTTCTTCTCAAAACAAAATCATATTTTGACGTTTGACCATATTTTTTAATTCGCCGTGAAAACAGCTGATGAACGACTGACGAGATGAGTTTACCTGTTTGAATTCGCCTTGCTACCAACATTTCAAGTCGACCGCAACGTTTACGTATCTGTGACGACCACTGGTTGATTTAAATTCAGCGTTTTTTATGCGTTACAAAATTAAGTGTATCCATCTCCGAGTTTCAGCACTGTCTAAATGGGAAAAATACAACGCTGCAACCAAGGCGAATTTAATAAAAAGCAAAATTTGTAGATTCAGCACAAGGCGAATTCAAACAGGTAAACTCATCTCGTCAGCCGTTCATCAGCTGTTTCCACGGCGAATTAAAAAATATGGTCAAACGTCAAAATATGATTTTGTTTTGAGAAGAAGTTGAATGAAAAGTGTTAAAAATATTATTTTTATAATAAAAAAATTTCAAAACTGCGAATGATTGAAGTGAATTTATTAATTTCTTTTATAAAAAAGTGATAATTTTAATTTGCAATAAAAAAATTTTGACAACCAACCACAAAATTGTGTAAACAAAATACATGGGGCTTTTTGTAGTTGTAGAGATGAGTTTACCTGTTTGAATTCGCCTTGATTCAGCGCATGGTGAAATAATTAGAAGGTGGCAGCACTATAGAATCAATTATTTTTTGCTCGATGCATGGTGAACTTCCTTTATGTCAAAATTATTTGTTTTTTTTTGAGGTTATGTCACTTAAATACATTTTAGTAGATGAAAGAAATTGTTGGCGTTGGTTTGTCGAGGCTGACGAAAACCCCAAAAAGGAACGTGTTAAGAATTATGGAGTAAACTTTTCTTGGAACAAACGTACCCGTGTTTCAACTAAGTAGAAATTGTAATTTATTTGTTATAATATATCAGAAAGAATAAAAACAATATATTTTGGTGTGGTGAAAATCCATATTTTTGACATAATGGACTATTTTACACAAACAAATTTGCCTGTTTTTGTTGTATTGTTGTACAACAAATCCTAGTGCTGCCACCTTCTAGTAATTTCACCATGATTCAGCGCATGGAGAAAAGTTGATTGAAAACTGCGAATGATTAAAATGAATTTAACAATTTCTTTTATAAAAAAGTGATAATTTTAATTTGCAATAAAAATTTGGCTGAAGTGCACTTTACGGGGCGTACGAAAAAAATGATAAAAATATGCTACCCGATTCAGAACAAAAAAAAGAAAAAAACCATAATTAAAATTTAAAGGGGCTGAGGCCCGTGGGGGCCCCTGGATCTAAAAAACTGTCCCGCCCACTTTGGGGCCCTCTGGGTAAAAAAAAAAGTGCCCCCATACACTCACAAAAGTTCCGCCCGCCCTAAATTTGATTATTTTTGCTTTTCTTGTACAATTACCTTTAGTTTGAGTATGTACCCACACATTCCACTTAGTGGGCGGGGCGGTTTTTTGGATCCAGGGGGACCCACGGGCCTCAGCCCCCTTAAATTTTAATTTTTTTCTTTTTTTATTCTGAATTTTTTTATTTTTTTTCGTACGCCCCGTAAAGTGCACTCAAGGCGAATTCAAACAGGTAAACTCATCTCTACAACTACAAAAAGCCCCATGTATTTTGTTTACACAATTTTCTGGTTGGTTGTCAAAATTTTTTTATTGCAAATTAAAATTATCACTTTTTTATAAAAGAAATTAATAAATTCACTTCAATCATTCGCAGTTTTGAAATTTTTTTATTATAAAAATAATATTTTTAACACTTTTCATTCAACTTCTTCTGAAAACAAAATCATATTTTGACGTTTGACCATATTTTTTAATTCGCCGTGGAAACAGCTGATGAACGGCTGACGAGATGAGTTTACCTGTTTGAATTCGCCTTGAGTGCACTTTTGCCAATAATTTTTACAGCTATCAATGAAATTGCAAAAACAAAATACATGGGGCTTTTTGCAGTTGTAGAGTTGCACTTACCTGTTATGAATTCGCCTTGGTTGCGATGTTAAACAAATGCATTAGTTCAACAAACGTTTGTTTTGTGCAGAACAAATGTATTTAGTAATATTGTTTTGTTTTATAATGTTATTTACTCACTTAAATATTATTTACTCGTGTTGTGGCAAACTTAAAAAAAGTTAATTATTGCAACAGTTTTGCAAATAAATCTCAACTTCATTGTATTGCGGCATAAAACATGATGCAAAGAGAAATGCAAAACTGCAGCTTTCTTAGAAATAGACAAAAAAAAAACGCAAAATCTTCCGTCTCGTGACAGTTCTCTTAGTGTTAGTATTCCGTCGTTTAAAGTGTATAAATAGGTGAGATATAGTGTTGAAATTTATAAACATAAGTTGAAAATTTCATATAAGCTTGTTACCACCAGGGAAGGAAAAGTGAAAATTGACAAACAGGACTAACTCCTGCTCATCGAGAAAATAGGCGTTAAAGGATTAGAGCGGTGGGTAGGACAAATAAGCCCAGCAACGCCAGCCCTATTCAGCCGCAAACTAGGGGAAGGAAGCAACTTCATACTTACCTGAAGAAACAGCTTTATACCTACCTGAAGAAACAGCTTTATAAATACGTGAAATAAATCCACAACTGCATACCCACCTGAAGTACCTTTATACCCCCGGAGAAGTCAAAAGGTAATCACGTAATATAATAAAGTAGTTCGAAACTTGAGAATATAATCCAATAGCCTTCAACACCTGTAACCCTCGTATTTACGTAACTTTTTTTTACGCCGGATAATTTGAAATTAATATTGGTTTGAAAGCCATTATTTATGTTGAATAATTATGCGGGTATAATGTCGAGCCTGTTGTGTATATTTAATACAGATACGATAATTTAATCGTATTCGAATTTAAAAGTAGTTACTCGTTTAAAATAACAAGATTTGATTAAGTAAAATTATAATAACCGGGGCAAGGAAAACTAAGATGAACTTGAACCCTAAAAGGTTAATTTAACCGCGTTTATTCAGAAAAGATTGTATAAAAACAAAATAGTATACGTTATCCTACGTTTACACTAATGACTACAGATAAAAAAGGAAAAGAAACCAAACAGATTCTTACTTAAATTAAAATCACATATGTATATCTGGAGTTACCCCTAAAATTATCATTATACTTATGTATATCTTAAATTACAACTTAAATTCTTAATCTTAAATTAACTGTATATTTACGTCTTAAATTACAACCAAAATTATTAATACCAAGATTATTATAATATAATATAATATAATTTTAAAGGTAGCATACGATATAGGATGCTACCTTTAAAATTATATTTACTTAATTAGTTACACTTATACCGTAGATTACCACTAAGATAATAAATACTAAAATAGATACATACTATACATATTTATAATATTACTATTATTATACTTATTATTAACTACAATTAACTTTAATCATTATCCTTATAAATATTATATTAAGCATAACTTCAGCCTATTTTCTAAACTATTATTTAATATAAGCTTTGGTGGCATCGATAGTTAAATTCTTTTGAAAACAATTCCTTTCAAGTTTACGTATGCATGTATACAAAAGAAAAAAATCAGTACTGTTTCCATTTTTTAAATAAACCCTGATAATTATTACATGAAATGGGAATTCGTCATTAAGACCGGACCTTAATAGAGTGAAACTTGAATGAATTACTGAATGAAAACTTGTTGATGATTTTGTTTAAACTTTGATATTGTTAAAAATAGAACTGTTTCTGTAATTCTTATACACTTAACAGTTTTATTTGGTTTAATATCTTTACTTTTTCTAAAATCTTTATGGATGAAGTTTCCTGATGATCTGGCCTAAGCAATCAGTGATATGCGCATAGAAATAGCTTATCCCATTCAACAATAAATTTCAATGTATTTATCAAATAATAAAAATTGGGAATTAAGCACGAATAACAAAATCATTTAAAATAGATAATTTATTTAAATAAATAAATATTATTCTTTAATAAATTATTTAAGCTTAAGGTCACTTTTTTTATAAAATTGATTTAAATATTTTAATTTTCATTATTTCGATTTCCATTGGAAATCTTCTTCAGGAAATTTTTACAATAAAATTAAATTTCAAAATATGACAATAAATGGAAAAATATTCACTAACTGAGCTCTGTTATCTGAAATTCATTTGTCAAACAATCAAGGGTAAATAGCTATTAATAATTACCCTTTCACCAACCTATTTATTTTTATTCAACAAAAGTCTATAAATCTGAGCTAAGCCCTCCGTATCTTTTTTTATATTAATTCTTTTCTCAACGGAACATTATTTATCTGCAATATTTCTAGCATATATCTACGTTACTTAAAACTTTCCGTATTTTCAATATCAGGTTAATGAATAAAATCCCTATAATGAATTGATAACGCCGTTCCATTGGCCAAAAATATAGGAATTATAATATTTATTTTAAAAAAGATACGGAGGACTTAGCTCAGATTTATAGACAATAGGTATTTGCCCTTGATTGTTTGACAAATGAATTTCAGATAGTAGAGCTCAGTTGGTGAATATTTATTAAATAAAATAACTATTGACGGAAAGGGACATTAAAATAGGTTTTAGGCTTTGAATACATTTAAAATTTTGTTTTTTCCTTTTTTGCTTAAATTTTTGTAGAACGAAACGTTTGCTTTCGTTTTGTTTTGTTCTTTGCAGTGAGTAAAACAAAAACAAAACCAAAACAATGATTGTGCCATTTTGTTTTGTATTGTTTTTGCTCGAGAGCGCAAATTGTACATAAATATAAACGTACACAGCTGGAAAAGAAAAGATTAAGAACAATATTGAAACATTCAGAGAAAAAACGTTTGACAAACGTTTGGTAATTGATTTACTCATAAAATTTACTCATTTACACTATTGTTTCTAAGTGAAATAAATAGAGAGGTTTTAAGATTTTTTCGTTTTTATTAATGCTTATTTTGACTATTATAGTCAAACAACTACAAAACCACTACAAAAACCAAACAAGAACTAAATCAATTACTGCAAACAAAACGTTTCTCTATTTGTTTTGTACTCAGATGCACTGTTGCCAACTTTTTTTGAACATTTCCCGCCAAATCGGACTTCAAACCCGCTAGAAACCGCTAAATATTTAAATTAGCGGGAATTTCTTTAAAAATACAGCTAATACCTAAACATTTTCGAAAGTTGTATATAAATCTAGATATAGGTTGCTTTTTCAAAGGTATAATACTCTCAAATTACGTTACATTCTCAGGTTTCAAACTTCCCCAGCTATTTTATTCCCAAGAATCTTTGATACCCTACAAGTGATTAATAGTCTTATAAAACTATGGCTGACCAAATTATATTATAAAAATAATATGTACACAGATTAAGAGCGTTACGGTTTTACGCGTACTAAAGTTTTTTTTTTTCGAGAGAAGGCTTTACATGGGAACAATGGTAGGGTATTGACCGATCGGCACGAAAGTTGACAGAGTGATTTTTAGTCATATAAAACTGCAACGTACTGAAATGTATTACAATAGCATTATTTGTTACGGTCTTAGGCGTACTTAGATGTTTTTCGAGAATCGGCTGTATTTGAAGCAGTGGTAAATTATGGACTGACAGTAAGACCGTGAACATAAACTAGAAGTTTTTAGCCAGAAAAAAAAAAAAGATATAAAATCTGTATATTAAAAATTTAAGAAAGGTTTTTGAAATTGAAATTTGATGTTTGAAAATCGCTAGATTTCCCGCTTACAGCTAAAACGTATTTTTTCCCGCGATCGACAGTTCAAAAACGCTAGATTTAGCGGGAAAATCTCTAAATTGGCAACAGTGCTCAGATGTACGATTGTAACGGTAATTAAAAAATGCACATGAGTGGAAAGCCAATTGTTTCGTTTTCTCTCTTTGACACATGAAAAGTTTTTGTTTTGGTTTTGCACATGTAAAATACAATTAAAAATTTTTGAATAGTTTTGTGCATTTTGCAAACGTTTGCGAAATGTTTTGTTTGTTTTCATACTCTGGATTAAATAGGTACCTAAATAAATAAATAAGTTAATTAATAATTTAACACATGAATAAGTTGTTAGATAAAATAAATAAATAGTTATTCAGGGGTGTCATAGAAACCAATCTTATCGGTATTAGATTTTAAGCCGGCGAAAAAAACACGTTGGTGTCATGAAATCCAATGTTATCGGTTTTTTATTGAAAATAAACCAAGCAGCTTATAGCTCTTGTTTTTTTTACTGGAAATAAATATAGTTGTTAAAAGCTTAATTTTTAATTTAATTTTTTTCTACAGATAGAAGTAAATAAAATTGATAAATTAGTAAAATAGAATTTTTACATGTTTCCGGTAGTCTCCTGCAGCGGGCTGCTGCAAATTCGCAAAAGTCTTCCTCTCACTTTTTCTGCAAACTGCAAATATGCAAGTAGTGGGCATTCTATTTATTTATAACGTTAAACAACAAATTTTTTTATATTTTTATTTACAAAATAATAAAATTACACAAATGTAACCAACAAATACAATGCAAATAATACAACGATGGCATTTATTTGATATGTTTACTGTATTACCAATTTTTATTTTCTTTTCTATAAGTTTCCTTTAATTAAAAAAACATGTTTTAACAATATTTTAGCGCAAAAATAATAATTTACAAAATTGTCCAACAAAAGTTGCATTTAAAGCTGTAAACACATTAGCAAAAACATTAAACAGCTGATTCGAATATCGGTTTTATTTGTATTCGAAAATAACAAATCTGACTTGTTTTCATGACACCAAATGAAACCTATATCGGTTTGCAAAACCGAGAATAAGCAAAACCGACTTGGATTCTATGACACCCCTGATTACTAACTAAATAAATAGTTATTACTAACTAAATAAATAATCAAGACTGACCGAAAAAGAAGTCATTACTAATCGGACAATTGGTTATCACTAACCATGAATGGTCATAGCTGACCAAATGAATGACTAAAACCGATTAAATTGATAAGGATAATTGTTCAGGCCATTAACTAATGAATCGGAATTGTTAGGATAGGTTTAAATGGGAGTATTAAACTGGGTTCAGACATATAACAGGAATTTTTTTGTGCTATCTTTTCTTAAACATAGTAATTAATTGTACAATACATATTTATTGGCCATGAAGGCTTTCTTTGTATTGATATTTAATAAATAAATTTGAATTTGGGGAGTAGCTTTGAACATTGATTTAGATTGGAATTTGAATTTAGGCATCGAAAACTAATTCGAAAACTTAAAGCTTTAATTAAAATCCCTGAAATTTAACTAAATCTCAGCACTTTAATTAGAGTTGATAATCGAATACTTAAACTTAATTTGAATTTAAAATGTTTAAATCGGATTCCGACCTGTAAATCAAATTTTAACCTGCAAACTGTTATGAATTGTTAGGGTAGGTTTAAATGGGAGTATTAAAGTGGGTTCAGACATATAACAGGAATTTGAATTTGGGGACTAGCTTTGAACTTTGATTTAGATTGGAATTTGAATTTAGGCATCGTAAAATAATTCGAAAACTTAAAGCTTTAATTAAAATCCCTGAAATTTAACTAAATCTCAGCACCTTAAATAGAGTTGATAATCAAATACTTAAACTTAATTTGAATTTAAAATGCTTAAATCGGATTCCGACCTGTAAATCAAATTTGAACCTGCAAACTGTCCTTAAAAGTTTAAATTTGGCACTAGGTATTAAATGAAATAAAATACCTTAAAACTAAAAGTAAACGAATTTGACTGAATTGTCAAAATTGTCTTCATATAAATTTAACGCACACATATAAAAATGTTGGCTCATATACACGAAATTTGACAATAATGTTCCAACTTAGGTAAACAGCTGACAAGCATATGTGTAAATATACCTTGATATGTATATTTTATTATTTATTTTGCTGTCACTTACAATTACTTAACAAGTTTTTGATTTTAACAAACTGAATCGCAACAGAACAGAAAAACTAATCAATTTCACAGGATTTTTAATAACAAAAACAAATCAGCTGATTCGTAACAGAACAGAAAGTAAATACTAACTGAGCCTTAAATGTAATTTAAAAACTTCAGTTAATTTTGCCGGCTGTTTTCTAGATTTAAAATTTGGCTCTTGAAATTTAAATTTAACTACGGGTCTAAATTATTGTTGAATAATTTAGCCTGTTGGGTAGCCTAATTATTACTAATTTTACCGATTTTCCTCTCTTAGGGTACAAGAGCAGGAGAAATCCGTAAATGCAACGAATCTTTTACTTGCTCCTTAGAGCAAGTGGAAGTAGTTGCAGGGAAGGGAATAAAAAAAGAGTAAGCGGGGTGAGTGAATCTTTAGAGGAGATTGGGGTGTTCTTGGTTATGCTTTCCTTAGGCCTTGCAAAAGGAAGAATGCAGTGGATGTAACTGTTTGACTTCACAATCGTCTTTTATTGTTAAACCAATTATAATTTTGAGGTACTTTTAATTTTATAATTCAGTTGACATTAAGTTAATAAAAATGGTTATTTCACAATTTAAACTTTTGAGGTAAATTATAATTTTAATTTAATAAAAATGGTAAAAAAATAAAAATGGTAAAAAATGGTAAATTCAGTTTACTTTTAATGACTGCTATGGTGGAGCGTCCAATGGGGAATGAATAATTCTTTTTTGACTTAACCGCGTGTACTTTAGCCCTTTCTATTTTTTTTGCGAAGCCAGGCTTGACAGTCCGGCCTCGACAAGTACTAAATTTAACATTTTTAATTCACAATAATTCAGTATTCAATCATATTACATTTCAATTTTCAATTCACAATTATTACTGATTGAATCTAGCCGTTATTTTAAATTGACAAATTCAATTTCATTCAAGACACCTCCGGAAGGACGACCTTTATCCTTTAGTCCACACACAGCACTTCCGCTATGGACTTGATGGCTGCGATCAAAACCCTCGTATTTGGAGCGGCTGCTGTTGTTGGTCGTGATTCTGCTGCCGGTTGTGTTGCCGTTGGTTGGGTTGTTTGTTGACGCTGCTGGCGTGGTGCCCGCTGACGACGTTGTGGTTGTTAGCGCTGGTGCTGGGGCCGAGTCTTTTGTTGTTGCTGTGGCCGAGTCCTTTGTTGTTGCTGTGGGAGTGTCCTACGTTGTTGTTGTGAGCGAGTCCTCCGTGGTTGTTGTGGCCGAGTCCTGCGTGGTTGTTGTGGCCGAGTCCTGCGTGGTGGTGTGCGTTGGTGCGGTTGGCGTGTACGTGGTGATTGTTGAAGCTGGGGTGGTGATTGCCGGCGCGTACGCGACTGTTGCCGATGCCTTCTGGCGGTTGCTCTGACCACCGCTAGTTCCTCACGTCGCTCGTGGCGGGACTGCACACGCAGTAACGTATGGTGCAACTGATCGCACTGTCGGCACACTTCAAGTGATGTGCAATAGTTTTGCGTGTGGCTTCTCGCCAGACAGTTGAACCAATATCCCAGATTGGATACCACCTCCCTTCTCCTCTCGACTGGCATACGCTTGAATCGCCGTAAAACCGTAAGCCGTGATATCCTCTACACACCACGCAGTACAGGACATCTAGGTCCCTTGGTTGCTGACTAGGGCCTCTGCTGGGGCTACGGTTTGGGCTCCGACTTTGGCTACGGCTGGGACGGACTACCCTGGTGGCCGTTAATCTCCGGTTTGACCTATGACTTTAGAAAGATAGCAAAAAGACAATTTAGTAACTAATGGGTAAATTAATAATGGAAATGGATAAGTGTAAATTGAAGGCATCGCCTGAAATTTAGATGTTGATTAGAGGGAGATTAGAGTGGCTGGAGGTAAGTGTTTATGAGTTTAATATGCGGGATGAGTATAATAAGTAACAAGTATAAAAATTAGTAAGAGTAAACAACGTTGGGTGAATTTGGTATGGTTATAAATGATGTTATAAGTGTAAACAAATCGGTATGAGTAAATTTTTTTTTTTTTTTTATAAGTGCACGCTGCCGTAATAGTGAAATATATAATCAGGTAGCATCGAGTAGTCGAGAATCCTTTGCAGTCGACTTTATAAAGGAAACCTTTCCCCTGTCAAATACTACCCATAGGGGTAGTTCTCCCCCGCCAAAGTAATGTGGAATTGGGAGTAAGTTTAACCCTACGATTCATAACCGGGTACCCGTGTACCTTTTTTGACTTTACTAAAGTGCTGCTGTGCCTATAATTTTTGAGATTTGGACATAAAACTCCGAATCATGAGAGATTTTGGCTAAACTAAGATTTAAATACGAAAAAATTCAAAATATTTTCAATATTTTCTTTAAAAAATGATTTTAAATGTTTTACCCCCATAAACACACAACCGGGTCCCCGGTTACCCTAATGCAATTCCTATGTAAATGCCTGACATGTAAATGAAAAAACGTTTTTTTTGTGTTGTTTTTATTGGAAATAAATGTCTTTTTTATTTATTTTATCATATTTTATATATATTATATTATAATTCATCCGAATCACTATCGTTGTTATTGTGGCAATTGTAGCATTTAGTAATTGTTATGGCGTGCTCATCGCATATCGGCGTGCTACATATGCTGAAATTTTTTCTAGTTTTTCTTCTGCGCTTATTTGGAAGAAGTTTGCACATGTAGCACACGCCCGTATGTACTTTTCTGCCCCTTTGTCGTGCTGACGGAGATGTTGACGGACCTGCAGCACAAAGCATTTTTTGTTGAAAATTGGCGCACGCTTTGCACATTTGAAATTCTATTTTCTATAACAGGAATGCACAGGTTTTCTGCCAGTTGACGCAGGAAATTCTTCCTGCGCGTCGTGGTGTATCGTGCAGTTGGATTATTTCCATAATATATGATGTGTGATGCAAATGCGCTCACATCAATGATGTTATAGAAAAATGCGATCGGCCATCTTCTTGTTTGTCGCTGGGTCGTGTATTCTTGGAGCGTTTGGTCCATTACGTCCACCCCACCTTTTGTTTGATTATAAAAATTTATAATTTCTGGTTTCCCATTCTCGTCAATTTGTGCATCATCATGCATACTAGAAAGAAGGATGACCGAGTTGGACTTCCGCTGCTTATATGAGCGCAGTGTTACGTTGTCGTAGAAGCCAAATAAACTTGAACCAACGTATTTTTTTTGTCTTCTTTCATCTCCGCAGGGATGTAAGCTTTGTTGCGGCGGAGTGTACCCACAATGCTGAGCTTTTCTACTTTTAGTTGCCTAGCCAACGGCAGCGTCGTAAAAAAATTATCCATTGTTATATTTCGTCCGCTACCGTAGTATGGCCCAACTAAATCTCTCACCACTCTTTCGCCAACACCAACTTCACGACCAGTTTCTTGTTTGCCAGTATATATTTGGCCATGAAGTGGATATGAGTTTTTGGCATCGCAAATCCACCATACTTTTATGCCATATTTTGCTGGCTTCGAGGGTATATATTGGGTGAATTTGGTTCTACCACGGTATGGATATAATTGTTCATCAATGGTCAAATATTCTGATGGCACATAATATCTGGCAAGATTTGCATTGAGCATTATCCAAATATCGCGAATTGGCGCCGCTTTGTCTTGACGCTGCCGCTCTACCCGTGTTCTGGGGGTCGTCAAACCGCATAAAACGCAGCAAATCGAAAAACCTGTTTATTCCCATGGTGGCGCGGAATATTGGGTGAGCCTGTGACGTCCACAAATCTCTTGGGTTTTCGTCATTAGAATGATTTGTGCCAGCCATCAAAATGATTCCAATGAACGCATAAATTTCGTTGATTGTCGTGTCTTTCCACTTCAACTGACGTCTATTGGGATTCGCTTCATTGTACGCATTATATGTGGCATGCGCTTTTCTATTTGTGTGGCGCACTTTTATATCCACCATTTCCACTGTGAGGTATAATTTGAAACACTGCAAAGGCGTCATATTTTCAGTAATCCGCGCTGGACCACAGCGGTGTCTGAATATATTGTGGCTTTTCACTTGTTGGCAACTACGTGGTGTTCGCTGCCATTGTGTGCCGTCACGTGCAGTCATGTAGTCTGCTGGGTTTGTTGTTGGTGCATCTTCTTGCATATCATCATCTTCACTTTCATCATCAAAGAAAATTTCCTCTGGTGCGTCAATAGCAGCTGCAATTTCGTTTGCGTTGTCAACATTCAAATCTTCATTCTCTGATTCCGAAACTTCGCCAGTATAGGCCACATTTTCTTCATTTTGGTCTTCCACAGGGTCCACTTCAAGGTCCTCATCTTGAGTCGCTTCCTCAAATAAACGTTGAATATATGTGCTTCTTGCTTCATCACTCAAATTCCAGTATTCCCTTGTAGACAAATATCGGTCGTTGCGGCTCATTTTTCACCAACTTCACTGTTCAAATATTCAACACAGACTGGCGAAGCAAATGAAATATTTCAATTTTACGACACAAATGAACATCTGCTACCTAATTCAAAAGCAATTAAGCAAGTAGGTACCGAAAATAAGCAAAATAAGCAAATAAACAACCCTTACATAAAACCAGTTTCTGCCTACTTGTGTCGCTTTAGGTACTTATATACGAACAGAAACCAGTTTTTTTTCCAAATATCAAATTTGTACAGTTGAGAACGCAAAATATAATCAACAACAAAAATATTTACAGGAAAATATTATTTTATTTCAATAAACGCAAAACAACCTACTTCGGGTACCCGGGTACCTGGTTATGAAATTAAAGGAGTTTTGCTGGTTATGCATCGTACGGTTAAGTTTACCATTATTTTAAAGGCATTAGGATTTCGGAAAGTTTTATTTAAACGCAATTTCAAGGTAAAAGTTTCATACCGAACTGCTTTCTGTGATAATTATATTAATTTTCCATTTGCGTTATTACCTTGTATTTCCGTATAGCTTATCTCGTGATAATAAATAAATTCCTCAATATTTGAGGTTGAGGTTTGTTCTATAGCGGCTTCACTATTAATTGATGAGTTCCGCCCTTGCATATCTCGGCGATTTATAACATAGTTTTGGTTCTTATCTAGATGAGCTATGTAGCCAATAATTAAGTTGTTAACTTCATCCTCTAGTTTGCATGAATGCGTTAAACTTTCCGACTCTTTCTGTTCTTGAGATATTGGGTATGTTTTCTCGAGAACACTACTTGATTCTTCAGTGATTGTGTGGGATTTATTGCTGGTAGGGGGCTCATCCTGAGTTAACGAGATTTCCTCTTTAACGATTAGTGCTGTGGTTCCAGAATGGGTTGCAATATCACTCTTTGATAAACACAAAGCATCTTTTTGAGCAACGGGTTGTGCGGCTAGGGGATAGCGTACAATTTTCTTGAAACGCAAAGTTTTAACGGGCATACATGCATATGATTTAATTAAATCAAGGAGATGTGCACTATATTGAATAAATATCTTCCTATGTGCCTTAAAGTTCACCATAGCAGCTTCTCTAAGGTAGGGATATTTCTCCCTATCTGGGGCCAGCATAACGTCCCTATAAAATGGCAATTAGTAGAAGATCCGGAAAGGGAGACTTTTCCGCACAAACACTTCCGCAGGTTTTTTCTCTGTTTAGCTGTGAAGGAAAAATTTGCTTCGCTACCTCTGGTTTTATTTGCAATTGTGCAATGTCACACTGATAACTTGGGTACGGCAAAGACCACTTTTATTCAAATCACCAATTGGTATCTTTCTATTTATTTAGACGTATTTAGTAATACTACACAAATAACTTTGAACTTATTTTAACGTATTTAGCAATACTATTCAATTTTAGTAAACTCAATTTCCGAATGAAATTTTTATATTTATTTTTGCACAACCGGTCTATTTAAGTACTTTCAGTTTTTTTTTTAAACATTAATTTTTTATTTTTTGGAATATTCCATTTATGGCTTTGATTGGGGACTTTTCACTACCCACAATCAATCATAAACTTAACTCTTATTCTTCTAAGGTTCTAAGATATGACATATAACATTTTAGTTCTCGTTACTATCCGGAGGACCAGGAACCGGAGCTGGGTTGATTACATTAACGCTCGGTGGTCCACCCGGAAAACGATGTTGTTGGGAGAACTCTACCCCCATTGACACTCTATAATCTGGGAACGCTGTCATGTCGACCAGGGGGATATCTTGGCTCCATGCAGAAGGGATGGATCTTCCAAGTAATAGTGTAAATTGAGAAATAATTTGAGGTGATAGGGCTTTGGCTGTCATTAACTGGGCTGACTGCTCTGGTGCGTTCGGTCGGCAACGGACCAGGAGCTAGAGCCTAATTTAGTTCTGACATGATCGCGAAGAAAGCTTTATCCTCCGCGGTGTGAAGGTGCTTTACGAACTCATTTAACTCTTTCCTTCTTACTAAGCGTGTCGGGGGAGCCTGGGGCCCATCCATTAATAATCCTGCATTAATGGGATCGTCCAATTGTTCGGCTCTTCTCGCGTAGGTGACCTCAGATCCTTCGGCGGTTTCTTGGATAACACGGTGATTGTATGCAGCTAGCAGCGATAGCGTGGCTGCATCCTCAGAAGCTTGCGTACTCTCAGTAGCTAATAGACTTGCTGCAAAGGCTTTATGGTATTCAATCGTCTTTTTCAACGATTTTTCAGCAGGAGAAACGTACTTGGGTGTTCTACGGCTGGTTGATGAGTTCATCATAGTCAGACTGGACAAATACGCTATGTCCGCATATAATGATACAAGAATTGGAGTGGAAATGAGCGTGGCATAAGGATTATGGATAATCGTGCCGGTAAGAAATAGAATGTTGTGTACTTGGTCCTTACCAAATCCGTAACACAAGTAAGTATACATCATCAACGGGAACCGTAAGGTTAGGTTACATAATGCAGTTATACCACTGACGTGTGGAGCTTTTGACTGTTCGATCACCCTCTTCAACGTATCAAATTGATTCTGGTGAGCCAGGTTGTACGTGTAGATCAAGCTATTGACTTTTTGTTTTGACCTCTCGGTCCGGGACATTCGCATCTGCGATGCCCGCATTGTCTGCCTGTAAACTAGTCCACCTGGATGCCACCCATTGTTCGGTAAAACTAGATTTGGTTATCGTTGCTGACATTACGAACATAGCTTTCATTATGTCCATGCTATACTGCTCATTATCTCGACCTAATATCATGTAAAATGCTAATATTTCTCGCTCTAATAGACCTCTCCAGATTAGGGATATCTGATCCGGAGTTACGAGGTCGGTCCACCCTGCCATTTCGTTTGGAGTTAGCGGAACATGATCTTCAGCCTGTAAACCATTGCATGTAGCAAAGAGCCTATCTCTAAGTACCTCCGTATACGTATTGGACATTTTAATGGGGAACCATTGTAACAAGGAAGCATGTCGAGATTGTTCAGCCCAGGTAGACCAAGCAGAAGTCCAGCGACGGAGAGCATCCTTGATGGGGGCATTTGGTGGAACAGTACGCTTTAGGTGTGTAAGCAAAGCCTTGCGGCTTTCCATGATGATGTTAGGGGTAAGAGGCTCCTGATCAGGGAATGCCACCCAGACTGCAGTTAACGATCCATAGTACAAGGAGTCTTGGACATGGGGTTGAGTGTTTCGGTGCTCGTTGCTATGGTGGAAATAGTAGTGGGCCATTGCCATGAGACCACGAGCAGTTATCCATTCGTGGTTGTTACCTTCATCAATAGCTGCAAACGCCTTGGCAAACAGTCCAACAGTTCCAAGGTTTCCTTCGGTAGGATTAGCCAGCACTAATGGTACAATTGGGCTTTGTCTAAACTTTATAGCTAGATTAGCCATGCGTTGAGTTCTCTCGGTTAAGTCACGTTCTCCTGCGAATAAGTTTGCCATTTTTCGATTCTAGATTTAATCTGAGATTTCAAATTGAGAAGAAAAGATAAAAATGCTAAGTAGTTTTTAAACACTGAAGAATTTCTAAGGTTTTTGTGGTATGACACCGGCTCGAAAGACTAGACCAAAATGTATGGGTACACGGGGGTAAAATATATATGGGGGTACTTACCGGTGCTGATAGAGGTTACTGGCTAAAGTCAAAATTCCAAGACTCAGACGTCGGCACTGGAGTTGGAGTTTGGGTTGAAATGGCAATTAGTAAAAGATCCGGAAAGGGAGACCTTTTTCGCGCAAACACTTCCGCACGTTTTTTCTCTGTTTAGCTGTGAAGGAAAAATTTGCTTCGCTACCTCTGGTTTTATTTGCAATTGTGCAACGTCTCACTGATAACTTGGGTACGGCAAAGTCCACTTTTATTCAAATTAGTTGAGAAGGAAAAACACACTTTAAGGTAGGTATTTAAAATCACCAATAGGTATCTTTCTATTTATTTAGACGTATTTAGAAATACTTCACAAATAACTTTGATCTTATTTTAACGTATTTAGCAATACTTTTCAATTTAAGTAAACCCAATTTCCGAATGAAATTTTTTTATTAATTTTTGCACAACCGGTCTATTTAAGCACTTTCAGTTGGATGAAATTAGGTTTTATTTCAACTTTTTCTCAGAAACAAACGATCTCGTGGCTCAAAAATACAGTATACGGTTACAAGTTAAATGCGAACTGTCTTCTTACTAAAAAATTACTAACTTAAGCTGAAGGTCCACACCATGCGTTCATGCGTAGATGCGTATGATACTTTCTATGCATTTTATGCGTTTCTAAATTCAAGTTACATGCCATGCGTTTTATGCGCCAAATTTTTTTTTTTTATCAGCTGTTGTGCTAATATGTTTATCAATTAAAAGCAATTTTGCCAAAAATGGAAAGTGTAATTGATATTTTAATAGAATTTATTTAAAAGAATTCATAGAAAAGTAAGCTTTTATTATAAAAATATTCATGATTTTTCACGGTATTAATAAGTTTCCAGTTCATGGCATTTGTTAAAAAAAAAAATATAATAAACACAACAAAGATGACACTCAGAACATAAAAGTAATCGATAACTAGAATGGCAAAATTTGTTCGTGCTAAAATTGTGCTTAAAATATTTTCTTTTTATTTTCAATGTTATCGATAAATATGTTTGTGTGGTGGATTACTTTTTACTATTTTTTTGCATTAAAAAAGGTTTTTAATAAGAGAAAAAGCTTTCGTTATTAAGATTGTATAAACTTTAAATAATAAAATACATTAAAATTAATTTTAAGCACAATTTTATCACGAACAAATTTTGCCATTCTAGTTATCGATTACTTTTATGTTCTGAGTGTCATCTTTGTTGTGTTTATTATATTTTTTTTTTTTTTTTTAACAAATGCCATGAACTGGAAACTTATTAATACCGTGAAAAATCTTGAATATTTTTATAATAAAAGCTTACTTTTCTATTCTTTTAAATTAATTCTTTAAAATATCAATTACACTTTCTATTTTTGCCAAAATTGTTTTTAATTAACAAACATGTTAGCACAACAGCTGATAAAAAAAAAAAAAATTTGGCGCATAAAACGCATGGCATGTAACTTGAATTTAGAAACGCATAAAATGCATAGAAAGTATCATACGCATCTACGCATGAACGCATGGTGTGGACCTTCAGCTTAAGAACCAGCATGAGAATGTTAAGAAAAAGGAGAATTCAAAGAACAAAATACGACGAGTCAACGTACTCGCTATGACAAATATGTAGGGTTTTCGTGCCTAAACACATACCACTACACAATATATTTCTATTTTGATATTATTGAGAAATTTATTAATCAATAATCGAATAACAAATTTGAAAAGTCAAGCATTTAGGAGCCATATTAATAAACATTGATTTGTGAATTTATTTTTTTTATATATTACTAATTCTATTTACACTGTATTAATTGTTAAATTTAAGTAGAATAGATGAACATATTGTAAACTTTTATTTTGAAATGATAGAAAACAAATAATGTTTAAATTAATTTAAAATTGGTTGAAAGGTAACAAGTATGGCGAAGTGGTTAATTACGATTGGGGCATTACTCCCAAATATTTTTTTTACAGGCAATGAGTAGTGCCACGGATGAAAATACGTTGTCATATGGGGTGGGGCGCCTGTCCAGGACGTTACAATCTGGTCCTGAGGACACGAGTTCGGCCATGTCGAGAACAGCGGAAATCGTTTCTTATCATCATTCAACGGTCATTTGTTTTTCAATGTCCTATGTTTTCCATCGATTCGATTTTTATTCAACCGCTTTTTTTTCTATCTATCTTTGGCACGAATTAAATTGTGTGTGTGTGTGAGTAGATGGACACGAACACCCCATTTCCGGTGAGCTTCAGCCCAAACACCACCGTCCATCGCAAAGCGAAGTTGAAAGTTTGATTAATTTCAAAAATTTCCTCAAAACGAAATTTTTCCCTCACGCACATCACACAAAATGGCGCCCAACGTGGGGCTCGAAAGAATCCAAAAATTTTTGTATTTTTAATTTTGTTTTTTATTTTTAATCCGATATTTCGACCATACATCGATGGTCATCTTCAGGGGCTACAAAATACACATATAGTTAACATTTAAATTTTATAACGTAACACTAATCAATACATACATTTAAAACACTGTCAAATTTAAACTACAAAAAAGTTGACACGTCCTCACTGTTCGTCGAATTTTCATCAACTGATATTGTATTATTGATTTCGTTCTAACTAGTTAGTTAGTTAGTTAACTTTAATTAATAAATTATAAATTGTTACGCGCCGTTACAAAACTTTAAGAAAAATCACATAACGATCCAAAGACCGGTTAAGGGGGCCCGCTAGCTCAGTAAGCAACATTGACCTCAACCAGGGTTTTGGCACGTAAGCATATCCATACTTCACACCCCTGGAAGTATGTTTAAAATATCACGAAATTTCACAGTACAAACAAAAAAAATGTTACGAAATCTAATATACAAAAGAATCTAAAATTACCACTGTTAAGGAGAAAGAGGAAATCACTTAGTTAAGCATCACACTGAGTGATGATATGGCTAAATGTTGCGCCATATAGGGGTACACTATTCCCTACACCACCCTATGGCAGGATAGTACCCTACAATTTATTTTACCCTGTCCCATACAAAACAATCGTTACGTTATAGCGTACTTACCCTGCACCATTGTTCTTAGCATCCTTTTATTAAAAAAAAATACGTAGACATTTTAATTTCAATTATAATAAAGTTAGTCATTTATTTGGTTAACTTAGTTCTTTTTTTTTCTTTCTTAAACAACTAAATTATTAATAACATTTTAATTAGAATTTCTTATAATTTTTCATTTCATTTGTTTTTTTTTCTCCTTTCTTTTGTTTGTCATATAAGTGAAGTTTAAGGTATAAAGAAAAATCAATAAGTTTTGTATCATTATTAAAAAAAAGTTTAAAGTTAATGCAGTACGTCATATACAAAATTCCTAGTTAAATTGAAAAAGCTATCGTTAAATGTTTATTATTTAAGCGTTTTCTTATTTAAATTGTAACGAATAATAAGATAAATACAGAAATTTACTTAAAAACTACTTACAAATAATTACAGCAATTCTGATGGATATGGTTGAGTATGAATTTTTAGCAGCTAAACTGCATTTAATACGCCTTTAGAGATTTTCGTTATGTAATTATTAAAGTTGAAGTTCAAATTGTCGTTGTTACAAGAAAATATAATTAAGTAGTATTCTAATGATGACAGTGATGATAATAATTTTGCATAATTGTTGTTTATCGGTTTTTGAAACTTTGTTCTGTGAAATTCACAACACATTTTAAAACTCGTATTCACAGTTTTCCATCATAAGAAACATTTTGCCTTTAGGCCTGGAACAAAATAAAGAAGTTGTAGTAGTAGCTGAAACTGACAAATGCTTTGTAGCGCGACAAAGTTCAAAAATTTGAATTTTGTACTTCAACTTTAACTGCAACGATTACTACAACTACGTATTCTGTTGACAGTACTTTGAAACTTCCGTTTTTAACTTTTGATAGCTTGCAGCGCTATTCGTAACGTTGTACTACAGCGACTATTCTGTTCCCCACTTTAAGCTACTTATTCTCTTCTCAGATTTAATTTTATTAAATTTTTATTAATTTTAAGATATTTGTACTACGATTTGTTACGCGCCGTCAAATAACTTTAAATAAAAATTACACAACAATTCAAAACCCGGAAAAGGGTGGGCATAAAAGGTGGCCAGCTAGCTCAGAGAGGAGGTGTGGTTCCCGACCCCGGGATTTGACGCGTAAACACATATACATACTTCACACCCTGGAAGTATGTATTGAAAATTCAATGATAAAAAAACTAAAATGCATAAGTGCCACGGTTGAAAATTACCCGAAACTAAAATGATTAACGTATGGAAAAGCTGGGAAAATCTTAAAATGATAATTCATCACAACGAGTGATACTATGGCTAGGTGTTGCGCCATATAGGGGTACACTATTCCCTACACCGCCCTATGACAGGCTGGTACCCTACAATCTATTTAACCTGTCCCATATACAAAACAATCCATTACATTATGGTGTACTTACCATGGCTCGGTTCTTCCTAGCATCCATTAAAAAAAAAGATTAGCAACTCATTTCAACTTTCCAATCAATTTTACAATAACCTTTATTGTTATTATAATTTTTGTTTTCCTTTTTTTTTACGACAACTAGTAGTTATATTATAGATATTACAATTTTAGTTTTTATATTAGACATCGTTTTAAAATAAGGGCTTGTTCTAATACGCCCCCTTTATCTTTATAAAACCTTTTCTTAAGGTTATTTACAACAAATAAGGAAGCCAACAATGAAAATTATGAAAATATACAATCAAATTCTAATTTATAGCAAATTTAGCTTTATAGTCCTTTAAAAAAAAATATTAAAGTTCCTTTTTTGTTGCTTTGTTTTTTTTTAATTTCCAATTCGAAATTTTATATTGTTTTGGTAGTGAGCTGATACTTAATGATCTATAATTTATTTTATTTTTATCTGAAAATAGGTACCTTTGGTTACATGTATTTGGTTTTCTTTGCATCGATGCGTTTGTTTACCAAAAAAAAAAAATCTGTACCAAGGAAAATTAATATGACAATTTCGAATAAGGACGATTAATTTAGATATATGCATGGTAGAATAAGTACACGGTATAGTAATTGGTAATTTTGTTCTCGAAGTATGAAAGGGATTACAACAAGTGTCAAAAATCAAATCAATTGAACAATGTAAACTCTGCCAAATGAACACACCTGGTGCTTATTATACCATAGATATATGGACATATTGAAAAAGTCTTACGTGACGAATTATGAATTGGTTTTAATTATACGCTTTAAGTGGTACGTTACCGCGAAATATGAAAATAAATTATATAAGAACTACTTACAAATAAAATTTAAATAAAGTGGTTAATTTTCGCCCCTGCTGAAGTTTGGGTTCCTCTTGTAACAGGAAACGGTGTTGTTGTTATGATGATGCTGCCGATGCTTATACTTTGATGAATATTGAAGAACTCGATGAGGATAAGTCCATGCTTGGATTTAACATTCGCTATTTCTCTTGAGTTTTCCCGGAGAACAAGTAGTTGTTGTTGTTAGATATTTAAATTTTAGATGGGTGATTTATGTTGCTTTCAAAATTTACATACTTAAATAGCATTGTTGTACTAACATTTATACCTTCTGTAGGGTGTTATATTAACAAGTCACATTAATTGTTTTGTTGGTGCTTTCGCTTTAAAGCATAAATTTAGTTTATCGAATATTTAACAAAATAACAGTTTAGCGAGATAGGCACTATTACAAAGGTTTTACATTTCTCAGGAGATTTGTATTTTCAATGTTTTTATTTACTGATTTTAAAGTTCCTTTATGGATTAAAATGTTGGTGTTGTTAACTAACTTTTTTAGTTTTTTTTAAGCCATTTTTACGTTTATTCGATCAAATGATTGCACCGTTTCTATTCCACTTTGAACGCAAGTGATTATGTGTCTTATATTTTATTAATTTACGCACTTATTGCTTAAAAAAATTGCTAATTTGCAATATCCACTATTTTCCCTGTTCCATTTTTTCTTTGTGGGGTGGGGACAAATTAAAAAAACTGTTTGCACTTTTGATCATTCTTTTAAATTTTCTTAATTATTTGATTAATTCCGGCTTTTCTAATGTCAAACCAATAAACTTTTTAACCAATAATCCCAATCGGATTTGTCTGATGACACATAAGATCTTAAATACTCGTTGAATGTTCTGTGAGATCTCTCAACAGTACCGAGCGTCTCATGATGGTAGGCTGTAGAGTTTAATTTCTCTATCTTTATCAGTTTGCATAGCTCCTCTAGTACTTGATTTATATATTCAGTACCTTGGTCAGTTACTATGGTGTTCATAGGACCATATATGAAAATAAAACCTTCCATAATTGCTTTCGCAACATTTCTGGCTGATTTATTTATAATTGGGATAGCCACTAAGTATTTTGTTAAATCGCACATTATAGTCACAGCGTATTCATTCTGTGAATCTGACCTAGGAAGAGTTCCTATAGTATCGATTATCGCTCTTTGAAAAGCTTTTAAAGGAATAGGTAGTTAAAACGAGGGACTCCTTGCCTTTAACCGTGGTTTTATTGGTTTGGCATTGAAGGCAATGTTTGACATATTTGGCTATGCCTCTAGTCATGCCTTTCCAATGGTATTGAAGTCTTATCTTTTTAATCATTCGAGTTATGCCTGGATGTCCACCAGTAATGGGATCATCATGATATTTATGCATAATTCTCAGTTTTTCAGAATCGGAAGAAACTTTAGTAAGTTTCGGAACGAGCACAATAGTTAAATTAGAATCTTGCAAGATTATATTACCTTTACTTTTGAAGGTTTCAATATCTGTTCCTAGGTAAAATAGCATACTGTCATCTAGTGAAAAATATGTTTAAAATGTTTTCCCACAGGTGTCAAGTGACGAATAATTCTAAGCAATCACTCAAAGGAATGAATTCATATTTAATGATGATATTTAAAATAGTGCAATCATACTACACCTTCTTTTTTTTTATAAGAATGTCCATATAACTGAAAGTTCTATGGACATTTTTTTTTAAATATATTTAAGTAGTGTTAAATCTAATTCTTCACAGACAAAGATTCAACTTGAATGTTTGTAAGACACTAAAAATTTATTTACAAATTAAAACCTTAAGAGCTAACTTAACAAATCTTAAACTAATGTAGAAGGAAATAATAAGGGTTGTTTACCTGCATGTATCAACGCACATGCGTATGTTTTATCACACATTAAAACTGAAACCCTAATTATAATTATCTATAGGAAAAACCAACATCATTACTGTAGATGTTAATATTTCTGTTTGTGTATTTACTTATTCTTAATTAGTGGAAAACACATGCATGTTTCTTAATCTTAAAAATATTAGCTGCATATTAACTGCATTGTCTTTCTTATCATTAAATTTAAATTCATGTTTAAGTAAAGTTTAAACATTCTGCCGGGCGTCTAATGGCATCGGCGGTGAAAAGTCTAGTTTCACTATAGTTTTATGACTATTGCTACATTTGTACCTTACATAAAATAATATTAATATTGTGATTAAAATAACAATTAAGATAAGGGATATGTGTCCGGATACATGGTGATACTTAATTTTCATCAGCTCAGTGTTGCTAGCCTGCATTGTCTGCACATCTTGTTGTATCCTTTGTATAGATTCGGTGTTGTTAATCATCGTTATATCAAATGGTTTTACCAACTTGTTTTGTGCTTGATGGAATTCCACGCCCCATGAGGTTGCCTGAATTGAAGAATTCTTCTTGGTTACAAAATATCGAGAAGCAGCTAATGTTATTCCTGCGTATACCGCTGTACATCCAGCCGGCAAATCCAATATTCCTTTGGAAGGTAATGTTAGCCAGTCATGTTTATTATTACCGCAATCTACGCTCACCGTTGATTGATCAAATATAGTAAATATCCACTTATTTTCCATGTGCAATTTTTTCCATATACTTCTTTTATGTGTGTATTCTTGGAAATAACATTCTGCATGTCTGGATTGTTTTAATGCCGAAACTTCACATGAACGCTCCACAGCAGGTTTCCATGAGTAACTTTCTTTACAATCGTACTGTTCTTGAGAGCTTCTTGAACATGTATTAAGCTGAGATTGTAACATCAAAAAATATAAATTTGTTGCAAAGTTATACACTATGTAGTCTCCGTCAACTATAGGTATTATTGCAGAGTTATTTCCCTCGACTGGTAGACGAATTATTTCGTATATTTCAGAAGTATGAGTTTTATATAAAGGTATTTCCGCTTGGATTACTAGACGGTTGTCCATAATGATACCTTTAGCTTCCATTGAACTGTAGACTTCTTTCAATTCTGTGCTAGTTTTCGTTCCTGGCAAGACTACCCCATCTGGCAATAACTTCTTTATGTTTGATAGTTCCTCTTGTAGCTGTGCAGTTGTTAAAAGATGTGGGTTGACGTGACCATGGTTAACATCAATTAGCAAATCCATGATTGATGATTGAACTTCATTGTACTCATCGATCATTACATGTAGCTGAGTAATCATGACTTGAAACATAATAATTAATCGCTCAGAATTGGTAGTGTTTTCGACTTCATTGTAAAACCTCTTCAGCTGCTGGTATATTCCATTAAAATTTCTGTTTATTTCTTCGGTGGTTTTCTTCAGCACATTTATTGTAGAGTTTACAATTGATGTCTGCTGCTTTGCAAGCTGTTGCAATTTTCCTTCATTCTGGAAAATATTTCGCATATTCTCTTCCATTAATCTGCGATTTTCGGCATCCATTACTCCAAAAAGCACATGGTATATTGAACCAACAAATTCGAAAGGTGCTCGTTTCTGTCTCTCCTTTTTTATGAAATAGTTGTTGTTTTGCTCCAACATGTTATATCTGCGATTTACTAACCATACCAGACTTTCGCATGTTTGTTGATAGCTTCCTAATACGACACATTGGCTCTCAATTTTTTCTTTTAATCTTTTTATTCGTGCTATTTCTTCATAGTATTGATCTAAGTCGTAATGGATAATCAAGGTCCATCTGGAATTGATTATATTCATTGTTCCAATATTATCCAGATACAATGCAGTATTCAATGGAATTTCTTTTATGCTAGCACCGGCCTTATCTTTAAGTGAAGAGGAGTTTACGAGTGTTATTGCAGCCAGAAACCATATAAACCACAATAATGGTTTCAGGAATATGCTTTTCTCTGTTCGTTTGACTTTTATG
This sequence comes from Pollenia labialis, assembly GCA_949318255.1. NCBI lineage: Eukaryota > Metazoa > Arthropoda > Insecta > Diptera > Polleniidae > Pollenia > Pollenia labialis. Next base: position 71,716,563 of record OX439140.1, read on the forward strand.
TGAAAACTGCTTACTTCATCTTGTTCTCTATTATCGGATTCTTCTGAGATCGGGAGTTCGATTAGTTTATGAATAGGTCTTTTTATTATGTTATTCTGGAATTTTAGCTTCACTACTCGTACTTTCCCGTCTTGTCCTTTATATCTTTCTATTATTCTCGCAAGAGGCCACCTTGCTGGATGGGTGTTTTCATTTCTAATCAACACCACTGCCCCTTCTTTCAGATTTTCAATAGGATGTCTCCATTTATTTCGTTGTTGAAGTGTCACAAGGTATTCATCTTTCCAGCGATTCCAAAAGTCCTTTTTGAGACGCTGAATAAGTTTCCATTTATTTAATGATGTTATAGCAGAATCTTCAATGTGTTCTCCTGCTTCCAGCAGCGGTCTCCCAATGAGAAAGTCTCCTGGTGTCAATACTTCTACCCCATCAACGTCATTAGCGCCTAATTCAACTAATGGCCTAGAGTTTAAAACGGCCTCTATTTGTGCCAGCAAGGTACTCATTTCTTCAAACGTCAGTTTAGTTTCGCCTAGTATTCTGTTGAGATGATATTTCATTGATTTAACTCCGGATTCCCAAATCCCTCCAAAGTGAGGGGCTGCCGGGGGAATAAAATGCCATTCAATTTTTTGTTCAGCAAGGATAGGAATAAGTGTATTATTTTTTTCAATTGCTGCCTTAAAATCAGCATTTAGTTTTTTATTGGCTCCTACAAAATTGGTTCCGTTGTCGGAATACAATTTCGAGCTTATTCCTCTTCTTGAAAAAAATCGTCTTAAAGCTGCGAGGAATGCATCTGCTGTCAAATCGCTTACAACTTCTAAGTGAATGGCTTTGGTTGCCATGCAAATAAAAACTGCAATATAACCCTTGTAGGACTTTTGACCTCTACCTCTGGAACACTTTAAATGTATTGGACCGGCATAATCCACTCCAGTATGAGCAAAAGGCTGGGATACATTTACTCTATATTCCGGTAAATTTCCCATTAATTGTTTCGCATCCTTTTGTTGATAACGAACACATGTTGTACAATTTCTAACACATTGCTTTATAGCTGATTTTATTCCAAGTATCCAATATTTGCGTTTAACTGTTGATTCCATAAGCCTATTTCCACCGTGTAGTGTTAAACTATGCGCTTGACGTATAATTAATGATGAAAGCTTAGATTTTTTCAAAATTATTGGGTGTTTGTGATTGTATTTTAAATTTGAATTACATAGCCTCCCACCGACTCGAAGAATGTTGTCTTTGTCTATAAATGGAAAAAGACCCGCTATTTTGCTCTTGTTATTTACTGGAAGTCCCTTTTTTAGCATCAAAATCTCTTCATGGAATTCATCTTGTTGATAATTAATAACTATAATTTTATCTGCTATTTCAAGTTCTGGAACTGTTAGGTATTGCGGATAATCCTGCTTCTTTTTTAATTTATTTATAAATCGAAGTACATAAGCCACAATTTTTCGTAATTTACTTAAATTGGAGCATTTGTTTACCAATTTTTTTAGTACATTACAGCCTTCTGGTGCTGTAACAGTCATCAAAGTAGTCGTAGATTTTGTTTCTTCGTATTTCGGCCATAAGTCGGGAGTTTTCAATAACCACTTTGGACCAGTCCACCATAATGAATGAGATATAAATTTTTCGGCATTGATACCTCTGGAAGCAACATCCGCTGGATTGTCTTTAGTGTTTACGTGATTCCACTTCGCTTTCGGAACATGGTTAATAATTTCGGCTACTCTATTCCTAACAAATTTATCTTTGTTCTTATTATTGTTGATCCAAGCTAACGTAATTGTTGAATCGCTCCAAGCATACATCGTATGTTGTCTTTTTATTGTGTTTGAAACTTTGTGCAACAGCTTTGCTAATAGATGTGCCGCACAAAGTTCTAGCTTTGGCAACGTTTTCCTATTTTTTATGGGATTGACTTTGGTTTTTGCAGTGAGAAGATGTATTGAATTATCTGTTTTTAAATATATTACAGCTGCATACGCTTTCTCTGACGCATCTGAGAATCCATGAAGCTCCATTTTTGAGTTGTTGTTTATCTGTAGCCATCTTGCCATTCTTATTTTTTGTAGACACGTTAGATTGTTTATAAACATTAGCCATTCTTCCTTTAATTCATTTGATAGTATTTCGTCCCATGTAGCCTGTAACAACCATAATTTTTGAATAAACAATTTTGCAACAATCGTTATTGGGGACAACCATCCTAATGGATCAAAGATTTTAGCCACTTCTGATAGTGCCTGTCTTTTGGTTAGATTGCTAGTTCTCGTGAAATTTAAATCGAACTTAAAGTTATCTGTTTTTGGATCCCATTGCACTCCTAACGTCTTTATTGCTTCGTCATCTTTAATTTGAATTAGTGCGTTTATCGTGGAATTGCATACATCTTTTGTGATTTCTATGTTATTTGATGACCATTTTCTCAAATTGAAACCATATTTACCAAGCTGATTCTGAACACTATGAAGAATTTCCTTGCACTCCCTTATTGTGTCAGCACCAGTAATAAGGTCATCCATGTAAAAATCCTCTCTGATTACATTTTTAATTTTTTCACTTGAACATCTGTCTGCAATATAAAATAGTGCTCTTACTGCAAGAAACGGAGCAGACGATGTGCCGTATGTGATTGTTGTTAATTGATATTCTTCTATTACATCATTCTTGTTGAAACGCCATAATATGTGCTGATATCCCTGATCTGTATCTGATACTTTCACTTGCCTGTACATTTTTTCGACGTCAGCCATGATGACATATTTCCAAAGCCGCCATTTCAAAATTATGTCAAAAATATCTTTTTGCAGTTTAGGTCCTGTGTACATCACATCGTTAAGGCTTTTTCCGTTTGTTGTTCTTGCTGATGCGTCGAATACCACTCTCAATTTTGTTGTCAGACTTTTCTCTCTGATAACCGCTTGGTGAGGCATATAATATTTGCCAGTGTCAACATCTGCCTTTTTCATATGACCCAGTTTAAGATATTCTTCCATGAATTTAACGTATTCTGTCCGTAATTCATTGTTGGCTTCTAATTTTCTCTCAAGATGTAGAAATCTTGCTAAAGCTTGTTTTTCTTGCGTAGACCTTTTTGCATTAGGTTAGGAATGATATCACCTCCAATAACAACATCTATTCTATCAGATTTGTTGTATGATGGGTCCGCTAAAATAAAGTTGTTCCAATCTTCTATATTAACTTCAAATGACTGGCTTGGATGTGCCCCCGTTAACTTTGGCAAAATTAGGGCTTCTGCTTCAACCGCAATATTACTCATAAATCTTGGCCTCAAGATTAATTTTGTCTTTGCTTTAGATAGTCCAACCACTGCACTACCGAGTCCATGAACTTCGGTTTTACTTTTGATGCGTGGTAATGTTAAAATCTGTGCAGCTTCTTCCGATAAAGTTGTAATTTGAGAACCTTGATCTATTAACGCTCTTAGCGTTACTAATTCTCCATTTGCTGCATTTACCCTTATTTGTGCAGTTGCTAGAAGTACCGTAGCGGATGTTTCCCCGGTCGTCATTGCTGAACTATTAGGCTTTGATTCAGTTCTTTCATTCAGATGTAGAATCTTATTGTGACCTTTATTACAATGACTGCATTTAACATTATTTGAACACCACTTATCATTTTTGTGATCTAGACATCTGAAACACCATTTATTGTTGTAAGCTAATTTTCTTCTTTCTTCGACTGGTAACGTTAAAAATTTTCTGCAACTTGCTGTTGTATGGTTATTCATACTGCAATGTAAGCATGATTTTTTTATCGAATACTGTACATTCGACACTTTTCCTGATTCATATGATTTTTTATTTATTTTCTTTTCTTGTCTATTTGAGACTGCCTCTAAGGCTTGAATTTGTTGTTCAAAAAAGCTTAGAATGTCCTTTAGATTTTGAATTTCTTTAGACTTCTTGACGGTTTGTTCGTAATATCGTAAACCATCTTTATCTAATTTTCTAATCACAATGCGAGCTATAAATGGCTCAGCATCTTCTAATTTAAGATCCATACTTTTTAGGGCATAAATGAAACTGTTAGTTGTATCTAAAATATGTTTCAAACTTGCGGACGATTCACTGTTTGCCATTGGTAGGTCAAGTAATATATCTACTTGATTTGTAAATAGCAGTCTACGATTCTCATATCTTTGTTTGAGAATCTCGCATGCTGCTTGATAATTGTTGTCAGTGATTTTTAAATGTTGCACCAATTTTTTTGCTTCGCCTTTTAGTGCTGTTACTAGTCTATACATCTTTTCTACATTGGACAGATGTATATTATCATGCACCAGACTCTTAAATAAATCGTGAAAAGATACCCATTCATTTATTTCGCCATTAAATTCTGGAATATCAATTTTCCCCAAATGTGCTGAGCTGGAATACTCTGTTTCTCTTATGCCCATGTTGATTGGCTGTTGTATTGATTCCTTTGTGCTATCTGCTATAAGCTCAAGAGCACTAAAATATGTATTTTCTGCATTAAGCAAAATTGTATATGCTTCTTTTGACTTTTTAGATTCACCTAACTCATGATGTATTTCTTGAAGCTTTTTGTATCTTGTTTCCAGAAATTTTTCTTTTATTTGTAATTTTTTGTTGGGCATGTCGGCAACGTTAGTTGAAAGTTCTTCATACCAGTCGTTTAACCAATCCGCCATTTCAACAAATTGTTCCCATAATTCATCGTTTGATTCAGTAGCTATTATGTTTTCAAATTTACTTCTTTCTTTTGATGCTTGAGATGTTTCCGCAACGTTTAGTTGTTCCTCCTTAAGTAGGGTATCTTTAATTAAAAGTCGAGCTTCTTCCTGCACTTTTAATAAGGCTTCATAATAATTATTTTTAAAATAATCTTCAGACGTTATGCCAGATGCTAGTAATTTTAAATTATTTGCCGTCAATTCGGCAATAATTTTATCCAATCTTTTTGTTTCTTCTGACAGTCTCGAAGTTCGTATTGTTTTTTGAGATAATTTATCTCTTATATTAATAACTTCTTCTCCGAGTTCCTTTTGCCTTTCGAACAGCTTTTCTTTATTTGTCATTTTTAAGACTGATTTCTTTTAAAGTAGTCGCTATTTAGCTACGACTTACGCTTTATTTTATATATTTAGTCGCTGTTTTAGCCACGACTTACGCTTTCAAGTATTTTTAGTATTTACTAGTTCACTTTTTAATTTCGAAGGACCAAATGTTAAATCTAATTCTTCACAGACAAAGATTCAACTTGAATGTTTGTAAGACACTAAAAATTTATTTACAAATTAAAACCTTAAGAGCTAACTTAACAAATCTTAAACTAATGTAGAAGGAAATAATAAGGGTTGTTTACCTGCATGTATCAACGCACATGCGTATGTTTTATCACACATTAAAACTGAAACCCTAATTATAATTATCTATAGGAAAAACCAACATCATTACTGTAGATGTTAATATTTCTGTTTGTGTATTTACTTATTCTTAATTAGTGGAAAACACATGCATGTTTCTTAATCTTAAAAATATTAGCTGCATATTAACTGCATTGTCTTTCTTATCATTAAATTTAAATTCATGTTTAAGTAAAGTTTAAACAAGTAGTGTATAAAATAGTATCTTAAATACTAAATATTTTCTTATAAATAGATCTAAATGAATCGTGCGCGCTACATTCTTTAAATTATGGTAAATCTTAAGTCTATTTTCATGTACAATTTGTTCTATATTGTTTTTCTTATCAACTTTTGTTACATTATTTCTTAAATCTATATTCTTAATTACATAAGGACCCTTTTATATTGGTTCTAGTTTATGACCACTTTCGTTCCTCAGTAAGACAAAATCTCCTATACTAAATTTATGTTCCACTATGTTCTTATCATAGTTTGTCTTCTGTCTAATCTTATTGTTACCTAAATGTATCCTAGCCCTCTTATATGCTTCTTCTAATCTAAATTTTGCTTCCTTACTATAATCGTCCATGTTATAGAGAGGAGTAGTTCTAACAACTTCATTAAATTGCTCCAACGCATTAGGAGTCTTTGAAAAAACTAGCTCATATGGGCAGTAGTTGTGTACACGCAAAGAAAAAATATGATTGGTAGGATCAGAATCAGAAACTATCATTATGTTTGGCTTTTATAATTGTTGCAATCATGTAATACATCTGAAAATTAAGAACACAATATGATTGCAACAACTAACTACACAATTATCTTCTCAAACATATTATTTTTCTAAATATGGATAATATTGTGTTTGTCAAAACTAAATTGTAAGTATTATAGTATGATCCTAGTAATAAAAACTACATTTTTAATAGTTTCATATTATTTTATTTATATGTATATGTACATAATTATGTATGCACATATGTTTGTAATAGATATTTTTGTTTAATTACATACATGCATATTTGTTTATAATATAATTAATTAGAATAAAAGAAATTAAAGTATATTTTAATAATTAAAGATATAAAATAGTTTCTTTTTTAATTCAAAAACAGTATATTTTTTTTATTAAACAAATGTAACCAATATAATTAGAATCTAATGATTTTATTGGTACAGATAGAAAAATTTCCTCAAGTTCAATACGAAATGCATGGTAATGGGAATCGAAAACATGATTTATAAGCCTTTGAATGCACAAACAATATGAATTATTAACACTACATATAAATTTTATTAATCCAAAAAGTGGAATTTCATCTTCATATTCACCAATATGAACAACCATTCCTGGTTTAAAAACTATATGTTCATACTTTAGGTATGATAAGGTTTACAGTGGAATGTCAGAGAAAACGTCAAACTTTTCTAGAAAATGTTGCATTACTATCTTTGAATTTCCTTCCTCAATTTTCTTTTCTAATATTTCGTCGTAATTCATTAAAAAATTTAACAATTTTATCCGGTATTTGATAAAAATTGTTTTTAATATGTTTACTTTATTATTGGAGCTGTTACACATACCTTTTAATACCTTATGAACTGATTCGAACCTCATTGAGGAGATACTCTTTAAAGGACCGTTTTGTTTTATTATAGTTGAATAGTGTTGCATATTATGAAACTTTGGTTTTAATGTTGAACCTGTTAGCTTTATATATAAAAAATTATGTTCACAGACTAATTGATGCAAATATTCGGCTATACCATTTTGCATTAAATCTAATTCATATACTAGTTTACAATTTGCCGTAAAAGTAAGTACAAGGACCATTCTTCGCATTCAGAAACATAATCACCGACCATTAAACTTAAACACTTTACAAAAACAAAAGTTTCAGAAGCTGAATACTTTAATTTGGTGTTATTTTTTTTTTAAAGTCTGTCAAAAATAGGGGGGTTTGATTGAGGAATGAATTGGTCCGTAATCAAACGTTAGCATTCTGTAATTAAGTTTATCTAAAGTAAAAAAATGTAAATCCAAAACAAATCTTTTAATTATAAAAATCAACACATAATGACATACACCTTCTAAAAGATCATGCATTACATCAACACATTTCATTTCGGTGCTGCTTACATAATCGGCAATAAAAGTTTCCTCTGAAACTTTCGGAGAATCCAAGAATTGTATTTAATCCAAGTTTGTCACCTAAAATTAACGATGGTATAATGTTTACCTTACTTATACTTCTTCCTTTAAATTTGATTTTTGTTTCTAAGCCAATATTTTGTAAGTTATTAAGTTCTTCAATAAAAACCTTAAATGTGGAAGCATTTCCAAATCTTTTTCTGTCATCAGAAAACATTAGCATTGCTACAAAAATGTGTGATAATTTGGATTGTAAAAATTCAGGATGGCAGGGAATCTTAACATAAACTCCACCGATTTTTTGAAAACCTGCATGGGAACCTAAACAATTATTAGGTTCAAATTCATCAAAGTTAATAAACAAGGGCAAAAACAACACATCTTCATTAGAACTGTTTGATATTTCATTTACTTTATTGCGCCAGTATGGACTTTGTACAAAGTTGTAGGTTACATTGTTATCTCGATAGCTTAACTTTATAATGTAGGAAATAGCTTCATTTAAAAAGTTTGTTTTATTAAACAGTATATTAAACATTTCTCTCAATGTTAACATGGCTACTGAGTAGTCTATAGAACTGTTTGACCATTTGAAATCATAACTTCCTCAACGTCCCTATGCAAGGAATAAAAACTAACGTCTACAAAAAATTTTGTTGCTTGAAGCGCTTTTATAAATTTATATTCTGATTCTATTATATTACTTTCACAAAGGGTTTCAATAAATGCTAATACATCAGTTAATACTTTCTATAATAATTTGAAATAGATTGAACTATTTCAAGGGTCTTATTTCGAGGTATTTTTTCGTTACAATAAACTTTAACGACTTGTTTTAAAAAATCTGTCTTCATATCTAAAGGTTGCATGTCATTATTTATAACTTCAGAACTATTATTAGTAATTGCATAACTAATATGTTCTGTATCTCCTACTGGGGGTAATTCTTGCACAATTTTAAAATTTTTCAAATGGCTTATTAAATGACGTCTAAAAGATTGTAAAATACTAAATGTACGATTGCAATTACGAAAGCTACATGATATTGAAGATGTTTTTGGATGACGAGTTCTAATATGCCTAACTAATTCATTGGCTCCCATGGAGGATTTATTACATATAAAGCAATTAAATGCATTCATTTTTATTGAAATTCAAGTCAGACATTTTGGTCTTATTTTAAAAATGCGTACATATAAATTTTTTAAAACAAATTTAAAAGAAAACAAAAAAATACAAATGTATGTATTAGAAATAAATAATTAATAATATTATATAAATTAATTTTTATTAAGTTAAAAAATTTAAAAAAAATATAATTTTTTATTTAAAATTTTCTTTATTAAACTTTATACATGTTTTATCTGAGAAAAGAAACTAAAAACTTAACTTAACAAATTCTATACTTAATTTTATATTATTATTTGTGGTTTTGTTTCCCTCTGCCACCGTTACACGTGCGCTGCAAACAAACTGCTCGATACACTTATTGGGAAATTATTTTACTTTAGCAGACATGCCGTCAGCAGATTTTAATGTAATTATTTTATTTGGAGCGGAAGTTCCCACAATTTGGCAACACAAAAGTGTCAACTGTTGGATTAGCATTTTCAGTGTACAGGGTGTTAACTCTTCCCCCCTTAAACTCAACTGCGTCCTCGCTGTTTATGGTATAAGAGCTTTTAAGTTGATCTTTGTTGTCCACGACTGTAACCTTGAGTTTCTTGTTCCTCGTTGTATATGTCTTGTAACAGATTAGGCCAATGGCTATGATGAAAATTATGAGGTTAGTGATCAGGCTCGTACCATATTTGTATTTGATTGATGAGATTTCTTCTGTGTTTGTCATGTGTAAATCTTTCAGCATTTCTAATGATAAGACTTCTTGGAATGTATTGGTCGAGTTTGTAGACTGAGCTATAGCTGGTAATGGCTTAGCTGAAGATATCTCTTTAGTCCAGTAGGTTTGATTTTGGATGATTATTGTTGAATTCTTGTGGTGTATTAGGAAGGTTCCTCTCAATGATATGGTTTTGTTATCTATTTGAATTTCTCCGTTGTGGTTGTTGAGCAGCAGAATGTTTGATGATATTTCTTCTACTAATGGTAGGTGTTGGTTGTTGATTGTTGTGCACTTAGATGGTAAGCTCTTAATTAGTTTAGGTAGACAGTTTGAATTAGTTATATTAACAATATCTGCAGTTTTACATATTGATAAATTGTTCAGTGTTTTACATTCATTCTTAATTCCTAATACCTGTTGATTACATGTTATTATATCCTTAAATGGTAATTTTATACTAATATTTCCTTTCTTTACTGATTTTACAAGGTATCTCTTACAATCTATTTTGTTTGTATTAGGTAATGATATTACATATATTAGAGTAGAACGATTAGAAGCAATTTTTACTTCGCTAAACTCAAGTGCTTCAATTAAATTAGTAAAAGGAATTTCTTCTTTTTCAAAAAATTGTTTAGTTAGATTCATTTCTAAATTTGATAATATAAAAGAATTGACAATGTTTGCTTTTGTCCATTGTATAGAATAATCTATTTGGATTAATTCTTCTTTAATTATTTTTAATTTTCTTTCTAATCCAATTATAATTTGTTTTTCATATATGTCTGTTGACTGTATAGTATTAAGTAATTTGTTAGTTATTTTCGTTACCTCGTCTAATCTATTCATTGTTAGTTTATTTATTGTTACTTGTCTATCGTTATTTCTTATTAAGTTATTTGTCTTATCATTTATTAATTGAAAGTCGTCGTGGTCAGGAGTGCCCGCAAGCCACTTCCAAGCGGTTCCTAAAATGTCTAGGGATCTTTTTTGTAGTCTTGGTTGAAGTGCGCTGAGTATATTTCTGACTTGTATTATGTCGTGCTTTAGATATACGTAGCTACTGTCTTTAGAAGAAATATGTTCATCTAATGTTTTTTTCAATATCTGTTATAGCTTTTTGGTATTCATCTAACTCAATTATGTGAACAATTTTAAATGTACCAGTTTGAAGTTTAGCTGTCCCCGTTTCTATAGTTATGATTTGCGAGTTAGTGTAGTCTAGGACTTGAGTCTCAGCGAGAGTTGCTGCAATTATTGATATAAAATTCAGAAGTCGTCCGTAGTCCTTGGAATTCGTCATGTTGTCCTGTGGGAGAAGAAAAAATTATTTCCTGATTAATCCCTTATGAACAATTCTACCTTTGGTTGTAACAACAGTGCTATTTCTATTTTCTGCGACTATTTCTTCTTTGTATCTATTTGAAAGTTTATCTCCTACTCTTTTATTTGCTTTGATGAATATGACGTCGCCTGGATTATAACTTTTAAAATCGTGCCTATTCTTGTTATGAAAGCTTAGGTCCTTTTCTTGTTTTTCAATAAGTCTTTGAATGTTTTCATTTCTGTTTTGTTGGATTTGTCGTGGGTCGGTTGTGACTCTTCTTCCGAAGAATACTTCTATTGGTTTTTGTTTGGTGGTGGAGTGGATTGAATAATTATATTTATGTATTGATTTGTCTAATAGGTCTTGAAATGATGTGTGAATTTTTTCTGCTTTTGTACATCTAATTATTTCGCTAAGGGTGGAGTGAAATCTTTCGATTTGACCATTTACTGTGCTTGTATATGGTGGGGCTTTAAAAATTTCTATATTAAATTGATCTTCTAACAGATGTATTACAGGGGCTGAACTTAATGCTTTTTCGTTATCTATTACAATTTTCTCAGGGATGCCATAGCACATAAGGATCTATCGTAATGGCTGTATTATGTCTTGCGTTGCTCTGGATTTTATGACTCTTATCTGTGCATATTTTGAGAACTTGTCTATAGCTGTTAAGATTTTATGTTTATGTGTGTGGTAGATATCTAAGTGAACAATTTGTCCTGCATATTGAGGTATAGGGGTAGCTTGTAATATGGGTTTTGGAGGGTGACGCTCGTATTTTTGCTCTTTACAAATTTTACACTGCTTAATGATTCTGTCAATTTTTGCTTGCATATTTGGAAAATAAAAATTTTTTTAAGATTTGTGCTTTATTCTCGCGTCCATTTCGATGAGCGCGTTTGTGTTCCTTTAATATTTCGTTTTCCTGTTGTGTTTCGTCAGTTAAGTCAGTCACTATGTTTCGTGTAAACCTTACTCTGTAGTTGCTAAAGTGTTCGGGAAAAATTTCTTGTAATTTACCTAGTGTACGTTCATCAGAATAGATACCGTTTGTCACAGATGGATTAAGATATTGCTTGAGATAATTGGTTAAATTCTCATTATTAAATACTTGTTCCGTAATGATATGTCTATGGTATGTGGGAAACGTAATTTGGAAGTGATGTGAAGGAAACTCGTCAATTTTGAAAAATAGTTGATTTTTAAATACATTTATTGGTTCATTTGCAAAAGGTATTAGATTATGTGGAGAGCTGTCGTCACTATGAACAGTATCTTCTAGGGAGCCAGTCTCGTGTTCACTTGAAGTTGGTAGTAAGTTTATTTGAGGGGGCCTCGAAAATGCGTCTGCGACGACATTTGATTTTCCTGGTTTGTAAAATAATTCGTAATTGTGTTCCTCTAAGATGGCTTTCCATCTCTTCATTTTATTATTGTTATTTTTGTTGCTAAGTGCGTAGGTAAGAGGTTGGTGGTCTGTATAAATATCCACTTTAGCGGATCCATAGAGGTAGTTTCTTAAGTTATTTAATGACCAGATGATCGCTAGCATCTCTTTTTCGTTGGTAGCGTAGCTCTCTTCTGTTTTAGTAAGTGTGCGGGATATAAACATTATAGGTCTGTCTTCTTGAGAAAGGACTGCTCCGATTGCGTAATTGGAGGCGTCTGTAGTTAATTGAAATTTTTTGGAATAGTCGGGATAGTAAGTGTATCTTTAAGTTTTTGAAATGCATTAAGTGCTTCTTCATTTAGAGATATTTGCAATTTTTTTGAATGATTTTTGGACACGCGTCCATCTTCCCCTCTTAAAAGGAGTGTAAGGGGTTTTGCCAATTTCGCATAATCCCTTATAAACCGACGATAATAGCCTGAGAGTCCTAAAAACGAACGAAGATCCTTAAGAGTTTTAGGTACTGGGAAGTTAACTATTGACTCAATTTTTTTTGGATTTGTTTTGAGACCATTTTCAGATACTATGAATCCTAAAAATTCGACTTCAGATTTCATGAACTCGCACTTGTCGAGTTGAACTTTAAGGTTTGCTTCTTCTAAAACTTGAAATATTATTTTGAGGTCATTGAAATGGTCTTGTTGAGTTTTACTAAATATTATGATGTCGTCTATATAGACAAAGCATCTTTTCCCTATATGATCCCTTAAAATGTCATCAAGAGCTCTTTGAAAAATGGAAGGAGCATTCTTGAGACCAAAGGGTAGACGGGTACTTCCCGTTATTAACCGAGAAAGCTGTCTTTTCTGCATCTGATTCTTTTAATAGAATCTGATGGAAGCCACTCTTCAGGTCGAGTACCGAAAAGAATTTATTTTTGCCTAGTTGGGATAAAACTTCGCCAATTTCCGGAATCGGATATCTGTCTGGTATTGTAATTGCATTTAATTTCCTATAGTCGATGACTATACGATATTTTTTTTTCTCCTGATGCATCTGATTTCTTTGGGACGATCCACACGGGCGAATTGTATGGTGATCTAGATGGTCGTATGATACCGTCGCGTAAGTATTCGTTTATTTGTTTTTCTACGTGACCTTTGAGACACATAGGGTAAGGGTAACATTTTGTATAAACCGGATTGTCTGAAGTTGTTCGTATTTGGCCTTTTACTGTAGTAGTAAAAGTTAATTTTTCATCTGGATCACAAAAAAGTGCTTTATGATCAAGCGTTAGTTTTTTGAGATTTTCTTTTTGGATTTGGTTTAAATGTTCTGATCGAATATTAATATGATTGACATTCTGAGAAATTTGTTGTTTTAATTCTATTTTTAATTTATTTTTTATTGACATGTAGCTATCTTTTGTGTAAATCACGGCGTTTAATTCTTTAAGTGAATCATTTCCAATTATGGCATGAAATGATTTAAGAGTCGGGAGTAAGAAAAATTTTATATTAGTATCTTTTAATCCGAAAAGATTTGCAAAGGTATGGTGAGTAATTTGGATATGTCCTCCAATGGAACTTGCATAAAAGGGAGTTTCGTTTCTAATAGCTTTTTTTACTAGGAAGGGTTGCACATAATTTTTGTTTGAGCCGGTGTCTATTAGGATTTTAATGATTTCTCCATTACCGAGTTTACATTCAATGTAAGGCAATGAAGAGTTATTCATTCTAAAAAATGAATATCTGTGAGATCTAGTTTTTCATTAAAGTCGGAACAAAGGTTTTGTTCCTCTATTTCGTAGTTTTGGGTAGAATTGGTGTATTCGGCAAAAGATTGATCATATTCTTGATCGAAATTACTTTGTGAGTCTTGATATTGTTGTAATTCTATATTAAAGTTTCTTTGTCGCTTATCATTATTAAGTTGCATAAATTGTGCTGGCCTTTTACCATGAAATGCGTCATTTTGTGCAGGTCGGTTCATATAGTTTATCTTCCTGGTTTGCATGCTTTGGTCTATATCCATCATTTCGGGTTTTGGTTGCGGTTTAGGAGCTATTGGTCTAGGTGGTGCGAAATAATGTTGTTGCGTATTAACATTTGGTTGGTAACGTTGCTGAGTATGAACTATTGGTTCGTTTAGGAATTGTCTAGGTGGTAGAGGAGGGTAAAAGGGTTGTTGTTGATAAGAATGTCTTTGTGGCTGTTGTCCCCAATTAACTAAGTTGGGATAAAATGGTTGTGGATGATATTTGTTTTTACGTATGGGATGTTGTATGTTCGGTTGTACCGAATTTTTTCTATTAAAGTTGTTTATAGTCAAGTTGTTTCTGAAAGCTTGATTTTCGAGTTTGAGGCAAAGTTGGAGGGCTTGTGGTAGATCTGTCGGTTCTCTCATTCCGAGTAATCTCGGAAGATCACCATTAAGACCCCGTACAAAAGTGTCAAGGGCTTTATTGCGGTAAGTTTGTATGAGAAGATTTAGGGATTCTGGTCCAGCGTCTAAGCAGGATAACTTATTTAATATTAAAGAAAAATGTGAATATACTTTCTGATAGAATTCTTGGATGGTTAGTGTCCCTTGTGTTAGCGCAGTCATCTGATATTCTAAGGTGCTAAGATCGCGCTTATCACCATAGTGGTTTGTCAAACAGCGAGAGATAGCTGTCCAATTTAATGGCGTGTTATAAGATTCTAATACTACGTCTGCATTCCCTACAATTTTGTTTCTTATGACGGTAAGAATACCATAATATCTTGCTGTTCCTTGTACATTTGAGTAAATTTCTATTATCCTATCTACACTTTTTTTCCATGACCCGAATTCTCCAGGTTCTCCCGAGAATTCGCGAAGACTCCTTACAATGTCTGGGATTTTTTCTAGTTCACTAATATTTCCGCTAGTAACTGGTTGGTCAATTTCTATTGCACTTTCTGTATTCTGTGTCAGTTTTTCTTGCACTAATCTGTCAACTAATTGCTTAATATGGTCGTCCAGGTCCCTATTTGCCTGTCTGTCTGTGCTTTGTCTTGGTATGGTTCCAGTATTAATCAGAACGGGTGGTCGTACCAAATTATCAGGGTTAGACATTTTTTTTTTCTTTTTTTTTTTTTTTTAAACTGTTACACTTTTCTTTTCACTTTAAATTTTAGATAATTTGTTTGTAGATTTTTTTTTGATTTCAATTTTAATTATCTTTTATAACTTAATTTAACTTAAACACTATGCTTACATATATATCCACACGAAGCCGGTGAGATGGTCCTTTTTGTTGATAAACTACTACGGGTCTGCAACGGTTCTCTGGCGTGGTTTCCTGCGGACGGACACTACAGGATGCTGAATGGGTTTATAGATGATATTAAGTCGGTGTGGTGCTTATCTAAGCGACGTGCTTTTTAAGGACGATTTACACTTGTTCACTAATAGCTTTTAAATAACTTTACTGGCGTGCTATTGAGGACGTCTTACAGTTTATTTTTGTTATTTTCACACATTCACTACTAGTTTTTATTTTAAACACTGAAATAACTTTACTGACGTGCTATTGAGGACGTCTTACAGTTTATTTTTGTTATTTTCACACGTTCACTTTATATCACTACAACCACGTTGGGCGCCAATTAATTTTTATTAAGTTAAAAAATTTAAAAAAAATATAATTTTTTATTTAAAATTTTCTTTATTAAACTTTATACATGTTTTATCTGAGAAAAGAAACTAAAAACTTAACTTAACAAATTCTATACTTAATTTTATATTATTATTTGTGGTTTTGTTTCCCTCTGCCACCGTTACACGTGCGCTGCAAACAAACTGCTCGATACACTTATTGGGAAATTATTTTACTTTAGCAGACATGCCGTCAGCAGATTTTAATGTAATTATTTTATTTGGAGCGGAAGTTCCCACAATTTGGCAACACAAAAGTGTCAACTGTTGGATTAGCGTTTTCAGTGTACAGGGTGTTAACTTATACAATACTTTTGTACTAAAAATTCATCGACTAGGAATGATTAAGTCTACATATATTTATGAATATAATAATAATCTCTATACAATTTATTGCACTGTTTCCATTCGTAAATCTTTTATTAGGGTATTTACAGATGGAATTATTACATCCCAAGGTGTGTTTACTTGAAAAATAAACAGTTGGGCAAATAGCCAAACGTGATTGTATTTTGGTTATTTAATGTTGATTGCCATAAAACAATGAAAGCATACCTCTACTGCCTGAAGAGGATTTTCAAATTTAAGTCTTTTCCCACAGATTTCAAACTTATTATTTCTAATGTACACATTATTAAAAACAAAAAGTTGTTATACCTTACAGTAGTTTATAGTAAACGATTGTTGGATTTCTCCTTTTGATTGCTGTCGACAATTCGGTAAATTGTACGGTATCAACAACAATGATAAAGCGACACACAGTGCAAAATTTCTTGAGTTTAGCGGAACTTAATTATTTAAACCATGTAAACCAGTTCTATTTGTGATTTTTTTAAATTTTTAATTAAAATTAATGTGTTTTTTTTAAGTCTTTGAGTTGCATTTTTTTTTTTATAGAAATTATGCTAAATTTCGACTGGATTCCCACCACCTTTTTTGTATTTTACAAACTAGCGCACGAACAGGTGCCTTTAAACTGTACAGAGCGTCAGATGTTAGCACTGGTAAGCCTATTTTTTCCAAAACAAAACCAATGATGGCTTCCGATGTCGGTTCTTCCTTCCACTTTTAGAAAATACAGTTATATGAAATTTGCAAAGTCATTCTGGAAAAAGTTTAATTTAAAAGAAGATCGCAAAATATCGCAGAAGATATTTTGTGTTCCCAATAGAGGAAAAACATACCTTTAAAATGTTGT
This sequence comes from Pollenia labialis, assembly GCA_949318255.1. NCBI lineage: Eukaryota > Metazoa > Arthropoda > Insecta > Diptera > Polleniidae > Pollenia > Pollenia labialis. The sequence goes on from OX439140.1 coordinate 71,733,573, forward strand.
GGGTTTTAAGATAGCATTATGCGGTATCACCTTTTAAAGTCTCCAACGAAGTTAAAAAACTAAATTTACTTACTTCTTAAAAATCACTTTTTTAACGAACAAATCACACACGAGTACGAAACGATTTTGCAATTATTTAAATGCCAATAATTGACAATTTTCTCATAAAATAAATTATGTAATAATCATGGCCTACTGCACTGCCGTTTGTATGTACCACTCTATTAACTGAAACAAATCGAAAATCTTTCTGTATGCAAAAAGTATAATTGAATAAAAAATGCAACTTTCAGGTGTATTTTGGAGTTGTTTTGCAGGGTAAATCCCCAAACCGAGTATGAGGTTTTTGAGGTGGGATATTAAGCAACCGCAATAATGAGTAATCTTATGCATTTTATGTATTTAAAAAATTTAATAAAGTTCCGCTAAACTTCCTGAATTTCGCACTGTGCGACGATAGAAACTGAAAATACATTTTAAGAAAAAATTTATTGTTAAATGACGTTTAATGTTAAAAAAAATTACCTTCATCTTTAGCAGCACTAATTAGTTGCAAAATTTCCTGTACTCTTGCATCTTTTAACTTATAAGATTTATTTATTAATTTCTTATAAACATTTTTCCATTCTGAAATATTCTTGGCATTGGGGTATTAAATGTTGAAATCTATTTTAAACTGGAATGCTAAAAATAGTTAATGTTTGAATACATACATACTTAAATTTATATTACTTTCAAGCTCAAAACTCTTTAGATTAGAAAGAATTTTGTATTTAAAGAAATACTCAGCTGTGGTAAAGCCATCAGTCTCTAATTCTTGCTGCCTATAGAGATGACTTTTTTCCATTGAATTAAAATAAAATCCCAATCACTGTGGTTTTCTATTTTCATAACCTCAAAATCTGACTCAAAAATATTTTCTAAATTATCTTCAAAAATACTCCTTTTCGGTCCTTAAATAAAGAAAAAAGTAATAATAATAATTATTATTTGTATATAAGGGTAGGCTTACTTTTTCTCATTTATTTAATTTTTTTTATTGTTCAAAAGAAAACAAAAAAGGGATACCTATTTTGTTTATAATTTCTTATAACATAATCGTTGCAAAAAATATTTAATGAGTCGATTTCCGGTTAATTGATTCTACCGGCTAATCGAATTATAAATAATCAAAGCCCTACTGTAAATAAAAAAGACATGCAGCCAAAAATCAAACAACAAAATAGGTATGTTTGTTTTTTTAAATGTGTTTTCATAGGTAGTAGAGGTCTGCAAGAATAAATAAAAAGCAATTTCAACACACTCATGTGTCGATAACGAAACAAATGAAAAAATAACCAGAGACAAAACAACAAAAACTCATTCTATTCAATCAACTCAAGTCACATGAGTAAATTATTCAAATATAATTTAAATGTAAAATATGTGTACCTACACATTGTGTATGTATGTGTAAGCTCAACTCTTTTAATAAAAGAAGCCACAAGCTTACACAAATATTATGGGAAGGTATTCAAATAAATGTATGCACATTCAATAATTCAAAAATTATTTGAATATATTCTGTAAACTTGCTCTCTCTAACGGGTCATTCCAATGTTTTGTTATTTATGAATGACTCTCAAATTCATTTACAGTAAACAAGTATTTTATTCAATTCATTCATTCTTATTTTTGGATATTTTTTACTCTCTTCTTATCTTTTTGAATGTTTTATAATTGAATAAATGTTGTGCACTTTGGGTAAAGGCAAACAAGTGAGTTATTCAAAGCAGATCTCTAATAGGTACTGTGAACTGAGGCGCAAACAAAAGCACTTGCTTATTGTGTTTTCTTTTGTGTTTGTTATTAGGAAATAATTTTATTTCATGAAGCACAGAATCACATACTTACATACAGAGGTACATTACCTACCAGAGCTGTAAAAAACTGCAATCACGTGATTTAAATAACAGGATTGCGTTATCCTATAAAAAATAAACACACTGTGGTTGCCTTTTGTACAACAGAAAACAAATTTGAATTTTGTTTTTATTTATAACTTTTTCTTTATTGTACGTCTTCGACGATTAATGGAGAAACTAAAACTAACTTTACAATCATAATTGTCTTTCCAAAATTACTTTGTATTTTTCTTGATCTATTGCATTAGCATAATTCTGAGTGGTTTAATAAATTGTCAACTTGCAATTTATTAATCAATTATTTTTTAAAATAATTCTTTTTAAATTTTATGCTGTGACCGGACGTTATTTTTACCTGTAAGTATTTAGTCAAAAACAATTCCCGGAAAATTGTCTGGATAAATGAAAAATGTTTTGACTTAAATTGGAGCGGAAATTACAATTAAAGTATTTATTAAATAATTTCATTTGCCAACAATTCGTGGAATTGTTCAATGTTTTACTTTGTGAACTAAAATGCATTTATTGTTAATTTTGCTGATGCAATAGATTTACAGTTTTATTATTTACTTATTGTTTTTACGAATTCTTCGATTTTCTCAGGTTTTGAATATTTAGCAGGGTTCGTATAAATTATAACTTTTGAAGTTATTTTTGTAAAAAAAAAACAATTTTTTAATTCACTTTAAAAAAATACCACTTTATTGATTCATTATTAAAATTGAACTAAACTTAAGAATTTTATTTTAATCATACAATAACTTAAACTAAATATTATTTGCATGGTAATCAAAAATGACACGCTGTTGTTATTTTGCAATATTGATTATTCGGAATTCTATTGACACGCTCTGTTGTTGTTTGGGCAATACTGCTTACTTGAGAGTTTATTTACCTGTCTGCGTTTATGTCAGCAATTTAATTATTGTGAAATATTTTTGTAATAGGGGCATTCAACGTTTCTTGCGTTAACACCTCCCCTTTTAATTTCGAAAGTCCCGGTCGATCAAAAATATGGAATATTGGAGATTCTTGTTATGCTGGGGTTTTCAGGTTTCCTAGTATCCGATAATTCTGGCATGGATGTATGTATCGATGGGATTGCCTCCAGCGTTGTTGGAATGATTACTGTTTTACCGCTTTTTTTAAATATCTTTGTCTTGGCTAACAAAATGACCATGAATATTATCGATATTAGGGAGAGACTTAGGTTGACTGTAAATCCCTTTTTGTTTCTGTCATCCAGCAGATCTATTATTTCGGTGTTATTTGCTCGTAATTCTTTCACCATTTCTAATGATAGAGTTTCTTCTATATTCTGGTGCAGATACTTAGTTTGTAAGATAGCTGGTAATGGTTGCAATCTTGTTGTTTCAAAAAAATCGTAAGTTCTATTGGCTATTGTCACAGATGTATTGAAGAACTGTACCACATAGGTTCCGGTAAGATTTTGCGGTTCAGTATCAATAAAAATTGTTCCATTGAATTGGTTCAGAAGAATTGTTCCTGGCGCAATTTCTTCTAGGGTGGGGATGCCTCGATTGTCTATTAAGCTGCATTTTGCCACTTTACTTTTAATCAAGTTCGCTAGACACATATCGCTTTCAATATCATCCAAATTATTTCTATTGCATATTGTAATATTATTATAACCTTTGCATTCATTTTTCATACCATACATTACATTATCGCATATTAGGATGTTTTGATATGTTCTTTTGTTCACATATTTTCCTAACTTAATGGGTCTTATTAGCATTTTGTTACATGAATTTAAATGTGTGGTAGGTATACTTAATATATAGATAATAGAATCATGATTAGATGCTATCTTTATTTCAGAAAACTCAAATGCTTGTTCCAAGTTTATAAAAGGTATGGAATCTTTATTTATTATTTGTTTTACGATATCAATTTCTTTAGCTGTTAATAAGAAGGAATTAACTACACCCACTTTTGCCCAATGCATGGCGTGTTGAATGTTAATTAATTCTTCCTTAACACTGTCTAATTTATACTTAAGTATTGTTATTAATTGTTCTTTTACATTTTCACTTTTATTATAATTATTCTTATTGTTAAATGTTTCAATTATACTGTTTGTTATATGAGTTAGTTCATTAATTTTTTCTACTGTTACTTTATTAATAATAGCTTGTTTGTTGTTATTTCTTAATACTTTGTTTGTTTTTTTTGTTAATATTTCGAAATCTTCATGATCGGGGCTTCATGCAAGCCACTTCCATGCGGAGCCTATAAAATCTAGGGATCTTTTTGACCTTGGTTTTAATCTGTCCAGATATGATTGAAGTTCTGTAGCTTCATGATTTAAAAAGGGTTGCAAAAAGTGAGAAGAACTAATATCATGGTTTAGTGTTTCTTGCAGTTTATTTATTAAGTCTTGATATATATTTGTGTCAATGACGTGTATTAATTTAAATGTACCAGTTTGCAATTTTGCTAGTCCGGAGTTCCATGTTACTATTTGTGAATTAGAATAGTCCAAAATTTTCACGTCGGCCGAAACCAGTGTTAGAAATGTCCTGAAAATTAAAGTTTTTCTTCCTTAGTTTTTGATATTATTTTTGTGTATTATTTTTCCTGATTTAGTTAAGATTGTAGTGTTCCTATTTTCTTCGACTATTTCTTTTCTATACGTTTTACTAAGTTTCGTTCCTAATCTTTTATTTTCTTTTACATAAATGGTTTCTCCAGATTCATAAGTTTTGGGTATTGTTTTTTTCTTGTTATGGTAATTCATGTCTTCTACCTGCTTCTGTTGAAGTCTCTTGATAGTATCTAATTTAACCCTCTCTATTTCTTGCGGATTGGTACTTACTCTACCTAAAAAAAATGTTTCTATTGGTTTTTTCTTTATTGTTGAATGTATGGAATTATTATATTCATAGACAGCCCTCTGCAGTAATTCTGCAAATGTTCTGTGTGAGTTTTCGGCTTTTAGACAACGCATTAACTCCGCGATCGTAGAATGAAACCTTTCTATCTGTCCATTCACACTACTGCTATATGGTGGGATCTTAAATACCTTTATTTTATATTCATTTTCTAACATAAAAACGATAGATGTAGAATTGAAGGATTTTTCATTATCCATAACTATTGTTTCTGGTATACCAAAGGAAAGTATAAGTTCTCGTAGTGGTTCTCTAACATCTTCGATGGCTCGGGATCTTAGCATTCTTGTTTGCGCAAATTTGGAAAATTTATCTATAGCAGTTAATATTATTTTTTTCTCTGTGATGAAAATGTCTATGTGTATGATCTGACCAGGATATGATGGTATTGGTGTCTCTTGTAGCGTGATTTTATTAGGGTGCCTATCGTATTTATTCTCCCTACACACTTTACATAATTTAGTGATCTTTTTTATCTTAGAATGCATTTGGGGAAAATAGAATTTTGTTATAAGTTGTGTTTTATTTTCTATACTATTTCTATGTGCCCTATTATGTTCTTTTATTATCTCACTTTCCTGTTCTTCTTCGTTTTTTAGATCTGTTACAATGGTTCGAGTATATTTTGCTCTATATTGTGTAAAATTATCTCTATAAATCTCCTGCAATTTTCCCAAGATGTCTTCAGAAGTTTTTATGCAATTTGTCACGGAGGGATTCAAGTATTTTTTTAGGAGTTGAATGAGAGAATCTCCTGTAATGTTGGGTTCATTTATGGTATGCCTATGGTACGTGGGGAATACAATCTCAAAACTGTAGGTTGATTGTGTTTCTTCGTTAGAAATTATTATTTGATTTTTAAAAGCATTGAGTGGTGCGTCTGTAAATTGTATAAGATGATGAGATGAGCTTTCGTCGCTATGCTGAGTGGCAGTTAATGCATTTATTTGAGAGCTCTCCTGCGGAGGTCTTGATAAAGCATCGGCGACAACATTTGTACTACCTGGTTTATACTGTAACTCATAATTGTAATCTTCAAGAAATGCTTTCCATCTTTTCAGTTTGAAATTTGAATTTTTACAACTTAAGGCATATGTTAGTGGAAGGTGATCGGTGTAAATTTTTAATTTTGGAGACCCATATAAATAGTTTCGAAGCGACTTTAATGACCATACAATGGCGAGCATTTCTTTTTCATTGGTAGCATAATGCTCCTCTGTTCTGTTAAGAGTTCTAGACAGAAATACAATTGGCCTATTGTCCTGGGATAGGACGGCTCCGAGAGCGTAATTTGAGGCATCTGTCGTTAGACAAAATTCTTTATTGAAGTTTGGGTACGCCAGCATCACGTCTTCGGAAGCTAATGCCGTTCTCAGTTTATTAAAGGCATCTATAGCGTCCTGACCCATATCTATTGGTATTTTTTTGGAGGTGTGCTTAGACGAACGTCCTGCCTCCCCTCTCAAGAGCATTGTCAGGGGCTTAGCAATTTTGGCGTAGTCCCTGATAAAGCGCCTATAGTAATTTGAAATTCCCAGAAATGATCTTAACTCTTTGAGTGTTTTGGGTCTTGGAAAGTTTAAAATTGCTTCCACTTTCTTTGGGTTAGTTTTTATTCCTTTGTTTGAGATTATAAAACCTAAAAATTCTACTTCTTCCCTTAAAAATTCGCATTTGTCCAATTGGACTTTCATTTTTGCACGTTCTAAGGTTTTAAATATAGTATCTAAATTTTCATAGTGTTTCTTTTCGTTTTCTGCGAATATAATTATGTCATCCATATAAACGAAGCATATTTTTCCAATATACTCCCTCAAAATGTCATCTAATGTACGTTGGAATATGGATGGTGCGTTTTTCAGTCCGAAAGGGAGTCGCGTAAACTCGTACTTGCCGTTATTTACCGAAAACGCTGTTTTTTGCCTGTCTGTTTCTTTGAGTGGTATTTGGTGGAAACCACTTTTAAGGTCTAATACCGAAAAGAACTTATTTTGACCAAGTTGCGGGAGTACGTCATTTATTTCTGGAATTGGGTATCGATCCGGTGTTGTTTGTTCATTTAGTTTTCTGTAGTCAATTACTATCCTAAATTTCTTTTGTCCCGATGCGTCGGCTTTCTTTGGAACTATCCAAATAGGGGAATTGTAGGGCGATTTAGAAGGCCGAATAATCCCTTGTTGCAAGAGCTCCTGTATTTGTTTTTCTACCTCTTCTTTTAAATGCATAGGGTATGGGTAATAACGAGAATATATTGGTTCATCTGTCTTTGTATGAATTTCAGCCACCACAGCCGAAGTATATGTTAAGCTTTCATCTGGTTCACTAAAAAGTGATCTGTTTCTTAAAATGATTCCCTGTAAGTTGTCTTTCTGTTCTTTAGTCAAGTGTTCCGTTCTAATGTCTATATTGTTCACTGAATGAAATGTTTTTTGTTTTATTCTTACTTTTAATTTGCCGTTAATTATCATATAATTTCCTGCTGAATAAATTACTGCCGACAGTTCTTTAAGGCTGTCGTTTCCTAAAATACCATGAAAAGACTTAAGTGTTGGTAGTAAGAAAAATTTTAATTTTTTTGTATGATCGTCGAATAGAGTTATAAAAGTGTGTTCAGTAATTTTAGTATGTCCGCCTACTGAGTTGGCGAAGAATGGTTCTTGATTTGGTACAGGATTCTGTACTAGACTTGGCTGAATATAGTTCTTGTTTGATCCAGTGTCGATTAAAAAATTTAAAATCTGTCCGGTTTTCGTCCTGCATTCAATATAAGGCAAGGACGAGTTCGTTAGTCTAAAAAAATGGATGCCAGCGAAATCGTTAACTTCTACTTGATTTGAAGGTTCTGGTTCGTTTGCGTTCTCACAAACTGATTTTCCATCTTTAAGCACAGATGAAGTGCCTGTGGCAGGTCTTTTGGTTCTTTCATACCTAGATGTAAGGACATATTTCCTCTAAGGCCTCTAATAAAGGTGTCTAAGGCTTTATCTCGATATGTTTGTGTCAGTAAATCGAGTGCCTCTCTTCCTATATCCATGCAGGATAATTTGTTCATGATCAAGGAAAGGTGAGAATATACCTGTTGGTAAAATTCCTGAATCTTATTGTTGCCTTGCACTAGAGTACTCATTTGGTACTCCAATGTTGTAAGGTCTCTTTTGTCTACGTAATGTAACGCAAGACATTTTGTAATGCTTTCCCAGTTTAGGGGTGTATTATAAGATTCTAGCGCAGCGTCTGCACTACCACAATCTTGTTTCGGATAGTGGTTAAAATGGCGTAATATTTGGGCGTTCCTTTCATGTTTTCATAAATTGTAAGTATCCTGTCCACGCTCTTTTTCCAAGAGCTAAACTCGGAAGGGTTTCCGGAGAACTCCCTTAAGCTCCGGACAACGTCAGAGACTTTGTCCAAGTCTGTCAAATTGTTCCTGAATCTTTCTTCTATCACTTGGTCTTCACCACCTATATTTATATTTGGATCTAAAAATCGTCTGAATGCCAATTCGCACTGATGTGCGCAGATTCTAGCTATTCTATCGTCCTCATTTTCCCTATTTCCCTCAACTACAGGTACCGCGTTTGGAAGATTTGCGTTGTTAAGGACTGCAGGCCTGATCAAATTGCTTGGATTTGACATGATTCCTTAAAATTAAATCTTTGTTCCTATTGAGAAAATGTCTATTTTTACACCAATTTTATTTATTATAGTTATGTATTTCTTTTCCTTTTTACTATCGTTCTCTAAGGATCACAATAATAATTCTCATCAATAACTTCACTTTCTAATTAGGTAAAATAATTTTTTGTAGGATTTTCTGATTAATTTATCTATAATTTTCGAACAATTGTTTTATGATCTTTTCGAATCGTCGCTATTTTCGAAATTAAATTTTTGTTAAAGGTGTTTAATTAACTTGTTTAGAATTTCCCGAAATAAATATTTATTGCTTTAAGAGCCTCAAATAATTCACTGCTTTTTTTTCTTTTTTAAATTTCAAATATTTTGATTAATAAATTTTTATTGCATTTAAAGCTTTAAGTAATTCACTTTTAAATTTTTCAATTCTATTTTCTAAATTTTTCACTTCTTATAAAAATAAAAATATCTTACATGACTAATCTTACAATCATCCTTGTGAAGTTGGTAGAAGGTAGTTTGTCCTTTTCTTGAATATACTGGGGTTACCGTACTACACTGACTTCCTCACTCCAAACGTCCTTATTTGGCAGATGATTATATTTATTACAGCCTGTGGGGTGTTGATTTTTAAAACTTCTTCTGCAGCCTATAGGGTGTCTTTTAGATGAAGCTTTTTTTGTTGTACAGCCTGTGGGGTGTTTTTGTTGTTGGAGTCTCCTTCTGTTACAGCCTATGGGGTGTTTACTTAGATGGAGATCCTTTAACGTTGGGCGCCAATTATAACTTTGGAAGTTATTTTTGTAAAAAAAAACAATTTTTTAATTCACTTTAAAAAAATACCACTTTATTGATTCATTATTAAAATTGAACTAAACTTAAGAATTTTATTTTAATCATACAATAACTTAAACTAAATATTATTTGCATGGTAATCAAAAATGACACGCTGTTGTTATTTTGCAATATTGATTATTCGGAATTCTATTGACACGCTCTGTTGTTGTTTGGGCAATACTGCTTACTTGAGAGTTTATTTACCTGTCTGCGTTTATGTCAGCAATTTAATTATTGTGAAATATTTTTGTAATAGGGGCATTCAACGTTTCTTGCGTTAACATATATAAGTTAATTTTATATTTTATTAATTGTTATAAAAAAAATTGTTTTTATTGATATTTTATTATCAACTTAAGACTAAAAATTACAAAATTGTTTTTCTTAAACGTAACTTATTTTTCTATGCACTGAAATTGTTGTCTCAACGTTTTCCCACGAGTTGAAGAATTATTTGGTGGCGCGTGTGCAACGTCAGCAAGACGGACAAGACGGAATTGTTCATAATGTTGATGTTGAAATATTAGACGTATGCAGCAAAACAGAATTTGATGTGAAAATATTTTATGTGTTACAGAAATTAATGTAAAAATATTTAATGTGTTAACTTATATAACTCGTGTGGTGTTCTGTAATTTTTTATGTATACTGGATAATTGTCTTTTAATCTTAACTTTTGTTCATAGAAATTGTTAACGGTTATACCTTAGTAAAAACAATCCCCTTTTTCTAAACATATATAACATGGCAAACATCAATTAAGACGGAAAATCAATTAAGAACAAGAGAAGAACAACAGCATCGTTATTGTGAAGTTTGAGACTAAGTTCATGGAGCCAATTACAATGGAATTTATGGCCCATTTTCTATGTAGCAATATGACAAAAATTGAGTTTACCACAAAAAGAATACCGCAATAAAAAAGGCAAAAGTGCAAGACTGAGAAATTGCAAATAACATGATATGACTCTTGTGAAAACTTGAAAAAAGATCCATTTTTCTTTTTATGGGTAGCCATTAAGACTTTGTAGTACTTGAACCTAAGACAGTTTTTGCATGATACCTGTCTTCCTTTTTTCTCACATGTCATTTCCTCAGGGTCTCCATCCAATCTTAGTATTTCGAGGCAACTGTCTCTTTCGTTTCCTGAGGTCATTATCACTTCCTTCCCACCATTTTCAAAGACGATCCCATCCGCATCCATTGAGCAGTCGAGAGAACCCTGAAAGCAGTCGGTCATGGAATTCATTTGCTTTATGGACACCACTGGATTCGTCATGATGTTTAGGAGAAATACTAGTTTCGCAATTCTATTAAGTGTTTGGATGCTCATGATTTTTTGATTGAAAGGGATGCTTCTGCTGCAATAAAATACCTTCCGTTTCTATTCCGAAAATTTCACTATACTCAGAGCAGATATTTGTTAGTAGTTTTTTAAATTGTTGTGGAAAATTTTTCTGTAATTTCTGTATTATCAATGACTGCCTATCCTTGTTGGTGTTAGATTTATTTGTTTATATCGTATTCTGAAATTTTTTCCGTTCTTACATTTTTTTGCTTTATTGTTGAATTCCAATCATTAGTATTTAGAATTCTAATATAAGCATTGTCAGTTTTTACCAGGGTATTTGCTATAAATACACCCGGTATAATTTGCTGATTTGGTACCAGTAGCTCCTTTTCGAGAGTGGAAATGTTTATTTTTCTTACTATTTCCGATCTTGCTGGTAAAACCATTTCATTATTATTATTTGTTAGTGGTATTTTTATACCTTGCGAAATATTTAAAGGTCTAAGAATAAGGAAATCATAATCAACATTAAAATCTAATATGCAATTTATTTTTTTCATAAAATCCATGCCAATGATTCCATCACACGGAATTGGGAAATTATTAGGTACCACATGAAATACATGAGGTATGAGAAATTTTTGAGATCTTAATTCAAAAATTTTAGTACCTAATGAGCTAATCTTTCCCTTTCCTATTTCACTTCTTTGTGTTGTTATTTTATTTCTATTTATTTCATTCAATTCAAAATATTTCGTTTTTATTAAGGATATATCTGCGCCTGTGTCTACAAGTAGGGTAATTTGTGTTTCCGTCCTATTAATGTGAACATTTATAAAGAAACAAAAGTTAAGGTTAAGATTGTATACTCTGCTGTTTACTGAGATGTTCCTAGGGGTCGATTCGGGTTTTCCGAATCAGTTTAATTTTCCATAGTGTTAATATAGTTCCTATTTCTACGGTTATTACCGTTATAAGTTTGTCTGTTCCGGTTTCGATTATTATTATTATTTCTAGTGTTTCTTTTAACATTATTGTAACTATAACCCATGTTCCGAGAGTTATTATATTTACCACGGTAATTTCCATTTTTGCCACGGTAGTTGTTATAGTTGGGTCTTTGCCCATAATATAAAACTGTGTTGATTCAGTACTGCTATTCACAAATTTGTCTTTCACAAGTTATGTCTTTTGACACATTTTTCCAGAAGAAATATCGTTTGATTTACTCAATGGTTCTATATACACCACAGTGTCCTCCCCGTATTGGGTCAGCGTGATATTTCAGCATTATTTCAAGAATTGCCTGGGCATTCTTATTATCTATTTGGGTCACCTCATTTAGTAGCGCTACTTTTATGTTATTCAATATATTATTGCCCATATTTTTAAAATTATCAATAGAGATAATTTTGAAAATTTTCTCAGTAGGCGCCAATTGTAAATTATTTATATTAAGTTTACCGGCCACTTTTACAAGCCTAGGGAAAAATTGTCCTAAATCAAATTTCCCATTAGTAAATAAATCATCTATATGTATATATGCTAACACAGTTTTTCCGCGTTTAATGTAACATCTTTGTGGAAAAATCTTTAATTTATGATATTTCCTGACTTCAGAGTTATTTAAAGGTACATATATATTGGGCTCATTTTCATTATTTTCAATATTTTTATGCCGATCATTGATTGTATTACTCTTGTTATTGCTATGAACCATTGATCTTGTCGTGACTTTCAGTATTTTATTCATGTCTATGTTCATGTCTTTAAGTTCCCGTATTGTTATGCGTGATAACGCATCTGCTACATGGTTGTCTTTACCCCTAAGATACTCAACAGTGAAATCGTATTCTTCTAAGTCGAAAACAGATAAGACAGTGGTCTATGATCCTACCTAATAAGGAAATGTGTGCCATATACGTATGGTCTGAAATGGGTAATTGCCCAGTCAATTGAAGTTTATTCTTGTTCAATAGTGGACTTATTGCTTTCACCTTTTGTGAAAGCCTTCGAAGCATATGCGATTGGAAGGTGTTTTCCTTCATATTCCTGGGTGAGAACAGCACCACAAGCTTGTTTGCTTGCGTCTGTTGTAATGCAGAATTCTTTTCTTTAGAGCCTTTTTCAAATACTAAAATGCATAATTACACTCATTTGTCCATTCGAATTTTGCACCTTTCCTTGATAGCTTTGTTAAGTGTCTGGAGTAATCAGAAAATTTTTTAATAAATCGTCTATAATAGTTTCTTGGGGACCACCCATATTGGAGAATTATAAGGACTGCTGGAAGGTCTAATTATATTCTGAGATTTCTTCCTCCACAACAGAGCGCATATTTGCTGGGTATGGATAACTTTTACTATAAATAGGATCATTAGTGCTCGTTCTGATTTCAACTCTAATAGTGGTGGTGACCATTTCTCCGGCTTCAAGGGGACCAAATAAAGGGCTGTATTTATTAGTTAGAGTTTCCAATTTATGAGCCACCTCTTTTGGAAAGTTCTGTGATAAAAAATTTACCTCTTTAGAAAATTTTTCCCTTAAAGGAAGGACTACGCCCGTGTTTAAGGTAAGAGTATTATTTTCCCTATTAATAATGGCGCCTAGCGACTTAAGAGTGTCGTCCCCTATTATACCATCAGGAAGTACGTAAAACGTTATATTGTTTTCAATTCCCACTGATTCGAAAAATTTACCTTGTACCTTCTGATATATTTTAATTAGTCCCCCGGCTGTTCTCACGAGGAATGGTTTCTTAAGTTGGGTGCCTGATTCACACAAATGGGAACCAGCGAAATTTGTATTCGCCCCAGTGTCAATAAGAAACTTTAGTGGCACCCCGTGTTTAGTTATTATTTTTAGGTAAGGAACGCTGGAAGGGAGGCCCCCGTCATAAAATTTACTTCTGGAGAAATTTCATCGTTGCCTTGTGTTTCATAACACTTATTACCTGTATATTCGGAAGGAACATGGTGTTCTACATAGGTGTTAAACAGCTTTTGCTGTTTGAAAGGGTTTCGGAAATTATCTGAACTTTGTTCTCTCTTAAATCCTGTAGGCCTGTTCATGTAATTCACTACTCGTGATTGCATAGACCTGTCGACTTCCATTTTTTCAGCCGGTTTTGGTCCTTGTGGCCTTGGCGGCAATGGTTTATAATCGGTGGAATGATTATTGGAATTGAAAGTGTTAAATCTTTTTGGGATACTGTTAAACGGACGAGGTGGTAACCGAGGTAATTTGATTTGGGACAACAGGGTGAATGTTAGTGTTCCTTAAAGTCAGGTTTTGAATCTCTAGGCACATGACATAGGCTTTCGGCAGAGTCTTGGGTTTTTGGACAATTTAAAGTTTAGAGAGTTCACCATTTAAGCCACGTATAAAGACGTCCAAAGCCCTATTTCTGTAAGTTTCCACCAGGGCATCAATAGTTTCCTTGGAATAATTTTCTGTTTTTATTTTGTTTATTATCAGGGAGAATTAATGGTTTACAGATGCGTAGAACTCATCAACTTTTAGGTTTCTTTGCATTTGTTTGCTCAATTGGTGCTCGAGGGTCCTAACGTCCCTTTTATCTGCATAATGCAGCGAAAGACACTCCTTAATTTTGATCCAATCTGGATCGAATCGGTTTTGAACGAACTATTTCATAGTCGTCCAAAATAGACTCCACACTGTGTAGCCAGGACACGTACTGTGTTGGATTGCCATCGAATGGCTGAAGTTCTTTGACACGGTCTGGGAGTTGAGATATCTCCTTTAACCACATTTCGGTCCGGGGAGCGCAAGGTGGCATTTGAAGAGATTCGAGTGAAGGTGGTGGACTCTCAATACTCCTAATCCTACTTTCTAGAGCCTTTACCTGGCTTAGCGCCGAGTTAATGGCTCCAGTCATTTCAAGCACTTGTTTCTTTAGCGCCTCCATTTTTGAGTTTTTTTTTATATAAAATTAGTTTTTCACTTACTAACGACTGACTGACTACTTTACTGAGTTTTACAAGGTTCAACGCACAATGGTTCCAAGATAGTGAAAAAATTTAAAAAAATGTAATTCTTCTTTTTTTTATTATGTATTTTAATATTAAGGGAGAAAAGGTATCCGAGCACTTACCTGGTCTATCCAATTCTTGCTTTAAAAAATGTTTTCGGTTTACAATTATATATTTAAATTTAATTTACGTACACGATTACCGCGATGTACATCTGTTTATTGTTCCTAAAATGGAAACAAATTTAATTAGAATTTCGTTCTTTACTTTTACTTTTGTTTTAACTTGGCTCGCGATGTTTGATTTTAGTAAAAAAATGGAACACTGTATTTTGCACATAAATGTTATATCAATTATTCTATATGAATATTTTCTACTTCTTAAGTCTATTTCGAAATCGCTTACACTTTCCACTTAATTTTTAAGCTTTCATTTGCACTTTAGTTAGCTTTTGTGCTACTGGAAATTCTATTTATCATTTATTATTTCTATTTCATTTTTATCTTAAAATAAAATTTATTTATCATTTATTTTCCTTTTTTTATCTTTAAATCTTCTTTGTTATTTATTCTTAATTTTTTAATTTATTAAGTTACAATGCTCTTAAAATAAAATTTATTTAGCATATTTATTTCTTTCTCAATAAAATAAAATTTATTTGGCATATTATATTTTTTTCTCCTTTTTTTTATTTATTTTATTTTATTTAGGTTATTGTGCTCTAAAAAAATAATTATTTATTATTTTTTCCTAAGAAATCCTTTGGATGGAGGATCGTGTAGTCGTGTTTCGAAGGCTAACGCCACCGTACTAAGGCACGATTTTTCTCACCCTGCAAACCTTCCCACTGTGACCCTCATTACCAGGCCAAAGTAAAACTTATTAAGTAGTGTAGGTTCTTATGTTGACTACAACTTACAGGAGAGCCCTTACTTAGCCTTCTGTAATGAAACGGTGTCGCGAAGGAGTGTTGTACATTTTTCCAAAAGGATTAACAAGTTAATTTATTATCGTGTAACGGAAAAAAATTTTCATATTATCTAATTATTGTTCGGTTATAGCCATGGAGGTAGGATCGCGTTATCCTTTTTCGAACAGAGCTAACGCTAAGTCGTACTAAGGCACGATTGGTTCTCACCCGGTGAACCTTGACAACCTTTGCTTTATTATCAGGAAAAAGATTTAGCTCGTCCCCACTCAGTAGTGCGGGTTCTTATGTTAACCGCAACTTGCGAAGATATGTGAGCGTTATTTAGCCCTCTGTAATCTCGCAATTAAGCGAAAAGCGTTCGAAGGAAGGTTACACGTTTTACCAGAGGACTCTTTTATTTCTTTATATAGTGACAGAAAATTTGTAACGCACTGGAGGGCCTGGTGTTCAGGATCGCAGCAAGCTGAAGCCATGGGCTTCATATTGGTCAATTTAATTAGTTATAGCACTTTTCAAAAAACAACCAGAGGACTCTTTTATTTCTTTATATAGTGACAAAAAAATCTTGTATGCACTAGAGGGCCTGGAGTTCAGGATCGCAGCACGCTGAAGCCATGGGCTTCATATTGGTCACTTCAATTAGTTATAGCACTTTTCAAAAAACAATAAAACAATTTTTCGAGCTCCTTTTTTTAGAAAAGGAAATACTCTATTTTCTTTAATCAGAATACTTTTCCCATTACTGACTTATATTTCTCACATTTCACATTTATTACAATTATTCACATTAATTTTATCCTTCTTTCCATTACAATTATTCACATTAATTTCAACTTTCTTTCAATACATTTTCACTTATATTTTTGTTTCATTAATTTAATTAATACTTTTTTTAATTTTTTTATTTTTTTTTTAATTTGTTTATTAATTTGCAATATTGGGAAAATGAACAGAACTATAATAAACACTAGTTAGTAATTATAGATATTTACAAATATACACAGTCTCTTTTCAGAGCTCTCGAGTATAATATATGTACAATAATTTTATATTTTTAAATAGATATTTGTCAATGACGTTTTTACTTCAAATGAAGAATATAAGTTAATAATAATGCCAGTACTATGTACTGTTTTCACGATTCACTATGGAATGGTTTTATTTCTTTTTTCAAACTTAGAGTTAACTTAAAATTAAATTACAAAAATGCTTACAAAGCTTTTGTTAAAATTAATAAATTTTAGTGTCTTGGCCAATCAGCATTTTCAGCATATTGCATCTAATGTAATATGATCTGAATGTTTGCAATTTCGCAACATAAAATTTATAGCAAATTAGCCAATCACAAACTTAAAGTTAACTTGAAATTAAATTACAAAAATGCTTACAAAGCTTTTGTTAAAATTAATAAATTTTAGTGTATTGGCCAATCAGCATTTTCAGCATATTCCATCTAATGCAATATGATCTGAATGT
Organism: Pollenia labialis; assembly: GCA_949318255.1. Lineage (NCBI taxonomy): Eukaryota > Metazoa > Arthropoda > Insecta > Diptera > Polleniidae > Pollenia > Pollenia labialis. The sequence goes on from OX439140.1 coordinate 71,750,555, forward strand.
TTGCAATTTCGCAACATAAAATTTATAGCAAATTAGCCAATCACATAGGAGACGGATCGGGTGAGTTTTAGAGTAAGGGGATTCACTTATAAGTATGTTAGTACCTAAATACATTAAGGGTATTACTTAAATATTGCGTTGTTAACTCCTCCCCCTTTCAAATGTCGAGACGTCCCTGTTTCGACTTTATTTCCTTTATAATATCTTCCACATTTACCATTGTCTGCCGTCTGCACCTCATTTGAAGATGGTAAGTTACCCATGTAACGAAAGGTACCAATATAATTAATGATGCTAGAGCGATTTTGTGGGCGAATGTATCATTTTTAAGTCTTTCTATATATCCTGTGTTTTCGAGATTCAATTTGTGGATATATGGAAGTGTTATTAATTGTTCATGGCCGGTCTTTTTTAAATTCAGAGTTTTTTGTGGATGCGGTATCAAATTTCTCATTGGTTCTGGGGTTTTTTGGTACAGCGTACCGTTTATGGTTACATTGTTGGTGAATACGACTACCAGGGTTCCATTTACTTTAATTGTATCTTCCTCGAATATATTGGTTTCATAAACATTATTTAATAGTATAAGTCCATTTGTGACCCATTGTATCGGCGGTACGTTTTCCGCTGACTGTGTGGAGCAGGATGCTGAATTATTGTTCAAGAGCTGTGAAAGGCAATTATCAGTGGTTTCACGGCAAATTTTTGATGTTCCGATATTTGTGCAGCTTGTTATTGGGAGGGTGTAATCAGGGCACTTCGAAGCTTGATTTATTTCTAATCTTATGATCGAGTTGTTATGAATTACGGGAAATACTTTGAAATACTCACAAAAATTAGTAAAGATAGGATATTTAATTACATAGTAAATTAATGAATTATTTTGAATGACAGAAACATTACTGACTCTTAGTCTATCATTTATACTTATGGGTACGACTCTTGATTCAAATTTCTTTTCGAGATAAACATTATCGAGAATAGCTGGATGGATTATATTTTCTTTTGCCAAAATTATTGAGAGTGCAAGGTTATCAAGAAACGAAATTATTTCTCCATTTCGCATAGCCAGCAATTCAAACATAACTAAGTCATCCTCCTTAATAGCGTTACTACCCCCATAATTCTGCATAGTATTTACCCTCTCGGTCAATTCATTTATTCTGTCTTGCATAGCCGAGTTCACTACCGCTTGTCTGTCGTTGTTTTGTATCAGTAGATCCTCACGAGTTGTGAGCAGTTCCATGTCATTATGGTCCGGGGTACCGGCGATAAACTTCAATGCGGATCCTAAAAAGTCGAGTGATCTGGCGGATCGTCTGTTTACTTGGCTCTTGCATCGGACAGTTGGTCAATGATGCCCTCGCTTTCCCTCATAGCGAGTTCGTACTCGGTTAGGTTTGTTTGGTGTATTAGGTAGTCATGGTATTTATAAGTCGCGACTTGGCCGTCGGTTACCGCCATAAAATATGTGTCCGAGTAGTCGATAATTTTTGATATCGCGTGCGGTACCAGTGTAAGTAGCAATCTATATTAAGGGATAAAAACAAAAAAAAACAAAGGATTGAGAAATTGAAAAAAAACGGGGGAATGGGATAAATACAAAGATGACTATCTCAAGTTGCTTTTATGAACTTTCCTTCCATCTATAAGCACTGTGGTCCCTAAGTCCTGTTGAATAATGCCCTGTACAAAAAATTTATCGAATTTGTTACCGAGTCGTCTGTTCCTTTTCACGAAAACGATTTCCCCGGGTTGGTATTTCCTCGTCATTGCATCCTTATTATGTCTTTCTAGTGTCTTGTGTTGCGCTGCGGCCAGGCGTTCTTTAACCTCTGCCATGGCGGTCTCTGTAAATTCATTTAAAATATCCAATGGTTTTTTTCCCGTCACAGAGTGCACAGTGTTGTTATATTTAATGGTAGATAGTAATATTAACTCAGTGGTCTCATCTATATTTTGCTGTGCTTTTATGCACCGCGCTATCTCCAATAACGTGGAATGTAATCTTTCCACCTGTCCATTACTCTTACTATGCATAGGAGGGATAAAGAATTGTTCGGTTTTAAAGTGATCTCGGATGAATGTGCTTACTGCTGAGGATTTGAATGATTTCTCGTTATCCGATATTATTACTTTTACTTCTCTGTATCTATTCATAATTTGAAACAATGCTGTTTTAATATCCGTACTAGATCTGGAAGCTATTGGGATAACGATCGCGAATTTTGAGAATTTATCTATGCAAGTCAGGAAATGCTGTTTATCAGTTATTATAATGTCGATGTGCAGTACCTCACCCGGGTAACAAGGGATAGGTGTTTCGGCTAATTCGACTTTTTGCGGTTTTCTCTGGTACTTGTTCTCCTTACATATCCGGCAGTTCGCTATAATATACTTAAGCCTTTTCTTAATGCCAAGGAAATAATATTCATCAATAATTTGTTGGAAATTTTCCTGAAGAGGCCTATGAGCTCGATTGTGTTCATTGGTGACTATTTCCAATTGGTCATCTTCTCTAATTACATCCATTACGAACCTTTCGGTATGAATGAATCGGGTAGACGGAAATCGGGAGACCAGTTGGTTTTGGAAATCAGCTAATGTCGAAAGATCACAGTGGATAGCGTTAGTACCGGTTGAATCGATTCTATCTGTCAGGAGTTCCAAAAGCTCATCAACTGTAACGTAGGTTATTGTATGCCTAATAAATCGCTGAAACAGTATTTTCCTTTGTTCGATCGTCGTATCTCCTTTGGAGATCAAAAACTGAATCTTAAATTGATTTACTGGGAATTTAATAGATCTGATCACCTTCGTTGACGAGACCTCACTGTGTACAGTTTCAGAGTCACTGTCAGACATTTGGTTCACATACTGCCTTGACAATGCATCTGCTACTATATTCTCCTTCCCGGGTTTATAAAAAAACTTGGGCGCATATTCTTCGATAAAGGCCCTCCATCTCTTCATTTTAGAGTTGGGGTTTTTATCAGACATGGCGAATGTTAGCGGTTGATGATCCGTGAATATATGGATTCCGCTGATACCATACAGGAAGTGCCTAAGGTTTTTAAGGGCCCATACAATAGCGAGTAACTCTTTCGTTAGTCGCGTAATTTGCCTCCGTTGCTGAAAGGGTTCGAGATATCATTGTAATAGGTCTTCCATCTTAGGATAAAACCGCGCCAAGAGCGACGGCAGAAGCATCGGTTGTAAGCTCAAATACTTTGCTATAGTCTGGGTACGCTAATAAGACGTCATCCGAAGCCAGGATCGTTTTTAATTTCTCAAACGCTGAAAGGGCCTCTTCGTCAAGTGTTATCTTTATATTCTTGGAGTTTCTCGAGGCTACATGGCCGTTTTCGCCTCGCAAATATTTTGTTAGAGGCTTCGCGATTCGCGCATAATCTCTAACGAATTTCCGGTAGTATCCGGATAATCCTAAAAATGATCTGAGCGACTTCAAGTTTTGGGGTGTTCTGAATTCGGTTATCGACTTTACCTTTTCGGGACACGTCTTAATACCATTTCTTGTCACGATAAATCCGAGGAATTCTACTTCCGATTTGAAAAACTTTGACTTCACCGTTGAAACTCTCATACCTGCTTTCTCTAATTTTCCCAAAATGTTGTTAATATGTAGAAGGTGGGTACGTTCGTCTGGAGAATGGATTATGATGTCGTCCATGTAAACTTGACATGTTTTGCCTATTTCTTCGCGTAGTATATCGTCTATGGCCCTTTGGAATATGCTGGGCGCGTTTTTGAGACCAAATGGTAATCTGCAAAACTCATATTTACCATTGTTAACGCCAAATGCAGTCTTCGGCCTGTCTCTCTCTGCGAGTTTAATTTGATGAAACCCGGATTTTAAATCGAGTGTAGAGAAGTATTCCGACTTTCCTAGGTTTGCCAGGATGACGGATATATCCGGCATTGGGTATCTATCTTCTATGGTATGCTTGTTTAATTTCCTGAAATCGATGACCAATCTATGATTCTGCTGACCCTTCTCATCCGTTCCTTTCTTCTCCACCACATGTATTGGTGAGTTATAGGGAGATGATGATTTCTGGATAATGCCATCCCTGAGAAGTGATTCGATTTCTCCGTTAACAAAGTTTGCCATTGAGACTGGGTATGGGTACGATCTCGTGTAGATAGCGTCGTTGGATAGCGTTTTAATTTTTGCCTCCACTGTTGTATTGTATGGCAGCGCTCTATTTGGGTCAGCAAACGCCCTTTTATTTGACATTAGAACTTCGTCAAACTGATCGCGTATAGTTGAAGGTATCTCTTCTCTGTCCATGGATATGAAATTCACCTGCTCCATCTTCTTACTAGGGTTAATGTCGCCTTTTTTATATTTCAATACATTATTCCGTACATCTATTATTGCATTAATTTCCCTCAAAAATTCGCATCCTATAATGCCGTTGAAGGTTTTCAGGGATGGGAGTATGTAGAAAGTGCTTGCGTATCCGAAAATGGCAATACCGCATCTTCTCTTTATTGGGTTGGATCCATTTATGGAGTTGACATTAAATGGATGGTCCAGCTGAGAAACTCCTACTAGAAAATCAAGGTCCTGAATGAAATTGCGTGTTGTTCCGGTATCTATAAGTAGTTTTAACTCCTTACCTCCAATTGTCTTTTTGATAAAGGGTAAGGAGGGTTTTATTCTAAAAAATTTAGCTCTTCGATGGTCAGATCGTCCTCTTTGGTTGCTGATGAAAGTTCTGACTCAAATAAAGAATCGTTATCGTCCTCGTAGTCAGACAGTCCATCTGACTCTATATAGTTTACTCTGTGCGTTTTTGCCTCTGGAGCAATTTTTCCAGAATCCTCGTATTTTCGTTTATTAATTGTTAATTGAGATGGTCGGTTTTTATCGTATGCCGTGGTGCGTCTAAAGACAGATGATCCTGGGTCTACCTCCATTGGTGAAGCTTGTTCCATTTTAGCACTCTTGTTCACATCCTGTTTCGTGCTTGAATGACGTGGTCTGTAAGCAGGGTGGGAGGCGGATGGATAGCCCGAATCTTTTCGCTGCGCTCTATTAGTTTTTAAGAGATCACCTGTGGCGTATATTTTAGCGAATTCCTGGCGGCGTTGGTTTGCCTCCAGATCCTGTGCAGTTGCCAAAGCTGTTGGTAAGTCGCTGGGTTTTGCTGAAAACATGATATCGCTCAGTGGATGACGTAGGCCTGAAATGAAAACACGAAGCGCGTTGTCTCTTGCACGCTCGTTCAAGACTGCTATAATATCTTCGCTGTTTGAGTAACTCATTTTATTCTTGTTAATTATTAGCGTCAAGTGTTGATCCACCTTGTCATAGAATTCTACTATAGATAAAGTTCCCTGTCTGAGGATACTAATTTCATTCTCCAATGACTGCAATGAACGTTTGTCGGCATAAACTTGATCTAGTCTCGATATTATAGCGCTGAAATTAAGCACGGTGTTGTAGGATGACAGCTTCGCGTTAGCTGCTCCAGTAATTTTGTTTCGGAAGATGCCCATGGCGATGTAGAAGTTTTCTGTTCCTTCCGTATAGTATTCCATGGCAAAATGTGCAGCTTCGCGCCATGCTGGGTAGGTTCCGCTTTCTCCTTTAAATTCCGGTAAAGACTTTATCAAGTCTAGTGAACTTCCTCTTCTAATGCGGTTAACCGTCACTGGTTCGTACGTTTCTACGCGTGGGGTCATGTTCTGGAACTGTTGCGTCAATTCCCTGATCTGATCCCGCAACCCTGTAGTAAGTGCCTCCACGGAAGCGCTTACTATGTCCACTATTTGTTCCTTGGACATACTCATTTTCGACGAGTAAGGATAAGGAGAGGAGAAAAAAAAATGTGTAGACTCTTCCAAAAAAAAAGAATTTATTCCCAAAAATTTAAACAGAATTGACTCGATGGCCCTAGTAAATTTCCCACAAACAAAAAATTACAAAGATTCAAGTAGAAACAACGTTTAAAGAAGATGACGTAGACTTTATTTAAAACAATTAAAACGAAATCGATTTTACATCCATAAAAATAGAAAAACATTCACAGAAAATATCACAAACTTTTATTCTGGCAACTAGAGATCAATGCACCTCGAAAAGAATTCAAAATAAGAGACGTACTTACATTAACTGCATATTTTACTATAAAGGGTGTATACTGCCTCTTTTAATCTGTGGTCATCTAGTGGTACTGTTGTCCTTAAATGTATGGCTGCCCAGGTAAAATTCGTTACCTGGTGACTTTGAACGCTGTCCAGGCAAAATTTGTTACCTGTCGTCTTATGATTCCGCGCAGTTTTTTTGATTACTTTAGATTCTTTATTTTGTTGAATTTTAGAGTTTTTTCGTCAATTTCTTTTCAATTATTTTCTTTCGCTTTTTTCAGAAATACTTATTAGAGTTCTTTTTTCTAAAAAAATGTATCACTCTTTTGATTTTCTTTAAAAAGTTTTTGTAAATCCAAATACTTTTTATTAACGTAGTTCTGCTCTTTTATTTTTAAATTTTATAAGAGTTCCTAAAAACTTTATTGTATTATTTTTTATCAACGTAGTTTTCCTCTTTTATTATTATTTTTTTTTTACAAAAAGATTTTTACAAGAGTTCTTAATAACTTTATTCTATTATTTTTATTAGCGTAGTTTTCCTCTTTTATTTTTTACAAAAATTTTAATAAGAGTTTTTGATAGCTTTATTTTTTTACGTAGTTTTCCTCTTTTATTTTTTTACAAAAATTGTCATAAGAGTTTTTAATAACTTTATTTTTTTATTAACGTATTTTTCTCTTTTATTTTTTTACAAAAATTTTAACAACAGTTTTTAATAATTTAATACACTTTTTTTCGTAGTTTTCCTCTTTTTATTTTTTTACAAAAATTTTAACAAGAGTTTAATACACTTTTTTCCCCGTTGGGCGCCAGTTAATAATAATGCCAGTACTATGTACTGTTTTCACGATTCACTATGGAATGAATTTATTTCTTTTTTCAAACTTAGAGTTAACTTAAAATTAAATTACAAAAATGCTTACAAAGCTTTTGTTAAAATTAATAAATTTTAGTGTCTTGGCCAATCAGCATTTTCAGCATATTGCATCTAATGTAATATGATCTGAATGTTTGCAATTTCGCAACATAAAATTTATAGCAAATTAGCCAATCACAAACTTAAAGTTAACTTGAAATTAAATTACAAATATGCTTACAAAGCTTTTGTTAAAATTAATAAATTTTAGTGTATTGGCCAATCAGCATTTTCAGCATATTGCATCTAATGTAACATGATCTGAATGTTTGCAATTTCGCAACATAAAATTTATAGCAAATTAGCCAATCACATAGGAGACGGATCGGGTGAGTTTTAGAGTAAGGGGATTCACTTATAAGTATGTTAGTACCTAAATACATTAAGGGTATTACTTAAATATTGCGTTGTTAACTTATACAAGTTTTCTATTTTCTTTTATATTTGAATAGAAAACATTTATTTTATTAAAAAGGATTTTGATATTTGTATTTATTTTTTCTTTGGTATTTTTATAAACCGTTTCGATTTGATGGTTTTCTAGAACTGATTTTTTATTCTGTTCTTTACATATTCTTAGCTTAAACTTATGAACTATTTCTGCATGATCAGCACAACGATCATGGATGATGAAATTCCATTGATCGTTGGGCAATCAACAAATGTACAGAAAACGAAATCAATACTTCTGTAAACAATTTCATGAATCATTGTTAACAAAATCATTGGTTCTTCTTGTGCAATTGGTTCTTCTTGGGTGGCATATATAACTCGCCCTCCCTTAGAATTCGAGTCTCTTCGAATTAGTTTAAATAAGAAATCTTTCTTGTAAATCACAAGCAAGGTCACAATGCAAGTAAGTAACCCATAAATTGCATAAAAGTTGTAATTTATGTTTTGTTTTAAATATACCTCATTACTGGTATCAAGATTAATCATTTGTGGTACATCTAATAGTTCGGTTTCGTGTTCTGGTATTACATTAAAGTGTGGGATTACAATATTCATTTTAGTTTCATATCTTCTTAAAAAATAATCACCTATTTGAATTCCACATTTTTCAGTTCTTACAAAATAACTTCCATTTAAAAAATACGTGAAATTATTACAAAAATCACGAAATAGGTTCACTTTCTATCATCACATATCCTGCTTCCGATTCAATTTTTGTAATTTCCACCGTGCCCACTGCGGTTGATAATATTAAAAGGAACAAAGCCCCGATCATCTAAAAAGAGGACATATACAAAAATTACGTGAGAACAAACTTTTACGATTATCTGATTAGTATTTTTTTTTTTTTTTTTTTTTCATCTAATAACCTTTAAAGGTCGTTTTATTTGTGCAATATCGATGCGTTTCATTCTTATAGGATTATATTTATTATATCTTTTAGCAGTTTTATGTCTTTGGCCCTGTATGTTCTTTACATACATATTATCAGGGTTATTGTTCGGTACAGGTTCCCTCGTGAGATTAAGTCTTTGAATAGCTTTTTGCTTTCTAGAGTTCATTTGCAAGGCAATCTTTGAAAAATCTAAATTCGAACGGTTAATAAAATTCATAGGCTTAATTCCTATGGTAGAATGGATAGAATTATTATAATATCCTATAGCTCTAATGACCAACTCCTCTATACTCATATTCTCGTTGCTTCTTTTGATTATTCTAATATGCTCTAAAAGCGTAGAGTGTAACCTCTCAACATCTGAATTTCCTGTGTGTGAATTTGGTGTGGAAAAGTGGGCATTAATGTTCCTCTCTGAACAAAATAATTTTATATATGTGTTATTAAATTCATTATCTAAAATCAGTGTTTCTGGCTTTCCCAAATAAGAAATTCTCTCATCCAACTTAGTTTTGATTGCGCACATATTAATCGCTGAGCCTATGAGCGGAACACAATTTAGTAAATCTGTCAATGGTAGTCAAAATATAATTTTTGTGAACATGAAATATGTCGGCATGCACAATCTGGTTTGGTTTATTGGGTGTCTCAGTAAAATTGAAATATTTTCTGAAGGGTTTTCTATCGTACTTATTTTCAGCACACAACTGACAATTATTTATATATTTATTTATATATTTTACTAAGTTCGGATAAAAATACTTAAACTTTAATTCTTCGAAATTTTCAACTACCCCTCTATGATTGGTCTCGATATGATTATTTTCAATCACTTGCAACAATCTTTCCACGTTTTCAACGTCTACTGCCAATTTCGTGCATTTTATAAATTTTAAATTACTATCATTCGAAAAAAGTTGGATTTATTTATTTTGGACAATATTATATTCTGAGTCACCCAATTCAGAATAAATTCCCACTGTACCTTTGTTCAATTCTCTTCTAAAAATGTCATTTAAATAATGATCATTTGGCAAATCATTCCTCTCGATATAAATTATTTTATATTTATTGTACAATATTTCTGTTTCTTTCTCTTTTTGATTTAAGATTCTTACTTGCTTTCTATATTTATTAACAACTGTCTCACTTATGAGAAAATGTTCATTCAAATCTTCATTGGCACTATGAACAGTGCTCATATCACTGTTTGTAAGCTCAAACAGCGATTTAATATCTAAATTTTCTTCATCTTCCACATTAGGTTTTGGAATTCTGCTTAAGAAGTCGGCAACTTTATTATCCTTACCCTTTAAATATTCTACATCAAACTCAAATTCTCCCAACATTATTTTCCAACGAATTATTCTGGAATTTGGCTCTTTCAAAGAATATAACCATTTCAATGGTTGATGGTCAGTTCTCACCAAAAATTTTCTCCCATACAAATATGGTCTAAAGTACTTTACGCTCCAGACAATGGCCAGTAATTCTTTCTCCAAGGTGTGATAATTTCTTTCGGCACTATTTAGAGTACGACTGGCATTAGAAATAGGTCTACCTTTCTGACTCAGGACAGCACCAATAGCTATATCGCTGGCATCAGTAGTCAGAACGAATTCTTTATCAAATTCTGGGTAGGCTAGAACAGGGTATGTTGTGAGCAGAGTTTTTAATTTATCAAAGGAGTCTATGTATTCCTGATCTCGCATATTTATATGAGTACTTTTCCTAAGATATTTTATCATTGGGTTGGCTATTGTTGAATAATTTTTTATAAATTTCCTGTAAAAGCCAGTTAATCCCAAAAATGATTTAATCTGTTTGACACTTCCCGGTAATTTAAAATTTTTAATAGCTTTTATCTTTTCCGGGTTCGGAGTGATACCATCAGGAGTTATAATATAGAATATTTAGATTCTCCATCAAAAACAGGCAAGCTTCTTGCCTCACGCAAGCAGTTAGTAAGACCCAATTGTGCCATAATAATTATGTATTTTCTTTTTATAATAAATGTAAAAATTAAAATTTTTTTTTTTTTCACTTCTAATCAAGGATAAAGAAATTGAGAGGTGATTACTTACAGATAAAAGAATTATCAACATCCACCTTACAAAGAGTGTAAATGTCTTAAAAAAAATAATTTTATATAGAGAGAAAAAACTTTATTAATTTGAATTTCAACCACACAACAAAACAAAATTTCTTTTCTTTATTCTTTACAAAAAATAAAAAAAATTTCCTTTTATTCTTTATTGAATATTTACGAAGATGTTCTAAATCTCAAAACAATGTTTACAGAACATATGCTTACTTTCCTTTATATTATCTGCTGACAACTCCAACTCCAAAATCTAAAACAGGATTTTTTTTCAGGTTGTTGTAGTCTTCCTTCAGTTGTTTAATATGTGTCCTTAGAGTATATGTAATTGATTGACTGATGTCCAATAGAATTCACAAATTTTGTTGGTTGTATTTTTTTTGTTAACATCTACTTTTTCACACAATCCTTTTTATATAATTTTTTTTTCCAGCATCTACTCGATTTTTAATCTTGAGTATTTTCATTAAATTGAGTTCTAGATGTTTTCAATAACTTTTACTGGATGAAATTGTTATTAAATTTATTTTTATTTTATTTCACGTGCCCTATTTTTTACTTAGGGTCCTGTCACGGTCGCCAGTTTTCTATTTTCTTTTATATTTGAATTAAAAACATTTATTTTATTAAAAAGGATTTTGATATTTTTATTTATTTTTTCTTTGGTATTTTTATAAACCGTTTCGATTTGATGGTTTTCTAGAACTGAATTTTTATTCTGTTCTTTACATATTCTTAGCTTAAACTTATGAACTATTTCTGCATGATCAGCACAACGATCATGGATGATGAAATTCCATTGATCAACAAATGTACAGAAAACGAAATCAATACTTCTGTAAACAATTTCATGAATCATTGTTTACAAAATCATTGGTTCTTCTTGTGCAATTGGTTCTTCTTGGGAGGCATATATAACTTACATATCTGTGGCATTTTGACAAAACATCTTAAGTCAAATTCAAAAAGTTGAAAAAAATGTTGTTAATCATACGAATTTTCATTCAAAAAACATTTTTGTTTACATTTTTAAAATTTTGTATTATAAACGAAATTTTCCTTAATTTTTGGTTTTTTATTATTTGATAAAAATTAGTTTTTCTGCGAGTTTTTTCAAAAGCTTTTTTGCTATCTTATCACGACTTAAGATGTTTTGTCAAAATGCCACAGATATGTTTTGTTTTGTGGCCGTGTAAGTGTCATTGTTGTAAAGTGGTTGTTTTAAAAATGAACTACTATATAAAAATTATATCTGGATAAATGTATTTTTAATTCACGTATTGCAGAGAGTTTTTGACAGTATTGAAAGCTAACGGAAACAAAAATATCAGAATAAGTAAGAAACAATTTATACTCCAGGAAATCATTATATGTTTAAAGTGCATTATTTACTTATTCATTTGACACGAAATAAAAATGCAATAAATTTTAAATTACACAATTCTGTAAAATATTACTTTCATTTTTTATTATCATATAATATCGCACATTTATTTATTTGCTATTCAGTCATAATCTGATCCATCATATTGAGTATCGTTCGACTAAAAGGATTCAGTATCTGAATGATCATTATAGAAATAATCTAGACTCGGAATGGCCACTTTTCGTTAGTTATAAAGAGAATAACTTTTTAAAATAAATTGAAGGGTCATAAATAATTCATATTTATCTTTATACAGTTTATTATTCAATAAAAGCAATCCAAAATCGACGTCGGAAATGATTGTTGATTCCACTGGTATATTTTGTTTATGTTTTCGAGATCCGCCTCTCTTTAAAGTTTCACATAAATATTTATCAAATATTATACATTTATCGTTGTGTGTTTTCCAGAATTTTCGAGCCAAGGTATCAGTTATTAAATCGATTTCGAAACATATACAAATTTCTTCATCACTAATGTTAATTATACTACTTCACCAATACATAAAACATTGATCGATGTAACTGCGGGACCACAAGCCAAATTTAGGCGGCGGTATTTTTTCAAATTCTATTTGCCAATAATGTGCAATCATTTCTATATCTGCAAATGAACCAATCTGAATTTAAACATATACATATATTCACAACGTAAATCTTCGTACAAGCGGCGAATGTACATTTCTATAGCGTTAATCATTGGCACATTTTCTATATATTCCACCAGTTGTAAAGTTGTTTTTGTGTATTTACAAATGTCTGGTGTATAATGACGAGTAATTTTATAGTAATCAATGATTTTTACTTTTCTGAAGTCTAAAAATATACATTTCCCACTTCCATTGTTCCGTATTTAAACAAACTAGTTCGGCTTTAAATTAATAATAAAAACATATTTTCTTCCAAAATTTTATTTTAGGCAAATTTTTTTTATATTCTTAAGGTACGGTCACATATGGCAAACATTTGTCAAAAAATATCAAATATTTGTTTGCCCTAATCTGACCACAAAATATTTTTGAGGGGCAAACAGAAAAACAGCTGATTTTGGGCAAACAAAATCATTTGCTAGCAAATAAAAATGCTCCTAATGTGACCATTTAACGTCAAATATTTTCCTCGATTTTAGGCAAATAAATATTTGTTCTTACAAAAATTTTGTAAGAACAAACAGCGGCAAATAAAAAAGCTTTAAAATAAAAATTATTGAATAAAATTGAAAAAATTAAATAATTTTTTAATTACGAAAAAACTTATTTATGTAAAACAATTTGTCCTGTGTTGTATTTTTAGCAAAGAGTTGCGCGGTAAGTAGGTTTCAAAATACATTTTTCTTAAGTAAGTAGGTAATTTATTTAATATGGGTATAAAATATGAGCTAATGTTACGAATTATGCATTGCAAGAATGGCGTATCTATACATAAATAAATAAATTTTCGAGAGTGTGCCAGTTTGGGGTCAGTGGACAATCATGGACCCGCCAAAATAAAATTATATAATGAATTTAAGATTTAAATAAAACTTATTAGTGGCGAATAATTTACCGACATCGACATCTTTATGAGATTTTTTCGTCGTGAAGTGATTGTAGCAAATGACCTAGAACAAATTCTCGTCCTACCAAGACAACATTTTCAAGCTATTATAGAAATTATTGCCAAAACCAACATTTATAAGATTATTATGACATTAAAAGCTATTTACAGAAGGGGTATTTGTATAAGAGCTATGGCAAAATATGGATGGATTACAATAACATTTGTCTGTGGGCACAAAACTTTTCTCCAAAAATAAGTTTTTATGAGCAACAAAGATACGCGAAAATTGCAGAAATAGCGATCATTTTTCATATTACAAACCAGCCATAAAATTGATTAAAAGTCCCTAAAACTATAACCCAATAAAAAAATTTATAATTTTTCGAAGCAATAATGGTACATTTAAAAAAATAAGCGCAAGATATACAGAAATGCAGTAAAATAAGTGAAAGAACTCTCAACAACTTTTATAAAAAAAAATAACATTTCAAGTGCTACGGCATTCCCTTACCACGAAGCAGGTTTGTAAGGGAGAATACTAAAAAATAACTGTATCAAAACATTCAGTGTTTAAGGCCGATCGTTACATACAACAATTTTTATATGCGCTGAATAATGCGCTTTATGTGTCAAACATGTATTGCTTCAAAGTGGGAACTCGCCATATAAAATTCATGTCTTCCGTCAGCGCAATGGTAAGCGAAACGCTTATGTTTCTCCCTTACAAACCTGCTTCGTTGGAAGCTCCTTATTTTATTGGGAAGGAATGGCAAAAATTCGATAAAAGTGGCTAAATTAGCGGAAATTTGCAAAAATTTGCTAATAGCGGCATGATAGCAAAGTTTAATATGTATTTATTAAAAATCGTTAAAGCTGTAAAGAATCAGAGAAAACAATTGCATCTATCGCGAACATTCACGAAAAATTGCAAACCCAAAAATTTATTTGAAATTGCCAAATCGGTTAAAAAACAAAATGTCGGAAAAAAATTACAAAAGTAGCGAAAATTCGCGAAAATTTTTAATATTTCAAACAACCCATAAAATTGATTAAAAGGCCCCCAAACTAAAAGGAGTGGTAAAAATTCTGTAAATATTGCTAAATCAGGGGAAATTTGCAAAAATTTGCAATACTTGTGTGAAAATACGTATTGTTTTCATTATATAACAAACATTTTAAACTAAAAACCAATATTATGTTTTTTTGCTAAAAATGTTCTCACATATACATATGTACATAAGAATTATAGTCGATTCGTTTTACTTTCACTAACCCCTTTGCCACTCTAATTAAAAACGAATAAAAACATGTGGAGGTGAATTGTGGAACACAAAAAATGCTGCAGTAATCCACTTTCCAGTGAATTCGGATTCTAGAACACACCCAATTATCTCAAAAATTGCGACATGTACTTTGAAAATAAGGTTTACATCTACAGCTAGCCGGACGGATGGACATTGTTATATCGATTTAGAAAAGGATGCTGACAAAAATAAAAATGTTGGCCGCAAGTTCGTCGAAGCAGTTTGGATTGAAATTCAGCACTTTTGGTTTAGTAGGAAAAGAGTTATGGAGCGAAATGGAAAACAACCTCTTGAAAAAATCAATATCTATTTACAAAAACTAACGTAAATTGGTGGCGGAATGCACCTTTTATCGATAAATTTTGCACAAACTCAATTTATATGCCTAGAAATCATATAACTGAATTTCGTGAAGATCGGTCTATAATTTACAATAGATCCACTCTCTAAGACACTTTATTGCTTGCGTCTAAAACCGTAACAAATAATACTTTAGTTTCATAATGTATGTTAGTTTAGTTGTATAAGGCTGGAAATTACTTTGCCAAATTGCCTTATCCCTTTATTTGTTATCTTAATCCTCTTTTATTTTTAAAACTGCTGTTCTCGCTCTTCTGTACCATAAAACCACAAAAGTTTCCATATTTTGCATAAAAATGTTAATTTTTAGTTTAAATAAAAAGTAATTTTATTTATTTAATTTATATTTTTGACAATTTGATCAAATATTTATTTTTAGGCAAATATTTTTATATGTGAACACTGGGCAAACATGTTTTCCCATTTTTTATTTGAAGGTATTTTATATCTATTTGAACAAACAAAAATGGGCAAATAAATGTGCGTAGTGTGACCAGCAAATAAAATTTTTATTTTTTTTAACAAATTTTAAAAAAATGCCGGCAAACAAAATTTGAAAAATGTTTGCCATATGTGACCGTACCTTTAGCCCCATGCTTACATTAACACACAGTAATGCTCTGCTGTTTTTCTCTTGCTCTTTCTCGCTCTCTATACTTCAAAAACAATTAACCACATAAACGTCCTACGACACTTTAGATCGCTAGATAGTGACGGTTTCCACAAATCATCTAACGGTTGTGCACACTGCAAAAGATCAATAGAAGATGATTGGGAGAAAAGCTCAGGAGATGCATTACCATAATAATTACAAGTAACATCATCTACTTTTTCATTTTCCATTCGGGACGTTAATTTAACACACATATGAATATCGCTTTCACCAGTTACAGAAGGAGTGGATATGTAAGACTCACCAACACACGTATTAGAACATGAATTATCAACAGCAATGTCAAGGGGAACAGTCCGTACAATACTCAAAAGATGAGGATTTATTTGGAGTAATTTTAAGTGGTAGTAGTTTGTTCTTTAAATATTTCGAACCAATAATGGATATTATGAACTGCAGTTGATGTTCGTCGTAGCTGTTGTATACTAGAAGAATTTTTTACAGTCGAAATTAATAAAAATAATCACCACTTTTATCTTAAGGATGCCCATGTTGGTCTTGATTATTTCTAAAGTACGTTCGTATTCTGTTGTGCTTATTATGTGTAGTATTTTGATGTAGTGTCCAACGATTTTGATCTCTCCTGTTTTGATGGTTTGGGCCCTGATGGTTAGGACAATTGTTATCATCGTTATGATCCATTTAATCATCTAAAAAAATATTTATTTAATTGTTGCTCTGATTTTGGGGTTATTTTTATCTTGAAATTTCTTAGTAGGTCTAACATGAGTTTTGTAATATTTATGTCCAGTTCCTATCGTCTGTATGTGGGCATCGTCTATTTTTTCTGCACTAACATTCCTATACTTTCTGTGGTTTTTCCCACCTTTTATCTCTAATATAATTTAGTCATCCTTCTAATTCAAAATCTTTCCGGTTTTCGCTTAATTTCCGGGAATAATGATTCAAATTGGAAAGTTGTTGTACTTTCCTTGATGTTGCAATATTAAATCTTTTTACAATTCTAGTTATTGAGGTTCCAGTAATTTCAGACATTGGACGTATTGAATCATCAGTATTAGCAACACGTGCCAAATGAGTCATAACATTGGCCACATCAGCAAATCTTTCTACTATAGATGTATTCATATAGTCTATAGCAGCATGGATAGCACTATCAACTAACAACTTGTTCTTGACATCCATAGTTCTCAACATTGAGCTAGTTGCTCCTCGTAAAGAGTAAATCTTAGCTGATTGCTCACCCAGCTTCAAAGTAAATTCGTGGACTGTATTTGATGCTTTAACAGTATTTATCCAGAAATATGAAGCCACATGACTTGCTGTAGCATCCTTTTCCGATGCAGCATATGGGTCGTCATTACCATTCTCATCCTTGGGATGCTGGTCACTTAAAACCCTCCGAGCAAAAGCTTTGATGCTTCAGATATTCAAAAAGGAGCTAATTGCAGACTCTGGTTTCTTTCCTGCAGACAAGCATAAAGCTTCGCGGGATAAGCTAGGAAATTATAAAAAAAAAAATAAAGGCATTACTTCAACTCCAGAGTCTGGCAACATGCCCTTTGGCCAATCCAATTCAACCAGTACATATTTTGTAAATACTAAATTGAATATTTGAAAACAAATTAACCTTAATTAGTCGTAGTCGATGAATACCTACAGTATGTACACACTACAATATAAATGGTTTAAAATGAACAATAATAAAGAAATATAATAGGAAAAACATAAAGGATTTAAAATGAACAATAATAAAAAGTTTAAGTAAAAGTAGAATTATATTTCAATGATTTATAGATTGTTAAATTTATTTTTATTATTATAAATGCTAAAATCTATAGTATTGTTAATTAAATTAATTAAACTATGTTTATATGGACTTGGGCTTCTTTTGTAGAGCGCCTGTATCCCTTTCAGGTTGGTAAGATGCTGCTCCTTCAATTCCTTCATCAGCATCTGAAATCAATTCATCAGACAATTCTTGTATTATTCTGATTTGTTCTCAAGATCTAGGATATCTAGCTAATGTTTTCATCTTTTTAGCTACAGAGATCAATTCATGGTCTCTGTTGAACTAAGTTACGAAAAATCATTAAAATATTTGTTATCAGCGATCATTTGATACGTCTTTTATAGTTAAAGTTAAACGATAATTATAGTAACATTCTGTAGGATGCCGACACATACAACAATTTGTCATTGGGTAATTTTCAAATTTTCTGTTGGATAATGAAGTTGCACAACGTATACATATTTTATGGTTACAATCAATCAATCGTATCCATTCCATAGTTGGATGATTGTCTACTAGACATATAGTACACATTGAGGAAGTCTCTAGTTGATTTTTAGGAGTATTTATTAAATATTTTTCAACGGATAATATTTATCTGTAAATATATCTTTACATGTTAAGTTAATATTTCTGGAGGTAAACGATACTTGTTGTTTTTTGTATTTATAAATGATATCGGAAAGTACCAGACATTCCATAAATTTGTTCACTACATAAAATTTTTTCGGCATTTTATTGTTCCTAATGTGGCTATATAAATTCACCAAAGTCATATGGGTAGAGTAGACGTTTCATCCACGTCAGTACTATAAGTTTTATTCCAATCTTCCACTAATAATCATTTCCATCCTGCGATATAGAATTTGCCGACGTATTTCATCTGCATCAACACTATTGTCCGTTGAATCTATAATTCTCCTGTTGCCTTCTCTTGCGATTTCACCACCACCACCACCATTACTCGTACGTTGTCCAAAGAGCCATCCCCTTATTATTTCACTTTCATTTAAACTAATTTCGAGTTGGCTGGTACTACTATTATAATTCGGTGAAGTAATACTTGGCAATCCTTCTTCTTCGAGTTGGCTGGAACTACCATTCTCATTATTTGGTGGAGTAATACTTGGCAATACTTCTTCTTCGAGTTGGCTGGTACTATTATTCCCATCATTCGGTGAAGTAAAACTTGGCACTCCTTCTTCTTCGAGTTGGCTGGTACTATCAATCTCATTATTTGGTGGAGTAATACTTGGCAATACTTCTTTTTCGAGTTGGCTGGTACTACTATTCTCATTATTTGGTGGAGTAATACTTAGAAATCCTTCTTCTTTGAGTTGGCTGGTACTACTATTCTCATCATTCGGTGAGGTAATACTTGGCAATCCTTCTTCTTCGAGTTGGCTGGTACTACCATTCTCATTATTTGGTGGAGTAATACTTGGCAATACTTCTTCTTCGAGTTGGCTGGTACTACTATTCTCGGTGAAGTAATACTTGGCACTCCTTCTTCTTCGAGTTGTCTGGTACTTCTATTCTCATCATTCGGTGAAGTAATACTTGGTAATCCTTCTTCTTCGAGTTGGCTGGTACTACTATTATCATTATTTGGTGGAGAAATACTTGGCAATACTTCTTCTTCGAGTTGGCTGGTACTACTATTCTCATCATTCGGTGAAGTAATACTTGGCACTCCTTCTTCTTCGAGTTGTCTGGTACTTCTATTCTCATCATTCGGTGAAGTAATACTTGGTAATCCTTCTTCTTCGAGTTGGCTGGTACTACTATTATCATTATTTGGTGGAGTAATACTTGGCAGTCCTTCTTCTTCGAGATGGCTGGTACTACTATTCTCATCATTCGGTTAAGTAATACTTGGCAATCCTTCTTCTTCGAGTTGGCTGGTACTACCATTATCATCATTTGGTGGAGTAATACTTGGCAATCCTTCTTCTGGTCGATTATCAAAATTCTGTACATAGCTCGTACGCAGCTTTATTTCTGATAACGAGTTGGAATTTGAGGAATTCAAAAACATTTGTCCGCGATACTATCCTCTAGCAACCAAACTTACAATTAAGATTTCATGAAAGTTGTTGTACTTTCCTTGATGTTGCAATATTAAATCTTTTTACAATTCTAGTTATTGAGGTTCCAGTAATTTCAGACATTGGACGTATTGAATCATCAGTATTAGCAACACGTGCCAAATGAGTCATAACATTGGCCACATCAGCAAATCTTTCTACTATAGATGTATTCATATAGTCTATAGCAGCATGGATAGCTCTGTCAACAGCAACTTGTTCTTGACATCCATAGTTCTCAACATTGAGAAATCTTAGCTGATTGCTCACCCAGCTTCAAAGTAAATTCGTGGAGTGTTTTTGTTGCTTTAACAGTATTTATCCAGAAATTTGAAGCCACATGAGTGGCTGTAGCATCCTTTTCCGATGCAGCATATGGGTCATCATGACCATTCTCATCCTTGGGATGCTGGTCACTTAAACCCTCTGAGCAAAAGCTTTGATGCTTCAGATAAAGGCATTACTTCAACTCCAGAGTCTGGCAACATGCCCTTTGGCCAATCCAATTCAACCAGTACATATTTTGTAAATACTAAATTAAATATTTGAAAACAAATTAACCTTAATTAGTCGTAGTCGATGAATACCTACAGTTTGTATACACTACAAATTAAATGGTTTAAAATGAACAATAATAAAGAATTATAATAGTGAATACATAAAGGATTTAAAATTAACAAAAATAAAAAGTTTAAGTAAAAGTAGAATTATATTTCAATGATTTATAGATTGTAAAATTTATTTTTATTATTATAAATGCTTAAATCTATAGTATTGTTAATTTTTGATTAATTAAACTATGTAAATGTTTATATGGACTTGGGTTTCTTTTGTAGAGCGCCTGTATACCTTTCAGGTTGGTAAGATGCTGCTCCTTCAATTCCTTCATCAGCATCTGAAATCAATTCATCAGACACTGCTTGTATTGTTCTGGTCTGTTCTCGAGACCTAGGATATCTAGCTAATGTTTTCATCTTTTTAGCTACAGAGATCAATTCATGGTCTCTGTTGAACTAAGTTACGAAAAATCATTAAAATATTTGTTATCAGCGACCATTTGATACGTCTTTTATAGTTAAAGTTTGTCTCGATACGATAATTATAGTAACATTCTTTTAGGATGCCGACACATACAACAATTTGTCATTGGGTAATTTTCAAATTTTCTGTTGGATAATGAAGTTGCACAACGTATACATATTTTATGGTTACAATCAATCAATCGTACCCATTCCATAGTTGGATGATTGTCTACTAGACATATAGTACACATTGAGGAAGTCTCTAGTTGATTTTTAGGAGTATATGTTAAATCTTTTTCAATTAGCAACGGATAATACTTATCTGTTAATATAAGTTAAATTACACAGTACAACACATGATTTGCCAACTCAATTCTGTGAACTGTATGTGAAATTAGACCCAAAAAGAAGAATTTCTGCATCATTCGTTTTGTCTTCTTACCTGCGATTTGAAGTTAGTATCGATTTGAAGTTAGTACTATCGTATAGGGGAATTTATCACGTTTTAGGCCCTGTTGTTTGACATAGCTCGACAACCACTAGCCCAATTTAGTTGTAATAAATTTAAAAAAATTAAGAATTACAATTCCCTTAATCTGTTCATATATTGTTTTCCTATACAAGTAACACTTTCGAAGTTAAAAATGAATGTATGAAGGGAAAAAATTATTTTTTGCCTAAAAATTTAAATTTTTTTTTTAAAAATACATAAAAAATCCAAAATGGAAAAAAGTTTCAAGACAAAGATCATAAAAATCGATGCACGCGTTTCGCTTTTATTCGCAATTGAGTAAATGTATGAATTTCAAAAAACATTGACACCTTTTTCATGATTCTGAGAATTAAAAAAAAAGGAAGAAACAAAAGGTTATTTGATTTTTATGATTGCGGTAATAAATGTACGTGGACAATTAAACGGAAAGTGGACCTTTTTTTTATTTTTTGGGTTTTTCCAGTGGCTACCTATATGATTTTTTTACAGAAATTGCACCCACATTTAAGGGTGGTCATTATTTGGAAAGTTTTGCACAGTTTGAAACGTAGAAGTGCTGAATCAGGTATATAGCCAGCCGCCCTTAAAATATGCGCCCATTTATAAGTACCTGGCAGTAAAATATTCAAAAATACGTAGTATTTATAGGTGTGCATTGATCGATTTTAGGCATTCAGCCAGTGCCGACGAACGCGAACAGTAAAAGTGATTTTTCTCCAGGAAATTGATCATACATTCATTTTTAACTTAGAAAGTGTTACTTGTATAGGAAAACAATATATGAACAGATTAAGGGAATTGTAATTCTTAATTTTTTTAAATTTATTTCAACTAAATTGGGCTAGTGGTTGTCGAGCTATGTCAAACAACAGGGCCTAAAACGTGATAAATTCCCCTATACGATAGTACTAACTTCAAATCGATACTAACTTCAAATCGCAGGTAAGAAGACAAAACGAATGATGCAGAAATTCTTCTTTTTGGGTCTAATTTCACATACAGTTCACAGAATTGAGTTGGCAATCAATTAACTGAAAAATGTTGTACTGTGTTATATTTAATTTATTTATTAAAAAAATATAGAACTTTATTTGTTCACTTTTAAAAAACAACTGATTTATTACTTATTTTAAATTACAAATGAAGCTTAAAGTAGAATATTAAAATTGCATTGTAATCATAATGACACGCGCAGTTAAGGTTTTGCAAATAAGTAAAATAATAGAATTGCATGGTAATCATAATGACACGCGCAGTAAAATGTTTTTGCAACTTCGTAGGTTGTTGGCCTGTTTTAACCGTCTGCTGCATTGTCAGCGTTTTTAATTTGTGGGAAAATTAAGGTAAACTTTTTTTATGTTAACACCTCCCCTCTTAACACCAAGCGTCCTCGATTGGTCAAAAATACGGGATGTTTGAGATTCTCGTTATGCCATTATGACCCTGTTTCCTCTTTTCTGATAAATCGGGCATTGAGGTATGCACTGATGGGACTGCGTTGATTATGGTTGGAGTGATTATCGATTTGCTTTTCCTCTTGCAAGGTTTTATCTTGATCAGCAGTGTAATTATGGATAAAAGCGTGATTGCGCTGAATCCAAAATTTATAGCTATGCTTTTTGTGTGCTTCATGTTTAGTAAGTCAATTGCCTCTGTGTTGTTTGCCCTTAGTTCTTTTACCATTTCCAGGGACAGTGTTTCCTCTATATTTTGGCTCAAGTGCGTAGGTTGTAGAATTGCAGGTAGGGGCTGTACCTGTGTCGGTTCGAAGAATTTATAAGTTTTATTAGTTATAGATATAGATACATTAGTGAATTGCACTACATAAGTCCCATTTACATTTTCTGGTTCGTTGTTAACTAGAATCGTACCATTAAACTGGTTTAGAAGAATTGTACCAGGTGCTATTTCTTCAATAGAGGGTATACCATGATTGTCTATTAAGTTGCAGGTTGCTGGTTTACTTTTAATTAGATTTGCTAAGCAGCTATCGGTTTCCAGGACATTCAAATTGCTTCTGTTGCATACAGTAATATTATTATAAATCTTGCAGTCATTTTTGATACCATACATTACATTGTCACATAATAGAATTTTTTTATACATTATTTTATTTATAAATTTTCCAAATTTTATAGGCCTTACAACAATTTTATAACATGTGTCTACGTCTGTCGTAGGGATACTTAAAATATAAACAATTGAATTATGGTCAGATGCTATTTTTATCTCAGCAAACTCAAATGCTTGCTCTAGATTTACAAATGGAATAGCATCCTCATTAATAACTTGTTTTACAATATTTATTTCATTTGATGTAAGGATAAAGGAATTGACTATGCCTATTTTCGCCCAATGCATGGCGTGTTGGATGTTCATTATTTCTTCTTTTACAGTATTTAGTTTATATTTTAACAATGTTACTAATTGTTCCTTTGTTGAGTTGGTATTACTATTATTTTTTTCAAAGGTTTCTAATAATTTGTTTGTCACGTGTGTTAGTTCTCTAATTTTTTCTATTGTTAATTTGTTAATTACCACTTGTTTATTGTTATTCATCAAAAGTCTGTTGGTTTTTTGTGTTAGGATCTCAAGATCATCATGATCAGGGTTCCCCGCGACCCACTTCCAAGCAGAACCGATAAAATCTAAAGACCTTTTCGTTTTTGGTTTCAATCGGTCTAAGTAGGCTTGCAATTCTGTCAGTTCGTGATTTAGTATAGGGTGGAGGAAATGAGATGGGTTGACGTCTCTGTGTAGGGTTTCCTGGAGATTGCTTATTAATTCTTGATATCCATCTGTATCAATGATATGAATTAATTTGAAGGTTCCCGTTTGCAATTTTGCCATTCCGGAGTTCAGGGTAACTATTTGCGAATTAGAGTAGTCCAATATTTTAATATCGGCCGAAACCAGTGTAAAAAGTAATCTAAAAGATAAGATTAGTTCAGTTCCTGATATTATTTTTGTGTACTTTCTTTCCTGATTCTATTATAACTGTTGTGTTTTTGTTTTCTTTAACTATTTCTTTTTTATATGTTTTGCTGAGTTTTGATCCTAGTCTCCTATTCTCCTTTACAAAGATTGTCTGTCCGGGTTCGTAATTTTTGGGGTTAGTCTTTTTCTTGTTGTGGTAGCTAATGTCTTCTAACTGTTTCTCTGTGAGCCTTTTAATAGTGCTTAATCTAATTTCTTCCAATTCTTGCGGATTAGTTGTGACTCTACCTAAGAAAAATGCGTCAAATGGCTTCCTCTTAGTAGTAGAGTGTATGGAGTTATTATATTCAAGAACAGCCGTGTGTAAGATTTCGGAAAATGTGCTATGAGCATTTTCTGCTTTCATACAGCGCATTATTTCTGAGAGCGTAGAATGAAATCTTTCGATTTGTCCATTTACGCTACTGCTGTATGGGGGTATCTTGAAAATTTTTATCTTAAGCTGATTTTCCAACATAAAAATTATGGAGTTTGAGTTGAATGATTTTTCGTTGTCAATAACAACGATTTTTGGCATACCGAAAGAAAGTAGTATTTCTCTAAGTGGCTCTTTGATGTCCTCGGTAGCTCGAGATCTTAGTATTTTAACTTGAGCTAGTTTGGAAAATTTATCCACAGCAGTCAGAATGGATTTCTTCTCCGTTATGAAAATGTCTATATGTACGATCTGTCCGGGGTACTGTGGAATTGGTGTTTCTTGAATTGTCACCTTGTTGGGATGTCTCTCATACTTATTTTCTTTGCAGATTCTGCAAAGACTAGTAATTTTTTTAATTTTTGAATGCATTTGTGGAAAGTAGAATTTCGTAAGAAGTTGGGTCTTGTTTTCTATGCTGTTTCTATGAGCTCTATTGTGTTCGTCTATTATTTCCTTTTCTTGGTCCTCCTCGCTTTTAAGATCTGTAACTATTTTCCGAGAATACCTAACCCTATACTGTGTAAAATTATCTCTGTAAATTTCTTGCAATTTTCCCAAGATCCCGTCGGTTGTTCTTACACAATTGGTAACAGAAGGATTTAAAAATTTCCTTAAAATCTCAGTGAGATTTTCCGTACTTATATTGGGTTCATTGATGGTGTGCCTATGGTATGTTGGGAATACTATTTCGAACTTGTGGGATGCCTGGCCCTCTTCATTTGTTATAAAAATTTGGTTTTTAAACGCATTTATTGGTGCGTCTGTAAACTGAATCAGGGTTTGCGATGAACTGTCGTCACTATGCTGAGTCGCAGTCAGGGTATTTATCTGAATGTTGTCATTAGATGGTCTAGACAAGGCATCGGCGACTACGTTAGTACAGCCAGGTTTGTATTGAAGCTCATAATTGAAATCTTCGAGGAAAGCTTTCCATCGTTTTAACTTCAAGTTTGAGTTTTTGTTGTTTAGCGTGTAAGTCAGGGGTAAGTGATCTGTATAAATTTTTAGTTTTGTAGAACCGTAAAGATAATTTCTAAGTGATTTTAGCGCCCATACGATGGCAAGAAGCTCTTTTTCGTTTACGGCGTAGTTTTCTTCAGTTTTACTGAGAGTTCTTGATAGAAATGCGATTGGTCTATTGTCCTGAGATAACACTGCACCCACAGCATAGTTTGAAGCGTCTGTCGTTAGGACAAATTCCTTTTTAAAGTCCGGGTAAGCCAACATCACGTCTTCAGATGTTAGTGTAGTTTTCAAAATTTTTAACGCGTCTCTTGCCTCCTGGTTTAGGTCAATCTCTATCCTTTTTGATGCATATTTGGACGTACGTCCTGCCT
The DNA here is from genome assembly GCA_949318255.1 of Pollenia labialis. Classification (NCBI taxonomy): domain Eukaryota; kingdom Metazoa; phylum Arthropoda; class Insecta; order Diptera; family Polleniidae; genus Pollenia; species Pollenia labialis. The sequence continues at coordinate 71,776,448 of OX439140.1, forward strand.
CCCCTCTTAAGAACATTGTCAGGGGCTTCGCAATTTTGGCGTAGTCCCTGATAAAGCGTCTATAGTAATTCGAAAGGCCTAGGAACGATCTAAGATCTTTTAGCGTCCGTGGTGTTGGAAAATTCAGAATTGCCTCGAATTTTTTTGGATTGGTTTTTATACCTTTGTCTGAGATAATAAAGCCTAAGAATTCTACCTCGTTTTTCAAAAACTCTGATTTGTCTAATTGAACTTTCATGTTCGAGGATTTGAGAGTTTTGAAAATTACATCCAGGTTCTTATAGTGTTCCTCCTCATCTTTGGAAAAAATTATGATGTCGTCCATATATACGAAACAGATTCTCCCTATATACTCCCTCAGTATGTCGTCCAATGTTCGCTGAAATATAGAAGGAGCATTTCTTAGTCCAAACGGTAACCGTGTAAATTCATATTTACCGTTGTTAACTGAGAAGGCTGTTTTCTTTCTGTCTGTTTCTCTGAGCGGTATTTGGTGGAACCCGCTTTTAAGATCTATTACGGAGAAAAACTTATTTTGTCCAAGCTGTGGTAAGACATCGTTAATCTCCGGGATCGGGTATTTGTCCGGTACAGTTTGTTCATTTAATTTCCGATAATCAATTACGATTCTGAATTTTTTTAGGCCAGATGCATCGGTCTTTTTGGGTACAATCCAAATTGGTGAGTTATAAGGTGACCTAGAAGGTCGAATTATGCCCTGTCTTAGCAAGTCACTAATTTGTTTTTCTACTTCTTCCTTTAATTGCATTGGATAGGGATAATAGCGAGAATAGATAGGTTCATCGGTTTTTGTCCGAATGTCCGCAACTACAGCTGTTGTATAGGTCAAATTTTCGTCTGGTTCACTAAACAATGATTTATGCTTTTCAATTATGTTTTCTAATTTGTTCTTTTGCTGTTCCGTCAAGTGTGCTGTCCGAATGGTAATGGAATTTACCGATTGTGAAACTTTCTGTTTTATTCTAATTTTAAGTGTTCCGTTTATAAGCATGTTGTCCTCTGCTGAATAGATAATGGCTGATAACTTCTTTAAGCTGTCATTTCCTAAGATCCCGCGAAAGGACTTGAGTGTCGGCAGCAAAAAGAATTTTATCTTATCGGCGTGCTTTCCGAATAAATTTATGAAGGTGTGGTGAGTGATTTTGTTATTTCCGCCCACCGAATTTGCAAAAAAGGGATTTTGGTTTGGCAAGGGATTGCGAACTAAGCACGGTTGTATGTAATTTTTGTTTGAACCGGTGTCAATAAGAAAATTTAAAGTTTGTCCGTCATTCGTCCTACACTCAAAATACGGTAGGGACGAATTCGTTAGTCTAAAAAATGAATATCTGGAAAGTCCTGGGTTTCTAATTGACTTGCGTCCTCAGATATTCCTAGTTGATTTTGTAGGTATTCGTCCATTGTTGGAAGTCTCTCCTCCTCTTCATAGTTCCGTGCCTGATCTTGATAACCTTCGTCGTTAGTTTGTATGTCTTCCTCTGTCTCTAAATGGAAATTTCTTTGCTGTTTGGGAGGGTTTCTAAATTGTTCGGATTGTATGGGGGGCCTTTTCCCAAACATTTGATTGTTCTGGACTGGCCTGTTCATGTAATTGATAGCCCTTGTCCTCATTGAAGCGTCTACGTCCATGGGTTCTTGACGTGGAAGCAGTTGGAGCAGTTGGCCTTGGAGGGGTGAACCTTGAGTTCGGGTAATTTTGTGTCTGTGACATTTGGTTAAAATTATTTTGATAGCCTGTTGGATTTACTGACCTGTACTGATACTGATTAAGCGCAGGTTGAGGCATATAAGCCAATTGAGGGTAGAAGGTTTTCCTGTCTTGATATTGCGGTCTGTTTGGTATTGACTGTAAAGGCTTACTAGAATTGCTCTTGCTAGTCTGATTTTGTACATTCGCAAAGTGCGATCTTGCGAATTGGTTCTCCATTTTCAAGCACAGATGGAGTGCTTGCGGGAGATCTTTTGGTTCTTTCATCCCTAAGTGCAGGGATAAATTGCCCCTTAGCCCTCTGGTGAAGGCATCTAATGCCTTATCCCTGTATGTTTGTGTTAGAAGATCAAGTGCTTCCCTACCTACGTCCATGTAAGACAACTTGTTCATAATCAGAGAAAGGTGGGAGTATACCCGTTGGTAATATTCCTGTATAGTACTATTACCCTGTACTAGAGTGCTCATCTGGTACTCTAGCGTAGTCAGATCTCTCTTGTCGGCGTAGTGTAACGCAAAACATTTCGAGATACTGTCCCAATTTAAGGGTGTCTTGTATGATTCCAGTGCGGCGTCCGCACTACCTGTAATCTTGTTCCTAATTGTATTTAGTATTGCAAAATACTTTGGGGTTCCCTTAGCTGAATCGTATAGCTTGAGAATTCTATCAACGCTCTTCTTCCAGGAGCCGAATTCGGTATAACTACCCGAGAATTCTCTGAGACATTTTACCACGTCAGGGACTTTGTCCAAGTCAGTCAAATTATCTCTATATCTGTCCTCTATTATTTGGTCCTCGCCTGTAATGCCCGCGTTAGGGTTTGTTAAATTTCTAATTGCGATTTGGCATTGTTGTGCACAAATTCGCGCAATTGTCTCTTCTAGATTTTGTATACGGCCTACTTCTGGTGGATTTGGTACATTTAACACTGGGGGCCTGACCAAATTATTTGGGTTAGACATTTTGAAAAATAATAACAACGCTTTTGTGGTTACTCCTGTCAATAATTTTCCTTATGTGGTTTCTTTAATAAATTTACCTCGATAGCAATAGTAACAATGGTAACAAAAAAAAAACTTTGATTTCTTTGAGTTTAAAGTTTTGAATTTTCACATAAAAAATATTTTATTACTTGTGTTTTCTTTAGGATTTTACTACTATCTTTTCTTTTCCACTTTCCTGCTTTATTTCTACTGGAGGGTCCCTTGGGAATCGCAGTCGTAGTTCTACTTTTTATTACAAATTTTGGTATTTTCAAATGATTTTTGTCACTGTATTTCTATTTAATTTCTTGTAGATCGTTTTTTCCTATTTTTTACTTTTGTTAAGTTCACTTATTTAAATAATTATATAACTTAAAAATATGCTTACATTATTACGGCAACCATCGTTATAAAGCTGATAGGGGGTTAATTTTCCTTTTCTTAATGGCAATACTTGGGTAACCTCTTCTATTCCAAGATCTTCATGCAAAATGTCCTTATTTTGCAGATTGTGTAATGTTTTGTGGGGTGAGTTCTTTCAGGATTCTTCCTATTTTAAAGCCTGTTGGGTTTGTTTTTTAGGATTGTCCTTTCTTATTTGCAGCCTATGGGGTGCTATTGGGAATATCCTTTTGTGTAGCCTATTGGGTACGTTTTTAGATTATCCCATGAGATGGGCGCCAGTTAAATTATATTTAATTTATTTATTAAAAAAATATAAAACTTTATTTGTTCACTTTAAAAATACAACTGATTTATTACTTATTTTAAATTACAAATGAAGCTTAAAGTAGAATATTAAAATTGCATTGTAATCATAATGACACGCGCAGTTAAGGTTTTGCAAATAAGTAAAATAATAGAATTGCATGGTAATCATAATGACACGCGCAGTAAAATGTTTTTGCAACTTCGTAGGTTGTTGGCCTGTTTTAACCGTCTGCTGCATTGTCAGCGTTTTTAATTTGTGGGAAAATTAAGGTAAACTTTTTTTATGTTAACATATATTTTAGTTATGGGTTTATGGAAATAAAACTGCTTGCTTTGTTTCGGACTTGATTACGACTGCTTACTTTATTTTAATTCTTTCTTTTTATAAACATTTTTTGCTTACTTTATAATTAATTAATAATAATAAAAACTTTAATAATAAAAACTTATTTTAACCCAATTTGTTTCCATAACTATCTTTTTATAAACGTAATTTGCTTAATCAATAACCCAATTTTAATATCTGTTTATTGTAAAATGTATTTCAATAAGTGCTTAGTGCACAATGCAATAATTTTAGTTATTTGCTTGAATATTCTAGTTAGTTGAACTCTAGTGTATTATTGTTGTTTTAAAAGTGTAAAGTTCTGTGTTAGCAGTATTTTGAGTAATTGGGCTACGCGATTTAAATAACAGGATTGCGTTATCCTATAAAAAATAAACACACTGTGGTTGCCTTTTGTACAAAAGAAAACAAATTTGAATTTTGTTTTTATTTATAACTTTTTCTTTATTGTACGTCTTCGACGATTAATGGAACGGTTAAATTCCATGAAATTAAACCACTCATCTATGTCCGTGGACAGTGGTTCCCGTAATAAGTCATCTTCTACCTCCAATTCCACTTCTTCTGCGGCAGCCTCTCGTAATATTCTTGCTTGGTTTCGCATTTCCTCCAAACTATCTGCCATCGGTATGAAGGCACGGCGTTGCTGCACTCCAGTTTTAAATACACAACCTACCCATTAAGCGTTAAAAATAACACCTGGCAGATCCTCTTCAAGGAAGAACTTCGCATTCATTGACCTAGTATTTCCGAACATTGCCCCTATGATGTGGCAATACGCATGCACCGCCGGATTCATACGGGCTGAAAAGGCGCTTCTGGCCACTAACCCCATATCAACTTGATATGGAAAATAGGAGTTTATTACTCCATCTTCCTCTTCTTGGCATAACATTGCTGCCAATTCTTACCCCTTTTCTGTCATATATTTCTTTAGCTTTCATTAAATTTTTAGTAACTTGTTCTTCTATGTTTCTGATATTATTCGATATTCTTTTTGCGTAATCATGTACTGTTTCTAATTCAATATTATTAATACCGCTCGGCTTATTAGCACTTCTTCCAAACAGAATTTCATGAGGGGTAAATCCCGTTGCAGAGTGAATCGTGGTATTATAGCAAAAACCTGCTAATTTTAGGGCTTCATCCCAATCTTCTTTATTGAAATCAACTGTATTAAGGTACTCTTTTAATCTGCCATGGATTCTTTCTACTGATCCATTGGCTTGGGGATGTGCTACACTTGTAGTTATGTGATTAATTTTAAACATTTTTGCTAAATTTTTGAACAGTTCATTACAGAATTCTGTTCCATTATCGGTTAATATAATTTTAGGAATACCAAAATAGGTTATCCAATCCTCTACAAATTTCTTTGCAACCGACTCTGCCATTTTATCTTTAATCGCGATAAATCGCACATACTTGGATAAATTATCTTGTACACTAAGAGAATAGTAATTACCTCCATTAGATATTGGATAAGAACCAGTCAGATCCATACTAACTTGTTCTAGTCCATGTGAAGCGTTCGCAACTATTTGCATTGGCAATCTCGTTGGTTGTCTATTTATTTTCCCTAATTGACAATTTTTACAATTTTTTACATATTCACCAACTATTTTATTTAAGTTTTTCCAAGTGTATCTCTCTCTAATTTTGTCAATAGTGGCTTTTTGACCAACATGTCCCCCAACTAGACTGTCATGATTTTCTTTTATTATACTCCATTTTTGTTTTTCATTTACAATTTCAATTTTATCTCCATTATTTTTAGTGTTGTCATTGTTATACTGTTCATCTAATTCATCTTGAATATTTTCATACTCAGTTTGGTAATTTTCTTCTTGATTATTTTCAATTCGTTCATTTTCTTCTTCAACATTCTTATTTTTAATTTGGCCATTTTCTTCTTGATCATTTTCAATTTGTTCATTTTCTTCTTCAACAGTCTTATTTTTAATTTGGTCATTTTCTTTTATTACTAAATTATCTTCATGCATTTTTGGGTTTTTATTACTATGTGTATGATCGGTATCATCTTCACAATTACAAGAGCATTTCTTTTTCTTTTTAATTTTCCTTGTCGTTATATACACTTGACGATTCAATTGATCTGCAACAACATTTTCTAAACCCCTTCTATATTCAATTTCATACGTATATTCTTCTAATTTAAGCCTCCAGCGTATTAGTCTAGCACCAGGATCTTTGACATTAAACAACCAAATCAATGGTCTATGATCGGTTCTTATTTTAAATTTCGTTCCATACAAATATGGTCTAAAAACTTTAACAGCCCAGATTATGGCTAAGCATTCTTTCTCTGTTGTGCTGTAGTTAGACTCTGCTGAATTGAGTCCTCTAGTAATATATTGTATGGGTAAATCTTTACCATCAATTTCCTGCGACAATACAGCGCCTAAACCTAAATTTGAAGTGTCTGTTGTCAAAATGAATTGTTTCTTAAAATTCGGGTACTGTAGTATAGGTTCTTTAGTTAACAAATTCTTTAGTTCTAAGAAACTCATCTCTTGTTCTTTCCCCCAGAAGAAGTCAATATTTTTTCTTGTTAATTTCTGTATCGGCTCTGCAATTTGATTATAATTTTTTATAAATTTTCGGTAATAGTTTGTCATTCCCAAAAATGACTGAATACCTTTAATATTAGTAGGAGCTTTAATTTCTTTTATTGATTTAACTTTTTCAGGGTTTGGTTTCACTCCATCTTTTCCAATAATATGTCCCAAGTAAGCTACTTCTTTTCTTAAAAATTCACTTTTGTCTGCTTGCAATTTTAAATTTGCTTAACGCAATTGTTCAAAAACTTCTTTAAACTTATTATTATGGTCCTTCAAATCGGTGCCATAAATTACAATATCGTCCATATAGACGAAACATTTTATGCCTTTTAAACTACTCAGAACAATATCAATCGTTCTTTGAAAAATGCTCGGTGCATTCTTCAACCCAAATGGCATTCTGTTAAACTCAAAATGACCCTGAGGAGTGGTAAAAGCAGTTTTTTCTTTATCATTTTTATCCATCAATATTTGATGAAACCCAGATGTTAAGTCCAATGTTGTAAAGTACATCGCAGTACCCAACTGATCAAGTATTTCTGAAATATTCGGTATTGGATAGGAATCTGATATTGTACAATCATTTAACTTCCTAAAGTCAATAACCATTCTCCATTTTACTTTACCTGAAGCGTCTGACTTTTTTGGAACTATCCACACAGGAGAATTCCAAAGAGACACGGAATTATTTATTATTCCTTCTTGAGACAACCTCTAAATTTCCTTTTTAACTTCTTTTTCATGAATTTTAGGGTATCTATACGATTTTGTGTAAATCGGTTTACAATTTTCTTTCGTTCTTATCTGACATTTTAATACTTCCGTTGAAGTCAACTTTTCTCCTTGAACGATGAACAAATCAATATCCGAAGTAATTAATTTTCTTATAGAACTCTGTTCTTCATCATTCAAGTGTTCAAGTCTCAAAGAAGCTTGAACCAAATCAACTTTCTGCTTTAGTCTTGAATCAGATTCGAAAATATTTATAACATTTGTTAGTTATCGCTGAATTATTAGTGTGAGCTCAGACCAAACACATAAATTTGTTCTGACACTAATTTGTTTATTTTTTATTTTCTCTTCAAGCACTTGGAACTTGAAGAGAGGGCTGATCAATAAAAATGCAGTAGTATGTACTTGATCTTAATGACCGTTTTTAAAGGTTTTATTATGCTATTTATACTAACTTACTAACTAAAATATGTTGATTTGACAAAAATGTTAAATTACTGTTTTTGTTATATTGATTTTATATTTCTACAACAAAATAAACCTAAAGCAATGAACTGGAGGTTAAAATGTTAAGTCAGCAAATTGCTGTATTTGTTATATTAATTTTATATTTTTACAAAATAATAAACCTAAAGCAATGAACTGGAGGTGAGAATGTCAAGTCAGCAAAATAATACCAATTAACAAAAATAAGACACAATTAGTTAAAAGGCAATGAACTTGCGGTACAATTACAAAAAATAACTTTAAATCAATGAACTTGAGGTACAATTACAAATAATAAAATAACAGAATAATTCAAGTTAATGGTATTGTGATTAGTATGGGTATTCACTGACTTAAAGTCTTAACATTCTCCCCCGCGTTGAACGGATGTTCAACAGAGTTGTGGCGTGTGGACAACCTGATCTGGATAATAATGTTAGGCTAAACATCTATGATGAAACTATGTCGTTGTTGACGTGGCATTGGTAAGGGTGTCATCCTATTGTGTTCATTTCGACATGATTGAAGTTCGCAATTCTCTGCGTGTGCTTCAATGGATGTAGACTTTTGAATTTAAAAAAATAATGTAAAAAAAAAATAAAAACACTTTCACTATTTCATTTCCAAATTAAGACCAACTTTATTTTCATTCTTGAGCTTTCTTAAATACTAATTTTACAGTTTATGTTCTTATAGTTAAAAAGCTTGTTCATCATATTAATAAAAACAGTTCCCAATAAATCAACAATTGCAAAACAATAAATTAATAATCAAAAATTGATGATTGCAAATTAATAGTTGCAAATCAATTCTCAATAAATTTGTCTGTGTTTAAATGCTTAGTGGGAGTGCAAATTATTAATATTGAACTTGGTAAAATTCATAAACAATTCTTGGAATAAAGTAAATTAAAGTGTGTACATATATATGTATGACTGTTAATATTTATAATGCAAATTATTAATAGTGAACTAAATAAAGTTCATAAGCAATTCTTGGAATAGAGTAAAAAGTAAGTAAATTAAAGTGTGTACATATTTATGTATGAATGTTAATATTTATAATGCAAATTATTAATAGTGAACTAAATAAAGTTTATAAGCAATTCTTGAAATAAAGTAAAAAGTAAGTATGTGCATATTTATGTACGTATGTTAGTAGTTACATATTTATATTATATAATTTGTGTTAAGGGAATAGCGGGAGACATTATAACACCCCCACCGTTAGTTTGAGGCTCCGACGAAATTATATTATCTTTACCGGGTTATTTATAGTAGTTTCGTTTTTTAATTGTACATTTGGAATATATGTTTTTGTATTCTTAAAGAAGTATATAAAAATAATTAAGATACATATTGATATAATAATTAAGATGTCTATGCTAAAACTAAGTATTTTTGTGTTCTTATCTGTATATAGTACTTGTTTGAGTGTTTCTTCGTATTCTATTTGTTTTAGATATAAAGATTCAATTTTTATGTCTGCAAGTGTTGTATTACTATTGTCTTTAATTTTTGTTATGAGATTAGGTAAAATAAACTTGTCTTGTATTTTTATTTTAACATTTGTAAAAGTTTTATTTAACGCGTTTATTTCACAATTTTCGAATTTTATTAAGTAATTTCCAGAAATTTTTAATTTAGCTTTATTGCAATTGTGCGATATGTTACTATTGAATCTTTTGAGAACTAATATGCCTGGAATTATTTCAACTATTTCCTGTTTATTAAATGTTTGCATTTTGCAGTTAGCTTCTTCAGAATTTAATATATTACTTAAACAATTGTCATTGATTTTTATTAGATTTGTTTTTAAATTTTCTTTAATATACGTGCTATAAATATTGTTTTCTGAATCTATGAGAACATTGGAATGGTTAAGTTGTATGGATTTATTATTCCTGTCAGGTATGGGTACGAATGTCACCATGGATAGTGGGTCTTGTGAAAATTGTGGTATAGAGAGAATGATGATGATGTTACCGTCATGAAGTGCAATGGATACTTTGATGTTGGTATAACTGTCAAAGTCTGAGATTAGGTTAAGTTCGGTTTGAGTGAGAATGTCTGTAGGAATAATTCCCAGTTTTCCTGAGAAAATAATTTGTCCGATGTCATCTACATGTTGGCGTAAGAGTGAGATGTCTTTGTTAATCTGGTATATGTGTTCTATAAATGTTATCTCGTCTTCGATAGTTGAAATTTTATTTCCTATAATATTTTTGAATTTTGTTAAATAACTTCCAATTGTTTTTTGCTGGTAATTTATGTGGTTAGTAATATTCTGAATCTGGGAGTTCATGATATTATTAATATAAGTTAAGTTGTTAATTTTGTTTGTTAAGTTTTCGTCATTTGTATATAGTAATTTAAGAGTTTTACTTATTTGTTCTTCGTCTTCGCTGTCCATTGTACCTGCAATTATTTTTAATCCTTTACCTATAATATTTAGTAGAGCCCGTTTTCTTCGAAAGTGTGGGTTAAGATTTTCTATTTTTGCCTTCAATAGCATGAAATTCTTGTTTACCGTATCAATTAACCTTTTTGATTCGGTGCTGGATGTTTTGAGGATGTCCATGTTGGTTTTGATTATTTCTAGAGTTTGTTCGTATTCTGTTGTGTTTATTATGTGTAGTATTTTGATGTAGTGTCCGACGATTTTGATCTCTCCTGTTTTGATTGGTATATAGCCGTTATTGTATGATAGGTCTTGTACGTCGATGGTTTGGGCCCTGATGGTTAGGACAATTGTCATCGTTATGATCCATTTTATCATCTAAAAAAATATTTATTTATTTGTTGCTCTGATTTTGGGGTTATTTTTGTCTTGTTATTTCTTAGTAGGTCTAACGTGAGTTTTGTAATATTTATGTCCAGTTCCTATCGTTTGTACGTGATCGTCGTCTATTTTTTCTGTACTAACTTTCCTATATTTTCTGTGGTTTTTCCCACCTCTTATCTCTCTAATATAATTTAGTCCTCCTTCTAATTCAAAGTCTTTCCGGTTTTCATTTAATTTCCGGGTATACTTTTCTTTTTTTGCGCTCATAAGATTACGAATTTCTGTATATTTATCTTCATGTATTTTGCCGTTTACAAAATCGATCGGTTTGACGCCGGTCGTGCTGTGTATTGTATTATTATAAAAACCTATAATTCTTGTCATTTTATCTTCCATACTTTCGTCATTGTTTTCTGTATCGTGTCTTAGTAGGCGTATGTGTTCGTTGATGGTATTGTGTAGCCTCTCGATATCGGCATTGGAAGTATGGTTACTATTTGAGGTATAATGAATTTCTATGTTTTCCTTTTTCAAAAATTCCTGCATCGGTATGGCCTTAAATCCTAATTCATTGTCTACGACGATTTTATCCATTTTCCCGTAGGTATTGATTATTAGTAATAGTTTTGTTTTGAACTCCATCCAGTTTCTACCGTTTATTTGAAACGCTAAGGCGAATTTTGAAAATTTATCGATTGTTGTCATAAAGAGTTTCTTATCCAGGGTATAAAATACGTCTATGTGTAATATTTCTAGAGGTTTATGTGGAGTTTCTGTAATTTTATAAGGAATTTTTGGAGGTTTTCTATCATATTTCTCCAGGTTGCAGATTTCACAGTTATTTATGAACTGAGTTATCCTTTGTTTCAGTTTAGGATTGTAAATTCGCGTAACTAATTCTTTGTATACTGCTTGGATTCCCCTATGGTTTTTGTTAAGGTGCTCATTTTTAATAATTTCAGTTAACCGGTTTTCATCTTCTATGTCTTCTATCATGAGTGTAGATCTAAGTACCCTAAAATTTGCGTTATTTGAAAATAGTTCTTCATAAACATTTTTAAACATTGTATAAAATTCGTCTTCGATAAAAATAACATTCAGTTGTGTTGGGTTAAAATGATTCTTTAGTATTGTGATTGCGGTTTCCCTGTCCATTTCTTTCATAGAAATTATTTTTCTTTTATTTTTAAAAACAGATTTATTTTTTATTCTTAATGATCCAGAAGTTGTTTTCATTATAACCACTTGGTTTTTAAACATGTTAATTGGTGAATTAGTACTTTTCATCGTTACATTGTCGCATTCTAGTGTATTAATGTTGGGTTCAGTTTCAATTCTTGACAAGGCGTCGGCATTACCGTTCTTTGTTCCTTTCTTGTACTTGATTTCGTAGTCGTATTCGGATAGTCGTAATCTCCACCTAACAAGTTTTGAATTGGGTTCCTTTATAGAAAAGAGCCATGTTAATGGTTTATGATCCGTTTCTATTATGAATTTGCGACCAAAAAGATATGGCCTAAAGTATTTCGTAGCCCATATGATGGCCAATAATTCTTTCTCTATTGTACTATAATTTATTTCGTGTGTATTAAGGGTGCGACTTGCATAGCATATTGGGTGATTATCCTGAGAGAGTACCGCTCCCAAGGCGTAATTACTCGCGTCTGTTGCCAATGTGAAAGTTTTAGAAAAGTCCGGGTATGCTAATATTGGATCATGTGTTAATAGGGTCTTGAGGGTGTTGAAACTTTTTTCATACTCTGGGTCATTTATGGTTATCTTTGAATCTTTCTTTAAGCATTTAGTCATTGGTTTAGCGATAGATGAATAGTCTTTTATGAACTTCCTGTAGTAGCCTGTGAGCCCTAAGAATTGTTTGATCTGTTTTGTCGTTTTGGGTATTGGGAAGTTGACGACGCATTCTATCTTTTTAGGATTGGGCTTAACTCCCTCTGTTGTTATTATGTGCCCAAGGAACTCTGTTTCTTTTTTTAAAAATTCTGATTTATCCAATTGGATTTTTAGGTTTGCCTCCTGTAATCTTGCGAATATAAGTCTGATAGAGTTCATGTGTTCTTGTAAGGATGTTGAAAATATGATTATATCATCCAGGTATACCAGGCAGATTTTATTGATATAATCTTGGAGAAGATTATTCATCAATCTCTGGAATGTTGCGGGGGCTGTTTTCAGTCCGAAAGGCATTCTCAGAAATTCATAGTGTCCTCCTTCGACACTAAATGCGGTTTTGTGGATGTCCTCTTCCTCTATCTCGATTTGGTGGAAACCCTTAGCCAGATCGAGTGTAGTGAAATACTGGCTTCTTCCCAGTTTTTCGAGAATCTCGTCTATGTTTGGGATGGGGAACTTGTCGTCGATCGTAACTTCGTTTAGTTTACGATAATCGATTACAAGTCTCCACTTGGGTTTCCCGCTGGCATCGGCCTTCTTTGGCACGATCCAAATTGGGGCTGAATAGGGAGAATTACTATTCCTAATTATCTTATTTTTCAACATCTCTTGGATTTGATCCGTAACTTCCTTTTCCTAAATGCGGTTTTGTGGATGTCCTCTTCCTCTATCTCGATTTGGTGGAAACCCTTAGCCAGATCGAGTGTAGTGAAATACTGGCTTCTTCCCAGTTTTTCGAGAATCTCGTCTATGTTTGGGATGGGGAACTTGTCGTCGATCGTAACTTCGTTTAGTTTACGATAATCGATTACAAGTCTCCACTTGGGTTTCCCGCTGGCATCGGCCTTCTTTGGCACGATCCAAATTGGGGCTGAATAGGGAGAATTACTATTCCTAATTATCTTATTTTTCAACATCTCTTGGATTTGATCCGTAACTTCCTTTTTATGACGTATGGGTATCTGTACGACTTGGAAAATATGGGTATATTGTTTGTCGTTCTAATTCTATATTTTATTGCGGAAGTAAACGAGAGTCTATCATTTTCTTGGTAAAAAATATTATGATACCTGTTTATAATTTGTAATAGTTGTGATTTTTCTTCGGGGTTTAAGTGTCCTATTCTAATTTGGTCATTTAATGATTTAAATTCTTTATTCTCTATTATGTTAAAATTTTCGTGATCTACCTTCTGCGTAGTCACGCGGTTAGTTTCAGATAGTAAGTTTATCTCTACTTCTCCATTTTCTACGTTTAAAATTCCTTCTTTTACAATATTTCCGTCGTTTTCCTCCTTATAATATACTAGGTCAGAGTCATCTGGTGCTATTATCCTTTTTTTATTTAAGTTTTCGTTTTCAAAGTGCATAGGGAGTGTCTGGTTACCGATGGTTATTTCCTTCTTTCTATAATCAATACAGGCATTTAGTGGTCTCAAGATATCATTACCTATTAGACCATCAAAGAAATTATGAAATCTTATTATATAAAATTCTAGTGTTTTATTTGTTTCAATGTCGCCGAATTCTTTGAACATAGGTATTATGGCTTTTTCATCAACGTAAATTTGATGTTGGAGAGTTTTAATTAAAAGTGGGCTAGTTGTATGAATTCTTTTGGGGTCGCAGATCCCCGGATTTAAAATAGAGTTTGTTGCGCCCGTGTCTATTATAAATTTTATAAAACTTATCCTTGTCTTTATTATTATAAATGGTAATCTATTCCTGAGGCTGATTCCTGAAAATTTTCAGCCACTTCAATTTTTCCTATGTCCATAGGTTCTACTTGGTTTCTAATATTTGATCTCTGGGATGATTGGTTTTGAGGTCTGGAGTTTTGTGAGTTTGTTTGTTGGTATGAGCGGTGTTGTTGGAATGGTTGTTGGTGTTGTTGGAATGGTTGTTGGTATGGTCTGTGTTGTTGGAATGGTGGTTGGTATTGTTGGAATGGTTGTTGGTATGGTTGGTGTTGTTGGTATGGTTGGTGTTGTTGGAATGGTTGTTGATATTCTCTTCCGTTATTTTGGGGCATTGCCTGGAAATTCTTTCTGGTGAATGGTTGGGGGTTCCCGTATTGTGTTCTATTCCTATTATCTTTTTTATTGTACTGTGTATTGTTTCTATAGTTATTATTTCTATTACTTGAATGAGTTTTAAATTCTGGGTCGTTCCCGGTATTGTTCCCAACATGTGCGTATCCGGCTTGGAACAGTATGTCCATAGCTTGTTCTAAGTCTTCTGGGTTCCTACAGAATAGGATGGATTTCATCGGTTCAGGGATCTTGTTTTTAAAGATGTTGAGGGCAGTGCGTTTATTGTTTATCGCACTTTGTCTAGTTGCTTCGGTTTCTCCTAAAATAACTACTAACTTGTTATTTAATTTGTGTAACCTGGTTTTCATGTCGTTGTAAAAATCTAAGGTATTTGTTTTAAAGGTCACGCTTCGTAATTCGTCAAAGAGTTCCTCGCAGGAACGTCTATCCCCAAAATTATTCTGTAGTATGTTCTTAATCTCCGTCCATGAAGTCGCGTGGCAGTTTATTTCTATTGCCTGTCTTGCCCTTCCTTTGAGTTTTGATTTTATTACGTCCGAAAAAAGTAGTTGGGACAGTTCGTCGTATGTTTGTAGGTGTGGGTGTATTCGGTCAATAAGTGTGGTGAACGTCTGTAAGTCTCCTGAGTCGCCACAGAAGTCAGGTAAGTTGTTTAGGTATTTCAAGGGGTTTATAGTTAAACTGTTTATTGGATTTTCGACCTGTACTGCCATTTTTAGTTTGAATGGATTTGGGAAAGGAAGAAGAAATTCTCACTTATACACGAATGCGTTTTTCTCTTTTGTTCTTATTTTTTAAATAATTTTTCTTTGCTTTGATTTTTATCAGGGTTATTCTATATAGGAATTCCTGTAACTTTTTGGTTTCTAGTTCTCCGGACGTATACAGTAATTTTCTTTCGATTTCTGACTTTATGCTTATTTTTTCAGTTACATACATTTAATAATATTAATAAATAAATATAATATAGTTAATCTAATTCTTACTTTCTGATGCTGTTGTATCCTGGCTCTTGTTTCCACTCCTGAGGGTTTAAAGCTGATAGGATGTTTTTATATATTTGCTTCTATTGGGTCGCTTTAGATGTATATTGATGAGGGTAAATCTTCTTATTTTCTGATGCTGTTGTATCTTGGCTCTTGTTTCCACTCCTGAGGGTTTAAAGCTGATAGGATGTTTTTATATATTTGCTTCTATTGGGTCACTTTGGATGTATATTGATGAGGATAAATCTTCTTATTCTCTGATGTTGTTGTATCTTGGCTCTTCTTCACCTTATTTTTTCTTTTTCTATGTTAAAATATTCGTGCTTTTTTTTTTCTTTTTGTTTTTATATTTCGAATGTCACTTTCACACGGGAAAAAAAAAATTTTGTGTTTTTTTTTTTTTTTTTTTATTATTAAAGATAACTCTTGTTATCCTTTATATGTTTTCTTTTCTAAGGATATATCTTTATTTTGCAGTTCCGTATTAAGGATAAAAATCCTAGCACTATCACAAAAATAAAATTTTCACTTTTACGTTGGATAGGACTTACGGATCCTACCGACTGCGCCACTTTTGAATTTAAAAAAATAATGTAAAAAAAAAATAAAAACACTTTCACTATTTCATTTCCAAATTAAGACCAACTTTATTTTCATTCTTGAGCTTTCTTAAATACTAATTTTACAGTTTATGTTCTTATAGTTAAAAAGCTTGTTCATCATATTAATAAAAACAGTTCCCAATAAATCAACAATTGCAAAACAATAAATTAATAATCAAAAATTGATGATTGCAAATTAATAGTTGCAAATCAATTCTCAATAAATTTGTCTGTGTTTAAATGCTTAGTGGGAGTGCAAATTATTAATATTGAACTTGGTAAAATTCATAAACAATTCTTGGAATAAAGTAAATTAAAGTGTGTACATATATATGTATGACTGTTAATATTTATAATGCAAATTATTAATAGTGAACTAAATAAAGTTCATAAGCAATTCTTGGAATAGAGTAAAAAGTAAGTAAATTAAAGTGTGTACATATTTATGTATGAATGTTAATATTTATAATGCAAATTATTAATAGTGAACTAAATAAAGTTCATAAGCAATTCTTGAAATAAAGTAAAAAGTAAGTATGTACATATTTATGTACGTATGTTAGTAGTTACATATTTATATTATATAATTTGTGTTAAGGGAATAGCGGGAGACATTATAACAATGTAGCTGGGAGTGTTTTTCGTGCACTTCTATTTGCCTTGTAGTTAAGTAGAAATATGATTAGCGCGATGAGACTGAATGACAAGGCTAGATAACCAATGGCATAACTGTGCTTCTGGTGGGACCTCAATTTGTTTGGTAGCTCGATGATGTCGTGTTTTTTTAATGACCTATGCAATGTTATAAGGTCTCTTATGTTATTGGCATCCAAAGCGTCCAGTTTAGTTGCATTTGATTGCTTGCTGTTAATGGATTGGGTACTGGCTGTGAGTAATGACATGTCCGAGATTTTGCCAAGGCTAGTGTATGACGACCTCACTGTGCTGAATATAGTTTGTCGTCCACTTATAGCGACAAACTCGTGCTTGAGTACGCATTCCGGTTTGAGCGTAAGCATCCCGGAACCCTTTAAAGGGATGGGAATGATTTCCCTGTGACAAACTGCTGTGGCCTGTGATGGTGATGAGGTAGCGTATATCCATTGGTTCCTTTTATTGAGTGGTGCCCATTTGGTTGTAGTTTTTTCTAAAATGCATGCTGGTGTCGTTTTGTTGTTGAAAAGATTAACCTCACATGCACACCTCTCTGATCCATAGTTGTAACGCATTTGCACATTAGAGCAAACGAACACGTCTTGTTCCACCACATCACAAGAGCTAAGCTCTGATTCTGCAAGTACGATATATTGCTCGCGAGATGCGGCTATGCCCAAAACAGCAGAACACGGTGTGATGGCTACCATGTTGGGTATTGGAGTCATGTAGAACGTCTTAAAGTCCTCATTTTCGACCAATGGTAAGGTTATTTTGAAAACAACATGCTGATGCGTAAGTCTACCTTTAACCTTCATCAGTTTGAATAGTCGCAGCAGATCGTTCTTGCCTGTCACAGGAATTTTCAAAGAAGATGGTGAATGAAGGTTAATTTGATCGACTGCCTTTTGTAACTGTTCTGGGGTTAATAATGACGGACTGATCTTGCCATGTTGAGTATCCATTAGAGTGTTGAATATTAGAGACTGCATCTTCAGTAAGTTATTTGCTGTTAGTTCTAATTGTAGTGCTCCAGAATTGAATAGCTGGGAAAAATGTACTTGAAGTAACGCCTTGTTGACATTCGTGACTTCCTTGGAATACAATGTAATCTCCTGCTCTAGATGTTCAAATCTGGCTTTTGTCACCAATTGGTTCTGGCGCATTATGTTGATTGTTGAGTCGACAACTGATGTTTGGTGTTGTAACAAGTGCAACAAATATGCTTCATTTTCTTTAACTTTTAGTATAGTCTCTGACATCTGGTTGGCATACTCGGAATCCAATATGCCAAATAAGGAGTGAGCAACATTACCAACTATGTTCATTGCTCCCCTTTTACTTCGTAAGAGTCGATTGTCCAGTTGTAATTCGCCTTCCATATTCTCGAAGTGATTGATGATGTTGAGACATGACGTGTTTAGGGTTAATGTCTTACAAAGTTCCCGTAGTAATCTTGTGCTATTGATTAAACTTGCTGTTTCAGACCAATAAGTGTTCAAATCGTAATATACCAATAGATTCCATTCACTGGTTGAAAGAGTGATTGTGCCAATATGTTCGAAATGTATTCCTGCCTTTGTTCCAAATTTGTTGATATCTACTGGAGATTCAAGTACTAATGGTAAACAGAGTAGAGCTCTTGGTGGGATGAAATGAAAATGTATCCCCTTTGAACTAGCAGTGGACATTATTGTTTCCTGTCCCTTGTTGGAATATATACTATCAGTTAATTCCGATAATTGGTTCCTAACTCCTATAAAATTAGTGGCGTTATCAGAGTATATGTGCTGACAGCGACCTCGACGACTGATAAAACGTTTTAATGCACCGATGAATGCTTCGGTTGTTAAATCCGTCACTAGTTCAAGGTGGACTGCCTTTGTCGCAAAGCAACAGAAAACAGCTATATATGCTTTTGTCGGTTTCTTCCTTCTGATTTTATAATGGATCCAGAATGGCCCGCAGTAATCAACGCCTGCGTTGATAAACGGGCGTGCTGGAGTAACTCGAGATTGTGGAAGGTTACCCATTATCTGTTGACATAACTGTGGTCGTGCTGTGGTGCATCTTACGCATTTTTGAACTGTTGACCGTGCCGTAATTTTCCCTTTCACTGGCCAGAACCGTTGTCTAATAATGTTTAATAAGGCTTGTGGTCCACAATGTTTGTTCTCCTTATGAACCATTGTAAATAAAAGTTTCATGAGTGGATCATTGTATGGTGTTATCATTGGGGTCACCAAAATGTTAGTTATCGTTGGATGTTTCGCGTCGTATGATAGTGTCGAGGCTTCTAATCGTCCGCCAACTCGTATGATATTGTTTTCATCGAGGAATGGGTTCAAACTAGCGATAAAGCTTTTCCTATCTATTTCTTGGTTTTTTCTGAGTTGATTGATTTCCAGTGAAAATTCCGACTTTTGAATGTTCCGTATAATGACGAACAATGCCTTATCTAGCTCAATTGGAGTTAAAGCCTTATGTGTGGGGCGGTCTTCTTTTTTCACTCTTGCGTTTTCGTTAAATCTTATACAGTATGCCAGTATTCTCTGCAAAGTTCTGAAGGAATTTCTGCACTCGATTCTGTAAGTGATATCATCATTAGATACAGCGGCTGCTGATATTGGGGACACCTTTTTCTTCTCGATATCATTAGAAGTTTGAAGCTGTTGCGAGAACGTAGGTGGCCACATTCCTTCACGCGCATGCAAAAACAGTGGACCATAGAACCATAGATTACATCCAGAAAGTTTTGTTGCTGATAGGCCCCTGGACAGTATGTCAGCTGGATTGTCTTTTGATCCGACATGCCGCCACTGCTCAGGTGATGTCAATGACTGGATTGTGGCGATACGATTAGCTACAAATGTTTGATACAATGATGACTGTGTATTTATCCAGGACAACACGATTTCAGAGTCAGTCCATAAAAATAGTGGTTGATCCTTCAACTGGATGTCGAGTTTGACTCTGTGTGCTAGTTGAGCGGCTAATACGGCTGCACACAATTCTAATCGCGGCAGCGTTTGTTGCTTTAATGGAGCAACCCATGTTTTTGCACATAATAATCGTGCACTGATTCTTCCATCTTTATATGATGCGCGGATGTATGCCACCGCACCGAACGCTTTTTCAGATGCGTCCGCAAATATATGTAGTTGCGTTTTTACCGGAATTTCTCCCTTAAAAATATGTTGAAATTTGTAGATTATTCAAGCTGTCTAAATCGGTTCTGAATCTGTTCCAGGTTGCTTGAAGATCCTTGGGTAGTGGTTCATCCCAATCCAGCCTTAGTTGCCACAGTTGTTGAATGAACATTTTTGCCTTTACAACAATAGGTGCTAATAAACCAAGCGGATCGAATAACTTTGCTAGATCTGACGTCGCTGTCCGTTTCGAGATTGTTTGTACTGGACCAAGTTTTGCCTTGACACACAAATGGTCAGCATCCTTGGCAGAGGTAGATGTGACTGTTGCAGAAGATGTGCTTGCCTTTTCCTTTACTGGTTTTTCTTCCGAACTCTGTGCTGATGGTGGCTTTGAAGCATGCTTAGATTTTGACGTCTGTTTAGTTTCTAAATGTAACAACGTGTTGTGTTTTTTGTTACATTTTCGGCAGCAACCTAATGTGCATGTTTTTGATATGTGATCGCTTCTAAAGCAATTGACACATAGTGATTGTTGTTGGAACCACCTTAATCTATCTGGAACTAGTGATTGTATGAATTTACTGCAGTGGTACAGTTGATGATTACCATTGTTGCAAAATTTACAGGTATTATGGTTCCCGTCTGATAATGCTACTGATGAAACTGCCTTATTTGTTGGTTTTTGGCCAATTGCTTCCATTGATTGGAATTGTATTTCCAAGAATGATAGAAATTCGGGAATTGTTGGTACTTCCTTAGGTTTTGCTGATACTTGCATAAACCTGACAAGCATATGCCTATCTAGTTTTTTCATCAATAGATGTATGAGAAGTGGATCCCAAGCAGAAGTTTCGATGCCAATATTGTTTAACGCTGATAGACACTCCTTTGTTGTATCATGCAGATTCTTCACAGCCGTAGCAACTGATGTCCCTGATGGCTGGTTTAATATTTTTTCAATCAAATTTGATACGAGGACTCTTTTATT
The DNA here is from genome assembly GCA_949318255.1 of Pollenia labialis. Lineage (NCBI taxonomy): Eukaryota > Metazoa > Arthropoda > Insecta > Diptera > Polleniidae > Pollenia > Pollenia labialis. Next base: position 71,797,148 of record OX439140.1, read on the forward strand.
GTCGTATCGATTTTTCAACGAAGTCCAAGCAGCTTGGTAATTTTCCTCCGTTAAGGAAAATTGGCTTATTAAATACGCGACTTCTCCGGATAGGTTAGTCTTTAAATACCACATTTTTTGTATGTTTGGTATTGCCTGCCTATCCACCATCTCAGAAAATAGGTCATGGAATTGGCGCCATTTTAGATAATCTCCATTGAACTGTGGGATTATCACCTTTGGTAATGGCAACGAGCCTCGTACTGTAGAGTGTGTTGGGACTGTTGATTGGAGTTCACCAACAACGGGATTAGCAACATTGCTTTGTAATGTGGCAGCCCTCACGGCAAGGTTGACCAAGTGCTGCTGGACATTGTCGTCTAACTTATTGTACTCCTGGAAATTAAAACCGCTCTCTGTTGGTTCTTTCAACTTATCGAAGATCTCATAATATAGCTCTTGGATCTGGTTCCATAGCTTGTTGATTGTGGCAATTTTAATGCTATAGTACTGGACAGCTTGAGTTTCTTTAATAGAACTTATTCCATTTAAGAACCGTTCCAATGCTACCATTCGGGCCTTTATTCCCCGAATCAAGCCCTCATGTGTATTCTGTTGCTGACTACTTGTCGTAGTAATATTTTTTTGTCGTGTGTGGTGGATCGGTTTCGCTACATCATTTTCTACACTTTCTGGTAGCTTATTTTTATCTTCTGGTAACTGTTGTTGAGTTTCTGCTAACCTTTTAAATTGTTCAACTTCAGATATGAATTTTTCCATGTATGAATCTGTCAACTCTTTTATTTGGGAATAGTAGTCCTGCTGGAAATATTCATGCTCCGTTCTCAACTTCTGTGCATCTGCATGCATTCTCAACTTCGAGTCGCATGTCTCAAATTCCGTCCAGGCATCACAGGCGTCGCAAACGCACCTCATAATATTTAATTGTTGTTTTTCTATCCGCAGAGTCCTTTTTAAAATTGCGAACAATTCCCTGAACGATTTCACCCGTCTTCAATAGAGAGTCCAAGAGTTGTGCTGATGTGGCCATGGCGTAGCCTTCAATCTACTTGTTGTTTGTTAATTTGTAAATTAATTTGTTGCCTGATGAGCTGTAGTCCTGATGATAACACCCTTGATGCTAACAACGTCACCAAATTATTGCTGAATGGACTGCTGTCCTGCTGTTATTCAATGTATGTGTAGAAGATAAATACCAAAATTGTGGATTTGGTATCTGACGAATTGACTGTCACCAACCTGTTAGTTGCGTGTTCTGCCTTTAGAGTAAAAGTCCCTTACCGCTGGTGGGGGGAAACTTATAATTGTAAAGGCCCTGGGGTCACCAAAATGTTAGTTATCGCTGAATTATTAGTGTGAGCTCAGACCAAACACATAAATTTGTTCTGACACTTAACTTTAAATCAATGAACTTGAGGTACAATTACAAATAATAAAATAATAAAATAACAGAATAATTCAAGTTAATGGTATTGTGATTAGTGTAGGTATTTACTGACTAAGTCTTAACAACATTAACAGTTTAATTCTTTCTCTGGATCAGGGAATCGCTATGAAACTCACTGCCATTTTCATTTTTAATCTTTGTAGCATTTTCTTTCGATTTCTTTTCGAAACTTTCCGATTCTTCTAATGTGAAATTATTTAATAGATCGACCTTTAGTATGTCAACTTCACTTAATTTTAATTCAGTATTACTTTTGTTCACAATGCTAACTAAGCATTGATTCTTAACAATTTTACTTAAGCAGTTTGGTATGATGTATTTTTCATATTCAGTTTTTTCAATTACTAAGTCCGTACCATCTTCATAAGTTCCATTTACATTGATAAAACGAAAACATTCGCTCCTTGTTCCTCTCATAGTCAATAAGACAATTATATGTTTTCAAAAAATCTATTCCTAAAATACCATCAATATTTTTTAACATGTCGTTTGAAACGACATGGAAAGCCCATTCCAAATTTTCGTAAAAACATTTATTTTCAATAAGATTTTCTACAATACAAAATCTCATTGAAGAAAGCCCTATACATCGGACTTCTTTGTTTCCTATCCCTATAATGTTAATATACACAGAAAAAAGTAAAAAATGGTTTTAATCACCAAAATAATTGAATCAATCAAAAAATTGTTTAATTTTGCACCTATCACCAAAATGATTATACCAATTACTCAGAATTGTAAAAATTGCAAAACAAGGATTTTTTTTCAATTAACAAGTTTTTGCATTTTAATTACAGAAATAATTGAAAAAATTATTAATATTAAACAATCTGTTAATTGAATGAATTAACAAAGTAATTAAAAAAAATCAATGTTTTAATTGCATCAATTACTAACGTAATTGATTATAATACAGAAAATTGATTATTTTAATAATTGTATTGATTAAATCAGTAATATAATTTTTGCCTTAAATCAATTAAATTTTTAATTGAATTAATTAATCAGTGTATTTGAAATACAGGCTTAATTAAATTACGTAAATTATTCAATCAAGCAAATTGTTAATTGAATAAATTTGTTTAATCAATTCAGCTGATGATTAAATGAAGCAAAATAATAATCAAATTTTTGCTTTAATTCAATTAAGTAGATCATTGAATAAATTAAAATGTTATTTTAATTTGTATTCAAATTTGATCAAGTAGATGATTGCATTAATTAAAATGTTAATTGGATTTTATTTTAATTCAATTAAAAAAGTTATTGAAAATATTCAACCCAATCTCAAAAAAAAAAACAAAAATAATTAATAGACGTTTAATTTTATTCGAAACGATTTTTTTATTTAATTTTTTTAGATAAGTTTGTTTTTTATAGTTTATATAGATTGAACAAAAACATAAATATAAATACAAAAATATTGGAGATCTTTTAAATTTATTTTGTAATTTTAAATTGTGTTCAATAGTATTTATTTAAATATATTTTAAATATATATATACATATACATACATATGTACATATGTTTTATTTTAATATTTAGGCCTGTTCTGAAAATCACTTTTATTCAAATCACGTGATTTCAAATCACATGCGCTTTTTAAAATCACACGTGTGATATTTTTGTGTTCCAGTTTTGAGTGTTTCGATATGATTTATAAATGCTGAAAGCACACTGGGAAAAACAAAATAGGAATGATTTTTAGAACACCACAGAACCACACGTGTGATTTTAAAAGTACGTGATTTGAAATCACGTGATTTTCAGAACAGGCCGATTATTTAAAAATTACTTGTATTCTTTGTTTAATTGTAATAGCTCATGTTTAATTGTACAAATTTTAGAAGATTTTTTTGACAAAGGAATTTCGTACATACAACTTTGTAGAAAATTATAAAATAACTCTGATTCTTCAGGGTATTCAAGATTGAAAACAAAAAATATTTTAAAAAGTATATCAAATGCATTTAACACATTACAAAATGTATATCTGTAATTGTCAAAATATATGTTTATTAATTGTATGTTGGGAAGCCGTCCAACAATTAAGAGTTTTGGCTGAATGCTGCGACTTTGAAGTTGCATCAGTTTTATTTTCGTCTCCAACTCCTCTTTGGTATCTGCTATTATAGCAAAACCATATTGCGAATCGGCTATCGAGAATTTTTTCCGTATTTTGCTGCCGCTTGGATCGGTGTTAATTTTTTGGGTTGGTGGAAATAAATAATGAAGGTACCACAATATTGAAAAATGTTTTGACTCTATAAATATATAAAAAGTAGAGTAAGAAAATTAATATTTGTTTTCATTTAAATATTTACCTTCATTATGAGCATCCAGTTCTAATAATTTCTGCGATACAAATGCTGAAGCTACTTTTTGTTTCAGTACATATAATAGCTTATCGCCTAGTTGGGACCATCGTTCAAATAAATTCTTTGCTGCGGGAAATTTAAGCTTGAAGTCTATATCGATCTATTTAAAAAGACGGAAAAGTTTATTGAAAAACATTATTGAAAATTAAAAATACTATTTACCAGTTGCCAAGCAGAAGATTTTTTATACTCCGGCCACAAATTAAAAATGTCTGAGGTTTTCTTTGAACTTTCTAGTTGTTTAAACCTCAATGGTGCACATTGTCTCCAGTATATATCAAAGTCCTCCGCAGTCGTCCTCTCGTCCCTCAAGCACAATAAACTAAGATCATAATCTTCTTCAATTTCTAAAGGTAAAAATAAAAGTTTTTAATTAAAATAGTTGTGAAGTTAGCGCAAAAATTTTAAGTGCAAAAAGAAGTACATGAAAAATGTACATTTGTAAAAACCAAATTCATATACATAATACATACCAGTTTCAATTTCACAGGGTACAGGGATTTTGCTTTTTAAAGCACCTTTTGCTACTCTTTTAAGATTTGCTAGCTTATTGTAAAGTCTTCCTCTTTTTCCTGTTCTGTAAAATTCCTAAAATTTTTTAAAAATAATTTTGTTTGTATACTTTGAAATAACTTTTAATTGCAATAGGTAAACTACATATATGTATATGCTTTTATCAACTGCATTTTTCATATATTTAGATAATAATGGTTACATACAAAATAAAGAGGGAATTCCAATAATCTATCACTTATACAGAAGGGCTAGTAATAAATCATTTAATATTAACAGTTTTAATAATAATCAAATAAGATACGATACTAGCATTCCTGAACTGGATAGTAAGGAGCGAAATATGAACAGATATTGGTGGATTGCAAACTAAAACTTTCTTTTTTTCGGATTTCCTTTTACATTTACCTGACTAATTTTTTTTTAAAACTCATAATAAAAATAAAAGTAATGTTTTTCTCACTTTTCATTGCAAAAGAAACATAAACTGGTATATATATTGATAACATAATAATATAATAAGTTGAAAAAAAACAAATGAAAATGTACTATAAAATACGCTAGAGTGTTCGATTAAGGACCAGTGTGTAGAGAGAAAATATTGCACTATTTGTTTATTTGTAGTTAAATTTGTTATTGAATAATCTAATAAATAAACTTTAAAAAAAAAAAATCAACTTCATTTTCATAGACACATCGTGATTTTATAATGCTTACTGTAGCGCCAGAGTCTACAATCATATTATAAAAAGCATTTTTAAAATATATTACTACATGAGGACTTTGATGAACTATGGAATTCGCTACCTCTGTGGCGATTCCTACTGTCGAAAATTTTTGTTTTCTGTATTGTTAGTATTGCAGTTTTTCGCAATATGTCCCGTTTTTTTACATCTAAAACAGATAATCACATTATCTTTTTCTTCATTATTATTATGGTTAACTCTATTTTTCTTTTCATTTTTATTTCTAAAGTAGCATTGGCTGTCGGTATGCCCGACCGTTTTACATATATTACATTTTACTTGTCCTGTATTTATGCTCATCAGAATTCTATTTGAAAAATCTGACCGATTATACTTCTTTAGATTTAGCAATCTTGCTTCTTCGTGTTGGGCAAAGTTCGCTGCTTCACTAAGGGTTTTTGGGTGACAATTGTTCACGTATGAACAGAGTTCTGGGTTTAGCCCATTAATGGAAATATTCAAAATAACTTTATTTTCAATATAATCATGTATGAATTGAAGTTGTTCAGGAGTTTGTGTACTATCTTTAGCATCACTTCCCAATTTTCTCGATAGAGTTTCCATATATTGTTCATACTGTCTAACAGTATATTTATTTTGTTTGGCATTTATCAAGGCTCTATAAAGTCCTAAAGTATTATTGGATTCCTAATAGTTATAAGGAAAGTAAGTGGGTTTTTAATTCCGACCAATTCTCTACTATTTTGTTTTCCAGAATTTTCCTAGCGTTCCCTGTTATTTGCACTTTAATATAATTAAAAATATACCCTTTCTGGTCTTTAGCGGCCAGGCCTAAAGCATCTTCGCATCCTGACAGGAAACTATATAATTCCCTACTCTCACTATTAAATTTTGGAATTAGTCTTATTAATGCATTGGATTCTTACTTAAGATTGTTTGCGTTTCCTTCATTAGAAGTAGAAGGACTTACGATTTCATTTACCGTCGTCATCTCTTACTTTATATATTTTTATTTGAATAAAAAGGAAAGTATTTTCTTACAACTAATTCAACTAAAATTTTTTTTCTTACGCCAAAATCACTGTGTTCATTGTTAATGGATCCCTCTAATTCTGGTGTCTTTCGTTCTTCTTTCTGATTTAAGTATATTCCGGTCTTCCTTCTAATTTCTTGGATTTCTTATTTTTCACCGCTACTGTTTTAATTTTTTATTTTTCACTGCTACTGTTTTAGTTTTTTAATTTTTGCTGCTACTGTTTTTTAATTTCTAATTTTTTCACCGCTACTGTTTTAATTTAATTTTTTATTTTTCACTGCTACTGTTTTAGTTTTTTAATTTTTTATTTTTAATTTTTATTTTCACTGGTTTTTTAATTTTACCGCTTCCTTTTTTTTAATTTTTATTTTCACTGGTTTTTTAATTTTGCCGCTTCCTTTTTTTTTAGTTTTTGAATTTTTATTTTCACTGGTTTTTTAATTTTACCGCTTCCTTTTTTTTAGTGTTTTAATTTTTTATTTTTAATTTTTATTTATTTTATTTTATATAAGACATTTTATGCGAAGCCACCATAAGCCAACGCACCAACACACGCACACAAATGGTCATTACTAGCAGTAAATAAACGGATGTTTACACAGTATCTCAAGTAACGAAGTATGGGATGATGGAAGGTTCTTTACTTAAAAGAATTCTTTGTTTATATTAACTATAAACAAAGACGGTCTTAAACTTATTCATTGAATAAGTTGCCTTTATAGTATTTTAGTTACTTACGATTTATCTTTATAAGCACATGCAGAATAAGTACTTTTGAGATGGTACGATATTCGTCTCATATTCCATAGAATGACAATTTTATTGTAAACATACATACTTTTGAACTGGTATGTACATTCCGGGAATCATGTGATCAATACAATACACACATACTGTTAGTAGAGCATGTATGTTTGTGAGATATATTTATGTATATAAATATAGTATTGATTACTAAAAATCAAATCAAAAGAAACGACAATTAAGTTTGACGGTTTAAAAAGTAATGAATTTTATTTTTCTTATAAGTTGTTGTGTACATTAAAATCATAATCACACACACAATAAACAAATATATTCATTTGTATTGTGCTGTCTGATAAAACATGAAAAAAATAACAAAAATTATTGTATTCAGAGTTTTGTGTAAAAATGCAGTGTAAGGGTTTTTGTGTTGATATAAATAAAACAAAAATTATTGAAACTAGAGAGTTGTGTTTTTACTTAGCCTCTACTGTGGGAAAATGCAATGTAAGGGTTTTTGAATAACAAGAATTATTATATTCAGAGTGTTGTATAAAAATGTAGTGTAATGGTTTTTGTGTTTAAGCAAAAGGCAATCTTTGTGTGGATGATGTTATAACACCCCCAGACAAAGAGCTTATCCCGGGTTCCGAAGGAAGTGAGGGTAAGTTTACTGAGATGGCCGTTTGCTCAACAGTTTTCTTATTTTTAATATATAGGCATATGCATATGGTAATGATTATTATTGTTAAGATGGTATAGGTGGTGTAATTGTGAATCTTTTGGTTAGTTTTAAGTTCGGTTATAATGTTTGTGTTGTTAATATGCTTATATTCTAGTTGTCTTAAGCTTAAGTTAGTGTCGTTAGATATTTCAATGGTCCGGAAGGGATTTGGTATGATTACAGTGTTTTGATATAATTGCTTACTGTACCATTTGTCAAGTAGTATCTTACAATTTTCAATATAAATCAGATAATGTCCCTTTAATGTGAACGGGAATTGGTTGTATGAAAATCTCCTTATAAGTTTCGGTAGTTAAATTAGGGACTTTAATTATGAAGATAATATCTGATTCCTTAGTTGCAACGTCAAGTTCGATGTTCTCCAACTTGTACAATGTTATGTTAAAATCAATAATTTCCTGGTCTGTTAAAATATCTCTATTTAATGTTCGTAATTTTGAGGCCAGTAGTAATTCTCGAGCTTGTTCGACTAATTTTCCCAGATGTTCAATTTCGTATCTGAGGTAAGCTTTACGCGAGTCTGTTCTGGTTCGATTAATAAAGTACATATTTTGTGCAAGTAACTTAGTCTGTTGGTTTTGCAGATCCGTTAATGATTTTAATTGTTCGTCAAAGTGAGTGTTGATTTTGATTTGTTTATTCGATTGTTCAATTAAGTTATGATTATTGATAGTATTAATTTTTAGTTTTTCTTCAATTTCTTTCCTGTCATCGTCGTCCATAGTTCCGTACAAGTATTTTAACCCCTTTCCAGCAAGGTTTATAAGTCCTCTTTTAACACGGTATCTAGGTATTATGCTTAGTAACTGCAATTTAGAGTGTTCAATCTGATGTTGCAGATATGCGTCGTTTAATTTCATTATTTCGGATTCTAGTTTGTTGATGTAAGTTAAATACTCTTCGATTTTGAAAATATGCAATATTTTCGAATAATTTTGTATTAACTGTATTTCTCCCAATTGCAATATTGTGTAGCCATTTCCTTGGTTCAAATCAGTTATCATCAACTTCTGCGACATCACTGGTGTTATCACCGTTAGGATTGTCAACAAGCACTTCCAGAGACCTAGAAAGTTGTTTCTTTTTGATGAACTGATCTTTATGTATTATTTGTTCTATATTTTTTGTCGTTAAGTTTCTCTACGGTTACTTGTTTCATTTTCGATGTCAATTTGTCCGTTTGGTGGGTTTTCATTACCGCTTCGTTTATATGTTCGTCTTTCCTATCCTTATTGCGGTATCCTAAGGTTTTAGTTTTCCTTTCTTCTATTCTGTCGAAAATCTCTTTTGTCTTAATATTGTTCCTAAAGTGTAGATTAATTGGTTTTTCTCCCGTTGTCAAATGTATGCTATTATTGTATGCTTCTAGAGCTTGATACGGTAAGTCAACATTGTAGGCTATGTCCAAATTTTCCTCGCGCTTTTTAAATATGCGTATATTCTCGTTCAGGGTTGCATGAAAGCGTTCTATATCGGAGTTTCCTGTATGTCGGTTGGGTGTAACAAAGTGGTAATTTATTCCTTTTTTGTCCAAAAAGTCAGAAAAAAGAGCCGATTTAAAGGATGTTTCATTATCCAAGGTGAGAATTTTAGGAGTTTTCATGTACATAAAGAGTTTTGTGTAGCTTTTGATAAGTTGCAATGGTGTTCTGTCTTGAACTTCTTCAATCATTGCGTATTTTGAGAATTTGTCTATCATCGTAACATAAGTAGTAGATATGTCCAAGTACCATATATCCGTATGATAGTGTTCGTGTGGGGCTTTAGGTGTTTCGGTCTTTTCAAAGGGTAATTTAATTGGATTCCTTTCCAACTTAAAATTACATATTAAGCAGTTATTGATAAATTTAGTAATTTCCTTTTTCAAATTAGAATAATAGATTCTATTTTTAAATTCCATGTAAGTTTTTTCTATTCCTGGATGATTGTTTTCGAATTTATGGTGTTTTGCTATAAGTTCTAAAAGGTTTTCATATTCTATAGTTTCTCTTAATTGGTTTGTAAGCACTATTTTTAGGTTAAGCAGATGATTGGGATTTTCCCTTAACTTTTTATATTCATTCTGAATTTTAATTAAATCGTCGGTATCTTCGCAATACATTCCAACGTCTTGTTTATCAATAGAATCAGATAATATTTGCGCTATCATCTGTTCCGTATAATTAGTATACGAATAGGTTACCCGAGATTTTCCGAAGACTAATGTTTTCTCGGTTTTATTATCATTGTTGTGTTTTAACACAATTTGGTAATTAAATGAGTGTAACGGTCTTTGGGATATTAGGAAGTGGTCACTGCTGTCTTCATCAGCTGAATGTACGGTAGGTACAGGTGACTCACTTCGTCTTTCGATATTTTGTAAAGTATCTTTTTCCTCTACATAATTATGTATTTTCCTAAGGTGGTCTTGTAGACATCGTGGTCTTGACAACGTTTTATTACAAATTTTACATTGCAGGTTTTTGTCAGAATGCGTTTTCATATGCAAAGTTAGACTTTGTTTATGGTTGTAAACTTTCCCACAAATACTGCAATCAAATCTAGTATTCTTTCTCTCGAATACGTTTGTTTCCCTAACTCTTGACAATGCGTCTGCCACTTTGTTCTCCTTGCCTTGCAGGTGTTGTATGTCAAACTCATACTCATTAAGCTTGATCTTCCAACGGATAAGTTTGGAATTAGGTTCCTTGAGGTTCGCTAACCAGACCAAAGGTTTATGGTCTGTACGTAATTGAAATTTCCGTCCGTACAAATAATGTCTAAACTGTTTTACTGCCCACACAATGGCCAACAGTTCTTTTTCTGTGGTAGAATAGTGACATTCATGTTTATTCAAAGTTCTCGACGCAAATGCTAAAGGTCCGTTCTTCTGAGATAGAACAGCACCTAGCGCATAGTTACTCGCGTCCGTGGTTAATACGAACTGTTCATTAAAGTCGGGATATTTTAAAACCATGTCCGGCATTAATATATTTTTCAATTTTAAGAAAGCTTCTTTATAGTCCTCATCATTTACATTGATAATTGCATCCTTTTTAAGGCGGACTGTTAAGGGTTTGGCTATTTTCGCATAGTCGGGTATAAATTTTCGATAATAACCACTGAGTCCGAGGAAACTTTGTATTTCCTTAATAGTTTTCGGAATAGTTTGACGTTTTATACCTTCTATTTTGCTTGGATTAGGGCTTATACCCTCCTTGGTAACAAGGTGTCCCAAGAATTCGGTTTCCTTTTTTAAGAAATCGCTCTTGTTCAGTGAAACTTTTAGATTTGCTTCTCTCAGAGTTCGGAATATTTTTTCCAAATTTCCGAGATGCTCCTGTAAGGATGTCGAGAAAACGAGAATGTCATCCATGTATATTACACAGATTTTGTTAACATGTTCCCTAAGCACATTGTCCATCATCCTCTGGAATGTCGAGGGCGCATTCTTTAGCCCAAATGGCATACGAATAAATTCGTAATGTCCATTATGTGTAGAGAATGCGGTCTTTTCGCGATCCCTAGGTTCTACTTCTATCTGATAGAAGCCCTTGGTAAGATCCAAGGTGGAAAAATAATTCGCGCGTCCCAACTTATCCAAGACTTCGTCAATACGAGGGATAGGGTATTTGTCTTCTTTTGTCACCATGTTCAATTTCCTATAATCTACAACGATTCTCCATTCTTTATTGCCCTGTCTGTCCTCTTTCTTGGGCACGACCCAGATAGGTGCGTTATACGGTGAGCTACTAGGCGTAATTATGCCTTGGTTCAACATTTCTGTCATTTGTCTTTCTACCTCTGGGATATGTATAGCGGGGTATCTGTATGTTCTCGTGTAAATTGGTCCTGACAGTCCGGTGTCTATTCTATGTTTAACTTCGTTGGTAAAAGTCAAATCGTCTCCTTTTTTATAAAAAATATCACTATTGTTTTGAATTAAAATTTGTATTGATTCCTTTTCCTCTGAATTTAAATGTTCTGTCCTTAAATAGCACTCCGTTCCCAAAGTCTCAACATTATAAAGTTATGGTAAATTTTTTAGCTCGTCCGTTAATTTGTATTGATTTTCCGGTTCTCCCTCATAATAAATTCTAAATTGTTTTTCGTTAAGGATTAATGTGTCATTATCATAGTTGATAGTTGCTTTGTTTTCTCTTAAAGTGATGTGGCCCAAAAGACCGTCGAAAAATTTATGAAACTGAAAAAGTCTAAAGGTTGTTTCTGAGTTCAAAGGTATGCTTAAATTTTTTGCTAGCATAACCCCGTCATGTGTAACTGTGATATTTCCAGCTGCAGTTTTAATTTGGATAGGGGTTTTTAGTTTCATAATGAATTTAGGTGGACATTGGTTGAAATTAAGAAAATTTTCAGTAGACCCTGTGTCAATTAGTAGTCTAAGATTTTTTGTCCGTCCTCTGAATAGAATATAGGGAAGTCCAAGTTGTTTGGATTGTCCTCCAGAGAGGCCGGTACACGAAAATTTTCTGATTCATAAGATTCTACGGTTTGGTCTTTATTTTGCTTAATATAATTAGTACACTTACAACTACATTCCGTTACTGGGGTTTGATGATGATTTTGTCTTCTTGTCTGGGCTGTGGTTGTATCCATTGGTTCGGCTTTTGGTTGCTGCACATGATGGTGTTGTTGTTGTTGTGGTGGGTTGTACATCCTTGGTGTCCAATTTTGATTGGTCTGCTGATTTGGATTGGTCTTAGGCTGCCAATTTTGTCCTTGTTGTTGATGGTGTTGTTGTTGTTGTGGTGGGTTGTACATCTTTGGTGTCCAATTGCGATTGGTCTGCTGATTTGGATTGGTCTTAGGCTGCCAATTTTGTCCTTGTTGTTGATGGTGTTGATTCTTACTGGGTTTTCTTTTTTCCTCTGCTAAAAAGCCTGATTGGGCCAATTCGTGGATGGCTTCTTCCATTGTTTGTGGTTTTAAAGCACATAATACTGTTCTCATGTGAACGGGTAATCTTGTCACAAAAATTTTCAGCGCTGTTTGGATATTTCTTTCAATATCGTGGAGATTTCCTTCTTGCCTGGATTTTTGGTTCAGCATTGCCAATTTGTGTAGGACAAAGTTGTAATAATCTAGGGCATTACCTTGATATTGTGCTCCCCTCAGGTCTTCGTATAACTGATCAGCCGTTTGAAATCCACCAAAATTAGTTACCAGCATTTTTCTTATGTCCGTCCAGTTGTTTAAGTGTGGATGTATCTCCATGGCTCTTCTGGCTTTTCCAGTTAGTTTTGATTTTACAATGTTTATGCACATTTTTTGAGCTTGTTCATTATAGTCCGAAAGTGTTGGTAAAATATCGTCAACGTTGGTACAGAACACTGATAAATCCTCCTTGCGGCCATCGAATCCCTGTATTTTTTCTAAATACGTTAGGGGGTTGATGTCAAGCACTCGTCCTCGTACTCTAGCTGCCGTTGCTGCTGCGTTTACTGCTGCTGTTGTAGCTGCATTTGCCGCCGCTACTGCTGCTGCTAGGGCAGAATTTCCTGGGCTGATTGACATTATTCGTTATAAATTTTATTTTCAATAAATCTTTTTTACGAATTTTATAATTTTGTTAGTTTTCGCTTAACAAGTATTTTGTTACTATTATTTGCATTAATAGATTTTTATTATAGATTTTATTTTCAATAAATCTTTTTTACAATTTTTATACTTTTGTTAATTTTCACTTAACAAGTATTTTGTTACTATTATTTTCACTAATAGATTTTTGTTCACAGTTAGCACTTGATATCCTTGATATTCGTTCAAGGGTGTTGGTGTACCGTAAGTTCTTATTTGCAGGGATAACAAAAATTGTATTTGTTATCCTACCGACTGCGCCAGTATTGATTACTAAAAATCAAATCAAAAGAAACGACAATTAAGTTTGACGGTTTAAAAAGTAATGAATTTTATTTTTCTTATAAGTTGTTGTGTACATTAAAATCATAATCACACACACAATAAACAAATATATTCATTTGTATTGTGCTGTCTGATAAAACATAAAAAAAATAACAAAAATTATTGTATTCAGAGTTTTGTGTAAAAATGCAGTGTAAGGGTTTTTGTGTTGATATAAATAAAACAAAAATTATTGAAACTAGAGAGTTGTGTTTTTACTTAGCCTCTACTGTGGGAAAATGCAATGTAAGGGTTTTTGAATAACAAGAATTATTATATTCAGAGTGTTGTATAAAAATGTAGTGTAATGGTTTTTGTGTTTAAGCAAAAGGCAATCTTTGTGTGGATGATGTTATAACAATATAAATAAAACATAAATAAGCCTTTGGCTTAACATATGTTTAAAATATTCGTTCTTCAATCTTATGAAGCTCAAATGTCACTTTCACAAAAAATTTTGTGTGTTTAAAGGATTCGTTCTTCAATCTTATGAAGTTCAAATGTCACTTTCACAAAAAATTTTGTGTGTTTAAAGGATTCGTTCTTCAATCTTATGAAGTTCAAATGTCACTTTCACAAAAAATTTGGTATATTTAAAGGATCCGTTCTTCAATCTTATGAAGTTCAAATGTCACTTTCACTTTAAAGGATTCGTTCTTATATTTTTTTCTACCCGTTACAGATATTGAAATATCTAATATCCTTTCTTATGTTACTCGAATTAAAATGATTTACACATAAGGATACACGGGTATCCTACCGACTGCACCACTTTTTTTCACAAATGAGGAACAAAGAAAAAAATAAAACAACTTTGTTTAAGGTTTAATCAATAGTATTCAATCTTTTGTATTTTCTACTTTCTTAAATACTAGAGTAACTTCAGGTATAGTGGAACCCCTATTCTTGTTTTGGCGATATTTAAGAGACTATTAGCCAACTCTTTATCTGAATAATTGCAATGTGTTTTTGAATCGATTGCCTAACTAGGTTCATCAGAAATAAAATATTTTATTAAAACTAAAAAAAGTTATACATGAAAAATCTGAGGTACCTGTAAAACAGTCATTTTCAAAATTGGAGGGTAATGTGGAATCCCCTAGGTGGATAATGTTGAATACCATTCCATTTTACCAGGAGCAAAAAAGTAATATTAAAAGGAATTCAGTTGAGCATATAATTCTTTATTTAGTTTAATTTTAAACATAAAACTACCTTCTTGGCTTAACTTCTTATCTTAAAAATCAATTAAAAATTATTTCTGTATGAGGAATATGGTTCCACAAATTTTTAAAAAAAATCTTATAAAAATTACAAGGTTTATCAAATTGCCACACTTAACAATTAAAAGTATTATTTCGTTAACAATTTGTAAACCTTGTCAAAAAACACAAATATAAATGTGTGGAGCGAAGTAACTGTTTGACTATGCGCACAAAAAAAAGTCAACTACTCTTGTTTTCACTTACACATGAACTGAAAAGTAACAGCGCAACCATTTGCTTAGCAAAAGCCGTAATGTTAATATTTTTCTGTACGCTATGTAAACTTACAGTAACCGTTTCTAAATAACATTTAGTTTAAGAAATAAAGGGGTGTTCCACAATACCCGCCTATTCCACAATACCCGAAGTTACTCTATTATTTTGATTTCTGTTACATTTTGGAAATATAAATTAAAAAATGAATGTTTGCATAAAAATTCTTAAGAAATTTGTCTGGTGCATTTTGCACTTGAACAATGTTTAACAATTCTTTGGAAAAATTGTATAATTAATAAGTGTGTAATAATGTTTGTTAACTTCTTGCAGGAATGAATTGAAACAACACAACCACAGTCTTTGAATTATAAAATAGAACTCAATTTTATTTACTAATATTTTTCCTTAAATACTAAAATTCTTATTACTAAAACAATAACAATATTCCTACCTACTAGATTTTATAAATTACAATAATACATACATGCAGCCTAAATAAACACAAGATTAAACTATCGTTATAAATGCATTACTGTTTATTACACCAATAGAAGATTAAAAACTCTGTTGTTTACAACAGCCAAGAAAAAGTATCGCTCACATGTATGTATTTATTATTTAAATGTGCGCACCACATGTTGAGTTTAAAGTAACATTCTGGCGACCTTGCAAGATTGTTATCTTATTTATAATGTGTGTACACCAGATCTTATTTTAAAACT
The DNA here is from genome assembly GCA_949318255.1 of Pollenia labialis. Classification (NCBI taxonomy): domain Eukaryota; kingdom Metazoa; phylum Arthropoda; class Insecta; order Diptera; family Polleniidae; genus Pollenia; species Pollenia labialis. The sequence goes on from OX439140.1 coordinate 71,812,823, forward strand.
CAACATTCTGGCGGCCTTGAAAGATTGTCATCTATTAACAAATTATTTCTCGTTAATATTTTATTCGTAAACATTATAGTTACATTAATCTAGTTTAATAATAAAGATTTAATACCTTTTACAATATAATTACATTAATCTAGGTAGAGAAACGGTTGCGGGTAAGTAGTTTGAAGATATAATGCACAGCTTCCTAAATATGTAAACAACTGCAAATATAATAACACAGATTATTAATATTGTTGTAATGCTGATACCATAATGTGTCAGATGATGAAAATTGAGTTGTGTAGTTAATCCAAATAAACTGGTTGCCGTTGGGATGTCCGGAATTTTGTATATTTCCATTTCACCAGCAATCTTAACGTGAGCAATCGCTGGTATGAATTTCGAGATGTTAATAGTTGGGAAAACATAGCTTACTTCTGAATAATATACATCATAAGCCCAAAGATTTACTTCGGCTGAATCGAGTTGACATTCAGCATTCAATTTTAATATACCAGCACCTTTTATTATGATCGGATGGATTTTATCGTGACATATTACATCTGCTGACGTATCTTCCTTAACAGAAAATACCCAAGAGTTAGCTGTGTGCATCTGTTGCCAATAGTTTTTAAATCTTTTTATCTCTATTTTGCAACTATTAGGAATACTATTCGTCTTTAAGAAGAGTTCCATCTCGCAACTAGTTGTACCTCTCGTCTTAAACATTGGATGGATTTGGTGGCATAGCATCAGCCGATTCATTTTTTTCTTAAATATATCTCATTATTGATCTTGAAAAGTATTAATTTCTTTGATTTTCTGTATTTGATTAATTTAGTAGTTCTTTTTCAGTTTCCGTAAAATAAAAGGAGGTAAACCCTTCTCTCTTGTCCTGGACTCTGTTCATTATGTGATTGTTTTCTTCTTTAATTTCACTCTTCTCTAAGTTAGTTGTTGTATTGTTATGGAGGAGTAAATTTACCATATGACTCCACCAAAAGAAAACTAACTTCCACGAAAACCCAAAGATTTTCCATAGGATTTTTATATTGATTAATGAATTTAGTACAAATAAGCATATTTTAAACAAAACCATGAACCCGATTATAGAAGATATAAATGTACCAAATTTCCCTAAGAATGCCCAAAACCCTTCAATAGCTCTGTTTATAGTTGATTTCCCGAATTTTTCCAAGTCTTCTTTGGTCATTAAGTTCCCAACTTCTAGGTTTCCTGACAACCCACCTTCTCCAGAAATCGCTCTTGCAACTTGATGGGTAATCGCTTCAGATCTTATAGAGGATAATATAATCTTGTCTATTTTGTCCAAATCGTTTTGTGTATAGATCCCTGAGACGGCAAGATTCTTGATTTCTGTGAATTCCATTTGTATCCTCAATGATATCATAATACCATGTTGAGACAAATTTTGGTAAAAAATGATACAAGAATTTAGTTTTTTGAGAATTACAAATAGCTGTATAAATTCTCGTTATTAATAACAATAAAAATATAATTAAAACTACCCACTTCATTTTCTTCTATTTGGTGGGCTAAATCACTTAGTAAAAAATTTGTATAAACCTATTAAATCTATGTCTCCTAAAATAAAATATAAAAGATATAAGATGATTAGTAGAAAAATTAGAAAAATATACATGACTTTTCCGGGTTTTTGAAAAAATCATAAAATCTAATCTTGGTGGTACATAATATAAGAACTAATAATCTAGGGTGCAGCTGCTTGAGCAGGTTGGGGCCCTTGTCTTAGCATGTTCATAAAGGCTTCTAGTTGATTTGCACCTGCTGGACGACTCATTTGATCACGAAGAGCTCGAGTAATATTCCATTTTTCTAGATCAAATTTAATCAACCTCGCTATTTCTCTATCATCATCTGAGAAATCATCTCTTCCCATCACGACCCCACTCACCAGACATTCGTCCGGTACTCTTGTAATAGCTAAATTATCAAGATTTGGAAACTACCACACGTGCAAAAGTTGAAGATGTATCTATGAAGTGTTTGTAGTAAAGAACAGCTGCACGAGCTAAATTTGGGAATTTTGTACTTGCTAATGACATATCTGCTGGCCTAATCACTCTCAGGTAAGGCCACATTGCACCCATCTCATTCCTCATTCTTTTTGTAGCATCTAGAAATCTCTTTAATTCGATTAACACTTTTTTCTCGACGTGAGCAAGACAAACTATCTCCGCATCAAGGAAAGTTTGCATACACTTGAAGGTTACCATAGAGGACTCCTCTAGTAATAAAGTAGCTAGACTCATTTCTGGACTCATAGATCTTATACGAAAGAGGAAGTAGAATACCAATTCTTTCAATTTAGGGACAAGATTCCATAAGAACCCCATTTTTTCAAGACCATGAGGTGAAATCAACCATTTTGCCTTATCATCTTGTAAGGAGTTTCTCACAGTTTTAGCACGATTTTCGAGATAACGAGTTATATATTCAGTAACAGAGACTTGAGTAGACCCAAAAGACTTGCCCATCAATAATATTAAGAGATGGCATGTCATCTTCATGTCATTTGCTGTTCTTCTCCCTACTTTAACAATATCAGGTGTGACTATAGGCATCAAGGGTTTTGCCTCCACTGTTTTGTCCAAATCTGTGAGGTACTCTTCATATAAAGGTTTGAACTCAGGGTAAACCGTAAACATAGAAAGAAGTAACTGGAAATCGACCCTATCTACTTTCACTTCAACATAGGTAGGGCTATCTGTATCATGTCCTATACGCAGAGAATTTGCTATATTGACAAGATTTCTATAACTTACTGGTATACAAATCGGATCTAAAACATCGTTTTCTGGTACCATGGTATTAACGAGCATCCCTATTGACATATTTACCGCATCTCTTGCGTGTTGTCTGATGTACCTATTGGAATAAATGAAAAATTTTATGTTATTTATAACTGCAGGATATTTATCAAGAGTCTCTGGATTATCAATGTCTCCAGGAAGTACGACCAATCTAGTGAATTGTTGTGGGGTTACTGCAGCAACCTGGTATTGTTGGTCCACTGGCAGATTTTGTTGTAATAGTATAAACTCAGACATGTTTGGAGGATGTCGGGGGTTAAGATTTGTTGATTTATTTGTCAATAGGCTTGGTGTTGTAGCTTTGGAATGGCAAACTGTATTTTTGTCAATTTTAATAGAAAGAACTATATATTTTTAAATAAAAATATTATGAAAATTTGTATAAACCTATTAAATCTATGTCTCCTAAAATAAAATATAAAAGATATAAGATGATTAGTAGAAAAATTAGAAAAATATACATGACTTTTCCTACGGGTTTTTGAAAAAATCATAAAATCTAATCTTGGTGGTACATAATATAAGAACTAATAATCTAGGGTGCAGCTGCTTGAGCAGGTTGGGGCCCTTGTCTTAGCATGTTCATAAAGGGTTCTAGTTGATTTGCACCTGCTGGACGACTCATTTGATCACGAAGAGCTCGAGTAATATTCCATTTTTCTAGATCAAATTTAATCAACCTCGCTATTTCTCTATCATCATCTGAGAAATCATCTCTTCCCATCACGACCCCACTCACCAGACATTCGTCCGGTACTCTTGTAATAGCTAAATTATCAAGATTTGGAAACTACCACACGTGCAAAAGTTGAAGATGTATCTATGAAATGTTTGTAGTATAGAACGTACGTTTTTGGCCATTGAATGGAAGACAGCTGACAAAAGGAATTGTAAGCAAATGTTATAGATGTTTTAGAAAAGGACCAAGACAGTTGCATCAGTTGATGGGAAACTTACCAAAAGATCGGGTTATAAGGACTCGTCCATTTTTAAATGTAGGAATAGATTTTCTAGGTCCCATTACAATTCATTACAAAATTAGAGGAAAAAAGACGGACAAGTCATATGTATGTGTATTTGTTTGTTTTTCTACAAAAGCAGTGCATTTGGAAGTAGTTTCAGATTTAACCTCAGCAGCATTTATAGGGGCTTTAAAAAGGTTTGTAGCTAGGAGAGGTTGTCCACAGAAATTTTTTTCGGACAATGCAACGAACTTTGTAGGGGCTGCTAACAGTTTAAATAGAATTTATCAACTTTTTACTGAATCCAATCACGTCGGGGTCACCAAAATGTTAACTTCTTGCAGGAATGAATTGAAACAACACAACCACAGTCTTTGAATTATAAAATAGAATTCAATTTTATTGACTAATATTTTTCCTTAAATACTAAAATTCTTATTACTAAAACAATAACAATATTCCTACCTACTAGATTTTATAAATTACAATAATACATACATGCAGCCTAAATAAACACAAGATTAAACTATCGTTATAAATGCATTACTGTTTATTACACCAATAGAAGATTAAAAACTCTGTTGTTTACAACAGCCAAGAAAAAGGATCGCTTACATGTATGTATTTATTATTTAAATGTGCGCACCACATGTTGAGTTTAAAGTAACATTCTGGCGACCTTGCAAGATTGTTATCTTATTTATAATGTGTGTACACCAGATCTTATTTTAAAACTCAACAATGTTATTAATGTTGCATTTTCGTTAGCGGAAAATACAATTAATAAAAATATTTTAAAATTCTTTGGAACTAATTATAAAAAAAATAATTGGTAAAATTCTTAATAAGTTAAAACAGCGTGTGTGTATATGTATATAACGTTAAGGGAATAGTGGGGGACACTATAACAATGTGACCCTTCTCTTTGAAATTACATTTCGCTGTTCTATTATTATTGCCTATACAGGTCGATTCTTTAAAGTCTTCCTGGTCAATGATGTTTTGACAAAAGAATGTTTTTTCAATTTGTGGGCAAATTTTGTTTGTGTATAATATTTTGTGTTCATTAACTAGTGCATACGGCATTACATTAATAAATGTTGTTAAGCTGAAGGTCCACACCATGCGTTCATGCGTCTGTCCTTTTTATGCATCTGACAAAAAAGTAGAATCAGTGTAATTGTATATGACAAGTTACACAGAAAATCGCATAGAATGCATAGTTGTATCAACGCATGAAAGTAGGTTTACTTTCTACTTTTGTATCCGTCGCATGTGTGGTAAAAAAAAGTCAGCTGTTATTGATGGCCATGGATGACAAATCATATTTTATTTTCAATGTTATCGATAAATATGTTTGTGTGGTGGATTACTTTTTACTATATTTTTGCATTTAAAAAGGTTTTTAATAAGAGAAAAAGCTTTCGTTATAAAGATTGTATAAACTTTAAAGAATAAAATACATTAAAATTCATTTTAAGCACAATTTTACCACGAACAAAATTTGCCATTCTAGTTATCGATTACTTTCTGTTCTGAGTGTCATCTTTGTTGTGTTTATTATATGTAATATTTTTTTTTTTTTTTTGAACAAATGAACTGGAAACTTATTAATACCGTGAAAAATCACGAAAATTTTTTAAATAAAAGCTTACTCCTCTATGAATAAATTCTTTAAATAAAAGCTTACTCCTCTTTTAAATAAATTCTATTAAAATATCAATTACACTTTCCATTTTTGGCAAAATAGCTTTTCATTGATAAACATATTAGCACAACAGCTGATAAAAAAAACAAATTTGGCGCATAAAACGCATGGCATGTAACTTGAATTTAGAAACGCATAAAATGCATAAAAAGTATCATACGCATCTACGCATGAACGCATGGTGTGGACCTTCAGCTTTAGATTTATTGGCAAGGGTATAATTTGAATTAGTTCGTAAGTCTTTTTTTCGACGATAGGTATTTTTATATTAAAAATTATATTTTTTTCGTTATAATATACTTTTAAGCTCAAAAGTTCATACAATTGATCATTTAATGAAATATTAATAAATTGGTTTTTTATGTAGCTGTTTATGATTTCAATTTTTTGGCTACTTAATATTGTTTTAGAAATAATGTTTAGTCTGGCTAATAATATAGTTTCTGAAATTTCTGTCATGTGATTTTGTAATATGTCTTAATTATAGTTAATTTGATTAATATATTGTATTTCTTGAATTGGATCTTCTTCTTTTTGTATTTTATTAATGAACCGCTGAATATTATCTTGCTGCATATTGATGTGTTTCGTGAGATAAATTTTCATTTCTCTCCATATTTTTTCTTATCCATATGGGCTATTGTCTTTATGTCAGAATCGATGAATTTTTGGATACACTTAAAAGTTACCATAGCAGACTCACCTCACAGAGCAATAGCAGCACTAGGGTGGTTTTATGTGCTGTTTTCCCAACACAAGTGACTGAACGTGTAGTAAAATTTATATGAAAAGCACTCCGTTTTTTGAGTGTTTTCCATATAAATTTTACTATTTTCCAAAAATAAGATTTTTTTTGGTGAAATTAAGATTTTTTGCTGAAAATTTCTGGCAGCCCTGGTTACCACTATCATGTATCATATTTAGGGTTGTTAGATATGACGATTTTTTGACTAAAAGTAATATTGTTATGACGATTTTTTGGCATCAATAAAACACTTACAAGAAATATTTACAATTATATTGTGAACAGTCCAAAACGTAAAAATCAATTTTTCGAAATACAAAAATGTTTGGAAATTAAACAAAAAAAATTCATCCCCCATCACAAACCAGGTTGCTTTTTTTAGAAGCATTAGTAATTAAAATTCTACAATCATATAAATGCCATCGATACTGCAAAAAATATACACTAGAGCCCTGATTTGCGTCGGTTCTATTTGGTCCGCTTTTTAAAAATTGGTTAAATCCGCTTTGCGTTTTTACGATTTCGATTTCTACATACGATTGCATTTTTCGATGAAGACATAATCACATGTGAAGAATTTTTCTATTTCGTGTAAAAATTCAAATTCCCATTTAATTCTGTTAGGTAAGTTAATCTAAGTATAGTTGCGTGTTAGGAAGTAAGAAGTTAGTTCTTAATAAGAAGTTGTGTAGAAAAATGGGTGTAAAGAGATGACAATGCATTAGTGCTGGTTCTAACTTTTCAAGTTTTAGCCGTCAAGTCTTGAGCTTTTAGGAAAGAAGGGAAAAGCGAATGTCATTTCTTTTTCTCTCTCTCCTAAAAACTCAAGACTTGACGGCTAAAACTTGAAGAGTGTGAACCATCACTTACTTAGTTTGGAACTTAAATTGTACGTAATAAAACGTTTCAAGTCGGATAGAAAGACTGTTGATATAGACAGAAACCTTGGTTTAGCAACTTCAACAGTAAACACAATTTGCAAAAGCGATAGCGCTAACAATTAATCATTTAAAGATAGCTCGAGTTAATAGCAAATGAGATTTAATTTTTTATTTTTTTGTTTCCTAAGCTACTAAAGCCTAATCTTTCTGTGAATATGGATAAATGAAATAAATAAATTTTTGTTATGCATTTATGAAAATATATTTTTTTCTTATGTAATTCTTTTCAAATGATAAATATCTTAATTTATAAAATTTAAATATTTGACGATTTGCTAACGATTTTGTTAAATATTCGTGACGATTTTGACGAATTTTGTTAAAACTTTTGACGATTTTTGATTAAAAAAGTCTAACAACCCTGCTCATATTATTAACGCTAGACGTAACTCTATACGACTACATTCCTTTCCCACAGTACTGTTATCAAGACAGGTAACTCCACGTCTACAACTGACATGGTTTGCTGTTATAACATTATGTTATAAAAGCGTTGTAACATGTAGCCTACAACAGACATGAAATGCTTAACATTAACACTAACATGATGTTAGTGTTAAGTATAGACTCATCATGTTAGAGTTTTTCTCATGTTTTAACAACTCTTATAACATAAAATGACGTTTAAGCTTGCCAGAAGCCATTTTGTTGCTTTTTTTCATTTCACACACACTATTGTTTGGAATATGCTTCGACGACAATCAAAAAATAATGAAATTTCTTAACATTAACATGAGTACTATACTCCACCATTAACATATTAAAAATTCAACATGGAGTCTTAACATCATGTTTTAACAGCATTTCATGTCAGTTGTAGACTCGGTGTTAAAACATTTGCATTAACAACCGTGTTATAACATGAGAAAACCTCTAACATGATGAGTCTATACTTAACACTACCATCATATTAGTGTTAATGTTAAACATTTCATGTCAGTTGTAGACGGCATGTAAAACTGTGTAGTAAGCGGTTCCCATGGAATATCGTTACACATAACTATTTATATGGGTTATGGCAAATTGAATATTAACTCTATGTTTGAAGTTTTATGCCCAGTTTTCAGGATTGATATTAAAACACATTTATTTTTAAAATCGATTTAAATACAAAATTCTTTTCTTCACTAAAAACTTAAATCAAACTTAAGTCACCGATGTGGTACACTTATGGCGTTTTCTTTTCTAAAAAAAAGTGTTGCATAGGTGTTCCATGTGACTTGGTAACATTTTTTAATTCTCGCCTAATTTTTAAGAGGCATTTCATTTTTTACGTTTACAAAAGAACACAAATTTCAGCATAAAGCAATAAAGTACAATAAGCGCAAGGTAAATTCAATTACAGGTGGTGGCAAGACTACAACAATTCAAAGCCAACAGAAACAACAGATGTTTTTTGTATTGCATTGTTAGTGTTTACGGCTCGAAACTTGCCAACACCTTGTACTGAATTCGCCTTGACCAAGTGCTACACTCATGCCCCTTTAATTAAAATGAGTGTTGAACATGTAGCATTTATTTAATTTTAAAGGGAACATCATCAGAAGTTCTTTTCTTTTACTTTACACTTTTAAAATAACACATATTTTTCAGAAAAGAACATAAAAAATGTAAAAGGCAGTATAAATGCAGAATTTTACTCAGAAAAGAAAACGCCATTAATTTCAACTTGAGTTTCCATTGTAATATTTTAGCAAGGTGGCCTCAATATCACAAAAATACAACAACAACAGGCAAAGCATTAACAGTCAGCTGTTTTTTCAGACCACCTTGTAGATAATTACACTTTTTTATATTTTTTTTTTGTATTTAGTAGTGCTACCATACTTTTATCTTAATTAAATAAGACTTTTCAAATAAATCTCAAAAACCCAATCTGTTTTAAATACGATTTAAGTTTGTTATGAAAATTAACTTAATATAGATTTAAATACTATCCTGAAAATTGGGCATTAAACAATAATAATTCTTTATTTTACCAGAAAATATATTTTACTTAAAACTATAATGAAAAAATGAAGTGTTTGCAAGTTTTTTAAACTAAAAAAAATATTAAAGAAAAAGTGTCACATAACAATTCATGTAGTTGCGCATGCAGTTGCTACACAGTTATGGTATGTTATGTATTTCATACCTCCCTCATTGATCCTTTTCACACATTTGTTTCTAACAATATTGAGGAACTTGGTTTTTTGTAGTATCCTTATAACTAATATTATTATATTATAATATTAGCTATAATAATATTTTACTGCATAATTTTTATGATAATTATTTCTTAACTCTATTTTGGTTATATAATCTTTATTATTTTTAATTAAAGGGTGTTTTTACAAATGGGACAATGTTTGTATGTGGATTATATATTTTGCTTTCGGATTCAAAAGATCCAATTTTAAGTTTACAATTACTTAAAGTTAATAAATTATTTCCAATAATTGATATATTTAAATCGTTACAATTCTGGCTTATGATTGTTATTTGTAAATTTTTAGTTAACACCATATTGGGTGGTATAAAAGATATACTTGTTTCTTCATTTGTTTTAAAAGTACAATTAGATAATTCGTCATTGAATAAATTCTCCAAACATGGGTCATATAAAGGTTTAATTAAACTTGGAGTATTCTGTTACGTTTTCTTATTTCCTCATTGCTCTCGTCAGTTCGGTATTGCCCGACTGTATTAAGTCTTTAAAGACGTCTTGAAAACGAAGAAAGTCTTTATTATTTGGCATAAAAACTGCCGATTTGTTCCCCAACAAGTGCTGCTTAATAATATTTTTAATGTCATCGCAACTCACGTCTATGTAGTATATAGTAGTAACAGTATTTGAAAATACTTTTTGTTTAACCATCCCTTCAGTATCATTGCTTAAAAGTCTTAACTGATTTCTAAATGTATTCAGGGTCCTCTCAGAGATGGGGATATAATTAGCATTATCCTCCTCCGCTGAGTGAAAGGTAACCATATCAGAGTTAATGTCTTCATTCAAATTGCATTCGTTAAGTTTTATTCTAGAAAGGGCATCGGCCACGTGATTTTCTCTACCTGTGCCCGTGTTCTGTAACTCTCGCGTCGAGAAACTTTTTGATTGAAATGTGTGAAATGAAACAAAAATGCCATATGTTGAAACAAACAGCTGTTTTTCTCACTAAACTGTGTCTGTAATTTTATTGGCGAGTTCTATTTGTCACGTAAGGAAATTACTCGCCAATTTACAGAAAAAGTGTGTCTGTAACATTTTTGTGAGAAAAGTTCCCGCTTTGAACTGTCAAACAAACTCACGAATAAAAATGGGGTGAGAAAAAAAATTAACACTAAAAAACAATTAAAAATGCAAAACACAAAGAATAATAATAATAATATTTTGTTCTTGGCACTTTTTTATTGTTTAATTCTTTTACTTTTAACATTTTTATAAAATATACTAATATTTTCAAAGCTCTTTTGCAAACAACAAACATTAAAGTCGCACTTTACAATACTTGGTATAGCCGACGGTTGTATTTTCACCGCCGTCGTTGAAAAACTTTTAACTTTAGTAAATTTTAGTCGCCGTTAACGATATGTGTTACTGGCGTTCTCACCGTCTGCAATGTCACATCGGCTTCGAGTGCAATGTTATGACATTTATAACGTTTATAACGTAACGACGTAATCTCTTTTGATAGTTTTCGACATGAGTTACAGACACACTTTTTTCTCACTTTTCGAGAAACGATGGAATATTTTGTTTCACATCTTTTCGATGCGGGAAGTTCTCACTATAGTTACAGAACATGGGTACAGGGATGTGCTTTATATCGAAATCAAACTCATTAAGTTTGATTTTCCATCTCATGCTCATTGAGCGTTCTACTCGCAAAGCATACTGGCTTATAGTTTTAAGGAGTCAAATGAACAATTAATATAAATCAAAATAGTTTATAAGAACTCAACTAATATAATTTAGATTGTAAGTGTGTAAATGTATGTTAAATAGTTTATAAGAAGCAATCATTGTTATTTAGATTATAAGATTGTTATATGAAAAAATAAAAAAAAGACAAAAATAAATGAATAAAATTTTTATGATATAAAAAATAAAACAACCAGATTTTTTATTTTTATTGATTTTATTTATCTATATATATAAAAAGAAGTGTACACTTTGATGTCACCACTAACTGCGGAAACGGGCGACCGATTTTAACCAAAATTTCAAGGTACATTGGGGATAGTCTGTAGATGGTTTAAGCTAGGTTTGCACGAAATCGGCTTGTGGGTTCCGCATATATGTCATTACGATTTTCCTATACATTCCCATACAAATATCAACAAAATTCCCTCCTCCGAAACGGCTTGACTGATTTTTATGAAATTTTGAATGTGTATTTGTTAGGTATGAGATTAGGTCGTAAAGTATATTTTATATCGCTAGAGGGAGCAAAATAGGGCATAAGCTCCCCCTCCCTATATCTTCTTAGCTAATCAACCGTGTTCTTAAAATTTGGCATGCACGCACTGTAACATCTAAAAGAAAATAGGGAGTAGGGTGATAGGGCAAGAGGAGTAAAAGCGCTCCCTCCCTATATCTGCTTAACTAATCGACCGTTTTTCTTGAAATTTTGTAGGAAAATAGTGTAACATCTGAAAAGAACTATAGCCAAACATTTTTATTATTTAGGGCGTGAAATAGGACAAAAGGGGTAAAACCTTCCACTCCCCAATTTTTTAAGCTAATCAACCGGGTTTCTTTAAATTGGGCATTCAGACATTGTAACATCTGAAAGTAAATATGGATTGGGCGTGAGGTAGGGCAATAGAGGTAAAAGCTCCCCTTCCCTATATCTATTAAGCTAATGAACGGGTTTTTTTTAAAATTTGGCATGCAGGCACTGTAACATCTGAAAGGAAATAAGGAATAGGATGTGAAATAGGGCAAGAAGGGTACAAGCTCCCATTATAATTATCTTCCTAACTAATTAGCTTACGGCTTTGCCTGTGATGTTGCGGATCGCGTGAATTGTATGTAGGTACATTTTTGTAGTTGATTGTTTCCTTGAATTTTTAACGGTTTGTTACCTATGGACCTGAACAGTAAAAAAAGGTAAACAAAATTTAACTTTCGGGAGATTTTTCACTTTTGCGGCTACCTAAGCGCTACCTAAACGGTGTAAGGAATCATTCTTAGGAAGTTTATATGCTCTAGAAAGTTGTTTTTTTAGATCTTAGGTACATTTTTGTGGTTGGTTATTTCCTTGAATTTTTAACGGTTTGCTACCTATGGACCTGAACAGTGGAAAAAAGGTAAACCAAATTTAACATTCGGGAGATTTTCACTTTTGATGCTACCTAAGCGCTGTTAGGAATAATTCTTACGAAGTTCATATGTTTGAGAAAGTTGTTTATTAAGAGCTTAGGTACATTTTTGTAGTTGATTGTGTCCTTGAATTTTTATCGGTTTGCTACCTATGGACCTGAACAGTGGAAAAAAGGTAACAAATTGAATTTGCGGCTACCTTAGCGCTACCTAAATGGTGTTAGGAATCATTATTAGGGAGTTCATATGTTCGAGAAAGTTTTTTATTGAAACCTTAGGTACATTTTTGTGGTTGGTTGTTTCCTTGAATTTGTAATGGTTTGCTGCCTATGGACCTGAACAGTGAAAAAGGGGAAACAAAATTTAACTTTCGGGAGATTTTTCACTTTTGCGGCTACCTAAGCGCTACCTAAACAGTGTTAGGAATCATTCTTAGGAAGTTTATATGCTCTAGAAAGTTGTTTTTTTTAGATATTAGGTACATTTTTGTGGTTTGTTGTTTCCTTGAATTTTTAACGGTTTGCTACCTATGGACCTGAACAGTGGAAAAAGGTAACAAATTGAATTTTCGGGTGATTTTTCACTTTCGCGGCTACCTAAACGGTGTTAAGAATCATTCCAAGGAAGTTTATATGCAAATATACAATTTTGGTTCTTTATAGCAAGAGCAACAAGTTTGTCTCAGAGGGTTAATCATTATTTAGGGCGTGAAATAAAGCAAGAGGGGTAAAAGCTCCCCTTCCCTATATTTTCTTAACTAATCAACTTATTTTTTTGAAATTTGGCAGGCAAGTAGTGCAACATCTGGAACGAACTATAGCCTATCATCTTTATTATCTAATTAACCGGTTTTCGGAAAATTTGCAGACACGGTAGCATCTGAAAGAAATAAGTTATATGGCAAAACAACGTTTGCCGGGTCTGCTAGTTGTATATATAGATAAAAGGAATAAAAATATAAAATAGTTTTTCTTATTTAAATTAGATTTTCTCTTTCAAGTAAAATTGCATTTTTTTAAGGCGCAAACTGCAATATAGGTCTTCTGGATACTTTTTTTAAGTTCCTTTAAATTTCTTTACTATATCCAAAATCCTCTATATTAAAAACTTTTAACTGTATAATTTTTACTTGTCTGCTGTATTAAAAAATATTTTATTAACTTAAATTAAAATTTAGGTTTATATTAAATAACTTGATTAAATTAAATTTATATATTGGATAGAAAGTTACATCTGAGTGTAGTGTTTTGTTAAGATTGTCTTATTATTACTTTAATTTGACAGCTGATCAAGAGACTCGAGGACACATAGTTCAATCGAATTTAAAGACTTAGTAGTCAACTTGAAAAAATCAAAATCTTGAAAAAGTCGACAAAAAATCGACGAAACGTCGGGAAAACTGTAATAAAAAATTGCTTTTTATTTACATTAATTAACCTTAGGCCCTATTAGCTTAAATAAAAAACAAATCAATTAAACAACAAATTGGCCAAATATCAAAAATAAATCTTTTGATTTTTCTTTTACCAACTTGATAACCGTCAAACTTATCAATTGACAAAGGCTTACACGCTTTGATTTGGACAACAATCGACTCAGTTGACAATTGAATCGTGCATGGGCTGCTTTAATTAACACGCGTTAATTCGTCGACGTTTGTCGTGCGTTTCAAAACTTTAGCGCATGAAAAATTGAAAGTTACACAACGCTGTTTACTAATTTTTGCATTGAAAACGGATTCGAAAGTGTATCAATATTTTTCATTTTATTGAATTTATTCTTTTTATATAAATATTTTATGTTTTTGAAGCTCTTCTATAAGTTTTTCTTTCACGATTCGCAAATTTGTTAAATTTTCTTTTTATTGTTAGTCAAAAATACACAACGCGTTAAAAAGTTTAAAGTTAACCAGCTTTGTGGCGCTTACCACATACACAGCAAAAGAAAAAAACGTGTATGTGTAGCATACCATAAACTTACTTATATACATGCACATGTAAGCAAAATGTAAACAACCTTTGAAAGCTCAAAAGAACAAAACCAATGATCATCAGCCTTCTTGCGCAGACCTGTTCAATGGGCCTTGCATGTAGCTTGTTCTATTAAAATACACTAGTTTAATTTTTTTTGACAGAAGTCTACAGAGGGCGCGCGAACTAACACGTGGTATGTACTTCTACCTTTACCCTGCGGCCACAAGGTCAAGTTGTTCTTGATAGTCTTTTTTATATACTGTTTGTCAAAATTTTCATAAATAGAAAGCTGTGACGTAGGCTGCATTCAATTTGTAGGCAATCTAGTTTCAAGATGTCATCAAGAAAACAATTTATATAGAAATTTTATCAGCTGTTAAATTGAAAGTAAAATTGCCAATCAAATGGAAAGGTGAAATTGAAAGCAATCTCGTGGTCAATTTAAAAAGTGTGAGTGTGTTAGTAAAACAGTGAGAGTGTATTGCAAATGGAATGGAATTGAAAGGCAAAACCAGATCGTGTGGCCACCAAGTTAATGTTTGCTCGTCTGTGGGCAACGTTTTAGTTTGTAAACTTGGCCTTACTGCCCGTCTATACCAGAGATAATTATTGCGACATATATTGCAGTAAATGTCAATATTATGTTATCTTTAACCCCGGGTCTCCACGTATCAATATTTATTGCGGCAAACGTCAAATTTGATTGCTCCATAAAATTTGCGACGTATAGATCGCATATTGCCATGAGTGGCAATCCATTGCGCAATGATTGCTCTTCTTATTGCTTGAGCAATTATTGCTTAGCAATCTGCAATTAAATCAGCTGTTATTTATCTGACATTTAATTTCTCTGTACGTTTTTTTATGGCAAAGCAATTTCACGTGTTCTCCAGCAACATAGTCAGCAATTATTGCGCCATGGTTCTGCCGACGTTATTGCTTGTGCTTATAGGGCCCATACACAATACCATCATGGTTGTACAATCAAGTGATTGTGCAATTAAGCTTGAAGCACACAACACACCAGCATGCTGGTACCAAATTCATTTTTTTACTAAAAATGTGTGGAAAAGGTTGTAATGAATAACGATTAAATTTGTGCTGCTGTTATTATTGCTATTATCCTAAAACGAATAAGGAGTAAAAAAAACGTGTTCTCCCGAAAATATTTTTTCTTTGGCATTCATGTTTTAAATTTTGTATTTTTTGATGTTTATGCCTTGACGATTTAACATTTATGAGCTAACTTTACAGCACACGATACAATCATGCTGGTACAATCAAAAAAATATCAAACTATTTTTGATAAAGCACCATCAGCTGGTACAATCACACCACAAGCTCATACACGGCCAATCAGCTGGCACAATCACTTGATTGCACAATCATGATGGTGTTGTGTATGGGCCCTATTAGCAAAAAAAATTGCTACGTGGAGATATTTATTACCGGCAATTTATGTTGCAATAATTGTAAGTCCATTTTTGTTGACAATTATTGCTAACATAAAACGTCAAATTTGGGTGTCAGTTGAAAAAAGAATCAAAAGAGAAGCAAATTGTGTGGAAAAGAAATTTGAGATATTTATATTTAGTCTATCTACAGCAATAAAACAAACCAAAAAACAACAGGCATTTTGTTTGTGTAAAATTCTTCGCCGTTGTCAAAATCTTACTACTACATAGAGGAAACAAAAGGAAAATTGTGTTTTGTGTATGTATGTGTGGCAAAAAACAAAAAACGTAAACAGAATTATACATGTATAAGGCAAATGTAAACAACTTTTGACATCGTTGAGGAATAAACAAAACAAACATCTGGCTTCTGGCGCAGACCTTGGTGTAGAACAGTGAAGGCACTCTTTCAAATCCTATGTACGTGTGCATAGGAATAAAAATTCTGCTTGTGTGGCGTCGACACATGTACACTATAAACTTCTTCGTGTGGTCTGTGACAATGTACGCTCGGCTGTTAAGTCCCAATTTACACTAGGGGGATTTCTTGCCGAACATTTTTGGATTTCTCTTTTAATCCTGCCTGAAGCGTTTACATATGAAACATTAGAAGTCAGACAGAAATTAATACTTGTATGTAAACTACGAAAATTTATGACGTGTTACATACTCTATAGTTCGCTAAACCGAATTTGTATTTATTTTATTTTTCTGCTTTTTAAATATATGTATTAAGAAACGATTTGCTGTGCGAACTTTGAACATTTGCGGAGAATTCTTATCTGCTAGTTATCGAGACTGATCTGATTGAGGACCAAATTTATAACACTGATGGGTCTGGACTTTATTGGAAAATGTTTCAAGACAAAACTTTAGTGCATTGTAAAGAAAAGTCTATTACGGCTACCAAAATAAGCAAAGAGAGAATAACCTTCTTGTGCTGTGCTAATAAAGCTTAACATTGCTGTGGTTGAGAAGTCAAAAACCCATGTTCGTTTAAAAAATAAAAGTAAAAAATAATTAATAAAAATAAAATAAATTTGTTTTGGCTGGCTTGTGTTTTATTTTAAATATAGTGAATTATAATGCATAATAACAGCACATCCAGTAATCCGAATATCTCGTTAATCCGAATCAGGGTCTGCAATCATAAATTCGGATGAGCGAGCTAGCACTGTACTACACACTCTACCTTTTCGAGCCCTCGTCCTCAAACTTCGTCTGTCCGGCAAGAAATTTCTAGTGGCAATTTGAACCTGTTAAAACTAGTTGAATTCCCTTGCAGGTAAAGTACAAGCGTCCATATTCTTCTTTTCATGTTTCTCTTCCTTGCCGCTATGTAAAGCTGCAAAATCCAATTAAATAAAAATATACATTCCTCCAAATCGCTATTTATTTTATTATCTTTGTTTTCTTTTTTTTATTTATTTATTCTGCGTCAAAGAAATTACAAAATGTTTTTTATTTGAAATTGTCAAACACAAATTTTCACTTTATTTAACCGCGTTCATTTGCCTAGCAAAAATAAATTTACGCGGCAAATAAAACAGCTGACTGCCGCCCGCTGCCGCATGCCGCTTACATTGGCCTTCCACTCAGTGTTACCGTCGGATATTTTCAATAAGTACCAAGAAAAGGGGATATCTAAAAAAAAAGTGGCACCGAAAAGGGGATTTTAATAAAAAAAGTGGCACAACTTTTCAAATTAAAATAAGTACACCACATTATGTATTTTTTACGTTTTTTTTCTATTGATTATAATTTTAAATAACATTTTATAAATGGTATAAAAACATAACAAAAAAACATATGTGTAGTAATTATATGCACTAAAAAACAATTGATCGTATTACAATAGACATACATACTTATGGCTCATTTGTTGCAAAAATTAAAATAAATATTTCTCTCGAGAAGTTATTTTTATAAAATATTTTCTTTAATAAATAGAAACTGGGAATTATTTCCTTCCGAAGGTTACTTTATATTACATTCAATATTTTTTATTTTTCGAATTATTAGACACCAGCAGAATGTAATGTATTTTCTGGCCCGCTACGGCCTTCGTCAGCATTCTTTGTGAATATAATATAAAGTAACCTTCGGAAGGAAATAATTCCCAGTTTCTATTTGTTAAAATTGTTGAGTTAAATAAATTCAATTTATAAAGTATCACTATCCAGTTTGACACAAAGAATGCTGACGAAGGCCGTAGCAGGCCAGAAAATGCATTACATTCTGCTGGTGTCTAATAATTGTAAATTTTTCTTTACATACAATATACCTCATTGCTTTCCAAAGGAAAGCTAAGGTAAAATGTAACAAGAAAATACAATATAACTAATAGTCTGGTAGTGTATAAAGTCATTTCTGAAAAATTGAAGGAATATGACTATTACAAAAAAGCTTTATAAAAATACATAACTGAAATTTAGCTCATAGAATAAATTCGAAAAATAAAAAATATTGAATATTTTCTTTAATGTTTTGGTAAATCAAAAACGTTAAACTCGTTTTCTGCCAAACATGTTTTTTGAATTCTGACATTGTTGCAGCAATTAGAAGATATTTATGTAATTTGTTTTATTAAGTAATATATTTCTTGTACTTTTTTTTCTGAATAAATTTTCTTTGATTTATTTAAGACATTGTATTGCACAGGTTTTAAAATTTTTTTAGAAGTTTATTTGCCTATTCCACCAGATTCTTATGTTTTTTAGAATGCTATGGCCAAATATGAGTACAGTTTTCTCCCATCACGTCAGATTTATCAGAAATCCTAAACAAAAAAACGAAAATATCACTTTTTAAAATTCGTTATATTTAATCAGTTTCGCACTTTAATACAAATAAATACACGGCATTCATACATGCTACTAAATTTAAGTGCAAGTGTCTTAATTTCTTTAGTATGGGATATTTAGTTTTTATCCAAATTCGTCTATTATTGCTTTAAATTATTGTAATCAGCTTTACAAATAGAACAAAACTATACCACTCGATTTTGTTATTAATTGTGGTACAAAACATCTTCCGAAATTACAATAATTGGTGTATCTGATAAATGTGACGTGATGGGAGAAAACTGTGCTCATTTTGTCTTAAGCATTCCAAAAAATATAAGAATCAGTTAGAATGGTTAAACAAACTTTTTCAATGTGTTATTTATTAATGGTCAGTACATACATATTTTTTTACAATTAGTTGTTCTTAAAACGACTTCTATACTTTCGTAGAATGTCTTCACTTGGAACCCAATTTTCAAGACTAGTATGGGAGTTAAAACAAAACAGAATGAAAAAAAGTATCTTTTCCTAACGTAAAAAGTATCAAAAAAGTGGCAAGAATTACAAAAAGTATCACATTTGGGTGCATTTTGTAAAAGTGGCCAAATAGTATCCAAGCAGTCGAAAAAGTGGCAAATTGCTACTTTAGTGGCACCAACGGTAACGCTGCTTCCACTATAACAGCAATTGCTTTGTTGCCATTTCTTGTTGATGAGGTCATTTGTTTTGTGATAGTTGTGTGTGCCCTTCACTGGTGTAGACCTAGGGTTACAAAAAATTGCCAACCAAACAGCTTGGCATTACTTATTTATATTGGTATTGCCATACTAGTAAACAAATATATGACAGCCATTTTTCTTCCTTCTTTTCTTTTTTAGCAGGCTTTCGGTAGGTGTTGCATTAAAATTGAATCAATAAAAATATAGAAATTTTGAAAGCATCAATTAAAGTTGTATGCACAATGTGAAAAAATACAATCATTATGAAAGTGCTTTGTTAATATTTAGTGATTTTTTGTATAATATTGCAAAATAATGGCTTATATACATTGAGATGCTATTACTGTTTGTGCTGTTTAATAATTGCTTTTTGTCATTTAGATAAACAAGCCAAAAAATGGGTCGCGTTATTCGTGCACAACGTAAAGGTGCTGGGTCCGTATTTAAGGCCCACGTACATCACCGCAAAGGCGCTGCTAAATTGAGATCTTTGGATTTCGCTGAACGCAATGGTTACATTCGGGGTGTTGTCAAGGTAAGAAAAGAAAAAAATTAATATAAAGTTTGCTAATGTAATTTTCGTATATTTTTAGGAGATCATCCACGACCCCGGCCGTGGTGCTCCGTTGGCTGTGGTTCACTTCCGTGACCCCTACCGTTATAAGATTCGCAAGGAACTTTTTATTGCCCCCGAAGGTATGCACACCGGCCAATTTGTGTACTGTGGTCGCAAAGCCACCCTCCAAATTGGCAATGTTATGCCCGTATCTCAAATGCCTGAAGGTACCATTATTTGTAACTTGGAAGAAAAGACCGGTGATCGTGGTCGTTTAGCTCGTACCTCAGGTAACTACGCCACCGTCATTGCCCACAACCCCGACACCAAGAAGACCCGTGTTAAATTGCCCTCTGGTGCAAAGAAAGTCGTTCCCTCTGCCAATCGTGCCATGGTTGGTATTGTTGCCGGTGGTGGACGTATCGACAAGCCCATCTTAAAGGCCGGTCGCGCCTACCACAAATATAAGGTTAAGCGTAACAGCTGGCCTAAGGTACGTGGTGTTGCTATGAACCCTGTTGAACATCCTCACGGTGGTGGTAACCATCAACACATTGGTAAAGCTTCCACTGTTAAGCGCGGTACCTCAGCTGGTCGTAAGGTCGGTCTTATTGCTGCCCGTCGTACTGGTAGAATTCGTGGTGGCAAGGGTGACTCTAAGGATAAATAGTTTGCTAAGTAATTTTATACAAATATCATTTATTTGATATTACACAACAATAACATCGGTAATGTTGATAAAAAAAAATTATCTATTTTTATTTTAAAATAAAGTTAAAAATTGATTACAATTTTTGGTAAGCGGTTTCCCTCTGTGATACAAAAGTAGCTTCCAGAGAATAATATAAATATTTTAGTTTGCCACCAAAAGTAAGCATTATTCATACCGATAAGTTCTGTTTCAAATGAAAAATATTTGATTTTTTCCCAAATATTAACTAGATTCATATGCTTTGGTTCAACTAAAAGGAAAATTTTTGAGTTGTAACTGAGTTTCTCTGTTAAAACCAGGGAAACCAGAAATATGACCCAAAATCACGTTTTATGCGCATTAAGTATGCCATGAAAATTGTTAAAAATATGTCCCAAAAAATTTGTAATTTGAAAAAATATTCAACAATTAAATAATGTTCCGTATAAGTTATTTGTGCCGAATATTATCAACAGGGCAACTAGTAATGTGCACTAAAAAAACGCGTTTTATTTGCATTAAATATGCAGTGAAACTTGAAAATATGCCCTGAAATTGCTAAAAAGAAAAATATGCCCCAAAAAATTTTTAATTTGAAAAGATTAATATTTTCAACAATTTTATATCAGTTCCATTTAATAAAACAAATTCTAAAATTATGAGCGGTAAAAACTATACACCATAGTATTGACAGAAGAATTTTCTAGATTTTACCCTATTTGGAAACGATGGGCAGTCGTGCTCCCAAACAAAGTTATATTAAGAGGTTAAAATTATTATAAAAGAGTTATGTATATGTGCTGAATATCTTAATATTAACACCCATATGAGATTTTTTGTCTTAAAGGGATTTTAGGGACGGTCGCTAAATTGTTTATTAATGCAAACAATTAAAATAAAATTAAAGCTATTTATGGATGGGAGCTTTGGGCAAATGTGAACTGATTCGAAAAGAATTACTTTGCAGTAAGGCGAATTTAATCTAAATGCCAACATAATTAGATGGTTTATGGACACAAAGATTCTAATTTGGAAAGATGTTTTTATGGGGCAATGTAAAATTATAGACCGATTATCACCTCTTACATAGACTTTGTCCTTAGTACAATTGAAATATATTTACCAAATTTGATCACTTTAAAAAGTGATTCTAAGTCGAAAGGCATACTTATAGATTGGTCCAGTTTTCTATGTATTACACACATCGTCAAAAACGTACTTGAATTTTAAACTTTTTAATTTTTAAAATATATAATTCATTAAAAGCTCTAAATCGGATAAATTTATTGTTTGTGACTTCATTGGTCGCACAAGGAAAAACATTAAATTACATATTTATGGTCTTACAAGGAAAAACATGCAATTGCATATTTTTTAGTTTCCCTGATTATCAATATACAGGTATGTGATGGAAATCGATCGATTTCAAAACGAACGTTTTTAAAAGATTTGATGAATTTCGAGGCATTTTAAAATCAATTTCTGAATTAAAGGATAAAGTTTTCGTTCAGAATACACTTCAGTTAACGTATAAAATACAAAATTTAAAAGAATAAAGACTGAAAATAAAAGGAATATGTATTTAAAATCCATTTTAAAAGATACTGAAAACGATATTTTCTGTTTCAAATTGTTTCGTTTTTAAAGTCGATTTCCATCACATACCTGATATTCGGGATGTTCTACAAATCGAAATGAAGTGGAATTGAAACCGAACGAAATTTAAGTTTAAATTATTTACAAAATTACTCTAGTTTTCCCCGTTATTAAGAGCTGTCCTTGTAAATATAATTTCCATCTTGGGGTCTACTCTCTTTTGCGATGCGAAAGCTAAATGCCAACTTGGTATTCACTAGCGCTTTCGCAAAATTTTCGGAAAACGAAGCAATAAAAATTAAAGATGGAGCGGATTTACAGGAATGAAATGCCAAAGTGTTTTAAAAATATTTGAATTTGGGAAAATTTAAATAAAATAAAGTGATAATTTAAGAAAAGAAATAAAATTAAAAGATGCGAAAGACATATGAAGTCGTTATATGTATATGAGATTTGTTTTCTTAAAGGGAATTTAGGGACGGTCGCATAATTGTATTAATTTAAAAGGAAGTTAAAGCTATTGATAGATGTGAGGTTTGGGCCGATTCTGAAAGAATAAATTTTAAAGCATAAATAAAAGGTCCTATTACGGTTTACAACTCAGTTGAGTTGTATATAAGACATCTGGGTCCTATTTCTTGCAGTCGTGATCGAGTACTTTCTCGATTCGAAAGCCATTTTATTTCTAATTCTTTCAGTAGATACTGAACTAATCGAAATTATTTTTTCAGTATATTGAAACTTAAATTAATGCTTTACAACACTGAAAAATAATTCCGATACGTTCAGTATTGACTGAAATAATTTGATATTAAATTGCTTGCGAATCGAGAAAGTACTCGATCACGACTGCCAGAATCAGGCCCAGTGTGACCATATTAACTTTTTTCGAGCTAAATTTAGCTTTATTTTTTTTAGTTTAGCTTGAGATATTTCATTTAGCTTTACGCTTTTTTCCAGCTTTTTTTAACGATGCATTTAGCATTTCCTAGCCATTTTTTAATTCCAATTTCGTGTTTAAGGTTTAAGCATATAGTACTTTTCGTTTATAATCACAACAGTTTTTAGTCTCTTTACCGATATATGTATTCCAATTTATCTGTTATTTCTGCCGTTAAAGTTATGTAAATTTAATATAAAGGATTTACGTGATAGTCCATTTAGCGAAGTAAGCATATCATAATAAAGTTTTGAACATTTTTAATTTTATTATTTCTTTAAGAAAAATTAATAATCAAGTCGTTTTTTGTAAGAGATTAAAGAACACTGGCTGTGTGTTACTTTACCTGTTTATTTAAAACAAAATATAGCTCAAGTATGAAATTTCATTAATATTTACCCTGTTCATCGATTTCGAACGTTAAAGTTCGCATAGAAAATTACATTTAAAACAATAATAAAATTCGAAAATTTTTTTTTGTTTTAAATATAATTTTCATAATTCAAAAATATTTTTAATTGTGAAACAAGTTAGGTTACCACTAGCATTCCAGCAAATTTTTTAGCTCTACTTTAATATTACAATGTATTCAAATTACATAAGAAGTGTAACAACTTATATAAAATTGTTGCAATTATGTTAGTAAAAAATTTTTTTTTTAGTTTTGGTTATGCATTTATTGTAGGGAATATTCTATTAAATTAAATTGTGACTGTAACCGACGGCTGATTTTAAGCCGACTTTAGTCGATAAATTTTCGGCGGCGGGGGCTGTTAAAAATATTAGGCGGCGCGGAAAAGCCGGCTTCAGCCGTCAAGGCGCAGGTCTCTGGCTGTCACACTGTCTTCTATACAGTTAGCAGCGTTGCCACTGGCCAAGGCGAATTCAAACAGGTAAACTCATCCCGTCAGCCGTTCATCAGCTGTTTTCACGGCGAATTAAAAAATATGGTCAAACGTCAAAATATGATTTTGTTTTGAGAAGAAGTTGAATGAAAAGTGTTAAAAATATTATTTTTATAATAAAAAAATTTCAAAACTGCGAATGATTGAAGTGAATTTATTAATTTCTTTTATAAAAAAGTGATAATTTTAATTTGCAATAAAAAAATTTTGACAATCAACCAGAAAATTGTATAAACAAAATACATGGGGCTTTTTGTGGTTGTAGAGATGAGTTTACCTGTTTGAATTCGCCTTGCCACTGACTGTATAAAAGTAAAAACATTTTACTTTTTCGAAATGTTTGTACAATTTTTTGAAATTTTTTACTATTTAGCGTGTGTGTGAAACGGTAGCAAAGTTCTATGGTGCATTAAAATTGTTAAAAATGTCTACGCTAATGTCAAAATTTATACTAGCCCCCAGGCAAGGTGAATTCAAACAGGTATCATCTCGTCAGCCGTTCATCAACTGTTTCCACGGCGAATTAAAAAATATGGTGAAACGTCAAAATATGATTTTGTTTTGAGAAGAAGTTGATTGAAAAGTGCTAAAAATATTATTTTGATAATAATAATATTTAAAAACTGCGAATGATTGAAGTGAATTTAATAATTTCTTTTATAAAAAAGTGATAATTTTAATTTGCAATAAAAAATTTTGACAGCTTACCATAAAATTGCAAAAACAAAATACATGGGGCTTTTTGTTGTTGAAGAGTTGCACTTACCTGTTATGAATTCGCCTTGCCCCCAGGGCTAGTGAAATTTTATTCACCTCAACAGTGTCAAAAATTTACTTCCATGAGTACTTTGCTACCGTTTCACACACACCCTTACTGAAACTTTTGTTTAAAAAATGCCTTCTTAATATTTGCTTTACTATTTTCCAAATTAAGAAATCGGAGATTAACTCAAAATTTGAACATTTTCAGTAGAAGCCACCAATTTTTAATATTACATTGGAGGTATATGAAGAAGAGTTTTTAATCCAACCTTTTCATTACCTAAGAGTAGAAATATAGCACGATAATTTCACAGCGGGTAGATACGTGTCGAGTTGTTCCAAATTTGCATTCCCTGTAAGTTTTTATAAACAAATGCCTTAGAAGAATTTTACGAGTTTTTTTTTTTGCCAAAACAGGTATCAAACAACAGAAGAGCAATCACCACAGAGCATACAGAGGTGTCACGAGACAGAAAATATTGTGTTTTTTTCTGTCTTTTTCTGCGAAAGCTGCCCTTTTTGCATTTTTTGTTTTGGTTACGCAATTCGTGTTGATAGTAGCGGCCTGTTTTTACACATTGCCACTTTACTACCAAAAAACATTTTCTTTCTCTTTCTTCGAAAGCTGCCCTCGCAACTGATTTGGGCCTTTTTCACACGTCACTTTTTACAGTTCTGTGTATTCTGTGGCAATCACTACGCAATGGATTGACACTCATGGCAATATGCGGCATTTACGTCGCAAATTTAATGAAGCAATCAAATTTGACGTTTGCCGCAATAAATATTGCCCGTGGTAACTATTGAAATACAGAAACGAAAATGGAACTGGATTGGTTACACCATACGAAAACCGGTCACAGACATTGCCAAAACAGCTATCGAGTGGAATCCTCAAGGCAGCCGCAGAAGTGGTCGACCAGCTCATACATCGCGAAGACAAATTGAAACCGAAGCGTTAAATATGCAAACTATGTAGCTGGAATTAAGTAAAAAAAATCGCGTTGAACAGATCCAGATGAAAGATTTTGTTGAGGCCCTATGCTACTTATAGGAACGGGTGATAGCGAAAATTTTGATTTTGTCTAAGTATTTTATTTTAGTATTCGAGTGTGGCAAACTATTAGGTAGCTTATTAACATTTTATTTAGGGTGTATAAAATTTTCATTAAGCTTTTATGTGTAGGAAAAAAATTTGTTGTTAACATTGAAATTATTGAAATTGTGAAAAGACAGTTTTCAGAAAATTTTCATTCCAAAAATTAAATTTCAATGAGAGGGTTTATATAAAATAATTTGAAGGAGAAAAAAAGTAAGATACTTGCTAAAATTCGGTGGGAGTAAACTTAATAAGGATGGTTTTCTATAGAAATGATAGAAAACTTGATTTTCTATAATTCTTCCCATAATTTTCTTAACGCCAATGTGAAAAATATCGAGCCCTAACCTCGAAAATAGTGTAAGCGACATAAATTTCAGTTTTCGTTTTTTTTAATAAATCACTTTATTGGCAACACTTGCATCATCTCCTAAAATGTCATGGCCACATAAGGTACCGTTACGATTTTATAGCAAGAACAATTTTATTGTAAGCGACAAATTTCATACAAAATTTATATGAAATAAAATAAAAAAGCTCTCTCCTGTAAAATTTGATTTTTGGCGCTTACACTATTTTTGCGGTTAGGGCTCGATATGATGATTCGCTCATTCACTTTTTGTAGGGTAGTCATATACATAAATATCTATATGTATTTTAAATATAAAGTATTATTACACGATAAATTTGTGCAAACGTCAAAATTATGACAAATATATATATATTTTATATTATGTGAAAAAATAAGTAATTAAATAAAATAATGACTTCAAATTGTGAACAAAAACCACCATTTCTGAAAAAAAACTTTTATTTTTTCTACAAAAGTGCCAAATTTTTAAAAGATAGCACCAAAATGTATTTGGAACTCATTTTGTATAATAATATAAAAAAAATTAAGTAACTTAAAGCTTGCAAAAAAGGAAAAACTTGAGAAATGGTAACGCTGCTTTCAAAACAATTGCCATTTTGTAAGTGATGCCACAATAATAATTGAATTTATTGCCACTTTTCTAGTGATGACACTAATACTATGTTCACACTTGGGCTCTTAAACGCGTTTAAGCAGCTCAAACGTGATTAAGCTCTAATCACTTCAAAATCGAGATGATTTCCCATACATTGAAGTGATTTGTTAATCACTTCAAATTGACATGTTTACAACTAAATCACTTCATTAATCACATAGAATCCACTGAACATACCTCAAACTGAGTGTAATGTAGAATCGGCCAACATAAACTGAACACCCTGCCACGGTTTCTGCTTAATATTTTTATTTTTTTCCTTAAATAATTCATAAATTTTCACAATTTCATCATTAATATGTTTAAAATAATCTTGTGATAAGTTTATAAAAGTATTTTTTATCAATTTTTAATACTTTAAGGAAACATAAATTTTTTTTATTTTGTTTTTTTCTTAATCATCTGTCATCTTAATCATCTCAAATGTAATGTGAACGGCTTTGATTAACTTAATCAACATTTTGCTTAAACGCGTTTAAAAACTCAAGTGTGAACATAGTTTAAAATAATCGGAAGATGTAGAATGAAATAATATGATATAGTAACATTTTGTAAAGATGTTTAAAATTTTAATTTCAGCCCTATGTATTTCTTATGGCAAAATTTCAACATCTTCACAAATAAACGTTAGATGTTAAATGTTGACAAGTGTGAAAAGGCTATTGGATGTTAAATGTTGACAAGTTTGAAAAGGCTATTAAATAGTCATAAAATTCTATAAAATTTAACCAATAGGACACACTAGTACCCTTTTTAAATTGCCTTAATTTATTTTGACAAAAAGACTATTCGAAATTTTTGTACTATTTCATATGGTCTTGTACTTTTTTGCCCAAATTCTGCATCAGCTTTTGTTTTACTGGTGGCAACGCTAACAATTAGTCAGATTGGAACGAAAAAAAGTTGTGATGTGTATTATCAATTGTTTTCGCTCAACATAAAAAGAAAATTAATTAATTTATATTTGGTGACAAAAAGTGAATAATTTGTATTGTAATTATTAAAAGAATTGCATTAAGTACAACGAAAAAGTGAAATTTACAAAAAAGTGCAAGTGTAGAAAGATATTTGCATATACACGTATTCGATTATACACACACACAAATAAAATCACGCAGTACTACTAAAAACCAACAAAAAATAGAAAAAAGGTGTTTAGGAGTGCGAGAAAGGTGAATACAAAAATAAATACGATAAATATGTATATTATTTCATATATAGATAAGTAAATATGCGTAGTATATAGTGAAATTATTTAAGGAATATGGGAAAAACAGAAAATATTAAAATATTATTGTTATATTTGTACATACATATGTATTTACATACCTACGGCATGTAATATGTACATATAAAATTACAAATATGTATGTAATAATAAAAACAATAATAAAATAGTAAATGGCTGATGTGCAATATTTCTATGTTGTATTGTTAAACCACTTACATACCTATTTAGTTTAATTTCAATTAACAAGAAATAGCTAATATTATTTAATGTATTAATTTAAAAGTTTTTAGATTTTACCAATTAAACTTTAAAGTTATTGCTTATATTTATTTGAGTTTGTTAGTCGTTGTGGTTACGTGTTTATTTAAATTTTTAGAATTTAAAATTATGATTTGTAGGTATACCTATACATACTTAAGAATAAGGTACATACATACCTATCTTGTGTATAAAATTGCTTATTGCACTTGTTCAACATTACTGTATTAACTCAAAATGTTAAAATTTTCAGTAGAAACAAACAATTTTTAATATTGCATTAACGGCAAATGAAAAATAATTTCTTACCAACTTTGTCATAACCAAAAAGTAGTCAAAATAGCCCTATATACATATTTACAGCGGCAAGATATGAATATTACGTGTCGATTTTTTCGAAAAAGTCAAAAAATAAAAATTTCGAGTTAATACACTATTGTTGAACAAGTGCGATATGAAGTTACGAATGTAGTTTATTATTTATTTATTTTATTTTTGTTTTTCTCCTGCATTAAAATATAATTTTAAACAGTGGGTAGGTAGGTATATAAATTTCAGGTTGTTAAGAAATTGTTAAAAACATGTAAGAATACGATATTCGGCTATGCCGAATCTTATATACTCAAAAAGCTACAAAAAGCTATAGGTATAAATACCATTCTTAAATATAAATTTATATGTTTATTTTGTGCAACTACCACTTCTCCAATCCCGCACACATTTTGTCGGATGATTTTACTTTATTTGTTAACTCTGACCAATCCTGCCCATTTTTTAAGAAAGATTGTCATTTCGATAATCCAGCTATGTGTACAAATTAGACAACTTTTCTCCTAATGTTGCCCAAAAATAAAGAAATCTATTTTGTTCAAAACCCACTTCTCCAATCCCACCCATATTTTGTCAGATGTTGTGTATTGATGAGCAAGCTATTTGAACCAAATAGGTAACTTTACCTCTTGCTGTTCTCCAGACATGTAGATTTAAACACCGTATTCATAAACGATTATTAAATTTAACATACGTTTATTAAGGATAATTTTTATAGTAAATTTGTTATTTAAACCTTTATTCAATTTAAAAAATTTTTATGAATACATGCATTACACAGTACAACATTTTTCAGGTGATTGATTCGGGACTCTATTTTGATAATTGTTTATGAAAGAAGACCCAAAAAGAAAAACTTTTCCATCATTAGTTTGGTCAAGGTGGCTCAAATAATAATTTAAAAATTAAATTGAAGTTAGTAAGTATCGTATAGGGGCATTTGTCACGTTTTAGGCTTTTTTGTTTATTATAACTCGAAAACCACTAGTCCTAATAAGCTGAAAAAAATTTAAAAAAATTAGGAATTACAATTTTACTTTCATAAACAATTATTAGAATTGAGTCCCGAAATCATGTGTTGTACTGTGTTATATATTATCTTTGTATGGGAGGTGCCACGGCCACTTAAAATTTCAAAATAATAGTAGCATACTGTAAAAGATACATAAAGATCGCTTTTGCGGTTTGACGAATTGATAAATATCTTTTCACAGTTTAATTTTAATATAAAAATTTGTAAAGGAAAAATAAGTCAATCTCAAGAAGAAAAATATTAAATAAATCTAAAGCAAAAATTCAAAAAGATTGACTAAATATGTATAAAATTAACTGGAAATTGGAATATTTACGGCTTAAAAATTATGCAACAACTGTCTTTAGCTGTACACAAGGTAAATATGGTTTAAAATGTTTTGTTTACTGTTTAAAAAACCCAACTTAAGTAATGCAAATTTTTTACATTTCTTAAATTTTGAACAGTTGTAATACATTGTACCTACTTAAAAGTTTCGATTTTTTCGCATTGTACATGAGTTTTCCTGTAAGGCATATAATTTATTTCATTGCTTATTTATTTATTAAAACCATAATTTATTTATTTATTATTAACTTATTATTATTTATTTATATTTTCCTTTCTAAAAGATTCGCTTTGTATGCACCAATAGTCGGCACTTTAACTTTTTTCTGATATTTAAACTGGTACTCTCATGAGTGTGAACATGATATTGGGATGCCAATGTATTATTATTGCTTAGTATTTAGTATAGTTTTAGACTCAATTTACTGAGTCTAAACATATTTGTATTAAATTTGAGTAATTTACATTTTTTCTAAAATACACGATTTGCGCCTGTAGTCGGCACCTTTTTTTCCTAAGTTCGGCATCATATGACCCTATTGTCGGCATTGGGTTTTTAAGGAAATATTAAGATCGTTAAAGGCAACACGTTTTAATTCATTCCAATCTTCTTGATTCGGATTACTTGTCTTTCTTGCAAGAATAGCCACACTAGCACAAATATCAGGACGAGTATTGACTGCAATATACAATAACGATCCCAGTAAACTTTGATATTCATCATTGATTTAACAGATAAATAAAAAATAATAATAAAAAGAAAAAAATCAGGTACTTCATTTATACTTTTAAATTTATTTAAAACTAGCTGACCCGGCAAACGTTGTTTTGCCTAGAAAAGTATTGTTTTTTTGTATATTTAAAATACAGATACAGAATCAGGTACAGGTAATATTCGGTGCAGATAATTTATCTTTATTTACAAAAAAAAAAAAAAATAATATGTATATACATATGTATGTGAATTAAAAGTTAACTATTGAATAAGTTAAGAGAATATCATTGAAGCACTTTGTGATAAACAATATTTTTCGGTTTGTTGTCAGGTGCGAAAATGAACAAAGATGATGGCTTTCCGACACGGCAACATGCGACATAGAGTTGACCGTGTGAAAAACAGTCGTTCTCCAAATTTAGGCCACAAACACTCAATGATTGCCCGTGGGATTTGTTAATTGTCATGGCGAATGCGAGACGAATTGAAAATTGGATTCGTTTAAACTGGCATATCGGTTAGGATAATTGGATTTCTCGGAATGAGAACTTCCTCTCCTTTAAACTTTCCTTTTAGCACTCCATACAAAATGTATGAGAAAATGAATTTTTTTATAATTTCTTTTTTGTGGAATATTTTAGAATTTTTTTTGCTCACAGATCAGAGCATGATCATTTGCATAGCTTACGATTTGATTCATTTTCAATGGCACTTCTTGTCGGAAATTGTTGATACCAACATAGAAACCTTTGCCGGCTCATGCGCAACAACTTTACTAAAGACCATAGCATGATCAAATGATATAATTTATTTTGAGTAATTTTCAATGGTGCCGCCTATCGGAAATTGGTCACACCAACCTAGAAACCTTTGACTGGTAATGCTCAACAGCTGTGCTAAAGATCACAGCATGATCAAATGCACAGTTTATGATTTAACTCATTTCGAGTCATTTTCAGTGGCGCCACCTGTCTGAAATTGGTCATATCAACTTATAAACCTTCGCCGGCTCAGGCTCAAAAACTTTGCTAAAGGTCATAGCATCGTCAAATGCACAGTTTAAGATTTAATTCATACTGAGTAATTTTCAATGGCGCCACCCTTGCGAAAAAGCAAAAATATAACAACAACCACACAGACAATTAGTTGTGCGTAAATAATTTTCTTTGTGGTTTTAATGTGAAATAATTAGTTAAGCTCAAGGTCTTTGTGGTTGTTATTATGTGCTTGCACTTTTGCTTTTTTGCAAGGGTGCAACTTGTGACGTGAATACCCTTTATATGTATGTAAACCTTTGTTGTTTTTATACCCACACCACAATAGTGGAGAGGGTATTATGCATTTGTGCTGATGTGTGTAAAGGCCCAAATACACTGATCAAAGTACTCATCAAGCATTGTGGTAGTATTAGTGAAAATGTGTTTGTATGTGTGACACCGACAACGCTTGATGAAAAATCAAAAAATTTAGATATGGCTGCGAATATTACGTCCAGCAATTCGCCGGCTGGACAATCATTTGACAAGTGTATTTGGCCCTTAACACCTTAAAATATGGGCCCTGTGGCCGTATTCTGTAATTCGCTAAAGCTAAATCTCTATTGCTAAAAATTTAAAAAGTTGATTTAGCGATTTTTGGCTACGAATGCTATACTGTAACGTGCATTGCTTAATTTGGCATTGCCAAAAAAATTTTATTCACCGCAATTTTAGCTTTTAATTTCATCGCTAAAATTTTTCAATTTTATATTCTCTAAGGCATTTTAGCGATCGAGATTTAGCTTTAGCTAAGCGAATTACAGAATACGGCTTAAAGCATACCGATTGAGTCTTTCTGAGTCTATCTAACGATGTCCGTCCGGCTGGCTGGCTGGCAGGCTGGCTGGCTGTACATCTAACCTTGTGCGAAAAATACACATCACAATTTTGGAGATACTTGAATTAATTTGGCTTATAGGTTCTTATTAGCACAAGGACCAAGCTATTGAAAATGACCCGAATCGTTGGACCACGAGGGGAGTTAGGGGCAATTTCTGAATCTTAGAAACTATCAAACCGATTTCAATGAAATTTAAAACATAGTAGATCCATATTTATATGGATACAAAAGCATGATACTCCATGGGTCCCGAATAGGGTGCACTCCCGTAAATGTGTTTTTAAAATACTGTGGTGTAGGGTATCATATAGTCGCGCTTGACCGACTGTACTTTCTTACTTGTTTTTTAATTGTATGCATGCATTGTTAGGCAATATGAATATAGAGAGAAAAAAAAATCAAGATCCAAAAGTTAGTTACATACATATGTATGTATATTATTGCATAAAAATAAATTCGATGAAATTTTACGAGATATTTATATGGGATCAATGTCTTCCGAATTCGACTTTTTTGTATGAAAATTTTAACTTTAGCCCATAATTTCTCTTACCCGCGAAATAAATTACAATTAACTCAAAATTTTCGCCCCGTCTTTAATATGTTAAATAGTACATAAGTATGTTAAAAAAAAAACAAAAATTCTTTGAAATTTTTTGATTTCTAACTATTAAAAAATATTAAATTGGCTTAGAAGAAACAGCGAAAACAATAGCATGAACTTTATATTTTTTATATACACAAAAAACAAGTGGCTCGACCCTATAACTTGAATATTTCTACTATCGTACCAAAGATATATTTACATTCATGTTCGTTGCGAGTACAAGAATTCAAATTGACTGTTTGAAATGAGCTTTTTAGATTAAAATCAATTCTTGATGTTGGACAAAAACGAATGAATCACTTAATTAGAGTGGTCGTTGCAAATGATCACAATAAAATCATGTTCGAATCATCGAGCCGAAAGCCGAGTACAAGTTAGCTGTTTTTCATAAACAAATGCATCGCTCTTAAATAAACAAATACAAGCATAATTTTGCAATTGATTCATACTTCCTACTCAATTTTTTGGTTAGTGCTGACGTTTGAACGAAGGCAAAACTGTTGAATACTATTTTGATTTATACTGAATTTTTAGCTGTAGTGATCGAGACAGCTCGATCATACTCCTTGCAGCTCTCTGCTTCACATACATGGGGGATAAATATAGTAGGATATCCAACGCTGCCTGTGGTGTGCTTCTCCATGCTCCTGTGATGCCAAGAGATGCACTCCTTTGAGCCTTGTTGAGCATCTTCCTATAGCTGTCCACCCTCAACGCATCCCACCAAGCAATGCATCCATTAGAAAGAATGGGCCTTACCACCGATGTATAAATTCAGTTTACCAAATCGTAGTCCCCAATTCTTACCGATGGAGTTCCTGCATGTGTAGTAGGCATTGTGTCCCCTTTTCGTCCTTTCCTGCGTATTTTTCTTCCAAGACAGTTTACGGTCGAGAAAGTTACCCTTAAATACTTAGCACTGTCTTTACCCATGCTGAGAGTTCGCCCAACAACACCCCTAACCAGCAGAACTATGTCATCCACATGACTTGAGAATCCCGTTGACCGCAAGCAACCACAGGCGACAGACCCCCACTTGTGGTGTCCCCCTGGTAACCTTCCTCCTTATCCTTTGATCCCCCAGGCTAGTTGATAATCCTGCTGGTAAGCATACAGAATATAAATTCCACCAGAAAGCCCTGAACTTTCAGATCTACCAACTAATTCCTAATCGCCTCAATCCTAATATTATTAAAGGCTCCTTCAAGGCCCAATACATCCAACAAACTCAACAGATTTGACTTTAGGGTAGGCATGTGTAGGTATGTATGAATGTTTTTCTTCTTTTTTTACGAGGAAAATATCAATCAAAGAGCTTACCCAGATGGAACACGCTAAAACAACATCGTTTCATATGCCTACGAATTTCCTTTCAAGGTTAAAGTAACCTTAACTAGCGAAAAATCTTCTTCGAACACCGTCCAAACATATTTGGTTACAATTACCCAACTGTCCAAGGACACCAACATGATTGATTGTTTGTATATTATTCGTACTAACATTAGGAGGGAATGTTCGGAATCTTCAATATCTTCAGTATAACAGAAACAAAACGGCAAAGTGTCAAGTCCGAAGCGAAATAAATAGGAACGGAAACCACCTTGTCAAATTAGAAATTATGTCAGGTTAAAATTATATCCATGCCGCGTAATCCATCGACCTTTGGTAGACTTTTCCCACCTCTATTGCCACTCTGACGTGATATTTCATCTATTGGCTTCACATTTTGCCTCTAGCTAAAGGTGCATGTTGACGATATGTTTTTTAAATCTGACTTGTCAACTTTTCAATTCACATGTGATTGTGCATGCCTGTCAAAATTGCTTTTTTACATAGGGTTTAAAATATTCGTTCACAAACGTACATGTTATTTGCTTCTGACATTGTTTATTTTGCATAGTTATTGCATAAACCAAAGTAGTTCTCGGTTTCAACATAGCGTGCGGCTGCCATTAAAATTTTTGTTTGCGCCGAAAAAGAGTTCAGCCATCTAAACATTTTTTTCTTTAAATTGGAAAATACCAATTTAGGATATTATAATGAAACTTTTTTTCTTAATATATGTACATTAGGGGTATAACCAAAATAAGAACCTATCATTACGGTATGGGCAATGTTATACTGATATTAAAAATCGATATCAGGGGTCATTTCGGTCCAAAAACCTTCGGCACCGAATGCAATTTCTAAAACACCAAAAAAAATTTTTTTTTTTTTATCCTTCCCTTATACCGTTTTTTTGGTTTCTTGTTTTTGGAATGCAAGGAATCGCCATTTCATAAAAAAAAACACGAAATGCAAAGACAAGCATGGCTTTCGACGTTAGAATTATGGATTTCCTGTAAAACTGAAAAAAATTGTAAGCTAAAACTTCATCGCGATCGGTGCCGAACCTTTTTGAACGCTCGCGAAAAAAGGAAGGCACAATTCTTTATATTTTTTTATGCACTATCTCACTATGATAGGTCCTTTTTTAAATTTGCAAAAAAATGCAAATGGTTATATCCCTAATGTACATAGTTTCTATTCAAGAGTAACTTATCATACATATATCGGTATTGTATAATATTAACTTCAGCCTGCTAATAATTCCGTCAATAGTGGACGCCGCTGCCGGTTTCTTCCCGGAATAGATTTCTGATGTCAGATGGTTTGTCAGAAGAAAATAGAGCACGCTCTGAGATATCAATTAGCATTAACCCCCCAATGACCAAAACTGCTTCGACAGACAAATTCTTCTATGCTGAGCATACCCTTAGTAGTGCCAGTCTGTAGACAGCACTGTTTTAACAGCTGTAGGTTTTACTGCCTATTTTTGAAATAGAAATTTCCCTTTGGAAATTTATGTTGAAAAGAAAACTAATATGTCTGTTTTTAATGTTAATTCCCGAATGAAATTTTGTATTTTTACTATTTAAAAAAGAGGCAGTTAAACTTTAAAGACTCTGCCCATATTAGAGCTGCATAGAGAATAACGCTCCTTACAACACCCGCTAATACCCTTCTCTTTATATGCCTGGACTCCTGGTATTCGGCCGACAGCAATATCTCTCAGGTAAATAATACTATGTTCACACTTGGATTTTAAAACGCGCAGAATGTTGATTTAGCTACGGATCAACAAATTCTCTCCACTTTACTGGACCCTTTAATGCACCAATTTTCACACTTTTTAATACCCCAATTGTGCTTACTTTTACCAATCAAATGCAACCCTGGTGCGGCAATCGTGTGACTGTTTGCTATGCAACGGCGAGTCAACAAAAATTACAAAAATGCACCAATATTTATTGTGTTCTTGTGCGGCTATCAAACAACACAATACGCGCCAATATTTGCCTTTTTTTATTAGATTTACTTTTTTGTGTTTCTTTTAGTAGGTAATGAAAATTAATATGTATGTATGTATTTATTTATTTTGCATTTAAATTTTTTTAATTAATTATTTTAAGTGTGTATGTTCACAAGCATATTTAGCTGTTCTGTGCGAATATTTTTATTAAAGATATTTCTATTCGAACCTAAGCATACGAACAGACTGTTAATTTTTGGAATATCTTAAAAAATTAAATAAAACTATTCAACAATAATTTGTTTAAGTATATGATACAAATTTAATTTTTTTCAATGAACAAAACAACAAGAACTTTCAAACAAATAACAAAGCTACCACAACAGCTGTTTTCGCAGTTAATATAAGTAAGAACAATCGTCTTACTGTGCTGCGGAAATTGTTGTAACGATATCGCTTTGTACCAACTAGCGGCAATTAAATTTGTATAAAGCAGGGCAATCGTGTGATTTCAGAAAATTTAGTTGGGGCAATTTTATTATTGTGCGTCAATAAAGCACAATAATAATTGTGACATATTGGTGCATTTGCGGCAATCGTGTGATCCCAGCTTTATCCATGTGTTTCTGGGCCTACCAGGATTTCTATGGCCGTGTGGAATCCAGTCCAGTGCATGCCTTGCGATTTCGTCAGGTGGCCTTCTTAGGATGTGACCTGCGCCTGCAGATTTCGTACTCAATTGGTTTGCAGTTACCCATCAAGGCAGTTGTTGGTTATCCAGTTCGGCCAGAAAATTCGCAAAACTTGTTTCAGGCATTTATTGCGATTTCCTGCGAGTAGCTTGCGTTATGCTCTCAGCGTTGTGGTGGTGGATGCAGGGAATGAAATGCGTTCCGGACTTATTTGATTCTGTCAGTTATATAGTCACTGGAGCCTCCGTCTTTGAGAATTGTGCTGCCGAGCTATGAAAAGAAGTCGACATATTCGATCAGCTATCCTTCGAGTACTAGGGGGTTGTGTTGCTAGTGTCAATCCGCATTAGTTAAGTTTTATTTATGTTTTTTTTAACCCCAACTTTATTTGTATTGATGGATTCGCGGTGAATCTTATGCGCCATATCGTCGAAGCGGTGTGTAAAAAGGCATATATCGTCAGCATAGTCGATATCATGGAGGGACTCACTCAAGATTCAGCGGATGCCATACGGGGTTTTGGAGTTTGTTTGCTGAAGCACGCAATCCAACAGCAGTAGAAATAGTGTGGGTGACAGAACACAGCCATGTTTTACCCCTGTGGTGGGCTCGAATGGTAACTGAAATTTATAATGAAATTGTGAAATTTTATGAATTTTTAAAGGACGAAATTAACAAATCACTTCAATGTTTGGATAATCACCTTTGTTGTTATTAGAGCTTAATCATGTTCGAGTTGCCTCAACGCTCTTAAGAACCCAAGTGTGAACATAGAATAAAATGGAATTCCAACGGTAGACGGTTGTCAATTTTGATACCCAAGAACTTTTTTTACAGCCTACAATATCGATGGTTAGATATTATATTTTTACGGCTGGATATAAGTACGGCCACCGTCTTATGGTCGGCTAGTGCTAGACCCATTGAACTGAGCCATGCATTAACCATCCAAATATCGCTTTCAGAAATTGACTTAGCCTCGTATATCGTCCTTGCCACTATGACCAGGGCTATATCACCTACTAAGCATATAATTGTTGCTACACACACAATATTATTACAGTTACGGACTGTAGTTTATTTAAGAAATATTCCGTTCAGTAATTTTTAAATAAATAAACATTTAAAATTCCAAGCAAATTTATTTTTAACTGATTCTAACAGTTATTCAAAAAACTATGTGCATATTAATACGGATTTTCAGTTGCAGTTAATATTGTCCGTTGATTGAGTTAAATTCTTCTTTATGTTAAAGTAAATAAAAATGTAATTTAAAGCAACGAAAAGTTCATTTAATTTTTAGTGTCAAAAATTCAACCGCGAATTCCGTAAAAACAAATCAATATTCAGTTATCTTATATAAATTAATTGTCAAAAAATTAACTACATATTCCGAAAAAACAAATAAATATGCAGTTATTTTTTAAAATTTTACTGTCAAAAATTCAACACCATATTCAGTAAAAACAATTAAATATTCAGTTATTTTATATAATTTTACTACCAAAAATTAATTTTTACTTATCTATAAAAAATGAATTGCTTGTTTTGTGTAAGCAATTCCCATTTTCTATTTGTTAAAATAATTTAGTTAAATACATCAAATTTTGAAAGTAAAATAATTGCGAAGCCATATCGGTCATGCTGCTGGTGTCTTATAATTGAGAGTTCTTCTGTAAACAACGTGGTCGGTACAACAAAAGTAAAACAAACGTGTGTAACTGGGTAAGTAAATAAAAATATTCTCCCTCTCTCGCTTATAAGAAAAACAAGCGGACAGGTGTCTGTCTGGTATTTTTTAGAAATTCGGCTCTTTTGTGGAGTAAACGAAAATTTAATAAAATAACTGAATATTTAATTGTTTTTACTGAATATGGGGTCAATTTGACAGTAAAATTTTAATAAAATAACTGAATATTTATTTGATTTTACGGAATATGGCGTTGAATTTTTGACAGTAAAAATTAAATGAACTTTTTGTTAAAAATAAATGAAAAATAGGTAGACCGGTTTTTAATTGAACTTTCATTTATTTTATATTACAATTTCAGTTAATTTTACGTACAGAATATTGTGAGTGTGCATAGAAAATATTGCTGGAAAATAATGAAGGAATAAGACTATTAAAGTATAAAAGCTTTTAAAAATTGTAATTTGACTTAGAATATACATTCAAATACAGAAAATGTATATGTGACTCGGTCTATGAAAAGGCTTCCCAGCTAGCATTTTGTATCATAATCTGATCATTTAGGAATCAGCTTCAAGGGCAAAATACCCGTATATGAGCTCATTTATCAATCATAAATGATACTCTCGTTGTGAGAAAATGGTACCCTACCGATGAATCACCTGAAAGAATCATTTGTGATACAATATTCTGATTCCTTTTTGATAATTTTAATGTTAGTTTTTCTAATCATTATTGAATCGTTTTTGTCTCATTTTTCAATCGTAAATTGCATAGTTTTTGATATTATTTGAAATCATTTTTTAATCACTTTCCTAATTGCTTAGGAATCCTTTTTTGATCACCTTGCAATCGTATTCTGTTTGCTTGCGAGCCTCTCGCAGCAAACATTTTCTATCATAATCGAATCATTTATGAATCAGCTTTAGGAGCAAAATACCCGTATATGAGCTCATTTTTCAATCTGAAATGATACTCCCGTTGTGAGATTGTACCCAAGAGATTGTACCCAACCGCCGAATCATAATTATAATTTATTTTGAGTTTAATAAAGTTTTTTTTAAAGTTTTTTATTAAAACGATTTCCCTAAGTCGTTTTATAAACAATTATAATAAAGTAAAAACAGTTAACAACAGAGACAAATTAAAATTGGAAAATAAATAATTAAAAAGTAAACAGTAAAACCATGAATAATAACTACAATATTAATAACAATTAAGAATAAAGTAAAATAAAAGTTTAATGAAGAAAAATTTTATAAATAATTAAAATTTTCTATATGATTTTGACGAAACGAATGAAAAGAAATTCAAATTTTTAAAAATTTTAAATTCAAAAAATGTTTAATCATTTTTTAAACATATTAATGAATCATATATGAATCCTTTTTTAATCGTTCAAGTGATAAATCCGTTTTAAATTCAAAAAATGTATAAATCATTTTTTAAACATATAAATGAATCATATATGAATCTTTTTTCAAACGCTTAAGTGATAAATCAGATTTTAATCATCAAAACTGATCTGAAAAGAATCATTTGAGTGATTTTATCAA
Organism: Pollenia labialis; assembly: GCA_949318255.1. Lineage (NCBI taxonomy): Eukaryota > Metazoa > Arthropoda > Insecta > Diptera > Polleniidae > Pollenia > Pollenia labialis. The sequence continues at coordinate 71,853,445 of OX439140.1, forward strand.
AAACTAATCAGCCAAATGCTAGCTGGGTTATGACTATGACTAGTTGTTCTCCTTCGTTCTGTTTCTGTTGGTCTTTTCTGTTATAAACTACACTCAAAAAAAGTTTTGCTAAAATTGGCAAAACGATCTGCTGGACTAATAAAAGCCAATTTTCTGTAATAATTACTTAATATTGCTAAATAAATATTTTTTGTGCAAAATACTTTCTTAACTTTTTTCACGTTTTTTGATTTTTTTCTTTTACTTTGTATGCCAAGCAAGCAGTTTATTTTGCTTGCGGTCTACATATTGATGTAAAAATATGTAAGCCATAAGAATTCTTGCGTACATTTTCCTCTGCATAAATAAAAACAAATGTTTAAATTCATTTTGCCATTTAAAATAGATTTAATTAATATTTATCGATATTATTTTCTCTTTTATATCTTGAAGTACATACTCTTAAAATTGCCTATTTAAGGTGACAGACATTATTTAAAAAAAATCTATTTTGTGTGGGTCATGCTCTTCAACTTAATATGTATTTATCGTTCTTTAAAGATTTATTATAATGATGTTCAATAGAATGCAAATTATTTTTAGTATTCCTTTGTTATATAGAGTATTAACAAAGGGTAAAACTTTAAAAGGTGTAAAATAGAGAACATTTTGCACATCTAACCCAAGACTTAAGGTAAATTTTATTCTCTTAGTAAGATAGAAAGAAAGTAACAAAATTAAGTTTAGCTTAAAACTGAAATGACAGGGAAACAAGTGGGCTTAAAAAGAGTATAGAAAATAGAATAGGACCTCTATGTCTCCATTTCGCTAACATACTCGTACATCACACAGAAGTCAAACTTGCCAACTCTTCTTTTCACTGCAATATTAAAAAATATAGCGACCCGTTTTTGTACTTAACATAACCTCACTGTATAAACTCCTGAGATTTCTCTTAGTGGCCTTACACAATCGATTTCTAACCTACTCCAACGCTAATATTATCAACCTGACAGGCTAACTTAAAATGGTCTAGTGAGAATGGTCAGAGAGGTAACCCTACTGAAGCTGCAGAGAAAAGCAGTTTTTATCGAAAGATATAAGAAATTTTTAAACGAATTTCAAATTTAGGATGGCATCACCAATAATGTGTGATTAATTATACTATGTACCCAATTTAAGAAACAGTTGCATATAGGAAATCTATTTAAAAAGCAATGTAGAAAATTTTTAACTTTGTACACTAGAAAATAATAACTATTTTACTAAATATTAAAAAAAAAGTACATCCTATTTACCGAAGTTACATACAATGCATTCACAATACTAAAATGATAACACCAATTGGCGGTCCTCCGACTCCTGTTTTCAATGTTACTACTTCTGATACTGTTAATTTAAATTTACAATGTAGTCGCAATGTTTAATTTATTAATTTCCGTCTTTTGACTATCGCTTTATCGTCGCGAAAATACTACTACTAATTAGTTGTACATAAATAATTGTCTATGTGGCTGTTGTCATGTTTTTGCACTTTTGCTTTTCGCAAGGGTGCAAGTTGTGACGTGTTTTACCTTATAATTTTAATGCGTTAGTTAAAAAAATTGATGACATTAGAAAGCTGTTAATATAACAAGGTGGATGTTTAAAATTAACATTAACCTTGATCTAATGTTGATACATGACATAAATAGTTTCTACACAACAAATCCTATTTAATTAATATATATTCTAGGAATACCATATGAATTCAAAAAATACGTTTGGTGTGGTTTCGTTTTGCTTTTTTTTTGGCAAACATTTTTTTAATTAATCAAACGATTTTTTATATAAATTTTCATATTAATTCGAATGTGTATCCTAAGCAGGGTTTAAAAACTGCAGTTGAATTCAAAACTGACGAACAAAAAAACGAAAATTTGTGTACAACTGAAACAGAAGCAAAAGCAACAGTTTTTTTGTTTTTTGCCAATAACAAATGAAAGAGTTCACTCCCATGGAAGAAATGTCAGTTTTCTACTTTGACTGCAGCTTTTTGAACGCTGATTCTAAGTCAAATTACATTTTATAAAGCTTTCATACCTCAATATGTAGGCTTATTCCTTCAATATTTGCCAGGAATATTTTCTATACCAGCTGGTAGTTGTATAAATTTTCTTCATTGCTAGCCAAAGGATAGCTAATGTAAGCCTCGAAACAGTAATATACAAACAACAAATTCTGATAGTGCATAGAAAATATTCCTGGAAAATATTAAAGGAAAAATACTATAAAAGTAGGGAAGCTTTATAAATTGTAATTTGACTAAGAATGCGCATTCCATATGAAAATAAAAATTTATACAAAAAATGTTACTCCCCATGAGAAATAATTTTTTTTTAAAAAAATTTTTTTATAAAAAAAAACAATTGTTAATTACTGCAGCAATGCCGCATTTTCATGATCTAAATTCTCAGCGAATGCATGTTTACAACTTATTTATGTTTAGATGATGTGATTAGATTAAAAAGGCCCTTATCATAATTTACGGGCTTTAAGACCTTTTAAAAGCCTCCCAATAATCCGTACTGTGATAGACGAATTCATAAAGGTGATATTTTCTAGTCATCTGTTTATTGTTTATTTCTTTGTGTGTACATATACTGAAAGTCAAGAAAAAATTTGTTAAAATTTTAAATATAATAAAAATCTAAATACCTAAAAAAAAATTATTTAAAAGTTATAAAACAAAAAAGTGAACAAAAAATATAAAAACAAGGATTTTAAAAAGCGTAACGAAAAAGATTTACCTTCTAAAGCAATGGTGTATATTTCATAAACAAAAAAATCCCTTTTTTATATTTTCAACAAATAATTTTGACATTAACTCTAACTTTTTACAAAAACAAAATAGCTAGCATAACGCTATCTCATGATGCGGTCACCTGTATAAATTCGCCTTGCCCCATACATATCATGAGTCCTTACAGCTTGACAATCTATCAAACTAAGAGAAATAAAATCATTTAATTTCGAATTTTTAATGAAAACTTAAAAGTTTTTATTTTTAAAAGGCCATTGTTTTATATTTTTGTTCAGGGAAAATAAATAGTGACGTTTCAGCCAAAAATAAAAAATGTTAATATGTCACAGTGTGTGTATAGCATGTACATATTTATTTTGTGTTTTTTTTTGTTGTAAATAAATCCTTAAATTTAATTGTTAATAAATACTCAAAGTAATTTTTGGGAACACAAAATTTTTTTAATTAACAAGATTTTGCTTGTCGTGCTTAATTCCCCATTTTTTATTCTTGAAAAAAACACTAAAATTTATTTATTGGCTTAGGCCAAATCATCAGGAAATTTCATCCAAAGATTTAAAAAAAAACTAAAGATATTATACATATAAAACTGTTAAGCGAATAAGAATTTTAAGCAACAGTTTTACTTATAACAATATCAAAGCTTAAACAAAAAAAAAACAACAATAAACAGTGAGTTTATCTTTTCTCACAATTTAGCCTTGCAGCCTGCTAAGACTAGAAATACAATTTCGTGAAGATAGGTAATATTGTGGTGAAATTTTGTTGGATTAAACAACTAAAGACAAGAGTCACACGTAGATTTACTAAAGTTGAAAAATCTTTTGTTCAAGCGGGAATTGATCACAATTGAATATCCTTAGAATTCCCGGGACGGGTAATCCCAGCAATAAATTCTAGTTAGCATACATACTGTTGAACACAAATGTATTTTGACTAGATTTTATGGTGCAATAGTTGCTATTTCTCTTTTACACACAGAAACAAAAAAAAAAACACGTTTAATCCTTAAAAAATGCATGCAAATATTTGTTAACAAAATAAAAATTCTTTTGTTCATACTTAAAAACTGTTGTTTCTTTTTATTCGCAACATTAGGTGAAATAAGTTCTTGTGAAACTAAAGTAAATGTTTGCTTTTGGAGTGTTGTAGGTGTACAGGATTTTTGGCAACCCGAAACATATAACTTTTAAAAACTAAGGTAAAATTTTTGGTTATAATGTTGCAGGTGTGCAGGATATAGGATATAGGATATAGCCTATAGTACACGGAATGTAAAAAGCTACATTCGCATGAGGTTCTGACGTAATTTTGTCGTCATCACACAACACGAACTTGCTATTGTGGCTTTGTAGTACCGTCAAAATTACGTCAGAATCACATGCGCATGTGGCTTTTTACATTCCCTGTACTATAGGCTTAAGAAAACTAACAATTAATTTACAACATTACAAAAGACTTTTTTTTGTCATTCACTGTATAACTTGACATTTAAAAGTTACGAACATTTTCGTTGTAATTTCAACCGCTGTCATGGTAACCTATCAAGAAATCAATAAGAAACCAACAAATAAAGTTGAAGTTGTAATAGAAATTCTTTTACTTATTTATCTATTTCAAAAAATTTTAAATAACATTTACAAAAAAAAGACAACGAATTAAAGAAGTATAATGACTGAAAAGAAACCAGTTGGTAAAAGTTTAAAAATTTAACAATAACCCAAATACCTTATGCAAATAAAAAAAAAGCAGAGCTAATTTTAATGTTTAGAAATAAACATAAGAAATGGAAATTGGAAAATAAAATAAAAGAATGTTTAGAGTTGACGAAACTAAGTAGCAATGTGTACAAGAAGAAGTTCTTCGCTTGGCGAAACACGTATCGAGGAACATCTTAAGCTGTTGGAACAATTGAAAACTCTGCCGTTGGCAGATAGTTGCTGTGATATATGTCATTGTGATTGCTACAATAGTCATCGTAGTGAATCGGATGAGTGTTGCACAAGTAAACAAACTAGCGAGGAAGTTAAGAAAATTCCGCAGAATTTACAGGAATTATGTAAAAAGAAGGGTGCTTCCATATCCAATAAACCAAACCATACAACTAAAAGAAAAGAAAATTCCAATGAAACAATACAGGCTAATGGTAATTTAAATACGAGAAAAATCAAGGAAACAGATTTACGTAAGAAACGTAAAGCGAAAAAACGTTCCAGAAGTGTCGGTTTGCCAAGAAGTCAATGTTCATACCGCCATTATACTAGAGATTGTGAAAATTTGCAAGATCTTTTAACCTCTTTGGAAGATAAGAATTTAACAGATTTAGAGGTCATAGGAAAGACAACTACCTGTAAAAAGGATTTACATGGAAGAGAAAAAGCCGACATGATAAAAACTTCCAGAACCCCCACACCACTACTATTACTGCCAGAAACCCATCACTCGTTTTCCTATCTTCATGATACCGACTCAAGCTTTGCTCCTAAAAGACTGAGTGAATCCATGGCCAATTTATGCTTGGCTCCTACCATTAAAGAAGCCTACAATAAAGTACCTGATCATGACAAACGTATTTTGAACCGCATGGCAACAAAACGTTCCGAACAGGCCGTGGCCAAAGAAAATGCTTGGCTAGCACGTAAATATTGGGAAAATGAACGTTATGAACGTGAACTTTTTAAATGTGAACAAATGGAAGAATACAAAAAGGCTGTACGTGATAAACAATTCCAGGATTATCTACTAACTAAATCTAGACTTAATGAGATTGCCCAACGTGATTTGTCCGAATTGCAACGTTTAAGAGAATCTCTACAGCAGAAAGATGATCGCACAAAGAAACGTTTAAAAAGTTTGCGTATTGAACGAGACTTGGCTGTCAACCAAAAAAAGTGTGAGGAAATCCGTAAAATGGAATTTGTAAATTTACACCAAGAAGAACAAAACCTTGATGAAATGCTGCGTAAAAGTGAAACCTGTCAACGACTCACGGAACGTCTTCAACGAGCCGACCATATACGCAATAAAATGTTAGAGAACTATCTAAAACGTTTACGCTATGACAACTATATTGAACAATTACAGCATGAGGAACATTGGCGTGAGATACAAATAAATGAGCAATTAAAACGTGAACAATTAAAAGAACAAATATCTCGTAAACGTTGTCGATCACAACATTTTGTCGAAACAAAACAGCTGCGTAATGATTCCATACGTAAAACTGCCAAACTTTCTAAAAGCTTAAGAGATCTAGTACGTTCGTCAGTAACGCCAGAGACAGGTGTTTCGCTTTTTAGTACCGGAGGAGTCCATAATGTTGGTGTAAATGCTTATAACTCTTTAAGTAAATTATTACTGAATCGTCCGTTTTAAAAACGTCGATAGCTTTAAGAAACTCAGTTCAAAATTTCATAGATAAATAAAGTGTATTAAACATTATAAGAAAAATATATGATATTGTTTATTTCTGGTAGATCAAAAAGGTACTTCTTTTTTTATAATCTCCTATCTCTTAATTTCAAAACTTCCTACTTTAGCCATTTGATAGAATGTCGAAAAATTGCCAAAAATGTAAATACCAAATTAAAAGCAAACATATAAAAAAGCCGAAAAAATTGCTATTAAAATCCCAAAAGTTTAAATAGTTTGAAAAATTATCAGAGCATTTGGTTGAAATCGATAAAGTTTATTTTTATTGTAGGTACATATGTATATACAGTCCTGTTTAATTGATTAGGCCCATATAATTTTTCTTACTTAGCAGGTCGTATCTTTTAATATTTTATGGGCACTTTGAACGAACATTTTACTACCGAATGTAGTTTTTAATTGAGCTTAAAAGCGTATAAAAAATAATTAAAAAGTAAAGTGCGACGATATTTTTAGGATATTTTTTTTTTTAAATTAGGACTTTTTTTTATTATTTTTCTCAGAGAGCATACAGTAGTAGTAAAGTAGATTTAGCCATTTCCATCTGTCTGTCCGACTGTTGAAAACACGCTCATTTTCGAAAAACTCAAAAGAAAAGATTAAAGTTAGTGTCAAATTGCTTCTAGTTATCCTCAGTAGCTTAGGTTCAGTAGTATGAGAGTTATGAATCCAAATGTGGAATTTAAAATTTTGTTACAAAAACAAACATAAATGGTGGTATAATGCACGGATTGATATAAGATTTGGCATAAACTCGTTCTATATTTCTTGAGTTCATATTGGTTAATTTCCTAAAGATCGCTCCATAACACGACTCAACAAAAAAATTTTCGTTCTTTGTCCTAAAGTTTATTTTGTGATTTTTCAGTTAATTATACACAAAAACGAAAAGAAAATACATTTTTTGTGTATAAAGTTTGCTTTTGTGATAGTTATAGTAAAAATTAAAAACACATATTTTGAAAAATATCGCATAATTATGCAAACTTTATACACACAAAATGTATTTTCTTTTCGTTTTTGTGTATAATTAACTGAAAAATCACAAAATAAACTTTAGGACAAAGAACGAAAATTTTTTTGTTGAGTCGTGAAATCGGTCTCCTAAATACAAAAGCAAACTTTTTCATGTCGTATATTTTTCTTTCGTCTAATTAAGACCTAATATATCGAAATTTTATGATTTAATGTCAAAGACAAATTTTGTGTTGACCCGTGTAATTTACCAAAGGAGACGAGTTTGGTTCTGGGATTTTCCGTTCCGGAAATTCCCTTGATTTTCAACTCACGCTTCCCCGGGAGTAAATTTTGCTCCATTTTAATGTTTATTAAGCTGATTTTTGAGAAAGGGCTTTATTTAGCGCCTATGGAAAATTATAGACCTATCTTCACGAAATTTTATTTCTTGTCTTAGCAAACCGTAGTGGGCTTAATTTTACAATAATCACCCTTATCGTGGTTGGCGAATTTAAAATACGCCTACGGCTTATGTATAAAAAAAATAATTTCTAACTCTAGCCGAGGGTTTTTTAATTTTTAGCTTATGCAGTGTTCTTTCTTTTTTTATCCGGAATGTTTTTTTTTTTGCTCAAAAGAATGCTTATGTCTTTTCCTTTAAGGATATAAAAGGATCTAATGTGATTAAGATTAAATTTTATTAAATTATTTATCTTTTTATAAGTATTATATGTATATTAATTTAATTATTATTGCAAATGAATAAAAAAGAATTATTTGTCAACATTTCTACAGAAAAAAGTGATTTTACTCCTGGGATTAACATATTGTGGGCATTACAGCATAGAAGGTATAAAATGATAGTTGAGTATGTTATATACCGTCGGAAAGGCTAATTTGTCTAGTTTCTATGCATACGTTTTATTTTTAAGGTTTTAGAAACACTTAAACACAGATAGGAAAAAAATTAAAATAGTGCATATTCTAAAAATTAAAAACCCTCGTCTAGAGTTAGAAATTAATAAAAAAAAAAGTTTTAAATTTAAAAAAAAAATTTTCAAAAGTTTTTTTTATTCGTGCTTAAGCAACCAGTGAAATGCGCATAGGAATAGCTTATCCCATCAACAATAAATTTCAAGTGTTTTTATCAATAATAAAAACTGGGAATTAAGCACGCATAACAAAATCTTTTGAAAATTAAAATTTTGTATTCCCAAAAATTGAAATTACTTCTTGATAATTAAAAAAAAAATTAAAAAAAAAAATTTAAAAAAAACAAAAAAAATTTTTTTCAAAATATTGATCAAATAGCTATCGAAGCTACTTGGGATACATTTTGCTAACACCAAAATGTCAACATTTTATCCCTTCTAACTCAGAAACTTTTTGACCGATCTTGTAGAACATTTTTGTCTGAACTACTATCCAATAGGACTAACCTTGGTGCAAATTTTATCCAAATCGAAAGGCATTGATTGGTTCACTTGACATGAACTCCCCCATATGTATACTTTCTTCACTTTTGAACTCAACGCAACTCAAAATTGACATTTTGCGGATTTATATGCTTAAACCAGGGCTGAGTCGGAGTTGAGGTTTTTGTGTCGGAGTCGTAGTACCCACGAAAACTCGCGACTCCGACTCCAAAGTTTTTCGGCATAAAAAATTTAAAAAAAAATTTCCAAAATAAAAATTATCTTCTTAAAACACATTTAAAATTTAAATAAATGGTTTATGAATAGTGCTGTGAAAATTCGCTGTTTCCAAATGACAGGCGATGGACTGAGTGTTTTTCATATAAATTTTACTACATAATCAATCGCCTGTCATATGGAAACAGCACATTAATGTTTGCGCACGGTAATTTCTTCTCAAAAATCTAATTTTTCGAAGGCCGTACGGTAATGAAAAATAAAAGTTAACATCACTGAGTCTCATGTACATTCAGCATCAAGATTATGGTAGGAGTCGTGAGTCGGAGTCAGCGTTTTGAGTCGGAGTTAGTACTTTTTTCGGACGACTCCACAGCCCGGGCTTATGGTGTTTTCTTTTCTACACAAAAAAAAAACACATTTTAAAAGGTAAATGTATAAAATGTCTTGCCGAACATGTAATACTGCAATTTTTTATTTGACGAGAACAAAACACAAAATTGGATAGCCCTGTTTTTAACAGCTGACAAAAAGTTTGTTCTTCAATTAATAAAAAAAAATATGTACATAAATCAAAAAGTGTGTTCGTCAAAATATAAAAAAATATACATAAACCTTAATATGTTAATAGATTGATATTAAATAAATGAACAAAATTAATGACGAAATTCCAATTTCTTTAGTTTGTTTCTCATAAAATATGTAAACAAGAAAATATCTTTGCCAGATTGCCGATTGATTAACACCAAGTTTTTACGATTTCTTGATTTGACGTTTTTTTTCAAATTTAATTTTATAACACCGAATTCATTTAAATTTTATACCATTGACAACCTGCCATTATCAATGTTTTGCTTTCTTTTGTTTTTACTATAAAATAATAGAAAAATAACTATTAAACCTTAAAATTTTTACTGTCCTGATAAGAGGCGATTTTTTCCCAACTTCGTCTGGTAACCCCATATCTTTACAGGACATTATCAACACTCTCTTTTTTAACGGGGCGTAAAGTGCAATGCCTTATGACATTTAAGGGGGATTTTTTTAGAATAAAACACGCTGCCCTTTTAGAGAGCACAGCATTTTTAAGAAACGAACATCAAATTGCATTTTTTTAAATAAAATAAGACATTTTTTGTAGAAAAGAAAACACCATTAAACTATGCACAATACACGTGCTTATCTGTAAAAAATATCAGAGTTTTTTGTTAAATGTTGTAAAAAAAAACTTTTATGTCTTTCTAGATGTTTCAATTGGTATAAAGTTGCAATTCATTAAAGTGACTTATTTTAAGATGTGTCAGAAAATATAATGATAGTAGATCCCTACTACTAAGTGCTAAATAGTCTTGATTCGAAATGTGACACTTTTGATTAAATAAATAATTGTTCGAGTTTATGTATATTAATTAGACTTGTGTCAGTTAAACATTTGTCAAAAGTTTCAAAACTTAAAGAGAATTCAGCTTAAGTGACATAACATAAAATAATTGGGTAACCTGTCCAAACCATACATAATCTAAAATAACACAACTAAAAATTGTTTATTATCTAGTGCACAAATATAAAAAAAAACATTTTAAGATTTTCTACTAAATGGTCCAAAGATTTGTTTTTAACTATTATTTTAGGTGAAACAGTTTTTTTTCGATTTCTGGAAAATTTATTTTTAATATTTAATTTTTTTGTATGGATTTTCTACTAAATGGTTCGTCCAAAGATTTGTTTCTAACTATTATTTAAGGTGAAACAGGTTTTTTTCGATTTCTGGAAAATTAATTTTTTGAGTTGAGTCACTTTTGAACTACTTAAGCGGCTCATACACTTGCAACAAAATTGTTCAGTTTTACGTATTGTACAATTATATCGCCAATGTGTATGTGATATACGATGATGGCACAATCATCAAAATACTTTTGATTTTTATTTCGCAACGAAAAGATAGTGAAATGTGTTGGCAACATTGTACAATGCTGTTTATGTTATTTCTATAGGTTATGTTCACCTTTTTATTGAATGTATGCTAACATAGTGCGACTTATTGCATAATATAGGAAAAAATATTATATACAATAATATTGCAAGTGTATGGGCCGCTTTAGGTATGCTTTCCTTTATATTTGGTGAAGGGCACAATAAAAGTTATTTTTAATAGTATGTATTCAAAAAACCGACTTAAATAAGAAAAAACAAACAAAAATATTCATGATACATATTTTAGTTCACTTGTTTATTAATCATCTTATTAACCTTATCGTGCCGTATATCATTATCTACCTCATTGCATTTGTAGATTAAAAAAACACCTTTGTTATTTGTTTTTATTTCGTCTTTATATGTATTTAAATGTTTGTATGTAAACCGAAATAAGCCGTATATTTCAAGTATACCCAGCTAGCATTTAATGAAAAAATTAATCATATTCGAGTCATTTATGACTCCTCTGCACGATTAAAATAAGCATATATGAGCTCATTTTCTGATCATAAATGATTGTTTTCTCGGGAGAAAATGGTACCCCACCCAGGACTCTTCTTGAGGAGTCTTTTATTACCTGCTTTTCTGATCAGTTACGACTCATTTATGACTCATATTTTTAATGATTTGCGAGTCTTTTTCGAGTCACTTTTTAGTCATATTTCTGATTGTTTGCGAGTCTTTTTCGACTAATTTTTTAGTCGTATTTCTGATCGTCTAAGAGTCTTTTTCAAATCATTTTTCAGTCCTAATTCTTATCGTTTGCGAATGATTTATGAACTTTACTAGCTTATGACCGTAACACATATTTCTGCCAAATTTCTAGGGGCACTCAATGACTTTTAAGAAGCAATATAAACTAAAAAAAACCTTTTAAATAAAAAATGCAAATTTAAAAGAAGTTATGAACACAATTTTTATTAATAATTGCTAAAATTTAATGTTTAAATTACTCCACCAAATTTAACTAAATGCCTGTGTACATCAAATTCATTCATTCTTAGAAAATATCAAATTAACGTAAAAATGATGTAGTCGTCGACTTGATGTAACAACAACTTAAAATTAACATCGACAATGACAACAACTTATAAAATAGGGGTGATTATTTAGATGTATATTGTTGTCGTGTAAGAAAAGGATGTTTGCTTTATTAAAATTTTATTTCCAGCAATTGTTGAACGTTATTTGATGAGTTTAATGGACAATTTGCAAGTAACCGGTTTTTACTATTGCGCACAAAAAAATACAAGTAAAAATATAATATGTTTGCTTATAAATAAAAAAAAATTAAATTGATAGCGAAAATAAATTTTCGTTTTATTATAAGAAAAATACATACATATATAAAAAATTGACTTTAAAACAGACCGCGGCAAAACTACTGCACCATGTTTTTTTCTCTTTTGATCTCACACCTAGGTGCACTCTTGAACACTTGAATAAACCCAAAAGTCTCGCTTGAGCTTTCACATTATGCGGTTTTTTATTTATTTATTTTATATGTACAATGCTCTAAAATGGCATGGATGTGATACAATTATAAAAAATATTTAGTTTAAGGAAAACAATTATTTTACATTTGGCAGATTTTTGAATAATATTTAAATCAATTTATAAAAGTTTAAAAGTCAAAACAGTCATATTTTAAACACCTGTATGATCCATTTTCGATTGCTGTATGCAAGGCCCATCTATCAGGTCTGCTTACTTGTACAAAAACAAAAAACGATTCTTTTTAGTTGTCAAAAATTTACTACAAAATATGCAAAGCAAAAGGAAAAAACGTGTATGTGTGGCATACCATAAACGTTACATGCACATGTAAGCAAAATGTAAACAACTTTTGACAACTAAAAAGAACATAAACAATGATCATCAGGCTTCTTGCGCAGACCTTTTCAATGGGCCTTGGCTGTATGTTTTGTTATTGCATTTTCAATAAATTACTTTTGAAGCATAAGAACGAATCATTTTCGAGTCTTTTTTCAAGCGCGCAAGTGATTAATCAGTTTTTAATCGCCATACGTACTCGAGGAAGACTTAGTTAGGTGATCTTTGATAAAACAATCTTCCAAATGCTAATAGGGTACAAACTTGTATACGAAAAATATACATACATATGTATTTAATTTTGCTAAGATACTAATAACACAAGGGAACAAGGTTTTTGTTGATTAAGAACTAAATGTTGTTTTTAAGGTTATTTGGGACGCTGAATCCAAATCTGCACTCGTTTTTTTTATAGAATTTTCGCGATATACCATTATGTCTAAAATTTAGGCACTTCCACTACAAATATGTATTGGAATAACTTAAAAAAAAATTAAAACTTGTCAACAATATTATCTTTAAGCCGTGCTTTTACATTGGTTTTTAATTTGCCCACTGGTCTAGAGATATCGTTGAAGTTTAAAAAAAGAGCTATTAAAAAAAATATTTTTTTATTTTTTAAAATGCATAAAAAATAAAAATTCGACAAAAATCACAATTTAGTTACACATAGATATATCGGTGCACAACAATTGATTTTGTTCACAATTTACTGAGAAAACTGTATGATAAAAATCCCGATTTCTATACAAAAATAATATTATTTAATGTGTGTGTTTGTTGCTGTTCTATTTACTTCACTTAATTGTGAATAAAAGATAAACGCGTTCATCGATTTTTATTATCGAAGTCTCATTTTGTTCATATGTAGGTTATGTGACTTTACTTCAAAGTAATAAGACTATACCTTTTCCCGCTTTGGATTTTTCATGATTTTTTAAAATACAAAATACATATTAAAAATAAGTGGTAGTGAAACATATTAGTGGTAGTGAAAATTTTTCCACTACCAATAAACATTAGTAGTGGTAGTGAAAATTTTGCACTACAATAAAATAGTGCAAATTTTTAACAGTCACTACATGAATGCTTTAATTATATTATATGCACTTAAATTTCAAAAAATAGTGTTTATAGAAATATTCCAAACAAATTGAAAATATAGTCAAAATATTTCCATTTTATTATTTTTTATTGTATAAAAACAATAAAATAAAAACTTAAAATTTTTAAGTAAAGTAAATTTCAGGAATTAAAATCTTAGCAATTTTAATTTGTATTAATAAAATTTAACAACGTATATCGCAATATAACCTAATGTTTTAATAAATTAACTTTAAGAATAAAATATTAAGTTAAAAAAAAAATAAAACAGACCCTGTATTTAAATTCGTCAAAATTCTTTTTTGATAGCTAAAAACAAATGGTCTACACTTTTTTTTAATTTTTAAAATTAGCAATGAATTTGCATTGTCTTAAAAAATATAACATAATAAGAGAAATGTTTCTAAAATTAAATGCCCCATTGCCATCTTCTGCTCCAGTAGAGCGACTCTTTTCTTTTAGTGGAATGGTAGACGCTCCTCGCAGAAATAAATTAAGTGACTCTAATTTTGAAAAATTAGTTTTGTTGAAGGCAAATAATTGCTAAGGTTTACATGTACCAATATGTATTTAATTTAATTTGATTTCTTATATTAATATATTGATGAAACTTCCTTATTTTTTGTATTACTATTTCCTTTTGCTGCTGACAGGATAATTCTTTTCACGTCGCAATTCGGTTATTTGTCCCTGTGTGCAGCGTCCTCAAATAGGTAAAAAATTGCAATCAAGGTCGAATTACCACAAAAAAAAAATTGTTCCATTGTATAATTAATACACAAAAGTACCGTGCAAGTTTTTAACTTTAATTCATTGTTATTGGTTGATTTAGGATTTTCAAGGCAATTATTGTTAAATTATATTTAGTTGCTATTTGTGTCAAAATGTATTTTTAGACATTTATAAGTTTATTTTTGTTTGTGTTAGTTGTAACTTTAAGTGCACCACATATGAAGTTACTGAGAGGCAATTGAAAAATGTGTGCAAAGCAAAGCTTGCAACATGACGTACAACCAGGGCTGCCAGATTTGACGATTTATCGTCATTTTGGCGTTTTTTTGTTCCAAAATGTGCTGATTTTTTTCTAAAAAGTGACGATTTTTTTCAGTCTCGAAAGTCTGAATAAAACTTTACATTTTCTGACAATTATGTTTTTTAACCTTGGAATGTTTAACAGCCGTACCTTAACAAGAGCGGAAGGCGGAACGTTTTCTTTCGCTTAGCTTTTACGCTGATATGCCATACCAAAGCAAGAGCGTTAACGTTGTGTCACAAACAGTGGTGATAACTTTCTTGTTTAATAAAAACCACAAATTATAAATATAAATAGAGATAAAATCGCTAGATTGAACAAAAAATAGCTAAATTGCTAAAAGAGCTGTCAAAATCGGTGTTTCCAAGTGCAAAGCGTTCGGGCTGCTCTATTCAAAAACTATTAAACGCGTGCCGCTTTTGTTTAGGCACGGCTGTAATATGCCAGTCTTAAGAAAATCATTGATTATTTTCAGAGTACAAAAACAACAATGTTACACTTTGTTTATCTTTCGTCAATCCATTATCGCATGAACCTTTGACGGCTCGCTGTATAAATCATATTTTCAAAAATTATGAGGCAAGCATTTCACGAGTCGTAAGAGAGTCTCATACGATTCTTGACATGAAAGTCTCATTAAATTATTTTTACTAACGTCTTAAACGATTCTCATAACGATTGAAGAAGCCTCTTTCGTTGGGCTATGAAAGAATCTCACTCGTGTTACAGTTTTTTCCGTGTGAGGAATCTTCTACGATTAACAAATGCGGTCATCGACGATCAAAGACGCTCTTCATGAGACTCCCAGAAGCTCTTACACGATGGAAAATGGTAGCTGGGTATGAAGTAATAATTTTTTTGTTTGAATGTTTTTTTTTTATAAAAATCCAACAAAAATTGTTTAAAAAAAAAACCAAATTTTAAGTTGTGCGATTTTTTTTGACGATTTTTCGAAACGATAAAGACGATTTTTTTTATTTTTTCTCAGGAAACTGACGATTTTCTCACAAATTTATCTGGCAGCTCTGCGTACAACAATACTAGTATTATGAAGCAGAAAAGTTTGTATGTTTGTCCGGAACTGCCTTTCCGATTTTAAAAATTTCTTTAACAAAAAGAAGAATGGAACCTACTAACGGACATAGGCTATATAGGGTTCCCCTCACTCATATCTCTAAAACTAAAAGAGACGGAGACAAATGTAAAACTTATCTTGTTCTTTAGAAAAATAAGCGTACAGGTGTCTGCTACTTTTTTAAATACGGCCCTTTTAGGTAGTAAACGGGTAAACCTGAATTTTGGTCACCTCGTCTATCATTAAAACCAATAAACGTAAAAAAAACATTATATCACGTTTGAAACTTATCAAAAAATACAAATACGAATTTAGTACTTTTTAGAAATTCGAACTTTAAGGGATAAAATTCGTAACTATTGTTAGTACTTTTTTTTACAAAGTATTTTTCTCCATTATTTGGCACGTACTTATTAAATGGGCTCCCACTAGAGTTTTTTTCCCGGAGTTTTTCGATTCCCGGGATCCCGCTCCATGTAAATAATACAAAGTAAATTTGTTTTTAATTAATGAAAAAAACTTTTTTTTTAAAAAAGCGTAATGGAACTTGTTTACAAAGTAAGAAAAATAAATGCCTAAATACTACAAAAATTAATTGAAGGTTGAAAGAGGAACTTGAATTATTATTAGCTTACGATTTTATATGTAAATTTCGTATCATTATGCTCTAGATACAAGATAAAAAGATAACATAAACATAACAATTTAATTCATAAAACAATAAAAAAAACTAACAAAAATTGTGGTACTCAAGTTATGAGATCAAAAACTAAATTCATAAAATAGATAAAATATTTTAAATAAATATATTAACATTTTTTTAACAGCTTAGGAAATAACATTAAGACACACTCAATGCGTTTAGAAAGTCGGCAACGAGTATTTTTCTTATTTTATTTACTTATTACCATGTTTCCGAAAAATTTCGTTCACTTTTTTACCGAGATTGGACAAATAGTTTAAAGTGCAAAAGTTAAAAGTTGTTGCATATTTCTAATTCACAATCCGAAGTAATTTTTCTTTTTTATAAATAATTTTTAATTTATTGGAAGAAAGCTAAACTAAGTTATCGAAAAAAAAAAATTTTTATGGCGTTAACATTTGAAAATGATTTTGGGTATATCCACCAGCCTGACGAAGCACATTCTGGACGTCCAATTTTGGGCCACTTTTGACCAGTTGCCAGGATTGCTGGTCGTATTTTACGAATAGCAAGAGCATTGTTGGCGTCAATTGTTGCTGGTTTATCAGCATAAGCTACATAGCCCCAAGAAAATAATTGAGACGTATCAAATCAAACGACCTTGGAGGCAAATCAACAGGTTTACTTTTAACCAAAGTTTTACTTCCAAAAGTCAATGGTTGCGGTACGTAACGCCATCCTGTTAAAACCGCACCTTGCCCGGATTAATCTCATTCATATTTTTAAACAAAAAAATCATTGATGATAGATAGATTCATGTTGCTTTGCCAGAGTATATGGATAATAAAAAAGGGATCAACAGTAACTATTAGAATCTGATCCTTTAAGTATAATAAATACTTTAGTATTAGCTTAAAAAAAAATGTTATGTAAAATTTTTTAATTATTAGTTAAAATAATAAAGTGCGAAAATGTGTAGCTAGTTAAACAAAAGCATTCTTAAGTGTTGCTAAACAAAACTAAACAACATGTACATACAAATATTACCAGGTAAATACAACCTTTTGTTAAAAGTCCTACGTTTCATGGATTTTCTTTTTAACATGTAATTCTAATGATTGCGTACGTTATTTTCTTTACTAGGTCGCTCTATAAAAGGCAATAAGCAACTAACAAAAGCAACCGCTACTAGCCAGGGACATTTTGTGGGGAATTGAAGAGATACTCTATAAACTTTTTGCAATTCTTAACCTCAACTTAAATAATCGAATTAATAAAAAAGCTGCTTTGCATTTTCTTTTAATTTAATATTTTTTTGTTATTTTAATTAAAAAAAATAATTAATAAATACTTTTGATTGATTTTTTTAAAAACAACATTTTTTGTTTTTTCATTTCATTAATTAAAAAATTTTATATTAATTTTCAGCTTTTTCATTTAATAAAACAATCATATTTACGCAAAGAACGAAAATAAAAAGAAACGAATATCTTACGACAACAACATCTGGAATAAAATGTTGGATTTTTTTATTATATTATAAACGAAATAATATACATATCTAATGATCAATTACAACTAATCATCGTTGGTGATGGAATTTAAAGGTTTTTATATACTACAGCTAATTATAGCAATGTTGACTATATGTCTGGGTTGTTCATCAAGAGCTGCACCCAAACCTAGACCAACAACATCCTCAACAATGGCTCCAATGACTACACCAAGACCCAATATAACATTCCCGATATTAAATTGTCCACCGCCATATGCAGCATGGTATTGTCTAAATGATGCCACTTGTTTTAAGGTCGAGATCCATAATGAAGTTTTATATAATTGCGAATGTGCTAATGGCTTTATGGGTCCACGATGTGAGTACAAAGAGATTGATGGTAGTTATTTACCAACAAGACAACGTGCAATGTTGGAAACAGCCAGCATAGCTAGTGGTGCCACTTTAGCTTTAATATTTATGCTTGTATTGTGCTTTTCGCTATATATACGTCATGAGAAGCAGCAAAAATTAAAACTAAACGAAAGTTCTACAATGGCTCATGAAAATGCCGGCATGGATGAAGTTGATGGCATAACGAAAATTCCTGAAATGAGACCATTTGGTCCACATCATTATCAAGTTTTGCCCTTATCGATGGCTTTTAAACGTTAAAGTTATTTTAACGTTTAGTTGCTTTTAGTTTTAGTTAAACGTGCTTACAATTTGCACACACCAAGTTTTCTTTCACAAGTATCGAGTTTATAATAGACACAAAGATATACATAGATAGAGTGAGAAAGAGAAAGAAAAGAGACTAATGGAAAGGCTTACAAATATATGTATTTTTGTATAAACAAAATACTTGCGCAATTTAACTTGCCGTATGCAAATTGGGTATTATTTATTGATTTTAAGTTTTTTTAAAGGCAGATTTTTATATTTAAATTAACTTGATAAAGTTAATAAACAAACAAAAATGCTGTCACTTATACTAAATTAAAGGTCGTTAACAACCAACAAGCAAATTACGTTTTATAACATCCCTTTCGCACACGCAAACTTTACTTTGCAAAGTCTTGAGTTTGAAAAAGGGAAAATAAATTAAGGTGGTCTGTAGATCTTGTAAGTTGCTGGGAAAAAGTTGAAAAGAAAATTAATAAAAGACTCTCAAATGAAACTTTGCGTGTGAGAAGGAGGTCTAATGTAGATAGAATACTGTTTCTGAAATACGCGTCGAAGAAGTGAACATTTACATGAAAACAGAACGAAACCAACTTGACAAAAATTGTTTTTGTTTGTCATACAAAATTTACAGTTTTTAAAAGAAAAGGAAACGCGTTATAACACTCGCGTTAATTTGATTTAAGAAGTGTATAGATAACAAAAACAATTCTTGTAAATTTTGGTTTTGTTTTCATGTAAATGTTCACTTCTTCGACGCGTATTTCAGAATAGCTACGAATAATAGTTTAAAATAAATTTTTTGTTAAAAATAATTCGACAGCAACGCTTTATCATATGAAAAAAAAATATGGAAAATGTAACAATTTCGCCCTGTTAAAATCTTTTAATGTTGCCTTAAAAAAACAGAATTCGAGAGACTAAACTATGTCTATGAAATTTTTTTCGATAAAGTCTTAAATTGCCTTAAATCAATAATTCAATTTAACGATTTTAATTTAAATAAATATTTATTTTATTAACACAATTTTTGCACTGAACACACATATAAATTTAAAAAAATTCTGCTTAAGTTACTTTTTTATTTTCAAACGCTGTTTTTTTATTAAATTATTATTTATACTTTATTTTAACATATAAAAAATATTTAACATTATATTGTCCTAAGTTTTAATGTATTTATTTATACTTGTTTCGTTTATTTATTTATAACTATTATTTGTTTTTATTTTCTTTGGCAGCTTATTGTTTTTTTACATTTTGATGTATTTATTAAAAAAAAGTATTAACTTTTACAAGAAACTATAAAAGACATTAATCAGAATATAATTGTATAAAACTGTTGTATTCAATTTTTATTTTTACCTACATGTTTATTTGTTCATAATATGTATTTAGATATTTTGCATTTCCTACGAACAACGATATAACATTTTTTTTTTTTGACTATTTCATTAAATAATAATTATAATTGTATTAAAATTGTAGTGGAGACATATACGTTATTGCATACTATTACTTTTAGAAGTGAATAAATAACACACAATAAACAAGTATTAATTAAATTAACATAATATAGAAAATTGTGTTTTTATTAATTTGTTTTTTTTTTATTATCAGCAGCGTCTTGTTATACCCTTCACCGAAGGTAAGAGGGTATATATAACTTTGTCATTCCGTTTGTATGTTCCATAATATTAATCCTACACCCTATAAAGTATATATATTCTGGGTCCTTATGAAAAGCGAAGTTCAAATCCGGTTGTCCGTCTGTCCGTGTGTATGTTAAAATGGGTTTTCCGAAAACCCCAGAAATGATGTGGACTAAACGGAGTATATTTATGTCACATATACTCCGTTTAAGTTTGCTATTGAAATTCAGCCAGATCGGTCCAAAAATGACGGAGATATGAGCAAAAAACCACGACTACCTCTAAATTTTTCCAAAAATCCCTTGTTGTTGTTGTATTTTTTTTATTTCTGTATATCTTGAGAACGGCAAGAGCCAAAGTTTCCAAATTAGGTACACACATTTAGGTTGCCAATACACACCATCCTACAAAATGTGGGCGGGATTGGAGAAGTGGGCGAGGTACCTCCCGTACAAAAAAAATTAAAAAATGTATAAAAACCTAAATTTTAGGGCTGTCATATGTCCTATGGTTATGACTTATATATCAAAATATCGGAACATATTTTATAAAAACTCGGAAAAATCGGTTCAGATACAAAAAAGTTATGACCAAAATTAAATTTTTTTTTAAATACCCACTTTCGGGAACCATAGATCTTCCCGAGTCCAAGCTTTATAGCTAAAGTAAATGGTAAATTTCTTCTTCAACACGTCGGTATATAAATCTGCCAAATCGGTTAAAAAATGGCTGAGTTATAACCGAAATACTGAATCCCCAAAAATTACTCTTTTTATACCCTTCACCGAAGGTAAGAGGGTATATGTATGTATATAACTTTGTCATTCCGTTTGTATGTTCCATAATATTGATCCTACACCCTATAAAGTATATATATTCTGGGTCCTTATAAAAAGCGAAGTTCAAATCCGGTTGTCCGTCTGTCCGTGTGTATGTTGAAATGGGTTTTCCGAAAACCCCAGAAATGATGTGGACTAGGTTGATGTATATTTATGTCACATATACTCCGTTTAAGTTTGCTATTGAAATTCAGCCAGATCGGTCTAAAAATGACGGAGATATGAGCAAAAAACCACAACTACCTCAAAATTTTTCCAAAAATCCCTTGTTGTTGTATTTTTTTTATTTCTGTATATCTTGAGAACGGCAAGAGCCAAAGTTTCCAAATTAGGTACACACATTTAGGTTGCCAATACACACCATCCTACAAAATGTGGGCGGGATTGGAGAAGTGGGCGTGTTACCTCCCGTACAAAAAAAAATTAAAAAATGTATAAAAACCTAAATTTTAGGGCTGCCATATGTCCTATGGTTATGACTTACATATATATCAAAATATCGGAACATATTTCCATCCACCCAGGACATTGCATCTTGAATTTTATGTTTCTAGGTCCAATACTAACGGAAATTAAAAAATGGCCAGTTAAAGAACAAAAAAGTACCAAAATGTTCCGTCATAGATTCTTATCCACTCAGGGCATGCATGTTAAATCTTATGTTTTAAGGTCTCACATTAACGATAATAAAATAAAAAAAACCAGCTAAAGTAAAATATAAAATTTTCCGTATTTCCCCTTTTTGGTACTATTTTTTCCACATTAAAATATTCAAAATTTCAGTATTGTAGTTGGAGACCATAATTTACTACGAAAAATAATATTCGTATTTTTTTGATAAGCTTCGAATGTGGTATAAACTCTGTTTCTAAGTTTATTGGTACAAAAGAGTACCAAAATGCAAGTTTGACCCTTTTACTCCCTAGTAGAGCCGAATGTCAAAAAAGTACTAGACACTTGTCCGCTTATTTTTCTAAAGAACAACTATAAGTATTATTTTCCCCCTTATACCCATTTTTACTTCCTTAGCATTAGAATTTCCAAAAATCCCGTCTTAGTGGATCGGTTTGGGGAGTGACCAAACTCTGGTCCAAATTTCAAGTTTTTAGCTTCAGGCGTTTAGGCTGTACGATGATGAATCAGTCAATAATTATTATACGTTAACGTTACAATTTTATGTATGTATATGGGCTATTTCAAATTTTTTGAGCACCTGCTGAAACCGACATACTATGGCTCTTATTTCGTTAAGTTTTATGAATTGAAAAAAACGTTGTACAGGGTTTGGATGACTATACCTGAAGGATATGACGTGCAAAGTTTTAGGTTGAAAAGTCTTCTCCTTTAGAATTGGTGGTCATCTAAAACTCGAAAAATTAAAAAAAAACGACTTGAAACTTGCAAGAGTTTTTTCATCCATTCCGTTTTCTTATCCATTTTTATTGTTTTTCTTATTTGTAATTTCAGAGTTGCCAAGACAAATACTCACGCCGAACTTTAGGCATTCGTTCCAATTAATATTTATTTTTATTTATTTTCCTAATATTTATCCACTTTAATAAGAAGAGTTTTGTTTCAAATAATTGTAGTTAAAAAATATATTAAAATTCTTTATATATACGTCCAAAACAAGTTGCTTTTGTAACTATAATTTAACACAATCCTGAAATTTCAAATGCAAATTTTAAATAGGCAACACTGCTTAGTTTATTGTCATTTGTTTTCATGAAATTGTCAAAAAATCGCTTTCTTCAAATTTTCATTGAAAGCAAGCTGAAAGTTGGGCTGAAAGTAAAAAAATGTAAATGTGTTAGTGAAAAATTGTGAGTGTATTGCGACTTTCATGAAATTACCCAGCGGTAAAACTCAAAAGACCTTCTTACTTCAGGCCTTTTAAAAGGCCTGCTTAAAAATTGTTTTGATTAAATTCCTATTCTTATCTAACTGCTAAAGAATGCCTCATAGAAGGCCTCGGCTCTTTGGTGTAAAAGATAAGATACACTTTCCACACTCGCTTCTATGAGAAGGGAGTAGAGAAGGAGTAACATTTTTTGTATTGTTTTTTTTTGCACAAGCAAAAGCAAAACAATTATTTTTTTTATCCCGTTGCCATTCTTATGTACCTTCTAAAGAAGCGAGAGCGGAAGGCCTTCTCCGCAATGACAACGTGTGTAAAAAAGATATGAGCATGGAATGGAGCGAGAAGGCCTTGTATATCCAAAAGAAGGAGTACAGAGGCCTTCTAGAAGGCATCCGTACCCCTTCTTTTTCCCGCTGGGTACTTTCACGTGTAAATGCTGGGTAAAAATCCTGAAATTTAAAAAAAAGAAAACTGAGAAGCGAAACAAATTGTGATCATAGTAGCCTTTGCTGAATGCTTCTAAGAATAAATATTTGAGTAAAACAATTTTAAAAAAATTGGTGCTCAATCAAAATTTAAAAGCTTATAGGGTATTTTTGATTTTTTTTTAAGAATTTTCGGAATAGGTTATAGGTCGCGCAAATGGAGTTTTCATAAAAAAACGGAGTTTTCAGCCTTTTTTTTAACTTTACTGATAACTTGGTTAGTACCACAAATTTCTGCACTCCTGAGGAAACAGTTTTAAAGAAAAGTATCCAAGCTTTATTCCTGTGTGAAAAACTTATAAGTTTTGGTGATGAGGTTACTCATTTAGATACCCTTAATTGCAATTTTTCGTAATTTTTTCAAAAATTTTGTGATAACGCTTTACAACTTTTTAAGTTTAAATGAAAACGAAAAAAAAACTAATGATGCAGTTTGAAAGACAAATTAATTCTAATTAATATGAATAAACAATTTTTAAATTTATTCTTACCGTTCCTGAGTTATACCCGTTTTTATCTTTATACCCAGTATATGTATGTTATTAAAAAATCTTTGCAGAATTTGCATTTTTGTCGGCGGTTTGGAGGGATCAAGGGCATCTATAATTTTTCCCACAAGCCACACATTTCTTGTTTTCACAAAATTCATATATATTTTGAATAAAATTACACATTTTTGAACTAACAAAAAAAAAAAATAAAATAAAAAAATTCTTACCGGTACGTCGACGAAAACTTTTATACATATATGAATGTGACGCGCAATAAACTGACCTAAGGGTAAAAACCTGTTTTGTTCAGGAGAGCCATTTTGGTGTACCATCACTTCATAAAACGCGCATATCTCTGGGAGGGAACACTTTTGGGGCATGGGATCGGTCTCATTCGATGCTCAGATGTTGTCGCCATCAAAAAAAAAAAAAGGAAAAATTGATTTTTTTTTTTTTACCCGTAGGTCCCTTTCTCTATGCGCTGCCACATATACAAAAAACTTTTCTATTTGATTCGTCGGTCAGCTAACTCAAAAAATTGTGTTATGTAAAATCTTATAACGACACAATATTATAGCGGAGAATACACATAAAATAGAAAGTGAAAATGACAGCGTGTAACGATTTAGATCAATAAATGTTAGAAGTTAATGACAGTTAAAACCCAACTATAAAAATTTATGGAAATATTAAGGTACAAACTATAAAAATAGTGTAACTCGGAAACTGTAGGACAAAATTCCATTTTTGTTTTTCTTAATTGTTTAGAACTTATCGGTTTTTAAAATCGCGTCACTAGTTTTTATACCTTTCATATAAATTTGGAAAGTAATAAACCGTTTTTTACAGAATTTGTTAAACAATTACAAAAATACTTAATATGTGGAATCGTAATGGACAAAAATATTGCCGGAACTTAAAGTTTTTGCATATGGAAATAAAGTTTGGGAAATTTTCTTTATAAATATTCGGTCAAAAAATTAAATGAACGTGGTTATTGACAAAGTTATGAGTCAAGTTTGAAAAAAGCCCAAAAAACCAGATTTTTAACGAAACTTGAATTGCGCGACCTCTAAACCTCTTCCTAAAAATCTAAAAAAAAGTTCAAAAATACTGGACCCTATAAGCTTTCAAATTATGCTTGAGTCTCTGACAAAAAAAATTTTTGGGACACCCTAATATACACGATAAAAAAATTTTTCTTTAATTTTTTTCAGTGTATTTTAAAAAGTATTGAAGCTTTTACAAATATTTTACAGCCTGTTCATCGATTTCGGACGTTAACGTTCGCATAGAAAATTATATGTAAAACAAAAACAATATTCGAAAATTTGTTTTTGTTTTAAATGTAGTTTTCTAGAAATCGTTGAACAGGCTGCTAGTGTGATAATAAAGACCTTAAGGGGTATTATCCACACGCGTTATCCTTTTTCAATTTTAACAAAAACTGTAATTATTATATATTTTTTTTTTAATTTTTAACTTTAAACCGCAGTAAAATTTGCGCCGTTTATTAAAAATGCTTAACGCGAATCAACATTAATGTCAGATAAAATCAACATTAATGTCAGACAAAAAAAGATTTTAAAAAAATGTTTAGGTGCCGTAAATTTTTGAAGTTGCCCATATAGATGATTCGTTTTATTTGATGTTATTTCATTCTTATTTTAAATAAAAAAAAAATACTTATTAGTATTGTGGTTATTCTGTCGAACTGTTCTATGGTTTTTAATCCAATCTCAGGTCAGTCAAGAATGAAAAATTATCAATAAATTTAAATTAATTTCATGTTATAAAATTCCTTTCTTCATAAAAATAATTAAATGAAAAATACATTTGATGAACTTAAGCCAGATTAAAATATCAAAATTTGAAAAAAATACTCATAATTTTTAAGTTAAAACGTTATAACTTTAGTTAAAACCATGGTATAATAAGTACAAGGTATGTTTCATTATTAACCCATGTAATGTCAAATTATTTTTTTTGATTTTTGACGCTTGTTTAAATTTGTTCCTTATTTTCTTTTGTTGCACGTTATACAGGTTTAAAAATTGAGAACAAAATTTCTAATGACTATACTTTGTACTTATTCTAAAATGGTTAAAAAAAAATGTATAATGTTCCCACCTGTATTTTTAATTTTTTAATTTTTTTTATTTATTTTCAGTCAGCTAAACAATTTTTTTTACCCACAATGACAGATAATAATCAAGGTCCACCCGAATCAGAATTGGGTCCCCCCAAAGCTGATTTCAGTGCTCCACCACCGTATGAATTAACCAACAGCCACTTTAATTTAACACAACAATCGCAAATTCCATTAAATCAACAAAATCTTCAGGACGCACCACCACTAACAGAAATTCCCATGCATCATGGTAAACTACCCACATATGAAGAAGTTCAAATGGAAAAGTCACTGAATGGGGAATTGCCACCGGGATTTTTAACAACACATACTTTACAGCCGCCACCATTAGCACCGCCACCGAATCCACTTTTGGCAAATTTGCGTGACCCGCCCGGAGCGACAAGTGGCGGTGCCGCATCTGGTCTAACATTTATTGCAATTGATGCCTCAGAGGCAGAGAATCTAACAAATTCAAGCGACAACAATCTTTTGGGTACAGACATTATGTTTATTACAGCTTTTGTGGTGGCATTTCTATTTAATTGGATTGGTTTTCTAATGCTGACATGTTTCTGTCACACCATTGCGGCTCGATATGGTGCCTTATCCGGC
Organism: Pollenia labialis; assembly: GCA_949318255.1. NCBI lineage: Eukaryota > Metazoa > Arthropoda > Insecta > Diptera > Polleniidae > Pollenia > Pollenia labialis. The sequence goes on from OX439140.1 coordinate 71,880,186, forward strand.
TTTGGTTTGTCTCTGGCCAAATGGACACTGATAGTTAAACATTCAACTGACTTGGCTTCGCATGAAAATTCCTGGTTATGGTGGCTAATAATGGCGTTTGGATTTTTAATTTGTGTCCGTGCTTTAATACAATATGTTAGTATCAAGCGCACGTGGCGTTTGCTATCCACATCGGCTCAAGAACGCTTATTATTTTTTTATTAAAATTTATTTACAACATGAGTTAAAAAATAAAATTACAATATATTACAAATATACCATTAACATATTTTAAATAAGTTAAGGTACAAAAGATGTGTTGCCAATTGATTTGTATCTTAAATTAATTTAAATAATTATTATTTGTGTTTCTTATCTTATCTTTTCTTTTTTGTATTTAAAAGTTTTATCTGTGTATTTTGAAAAGTTTGTAAAATAGTTCAATATCTATTTTATGAATTCTTAAAAAAAGTTAAACTTTATTATGTTCTATTTTAATTGTAAAATATCCTTGTAAAATTTTGTGGATGAAATTAAAGTCCATGATTTGGCGCAAATTATACTTTATTAAAAGTTATATTAAAAATTTTAATTAAACAAAAAACTGTACATTTTTTTTGTTATGAAATAAAGTAAAAGAATTAAGTATAGAAGTAAAAATTGTTAAATTTTATTGTCACTTAGAGTAAGTTATCAATAAATATTCAGACATGCAATGAAAAACTATCGTTTTGAAAATGATCGTTTTAAGCCGGTGTGATGCATTTCGGCAGATTTTAAAAACCTTTTCTGAAGTAAAGTCTTACAGCCGTATTCATAACAAACAGTTAGCCACAATTTGTACACTGCGTACAACGAGCTGCTAACTGGAATGTCAATTAAGCTAAGTGGCTTGTTAGCACAGAGTTAAAAACACAGAGAAAGCAACAACAAAATTATGAAATATTTTTAACTGTTCGTACTTTCAATGTAATTTTTGGCGTTGCGTATTATAATAATTAGGGCTTTAATATTTTTTGTTTGTTTTTACCTCCTCAAATAAATTTAAAAAAAGCAAAGCAAATTCAAAAGCAGAGAGTAAATTAAAAAAAAACAACAAAATAATTTGACTTATGTGCTGTTTTCACAACACAAGTGACTGAACGTGTACTAAAATTTATATGGAAAACACTCAAAAAACTGAGTTCTTTTCATATAAATTTTACTACACGTTCAGTCACTTGTGTTGTGAAAACAGCACATTAAACGGCTGTTTTTCACAAGTTGGCAAACGTTTGGCAGATCATTAACAAGAATTTAGCAAATCGTTAGCCACAGTTTGTTAGCGTTTTATGCATAAAATTTGTGCTCACTTCATGCCAAATTTTAATTATGAATAAGGCTGTTCAATTAACATATATAATAAAGAACTTAAAAGAATATCGGGCATGTTCTACAAAGCGAAATAAAGTGGAATTGAAATCGAAGGAGATTTTGATTTCAATTATTGACAAAATTGCTGTAGTTTTTCTTGTTTTCAAGAGCTGTTCTTGTTTATATAATTGATACTCAAAGTATGAAGTATATAAAAAGGAATCTTTTTATTAACTTTCGTTACAGGCTCGTTTTTAAAATTTGTTCGGTTTTAAATCCACTTCATTTCGATTAAAATCAATTTTTAAATCGTATTGTTTTCAAAATCGTTTTCCATCACACGTGATTATATTTATAAGGATTAAAACATATACATACATATATTTTATAAGTGATTACCCAGCATGCAAAATAGTCCGACGTCTTCCAGATAGCTAAGAGAAGCGTCGACAAAAAAGTCGGAATCGTATACGAATTTTGTCAGATTTCTGACCAAAAAATTTATGAAGTGGTTGACACGAATTCTGGCAGATATGTGAGAAATTCTGTTTTTTTGCCAGCATTTCTGATAGATATGTAATGAAAAAGGCATGGGAAATTCGGATATGTTAGCCGACATTGTCATTGTTTTTTGACAGAGAGCTGATCGACTAATCGCGTGATCGAAAGTTAAACGAGACTTTTTTTTATTAGGTTTTTTCTATAAAGATATAGACAAACATAAATATGTAACGTTAATTTGTTTTAAATTGACTGCTTTACAAATAAAATTACGAAATCTAAAAAATAGAAACTGGGAATTATTTCCTTCTGAAGGTTACTTTATATTATATTCAACATTTTTTTATTTTTCGAATTTATTCTATGAGCTAAACTTCAGTTATGTATTTTATAAAGCTTTTTTGTAATAGTCATATTCCTTCAATTTTTCAGAAATGACTTTATACACTATCAGACTATTATATTGTATTTTCTTGTTACATTTTACCTTAGCTTTCCGATGGAAAGCATTACATTCTGCTAGAGTCTAATAATTGTAAATTTTTCTGTTTATACAATATACCTCATTGCTTTCCAACGGAGAGCTAAGGTAAAATGTAACAAGAAAATACAATATCGGCTGGACCGAAAACTAATCCCCATCAAATGCAGGTAACAAATCACGTAACCACAAATGACATACAGGCTCGGCAGCTTGGTAATAACTGAACCTCTTACGCTAACGTCCTATAATCAAATCATGTGCCAATGCAAGGTGCTTCGCTAAGTAATGTTGAAACTCCAGTTTCTTATTTAAGTCGTCTAGAAAAAAACATGGAAACATTAGTGCAAACAGTAAATACTTTTACGAACACACTGGGTAATATGATGCAGGAAATTCTTAGAATGCAATCGATGTTATTGCAAGCTGTACTTACCAAGCCATGAACTGTTTAAAAATTGGTTTTTGAACTAGAATACTTTCTTAAAAATAAACAAATTGATGTCCTTATGGTTTCTGAAACTCGTTTGACCTCAAGAAATACGTTTAAAATCAATGGTTGTACCCTACATGATACCAAGGACCCTCGAGATAGAGCTTGTGGAGGTTCTGCCATTTTGATAAAAATTCGGGTCAAACACTACTAAATAATGTGTGATCATCGTGAGGATTATCTGCGAGAAACAAACATTTGTGTTGAAGAGCTAAATCAAAACATAGTACTTTCATCTTTATACTCTCCACATAGATTTTCAATATCAGAAAGCTAATATTGTGAATATACACCACAATGATTCATGTTGAAGCTTCCTTAGAATTAGCTGCGGACCACACACCTACAATTGTTACTATAATGAACCCCAATAGAATTTTATCTCCGACTGGTTACTTAGCGACGTCAGCCACACAAATAAATTGGTTAAAATATAATAAATTTCTCAGTACCCATTGCTTAGTACACCGTAGAATGTAGATCGATCTATAGTTAATTTTGACCGTTATTTAAAACTAGCTGTTCAACATTCCAGTATCGGCCCTAAAAAACAAAAAATATTAAAATATATTCCACAGATGTCGAGCGGCTCTTGACTGAAAAAAAGGAGAATTCGAAGAGTGTAGCAACTTTACAGATCCCAGCAACTTAAGAATTTATTAAAAGAGTGCACAAAAAAGCTAAGAAAGTTACTGCAGACTCAGAAAACGGCTTCTCTAGACAAAATATCTTAAGGAACTTGATGCAACTCCACAATCAGACTAAGACACTAAAAAGAAACTTGAATGGTAGTTGGGCAAGAAACGATATTAAAAAATGAAATCTGTTTGTTAGTCACTTGAAAAACGTATTCACACCAAATATCTCTCTCGATATTGTGGTCGAGTTACCACCTGTTGCTGCTAGAACAGATATTCCCACAAGATTTGAGATAAGAGATATCAAAAAGGCTATTTGTGACTTAAACACTAAGAAGGCACCTGGTATTTTTAAGATCAGTAATAAAATGCTTTTAGAGCTATATCTCGTAGCAAAGATAATTATTATTTTTATTTTTAATGCTTGTTTACGCATTGAATACCATCCTCAAAAATTCAAGTTTTCCTTAGTTACCATGATACCAAAGCCAGGTAAAGGTCATACAAAAGTTGAGTCATATACATAGGCCTATAAGCTTATTATCAAATATGTCAAAGCTGTGTGAGAAAATATTAGTTTCAAAATTAACACCGATTTTAAGTGAAAATAGATGTTTTCCAAACCATCAATTCGCACAATTGAATAAACTCATCGAATAGTAAATGTCATAAGAAAAGCCTTTTAAGAAAGAAAAAAAATAAAAATGCTCACCACTCTTCATCGATTTTTCGCAAGCTTTTGATCAAGTCTGGCATGAAGGCTTATTACATAAATTGAAGCAAAACGTACCAGAAAACATACACAAGCTTTTACAGCCGTACCTAAACAAGAGCGGAAGGCGGAACGTTTTCTTCCGCTTAGCTTTTACAGCCGTACCTAAACAAGAGCGGAAGGCGGAACGTTTTCTTCCGCTAAGCTTTTACGCTGATATGCCATACCTAAACATGAGCGTCAACGTTGTGCCACAAACAGTAGTGTTAACTTTCTTGTTTATTAAAACCCATATAATAGAAATAAAAAGAAGAGAAAACCACGCTAGATTGACAAGAAATAGCGAAATTTGCTTTATTTATTATTAATAGCGGCCAACCATGGTCCAATTAGTAGGTCTGCTTGAAATGCCTGCTGATTTTTTGCAGAGTTGTGTTTTTTACGTGCAATTGTTTTTGTAGCAAATTGCTTTTGACATTTATACCATTTTTTACACTAACAATTGCTTTTGTTCTTGACATCTTTATCATTTTTCACACAAACAAAATGCGTGTTGTTTTTTCTATTGTTGGATTGTTGTAGTTGCGCGCAGACCTACTAGTTGGGCCATGCGGCCAACTTCACTTGACGCCGCGCTATTTAGGTATGCTTCATTCAAATTGTATGGGCATGAGAATTTTTGACAGCTAGAAAACGCATTCCGCTCTTGTTTAGGTATGGCTGTTAGAAAGTTACTTAGTCGGTCGTCAATTTATTATTGAAGAAGGCAATTTCTTAAGTTCCTTTCAGCCAATTGGCGCTGGCGTCCCACAAGGCTTCGCCTGGATCCTCTATTTTACTTAATTTATACTTCGAACATGCCTACAAACAACTACACGTAAACTTCAACATTTGCAAACCGTCATAAAGCATCTCGTTATGTACTTACAGGAACATACATATGTTTCAACTAGAAATATGGTTTAAATAACATTCGCATGTAAAATATCTCGGCATACATCTAGATCGGCGATTACCGTGGAAATGCCGTACAGAGGCAAAATTAACTTAAATAGAACTAAAAGCCAATTAACAAGGTTTCTTTCAAATGTGCTTAATTCCAATTTCATACTATTGAGAAACTGAAATTTATTGTTGAAGGGATAAGCTATTCCTATGCGCATTTCACTGCCATTCAAATTCATGGGCTTATTGGAAGAAATTCTGTCCTTAGTCCCGATTGAATGCTTCTACTTTACAACTCTATCTTAAAGACTACCTGGTGCTCGGTATGCAACTATGGATCACTGCCTAGGTCTCTTATATCGAAAAAATTGAAAGGTGCCAAAATAAACTTATTCAAATAATCACAGCCGCTCCCTGGTATGTTTAAAATTCAAACATCCATAAGGATCGAGGAAACAGCCGATTGGCTGAAAGTACAAAAATTGTGAAAATGTTAGTGAAAAAGTGTGAGTGTATTGAGTTTTTCGAACTTGCACTTGCATGTGGAAACGGGGAGTAATCCGGCGTTTCCACATGCAAGTAATTACTTGCAAGTAGTGTATACGTATTATCAACGAAAAATCGAGGAAACAGCCGATTGGCTTAAAGTAAAAAAATTGTGTGAATGGTAGTGAAAAAGTGTGAGTGTATTGAGTTTTTCGAACTTGTACTTGCATGTGGAAACGCTAGGTAACCGTGATGATGAAATTTTTGTCTGGCACTGGCAGCAGCGTTACCGTTGGATATTTTCAAAAAGTACCAAAAAAAAGGGGATATTTACAAAAAAAAAGTTGCACCAAAAAGGGGAGTTAAGAAAAAAAAAAAATAAGAACAATAAATAATGTTTTTCACGTATTTTGTTCAATTTATTTCAAATTTCAAATAACATTTAATAAATGGTAAACAAAATGCATGGGCTAGAGCAATATTTCACCCGAAATAAGGCGGTTATGCTAATATATTTTATCATAACTTGAGATCGTTTTGACCGATTTTGTCAAAACAATTAAAGAAGAGTATTAATAAAATTTACTTTGAGTTATCCAAATACACTTTTTTATATTTTCAACTGTTTCGAAATTATTCAAAAATTATTAGCGATACCTTTTTTTCAAAATTAGTATATACCATGGTAGAATAAGTACAAGGTATAGTCATTAGAAATTTTGTTCTCAATTTCAAAACCCATATAACGTCAAACAAAAGAAAATATGGAAAAAAATTAAAACAAGCGTCTAAAATTAAATAAAATATTTTGACATTACATGGGTAAATAATAAAAACTCTCCCTAATGAACATACCTGGTACTTATTATACTATGGTATGTACTATTTTTGTTTTCAAAAATTCATAAAAAAATTATAAGGATAGAAATAACATTCGGCATATATCATGAAAATCATAGGACAAATGTTAATTTTATGTACTATTCATTATTGTGGGCATGACTTATATTTAGCCCGAAATAAGTCGATTAAGCAAATGATTTTAAATTAAATTCTTTTCAAGCCATCTTCCAATAAAGCCTAAAAAGCCATATTAACAATAGTTTTTTTATATTTTAAACAGCTTCGGAAATATTCAGAATATATACATATATATGAAAAAAGGCTAAATACCCGGTAAATTGGGAAAATTAGGTAAGATTTGGTAAAAACCCTGGTATTGACCCAAAGAGTAGGTACAACATTTTGTAACGGGTCCGCCATCTAACGTTTTTTTTCAACTAAATTAATGCTATTTTTTATTAATACGATTTCCGTATAACGTGCTAAATTCCCAGTTTTTCATATTTGAAGCTTCAATTCGGAAAAAATTATAAGAAGACAAATTTTACAAACATACATATGTATATAATTTATTGGAAGGCTACCCTGCATTAAATGTCACTAGTGAATCTGTACTGATTCACTACTGACATAGTCACCAGTACTAGTGACTTATTATACCCCAGACAATGTTATTTACTATAGACATTTTACATATGCGTGTCATTGAAAATCTACTACTGACGTTGGTACTATTGACCACAGAGCATACAGAGGTGTCACGAGACAGAAAATATTGTGTTTTTTCTGTCTTTTTCTGTGAAAGCTGCCCTTTTTGCATTTTTTGTTTTGATTACGCAATTCGTGTTGATAGTAGCGGCCTGTTTTTACACATTGCCACTTTACTACCAAAAAACATTTTCTTTCTCTTTCTTCGAAAGCTGCCCTCGCAACTGATTTGGGCCTTTTTCACACGTCACTTTTCACAGTTCTGTATATTCTGTGCTATTGACACAAAGCATACAGAGATAAATGAAAAAAGTGACGTATGAAAAATGCCCAAATCATTTGCGAGGGCAGCTTTCGAAGAAAGAGAAAGAAAATGTGTTTTGGTAGTAAAGTGGCAATGTGTAAAAACAGGCCGCTACTATCAACACGAATTGCGTAATCAAAACAAAATATTCAAAAAGGGCAGCTTTCGAAGAAAAAGACAGAAAAAAATTACAATATTTTCTGTCTCGTGACGCCTCTGTGCTATCGACTAGGTAGATTTTTTGGGAACATATGTATGTATGTAGACATTGTAGCCAGAGAATCACTAGTACATTTTAGTTAATCAAATCTTTACTTTTGGTACGAATACGAATTCATAACGATCTTTTTTTTTATTATTTCTTCAACTTTTATAGGAATTATTCTTCTCAGTTGTTATTGATAAAATTTATTTCGTATTAAAGACAAATATGGTGGCAAATGTGGTGTAGTGTAGACACTTCGTTGACAATGTCACCAAAATAGTCGACAAAACTGGTGACTTGGAGACACTTTCACCCATGTTTCCTTCAGGGTAGGTATATAATGAATAAAATAAGCCATTAACCATGAAAATAATAATTCTGTTCAGAATTCATGGAAAGTTTTATTTACAATACAGAAATTTCATGAAAGTAGTGTAAATGCAGTATTACATAAAAAATCAAATTTTGCGATTTACTGCGCATTTTTCTTAACATAAATCTTAAGAAAACTAACTTTGGCGTATTTTTCCGATTTTCGATGATAAAAGAAATCTGATAGCACTGATTAATACAGAGAAAGTATACGCCTGCAAATAGGTGTGTTCCACAAGATCTCGGGCAAGTTCGGACTAATGAGAGTAAAATGAAAATTACTCTCTAAATGTGCCGAAACTACCCAAAATTGCTTGAACGCAAAAAACCAATTTTGAACATCTTCAAATACTAATGCTGCTTACTTTTCAAATTAAGATCTATTTAAGACTCTTAAAAGTCATAACATTATAAAAATAAAACATTTGCATCATTGTAATTTTTTATATATTGTTTTTTTTATATTAAAGATTAAGGGAAATATGTATGCAATAACGTTTTAATCACTTTCATTTTTCACAAAAACCTTACATTTTGCTTTTTAATATGTTTTTTAATTAAAACTAAACTTTTCCTTTTGCTTGTAAATTTCCTGAAAAATTTATCAGTTTCATATGTAAACAAAAACTGCTGATTGTTTTTTCCTGTCCGAACTTAGGTTAGGTTAGGTTAGGTTCAGAAGGGTTATGTGCCCAAGGGCACACTTCCACTCGGAGACCAGTACGGTCCATTGTGAATCCCTTCAATATGATAAGAATAGATAAAGAAGATAGAAAAAGAGAAAGGTTAAGAAAAGAAGTATGAGGTAGATAGAGTATAGAATAAAAGAAAGTTAGTAGGTGATGTGAAGAACAAAATTCCCTCTCTACTGTCCCCTCAACAGAAACAACCGCACTATTTCCCTGACAAACCCCAGTAGATCAGCTGGACTACATCCAGCGATGCACCCCAGTTCGTCGTGAAACCTATTTCCTAGCCACTTCTGTCTGAGGCCCTGCACCCTGGGACAATGGCAAAGTACATGCTCGATCGTCTCCAGCTCCTCCGAATCCTCGCACAATCTGCAGAAGTCCGGTATGGTATTGTCCCATCTGCCCACAAAAGCCCTGACCGGACAATGACCCGTCAAGAACCCTATAAGCGTTCTAAGACTACTCCTATCCAATCCCAATAGAACCCTGGTTGCCCCCGCGTCCAATCCGGGCCATAATGCCCTAGACACCCTGCAATCCACTCTGTCCCCCCAGGATCGGTTAACGTCATCACGGAATTTCTCCCGTATCACACCATAGTAGTAACATAGGGGAGGCTTTACCCCCCTGTCCCCTACCACTAAGTCCATACTCGAACCCCCTCTCGCGAGTTCGTCCGCCACCTCATTTCCCTCAACCATGCAGTGTCCAGGTACCCAACACAGCCTCACATTGAATGCCTCCATGAGTCCACCAAGAGCACTCCTACACCGAGCGACCAGGCACGATCGCACCGTATAATTCGTCAATGCCCTGAGCGCCGCCTGACTATCGACGTAAATTGTCACCTCAGATCCACCCACGATGTGTTCCAGTATCACCTCCGTCGCCCTCCAGATCGCTAGGATCTCAGCCTGGAAGACACTGCACTCATCGGGGAGTCTGAATGACCTCTTCACCTCGGTGTCCGCTATATATACACCGGCACCAGTGCCGGTTTCCATCTTGGATCCATCCGTAAATACTGCCCACCCCTCAAACAGTCCATTGGATCCACTCCAAACTTCCCTATCCGGGAACTCTACTGGTGGTGTTGCACCGAAGTCCAGGGTCATAGTCATATGATCCGAAATTCTCCCGAGAGAAGTACCCTGATCAAGCAGACCCATCTCGTACAAGATTCTCGTGTGACCATCCCGCCTAGGTCTAACCAACGAAGACTCGTAAAGTCTAATTAAGTTCCTAGCGGCCACACTCCTTACGTACTGTTCAATAGGTGACAGATATAGTAGGATGTCCAGCGCTGCCTGCGGAGTGCTTCTCCTTGCCCCTGTGATGCCAAGAGATGCACTTCTTTGAACCTTGCTGAGCATCTTCCTATAGCTATCCACTCCCAACGCCCCCCACCAAACAGTGCATCCATAGGTAAGTATAGGCCTAACAACCGATGTGTAAATCCAGTTTACCATATCCGAACTTACCCAAAGAAAAAGTTCGTGCAAATTTGTACAGGAAATGAAAAAATTACTCTCTCAATTACTCTCTTTATTGCACAAAAATTGTTATGTGGAACGCTTTTGGGTAACTTTGTGCAAGTTCGGACTGTTTCGTTATGCATGTGGAACAGAGATAATATGTACATGTTTATATGTATAATTTATTCGCCATAAATACATAAGCTAACCACGCATTATAAGAAAAAAAGGTTTCATATAAGCTTACTTACATATGTATATACTTATATCAATATGTAACTTTCATTAAGGCTGGGATTTTAATAAAACAGAAAGTAAAAAAACTTTTGTCTGCATTTAGTAAAAGTATGTGCTGGTTCACACTCGTCAAGTTTGACTCGTCAAGTCTTGAGCATTTAGGAGAGAAGGGAAAAGAGAAGGCCATTTCTTTTCCCCTCTTTCCTTAAAACTCAAGACTTGACGAGCCAAACTTGACGTGTGTAAAACGGCACTATCAAAAAAGTGGCAAGAATTGCAAAAAAAAAACATTTGGGTGCATTTTGTAAAAGTAGCAAAATATTATCCAAACAGATGAAAAAGTGGCGAATTGCTACTTTAGTAGCACCAACGGTAACGCTGACTGGCAGGACATAAAACAAAGTATAAGGATAAGATTTGAATTATTGCTGTTAGTTCATATTTAATATGTACATACATATATGAAGATTTTATATCATGACATGGCAAATTTCCCACTGCAAAATACATACATACATGTCGTGTGTTACCTTTTTAACTTTGCTTCTGTAAACGTCAGGCGCAAAGTCATCTGACAAAATTTCAATTAAACGTTAAAAAGAAAACATCACTTGTGAAGCAGATCATTCAATTGCAATTTTGATAATTTATTTGTCTATACAAAAAGAAAAAAATTTAAGAAGAATAGATAGAATTTAATGTTTCGTTGTACACAAATTTTTAAATTTTTTTATATGTACATAAGTTAAAAGAAAGAGTCTTGCGCTCGCGTTCTGTAAACAGGCAGTAACTGTTGATAAATAAGAATATGTACATATGTATGTATGTATGTATAAAATTATCAAAGTAATTTTCGGGAACACAAAATTTTTAATTATTAAGATTTTGTTTGTCGTGCTTAATTCCCATTTTTTGTTCTTGATACAAACATGTCTAAAAAAATTTTTCCTTTAGCATAGGCGTTTGTTGTAAAGAACATTACATATTTTTAATTAGGTAAGAGTTTAAAATTTTCAAGAAACGTATAAAATCATATCACGATCGATATGTGGTAATAATATTATACGTTTGTGCTTAAGTTTGTAACGCATAGAAATGTTGGTCCTATATCCACATTTTCGCCATTTTATTGCACAATTTAAATTTGCAAAACGCCAGATTTATTTTAGTGTTCTGAAACTCGTGCGTTAGTAAAATTAAAATTTTTGGTTGGGAATTTATATTGAAACAACAATAAAAAAAACTCAAATTTGTTTTTGTTTTCAATATAAATTTCTAAACGAAAATTTTTATTTTATATAGTTTAAAAAACAGGTAGTTAGTATTTTACAGTTTTGAAAATATTTTATTCCTTAAATTAATGAAAAAAATATCCGAAAATGTTTAATTCTTTTTATTTTAAATTTTAACATTTACATGAGTGGTTAAAAAAACTAAACTCAATATTCACTCTCCTGAATCAATCAAAACATACTCGTTTCCGAATAATCGTCTAAATAAAGCCTTTCACCATTTTTTTGTCAGTACAATTTCTTCCATGGTATTATTTCCCATGAGCGAACAATATGATTCCCAAACAGAAAATCCTTCAATTTATTCATTATATAAAACGAAATCCCAAAAAAGGAGGCAAAATACAACCAAAATTGACCCAATCTCTCCCAAATGCTCAAATGATAACGTGCCCCTATTTGTAAAATGTCTAAATCCAGTTGAAAGGTAAGCCCCTGATCGTGTGGTAATTTGCGAACATAAAATTCTTGTACTTCTAGCTGAAAGTAGGCAGGATTTGATTTGACTTGATCCCACATAGATTCTATTTGGAATTGTTGCATATTTGTAGTATTCGTATGAAATATTGTATTACGAAATCCTGTTTTAGTATTGCGTCCCGGAAAAGGGCAGGTGAATTCCACATATTGTTTGAGTATAAGTTCAGCACGTAGTATAATGATGCCGCTTTGTATTTGTTTAGTTAAGGGTAAGTCTGTGTGTTGTAATAGCAAGGCAGGTGGTGACAAGTTGCACTTGTGCTGAAAAATAAAAATATAAAGTAGAATGAGCTTTTATTTTAAAAACAAAAGGTTTCCAAACCTTTAAAGTGGCGTCAAAAAATAAGGCCACATCAAAAGCTATGAGTTGCTGCTCTAAAGTTTCTATGTGTTGCACAAAGTGAACACGATCTACATTGCCATCGAAGTCTAAATCATCTGTCCAATACTAAAAATTTTTAAAAGTGTTAATTACTTACACATTTTATTAGACCTTCTTACCTTAATGCCATCGCATTTATCGTTGTAATTGTTTCCCAAAGCATTATTCAAATTTGGAAAGGTGCTACAGACAAACATATTAGACTCCTTAGTAGAAATTTGGTTTCCACTTTCTATTGTTTTGCCTAAGTATATTGAATTGTATTTAAATTGCACCTGAGGTTGTTCGAATAATACACGAGATTCTGCTATGCCAGAATATGGACTTAAAAGTGAAACCAATAGAACAGGAATCATTATGGACAGGACTAAAAATGTTAGTACAAGTAGAGTGGCAGTGGAACATATCGCATTTTTATAAACGATGGCTGTATTTGTAGCATGTAATGGTATAAACTTCATTTTATTTATTATAATTTAAATTTTCTTAAAAAAATATTAAAGACGTATCGACTTGTATGAAAACTTGATAGTGTTTACAAAAAATATGTTACCATAGCCACGAATCAAGTGAACGATAATTTGATTTATACATTCATACTTACATAAGTATACTAATATGACAGTTGTTTTGCTCCGAGAGATAAAGCGGCTTATTTTATTACTGTGAATAAATAAAAATTTAGTCCTTCTATAACCCACTTAGGAACTACTATGTTCTACATTTTTTTTTAAAATCTCTAATTTTTTTAAAAATGTAATATGTTAATCAATTTTTTAGATGTTCAGACGTTAAAATTTAATAAGATAAGTTATATTTTAGTGAAACCAAAAGCTTTTAATCTCTATTTAATAGATATTAGATATAGTATTTCAAATAATTTTAAGAAATATGTACTACATACAATTTAAAAAAACCAAAAATAAATATCGAAGTGGCAAGACCATCTCCATACTTACATTTTTCGTATAATTTTCGAATACTTCAGTCATAAACCAAAAACACAACATTTGAGCTGCCAACTATTTAACTCCTATATTTAACAAAGACTCTCAAACTATAACAGGTTATTGTGTGCGGTTTTGACATCAAATGTCAAAAAATAGTTTGACAGTCCTTTACATTTGACGTGACAATTGGCGTGGCGTTCGTTTTCTCAATTTCTTTGCAAATTTTTATAATTTAATATCAAAAAGGAGAAAAAACTATCCCAAATATGGCTAAAAAGAAAAACGAAGAGTCGACCAATGATCAGGACTTTGAGGAGGAGCCAAATTTCGAGGATCCCGACGGTTTTGTAGATGATATTAGCGATGATGGTGAGTAGCGTAAAAACATAACCTTAAAAATGTGTAGTGAATATTAATTTTTGGTTCTTGAAGAATTATTGGCCGACAAGTTGGAACAACGTCCTTCAGAAGCCGATGGTGTTGAAAATGTTGTTGTTGTGGATAATATTCCAAAAGTTGAGCCATCACGTTTGGACAAATTGAAGTTGGTTATTAGCAAGTTGTTCTCCAATTTCGGTGAAATTGTTAACTCTGTGTATCCTGTTGATGATGCTGGCCATACTAAGGGGTTTGCTTTTATGGAATTTAGAAATTCCTCCCAAGCTGAAGAAGCTGTAAAGAATTTAAATAATCATCGTTTGGATAAGAATCATACATTTGCTGTGAATTTGTTTACCGATTTTCAAAAATACGATCATATTCCCGAAAAATGGGAGCCTCCAACTCCACAACCCTTTAAGATGCAAAATGATTTGTACAGTTTTCTTATGGATCCTGATGCATACGATCAATATTGTGTAGCTGCAGAAAGCTCGCCCAACAGTGTACAGGTGGCTTTCTGGCAAAATACTTTACCCGAACCTAATGAATTGGAATCCCGTGAAAACTTCACAGATACCTTTGTGAAATGGTCTCCTTTGGGTACCTATGTTGTGACATTTCACAAACCTGGCGTTGCAATCTGGGGTGGTAGTAAATTTACACGTATTCAACGTTTTCCACATCCTGGCACACAATTTGTTGAGTTCTCCCCCTGCGAAAATTATTTAGTAACTTATGGTCCCACTCCCACCGGCCAAAAGGTTGTTATTTGGGATATTCGTTCTGGTGCTGAAAAGCGTTCTTTTGTTGCTGATGGTGTTTCAATGTTCTCCATGTTCCGTTGGTCCCACGATGACAAATATGTTGCTCGTTTAGGTGACAATTCAATACACATCTACGAAACACCCTCTTTCTACTTGCTCGATTTGAAATCCATCAAGGTGCCCGGCATTCGTGGCTTTTCCTGGTCGCCCACTGACAATGTTATCGCCTACTGGGTAGAAGAACAAAATCAAATTCCCGCTCGTGTCACCCTGGTCGAAATTCCTAAAAAGCGCGAAATCCGTAATAAGAATCTTTTCCATGTAGCTGATTGTAAATTGCACTGGCAAAAATCTGGTGATTACTTGTGCGTTAAAGTCGATCGGTATTCGAAATTGAAGAAAGACAAAAAAGATTCGGATGTAAAATTCTTGGGTATGTTCTATAATTTCGAAATCTTTCATATGCGTGAAAAGGAAGTGCCCGTAGATTCTGTAGAAATAAGAGAATTAATTTTGGCATTTGCCTGGGAACCAGTTGGCAACAAATTTTCTATTATTCACGGAGAAACCAATAACTCGAATGTCAGTTTCTACGAAGTCAATAACGGTGTTAAGCCTACTTTGGTAAAAAAACTTGAGAAGAAGTCATGCACTCATCTTTTCTGGTCACCTAGAGGTCAATTCATTGTTATGGCCAATTTAACTACTGGCACATTTGAATTCGTTGATACCAACAACAATTTCCTCATTACCGCTTCACCTGATCATTTCCGCGCCTCTGAAGTAGAATGGGATCCTACTGGACGTTACGTTGTTACCGGCGTCTCGTCATGGAAGGTAAAGGAAGATACCGGCTTCAACATGTACACCTTCCAGGGTCGCATTATTCGCCGCAATATTCTCAAAAACTTTGTACAGTTTTTGTGGCGTCCACGTCCACTAACTCTGCTTAGCGAAGAAGACATCAAAGAAATTAAGAAAAATTTGAAGAAATACTACTTTATATTCGAACAAAAGGATAGGATGCGTATGACACGTGCTTCCAAGGAATTGTTAGAGAAACGTGCACAATTGCGTGATCAATTTATGGAATATCGCAATAAGCGTATTGCTGAATGGAAGGAACAAAAACCAAGACGTATGCAGCTCAGAAATCGTAAGTGTATTTTTTCTCGATTTTTTTAGCATATTTTTTAAATTTAATGCTTATTGGAAAAGATAAGGTTAAAATTAAAAATCTGTGAGTCGGAATTTCAAAATAAATTATATCCTTCACCGAAGATAAAGGGGTATAACATATGCATTTGCCATTCCATTTGTAATTTCTGCAATATTGATCTTAGACCCTATAAAGTACATATATTCTGGATCCTTATGAGTAGCAAAGATGATTTAACAATGTTCGCGTGTGCCTGTTGAAATGGTATTTCCGAAGACATCTGCTCCCTTTTAATTTTGGTATTGAAATTCAGTCAGATCGGTGCATTAATTGCTGAGATATGAGAAAAAAACCACGACTACCTGTCATTGTACCCATAAATCCATTGTTGTTGGTGTTGTTTTTTTTATTCCTTTTTTCTATATATCTAAAGAACGGCAAAAGCCAATGCTTCTAAATTAGGTACAAGCATCATGGTTAACAATACACGACCTTTAAAAAATGGACGGGATTTGAGAAGTGGGCGTGTCACCTTTTTTTATATCTAAAGAACGTTGAAAGAAAAATTTGGTACACATAGGTGGGTAGTTAATACACAATCTCTCGATCTGGGCATTTCCAGCGAAAAGTCTACTTTTTTTAATGTAACGCCAGATTGCAAATAAGGTTGTATTTTCGGACCATGCTGTTCAATCGTTATCCCTTTTGTTACTAAATGTAGATCTTGTTGCGCTTTACACCAAAAAATAAAAAAGTAAACTACCTATACATATAAAATTTTTTGAGAAACAATTTAAAATACTTCTGGCTATACGTTACAAAAAGTAGACTTTTCGCTGGAAATGCATATATCTGGAGAACACCAGGTCCGAAAGAAATGTTTTACGAGTTCGAACAATTTGTAATGTGTATTACGATTTTCGTACTATCGAATTAACGGAAATTGTTTATACCTTATCGGATACAAAAAGTCCATTTCGAAATGTCAACTCTCTATTACGAACAATAAAAATCCCTTTTCTAAACTCCAACTCTGTATTACGAAAACAAGCTTCAGTTATGCAAAAAGCGTTAGAAAATTGTTTGAAAGCTACTTTGTTAGTCACAAAGTGCAAATGAAAAAGTTCAAGATAAATAAAAATGTAAAACAAAAAAATAAAACCTAATAATGTTAGATTTGATATAAAATAAATGTTTACTAATGGTTCTATTAAAAATGTTTTTATATTTGTCGTCTTGAAATTAAAAAAAAAAATATTTAATAAAAAATGCATGTACAAATAAAAAAGCAGTCTGTATAAATATAATGGTTGACTTTATTTTGACTCTTCAAACCATAGGGAAATACAATCTGTTTTTATTAAAAAAACACAATTATAACATTTTTCACGCATTGAATTGTATTTAATTTTTTTTTGTTTTGGGATATTTTCTTACATTTTGGTCTTTTAATAGCAAACATTTTACTTTTCGAATCTGTAGCCCCCAAGTTTCCAAATTAGGTGCAAACATCCTAGTTACCAACACAAAATATCTGACAAAATGTGAGTAGGATTGGAAAAGTGGGCGTGGCACTTCTCACCCAAAGACATACATTTTTATATATCTGGAGAACGGCAGGGGCCAAAGTTCCATATTAGGTACAAGCATATTGGTTGTCAAAACACAATATCCGCACTGATGCGGTACAATTTAAGAATTTCCAGATCCTAACAGTGAAGTAAGTGTACTATGTTATCTGATGCTCATTTGTGACTAGTTTGCGAAGAGCGCCAAGTAAGCGTAAATTTAAGAATTTAAAAAATCGGAAAATTCCTACCCGAATAATGGGGAATTGCAGAATAAAAACAAAAAGTTAGCGGCGACTTTCGAAATTTAAAAAGGGAAAGCAAAAATATTTTATTTTTTATCAAAGTTATTTTCGGGAATACAAAATTTATTATTTATACGATTTCCGTATGACGTGCTAAATTCCCAGTTTTTCATATTTGATAAATACACTGAAATTTATTGTTGAGGGAAAGCTATTATTTTAGCGCTAAATATTGAAAGCACTGCAAGTTGCAGGCCTTTTTGAAGGCCTCTATAATCCTTTCTAAAAGATTAGCTTCGTATGAGTTCCTGCCTTCAGAGAATGCATTCTAGAAGGTATAAATTTATTAGCTCAAAATATTTTGAATGATGGTTGTCATACGCGCTTAATGATGAGATATGGCAGTGCTTATTTGTCCTTTGTGGACAAGAACCGTGATTAATAGAAATTTCGACAGCTATTGGCAGGGCGTAAACTAAAGAATTATTTGTTTGTTAGATATCTAACAAACAAAAAAGTTGGAGACATAAAACATTATCAAAATTAATGCATAAAAAAGCTTTTGAATATTGTTAAAACTTTAAGAAACATGGATGTTTCCTTTATATCTTATTTGATCATGTTTTATATCTCAAACTTGAAAAACTTATATGTTAGATACGTCTTTTCGAAATTAAAGTAACGATAAAAGTCGTCTGAGCCGTTTCTGAGAAATCTGAGTTCATCCGAAATGGCCAGTAGAAATCGTTGCTGATTTATCCTAGGGACTACAGGCTTTTGCAAGTTATAAACTATATTTTCTGAAAATAGTTTCTCGAATATAAAAAAGAAGTTACAGTGCTAAAAATAGTTCGATCTGTTCCAGATAAATCTGGGTTCTTTGGAAACGGTCAGTAGGATTCGTTGCTGATTTGTCCAAGGGACTACAGGCTTTTGCATGGTATAAACTATCGCCCATGTTCTTAAAAGCGCAAAACGCTTAAAATTTGCGTTTTCAATATGAAAACGCCAAACAAGTGTTCTGAAAAACGAAAACGCTAGAAATTTGGGGTTTTCAACCCGCTAGTGTATACTTAAAGGTAGAAGTACATAACACGCATTCATTCGTCGACGTTTGTCGTGCGTTTAAAAACAGCGCATGAAAAATTGCAAGTTACACAACACGCGTTACAAAAGCCGTTCCTGTCAGCTGTTTTTTATTTGTTTACTTATTTGTGAATTGAAAAGGGAATCGAAAGTATATCAAGATTTATTTATTTTATTGAATTTATTCTTTTTGAAACTCTTCAATAAGTTTTTCCTTCACATAAGTTTTTCCTTCGCAAATTTGTTATATTTTTTTTTAATTGTCAACTGATTACTTGTCAAAAATACACAACGCGTTAAAAAGTTCAAAGTTAACCAACTTTCTGGCGCTAACGCGTCAAAATAATCAGTATGCAGCTTGTTCTATTAAAATACTGCACTTTAAAGAGAAAAGGTTTCTGTATATTTAAGGAAAAACTTGTTACTTTTTTCAAGATTTTAATTAAAAAATGCAATTTTAAGATTTGCTTTGAGTTTGTCAATTGTTTGTCGCAGGCATTTTAATTTTGAATTTATTTCACAGAACCAATTTGTAAATTATTTGTTTGTTTACGTTTTGTTATGATAAAACATATGTTTTCTTTGCTCAAACACAACTTCGAAAAATGCAAAACGCTAGCAAATCGCCTGGTATTCAGAACATGTTGAAATGCGATTTGCGTTTTCCAGAACATGGACGCATATTTTCTAAAAGCAAATAGTTTTCGAAACAGAATAAACGAATTGTGATAAAAATCGTTCTGTCTGTTCCACAGAATCTGTGTTCATCCAAAATGGTCAGTAAAAATCGTTGCTGATATATCCCGGGGTTGGCCGACCATATTTATTCTTTTATAATATTTTAATTTGTAATTTAATTTTAATTAGTAAAACTGTTAACTTAGAAGAAATAAAAAACTTTTAAGGCATATTTGTCATAACTCAACTTTGGTTGCGATTCCTTGTGAACATAGAACGTAGGTCGCAGGTTAGTTATAACGGTTCACAACTCAACTCAGTTGAGTTGTAATTTTTGTATTATGGTTTACAACTTTGCTATATTGCGACGAACAAAAACATAAAACAATTAAAACTCAACGCAACCAGTTGTTTTATTTACAACTCAACTGAGTTCATTTGTAAAGTGAGGTCTATTTCGACCCTATCTCCTATATATAATTCCCTTTTGCTTTCTCTCTTTTTTCTCTTTCCCTATTCGTCCCAAAAACAATTACATACATATTAGGCGAAAACACCATAATCGTAATTTGTGCAAATATACTTTTCAATTTATGATTCAGGTTATCGATTTTAAAAACAAAACGACTCAAAACTAAATATTTCAGTCTGTTAAAAAATTGGTTTATAATAAATTTTAAAAATTTAAGTGAAGAAATCGATCGATTTTCATCACATACGTGATTGTTTAATAAGTTGATTAGAGTATTTTGTTTGTTTTTTTTTATTACTAACTATTTTGTTAATATTATTTTTAATTTTTTTACAGATTTCGATACAGATAGTTTGGATACCGAAGAAGTTGATGAAGAAATTATTGAATTTTTGGTCAAAGAAGAAACAACCGTACTCGAGTAGTTCACTCACTTAAGTGTTAAGTCTCTTTTTGTCCTAATTATAAACAATTACCAACCATAATATTTAATATAAACGAAATTATCAACCAAACCGCAATTATTAAGTCGATCACAATATAAAACGACTTGCTTCCACTGCTGCTGATGTTAATTTATTGTTGGATGATTGAAATACAAACCATATTTCTATAAATTTCAATAAACCTAAAAAATTAATATTGGATTATTTATCTTTGAAAATAAAGCAAGTGTCGTGAAACTAAAAAAAAATTATACAACAATAAAACTACAGTGTATTTTTGTTAAATAAGATCATAAAAAATCTTAACACAATTTTTTGTATTATTAATAAAATTTTACATAAATTAGTATAAAACCAAAATTAATAATTTAATTATCCTTAATAAATAAACAAACTAAAAATAAATACATTCTTAATGTCCTTAGAAAGAATAATTAAATTTAAAATAAAAAAATACACTGGACAAAAAACAAAAAATCGATGTTATATTTCTTTTCTATACTCTAACATTATTGATTAATGGCAGTGATAACAAAAATCATACCACCAGCACTATAAATTACTAAAAAAAGCTTGTATTGGTGTTGAAAATGGTGCTCGAATTACATTGCGCGGAAATTTATAGAGCTTCCCGTCAGAGATAAGGCGAAAAGAAGTATGTATCGTGAGGAAGGTACACGGTCTTCGAATCATTGACATTCCATATGCTTCTTCGTTGAGTGAGGTGGCACAGATCATCAGGGCAGCTAAATCATTAATGAAATTGACGGCCTTTAAAATAAAAATCCATGGAATACCTATCATAAAGTTTTTTTACAAAATAACTTACATATCGTCATCTAAAAGACCTAATAACCTATCTGCAAAAATTTCAAAATTGAGTGTTTTATGGATTTGTATTCCCTATATCATAACGAATATGTGTGCAAAATTTTGAACATATAATATTACAAATGGCAAAGTTTTTCTACCTAGAGGACCGTAACGCACTAAAAAAGAGAAAAAAAATCATCAAAAATCACGATAAAAGTTGTATTTTGTTGCATAGTGTAATTTAAACAAACATTAAGTATGTACCTGTTTTTGCTTAAACCAGTAAAAGAAACTACTACTTTAATTATTTAATGTATATAATATTCATGTGTAAAGAAATTTTTATTTATTCATACTAATTAGAACTGCAGATAGGTTATTTGGTTTCAGATTTTTACAATTCCAAAAAACTTTTTAATTTCAAAAGTTTTTGTTATTCGTGCTCAATTCCCAGTTTTTATTCTTGATGAAAACACTTGAAATTTATTGTTGATGGGATAAGCTATTCCTATGCGCATTTCACTGGTTGCTTAGGCCAGATCATCAGTAAACTTCATCCATAAAGATTTTAGAAAAACTAAAGATATTAAACCAAATAAAAATGTTAAACGTATAAGACTTATAGCAACAGTTCTACTTGTAATAATATCAAAGCTTAAACAAAACAACATCAACAATAAACAGTGGCTTTATCTCATCTTACATTCCCCGCTACAATTAGTTGAAATTCTCTCAACATTAATTGTAGTTGTAAGTAGGTTAAGAAAAACAAAATAAAAACAACAACAACTTACAAAAGATGTTGTCAATTAAGTGTTTTTTAGGCCGTGCACCCGCCTGTTTATTATCAAAAAGTAATTTCAATTTTTGGGAATACAAAATTTTTAATTTCAAAAGTTTTTGTTATTCGTGCTCAATTCCCAGTTTTTATTCTTGATAAAAACACTTGAAATTTATTGTTGATGGGATAAGCTATTCCTATGCGCATTTCACTGGTTGCTTAGGCCAGATCATCAGGAAACTTCATCCATAAAGATTTTAGAAAAACTAAAAATATTAAACCAAATAAAAATGTTAAAAAACCTAAATGTCATAACCAGTGCTGCCACAACCTATACAGTTTTTGCAACCAAAATTTTTGAAAAAGTTACCAAATGTAGAAAAATATAACCAAATTTAAAATGCCTTTTATTAATTCGCTTTTTAGCTGTTATTGGCAGGACTGTCAAATGTGGCGATTTCATAATCCTTTTGTCGAAATTTACGTTTGGCGGTATGCGAAATGCAGTTTGTGTAAAATACTGCTTTCTCTTGTTTGTAAATTTTATTTCAAATTTATAATTCTTATTATAAATAACTGTTTCAAAATTTGTTCATTTGAAATATTTTGTGAATCATTGTAAAATATTATGGCGAATATAAACAAATTCGCATTTCGTTACGTACATTAAATGGAGAAAAAGTATATAACTGACAGTCAAGTTTTTTTACCAAATAAATTTCTTAAAAAACATTAAATAAGTATACATACCGACAAGCTTTAAACAGTAAAATTTCAAATTTCTTAAACTTACAGTAATTTATAAAAGAAAATTCCATACATTTTAAAATTATATTGATAAATCAATGTATTTTTGAAAAATCTTTGAAATTCCTTTGTATATTTTCAAATATGTATTTCACAAAAACGACTTTTGTTTAATTTTTCAGGAATTTTCTGAAATCGACTCCGCATGATTTTATGCACTTCCTACTTTAAGTACTACTAATCTTTACTACTCTTAAAATCAAGAAAAACTACTCTCATTAAAAAAAAACTTGAAAATCTCCATTCGATTTCAGAACATTGCGATTTTAATATAAAAATCACAAATAGCAATATTTGCTTCGCAAAAATCTTAAAAAAATTATTTGGAAAAATCGTAGTACACAGTACAAATTATTTGAGCTCGTTAATATTTGTATCAAAAAGAACATATTCGGACGTATTATTATTTTAGAAAAAAGTAACCAAAATGAAAAAGATATTCACATCTCCACATTGAAATAACCAAAAAACGGCAGCCCTGGTCATAACTTTTCTAATCACAGCTTAGATTAGAAAAACAAAAATTTCTCACCCGATATATATTAATGGTTTCATTTTAATCAAAATGTGTAATTTTCGTTTCAATATCGTTAATAGTTCCAATTTTATAACGTTTTTTCCCTCTCCTGTAAACTTTTGAAAACTGCAGATAGGTTATTTCGTCTTTTATGTGACGATATGGTGTAGATATAGGCTCAATCAAAAAATAAACGCATGTATTTAAGGCAAATTGGAAATTATATTAATTTATTACTTCATCTTAAGGCCAGCGCATAGACAATGTTTTTTGTTTTTTTTTTTTATTTGGTGTAAAGAGCCGTTTTCTGATTTTAGGTAAATCGAAAAAAGCGGGCGGGGCAAAATTTTCTTTCCATAAAAACCTAAGTTTTACCATGGTGATCATTTTAAAGAAAAAATCGGTCAAGCCGTTCTCAAATTATGCGCTTAATAGAAAAAGTGGGCGTAAAAGTAGGCGTGGTAATTTTTTCTTTCGATGAAAACGTAAAATGGATTAATACGAACAGTTAAAAGAAAAATTAGTAAAATCGATGGTGCAGTTTTTTGATTTTAGGTAAATCCAAAAAAGGTGGGCGTAAAAGTGGGCGAGGCAAAATTTTCTTTCCGTAAAAGCCTAAGTTGGACCATGGCGATAATTAATTAATTTTTTCTTTCGATGAAAACGTAAAATGGATTAATACGAACAGTTAAAAGAAAAATTTGTCAAATCGATGGAGCAGGTTTTTGATTTTAGGTAAATCGAAAAAAGTGGGCGGGGAAAAAATTTTCTTTGCGTGAAAAGCTAAGTTGGACCATGGTGATCATTTAAAAGAAAAAATCGTCCAAATCGGTCAAGCCGTTCTCCAGTTATGCGCTTAATATAAAAAGTGGGCGTAAAAGTAGGCGTGGTAAATTTTTCTTTCGGTGAAAATTTAAAGTTGATTAATACGAACATTTGAAAGAAAAATACATAGTCAACTCGATGGAGCCGTTTTCTGATTTTAGGTAAATCAAATAAAGGTGGGCGTTGGAGTGGGCGGCGCAAAATTTTCTTTCCGTAAAAACCTAAGTTGGACCATGGCGATCATTTTAAAGAAATAATCGTTCAAATCGGTCAAGCCGTTCTCAAGTTATAAATTTTGCCACGCCCCTCCGCCCCCAGACCGAAAATCAAAAATTAGACTTCACAGTGTCACCCGCCTGAATATTCTGAAGATTCCCTGAAAATTTCATCAAAATCGGCCCAGCCGTTTTGGAGTCCATACGTTACATACACACATCCTATTTTATATATATACATAGATAGAAGAATAGATAGATAGATAAGATGTGCTGTTTTCACAACACATGTGATTGAACATGTAGTAATATTTTCATTAAAAGTACTCAGTTTTTTGAGTGTTCACGTTCAATCACTTGTGTTGTGAAAACAGCATATTATTTCTTTTAAATGGTTTGAGGCTTCGAAAATTAAAAAAATCGTTAAATATTTTAATAATGTGACTATAGCGCATATAACTCAATTAACTTTTTTATTTGCTGTATACTTGTATTTATGTACTTTAAGCTATGCTTTTGTTCAATAATTATTGTTACAATTGATTTGTAGTCTTGCTTTTATCCCTGAAATATGGAATAGAAATATGTATTTGGTTTTTATAAATCACATAAACTTACTATTTATTCAAGAAATATTCAAAGTATAACTTTTGACAAAAATTCTTAACTTTTTTGAAAAATTTTATTCTTCCCTGGCAGCGCTTGTATGAATTTAGATCAAATCTGCAACAGCGATTTCTCCTCCGCTGCCAGACTATTACGAAAATTGAAATTAAACAAGTTAGAGTACTATATTCGGCTGTGCCGAATCTTTGCTACCCTCCACTGCTGTTTCTACTGCTATCAGGCATTACATCCCATCCCATGCCATGTAATATTCAAGATTTTTAATGCTTTGGCTCTTAGTTGCTGTAATGCTATTTTGTATATTTATTTTATCAAAAGAGAGTTTCATCTTGTGGGACTTGTGTCTGACACCTTCTAAAAATATTCCGTAAAAAAGAACACTTAGAAAATGAAAAGTGAAATAATTAATGTTCGTAGTGGCCAAAGAACTTAATGTTGGGAACAACTTATTTTTTATTTATTAATTAATGTATTTTCTGAAAATCTAATTTGTGCCCATAAGTATTTAAAATACAAAATACATAAATATTTGAAATATGTACTGCCAAACTCTGATAGGGTGAGACGTTTTTTATGTTTTAAATAACAATGTTTTCGTTTATCATTTTAAGCCAGTAACTGATAAGTAGAAATCTATAACTTTGCTAGCAGTTTTTTATTTTCCCTATAAAATATTTGGTTTAGTTATGATTTTCACTTCACTCTACTAGTAAATTTAAGCTGGCCGCTAAGCAGAACATTTTTTATAAATTTGTGCATATACAAATGTAGATTATGTTTAAGTAAAAGAAAAATAATTTATTTATTTTTTAATTTAATAACTTAAGCAGTATTATTATTTGTTATAAGAAATTTTAAAAATGTTTTATAAAATTAAAGAATCTTTTTATCGTTTTAAACGTTATATCAAGTGGTTGCATATGCTTTATGAATTAAATACATATCTGTCAATGTGTGAGCCTTGGGAAAAAGTATTTTTAAGTGAGTATAACAAACTAAATAACTTCTATTTTCGTCAATAGTCATATTCTTTGAAATTTTTGCATACTTTTTGGTTAAGCCAACCTTTGGAAAGCAACATGATAGTACATTTAAGATATCCTAGTATTTTACATAGCGTTAACACTTGACAGTTCTGGCATGACAGTAAGAAAATATATATGTATATATAAGTAGTTAAAAACATTGCTAACTGTATCTGTGACGTAGGCGTCCAGTAAGTAATTAAGACAGATCATTTAAAAAATGGCGAATGTGAATGTTGCATTGCAAGTTGCAGCTAGCTAAACGTGTTTTATATGAACATTACAAATTTAAAAATAAACTGAAAAAGACGATAAGTAATATAAAGCGAATAAAATGGGGAAACTATATACCACTTACTTAAAACATTAAAAATCAAAGAGGCCCCTAAAGCCATTTAAAATATCGGGAGCTTATATTCAAAAAGTGCTATCTGCAAAATCACAGTTTTACGGGAAGCGAAAAAAAAGATTTTTTTCGATAACTCTAAGAGTAACACTTAACTTTATTTTACAATGTTGGTTAAAAACAACGTCTAAATCATACATTTGTTATTTTTTTTTTAATTCCAAATATTCGCGCTTATTTGTATGCATTTTTCACAAATTAAAATTTTAACATTGAAATAAGCAGATACAGGGATGATAAATGATATTTTCGAAATTGTACTTAATTCAGTAAAAAATTGTTCTTTTTGACACCAATTGTACTAAAACCAAAAAAAGACTATTTTTTCTCGTTTTATTATTGAATAACAAAAGAACAAACGTACATACAGGCATTAAATTGTACTTTACATTTATATTTATAATGTATCTTTGGCAATTATAAAAAACTAATAAGTTAATAAATTAGAATTAGACGAAGGCGTTTTAGCTTGTTTTTTAGTAGATGCAGTATTTAACCTTCTACTGCATTCCATAGTAGATGATGTTGACCCAGGCAGCACAATATTTAATATGTAAATCCAGTCAAATATGCGCGTATGCGGATGAAATTTTAATAATATCTAGAAACAAATCCTGTCTTAAAGAAAAATTTTACCAACTTGAAAGAGCTGCTGCTCGCTCAACTGGTCTGGAAATTAACATAAACAGAACAAAATATATGTTCAGCTCTCCTAACTACGGGAATGTAGCAGATCTCACCTTTGAACCGTATACATTTGAAGCCGTAAAACAATTTAAATATCTTGGTGTGATATTATGCTCTAACAATGACACAACAGCTGAATACTTCGTAAAATTTTTTGTCCGATCAGAATTAGTGAAGACAATTATCGAATACGATTTAACAGCGAACTAGATATGCTGAATGAGCAGCAAAGTGTTGTAAGAAACATTAAGGCCCAGAGAATTCGATGGTTAGGACATGTAATAAGAATGCCAGACAAAAGAGTGGTGAAAAAGATATATGAACAGATTCCGGAAGGCTCTAGAAGATGAGGAAGACCCAGAAAAAGGTGGAAGACAGACGTAGTAAATGACCTGAGAAAACTTAATGTCTTAAACTGGGTTGATAGAGCAGCAGATAGAAATAGTTGGCGGAAACTTATAGCAAAAGCAATGGGCCATCCCGGACTGGAAAGCTGAGAAACAACAACAGTGAAACAGGGAAAAATACGTTTTACTGAATAACAATTTTAAAAGATTTTGCCTTAAAATGTCAATTCGTTTAGATTTGGTATCCCACTTAACGCCCTTTTACCCCGTTTTGCCATACTTTAGAACACCAAGCTAAAAAGTCCATCTAAATTCCGTACGAAAGTACATTAAAACTTTCTTTCATTACAATTGTGCCTAGAACTCGCAGGAGAGTTGTTTTCTAAAACGAAAACCCAAGAATCGTAGCGAGCTCAAATCGCAATTATATGTGACCTTCTCCGAGAAAAGAAACCTAGTGTGTGAAAATGAAGTTTTGTGAAAAACGCATTTCATCATATTATACACCCTTTAAGGTACCAGAATCCACTCCTAAGTCCAAACACCTTTTTTGACACATACTGAAGTGATTTAACAATTTTTTAAGAAATTGTTTAATGGCAATAAATTTAATTTAATATGTTTTCTTTTTATTTGAATTGATATTAGTAACACGTGCTTAATATTTTTATTAGAAAAGGAAATTTAAAATAGGTTCTGCGGTTTTATCCTTAATGTCCTTTTGCCTTGGCGATTTCAATAAACAGCTGATTACAATAATATTCTAAAAATACATGTTAGAAATGCTGCGAATAATTTTAACAAAGTACAAAATAGCAAGCAAAACGCGAAAGATTCAGAACATGATTTGCGATTTAATAACTGTGCGAGTATCAGAGCAAAAGTGATTGTAAGGAACATAAAATGATTATTTTCACGGAGATCAAAGTTCGATTTACATATGTAGGAAATAAGTTTTTTGGCAAATTTCTACATAAGATTTTTATTAATATAAATGATTTTGTTATTCGTTCTTAATTCCCAATTTTTATTATTTGATAAAAACACTGAAATTAAATGTTGGAAGAATTCCAATCAATTGTAGTGTAAGGAGAGATAAACTCACTGTTTATTGTTGATGATTTTGTTTAAACTTTGATATTGTTACCAATAGAACTGTTTCTGTAAGTTTTTCTAAAATCTTTATGGATGAAGTTTCCTGATGATCTGGCCTAAGCAACCAGTGGGATGCGCATAGGAATAGCGTATCCCATCAACAATAAATTTCAGTGTTTTTATCAAATAATAAAAATTGGGAATTTAGCACGAATAACAAAATCATTTAAATTAAATTTTGTATTCCCACGAAAATTATTTTGATTTTTATTAATTTAAAACTATGGCAACACGATTCATTAGACTGTAGTAAATCTTGTGTCTGAATTAAATTCGATGCAGTATTTACATAAAGGTGACTTCTTTCCATTGTTTTTTTTTATCATATTTTAGTATGAAAACATCCGCTCCACGTTTCTTTTTCTATTCTGCAACCCTAGACTAAAAAGTTGCAACGTTACAGCGATTAAACATTTTTCAATTGTACTAAACATGTTATTGGAGGATTTATTGTAAAGTGACCCAATTTTAAAATCGACGTCTTCCGATTTGGATGAAATTTGCACCAAGGTTAGTCCTATTGGATAGTAGTTTAGACACAAATTTTCAACAAGATCGGTCAAAAAGTTTCTGAGTTAGAGGGGGGAAAATTTGTGTCTAAACTACTATCCAATAGGACTAACCTTGGTGCAAATTTCATCCAAATCGGAAGACGTCGATTTTAAAATTAGGTCAATTGACATAAAATCCCCCATATGTGTAATATATTATGGAAAATATTAAGAAACGCGTAATCATGTTAAGAGAACTCGAAATTAAGTTAAAATTTTACACCAACCTATATTGAAAAGCAATAATTAATTAAACTCTATCCGCATATTTTAAGTTATCATAAAAATAATGATATTCTTGCAAAATAGCAAGCTTCATTGCTTTGCAAAGACTTCCAATTGCTTAGTTGAAAAGGACGTGGTTCAGATTGTAAGGGATTTTGTTATATTTATATGACCACTGCACAGTGTATGGAATTTGGAAAATGTTTAAAACGGTTGGGCCGAAGTTTGAGGTGGCTTGGTGTTAAAAATTGTTTTTTAGTGAAATACGCTTGTCGAGTTCTACATAATTTATCTCTTAAAGTTTAGGAAATATAGGACTTTAAAAATTAAAATTTGCTATTTTTGACCTACCTTGGTCTTTTTTTTTTTTGCAAATATAAGACTAAAATTTATCATAATTTTTTGCAATATTTTTTTGTGAATTACCAGCAAATCAATTAATATTCCACATTTTGCAAATTGTAAAAAATCTTTTTTAATTAAGAAGTTCTATTCATTTGATGGTCAAATTCTAAAAGCAATTTTTATCTAAAAAAAAGTATCATTATCGGAGTTTAGCATTAGCCTTGCAAAGTGCAAATGCAAAATATCGTTGCTCTTTTGTTAAATATAACAACAAAATGCACAGAGTTTCCGTTAGTTTTTATTAAAGTGATACGATATTTTGTAGTTCTCTTTTACAAGTCTAATATTGATCTCCGTTTTTTTATTTATAGGAAAAAATCCTTAGCAATATATCGACCCCTTTGCGCGAAATTATCGTGTATGCCAATTTTTTTGAAATTAAGTTTTTGATGCAATCTTGTTCTACATTCAAAGAGACGTCACCTGGCAAAATATTGTAGACGAATTCCACCATTCCACTTCGTCTTATCTTATCTAAGCACATGTACATATATTTTCATTTTAATATTGCAAGTGAAAGCAGAGAAAAGTAGAAAAATAGCTGTCCTGTAAAATTTGGTATTTGTAACATACGATAATTTCGCGCAAAGGGGTCGATATACATACATACTTTGATATAAATATCATTATAAAAATCACAAAAAATGAAACAAAACATATACGTATGTACTTATGTATATTGTTTATACTTTTTGAAAGGCTTTTTCATGTATAATATTGTTATGCAAGAATTTTAATCACTGCAGACGCAAGGCTCTTCCGAAATAGACCTATTTTTTTTAAAAAGTTCACTTTATGACACATTTTCTACAATCGCAAAGCAAGAATCATAAATTGTAAGCACAGTTTGTATGACCCAATGTGTTTATAATAATTGTTCAATAGAAATTCTGAGACCCGTGCTTGGTAGCCATTATATTTCCAAAAAAAAAACTCATTTTGGGGATTTTCGGCTGTTTTGTTTTGGAAATTGTGGGCTAAGTTTTTTAGCTGGGGGCTACTCTCTATTGCGATGCGAAAGAAAATGGTAGCCAATCTAGCGATTGGTACTCTTTAATGCGTTTGCGCATCAAATATGTTTACATATTTTAGCATTTCATTACTAGGTGTGTTCCACAATATCTCGGGCAAGTTCGGACTAATGAGAGTAAAATGAAAATTACTCTCTAAATTTGCCGAAACTACCCAAAATTGCTGGAACGCAAAAAACCATTTTTGAACATCTTCAAATACTAATGCTGCTTACTTTTCAAATTAAGATCTATTTAAGTGATTTAAGACGCTTAAAAGTCATAACATTATAAAACTAAAACATTTGCATCATTGTAATTTTTTATATTTTGTTTTTCTAATATTAAAGATTAAGGGAAATATGTATGCAATAACGTTTTAACCACTTTCATTTTTCACACAAACCATACATTTTGCTTTTAAATATGTTTTTTAATTAAAACTAAACTTTTCCTTTTGCTTGTAAATTTCCTGAATTATTTATCAGTTTCATATGTAAACAAAAACAGCTGATTATTTTTTCCTGTCCGAACTTACCCAAAGAAAAAGTTCGTGCAAATTTGTACAGGAAATGAAAAAAATTACTCTCTCAATTACTCTCTTTATTGCACAAAAATTGTTATGTGGAACGCTTTTGGGTAACTTTGTGCAAGTTTGGACTGTTTCGTTATGCATGTGGAACAGAGCTACTGTCAATCTGTGCCATCTTTCATTTTTGTTGCCAATTTTGATCCATTTTCAAAACATTTTGCGAAAGTGATAGAAAGTACCAGGTTGGCATTTAGCTTTCGCATCGAAATTGTTTTCGCATCGCAATATGGAGAGTAGCCCCCCTGGTTTGTGTTAACCACTATAAAATCCATTGACTTATAAAAATTCAATAAATAATATTAGCTTTAGAAATATTTATTGTATAAAAAAATTTTTATTATTGACAAAAAATCATAAATACATTTTTTGAACTTTTTTGCAAAATGTCTTCACCGAATTTGTTTTTGAAATCAAGACACAATTCCCAACACTTTGATGTATAAAATGTCTACTTGGTAATAACAATTTTTATAATTTTATTATATACACTAATATTTTTATGGACTTTAATGGGTCCCAAAAAAAAAAAAAAATCGGGCTCAAGCATAATTTAAAAGTTTATAGGGAATTTTTTTTCAGATTTTTCGGAAGAGGTTAAGAAGTCGCTCAAATCGTATTTTTGCCAAAAATCTGGTTTGCCAGTCTTTTTTGTCAAACACATCGATTTCCTTCACTTTTAAGGAAAAAATTAAAAGAAAAATGTCCAAGCTTTATTTTGGTGTACAAAGACTGTTAGTTTTTGCAAGGAATTTGCTCATTTATGCACCCTACAGTACAATTTCTCCGTAATTTTTCCATAAATTTTGTAAAAAACGCTTTATGACTTTTAACATTTTTAAAACAATGAAACAACCCAACAATGGAGTTTGAAAAATCCATTTAATATTAATAATTAAGAAACATACATTTTTGGATTCGCTCTTAAATTTCCTGAGTTATACCGGTTTTCAGCATTTTGGGACACACTAATGCAGATAGCACTTTTATACAAAAAAACGTGTGTGTTCCCCTACGTTTCCACATGCAAGTAATTACTTGCAAGTAGTGTTAACGTATTATCAACGAAAAATCGAGGAAACAGCCGATTGGAAGAAAGTACAAAAACTGTGTGAATGTTAGTGGAAAAGTGAGAGTGTATTGAGTTTTTCGAACTTGCACTTGCATGTGGAAACAGCGGGTTAGATAGCACAACACAATTTAAAGTGGTGTTGCAAAAGCGAGTAATTCCTTTAAAAAATTACTGTTCAAATACAGAGTATCTGTTTCTGTTGACATTTTCTATGAAAATTTGTTTAATAAACCTTTAATAAACCCAGATTTGCATTTTTAAATTCCATAATTCAACTCTATTTCATCCAAGATTTCCTAGCGCACTTCAAACCGAAAGGTTGAAACAGTGAACTAGCAAGTTTTGCTATAGAAAACGTAAAAAGGTAGTTTTGTTATCAACTGTAATTTAGGTCACATAGAATGCTAAAAGATCTGTCAAAATCAATTGTTATGTCAATATTTAAATTTTTGTAACGAACGAGTTTTGCAACTCACCTACTCATACATATGTATATTAATATTTTTAATTAAAAGTCTAATTTCTAATTATAACATTATATAGATAACAATTTGAATGACTCAGATTTTTTAAGTTAACTTTATTTATTTATTTTTTACTTTCATTTTAGATACCCTAATTGTTGTATCACTGTGTTTTATCTTCTATTCGACATTTGTCTATGTACCAGGCCATATATACACCTTAATAATATACATAACAACAACGGCAACGATGATGACAACAACAGCAACCGATACGCAGCTTTTGGAAATCAATAATGTGGAATTATGATAACAACTTTTATTAAAATGTTTTCGACTTACATAAATTAAAGTGTTTATTTTCCAATATTTTTTTATGATTTAATTTTGCAAATTAATTATACCCTCTACCACAGGTGGAACGAGTATAAAGTATTTATCAATTATGGATGTATGTATACTCACAATATTCTGTATGTAAAATTAACTGAAGTTGTAATATAAAATTAATGAAAATTCAGTTAAAACCCAAGGCGAATTCATCCCAGGTAATCTCGGTACTACAACAAGTACAACTCGTACAAAAACCACAAGCAATTTGTTTTTGTAAAATCATTGTACAATGTCAAAAACAGAAATAAAACAAAACAGAAACAAAGATAATAAAAGAGAATAAACAAAATTTTGACATCCAACAGTGATTTTAGCTTATATCAGCAGGGCTTTTGACCCACCTGTAATAAATTCGCCTTGGTTAAAACCCGGTCTACTTATTTTTCATTTATTTTTAACGAATATTTAATTTAATACTTATTGTCAAAAATTCAACACCAAGTTCCGTAAAAACAAATGAATTTTTAGTTATTTTATATAAAATAACTATCAAAAAATTAACTGAATATTCCGTAAAAACAAAGGAACATTCAGTTATTTTTATTAAATTCAGTAATTTTCGTTTACTCCACAAAAGAGTCGAATTTCTAAAAAAAATACCAGACAGACACCTGTCCGCTTTGTTTTACTTTACTGACGACGTTGTTTACAGAAGAACTCTCAATTATAAGACATATTTAACTAAATAATTTTAACAAATAGAAAATGGGAATTGCTTACATAAAACAAGCAAATCGTTTTTTTATAGATAACTAAAAATTTATTTTTGGTAGTTAAATTATATGAACAATTGTTTTCCTAATGGTCGAAATTTGGCCATATTTTTTTTTAATATGATGAACAAAGAAAGTTATCGACCGTAATTGGTTTGCCTGTGCCGATTTATATATAAGTTTTGTATTGTCGAAATATTCGAAACCCGGTTTCTTGCAAATGTCGAATAATCGACCACCCTATTTTTTTTTATTATTTGATAATTGGAAAAAACCAAATTTTTATTTATATGTTATGCATATGTGTTAGTATCAAATTTGAAATATATATTGTGCACTTCTGCCTGCAAATACCTTTCAAATGGTGTATTTTTTATTCCAGTCGCTGTGAAAACAGGGGAAAAAAGTGTTCTTAACTGTTTTGCCTTAGCCGATTAATATATAGAAGATTACTGAATATTCCTTTGTTTTTTTACGGAATATGTAGTTAATTTTTTGACAGTTAATTTATATAAAATAACTGAATATTCATTTGTTTTTACGGAATTCGAGGTTGAATTTTTGACAGTAACAATTAAATGAACTTTTCCTTATTTTAAATTCCATTTTCATTTAATTTTACATACAGAAGAATTTAACTTAGTCAACGGACAATATTAACTGCAACTGAAAATCCGTATTATTATGCACTTAGTTTTTTGAATAACTGTTAGAATCAGTTAAAAATAAATTTGCTTTGAATTTTAAATGTTTATTTATTTAAAAATGACTGAACGGAATACTTCTTAAATAAACTACAGTCCGTTACTGTAATAATATTGTGAGTGTATGTATGTATGTATGCATATGCCATTTATTTTATAAGTTTCACTTTAAGATTCTCATTACAATAGCCATAGCCATACAAATGTCTTCCGAAATACCTCCTGTTTTTAAAGCTATTTTCAGGAGTTCGAATATTTGAGAGATTTATAAAAATCTAATTTTTGAGGCCTTTGTATAACTTTGCCTGAAATTTAACGATCCAGCTGGTTGCTGTTCAACAACAACCAGTGAGTGTGGCCAGACTGTCGGCGGCGCTGGTATGCTGGCGGTTTGCGCGGCTTAAGCTCGCCGGATGGGGGTGGTTCTTGCCGACCAGCTGACGTCAACCCGGGTACAAAAAACTTAATACCAGCTATGAAATTGAAAAAAAAGAAAATATTGGGGCTCAAAGTAGCTGAAAAAAATAAAAACAAACAAAAACACCTCTTTCCTCACCCTTTCCACACATCTCCGGCTGATGACGCGCCGGGATTGGCCCTCCCACTAGAGATGAAGTCTCTCCATGACATCCCTTAATTCCTGGATGTCACAAAATTTCACCTGCAAACGATTACATTCCTCAACTTACCCGCCTTAAGTGAAATATACCAATTCATGATTAACACCAAGGTAATTCTCATTTTAAAACGTTATAATTCATATTGTTTTATTAAAAATAATAAAAATGGCATAAAGTATCAAAACAAAATATTTACTGAAAATTCATTTAAGTTGAAAGTGTAAAATCGTTTTTAGAAAATCAAACTTATATGTATATACCCTTTTCCGCCTGTGGTGAAGGGTATAATTATCAAAGTAATTTTTGGGAATACAAAATTTTTAATTAATAAGATTTTGTTTGTCGTTCTTAATTCTTGGGTGATACTCTCTATTGCGATGCCAAAGAAAATGGTAGAAAATCTATCGATTCGTACTTTTTAATGCGTTTTCGCATTTGTCTTTCGCATCTTTTATTTTTTTTTTCTTTTCCCAAATCATCACTATTTATTTAATTTAAACTTTCCAATTTCAAATATTTTTACATATTTTAGCATTTCATTTCTGTCAATCTGCGCCATCTTTCATTTTTGTTGCCAGTATTGCACAAACAGCTTCTTTTTAAAAATATATTTAGAAAAGTGGCGTGTGCGGCACAAAACAATAATTTTCACTTTCAATAAAACTCTATTGAATTCTAAGTTCGTTTATACATGTCTACAAAAATGTACAATTTTCTTCAAAACATAATATGTATGCCGGAAGCAGTGGTGAAAATATATTTTAAAAAAAGCTTGTGTAAACCTTCATTTCTCCACTACGACTTTTTGGCATATACGCCATATCAAGGCCCATTGAAAAGGTCAGCGCAAGAAGCATGATGATCATTGTTTATGTTCTTTTTAGTTGTCAAAAGTTGTTTACATTTTGCTTACATGTGCATGTATACGTTTGTTTACGTTTATGGTATGCCACACATACACGTTTTTTCCTTTTGCTTTGTATGTGTGGTAGTAAATTTTTGACAACTAAAAAGAATCGTTTTTTGTTTTTGTACAAGTAAGCAGACCTGATAGATGGGCCTTGCGCCATATCAATTATGAGCTAGAGATGTCAAATATTCGTATATTTTTAAAAAATTTCGGGAAATTTTTTACTTTTGCGGCTACCTAAACGGTGCTAAGAATCACTCCTAGGAAAATAATATGCTCTAGAAAGTTGTTTATTGGTACATTTTTGTAGTTGATTATTTCCTTGAATTTTGAAAAAAATAGGTGTTTTTATACCCACACAATTATGCGCTTATTCTGATCTGAAAAAATATTTTTCCTAAGCCCACTTATTAGTATGCCGATTGGCTGGTTGTTAGTCCATGTAAAGTACAGGTCGCAAATTTGATCAAATTTAATGCATACATTTCAATTGTCACAAGGACGAATCCTATTAAAAATGGTGACTTGTTTCCGGAATAGTCTCTGTGCCCATAAACGATCTTACTATGTTGGTAATTGGATTCAAGTTGACTCAAAAATATTTTATTGCAACATAAATCGTCTCAAATAATTTTTAGGCATTCGATTTCTCAACTTACTGCCTGTTCATCTATTTCCGAACGAAGACTTCGTGTGCCTAACTTACATTTAAAACAAACACAAATTTTAAAATATTGTTTTTGTTTTATGTGTAAGTCAAACTAACGAGCTCTTCATTCGAAATCGATGAACAGGCCATTAGTTCTTAAAGAGGACAACACGTTCACTAATCGTAGAGATTGGGTTGATTGTCAGTAATGCCTTGTAAAGTAGATCTAATTTGGAAGATATTTTAGAAAATTTATCTCTGAAGTCAAAATCAAAATCTTTTAAGTCACTGTTATTAATAGTTTTTAACCTTTTAGCTGGGCTTTGATTTTTTTAAGGTAGCATTAAGCGGTTGTTCTATAACGGTTCACAACTCAACTCTAGTTCAGTTGAAATTTTGCAGTATTTGTATTATGGTTTACAACTATTTTTTAGTGCGGTTTACAATAACAGCAACTGGGTTGAGTTGTACACCAGAAACCAAAGCCAAAGTCAGAACTGTCGCTTAACTCATACTGCTGGCAATTATAATAAAGTCTGGGTTGTAGAATTCTACTCCAAGTTCAAAAGCTTGGTACTGTGATGAATATGTTATGTATGGTGACAACAATTAAAATACTGTTGTGAATAACGAAAGCGGTTAATAAAAAATGTCATCGAATGCAAGATAATTAAAAAATTATTTATTAGAAAAAGTCGATTATTCGAGAACAAAAAACTGATTTCTCGAATCTTCGAAAACAGGCTTTTTTAAAAAACCAAAAAAATTGATTTTTCAAATATTTCGGAAATCGGTTTTGACAACTCTTATTATGAACTGATGTTTAATTCTTGGTCCCAAAAAACGCTTTTGTACTAATCCTTAACTTTATTTTACGCGAATTTTATTTACCTACACTTAAAAATTGGCAGTCTTCCATTATTATACTTGGATCTATGTTTGATTGTTAAACAATTTTAATAATTTGAATTTTCTTGTTAAGGTCTGGTAGAACGTTGTTTTTATTCGTCTCAAAAAAATCATCATCTTAATCATTAGCTGCGTTCGAGAACACAAAAGTTTTTACTATTTTTTACTGAACTTTACTGCATTTTACGAAATTGCGTTCGAGTACACAAAATACAGTAAATGAGAACACAAATTGAGAGCGTAAAGTGACAGTTCCTGTCTGAGTATTTACAAATTTTTACTGCAGAAATTTTTGCAGTAAAATTTAGTAAATCAAAAAAACATATGTTTCAAAAGGTAAACAAACAAAAGTTACAAACAAAATGCTTACAAATTGTGAAAAAATTTTTAAATAAAACAAAAGTTGAAACAAAATTAAACAAAAACAAAAAGTGATTAAATATTAATTAATTGTACTTGTTTGTGAAGCATTTATTTGGCTAAATACCAACATTTGAAACCTATTTTTGTTATGTTACTTTTTTAGAGTTGTAAAAGTGTGAAGTACTTGGGTACTTGAGTAATCAATAGCAAAAATTTATTCATGTTCTTATGAATAAATTAACCCGCCACAAATTAGTAACCTCAAATAAAATAAAAAACAAACAAAGATAAAAGATTACATGAAATAATTTGTTTGTATTATCCAAAAATGTTCGTGTTATAAAAAGTATTTAATCGATTACCGAGTTGTGTAGTCAAAAGTGTAAAAATTGTTCAACACTTCAATTATTTGGCATCTTGGCTGTTGCCTTTATTTTACGAATTTTTACAAATTTTGCGTTCGCGTACTTTTTTGGACAACAGCTTTTTGTGAGAGCAAATTTTTCAGTTTACTCATTTACTGCATTTTACTGCAAAAGTCCTCAAACGCACCTATTGTGGTAAAAGTCTCGGCTTGTGTTTTACATACAAGAAAAAAACTAATACATATGTATCTGTTATGAAAAAACAAATTTTCGATTAATCGACATTATTTATTTATTATTATTCGAATTATTCGTTAATCGAAAATAAGCAATTTTAAATTACTCGAACAGTTAATCGACCAAAATAATTCGATTAATCGAACAAAGGTTAATCGTTCGTATACCCTTGTCCTAATTTTGTACCCTGAGATACACCAACGAATGTAGATTTCATGGAGGAGTTGTTGCTAGGCCTCTGAACAAATTTCATTATTTGGGTAATAAATGTTTCAATTAGTTTGCAGGCACTTCTAGAAAAGCTAAACATGATTTAAAGCTTATTCAGTATTATTTCATGCGAAATGGATTCATGTTAGCCGAATAACCAAAATTAAAATTTTTTATACAGCTCGATGTGGAAATAAGGTTAATTTGAATAAAAACTCGCTTTCATTTTTCAATAAAGAACTTTGGAGCCATCCTAATGTACACTCATTAGTAAAATTTTCACATTCTGTGACCTTTTTTCTATTTTGCACTTTTCTGGCTTCATTAACTAGTTTTCATTCATTGTTATCAAAGAAAATTATTGTATTATTTCATTTACTATGGAGCGTTGGTGTAATAAAGTGGCTGTGGTTACCGGTGCTAGTGCTGGTATAGGAGCAGCCTGTTGCAAAGCTTTAGTTCAGTCGGGCATGATTGTAGTTGGTTTGGCTAGAAGACAAGAACTGATTTTAAAACTAAAAGATGATTTACCAGCAAAATTACGCAATAATTTGCATGCCAAACGTTGTGACATCACCCAGGAGGAACAGGTAACAGAAGTTTTCGATTGGACGGAAAAACAATTGGGTGGATGTGATGTGTTAATCAATAATGCAGGCATTATTGCCACAACGCAATTATCTCAGCGCAATAATACCAAGGAAATACGTCAAACTATTGATACAAACCTTTTGGGCACTGTATTCTGCACACGAGAGGCATTTCATTCCATGCGCGCATTTAAGGATGGTAATGGACATATTATAATTGTTAATAGTGTAGCTGGCCATCAAGTGCCTAATTTGGGACCCGATCTGCCTTCTCTAAATATTTATCCAGCCACAAAGTTTGCTTTGAAAGCCATGAACGAAATCTATCGTCAAGAGTTTCAACGTCATAAGACTCAAGTTAGAATGACAGTAGGTATTGTGCTAAGTACATATATTTTCAACTAAAGACTTTAAAATTTTTCTTGTTTTTACCATTTTAGACCATAAGTCCGGGTATAGTTGATACCGATATTTTACCCACAGAAATATTAAGTGTGGTTAAACAATTTATGCCCATGTTAAAATCTGCGGATGTGGCCGATGCTGCTTTATGGTCCTTGAGTACACCACCAAATGTACAGGTAATTTTTTGTCAGTTTTAACAGTTTTAGGCCGATCTTGATAGATGTCGTTGCAGGTTCATAATATCATTATAAAGCCCATGGGAGAAAAGTTCTAGAAATGTATGGCATATAAAGAATAACTTTAAAACACTTAATACAAATTTAAAATTTTTAAATAAATAGAGTTTTTCAAAGAAATCATTTAATTTTCAATGATTATTTTGCATAACAACTAATATAGGAAAAAAATTATGTATTTAGCTTTTTCAACAACTATTTCGTAATTAATTACGCTCGAAATATGTAATCAGCCCAATTATGAATAAAAACTCCACGAGAGTTTTCTCCCTTTTCTCATTTTTCCTATGTTAATTCAATTGTAAAAATGGGAAAAGGGAAAAAACTCCCGGAGAATTTTTATTCATAATTGGGCTGAATATGTTATTAAAAAACAGGTTGTGTATTGTAAAATCTATTATAAAACAACGACTCAGGCTGTAACGACAACTCCAAGGCGGATTCAACTACAGGTGGTAGCGGAACTACAACAATCCAAAAACAATAGAAACAACATAGGGTTTTTGGCATTACATTGTTAGTGCTTAAAGCTCGAAATGTCAACCATTCTTAGCAAAACACTAAGAAATCAAAACAAGTAAGCTGGAACTGTCATATGATGCCGTTTCGACACCACCTGTAGTTAATTCCCCTTGGACAACGCCTTACTGCCGGTCTACAACTGACATCACTTGCTGTTATAACTTGAAGTTATAAAAGCGTTATTAAAACATTTGCATTAACAACCGTGTTATAACATGAGAAAACTTATAAAGGGCCAAATACACTTGTCAAATGCTTGTCCAGCCGGCGAATTCAATGTGTACGTGTGCTGGACGTAATATTCGCCGTCATATCAAAATTTTTTGATTTTTCATCAAGCGTTGTCGGTGTCACACATACAAACACATTTTCACTAATACTACCACAATGCTTGATGAGTACTTTGATCAGTGTATTTGGGCCTTTACACAATAAGGCCGGCCGAATACCAAAATATTGACTGTATCAATTTTTTTATTTCTTTGAGTTAAATCATTCTTTTGTATAAATAAATTATTAAAATTTGCTTTTTCCAGTGTATTCGTTCCGGTGGAAATTAGAGCAAGAATTTAAGAAAATGGGTTTTTATACATACATATGAAAAAATTACAAACACTTTATGTAGTTTTCTTCATCTACACTTATTTCATGTTAAAATATTTAAATAAAAAACATTAGGTGCGTAAAAAACATGCATTGATGCATGGAATTCTTCAAACTATTTTCAAAGAAAACTATTTCAATGCACATATTTTGATAGAAAAAAAATTTATTTTAACGTCGTTTTGTATTTTTCAAGTAAACACTTGCAATTACGCCCCTTTGTTTTTTTGTTTATAAAAGCGTCAGTTTTGATAGCAGAAGAATAAAATTTTGTCAAGACATGAAGTTTTATGGCATTAATAACACTACGTGACAGATTTTTAACCAAATATTTCTGCCACCTAATCTGTATGTAAAATGGTCCGCTCAATCCGAATATGAAAAAAAGTGGTCAAAAGTAGAACAGTTTTCGATATTCCAAAATAAGTGCCGGTTCACACACGTCAAGTTTGACTCGTCAAGTCTTGAGTTTTTAGGAGAGAGGGGAAAATTAATGGCTTTCTCTTTTCCCTTCTCTACTATAAGCCCAAGACTTGACGAGTCAAACTTGACGTGTGTGAACCGGCACTTATTTTGGAATATCGAAAACTGTTCTACTTTTGACCACTTTTTTTCATATTCGGATTGAGCGGACCAAAGGTCAAAGTCAAAGGCATGGTCATTTAGATTGGTTGTATCAAGCTCTCTGCAGAATTTCAGGAACCCAAATTATGAAGACATCATTCAAGGTTTGTAAAAAAACTATGAGCAAATTGGTACGATTTTGTTTTTCTTTATTTTTTTAAATTAACAATCAATCAGATATAAAATCTTACTCAAGAACGGATTTAATATTTATTTAAAAATACACATTCTGCACTTAAATTTTTTCCCAAATAACCTTGGCGATGATGAGGCGATGCACACTGGTTCAAGAGTGGCATTAATTAATTTTTTTCATATCTGCTGATCTACCTGTTTTTTCCACAGTTTGTAATAAACACTCTAATTATCATGTATCCAAAATATTAGGCTTATAGCTTTATTACTTTTTTGTCCAGAGACATTCAAAGTTGACCTAAGTGAATGCGTTTGAAATGGCCGTATAATATATGCTACTTTCTATCGCTTCATGCTTTTAAAATACTCTTGTAACAACACCACAATAATTTTTTTTTTACAATTGGATGTTATAAATTATATACATACATATGTATATGCAAATAAAAAAAATTTGAAAATTAAAAAAAAAAAATTCTTTTACTACTATAAATTGTCCAAAAATATTTATTTTCTCCAACTTTTATGGCTTGTATATATTGATCTCCAGCGACCTCTAGCCTGAGACTTATATCAAATTAAAGCTTGAAGTCTCAGCTAACGATACTCAAAAGTTCAGCTGCCCATTTTTGCCCCTAAGCAATTCCGGTGTAAAAAACTAAAAAAAGTTAGGACAAATTTCATTCACAAGCATTGTATTGCGCATTTTATTTATATTTTAATCAAATAAAAAACACGAAAATTTAAGCCTGTGTAGCTGTTTTAATCGATTTAGCTTTGCTAATAAGAAAAATATTGGATTTTTTGTGGTCATTTTGTGTGAGAGGTAGGCGTGGTTGTTAGCAGATATTGCTAATGTTTTCACTATTGCTTAATATTATCATAAAATTGCAATGAGCAAAAAATTGGGACTCTTCAATGATTTTTAACTTTTGTGTTATATGGGAAGTAGGCGTGGTTGTGCTCGGATTTTCTTCATATTTGCAGTATTCTTTTAACACTAGTCCATGCCGAAATTCAAGGCTCTGAACAAAAAATTGTGACTCTACAATGATTTTTAACTTTTGTGTTATATGGGAAGTAGGCATGGTTGTGCTCGGATTTTCTTTATATTTGCAGTATTCTTTTATCACAACCAAACATTAGTCCATGCCGAAATTCAAGGCTCTGAACAAAAAATTGTGACTCTACAATGATTTTTAACTTTTGTGTTATATGGGAAGTAGGCGTGGTTGTGCTCGGATTTTCTTCATATTTGCAGGATCACACGAAACACAAAAATGGGACACTTAAATATCACACGTGTGATTTTAGGAGGCACATGTGATTTGAAATTACGTGATTTGAGTTAAAGGTATTTTCAGAACAGGCCTGATTTACTAGTTGTTTTATTTTTTGATTTGATAAAAATTAATGACTTGTAGTTGTTTTAGTAATTCCATTTTCTTTTAATAAAAAAAAACAGAAATAAAAAATCCATTGAATATTTTCGAGAATAAGTTTATTATAGTGACGTCATCTTTTTTAAAAACGCAAATAAACAACTGTGACGCAGTGTGATCATAGATTACATTAATAACACAATGAGACAAAAAAAATGAAGTGAAAATACCTGGGATCTTATATCATTTTTCTGGTGGGTACTGTCGAGTATAACAACAGTCTGTTTTTGGAATTTTCAAAACACCCCCAAAATCTTGAGTTACGGGTAAAAAACCGGTTTTTCATGCCCGTATGCATTTATTATCTTGTAACTTAGTTAAATACCAACCGATTTCAAATTTCTTTTTCTACAATATGTAATAAGAAAGTCTGCTTTCACCAAATTTCGCTGTTTTAATCGCGATACGAGAATTTCAGACTGTCGTTTTGACAATTTTAATTTTCCCGTACGAGATCGATAAAATCTGCGTTAGAAATTAATTTCGGTTCCATTGCCGTAGACTTGAATGGAAGGTAATCTTCTTCCTCCATATATTTTTTATCATCAGCAGCAGATTTGCTTGTTGTTGGAAGTTCATATTTGATATTATGGGTTTTGTTACAGTAACAACATTTGCGTACTTAATGTTTTTTCGCGTTTTAAAACTATGTTCCGTTGAAAAACGTGCGTGGAACAGTTTTGTTGCGCTTTGTGATAATTTTCTTGGAAGTCACAGAAGCGACGACTATGT
This sequence comes from Pollenia labialis, assembly GCA_949318255.1. Lineage (NCBI taxonomy): Eukaryota > Metazoa > Arthropoda > Insecta > Diptera > Polleniidae > Pollenia > Pollenia labialis. Next base: position 71,924,396 of record OX439140.1, read on the forward strand.
CATGGTCGTTAATGAATTTTTAAAAGCTTATAGTGAAATGGGCTGCAACATGTCTATAAAAATTCATTTTCTGCACTCGCATTTGGATTTTTTTCCAGACAACCTAGGCCAGTTTAGCGATGAACAAGGTGAACATTTTCACCAGGAAATAATTGCAATGGAAAAACGTTTTGATGGAAAAAATAAAATAAAAATGCTTTCAGAGTATTGCTGGTCCCTTAAACGAGATACCTAAAGCAGACCATACACGATTCAATTCAATTGTCAACTGAGTCGGTTGTTGTCCAAATCAAAGCGTGTATGGCCTTGTCAGTTGATTAGTTTGACGGTTGTCGAGTTGGTTGAAGAAAAATCAAAAGATTTTGATTTTTTCAAGTTGACTCCAAGTCTTTCAATTCGATTGTACTGTGTGTGCTTAAGTCTCTTGATCAGCTGTCAAAATTTATGTTTGTAATTTTTTTTTGCAAAGAAAAAGTGAAATATTTTTAAAATTGTCTTTAATTTCAATAAAATTTTAAATACAAAAATGACATTGGTGGCAAACATGGATACTTGGAGAGAAAATAAATTTTTGTAAAATTGTAAAAAAATCTAAATTTGACAGTTGAATTAAAATCTTTCAATTCAGTTGAAGAAGTGTGTGGCCAAGTATCAATTCAGTTGAAAGACTCAGTTGACAATTGAATTGAAAAGTGTATGGGGCGCATAAGACGTTAATTTAAAAAGAAAAAGGTCAAGCAAACATTTTTGATCGGAATCGTAAAAAATAATTTTTTTGTAAAAAATGTGTTTTTTTAAAGTTAAATAAATCAGTAAATTTTCAACGGATTTTTAAACACAAACCCTCTTTTTATTTTTAATCAATTATATTTTTTAAATAAAGCCATAAATAGCACGGTTCCTATACAAAAATTTTGTGTAAAAACGTCCCGAAAATAGAAAAATGAGAAAAAAACCGTAAAAAAATAGATTTGGTGTAAAAATACATATAGGTATCTGAAATTTACTTAAAGAAAATATATACCATTCAAAAGGTCTAAGCTTCTCCTTTTTAGATCTGTCAAAAAATTTGAAATCGGTTGGTATTCAACTAAGTTACAGGATAATAAGTGCATACGGGCATGAAAACCCGGTTTTTTACCCGTAACTCAAGATTTTGGGGGTGTTTTGAAAATTCCAAAAACAGACTGTTGTTATACTCGACAATACCCACCAGAAAAATGATATAAGATCCCAGATATTTTCACTTAATTTTTTTTGTCTTACTGTGCAATAAATCAAAAACTCGATTTTAAATTTTTTGTTGGTAACACCTTTTTGCAATAAAGCAAACGATATAATATTTTATGACTTGGTTCGGTTCAGCTATGTATGTATATTCCACTGAAACATATGCAATCTGTATACGCTGTATTCGAGATTTCAAACCCGATTTCCGAAGTATTCGAAAAATCGATTTTTTTCTGTTTTTTATAAAGACCGGGTTTCAACTTTTTCTTATATTTAATTTTTTATTTATGTCGCATTCAATGACATTTTCTAGTAACCACTCTCGTCATTCACAAAAGTATTTTAATTGTTGTCACCACACATAACATATCAAGTATGTACCAAGCTATTGAACTTGCAGAAGAATTCTACAACACAGACTTTTTTATAATTGCCAGCAGTATGAGTAAAGCGACAACTCTATTGCGATGCGAAAGAAAATGGTAGCAAATCTAGCGATTGGTACTCTTAAATGCGTTTGCGCATTTGTCTTTCGCATCTATACATTTTTTTCTTTTCGCAAATCATCACTATTTATTTTATTTACATTTTCCAATTTCAAATATTTTTACATATTGTAGCATTTCATTACTGTCAATCTGCGCCATCTTTCATTTTTGTTGCCAGTATTGCTCCATTTTTAAACAAATTTTGCGAAAGTGATAGAGAGTACCAAGTTGGCATTTAGCTTTCGCATCGAAATTGTTTTCGCATCGCAATAGAGTAGCCCCCCTATTAACATCTTACTTACATTTTATGTGGTAATATACCCAACAAGTATTATACGTTTTTTTCTGAAGTAAAAAAGTATGTACGTACAAATTGCTTGTTCTGTTTTACTCTTTTATTAAATAAATAATTAAAGAAAAACCGAAAATCCGATTTTTTCAGAAGTCGGGTTTTCGAAGTATGTATTCGAAAACAGGTTGTTAAAAAATATACGAACATTTGACAAACTTATCCAAATGAAAAAGTAAAAAGTACCCAATATTGTAATCTGGCCCATAGGCTATCCCTATACCAAACTTTTTGCGCACAATGTATGTTAATGTAGGCTTTAATTTGTATGGTTATCAAATTTATCGAAAAGGGAAAAAGTACCAATTTTACCCCTTAAAAAGTAAAAATTTTTCCCCATAATAGGTCAAAATCCATTAAGTAGTTTTCGCGTGATTAAACCTCTCCTTTTCTCCTTTTTCTGCGTTTCGATTCAGATCGAAATATGTATTCTGCATTACGATCGTAGATACGTTTTTTTTATTCGATTTTTTATTTAATTCGTTAAAAAAAACTGTGCAATAAAAAAATTATGGAAAAAGAGAGAAACTATTTTTTTAATTATTGAATTTTTTTAAATTAGTTTTTTTTTTATTTAACTATTAAAAACGCCGTAAAATATAATATCGTTCTATGGTTTATTGGGTACATCTGAACAGTACAAAAAGCTGTCAAATTAATTTAACTAATGTTCGCCTAATGGTCAAAATTCGACCATAAATTTTGCAAATATGAAGAAAACATATTTCATCTACGTATATATGAATTTATCGGGCCTGTTCGGAAAATAACGTGATTTTATTGAGAAAGGGACATGTGATTTGAGCTAAAGTGATTTTCAGAACAGGCCTCGAGCATTTATTTTTTCCGTCTTTTGTATTTGTAGCAAATTTAAACGCTTATAACTCTGAAATTATTGAACAGATTTTAATAAAATATATATTCTGCACTTCTGTGAGTAAATACTTCTCAAATGATGTATATTTTGTTCAAATCGGTTGCCAAACAGAGGAGGAAAGTATTCTTAACTGTTTTGCCTTTGCCGATTTATATAATAATAATAATAATAATAATATGTAATAATAATAATTTATTTTTTCCGTATAAATATTTCATTTTTCAGCCTGAACGTTAGCGTTCGAAATCGACGACCAATGCTGTTTGTTTATTTAATTTATTTTTTACTGTTTTTTGCACTAAATTAAACTTTTTATTGAAACGTTTACGAAGCTGCATATTTTTGTGTTCCCTTTTTATGCATTTTCTTTCTTCTTTTTCTCTGGATTTAGTTTTTTGTTCGAATACCTTTTTCGATTGATTCGTAACTGAATGCGGAAACGTAGGCCCCTATTACGGTTCGCAACTCAACTCAGTTGAGTTGTAATTTCATAATTTTTGTATTATGGTTTACAACTTTGCTACTTTGCGCTGAATAAAAACATAACAAAAATTACAACTGATCACAACTGAACTAAGTTGGGTTGTAAACCGTAATAGGGGCCGGGCCGTAATCGAAATGCAGCATAAGGGTGAATATTAATTATAAAGATAGGTAAATAGCAAAGTATAACGTATATACAGGGGTGTTCTGGAAATCGAAAACGCAAGAATTTAGAAGTTGTTTTTAAAACACTTTTAATCAAATTTTTATTTATTTTATTTTTATTTTATTTATTAATATAAATACAAAGAAAGCCTCAAAGATAAATAACAACCCTGTTGGACAAACTGCACGACATGTCCTTTATTACTTAGGATTTCTGGAAGACAATTTTGTGAAAACCTGTCTTTCAAGTTGTCTTTTGTCAAAGCCAAGGCGAATTCAACTACAGGTGGTGTCGCAGCTACAACAATCCAAAAACAACAGAAACAAAATACGAGGTTTTGCATTGCATTGTTAGTATTTACGGCTCGAAATGTCAACCATTCTTAGCAAAACACTAACAAATCAAAACAAATAGGCTCGAACTGTCAAAATCAGAAGGCGTTTCGACACCACCTGTAGTTAATTCGCCTTGGTCAAAGCCTATCCACGACAACATGACAGACATTTTCTTGTAAGGTATCCTCTATCAACAACTATACACGACAGTTTGAGCGACAGTGTCTTGTAAGCTTTCCTGTAAAATAACGATAATAAAAAACAACCAAAGCAAAGTGAAGAGAATCGGTCAGTCAAGTCTGAGAACTCAAAGACTAAGGTATGATTTTAAAAATATGTATGTGCTATTGTATATTTTTATTTATTCGTTTAGGTTTATAGGCGACATCATCGTGTAAGATGTAACTCTTGTAACTTCATCACATTGTCTTATACGCAGTCGTTGAACGCCAATATCGTTCATTTGGTCATCAACGACTATATGGACGACAATGTCGTGAATGTGGTCATCAACAACAGGCTGAGCGACATTGTCTCTCTTTGTGTCGTGCACGATTTACGCGACACTGGTTTGAAAATGTCATCGACGATTTTCATTAGTTGTCCCTTAGCCAACTGGGAAAGTTCAAAAGTATACAACTTAGAACTAAAAACTTTAAAGAATATAGTAAGTTAGCTGTTATATATGTATAAGTGGCCCCCAGCAATATAAAATATTGGAATATTAAAATCCAATTAAAGAAAAAAAATAAAATTTAAAAAAAGTGGCAAGAGACAGCAGAAAAAAACGAAACAAACGGGATTTTTGTTATAAAATTCTGTTTAATAAAGAAATTTTTGTAGTCTTAAAATTCTTTTATTACAGAAATCTTATTGAAAAACGTCGTTTGAAATTCTTACGTCTTGCGTTTCCGATTTCCAGAACAACACTGCTACATAGTTAGAGAACAAAATGAAAATCATGTTTTTAAGTAACCTTAAGATTTATTGTAAAAACATATGAAACTTTGCACTTTCTTGTCAGCACATGATGAAAAAAAAATATTAATTTCTAAAACATAGATAAAGTGTTTTTTTTTTTAATAAAACTAACTGAAATGATGGAGTTATTTTTTGTTCTCAGCAACCATCAATCAAAATTCAAACATTATTTTACATAAAAGTAATTTTTGTACGAGCCATATTAACTTGCCACACATTAAGTTCCTCATAATCCTCAATGCATTTGTCAACTTGATCTGGTTTGAAACCTTTGGTCGTACAACGATCCATAACATCGGCAATTTTAACAGTATTACTATTGCCGGCCAATTCACGGACCACAGTAAAGATTTTATCCGAAGTGTTGGGAATACTGAAAAATAAAATTTATATCAATAATATTTTTAATTAATTATTAGCAGAAAAACTTACTGTCCCTTTTGATGTTCATGTATTTGATTGAGTGAATCTTTAGACATTTCCAAGAGACGCAACGCCTCAGCTACATCATCTTTTTCGACTTTATCCGATAGACGCAGGCGTGCTAAGGCAGTGGACAAACGTAAAATACCCAAAAGATTACGCGCCGAGGTAAAGGTCATATCTTTTTGATTACGGGCCTCACGTCTTAGTTCCACATAGGCACCTACAATATATTCTGTCAGCTCATCAGGTATTGCCGGATTTTTACGTTTGCAAAGATTTATGTAACGGCGCATTAGGTTCATATCAAGGGCTTTTACACGGGTAGGTGGTTGTTTGGAATGACTGTGCACATAGGTGATATGCTTAGCTAAACGCAAATCATTTTCACGATCGGGTTTATCTTGTATTAGCCACAACAGATCAAAACGTGACAATAAAGCGGCTGGTAGCTGAATATTTTGTTCCACAGTACGTCTAGGATTGTAACGACCAAAAGCGGGGTTAGCAGCAGCTAAAATTGAAACTCTAGCATTAAGAGTTGTCATTATGCCAGCTTTAGCTATAGAGATTGTTTGCTGTTCCATTACTTCGTGTATAGCGGTACGATCCACATCTGCCATTTTATCGAATTCATCAATACAGCAAACACCCTGATCCGCCAACACCAAAGCTCCTCCCTCCAAAGTCATTTCACCAGTTAAAGGATCTTTCATAACAGCTGCTGTTAAGCCCACACCCGAAGAACCTCTGCCAGTTGTGTACTGGGAACGCACAGCCAAACGACTAATATAGCCTAATAATTGCGATTTAGCCACACCAGGATCACCCATAAGACATATGTTTATATTGCCACGAATTTTCATGCCATCTGGGCGCTTATCAACGCCACCTACCAGGAGAAGAAGCAAAGCCTTCTTTACATCCAAATGACCGTAGATTTCGGGTGCCAGACTGGTAGCTAAACGTTCATAGAAATCGTCTTGAGCCAATTCTGTTAACTCTTCGGAAGTTAGATCTGCATCTTTGTCCGAAATTTCATCGTTTTTATTAATGCAAATAATGCGCTACAAAGAAAATTTTAATTATGCATATACATAGTAATAAATTGAATTAGACGAATTTCTTTAAAAATCGCCGGTAGAAATGCTACCTACAACCAGTTGCTGTAGCCTCGCATACATGTTTTTTTTCTTAAATATCAAAATTGTTGATACCTTTACTATACGGACAGCTTTATGCAAAACTTTTCCGAAAAGCAACAAAATTTTTTTAACCTCCATAATACTTACATAAGCTTGCAAGAAAGTATCCGACAAAAGGCCTTGAACCATCTGTTGAAAACCACCACGCATTAAAGGCAAATAAACGCCCGATATAAGAACATGATCACCTGGTTGAGCATGACGTGTCACTTCACCGCGACACATAATAGACATAGAACGTGGTATATGACCAACAGGAACCTGATCGCTGTGTTCTTGAATTTTAACTTCTTGAAATTTTACAAATTTTGAACCTCGCGTTTGTAAATACAAACGACCACCAGCCTTGTTCACACGGCAATCGTCAGATGGACAGTCTGAAACCGGCGTAAAAGATAAAGAACTGACGGGCTGATACGTTTCCGATCCACAACGATCACAAGTATATGTGGCTACCACCATCATGGGTTTGACTTCAGTGCATCGTGTTACAATACCACGAACAGTAACTAATTTACCAATATGTTCAGCTTTAATTTCACGTATAGAATTCGCTTTGACATGAGATTGAGGCTTAAAACCGACTTCACTGAAATTAAAAAATGTTATTTTCATTTGATAAATTATTTTCTTATTTAAACTAAAGTATCTTTTAAACATTTTTAGACGATACAAAATTTTTAGGAAGATGCAACAAGATATTTCGATAGTGTTTAGAATTATTTTTAAATACATACATGTACTATGTACAAATTCATATCGTACATACATATGTAGGTCATATAAGAACTTATTTATTATAAATATCAAACTCCATAAAAAACACTGACAGCCAGCAAAACTCTCTCTGATCCATGTGCCTAAAGCTGGAGGTCAAAGCCACGCATTCTATGCGTTTGATACTCGAGGCATGCAAAAGCGGAAAGAAGTCCTACTGAGTGCGTTCGATGTGTATATACATTCTACGCGTTTGCTGTGTAGCTTGCCATTACCAATGAAAAAAGATTAGTTTTAGAAGATATGTACATAAACGCATCAACGCTTTGAACGCGTAGTGTGGACCTACAGCTTAATAAAAGTGTTACAGATTGGCTTAAGCAAAAAGTGTATGAAATCATACGAATCGCACCGCACATGCTCTAACATTGAAACTCCAGATCTATTTTATAGTGTTACGTAACTCGCGCTGCTTGCGATCTGCCATAGTTTCTTAAAAATATTCCAGTTTCTTTGAGCATACTTTTGCAATTAAAAAACTAAATCGCAAATGTTAAGCGTTTTGCGATTGTTAGAAAATGTCCGAATTTTATAATTGCCTAGGTTTGTATGTTTAGATGTTTGTGCTCAATCATGCGAAAACCGCTCAATAAATTTCGATGAAATTTGGTAGACGAAATAGGTAAAAACAAAAAGTGCTCAACTGTCTCCAACTCCTCAGGGTCCTCACACACCCTGTACATATCCGACAAGTCAGATCCCATCCTCACCGCCATCCTGCCTATCATATAGTGGCCCGTGATCATTCCTATGATGGTCCTAACGCATACCCTACTCCTGCCCAGCAGCAACCCCGAATCGGACTTCCTAAGCACCGGCCACAGCGTCCGTGATACCCGGCAGTCCGTTCGGTTCCCCCAGACTCTGTCTCGCCAAATCATCAGCAACCTCATTGCCGCCTATGTCGCAGTGACCCGGCACCCAGCACAACCTCAGCAAATACTCCCCTAAGACTCCCTCCAGAGCCCTCCTAAAATCATCAACTAGCTCGGAGTTCACATAACAGCCCCTTGCGGCCATAGGAGCCGCCTGGCTGTCCACATATAGTGACCTCCGAGCCCCTATCAATGTTGTCTCTCATCAGTTCCACGGCCCTCATGACCCCAGTGAAGTTTAGTGAAGTTTTTTTTAGATATAATTCTTACTTTTAATTTCCAAAAATGCTCGCAGTTCACACTGAATTTTTATAAAAGTAATATTGGAAAATTTCCAATTCTTACTGTTTTTTTAAAAATTTTTAAATATTAAAATTTTAAAAGTCAATTCAAAAAATAGAAAATTGAGTTTGGATTGTATTATTATAAATGTTTTACAGCCAAAACAATTTCTTTCTATTAAATTTAAATAAAATTTGTGCGCTTAGTTTTGCGTATCTCTGTACTTTAAAGTTCTCTCGCAAAAGCACGACTACATATGCAAAACATTTTTGAGCACCCCTGATATAATGACATCCAGGATAGGCTGAGCAGTACTTCTCATGCCACCTGTCATGCCAATTGAAGCACACCTCTGAGCCTTATAAAGAAGGTTCCTACGACGTTATTTTTTTAGTATGTATAGGAATTACATTTCTTAATTTAAGCGGTTTATTTTTGTACGGATTTGAATTACACGGTTTTTTAATCGACTTTTTTATTTTTTTTTTTGAGTTTTCATAATTACTTTGTCATTTTAAACGTTGACATCACTACAACCAAGGCGAATTCATACAAGGTGGTCTTATTTTGAAAACGTACGTTGTGTCAAAAATAATACAACGCTGTAGTAAACAATTTAAACAAATATTTCATTTAAATTTTAAATTGTTTGTTTTGAAATTTAGTAATTAAAAAAAAATTTAATTTCATAATTTTAAGCGAAACTTATAAAACTTAGTAAATATTCCCCAGAAGCACATGAACGGTATATCATTTTGACACAAGGTTAGTTAACAGCTGTTGTTTACGTAGCAAGATAAGGTCACCTGGAGTAAATTCGCCTTGACTACAACATAGTAATCAAAATGTATTAACAAAGTGACCTCAGTACTACAACAATGCAACAATATAAAAAACAACAGGCATTTTGTTGCTAGAATTGAGACGGCAAATGTCAAAATGCCTTTATAAAAAATGTAAATAAACAAAAAAAATGACGACAAACGTCACACACGAAAAAAATCACTACAAACAGCTGCGCTTGAGAGGCCTCTTTATTTGTACATTCTGATAGTAATTTTACAAATTTGACAAGGTATATGCACTAGAGCAGCCTTTGCTTGCTGTCTCTTTTTTGTTTGTTGTTTTATATATCTTCTATATGACAAATTGACACTACGAAGTGAAACATATCTGTGACATTTTGACAAAACATCTTAAGTCGAGATAAGATAATCACCCTTATTCTAGTTGGTGTCGGCAATAACAACGGCAATTTTAAGGCAACAGCAATTATTATCAAAGACAACATCAATTCTATGTCAAATTGGTATTTTGTAAGAGTATTATGACGCCGTTGACTATTTATCGATAATGTTAAAAAAAATACAGCACACGTCTCTAATATAAGAATCAGCTAATTCATTTTGTTTACTGTTTTTTGATATGAAACAAAAATAATGTTTGAATAAAATTTTTTTTTATTTCTGATTCGTACTCGTCCAGTGACGAAGGAAATAAAAAAATGTTAATAGTGGAAAGAAGACTGCTTAGACAGATATCTTCCATTTCTAATTTGCCCAATGAAAAGTAAGTGGCATACATTTTAAATTTTCCGAAGTGCCTAATGAATTTTGTTTAACCTTTTTAAGATTTGAAAGTTATTTTCGGCTGAACAAACCTTCTTTAAAAAAGATAGAGCCTCATTTAAAAAAGGGAACGTTTGTTCCAAACACAATATAATTTCCAGCAACATTGCGTTTTTTGGCCCACGGATCGTACCAGCTTAGAGTTGGAAATTATTTCAACTTTGAACTGCCCCAGCCACTAGTTTCAAAAATGTTGTCCGAAACTCTGGAAGTCATGGAGAGAACTTTGTCCACAATGGATAAACTTTAACATGACGGACGCTGATAAGAATGAGACTAAGTTGAATTTCTTTAAAAATCAGCATTTCCAGGTGTAATTGGCTGTGTGGACGGAACCCACATCAAAATTTAAGCTCCAAAAAAAAAAAACAAAAACGACCAGCACCTCTTCTTTAATCGCAAGGATATTTAATTTTTAAGGAAAAGAGATCCTGCAAAATCCTCTGGCTAGTGGTGGATTTTTTACAAGCTCTTCTACTAGCTTCTCGAACTAGCAATTAATTGTTATTTTAAAATTTTCAATTAAATATTTAAAAAAAAAAATGTATCAAAACACAACACTGATGTAGAAAAATATCAAAACCGCCGTAGAAATCAAAATTGCAGTCAACCATAGTGTAAAGTTTTTAAAACAAAACACAAAGCAGCACAAGACAACACTAAAAACGCCGACGACAAAATCAAAGGCAACAGCAACGCCAATTTTTCTTAGAAAATACCAAACATATGTTAACAGTCATCGAAATTTGGCAATATTGCCAACGGGAATACGAAATTGAAACAAAACATAAAAAACGGCGTTGTTTACTGTTGACGACGCCAAATAGAATAAGGGCGAATAAAAAAGTTAAAAAAAACTAGGTGAAAAAATCATTCTTATCAAATAATAAAATAAACCAAAATAACAAAAAATTTCGTTTATAATACAAAATTTTAAAAACCTAAACAAAAACGATTTTTGAATAAAAATTCATATGATTAACAAAATTTTTCTAACCTTCTAAAATTTGTCTGAAGATGTTTTGTAAAACTGCCGCAGATTTATGTTTAAACATTTTTAAAATTGATTTTATGTGTTTTTTATATTAAATAAATGAATTGTTTTTGGTTATTTTTACAACAAGGTTTTTAAACTTTTCGGAACGAATTATACATTTTGTGTGAAAATTTAGTCTTTTTTATGCGGATTTCTTTGGAACGCATCTACCGAATAAAAACAGACTTAAGTGTATTACTACAAAGTACAAATAACCTTTGTATTACAATGCAAATTTAAATAAATTATTAATGGTTTTTCTTAAATAACAAAAGGCATTTTTAATTTGGTTATATTTTTTCACATTTGGTAACTTTTTTGGTTGTAAAAATGATATTTATAGATGTGCTAAAGGTAACACTTTTTAGATATCTTAATACCAATGCCCATTGAAAAGGTCTGCGCAAGAAGCCTGATGATCATTGTTTATGTTCTTTTTAGTTGTCAAAAGTTGCTTACATGTGCATGTATACGTTTGTTTTCGTTTATGGTATGCCACACATACACGTTTTTCCTTTTGCTTTGTATATGAGGTAGTAAATTTTTGACAACTAAAAAGAATCGTTTTTTGTTTTTGTATAAGTAAGCAGACCTGATAGATGGGCCTTGCTTAATACTAATCAAATTTTTTAATTTTTGTTAAGTAGGGAAATATTTGTGTGACATTTGTCATAAAATTCTTTTATTACAGAAATCTTATTAAAAACGAATTTTAAAATTCTTGGTTGTAGCAGCACTGGTAGATATACAGATTGCATTATGGTCCAGTTAAAATATAGAATATTTTTTATCAGAAATATTAGTCTTTTTTCTCTTTTTGATAAATTTTATATACAGATTACCAGGGAAACCAGAAATATTCTCTAAAAAAACACGTTTAATGCGCATTAAATATACAGTAAAAACTTGAAAATATATCCTGAAAATTGTTAAAAATATTCCCCAAAAAATTCAAAAACTGCTAATTTAAAAACAAAATATTCAACAATTTAATAAAAGTTCATTTCAATGAAAAACAATCTTTAAATTATAATCGGCAAAGCCCAAACACCATAGTATTAACAGTCAAATATTCGAGATTTTACCCTATTTGGAAACGATGGGCAATCATCGGCTCACAAAAAGAGAGTTATGTTAAGATGTTAAAATTCATTTACATAAGTGTCATTTGCGCCGAATATTATCTAGATATTAACATCCACATGATATTTTTTGTCTAAAAGGGATTTTAGGGACGGCCTAAATTGTTTATTAATGTTAACATTGAAAAGGAAGTTAAAGCTTTTTATCTCCTATCTATAAAAAGCTTTAAACTTCCTTTGGGCAAATGTAAATAGATTCTTAAAGAATTTAAATTGTTGTAAAATATTTTTGGGGCGAATTAAATCCACATATGTACCAACATAATTTGGAAAAAAGTTTTTATGGGGAATATGTGAAATTGTAGACAGATTCTCACCATTTACATAGACTTCGTCCTTAGTACAATTAAAAAATTTATTTACCGAATTGGATCAAATTATAATTACACTTATCGTCAAAAACGTACATAAATTGTTTTTTCCTTAACTCTTTCTTTTATATAAAACTAGCTGACCTGGTCCACGTTGCTGACCCTAAGCAAACAGTAGTGTTGTATTACCACACGATTTAAATTAAACATTTAACGAAATTTACGGCCTTTAAAATAAAAATCCATGGAATACCTATCATTAAGTTTTTTTTACAAAATAACTTACATATGGTGTAGATATGGGCTCAATCAAAAAAGAAACGCATGTATTTAAGGCAAATTGGAAATTATATTTATTTTTTACTTCATCTTAAGGCCAGCGCATAGACAATGTTATTTGTTTTTTTTTTATTTGGTGAAAGAGCCGTTTTCTGATTTTAGGTAAATCGGAAAAAGCGGGCGGGGCAAAATTTTCTTTCCGTAAAAACCTAAGTTAAACCATGGCGTTTTCTGATTTAAGGTAAATCGAAAAAAGTGGGCGTAAAAGTGGGCTGGGCAAAAGTATCCTATGTCCGTCTCCTGGCTCTAAGCTACCTCCCTACCAATTTTCAGCCAAATCTGTTCTGCCGTTCTTGAGTTATAAGTGGTGTAACTGCTGATTAAGGACCCAACGCCTTCAGCGAAACACAGCATAGGCTTATCGCGCTAATCTCTATGGGGCAAAACACAAAAGAATTAAATATTGCGCCATCTGCCGGACAAATTATTTTTTTCAGTAAAAGATGTTAGGTTTGAGTTGGTATCGGGCTAATTAACGCCACTACACGCCGATTAAGGACCCAACGCCTTCAGCGAAATACAGCATAGGCTTATCGCGCTAATCTCTATCGGGCAAAACACAAAAAAAACTAAATATTACGCCATCTGTTGGACGAATTCAAACTACACAGAAACACTCCTCACGCCCCATAGAGCATGTACATAAAGTTTGGTCAAAACTGGTGCAGTTATTCTTGAGTTACTGTGCAAAAACAAAAAGAAACTAAATATTGCGCCATCTGTCGGACGAACTTCAAACTACACAGAACACTCCTCACGCCCCATAGAGTCATTCAGTTTTGTGCTTTGTTGCGATACAGACGCGTATTCTTAACCCCGCCTAAAATTTTAATTATTAATAACATTTTAATATAACAATTAAGCGAATGGACGCATTTTTTTTTTAAAATAAATTTTTAAAATAAAAGTGAATAATTATCAAAAACGAAAAATTTAATAAAAAAAATAAATAAAATATATGTATGTATACATATTGTGGTTTTCGAGTTTGTGAATATGTAAATAAAAAACAACTTTTAAGAGCAACAAATATTAACAAATACTTTATTAAATTAAAGTTAATGTTTATATAAAAAATAAAGTTAAATTTTACGTTATGTTGTACGCTTTAAAACAATTTGTTTTCTCACTGTTCACAACTCTCAATAAACAAAACTTAAAATCTTCTTGCAATGACTTTTTAAGTAAAAGTCGATCACCATATAGAACCGTTATTAAGCAATTGAACAGTAAGAAGGAAAAAGAGCAAACATATGAATAAGTATGTAGTTTGTAAATATTAAATACATATGCATGTGTATGCTTATGTATTAAAGCAAAGAGCAACTTAAAAGAAAATGTTTAATCAAGGAAAAGATAAATAAATCAAAAGACATACTACAGTTGCGGCGGTAACATTCCCCCCCTTGTAAGCGAATTAGGGAACCATGAGCTTGCCATCCACAATAGTACCGACGTCAAGTACTGCAATCTTTGTCACAGGCCTCTCATATGTGCTGGTGCTAGTTTTGACTTTAACTCGCCGTACTTGTCCATCTTTGGCGGTTATTATATCGGTAATGGTGCCTTTGGGCCAACTATTTCGGGGAAGCGTTTCGTCAACTACTACAACTACGTCGCCAATAACTGGGGGCTTTGCTTTTTCGAACCACTTGCTTCGACGGACTAAAGTTGGACCATACTCACGAATCCACCTCTTCCAAAAATGGGTTGCGAATTTTTGGGTTTGATGCCATCGCTGTCGTAGATCATAATTTGTTTCACATAAAGGTTTATGCCCGTCAGCGGAGCCCAGTAGCAAATGATTTGGTGTGAGAGCGTCATCTTCAGCCGAGTCTAGAGCCACAAAGGTTAAAGGCCGGGAATTAATTATAAACTCGATTTCCCATAAAGCGCTTCTTAAAGACTCATCATTAAATTTGAAGGCTGGACACAATGCGTAAAGAACAGTTTTTACGGTGCGAACCAATCTTTCCCATGCTCCACCCATATGTGGTGCTGCAGGAGGATTAAATCTCCACTTTATTTCATCGTGTTTAGCAAAAACTACGTGCAGGTTCAGATTCTGCTTTTCTTCGCGCAGTATTCGTTCGACAGACTTAAAATTTGTTCCATTGTCGGTGTAAATCTCTTTCGGAGAGCCACGACGACTTATAAAATTTTGAATGCACATGATGCATGAACTTGTGTCAAGGCTATGGGCGACCTCAATATGAATTGCTCGAACTGTTAAGCAGGTAAACAGCACTCCCCATCTTTTTTCTCTGCGTCTGCCTACTGCCACGTATAAGGGGCCAAAAAAATCGATACCAACATAAGTGAAGGGTCGTTCAAAGCTAGCGAGTCTTGCAGCTGGGAGCGATGCCATTAACGGTGGCTGAGGTACTGCCATTTGGTTTTTACATCTTTGACATTTGTTTCGCACAGTCTTATAAATTGTTCTCAACTTAGCAATGTAAAATTTAGATTTGATTTTGCAAAGTGTGGCTTCGTGAAGACAATGATGAAAATTCTCATGATAATTTCGGACCAGCAAAAATGTGATATAGTGACTTTGAGGCATAACAATGGCGTCGTTGCAATTTAATGACTCGGCCCTTCCACAAGCGCGTATGATACCATTATCATCAAGAAAAACATTTAATTGTTTAAGTTTACTCCCTGGATGTATTTTCTTCTTGTTTTTCAGACACCAAATTTTTTCAGAATATTCACTAGATTGAGCATATTTGAACAAAATATTTTTTGCCTTTTGTGTGTATTCAAAACGCATACCCTGTGGTGCTTTATATCCATGTATAGTAGCTTTTAATTTTTCTATGTAAAATAGAAATTGGGAGAGAGCCATGTAAAGTCGCTTCCAACTTGAAAAATATTCGATGTTTATTTTTAATTTATTTAATTTATCAATAACCAATAAGTGATTTCGTGTTTCTTCATTACTTACGCCACCTAGGTCTATAGATTTTGGCCATAAATCTCTGTTGCTTTTGAGAAATTCAGGTCCATTGAGCCACATGTAGTCGCTGGGAGAAGATATTTTTGTCGCAAGATCAGCAGGATTTAATTTGGACGACACCCAATTCCATTGAGTAATATCAGTTGATTCTAATATTTCTCCAACTCTGTACATAACGAAAGCTTTAAAGCTTTTAGGATCCATTGAAAGCCAGTTTAAAACTGTTTTTGAGTCGGACCAAAATAAACTTTTTTCGCAATTAAGACGTGTAGCACTACGAATTTTTGCGGCTAGTCTCGTTCCAATTATAGCAGCTTGGAGCTCTAGTCGAGGTATGGAAATTGGCTTTAGAGGACTGACCTTTGATTTGGCTGCAACAATACGGACGTCAACGGCATCGTTATATTGAATTCTAAAGTAGCTTACTGCTGCATATGCATTTTCGCCTGCGTCTACAAATGTATGTAGCTGAACGCTTATCGTTTCTTTAAGCAACTTCGAGTAGCACCGTGGGACTATAAATAACGAAATTTTTTCCAAATTGTGCAGCCATGAGGACCACTTTGTAAAAAGAGTTTCATTTAATTCATCGTCCCATTTTATTCCTGACCGCCATATATCTTGAAGAAGCATTTTAAGTCCGATAGTGTAGTGTGAAACAAACCCAAGTGGGTCGAAAATCGACATTAGGACTTGAAGTACCTCCCTTTTAGTAGGAACCACATGTGATTGAAACACATTTCTTCTGAGCCTCGAAAAACTAGAATTATATCGAAAAACATCATTATTGGATTCCCAATACATACCAAGTATTTTTTCTAATGCTTTAAAGGAGGTCTGAGTGGACGTCTTGACCTCATATAAATGCTGCCGTACACGTTTCGAATTAGTTATCCAGTTTCTCATGTAAAACCCAGCAGCAGCATGAATCGTTCGCACTTGTATTGCAAGTTCCATAGCCTCTTCCTCAGTGTTCACACTATCAATTAAATCGTCCATGTAATGATAGCATTGTATTGCCTTAACTGCTCGGGGGTACAAATTACGAAATTCATTTGCATTTTTATTCCTCACATAATGAGCGATGCAGGGTGCGCAATTTATGCCAAAGGTTAAAGATTTCATTACATACTTACAGGGCCGAAGGCTACCATCGTTATTTTCGAACCACAAAAATCGTTGAGCATGCATATCATCATCTTTAACGTTAATACGATGAAACATTTCTGCTATATCGCCGCAAATTGCTATTTGACCTACACGAAACTCGACTAAAATGTTAAAAAGCGACGCAAGAAAATCTGGGCCACAAATTAAGAAGTCGTTTAGAGACTTATTATGTGACTTTGCAGCTGCGTCCCAAACAAGACGAATTTTGCCAGGTTTATTCGGATTTAGGGCAATAAATATTGGCAGGTACCATGTGCGACATTTATACGAAAATTCTTCTGTGTCCATCAACTTCCGAGCATAACCTTTTGAAATTAAGTTTTCTATTTCTACATGCATTGTCTCATATAATTGCGGATCTTTACTAAACCTTTTTTGAAGGCATTTAAGTCGATGTAATGCGGCCTCATAGCTCTCTGGCAGCTGGGTAGCATCATCCTTCCAAAGTAACCCAACTTCAAATTGTTGATTTTTCTTAATTGTGGTGTTTTCTAAAATTTTCATTGCCCTGTTATTTTCGTGCGACAAAATATTTTTTTCTCGAGGCATGTCTAGGCAAAAGTATTCTTTCACTTCATCGTGTAGCGTTTTATACCGACTTTCACACTCACAGGTATGTATATTAAGAGAGAATGACTTATTAAATTCTGAGCCAGTTCCTTGCAGTGTCCATCCCAAACGTGTTTTAGTTGCGATTGGTTGATTTCGTTGACCTTCCCTTATTTTTAATGGAACTGCCAATCTCCAATTATTAAGCCCAATTAAAACCAATGGCTTGGCGTTTATATAAGATTGTATTGGCAAACCCTTCAGGTATGGGTTGTCCTTGATGATGTCATCAAATTTAATAGACTGTATGGGCAAACCAAGATTACTCACTGTATGTACATCATAAAGGGTAAATCTGCTTTCACTTTTAGTGCTAGATACTTCTATATTAATTTTGACAGAATCGTTCTCACATCGTGTAGTATCGCCAGTCCATCGCAGCTCTAAAGGATCTCGTTTACCAGTAATTCCCAACTTTTCATACAGGCTTTGCTCCATTAGAGTCACAGATGAACCTTCATCTAAGAATGCGTACGTTTCTAAAGAGTCACCATTAAAATGTATTTTGATTGGAAGAATTCTGAAACACGGTTTGATTTGGTTATGATCGTTGTGTGTATTTACACTTCCACTGCGAGGATGAACTGCTACTTCAACCGTGTTTTGGTTAACTGACGTGGTGTATTTGTGCAACAATGGATGATGTTTTGCAGTACAGTTGTCTACATCACATACTTTTTTAGAGAAACATTTCCGTCGATGAGAATTCAAACACTAGCGAACCCAATTTGTTTTCTTTAACAACATTCCACTTCGCATCTAAATTTAAATTTTGGAACTCACCGCAGTTAAGAATTTTATGCCCCTCACTTTTGCAAAACATACAGTATAGTTGTATGCTATTACCTTGTTCTGAATGAGTATTCACTGACGCAGCTTTCTTGCTACTTATAGGGGACACGACTTGGCTTGCGGCAGCCGCTATGCTGTATATCCAATCACTAAATGATTTCACTACTGGAACCTTGTCATCCTTGCTATACATTGCCCAACTTAATTTGTGATTGTTAGGTAATTTATCGACTAACGTCTTTACTAGCAAGGGGTTATTTAAATGGGCCGTTAAATTACACGCCTCCATTGTTGAGCAAATATTTCGTATGGTAAGCGCATATTCGATAAAACTATCCAGCCTGTCTTTGAGAGGAGGAATTTTAGTAGCCTTTTCTATCATGCTGTCTAAGATATGTTCTGGACGGCCGAAACACATTTCAAGTGTTTGAATAATTTCGTTTACCATAGAAGGAATAAGCAATTTGCTTTTAACTAATTCTTTAGCACGGCCCCGTAGGCACGACTGTAAACGCATTAGATTTTCCCCATCAGTGAAGCCCGCAATCTCTGTACTATTTTTATAATTGCTTATAAAAAGGGGCCAGTCTTCAGGATTACCATCAAAGTTTGGCAATTCTTTCGGTATTACTTGTCTAGCTGCGATTTGCGATGCTGTTGGCTGGAAAGAAGATATGCTTAGAGAAGAATTTGAACTTTGGCTAACATCACCTTGAGAAAGGATACTATATTTTTTCTCCAAATATTTCCTTTGCAGCTCCTTTTCTTCTTCCAGCATCTGTAGTTGCAACTGCGTATGTGAGGGCAAGAAGCCGACTGATGTGCTTGGGCTAACGTGATAACCGATATTATGTTGCATATATTGATCACCTTGGTTTGTAGTTTGTAAAACCTTCGCTGAAGCCATTGTTTCTACATTCGAGTTGCCGTTTCCATGTTTATGCACTGGTTGCTGTTGTGCTTTTTTATATGCACCTTTTTCATGGACTACATTACTGTGAATAGGTGGCTGTACAACGTAACCTCTTAACGATGGACCGGTCACATCCGTTAAAGGTCTAGATATTTGGTCGGCAGGAGATGACGCTGCTTGCAACCCTGCACTAAAATCGACTGTAACATTATTGGGCGGTAATGTATGTGAAGTGACGATGGATGCGCTTTTTTGAATAGCGACTGGCTGGCCTTTTCCACAGGAACAATTCCAGCTGACATTGGCAACGTCACTATTTACTCCAACGCATTCAAAATGGAACCACTTGTCACAAGAATCACATTGCACCATACGTTCCGTGTCTTTAAGATCACATTTATTGCAGTTGAACTCGGTTTGCGGCATTTTATTTTGCCCAATAAAACTGCGATTTCTTATATTTATGTATATATTTATACCAAATTAAAATTGTTTTAAAGAACTGTGGTTTTCGAGTTTGTGAATATGTAAATAAAAAACAACTTTTAAGAGCAACAAATATTAACAAATACTTTATTAAATTAAAGTTAATGTTTATATAAAAAATAAAGTTAAATTTTACGTTATGTTGTACGCTTTAAAACAATTTGTTTTCTCACTGTTCACAACTCTCAATAAACAAAACTTAAAATCTTCTTGCAATGACTTTTTAAGTAAAAGTCGATCACCATATAGAACCGTTATTAAGCAATTGAACAGTAAGAAGGAAAAAGAGCAAACATATGAATAAGTATGTAGTTTGTAAATATTAAATACATATGCATGTGTATGCTTATGAATTAAAGCAAAGAGCAACTTAAAAGAAAATGTTTAATCAAGGAAAAGATAAATAAATCAAAAGACATACTACAGTTGCGGCGGTAACACATATACTGAACAAAAAAATTTAGTTTAAAATTCTTATTTTTAGTGTAATACAATAAATAATAAAAATAAAAAAGCACAGCAAAACGGTGAAAAAACAAAAACAACTTTTTGCATGAGTAGTCACAATGTAACAACAATAAAACTAGATGAAAGAAATGCATACGTAACAGTTAATGCTAAAGAATGCAATACTGAAATAAATAAAACAAAACAAAACAATATTAACTACCTAACGGCTAAACCAATTGTTCGTACACGTTCCCTTTCGCCCTCTGTTTTAACAAAGACGGTTGATGCTGAGACATTAAAAAGTTGCTTCGGCCTCAAAAGTACCATCTTTTGATAAGATAAATTCTCAAAACCGTTTTGCAATTCAGGAGGATGAATCCTCTGAAGCACCAAATGTCATAAGATCGTCAAAGCCTCCCCCGATATATCTTAGGGAGCAAAATTCAAATGAGCTCATTAAGAGTGTGATATCGGTGATAGGGGAAAATTCGTTCTACGTAGCGGCTATCAAGCGTGGAAGTATAAACGAGACAAAATTACAAGTCAATCATGAGAATGACTTCCGCAAAATAATAAACAACTTTGAAGCACTTAAAAAAAACTTTTATACATACCAACTGAAAAGCAGTTAAGGTCTTCAGGTAGTGATAAAAGGAATTGACTCATGTGTGGACCCTGAAGAGGTAAAAACATTCCTAGAAGAAAAAGGCTTCAAGGTAAAACATGTTGTAAATATTAAAAATAGAGAAAAAATTCCCCAACCACTTTTTCGAGTGGAGTTTGAACCCGGCGACGTAAAACTTAAAAAAAACGAAACGCATCCTATTTACAATTTAAAATATATTCTCTACAGAAGAATAACAATAGAAGAGCCGCACAAAAGAAATGGTCCCGTTCAATGTTTAAACTGTCAAGAGTATGGTCATACTAAGGCATACTGCTATTTACCCCCTGTTTGCGTAGTATGTGGTGAATTACATGGCACAGTTCTTTGCGATAAGTATAAAACTGACCCCAACGTAAAAAAATGTAGCAACTGTGGCGGTAATCACACTGCCAACTATAGAGGATGCCCTGTATATAATATCGTCAAGCAGTCGGTTGGACCGAAAACTAATCCTCCCCAAATGCAGGTAACAAATCAAGTAACCACAAATGGCATACAGGCTCCGCAGCCTGGTAATACCAGAACATCCTATGCTAACGTTCTCAAAGCAAACCATGTGCCTATGCAAGGTGCCTCGCCAAGTAATGATGAAACTCCGGTTTCTAATTTAAGTCGTCTAGAAAATACCATGGAAACATTAGTGCAAACAGTAAATAATTTTACAAATACAATGGGTAATATGATGCAAGAAATTCTTAGAATGCAATCGATGTTATTGCAAGCTGTACTTAACAAGCCATGAACTGTTTAAAAATTTGTTTTTGGAACGCAAACGGCATCCGCCAACATAAAAATGAATTAGAATATTTTCTTAAAAGTAAACAAATTGATGTCATGATGGTTTCTGAAACTCATTTGACCTCAAGAAATAGTTTTAAAATTAATGGTTATATACTGTATGATACCATATATATATATATACTGTATGATACGTTGTGTCAAAAATAATACAACGCTGTAGTAAACAATTTAAACAAATATTTCATTTAAATTTTAAATTGTTTGTTTTGAAATTTAGTAATTAAAAAAAAATTTAATTTCATAATTTTAAGCGAAACTTATAAAACTTAGTAAATATTCCCCAGAAGCACATGAACGGTATATCATTTTGACACAAGGTTAGTTAACAGCTGTTGTTTACGTAGCAAGATAAGGTCACCTGGAGTAAATTCGCCTTGACTACAACATAGTAATCAAAATGTATTAACAAAGTGACCTCAGTACTACAACAATGCAACAATATAAAAAACAACAGGCATTTTGTTGCTAGAATTGAGACGGCAAATGTCAAAATGCCTTTATAAAAAATGTAAATAAACATAAAAAATGACGACAAACGTCACACACGAAAAAAATCACTACAAACAGCTGCGCTTGAGAGGCCTCTTTATTTGTACATTCTGATAGTAATTTTACAAATTTGACAAGGTATATGCACTAGAGCAGCCTTTGCTTGCTGTCTCTTTTTTGTTTGTTGTTTTATATATCTTCTATATGACAAATTGACACTACGAAGTGAAACATATCTGTGACATTTTGACAAAACATCTTAAGTCGAGATAAGATAATAAAAAAGTTAAAAAAAACTAGGTGAAAAAATCATTCTTATCAAATAATAAAATAAACCAAAATAACGAAAAATTTCGTTTATAATACAAAATTTTAAAAACCTAAACAAAAACGATTTTTGAATAAAAATTCATATGATTAACAAAATTTTTCTAACCTTCTAAAATTTGTCTGAAGATGTTTTGTCAAACTGCCGCAGATTTATGTTTAAACATTTTTAAAATTGATTTTATGTGTTTTTTATATTAAATAAATGAATTGTTTTTGGTTATTTTTACAACAAGGTTTTTAAACTTTTCGGAACGAATTATACATTTTGTGTGAAAATTTAGTCTTTTTTATGCGGATTTCTTTGGAACGCATCTACCGAATAAAAACAGACTTAAGTGTATTACTACAAAGTACAAATAACCTTTGTATTACAATGCAAATTTAAATAAATTATTAATGGTTTTTCTTAAATAACAAAAGGCATTTTTAATTTGGTTATATTTTTTCACATTTGGTAACTTTTTTGGTTGTAAAAATGATATTTATAGATGTGCTAAAGGTAACACTTTTTAGATATCTTAATACCAATGCCCATTGAAAAGGTCTGCGCAAGAAGCCTGATGATCATTGTTTATGTTCTTTTTAGTTGTCAAAAGTTGCTTACATGTGCATGTATACGTTTGTTTTCGTTTATGGTATGCCACACATACACGTTTTTTCCTTTTGCTTTGTATATGTGGTAGTAAATTTTTGACAACTAAAAAGAATCGTTTTTTGTTTTTGTATAAGTAAGCAGACCTGATAGATGGGCCTTGCTTAATACTAATCAAATTTTTTAATTTTTGTTAAGTAGGGAAATATTTGTGTGACATTTGTCATAAAATTCTTTTATTACAGAAATCTTATTAAAAACGAATTTTAAAATTCTTGGTTGTAGCAGCACTGGTAGATATACAGATTGCATTATGGTCCAGTTAAAATATAGAATATTTTTTATCAGAAATATTAGTCTTTTTTCTCTTTTTGATAAATTTTATATACAGATTACCAGGGAAACCAGAAATATTCTCTAAAAAAACACGTTTAATGCGCATTAAATATACAGTAAAAACTTGAAAATATATCCTGAAAATTGTTAAAAATATTCCCCAAAAAATTCAAAAACTGCTAATTTAAAAACAAAATATTCAACAATTTAATAAAAGTTCATTTCAATGAAAAACAATCTTTAAATTATAATCGGCAAAGCCCAAACACCATAGTATTAACAGTCAAATATTCGAGATTTTACCCTATTTGGAAACGATGGGCAATCATCGGCTCACAAAAAGAGAGTTATGTTAAGATGTTAAAATTCATTTACATAAGTGTCATTTGCGCCGAATATTATCTAGATATTAACATCCACATGATATTTTTTGTCTAAAAGGGATTTTAGGGACGGTCTAAATTGTTTATTAATGTTAACATTGAAAAGGAAGTTAAAGCTTTTTATCTCCTATCTATAAAAAGCTTTAAACTTCCTTTGGGCAAATGTAAATAGATTCTTAAAGAATTTAAATTGTTGTAAAATATTTTTGGGGCGAATTAAATCCACATATGTACCAACATAATTTGGAAAAAAGTTTTTATGGGGAATATGTGAAATTGTAGACAGATTCTCACCATTTACATAGACTTCGTCCTTAGTACAATTAAAAAATTTATTTACCGAATTGGATCAAATTATAATTACACTTATCGTCAAAAACGTACATAAATTGTTTTTTCCTTAACTCTTTCTTTTATATAAAACTAGCTGACCTGGTCCACGTTGCTGACCCTAAGCAAACAGTAGTGTTGTATTACCACACGATTTAAATTAAACATTTAACGAAATTTACGGCCTTTAAAATAAAAATCCATGGAATACCTATCATTAAGTTTTTTTTACAAAATAACTTACATATGGTGTAGATATGGGCTCAATCAAAAAAGAAACGCATGTATTTAAGGCAAATTGGAAATTATATTTATTTTTTACTTCATCTTAAGGCCAGCGCATAGACAATGTTATTTGTTTTTTTTTTATTTGGTGAAAGAGCCGTTTTCTGATTTTAGGTAAATCGGAAAAAGCGGGCGGGGCAAAATTTTCTTTCCGTAAAAACCTAAGTTAAACCATGGCGTTTTCTGATTTAAGGTAAATCGAAAAAAGTGGGCGTAAAAGTGGGCTGGGCAAAAGTATCCTATGTCCGTCTCCTGGCTCTAAGCTACCTCCCTACCAATTTTCAGCCAAATCTGTTCTGCCGTTCTTGAGTTATAAGTGGTGTAACTGCTGATTAAGGACCCAACGCCTTCAGCGAAACACAGCATAGGCTTATCGCGCTAATCTCTATGGGGCAAAACACAAAAGAATTAAATATTGCGCCATCTGCCGGACAAATTATTTTTTTCAGTAAAAGATGTTAGGTTTGAGTTGGTATCGGGCTAATTAACGCCACTACACGCCGATTAAGGACCCAACGCCTTCAGCGAAATACAGCATAGGCTTATCGCGCTAATCTCTATCGGGCAAAACACAAAAAAACTAAATATTACGCCATCTGTTGGACGAATTCAAACTACACAGAAACACTCCTCACACCCCATAGAGCATGTACATAAAGTTTGGTCAAAACTGGTGCAGTTATTCTTGAGTTACTGTGCAAAAACAAAAAGAAACTAAATATTGCGCCATCTGTCGGACGAACTTCAAACTACACAGAACACTCCTCACGCCCCATAGAGTCATTCAGTTTTGTGCTTTGTTGCGATACAGACGCGTATTCTTAACCCCGCCTAAAATTTTAATTATTAATAACATTTTAATATAACAATTAAGCGAATGGACGCATTTTTTTTTTAAAATAAATTTTTAAAATAAAAGTGAATAATTATCAAAAACGAAAAATTTAATAAAAAAAATAAATAAAATATATGTATGTATGTATACATATACTGAACAAAAAAATTTAGTTTAAAATTCTTATTTTTAGTGTAATACAATAAATAATAAAAATAAAAAAGCACAGCAAAACGGTGAAAAAACAAAAACAACTTTTTGCATGAGTAGTCACAATGTAACAACAATAAAACTAGATGAAAGAAATGCATACGTAACAGTTAATGCTAAAGAATGCAATACTGAAATAAATAAAACAAAACAAAACAATATTAACTACCTAACGGCTAAACCAATTGTTCGTACACGTTCCCTTTCGCCCTCTGTTTTAACAAAGACGGTTGATGCTGAGACATTAAAAAATATTAATCTCTCGCTAGTGCCTGCAAGTGTTGCCGCTTCGGCAAAAACAATTTTAGTAACAAATGTTACCATGAATTCAAACACAGACGCAATGGAAAAATCACAAGTAAAAAGTTGTCAAAAGCCTCAAGTACAAGTTGGTATGGACATGTACATAACAGTGCTTAAACGGGGTCGCAGCCCTACCTCTGCAGCAGTTGCTTCGGCCTCAAAAGTACCATCTTTTGATAAGATAAATTCTCAAAACCGTTTTGCAATTCAGGAGGATGAATCCTCTGAAGCACCAAATGTCATAAGATCGTCAAAGCCTCCCCCGATATATCTTAGGGAGCAAAATTCAAATGAGCTCATTAAGAGTGTGATATCGGTGATAGGGGAAAATTCGTTCTACGTAGCGGCTATCAAGCGTGGAAGTATAAACGAGACAAAATTACAAGTCAATCATGAGAATGACTTCCGCAAAATAATAAACAACTTTGAAGCACTTAAAAAAAACTTTTATACATACCAACTGAAAAGCAGTTAAGGTCTTCAGGTAGTGATTAAAGGAATTGACTCATGTGTGGACCCTGAAGAGGTAAAAACATTCCTAGAAGAAAAAGGCTTCAAGGTAAAACATGTTGTAAATATTAAAAATAGAGAAAAAATTCCCCAACCACTTTTTCGAGTGGAGTTTGAACCCGGCGACGTAAAACTTAAAAAAAACGAAACGCATCCTATTTACAATTTAAAATATATTCTCTACAGAAGAATAACAATAGAAGAGCCGCACAAAAGAAATGGTCCCGTTCAATGTTTAAACTGTCAAGAGTATGGTCATACTAAGGCATACTGCTATTTACCCCCTGTTTGCGTAGTATGTGGTGAATTACATGGCACAGTTCTTTGCGATAAGTCTAAAACTGACCCCAACGTAAAAAATGTAGCAACTGTGGCGGTAATCACACTGCCAACTATAGAGGATGCCCTGTATATAATATCGTCAAGCAGTCGGTTGGACCGAAAACTAATCCTCCCCAAATGCAGGTAACAAATCAAGTAACCACAAATGGCATACAGGCTCCGCAGCCTGGTAATACCAGAACATCCTATGCTAACGTTCTCAAAGCAAACCATGTGCCTATGCAAGGTGCCTCGCCAAGTAATGATGAAACTCCGGTTTCTAATTTAAGTCGTCTAGAAAATACCATGGAAACATTAGTGCAAACAGTAAATAATTTTACAAATACAATGGGTAATATGATGCAAGAAATTCTTAGAATGCAATCGATGTTATTGCAAGCTGTACTTAACAAGCCATGAACTGTTTAAAAATTTGTTTTTGGAACGCAAACGGCATCCGCCAACATAAAAATGAATTAGAATATTTTCTTAAAAGTAAACAAATTGATGTCATGATGGTTTCTGAAACTCATTTGACCTCAAGAAATAGTTTTAAAATTAATGGTTATATACTGTATGATACCAAGGACCCTCGAGATAGAGCTTGTGGAGGTTCTGCCATTTTGATAAAAACTCGAGTCAAACACTACTTAATGTGTGATCATCGTGAGGATTATCTGCAAGCAACAAACGTTTCTGTTGAAGAGCTAAATCGAAACATAGTAATTTCATCTTTATACTCTCCACCTAGATTTTCAATATCAGAAAGCCAATATTGTGAATATTATAAATCACTAGGACCCTGTTTTCTGGCCGTTGGTGATTATAATGCTAAACATACCTTCTGGGGGTCACGACTTATAACACCAAAGGGTCGTGTTTTGTTTAATGCAATCTCTAAAATGGATTTAAATGTGGTCGCGAGCGGACAGCCAACATATTGGCCTACTGATCAGCAAAAAATTCCAGATGTTATAGATTTTGGCGTGGTTAAAAACATCCCCGCAGAAACTATTCATGTTGAAGCTTCCTTAGAATTATCCTCCGACCACACACCTACAGTTGTTACTATAATGAACCCCAATAGAATTGTATCTCCGACTGGTTATTTTGCGCCGTCAGCCACACAAATTAATTGGTTAAAATTTAAAAAATATCTCAGTACCCATTGTACAGAAAATATTCCGCTTAGAACACCGGAAAATGTAGATCGCTCTATTGTTAAT
The DNA here is from genome assembly GCA_949318255.1 of Pollenia labialis. NCBI lineage: Eukaryota > Metazoa > Arthropoda > Insecta > Diptera > Polleniidae > Pollenia > Pollenia labialis. Next base: position 71,952,320 of record OX439140.1, read on the forward strand.
TTTGACAGTTATCTGAAACTAGCTGTTCAACATTCTAGTACTGCCCCCAAAAAAACAAAAAATATTAAAATATATTCCACAGATGTCGAGCGGCTCTTGACTGAAAAAAGGAGAGTTCGAAGAGATTGGCAACTTTACAGATCCCCGCAACTTAAGAATTTATTAAAAGAGTGCACAAAAAGGCTTAGAAAGTTACTGCAGACTCAGAAAACGGCTTCAGTAGAAAAATATCTTAAGGAACTTGATGCAACTCAACAATCTGACTACTCATTATGGCGTGCAGCTAAAAATCTAAAAAGGCCAGTTATATCAAAGCCACCATTAAGAAACTTGAATGGTAGTTGGGCAAGAAACGATATTGAAAAAGGAAATATGTTTGTGAGTCACTTGAAAAACGTATTTACACCAAATTTATCCAACGATATTGCGGTCGAGTTACCACCTGTTGCTGCTAGAGTTGCTATTCCCATAAGATTTGAAATAAGAGATATCGAAAAGGCTATTTGTGACTTAAACACTAAGAAGGCACCTGGTATTGATAAGATCAGTAATAAAATGCTTTTAGAGCTACCTCGCATAGCAAAGAAAATTATTGTTTTTATTTTTAATGCTATTTTACGGCTTGAATACTACCCGCAAGAATGGAAGGTTTCCTTAGTTACCATGATACCAAAGCCAGGGAAAGATCATACAAAAGTTGAGTCATATAGGCCTATTAGTTTATTATCAAATATGTCAAAGCTGTTTGAGAAATTATTAGTTTCAAAATTAACACCAATTTTAAATGACAATAGATGTATTCCAAACCATCAGTTTGGATTTAGAAAAAAACACAGCACAATTGAACAAACTCATCGAATAGTAAATGTCATAAGAAAAGCATTTGAAGAAAAAAAATATTGCTCAGCACTCTTCATCGATGTTTCGCAAGCTTTTGATAAAGTCTGGCATGAAGGCTTATTACATAAATTGAAGCAAAATTTTCCAGCAAACACACACAAGCTGCTAGAAAGCTACTTAGACGGTCGTCAATTTATTATTAAAGAAGCAGATTTCTTAAGTTCACCTCAGCCAATTGGCGCTGGAGTTCCACAAGGCAGCATCCTCGGCCCTCTTTTATACTTAATTTATACTTCGGACATGCCAACAAACAACTACACCCAAACTTCAACATTTGCAGACGATACAGCTTTTCTAAGCGTACACAACAGTTATGAAGCATCTCGTTATTTACAGGATCATATATTTCAACTAGAAATATGGCTAAGACAATGGAGGATAATGGTAAATGAGCAAAAATGCGTACATATAACATTCACCTTGCGCCGGGAATCTTGCCCCTCTATTACAATCAATAATCAAATAATTCCTCAACATTCGCATGTAAAATATCTCGGTTTACATCTGGATCGGCGATTAACGTGGAAATGCCATATAGAGGCAAAATTAACTCAAATGAAACTTAAAGCCATTCAAATTCATTGGCTTATTGGAAGAAACTCTGTCCTTAGTCTCGATTGCAAGCTTCTACTTTACAACTCTATCTTAAAGCCTATCTGGTGCTACGGTATTCAACTATGGGGCACTGCCTCGGCCTCTAATATCGAAAAAATTCAAAGGCGTCAAAATAAACTTCTTCGAATAATCACAGCCGCTCCCTGGTACGTTAAAAATTCAAACATTCATAAGGATCTCAATGTGCCATTAGTAAAAACTATGATTACAAAATATGCAGTAAAATATTTAAAAAGGCTTGAACAACACCCAAATCCACTAGCTCGAAATATTCTAAATCATGGCGGCCACACTCGCTTAAGAAGAAGAGACACTGCAGCACTTACCCAACTAGGAGAACGATAAGCACCTATATATGTGAACAGAACCCGTGAAGAAAAAGCATTTTTGTCTGGCACTGGCAGGACATAAATAAAGAATTAGAATAAGATTTGATTAATTATTGTTAGTTCATATTTAATATATGAAGATTCAATAAATAAACAATGAAAAAAAAAAAAAAAAAAATGCCCCATAGAGCATGTACATAAAGTTTCGTCAAAATCAGTACAGTAGTTTTTGAGTTTAGCGATCACGAACATACACGTAATTTTTATATATATAGAGATTGTAAAGCTTAAAATAACATTAATTTTTAACGACAACCTGCTTTGCCTTACAATTTTGGAGTAAAAATGAAATTTTTATGGTAAAATTGAAGCAACTCATTGAGAATACAGATCGATTTTTAAAACAGAAGAGCCAAAATATTGCAAAAAAAAAAATTTATGTTGCGAAAGCTCTTGTGGGCATCTAAAAAATTCAATATGTATCAAAATTTTCCTCAAAAAGGCAAAACATGTACATACTAACAACTTAAAAAATGCTGCAATAAGGCTTTTTTAACCAAATTATGCAAAAAAAAATGCTCCAATCGGTAAAATATGAAAAAAATATGCACTAACAAATCGATGCCAAAATTCATAAAAAGCTGTAAAACGGATAAATATGTTGTTTCTGTGTTCATTGGTCGCACAAGGAAAAGCATGCAATTGCATGTTTCCCTACAGATTACTTATAGTCCAGTTGCCGGAATATGCACATTTAGACACCTCTTGCTTTTCATATGGACAGTTGAATATTGGTTCAACAAGAGTATCGAGTGCTCAAAACTATTTAACCCAATTATGAATAAAAATTCCCCAGGAATTTTTCCCTTTTCCCATTTTTACAATTGAATTAACATAAGAAAAATGGGAGAAGGGAGAAAACTCCCGGGGAGTTTTGTTTATGTATTTACACATAAATAATGTATGTACTTACATAAATAATGTATGTATGTACTTACATAATCAGCCCAATTGTGAATAAAAATTCAAAAAAAAAACATAAATAATGTATGTATGTACTTACATAAATAATGTATGTACTTACATAAATAATGTATGTACTTACATAATCAGCCCAATTGTAAATAAAAATTCTCCGGGACTTTTCTCCCTTCTCCCATTTTTCCTATGTTAATTCAATTGTAAAAATGGGAAACGGGAAAAAATTCCTTGGGAATTTTTATTCATAATTGGGCTGAATAGATTTGAGCACTCCATACTCTTGTTGAACCAATATTCAACTGTCCAACTGTGTTAGCGAAAAATAATAATCCCTAGTTTTGTTTAGTGTGTACGTTTTCTTAGTGTTTTCCATATTAATTTTTCTACCACTTGTGTTGTGAAAATAGCACATATGTAAATATAAAATTTCTGAAATTTTTTTTTGTATCTTGCTCTAAGTTTAAGGTAATAGATCACGGGTAAAAGCTAGTATTATATAAATATGAATTAGACTACATATTTCTATATATCTATCTATCATTGGATTATTAGCACATTCAAAAAATGTTTAAAAAATAAAATACAAACTATTTTACCATGGTTTTAGTATAAAAAACTTACAATCTTTTCATTAATTCAGCAGGGAAATGATTTCTTTGATCATGCTGTTCCATAGGATTCCTAGTGCGTGTTTCCATTAGTAAACGATGTTCTATATAAACATCCAAAGCGTCTTTGGCATGTACCTCATGTTCCTTATAACTTGGAAGCATTTCGGCAATAATATCACTAAACATAGTGGCATAACGCCGACAGTTAGTCACAACAGCTTCGGCTAAACTTTCATTAAATTCCGCTAAATGATCCAAGTCCACAGTCAACAAGACTTGTTCTCGATGTGCAACTTTTACCAATTGTTGGCCATAAACAAAATGTTTTTTGCCATCATCATCCTGTTTGCAAAATTCACTTAAAAAACTTTTGATGGCCTCTAAATAAATAAAACAATATTCAATTTCATATAAACTGCTTTTTAATAACTTTGTGTACCTTTATCTTGAGCGTAGTCACGTCTTGCCATTTTTTTATTAAATTCACTTTGTTTTTAAAGTCTACTTGCTTTGTTGTTTAATGTTCGACTTAAATTTTAGTAATGCTTTTAAAATTTTATTTAGAAAATTTGCATCTGCATTCCACCACCAAACACAAACGCACGTACCACACGCTGCTATTTTGTTGTATTAACGCGCCAAAAATCAAAACAAATGTTTGTCTGCAACCAGTGTTGTATTTAAATGCTACGAAATCTACTGCAATATAAGCAACACTGTAAAAAGGGTTGCCCGATTACGCGATTTTATAAAAGTTTCAATTTTCACTGTGGACCTTAAATAAAGGTCTTAATAAAGTGACCTCAGTACTACAACAATGCAACAATATAAAAAACAACAGGCAGAATTGAGACGGCAAATGTCAAAATGCCTTATTAAAAAAATTTAATAAAAAAAAAGCAACCAAACGTCACATCACAAAGAATATCAAATGAACATTTTGTAATACCCTTTGTACACTTGCAAACATTTCGAAGGAACGAATGGAAGATGTTGAAAATGTGAAATACGCGTTCACACTTGAAACATCTGAGATCTAGTATCAATAAAAAATGTAACCATTTCTGAAAAAAACTTTAATATTTTTTTAAATACTTTTTTCTACAAAAGAGCCAAAATTTATAAAGATAACAACAAAATGTATTTAGAACTCATTTTGTTTAATAATATAAAAAAAATCAAGTACCATAAGGCCTGCAAAAAAGAAAAAACTTAGTAAATGGTAACGCTGCTTTCAAACCAAATGCCATTTTGTCAGTGATGCCATAATAATTAATAGATTATATGCCAATCTTGTAGTGATTACACTAAAATAATCGGAAGATGTAGTATGGAATACAATGAGACCGGAACATTTTGAAAAGATGTTGAAAAATTTTAATTTTTAGCCCTTGTATTTCATATGGGAAAATTCCATTATCTTCGCAAATTGATGTTAAATGTTGACAAGTGTGAAAAGGCTATAAAGATGTTTCAACATCTTCGAAAATAAATGTTAGATGTTAAATGTTGGCAAGTGTGAAAAGGCTATAACATCTACTATCAATAAAAAATGTCACTATTTCTGAAAAAAACTTTTATTTTTTTTTAAATACTTTTTTCTACAAAAGAGCCAACATTTTAAAAGATAACACCAAAATGTATTTAGAACTCATTTTGTTTAAAAATATAAAAAAAATCAACTAACATAATGCCATGTTTCCACGGTACGTGCTTCGCTCTCTATTCATGCTTCACATTCCAATCATGGACAAAGCAACAGCTTCGCCATACAAAATTTTGAGATCGAAGCAAGTAGATTCAATATGAATCAACTTGCGAAGCACAAAAAGTTTCTCTCTTCTCCAATTTTTATCGCAAGTTTATCTGATCTAGCTGTAAAAATCGATTGTTTCAGAGTTGTCAACTCAGTTCGTTTCGCACCAGTTTTGGTGCTTTTTTAAATTTGTTCTGCGATAACAATAATGATGAAAATATTAACTTTATTAATTTGGAATAATTATTATCAATTTTTGATCTCTTTTTAAACAAGATTTATTAAATTAATTTTCGAAAATGTATCATCTTGTACAAATGAATGCAAACATATATATTATGAATACAAATTTTTTTATTTTCTATAAAGTTTTGGGTTTTTCTTGTTTAACTATGTAAATGTAAAAGGCTGTTTAATTGTTATAATTTTAAATATGAAAATACTAAAATTTTGAAAAAAATAAATTTTTTTTACATTTTTTTTAATAAAACGATAAATACTGAACTATTGTTAATTTTGAATCCCTACTAGATATTTACAGTTGATCGCTTTAAAAAAAAATTGGTATATATTTTATGTAATTAAAAAAAAATATCTAGTACATATGAATACCGAGTCGAATTCAACAAGGTTAACTCGTCGCTTCAACAATTACAACTCTAACAAAAATAACAGGAATTTTTTTAGTTTAACAAATCCAATTTGTCAAAATAGTTGTTTACAAAAAGTGTGATGAAAACGTTAATAATAAATGAAATAAATTTTATTGATTGTTTTAATATTTTAATTTGTGTTTCTCAAGATTTTAAAGATGTTGGAACAATTTAAACGGAATAACTAATATATAAGCTATTGAAAAACAAGTAAGTATACATACTTTGTAATCAATTTTAATAAAAGTTTCACAACAAATAAGTTTTTTCTCAAAAAATTTTAACTTCGACAATTTAATGTATGTAATTAAAACAAAACAATTAAAAAAGGAAAATTTTTGAAAAATGGGATGTAACAGCTGACGAGCAGTTGTTTTAAAGAGTTTACCTTGTTGAATTCGCCTTGCATGAAAACAAGCTAATTTGTGTAGTTTTTTTTTATGTTTGTTAAGTTTTATTTATTCTTTCTTAAAACTCTGAACTTTAAAGACTCTTTTATTGTTATACAATAGAATCGCGAAAAAAATAGACAAAAATATTCCAAGAGTTGTTAACTTTTTCGAACTATTAAATTTTCTAAGGGGTATTAAATTGTAAAAAATGCAAAAATAAGCAAAGATTTTTCCAAAATAATAAGTGTGTTATTTAAATTTATTTAAATTACTTATTTTTAATAAATTAACTTAGATTTAATTTGCACCGGCTGGTTAAAAGTGCACAACTCCTCTTGAACTACAATTTGCGATTCTACTGTATTATTCATATAAAAATATAATGCAAAATTAATTCAATAAATATTTTAAATAAAAAAAGTCTAAAATTGCTGCGTTTTTTCACCATTTTGGTGCGTTTTGAAAATGCAAAGTTGACAACGCTGATTTGTTTATTAAAGACAACTGTCAAAACGAAGCAAGTAGATAAGTCACAAGGTATATTTATAGCAGGTAGTCTCGGAAAGCCAGCTGCTTATTTTTTATTTGCTTGTTTTGTGATACAAATTGTCAAATGTTGTATAGTAAACAAGTTTTTTGTCTTTATCTTTTGTCGTTTTAGTCTCTTATCAACCCATTTGCTTTTTGACAGTTCGTATCACATAACAACAATAAAAAGCCCTGTTGTTTGTTTTATTGTACAATTGTTGTAATCTCGCGGCTACCTGTTATAAATATACCTTGATAAGTCGTATAAACACCGTGATTCATTAACATGATTCAGAGAGCGAAGCAGGTGATTCAAATCGTCGTGGAAACATAGCATAAGGCTTGCAAAAAATAAAAAAAACTTGAGAAATGGTTACACTGCTTTCATACCAAATGCCATTTTGTCAGTGATGCGATAATAATATTAGAATTATAGCCTTTTCACACTTGTCAACATTTAACATCTAACATTAATTTGCTAAGATGTTGAAATTTTCCCATAAGAAATACATAGGGCTAAAAATCAAAATTTTCCAACATCTTTACAGAATGTTACTATCTCATTTTGTTCCCTTTTACATTTTTCGATTTTTTTAGTGTCATCACTAGAAAAATGGCAATAAATTCTGTTATTATTGTGGCATCACTGACAAAATGGAAGTTGCTTTGAAAGCAGCGTTACCATTTCTCAAGTTTTTTCCATTTTTGCAAGCCTTATTTTGCTTAGTTTTGCTAAAATTATTAAACAAAATGGATTAGAAATACATTTTATTGTTATCTTTTAAAATGTTGGCACTTTTGTAGAAAAAAAGTATTAAAAAAAAAATTAAAAGTTTTTTTTCAGAAATGGTGACATTTTTTATTGATAGTAGATGTTAGATGTTTCAAGTGTGAACGCGTATTTCACATTTTCAACATATTCCATGCATTCCTCCGAAATGTATGCAAGTGTACAAAGGGTATTAATTGCAACTTTTCTAGTGATTACACTTAAATAATCGGAAGATGTAGAATGAAATACAATGAGATAGGAATGTTTTGTAAAGATGTTGAACAAATTTGATTTTAGCCCTGTGTATTTCTTATGGGAAAATTCCAACATCTTCTCAAATTGATGTTAAATGTTGACAAGTCTTTTGAGTTTTTTGAAAGTGAGTGTTTTGAACAGACGGACATGGCTAAATAGACTTAGAATTGCTCAAGGGGTAAATGCATAAAACAAATCTAGCTTACCAACGAAGCTCCAAATAAAAAAGGACATAGAGGAATAGAAAATTGAAAAACAAAAAGAAAAAATGAAATGGCGAAATTCTAGAAAACGCATAGTTTCCGAGTAATGGACTTCTGAAGTTTTCATATGAATTTGTGATTTTCCACTACATTTTTAAACGTATATTGATGTCTTTTGAAAGCTTTTCAGCAGATCTTTCTGAAAATGTAAAATTTATTAAAACTTTTTTAACTCTAGCTCCTAATACAGTTTTTACAAAATTGTATATCAAAATGTTACGGAATGCACTAAGAAACAAAAATTTAATCAAATAAACCCCAGCTCCGCAAAATAAAACTTTTCCGCATAGCCGGCCTTTTTTATACCCTCCACCACAATTAGTTGTGAAGAGGGTATATTAAGTTTGTCATTCCGTGTAAAACTTTTTTATTATTCATCTCAGACCCCATAAAGTGCATATATTCTGGGTCCTTGAGTGATTCTAAGTCGATTTAGCCATGTCCGTCTGTCTGTTGAAAGCACGCTCACTTTCGAACAACTCAAAAGAAATAAACAAACTTGGTGCCTAATTGCTTGTAGTTATCCTAAGCAGTTTGGGATTGAAATTCAGCAAAAATCGGTGCAGTAGGACCAGAGCTATTAATCAAAATGTGGAACCACCACCTAAAAAAATGATAATTTTGTTACAAAAAATTACATTAATGGTGGAACAAGGCACGGAATGAGATAAGATTTTGCAAAAATTTCACGCTGTAAAATTTCGTGAAGATCCGTCCATAATTTACCCTGGACCCCATATAAACACTACTCCCGGAAAACAGTTTAGTAGGCCTAAAACCGATAAAAATAATGCTATCATAACAAAATTTTGTACGTCATATTCGAACAGTCGGTGGAGGGTATTACAGATTCGGCACAACCGAATATAGCACTCTAACTTGTTCTTTTTCTTTTTTTCCTGTCTACCTTCCATGACATTTTAAAAAATCAAGAAATATTTTTAAATATACTTTAAAAAAGTTAAATCTTTAAAATCTTTCAATATTGGTAAGCAGCGTTGCTTAAACTGCATTAAAATTGGCTAAAATATCTTACAGCTGTGTGAAGATTGTAAGCTCATTTGTATTTGCAGAAATGCAAAACTAATGCATCTGACAATTGCACCATTGTCAGAAAAATATTGCTGTTGCCAACGCCTGCTTACAAGATTGTCAGATCTGACCTCAGTACGAAGCTTTACGTTATTTTCGCGGTAAAGGCTCTATGTATATTCTTTGTAATTTCATAATTTTTATGTTAGTTGAACTGTATTCTAAAGAAAAAATAAAGACCATAATTCTAAAATTAATTTTAAAATCGATCGATATTCATCACACGTTTTGAAAACTATCGTTTTGAAATTAAACGATTTTTATCATATACCGGATTATTCTTTGTTTTTTTTAGCAACAAAAAAATAACCTGAAAGTAGAAGCATACCAAATTTCAGTAAACTAAGTTTTATAATAAAAGAAAACATAAATCCTCTAACATTTTTTTATAAACTCAATAATTGCATTAAAAAACATTCTGTGTTAAAATTATTGGTATTCGTTTTTTTAAATACAAAATTTACAGAACAAAAAAAACCTTATAAGAAACACTATTAACACCTTAAATTTAAAAGTTGTATGTATTTTAAAAAATAAATAATTTTAGTGCCGGTTCACACACGTCAAGTTTGACTCGTCAAGTCTTGAGTTGTTAGGAGAGAGGGGAAAAGAAATGGCAATCTATTTTCCCTTCTCTCCTAAAAGCGCAAGACTTGACGGGTCAAATTTGACTTGTGTGAACCGGCACTTATGCATTTAAAAAAAAATTTTTTTTTAAATTATTTGGTAAAATAAGAATTTTCTTTAGCAAACCAATATTGCAAAGACGGCAACATTGTGTACAGGGGGGCTACCTGTAGAGAAAATTTGAATTAGAGGAAATTTGATTAAAAGTTGGTAGCACTGCTATTAAACTACCAAAATGGACGAACATATCCCACAACAAAACAAATAATAAATACTATTCAATGTGTGAAAAATATTAAAATTGTGTTTTTAATAAAAATTTATTGTTTTCCCTGTGGTTTGAAGATTCAACAGAAAAAAATCAACCATTACTTTATACGGCTTTTTGTTTGTAAATGTAATTTTTTTTTTAATTTTTTTAAAATTACAAGACCACAACTATTAAAACATTTTCAATAATAACGTTAGTAAACATTTAATTTAACTATATTAATTATAATATTAAAAGGTTTAATTTGTTTGTTTTACACTTTTAATTATCTTGAACTTTGTCATTTGCACTTTGTCACTAACAAAATAGCTTCCGAACAATTTGCTAACGATTTGCCCGTAAAAGCCCTAACAGGACAATGACCCTATAAGTGTTCTAAGACCACCCCTGTCCATTCCCAGTATAACCCTTTTTACCCCCGCGACCAATCTGGGCCAAAGTGGCCTATACAGCCTGTAATTCGTTCTGTTCCCTCAGGATCGGTTAACGTCCTCACGGAATTTCTCCCGTATCACCTCATAGTAGGAAAAGGGGTGGGGGGGGGGTGTACCCCCTGTCCCTTACTACTACGTCCAGATTCGAGCCCCCTAAGCGCCGCCTGACTATTGACGTAAATTGTCACCATAGATCCACCCATGATGTGATCCAGTATCACTTCCGTCGCTCTCCAGATCGCTAGGATCTCAGCCTGAAAGACACTGCACTCATCAGTAAGTCTGAATGACCTTTTCACTTCGGTGTCCGCGATATATACATCGGCGCCAGTGCCGGTTTCCATCTTGGATCCATCCGTAAACACTGCCCACCCCTCAAACAGTCTATTGGATCCACTCCAAATTTCCCTATCCGGGAACTCCACTGATGGTGTTACACCGAAGTCCAGGGTCATAGTCCTATGATCCGAAATTCTCTCAAGGATAATACCCGGATCAAGCAGATCCACCTCGTACAAAATTCTCTAGTGATCATCCCGCCTAGGTTTAACTAAGTAAGACTCGTAAAGTCTAAGTAAATTCCTAGCAGCCACACTCCTTACATAATGCTCAATTGGGGACAGATATTGTAGCATGTCCAGCGCTGCCTGTGGAGTGCTACTCCTTGCGCCTGTAATGCCAAGCGATGCACTCCTTTGAACTTTGCTGATCATCTTCCTAGAGCTATCCACTCTCAACGCAATCCACCAAACGGTGCTTCCATATCATCCTCTCCTGAGTATTTCTCTTCCAAGACAGTTTGCAGTCCAGGAAGTTACCCAAATACTATGCACCGGCCGATAGAGGTAACTCAACGCCATCTAGCACTGGCCCCCCAAATCCCTCTATCCTGTACCTTCTGCTAAATAGCACCAGCTCAGTCTTCACAGGGTTAACACACAGCCCCCTATCCTTTGCCCATGCTGAGAGTTCGCCCAGTATCACCTGCATAATTTCCCCGATCGTGGACAGAAATTTTCCCCTGACCAGCAGAACTATGTCGTCCCTATAGGCAACAACTTTCCTACCCAAGGAATCAAATGACCTGAGAATCCACAATATATTGGCAGCAATCAAAAGACTTTGGCGCATATTCATAAATTATCACTAAGTGTTAACTATTTTAAGTACCTATTTAAGTTATTCATAGTTTGTTACTTTCAGCAGAAAAAGTTTACACTTAATTATGGGTAGAGCTGTAACTAAATGTTAACTAACTAATACATACAAAGAACAGCTGATTGATATTATCTTATAAATTAATTGGATAGCAAAACAATTTTGGCGGCCAATTTTTGCCACTCTAAAATACAGAAAACTCTAAATACTCTTACAATTTTGTAAATAATAAACTTGGTTTATTACATTTGCCACTTGCATCCATTTATACTGCGTTCTGAAACATCCATAAAAAAATTAACTAAACTAGAGATGTGTTTTTAGTCACCAAATTTTATTGAAAAATTATATTTTTACAGCCACCCATATTAATTGATTTATATCAAAACTATACCCAAAAAATTACTTTTTTAGGATTTGTTTGCATTTTTTAAGAACAATAATTGTTTTTTTATTAGCTTAATAAGCTTTTAAATTAACTACAGTATTTATCGTTCAAAATATTATCGACATTTTGTTTTCACTACCTGCCAATATGCATGGTTGCATTTCTTCAATCAGCTGAAAGCTGTTGCCAAGCTAGTTATGAATTATGAATAAGATCTATTACTATCTATGAATTTTTTTTTAGTTTCTGTTTTATTAGTTGCGACTTAGTTATGATTTGTGAATACGCGCCTTTGAATTTTTTTATTGCACAACTAAGAGAAGTGCAATATACTGTATATTATATTCAGTCGTACGATTTTTTCAAAAAATCGTGTAAGCTGGTGTGTCTTAAAATGAAATTGAGTTTCGCAAGTCTGTCTGAATTGCTATGTTTATGTATATTTGCAAAGTCTTTTTTTGGGATAGTGTGGCATTGACAGCAGATTTTGCAGAATTTTTTTCATGTCGGATAGAATTCTGTCAGATTTTTGTGTGAATGAATCATACGATTGCGTAGGATGGTGAATCCTGTCCTTAAACTTCCAATACAAACCATATCGCACTTCTTAAACATACTGTATTAACTCAAAATTTAAACACCACAGCCGTATTCATAATGAAAATTTGGCATGAAGTTAGCAAAAAGTTTATTCAAAATACACTAACCAAACTCTGGCTAACGATTTACAAAACTTTTGCTGACGAACTGCCAAACGTTTGCCAACTTGTGAAAAACAGCCGTTTAATGTCAAACAATTTTGTTGGTTTTTTTAAAGACAAAAACATGAAAAAAAACATACTTTGGACTTTAAGAAGAATTCTTGACAAAGAGTACAAAAACAGAAGTAAGGAAGATCATGTTAACCAATTAAAGTAGATAATCATTCGATCTACCAAAGGTTAAATACAAACCCCTCTGAAGAGGTTGACTGGGTGCAATCGAAGCATGTTAGGGTAACCTGTCCGTTTTTAATTGTAATTAAAATATCAAAATTAGGATAAACCATAAACAGTTCAACAAATTAACCACAATACTAATTACAGCTATTAATAAGATTTCTGTATGACGTGCTAAATTCCCAATTTTTTATATATGATAAATACACTAAAATTTATTGTTTAGGGAAAAGCAAGCTTCTATGCGCATTTTAATGGTTGCTTAGGACAGATCATCAGGAAACCTTTTTCCAAAGATTTTAGAAAAGCTAAAAATATTATACAAATAAGACTGTAAAGCGAATAAGAATTATAAACACTCAAAATTCTAATTGTAACAATATCAAAGGTTTAACACCAACAATAAACAGAGAGTTTTGCTTTTCTTACAATCCCCTGCAATTGGTTGGCTTTTTCCGACTCGAATTGTAAAGAAAAAACAAAATTAAAAACAAATTGCTTCATTTTATTGTCATTGTAAGAAAACAACAAAAAAACCCTCAACTATGAATTTAAGTGTATTTATCATACATGAAAAATTGGGAATTTAGCACGTCATACAGAAATCTTGTTAATAATAAATTTTGTATTCCCAAAAATAACTTTGACTTATTATGTATTATAGTGTTTTCACACTTAAGGTTTTACCACAAATTTTGGTTTTAATGATAAAACCAATCATTAAACCAGGTTTTACCATACAAAATTATTTTGTTAAAACCATCTTAAAACCTCTTTTGATTTGGTTTTAAGTAGATTTTATGAAATACAACCATGTTTTAGATGTACCAAATTCAGTGCTACCAAGTTAAAAAAGATTGAAAACAGCTGATAATGTTTAATCCCAGCTAGCATTTTATATCACAATCGACTCTTGTTGGGAGAAAAAGATACACTACCGATGAATCACCTCAAAGAATTATTCGTGATGCAATTATCTGATTCTTTTTTGATCAATTTAATCGTAGGTTTTATAATCATTAGTTAGTATTTTTCGTCGCAGTTTTTAATCGTTAATTATAAAGCTTTTAATTATATTTTAAGAAATTTTTTAATTTTCATGTTTTGAATTTTTTTTTGGATTTCTTTGTTAAAAGTACCCCCTGATTATTTGAACAAATTTTATTTTGAACCAAACAAATGTTATTGGGTTCTCGAAAAGAGAATGAACGAATGAACAAAAATACAAAATATAAAGAAATAATTATTATTGATTTTATCGGTACCTAAAACGCAAAAGACCCTATCTAACATCTTGAAAGTTTTACATGAGAAGCAAAAAAACTATTTAAAATAATAAATTGAGAAATCTACTTAAAATATTTATAATTAATTTTTCACCTATTTTCCTAGTAAAATCCCTTTTCAGCCATTTACCGTTAATCATTTACGGCCTAATTTATAAAAAATAAAACAGGTTAATAAAGAGTTTATAAATTGGATTTTCATTCAAAATCTGTTTCAAAATCCCTTAATTAACATGTTTTATTTTTTATAAATAAGGCAGTTAATCTTTTGTATATTGGGTCGTTGATTTTTTGTTTATAAAATCGCAACTTTTTGCCAAAAGATTCCAAAATTTCCAAATTATGAGTACATTTGTGTTAATGCAGTACATCAGAATCAATGATTTTTAATTTTTGGTCAATAAGGCCTTTTGCGTTTTAGGTAACGATATATGAACTCGCAATCGTTCAAGTGATAAATCAGGATGTAATCATCAAAAAGGATCTAAGAAGACTCATTTAGGTAAAATTTACAAAATATTATCACCCAAATGCTAGCTGGGATGGCGCTCAATAAAATTAAATAAATTTAAAAAATATAAAACGTCAAACCGATGAAATATTCTAAAATTAATTATTTATACAAAAATGTTTGATTTCCAAGCATTCAATTCATTCACTTCTTTTACAAAATTTCTTATTCCTACTAGAAATTAATTTTATTTTGGAGAAAATAATTAGCCAAACTGTGATTTAAAACCTGATTTAATAAAACTTGTAATGTGAACGCAAAATCAGCTGTTAATAGATTTAATGTTAAAATCAGGTTTTAACTTTAGGTGTGAAAACACTATTAAGTTTAGAGGAATTAAAACTAGAAGTGCAAATCTTGATCGTCTTACACCCAAGAAGCCAAAAAATTGGTTATTTTTACGTTGAAAAAAAGTAACCAAAATGGAAAATAGTACACAAGTACACATTGAGAAAAGTAGTAACCAATTTTGGTTAAAAGTAACCAAACGGCAACGCTGCTCACAAATGGCATTTTTTTGAAAGCAGCGTTACCATTTGTCAAGTTTTTTTGTTTAATTTTTTTATAAGCAAAATAAATTCCAAATACATTTTGGTATTTTCTTTTAATATTTTGGCACTTTTGTAGAAAAAAGTATTTAAAAAAAAAAAAAATAAAAGTTTTTTTTCAGATATGGTGACAATTTTTTATTGATAGTAGTTGTTACCTTGGGTCTCCACATAGCAATATTTATTGCGGCAAACGTCAAATTTGATTGCTGCATTAAATTTGTGACGTATAGTGTGTTGTTAGATTGATTTTATTTAAAATAGATTAAAAAAAGGAATTTAAAGTTTAAAATATATATTATCAAAGAAATTTTATATTTTATTTTATACCATTGTTACGCTAGGTCTCCACGTAGCAATTTTTTTTGCTAAGCACAAGCAATAACGTCGGCAGAACCATGGCGCAATAATTGCTGACTTTATTGCTGGAGAACACGTGAAATTGCTTTGCCATAAAAAAACGTACAGAGAAATTAAATGTCAGATAAATAACAGCTGATTTTACAGCAGATTGCTAAGCAATAATTGCTCAAGCAATAAGAAGAGCAATCATTGCGCAATGGATTGCCACTCATGGCAATATGCGGTCTATACGTCGCAAATTTTATGGAGCAATCAAATTTGACGTTTGCCGCAATAAATATTGCTACGTGGAGACCCGGGGTTAATATTTTTATTTTATAATTAACACTTTATTTTATTAATAGGGTTTTTACACTTGCTCACATCTTACATCTTTAATCTTATCGCAAAGATGATAACATCTTCCCATAAGAATTCTACAGGGCTAAATACCAACATCTTTCTTCATCTTTAAAAGACGTTCCTATCTCATGTTGTTTCATTCACCATCTTTAGATTATTTTAGTGGCATCACTAGAAAAAACAAATAATTTTTTACCATCACTAGAAAAAAATACAAAAGAACAGGACAGTAATATCATTAATATAGTTTTTATTCGCTCATACACGTGAAAATAAATATTTTTATTATGAAAGATGTTACAAATGTAAACAAGTTTTTTTCATTTTCAACATCTTCCACGCATTCCTCTAAGATGTGCTCAAGTGTAAATAGGCTATAAACATACATTTTTTTTCTTTGTCTTCATTTTGTTTGAGAGCTAGTTCAGATAAACTAACGATAATTGTTATCAAAATTGGAGATGACAGTACATTTTTCCTGTTTCGCAGCATGTTTCAAAATTTTGTATGGCAAAACATGTTGTTTCAATCATGTTTGGTGTGCAAAACAGTAATGGGAGGACGAAACACGAATATTGCTGCTTGTGTGAACATGGTATAAGTTATATTATTATCGAGGCATAACTGACGTTTGTTTTGAAATCAGCGTTACCATTTATCAATTTTTCCCTTTTTTGCAATGTGTTTTTGTTTAATATTTTTTATATTTTAAACAAATTGAATTTCAAAAACATTTTTGTGTTTTCTTTTAAACTTTTGTTACTTTTGTAGAAAAAAAGTTTTATTTTAATTCTTTTTTTTCAATATGGTAACGTTTTTGTTTGATGGCAGATGTTAGATGTGGATCGATTTTTTTAGTGTCATCACTAGAAGAGTAGCAACAAATTCCATTGTCTGGGCTCACATTATGAAAGTTTTCTTTCAGAAAGTCTGAGTTTATTGGTGAGAGGGGAAGAGAACATGCTTTTTCCTCTCCTCTCTCACCCATAAACTCAGACTTTCTGAAAGAAAACTTTCTAAGTGTGATCCCAGACATTATTACTGCGGCAGCACTGACAAACTCGCATTTTTTTTTTAAATCAGCCTTACCATTTGTCAAGTTTTTACTCCTTGCATACATTTGCGAGTAACGCATGGAAGAGTTGCCCACGGAGCTTTTTCACAAAATGAACAGAGTACAACTCTATCAACATTATTTCATAGATATTCCGCACAAGTTTTTTTCATTTGCGTTTTGACAGCATTTCACGTGAAATGTTGAACAGAGTACCAGGTTATACTCAAAAATCTAGCAACAATGGATGGAACAAATTTAATACTAATTTTTACTAGCAAGAATTATTCAAACACCTGTTTCATGTTTTTGTTTACATTCTGATACTTAGTCAAACCTTTTTGCAATAGGACTAGAGGTAGAAGTGCACAGCACGCAGTTATTTGGTGCAGAGTGTTGTGCGTTTGAAAACTAATTTTTTAATTTATTTAACACTTTCTTTTTTTGTTTTTAAAGTCTTTGCGTTCTTTTGTACGGTTTCCTACTGCATGATTGTTAACTTTTCTACATGACTCAAAATCTTTGTTTATTTTTCCATTCACAATTCCTTATATTTTTAAAGCCATTTTCTATTTTAGACACAGTGTCTACATCTTTAAAAAAATGTTTATCGCAAACAACTACATCGTTTTTATTACGATTACTAAATATGTTGTCATCGCCCAGCTCCAACCTCGTAAATAAAGTTTTTGGCAAAACGAATGCAACTTTTGTCACTTTTTTATCATTTGAAATCTTAAAATCTTTACAGGCTTTCTCAAAATTGCAATCCAAATAGCAAAGCTCATCTAAATCATCCTCTTTATATCGAAGTTTTAAAAAATGGTAGAAAAAAATAAAAATTGTAAAAAGCACTAAAGGCACTAACGAAAAATTGAAAAAGCACCAAGTTAGTGCTTTTTCTAGGTTCGGCACTAAGGATAAAATTTTGGTGTTTTGAGAGATCAAAAAGTACCATAAATAGTGCCAAAAGCACTAAGTTGGCATCGCTGTTCGGCACAGCATCATAGTGCCGGTTCACACAAGTCAAGTTTGACTCGTCAAGTCTTGAGTTTTTAGGAGAGAGGGGAAAAGAAATGGCATTCTCTTTTCCCTTCTCTCTTAAAAACTCAAGACTTGACTTGTGTGAACCGGCACATATAAATGCCAATCATTTTATATCGTCATATTAGTTTAAGAACATATGATGCATGCAGTGATGCCAATTCTTAAAAAAACATATTGTTCGAAAAACTGCTAAAATTTCGAGTTTTAAATGAAGACTGACTTTAAAAAATATCGAATTCGATGGTCGTATTTCAATATCGACATATCGGCATTTTAAATATCGGCGATATATATATCGATAATTTTTTTTAATATCGATATTTTGATATATTGATATTTTTTGCCCATCCAAACTTTAAACAAACGATATGAACCTCTCTTGATAATAAATTTGTCTCTAAGTTTTGAAATAAAACACTTACAGACTCATTCATAAAAAACTAAAACTGGTTTACAAAAAATGGTCTATGAAACGCATTTTTTATGAGAAATTGTTTAATAAACCTTCTTTATAAACCTGTTTTATTTTTTATGAATAAGGCGGTTGAATTTTTAACTTTTATTAAATTTGAAATAAAATATTTTTGTTTTTTATTACCTTTTTTCTTCATTAATATGTATTTCTTACGAAATAAAAATGAGTTTTTTACAAAAAAAAATTAATTTTTCATACAATCTTTTTTATTAATAATAATTATATTTTTTTAAATGTTGCACATTTATTTTATCATTCGATTGATAAAAGTACATTTTATATATTAATATTCTTTTATGTATTTATTATTATTTTTTATTAATTTTTTTAATGAGTAAACAATAATCATGTTGCCGATTTTTTAATCCGGTTTGTATTTTAATGACATTTATATTATATAACAATTTTTGTATTTTTATACTACATTTTTATATTTAAATTAAATTGCGACTATTTAAACGGCCATTCGTTTTTCTCTGCATATATTGTAAATTACATTTCTATAAATAATTTATAAAAAAATAATTATGTATAATTAAAAGGGGTTTTAGTATAGTTTTGTTTTTTGTAGGTAAAGAAAAATGTTCTAAAAAATATAATAAGCTATCGTACTTTCAGGTGTTTATTCTGGTATGTGATGGAAATCGTTTTAATAAGCAAGGTATATTTACACCTTGATAATAAGTACCAGATATGTTTATTACCAAGGCCCGGATTTTTATGCAAATGCATATTTGTTGTCGTCAGTCTGAGATCAACATAAACTTAATATCTTTTCGAATCAAGAAATTTTAAATAAAATGACATCGATTTGTTAGTGCATTTTTTTGCATATTATGTTTTAAATGCATATTTTTGCATATATTGACATTGCATATTTTTGGTGCATTTTTGGGAAAAATATTTTTCAAAGCATATCGCGTTTTGTCGCATATTAGGAGAAATATCGTATAACAACAATGCGGGGAAAGTGGTTGAAATCAGTTGTGTATTATGGTGAAAATTTTAAACAATTCAAGGATGTGATGGAACGATGGTAATGCAGTACAAAAAATAACAAATTTACAAAATGTAAAATTTCGGATTAATTAAAAGTCTTCAAATTACGGATTTATCTCTGAGACTATTGTAAAATTTGAGAAATCAAATCCATTGAGAATGCAAATTAAATTAATTGATAATGTCATAAATAGAATGTACGCAGTTAAGGGTAACTTAAGTAAACAAATTCGTATCAAACTTGATAAAGTTTTTAGAAATAAGAAGGACACAAAACAATAACACAAACTGCTGGCATATTTAATTTAAATTTTTACGAAAACAGCGTAGCGGAAAATGAATGTTTATGAAAATGAGTATTGTTCTTAATTAATTTTATATGAAGGTTCACATATCTATCTAACAAGTGACTTAATTTACATTATTGTTTTACTTTATATTTTGTGTTTTACTATATTTTTACTTCTGCTTTTTTGGTGTACCTTATTTTCGTTAACGAGACTGAATTTTTAGGGGTTTTATGTTAATTTGTTTATGATTAAAAAATATGTTATGAAAAATTTAAAGTGCATATTTTTTCAATTTATAGCGCATATTTTTCTATTTTAAGTGTATGTTTTATGCGCATAAAACTCGATTTTAACTGCATAAAAATCCTGTCCCTATTCATTACGGAGAGTTGTCATTATTTACCCATGTAATGTTAAAATAAATCAAAATGAAGAAATTGAAACAATTTAAAATCGATTATATAGTTTTAAGCAAGGCGAATTCAACAAGGTGAACTCGTTGCTACAACAATTACAACTCTAACAAAAATAACAGGCATTTTGTTAGTGCAACAAATCCAATTTGTCAAAATAGTTGTTTACAAAAAGTGTGACTAAAAAGTAAACAATAAAATTTTTTATTGATTTTTTTATATTTAAAGTTGTGTGCTTATAACAGATCTTAAAAAATTTAATGTATTCTAAGTTTTTGAAGATTTATTGAGAATCGGTACATTCTGTCATGCATTTGTATTAGATTTTCGCATTTGGTTTTTTGACTCGTTTCCTACTAAACCAATTGTGGTGGAGTTCAATTTCAAAATGCTTATACCCTCTGTAAACTTGCATACATTTCGTAGGAACGCATGGAAGATGTTGAAAATGTGAAATACGCGTTCAAACTTGAAACATCTACTATCAATAAAAAACGTCACCATTTCCGAAAAAAAGTTTTATTTAATACTTTTTTTCTACAAAAATGCCAAAGATAACACCAAAATGTATTTAGAACTCATTTTGTTAAATAATATAAAAAAAAATTAAGTAACATAAGGCTTGCAAAAAAGAAAAAAACTTGAGAAATGGTAACGCTGCTTTCATACCAAATGCCATTTCGTCAGTGATTCCATAATAATAATATAATTAATTGTCTCTTTTCTAGTGACTACACTTAAATAATCGGAAGATGTATAATGAAATACAAACATAGCCTATTTACACATGAGCACATCTTAGAGGAATGCGTGGAAGATGTTGAAAATGAAAAAAACTTGTTTACATTTGTAACATCTTTCATCATAAAAATATTTATTTTCACGTGTAATAGCGAATAAATACTAAATTAATGATATTACTGTCCTGATCTTTTGTATATTTGTCTAGTGATGGTAAAAAATTATTTGTTTTGTCTAGTGATGACACTAAAATAATCGAAAAATGTTGAATGAAACAACATGAGATAGGAACATCTTTTAAAGATGAAGAAAGATGTTGATTTTTAGCCCTGGAGTATTCTTATGGGAAGATGTTATCACCTTTGCGATAAGGTGAAAGATGTAAGATGTGAGCAAGTGTAAAAATCCTATGAGATAGGAATATTTTCTAAAGATGTTGAAAAATTTTGATTTTAGCCCTATGTATTTCTTATGGGAAAATTCCAACATCTTCTCAAATTTATGCTAAATGTTAACAAGTGAGAAAAGGCTATTAGGAGAAGTAGAAAGAATTTTACACCAATATTGTTCTTTTCTTTTGAGTTTTTTGAAAGTGAGTGTTTTGAACAGACGGACATGGCTAAATAGACTTAGAATTGCTCAAGGGGTATATGCATAAAAATATTGGAAACAAATCTAGCTTACCAACTCAGCTCCAAATTATAAAAAGGACATAGAGGAATAGAAAATTGAAAAAGAAAAAATGAAATGGCGAAATTCTAGAAAACGCATAGTTTCCGAGTAATGGACTTCTGAAGTTTTCATATGAATTTGTGATTTTCCACTACATTTCTAAACGTACATATGTGGCCAATATTGATGTCTTTTGAAAGCTTTTAAACAGATCATTCTGAAAATGTAAAATTTATTAAAAACTTTAACTCTTTAGCTCCTAATACAGTTTTTACAAAATTGTATATAAAAATGTTACGGACGTGCACTAAGAAACACATATTTAATCAAATAAATCCCAGCTTCGCAAAATAAACCTTTTCCGCATAGCCGGCCTTGGGTCGGGCGCAAGGATATTCTCATCTACTTACACGCATTCAACTTCTTTTTTAATTTAAATTTTATATATAATTTGCTTTTGATTTGCTTTGTTCACAAAATTTTACAAATTTAAACCAAGGTATATTTACACAAGGTAGACTCATTTGGGAGTGTAGACATGCTGCTCTATAAAAATAACCGAGTGGAACGGAATTGTCATAATTGTCTTCATATAAATTTAACGCACACATGTACAAATTTTGGCTCATATACACGGAATTTGACATTGGTGTTCCAACTTAGGTAAACTGCTGACAAACATATGGGCCAACGAGTTTACCTTGTGTAAATATACCTTGATTTAAACAATCACAATTTTTTTTTATAAATGTAAACAAAAAAATTAAAAAAGAAAATTTATTGACAAGTTGGATTTTGCAGCTGACGAGCAGATGTTCTAAAGAGTTTACCTTGTTGAATACGCCTTGGTTTGAAGTATGTTAAAAATGGAATGTAAAAAGTCACATGCGCATGTGGTTCTGACGTAATTTTGTCATCATCACACAACACGAACTTGCTATTGTGGCTTTGTAGTGATATCAAAATTACGTCAGAACCACATGCGCATGCAGTTTTTTACATTCCGTGTAGTATATGCTTAATACATTTTCTTGTTTTTCCTGTCTACCTTCCATGACATTTTAAAAAATCAAGAAATATTTTTAAATATACTTTAAAAAAGTTAAATCTATAATTATTATTTCCGCAATCAACTAAATTTGGTAACACTGTTTATGTTTTTTTACATTAACTCGCTGCAAGTCTCAAAATATTAGTGCCGGTTCACACACGTCAAGTTTGACTCGTCAAGTCTTTAGCTTTTGGGAGAGAAGGGAAAAGAGAATGACATTTCTTTTCCCGTCTCTCCTAAAAACTCAAGACTTGACGAGTCAAACTTGACGTGTGTGAACCGGCAATTACTGTCTTCAGAATTTTCTTTCAAGTTGAGCTTCAAGTTGTCTGCAAGTACGAAAAATGTGATGGTGTAAGTGCCGGTTCACACACGTCAAGTTTGACTCGTCAAGTCTTGAATTTTTAGGAGAGGGGGGAAAAGAAATAGCATTCTCTTTTCCTTTCTCTCCTAAAAACTCAAGACTTGACGAGTCAAACTTGTCGTGTGTGAACCGGCACTTAGTAAAAAAGTGTGAGTGTATTGAGTTTTTCAAACTTGCACTTGCATGTGTAAAGGCCAGGTTAGAAGATAATGCAAGTGTTGCCAATAAAGTCATTTATTAAAAAAAAAAAAACGAAAATTATAAATGATGTCGCTTACGTTATTTTCGCGATTAAGGCTCTATATTCTTTGTAATTTCATAATTTATATGTTAGTTGAACTGTATTCTAAAGAAAAAATAAATACCATAATTCTGAAATTAATTTTAAAATCGATCGATATTCAGCACACGTTTTGAAAACTATCGTTTTGAAATCGAACTATTTTTATCATATACCGGATTATCCTTTGTTATTTGAGCAACAAACTAATAACCTGAAAGTAGAAGCAGACCAAATTTCAGTACAGTAAGTTTTATAATAAAAGAAAACATAAATCCTCTAACTTTTTTTTATAAACTCAATAATTGCATTAAAAAACATTCTGTGTTTAAATTATTGGTATTCATTTTTTATAAATACAAAATTTACAGGACAAAAAAACCTTATAAGAAACACTTTTAACACCTTAAATTTAAAAATTGTATTTTAAAAAATAAATAATTTTCTGCATTTATAAAAAAATTTTTTTTTTGAAATTAAAATAAATAAAATAAAATAAGGATTTTCTTAAGCAAATCAATATTGCAAAGACTGCGACATTGTGTAATGGCTGCCCTACAAGAAATGCATAACCAAAACTAAAAAAATTACTATTACTATAACACTATATTGGTCAACACTACCGGTCATATAACTAGTAAAATGACCGGTAGTCTTCTTATAGGGTGCCTACTTTTAACAACAACGAATATTTTAAAATTATATTTGCTTACAAAGTTGCCAAATTAGAAAATAACAAACTTTGTCAAATCCCAGCAAACACTAAACCCCGTATCATAAAATGATTATTAAATTTAATAAACGTTTATTATGTAGAATTTTTCTTTTAAATTTAACTTGCAAACCCTTTTTAAATTTAAAATATTTTTCAAACGTCGCACTTGTTCCACAATACTGTATTAACTCAAAATTTAAAAATTTTCAGTAGAAGCAAAAAAAAATTTTTATTTTACGTGTAAAAAATAATTTTAAGCCAACCGTTTTATTACCAAAAAGTAGACAAACGCACGATATTTTTACAGCGGTTAGATATTAATATTACGTGTCGAAATAAAAAAGAAAATGAAGAGACCTTTGAAACAAAATCTACCTGGTTCTGTAACAGAGCTCTAAAGAACTGCAATCAATTGAAATTGTAATCATAATGATTGTTAATAAACTGATTTTATTCTTTGATTTTAAAATGATATCTTGTCCACATTGCAATATTTTATGATTGCAATTATTTTAAAATCAATTTTTTTTAAATCATTGAATGCAATCAATTTAATTGCAATCATGTGATATTATTCAATTTCTCTGATATCACAACTAAATAATATACACTTGGAATCTAGCGGTCGTAAACAAAAATTAATATTGATGTTAATTCAAAATTATCAAATAAGCAATTACTTACGAAAAATCATGTGATTGCGAATAAATCAATTGCAATCTTTTACATTTCTGATATGTAAAAGACAAATTTGTTGAAAATATAATAAAGGGAATTTTTTTGTTTTTAAAATATACAAAATTGCTTTAGATGGTTAGTCTTTTTCGTGTATTGCAAATTTATTGTGGCTCAAACTTATTCCTTACGCATTTTTAATTCCTTGTGTTAATATTTTACATTCACTTTTTTTGTTTTATAAAATTCAAATTTATTCATTTTTAAAGAATCAAAAATCTGACTGCAAACCAACCTAAAATATTTTCGACCATTTTAGCACAAAGTTTATTTATAATACACTTACCAAACTCTACTCTTGCTGTCTTTTTTAAATAAATATAATTTTCAATACTTTTTAAAATGTTTATATGTTCAGTAAAAAAAAATAACTGACAAAATCAGCGATGATTAATGCAAAACTTGTTGCATTTTTGTGTATTAGGTATAATGTGGTATCATTATAATTCAAAGTTGATTTATTAAAAGTTAGCAGACGGATAAAATTTTGTTAATCGGCATTTAGTAAGTAGCTCTTTGTACGCTGTGTACACAATCTGGTAATTTTTGATGAATATGATGAATACGGCTGTTTATTTTTAAGTTAACAATCTGGAAAATAATTTTGCTTCCGACTGTTAAGCGGTTAAAGTTATCAAATGGGCCAAAATCAAGTTTTTTTTTTGAAAATCCTAAAATCACATACATAATTTTATTTAAAATATCATCAATTGTATAAATGAATGTAGAAAATCAATTTTTTTAGAATTAGAATTTTATTTTTATATCTACTTTAAATACTAAATGAGAGTTTGACAATAACATCAGGTTTTAAAAGGTTTAATTAAAATAAAAGGTTTTTAAAAACATCCTTAAAAAACCGAAATTGTTTTCTATTTTCTTTAAATAATACAAAATTAAAAACGGGTTTAAATATTATACTTATATTTTATTAATCACATGCAAAAACAATTGTTGTTTCTTTCATTTTTAATTTAAATTTAAAAAAATATATATAAAGAGAGTTTAACATTTAGAAAATATAGATTTATTATTATGCAAAATTTCTATTATTAACATGCGAAACTTTTTCTTTTTATTAGTTTGTGCATTTTAGTTAAATTTAATTTTATGATTTGTTATTTAAATTAATTTTAATAATTATAATTATTTGCTACTAACTAAGCTTGGTTTTTTTTCATTTTCTTTATGCTAAGTATTATTTCGTTTAACTTGTGTTACTCTATCTGAAAATATAATTTACATTTAAACATTTTACACCTAAATTAAATTTTTTTCACGTATAGACGAAGATTTTGTTGTGTTTAAAAATTTACATATAGCGTAAATATTCGGCAATAAAAACGGTGAATGTTAGATGAAAATGCTTAAAAAGATTAAAAGAAAAGTTTAAATTTTTGTTGCTTTTTTTTACATTTAATGTTCATTTAACACTTAGTTATTATCTTAATAATAATAAACGTTAAGTGTCAATACGAACAACGGTTACAACATTTTCGAAATAATTTGACTTTAATTGCTTTCAACGTCGGTATATGAGATTTAAAAAGTTATCAATTTGTATTTTTTTTTAATAAAATCATTATCATAAAATTTTAAATTAAAGTTTAAAATATGTGTACAAAATTGTTGTTTATACAGCAGATTTATTTTGCAACACGATTGTTCTCTGGGATTTTTTATACTTAAGATTTTTTAATGTTATGTTTTTTATGGCAAAATAAAACACCGGAAAAACTAATAATTTTGTAAATTTTTAACTCTTAGATTTAATTTCATGATTATTTTGATAAAAAAGTGCTTTATGATTTTAGTTTTGATCAACTTAGAGTAAAATTTTGCCTAAGCTGACGCCATTGTTTATTTAAATAAAATACGTAAAAGAGTTGAAGTTGGGAAACTTTTTTAAAATGAGCTTTTAGATTCAATATAAAAAAGTTTTTCATTTTGAAATCTTTTTAAATTTATAGATTTTTAACGATTTGTTAGAATAGAATTTCGTACTTTTATTACAAATAAAATTTATATAAATTCATTATGGAAGGAAATTGATTATATTTTCTTATTTCCTTCTCTGTTTTCATTCCAGTAATAATAACCATTTGTTATTGAATAATTATTTTTGCCACCATTTAGCAATCAATAACACTAATTTACAATTTTCAAATTTTGGAAAGACTTCGCCTTGCAATAAATCCTTTTCTTTTAATACGGCATAGTGCTCACAAAAATATATTCAAAATTTTAAATTGTAAATTTCCTTTTTTCTACATACTTAAGCGGTTGTATTTGAAATCCAAAAAATATAAAAATTATGTAAACTCCTACTTTTAAAATTATTAAAGGAAGACCTGAGTTAGTTTTTTAACTTGATTTAGAACTGATACGTAAAATTGCATAAAATAACAATAACGGTAAAATTCGCGTTTTAATAAAAAAAAAAGTATTTTGCATTAATATTTTAAATCTTTTGCAATACATTTTGGAAAATATTTTACAATTTTAAAACTTTAAAACAAAATACTGTTTATCGAGCACGCTCGTTTGTCTAGTCTTTAGAAAAAATCAAATTCTACTGTTGTTTGACTAACACAACCACATGATTGAACAATTTACAATTTTAAACTTTAATAAGGCAAAATTTCTAAAACAATTTTTAATGAAAAAAATCTAAATATGTATGTATGCATCCCAAACCCAACAATTTTACCACATTTGCGCTCAATAAGCCATATTATATTATGGAAAAAAAATATATTGTAAGAAAATGTCTCCAAAATTTAAAATAAATTTTAAAATACAGGTATGTGGTGAAAATCGATCGATTTTAAAACAATCAAATTAAAGTTCTATTTTTTTTTGACAAAATACAGTTCAATAGACAGAAAATTAAAGTAAAAATTATTAGAAATCAGTTATAAAAGTTACTAAAAACGAAATTTTCGCTTTTAAATCGTGTTGTTTTCATAATCGATATCCATCACATATCTGATAATTTGTGTCCCTTAAAACTTTAAAAATTTCTATACATATTTTTTTTGTGTTACATATTAATTAGTTTTTTTTTTGTTTCAATTATTTATTTGTTTCTTCAATTGTATAAAGCTTGTAAGTCTTCTAAGATATTTTTTCTTTTTTATACGTACATATTTTTATTTTTATTTCTTTTTTTAATTTACTAAAGTAAATTTCAGTTCTTCTTGTACGTACTTAAATTTTTTTTAATTTTGCATTTTACTTTATATTTTATTTGTTTATTTTTTTCTTAATTTTTACAAATTTCACAAAATCTTTCTTTATTATATATTGTGCTTTTTTTTTTGAAAAAAGAAAACTTTTCTTTTACTATTTTCTTATTGTGTTACATATTTTAAAGTTTAAATTTAAAAAAGGAACAATTATAGTGTTATATTTATTCATACTTTTCTTTTACTTTTAATGTGTAAGTAGTTTTGGTTTATTTCTTTAATTTTTTGTGGATTTTTTTTTAATGAAAATAAAAAATTATAAGTAAATTCCAGTATTTATGAGCAAATTTGTGTGTTATGGCACCTTTTTTCTTGTTGTGTGTAAAAATGGTTGTTGGGTAATTGTTAAAAAAAAGATAAACAATATTAATGTTAATTCCTATATTCCTTCGCCACGTTTGTAACGGGTTTATAATGAAGCACAGAGTTGTATTTTTGTGATTGGGGGAATCCTATGGAGACTTTATTGCCCAGTAGTTGTTTATTTTTCGTTAATTCTAAAAATTTGTTAATTGCCTAAAAACAAGTTGTTTCTTTTTTGTTGTAATTCCTAATAAAAGATTTACATTTTTTATTTAGCTCTTTGGACATTCTTTAGATTCAAATAATTATGTTTATGTTTTTATCATATTTTTCTGTTTACATTTTAATATTTTTGCTTGCAAAAAACCAATGATTTTCTTTTTAAATCTTTACAAAGTTTTTAAACTTTATTTTATCACTTTTTACATTGTAATGCTTTTCTTTAAAGAATTCTTGCACTTGTTATTGCTGGTTGGTATTGCATTTTTTGTTGTAACGTAAATTTCAGAATTTCTTTAATACTCTAAGAGCGTTTAAGAGCAAGTTATATGCATTTTAGTCGAAGTTCGTTAATTTGTATATATAATATTTATATATAAACTACATTATTTATTAAACAGAGTTGCACCCTTGGATTTTCGGAGTATATTTTTAATATAACTTCAAAAATCGTATCGTTGTTAACAATTGTATGACTAGTACACAGTATAAGGATGATAAACTGAAGCGTATTGTGTTGGAAGAATTACCAGTTCCTACCGCAGGTACAATCTCATTTTCTATAGAATTACCCTCAGAGCGAGGATCAAATGGAAGGGAGGAGTGACCTGTAATAGTTAATAATTAAAGTTAAAAAGCTAAGGAAAGGGTTTGAAAACACAAAACTTACCACCACCAGATCCATCACCTGATCCTTGCATATGATATTCTTCATCGTCAACATCATCGGTCATACGGCCAGAACCCTCGTCATCATGACCAGCCATATCACTTTGTATATCATTAATTGTTCTTGTAGTAGAAGGTATCTTTAAGAAAGGAAAATTATGTCTTTACATAAAAAGTCCTAAAATTTTCTCTTATTCAACAAAAAAAAAAAAAAAAAAAACTTACCGCCGTTGCAATATTTTTCCGTATTTTCAATAATTTATCAACCAATTCGTTTAGTTTTGTAGGTTGGGAATTTGGTTCCAATGCAACTTCTGGATTATAACGTTGTGTATCAATGCCGGGAGTCATAACCAGCTGAGTATAGTCACCTACACGATCACCAATCCAACAATGACGGTCATTTCTTTGAATATCTTCATCCTCGCAGACGCTTAAAAGATTTAACAATAAAATAAACACAAATCAGTTTGAACGTTTAATTCTTAACTTTGAATTCTTTTATTATTTTTTAAAATTCATTATCATTTAGAAATTTGTCAGTAAAAAAAATTATTTTGCTCTTAAAATAATTTTCGTATTACATATAAGTTTTTCCTAAAATCTTCTTACAATACATATATTTTTAAAGCCATTATTATGTTAATTTATATTATAAAAAATTTAAAGAGTTTAATACACGAGTTTATGATGGGCCGCCTATTCGTTCTTTCGAACGAATTTAGTGTATGTAAATATGTGTAAATTTTACTGCAGTTTGTCTTATTTTGTAATTTTTTAATTGTATGAACATTTCTTTTTTTAATTTAGATGTATCAACCCATGCCATTACGTGATATTGTTTTAAATACGATCTTCTTTGGCGGCGCTATTTTTGCACCATTATATTTTTGTTTAATACGTAATATTTTGAAAAAAATAAGCAGTTATAAATATAAAATTGTTAATTTAAAAAAATAAGATGGTAACCTAAAAATCATTTCTCCAGCTTAAATCTATAGTCAAAAAGTACCAATTGAAATAACGATAGCTATCTCCATAGGAGGTACATAAATAAAACTAAATAAAAAAATATAAAATGACGGTAAATATAATAACGTGAACAAGGCGAATTAACTACAGGTTGTGTCGAAATGGCATCTGATTTTGGCAGTTCGAGCTTATTTGTTTTGATTCGTTGGTGTTTTGCTAATAATGGTTGACATTTCGAGCTAATGGCACAAACAATGCAATGCAAAAACCCCTATGTTGTTTCTGTTGTTTTTGGATTGTTGTAGTTCCGACGCCACCTGTAGTTGAATTCACCATGAACGTGAGTATTTCTTCTTAATGATTCTTTGAAGTTCTATTTTTGTTCTCTATTTTCATAAATTATAAAGCAAAGAGTTTCTGAAGTAGACGCAAATCAGTACAAGAATTAACAAAAAATCCCAGTAAAATGAAATCCAAAAAAATAGTTTTTATGCAAAGCTGGCAAATATCTTTCAGCTGAAGCAAGGCGAATTAACAAGAAGGTGAGGTCAACTCTACAACAACATTACTTCTGTGGTGGGATTGTCAAAAATATTGCTAGTAAAAAACAGGTTTCTTTACATAAAAACCAGTTTGTATACAAACTTTGACATGTCGATCACCGAAAAAAACACTGTACGTTGATTTGACCCTAATTTCTAGTAAAACTAACTACAAAATTTTTAGGCTTTTTAGAAAATGTTACAACGCTAGGAATGAAAATTATCTAAATCTTGGTTTAATCAGACTTGTAAACAAGCAGTCAGATCCAAAAAGAAAGAATTCAGAAATTGGCATAACAATAAAGTAAAAAACTCTTCACGAACAACATCTTCTTACTGAAGTTCTTTCTGCTCCCCGGGGGAAGGGCTAAGGGTTAATAGTTCTTCAATACCAGCTCTTTTAAAGGATTGCCGAAAACGTACGGACCAGGTTAATAAAGCTGATTGTTTAGCCGATTTATTCGCAAATAATTCTCACTTACCAGCTAGCAATCAACCACTACCTAAACTCGAAAGAGTATCGGAAACTATGTCAAGAATATGTTCGCTCGAGCTGTTAAAAGTGTTCTTGCAGATCTCGATAAAAACAAGTCTACTGGGTTCTGTAGGAGAGCTCTTCTACGCCAGCCGGCGCTTCAAAGTCTATTTTAGAAGTTCTCGACTTCGTGCAGTAGAGGACGAAGGTTCTCATTGGTGACAGTAGGGTATTCAATTCTATTAACTGACTAACTTGAGCACCTTCACAATGTGGTTTGTATTTCCCTGTTTTATCGTCACTACAATAGGATCTGTTCTGATGAAATTAGGGATTTGGCTCCCGAAACTCGTACGTTGTTTTCTTCAAGAGCCTGTCCTTATGTGGTCGATTACAGGGATAATTCTTTCTTTAGCCGGAAAGTTCATATGTGGAATGACCTTCCTGCGAAAGTCTTTCCTCCCACATTAAATATGAATAAGTTCCAATCGGACGTCCACAAGCCCTACTTCCTCTATCATTCTTCCCATAACCTATTTTCGTATTCTCAATACAATGCAATGCATTGGTAGGTATCATCCCATAAGTACTGGTCCTTACAAAAAAAGGTTATAAAGAAATTTGAAGAGACAGGAAGCGTTACAGATGTGTTCAGGCATGTGCATCATCTCAATGTGAGCACTGGCGGAAATATCGCTTCTGGTTTCAACAAGACAAGACATTGATTTTTGGCAAAGTTTCTAGACCGCGTAATTTTACGCTTTGGCAACGTCAATTGGCCGCCTAGATCATGCGATTTGACGCCGTTAGTTTTTAGTAGGGATCCATCAAAGACCGTGTCTACGCTCCCCTAGCGTTGAAGCTTTTAATTTACTGCTGAGATACCACCCGAAATATGCGAAAAAGTGGTCAAAAACTACAGCAAAGAATCGACAGATCTGCAACCAATCTAAAGGCGGTCATTTAAATTACATTTATTTCGTACGTAATGGCAAGGTCAATCAAATCATAGCTTTATGTGTGTTTTATTTAACTTTACTTTTGAACCCTATGCACTAGATAAGTATATCGTCACCTAAAAGACGAAATAACCTATCTGCAGTTTTCAAAAGTTTACAGGAGAGGGAAAAAACGTTATAAAATTGTAACTATTAACGATATTGAAACGAAAATTACACATTTTGATTAAAATGAAACCAGTAATATATATCGGGTGAGAACATTTTGTTTTTCTAATCACAGCTTATGTTATGACACTTAGGTTTTTTGGAATTGGAAAAATCTGAAACCAAATAACCTATCTGCAGTACTAATTAGTATGAATAAATAAAAATTTCTTTACACATGAATATTATATATGTATGTACATTAAATAATTAAAGTATTAGTTTCTTTTACTGGTTTAAGCAAAAACAAGTACTTAATGTTTGTTTATATTACACTTTGCAACAAAATAAAACTTTTATCGTGATTTTTAATGATTTATTTTTCTCTTTTTTTGTGCGTAACGGTCCTCTAGGTAGAAAAACTTTTTCATTTGCAATATTATATGTTCAAAATTTTGCACACATATGCGTTATGATATAAGGAATAAAAATCCATAAAAAAATCAATTTTGAAATTTTTGCAGATAGGTTATTAGGTCTTTTAGATGACGATATATAATAAATATTAAAATACGAGCATATTTTTTTGGAATAGTATTTAAATGTACTTAATATAATTTAAATCATCTTCTGTTAAAAGTTATACTTACTTATTTACAATGTTTGAGTAAAATTCTTTGGATTTATCGATTGTTGAAAGGAAACGTAAAATTTCAGAATCAGCTGGTGTAGCCCATTTAATATTATGTGGCATAGGTGGTTTAGCTTCTTGCTCCATACTTAATGAGGCCAATAGTTTGGGAGTGCCACACGTTTTCTTGACCTGAAATGTAAACAAATTGAGATTATATTTTAATTTATATTTTTAATCAGTTGATAGAGATAAAAAAAACATAGACATTACTCTATATAAAATTTACATCACTTATAAAATTACATTAAGGGTAATCACGATGGCCATTGTGCAAATTTGCAATTTGTAAATTTGAAGTGCATATTTTGATTGATCGTGAGTATTACGCTTTTATTTTTTTTACGAAAATGTTCAATTTATAAGTTTCCTTAAAAATAATATGGCGGGCTAATTTGTCAAATGTTATTGTTTACATTTCTTTGCAACTGAGCAAATATGCACTACTAATTGATTGTGATTTCCCTTATTATATAATAGACTCATTTGCACAACACAACAACAAAATGTACGTTTATTGAATAAAAAACCGAAATTCCGCAACGAAATTACCATCAAGTAAAGTTAAGCTGTTTTTTAATCTGCGAAGTAGTTTAACATGATTTTTTTTTGGCAAACAAAAATGGTTTGGTTTTTCTAAACGGCATAAAAATTAGAAAATGCAGCTATGCATAATCTTGGACGCCAATTGACATTGCCAAAAATGTTAAGTTACGCGTTCTGGAATATTACAATGCAATAATGACAAAAGCGGTCGTGTTGTGTGGATTGTGGCACCGGCTTGTTGAAACCATATACCGTCCAGTTCTTAATCTTTAAATGCAGGCCATAAAAGTCGGTTATCATACTAATGAATTGATTCTTTGTCACACATAAACTGAATAGAATAATTTTCATTCGACTGTCAAGTTTATATTTTTTTTACAATTAAAAATTCAAAATTTTTATTGCAATGGCTGAAAAAAGAAAAACATTTGCATTAATGGTTATTGCAGAATGACTTGATGATGAAAAAATGAAAAGCGACGAAGATATTGGTCAAAAAAATGGTTGAAGAATAAGAAAAAAAAATAAAAATTTAATAAAGGAACTGAAAACAACAGAGTCAGTCATTTTTATATTTTATTATTTCAAATTCAATGAAATTAAAGACAATTTTAAAAATACTTAATTTTTCTTTAAAAAAACTAGCACACACAGCACAATCGAATTGAATAACTTACTAGCCAACTTGAAAACAATTAAAGTCTTTTGACTTTTCTTCAACCAACTCGACAACTGCCAAACTAATCAATTGGCAGAGCCATACACGCCTTGACTTGGACAACAACCGACTCAGTTGTCAATTGGATTGAAACGTATATGGGGTGCTTAACAGCTGACAGCCTAACCAGACCGCCGGTTTTGAAACCACAAAATGGATAACCCGTACTTTGTCCAAAATCCTACATCCAGTAAGTTTTGCAAGCAGGAGCTATTATAAGCTGTTTCACGTTTATATATGTACATACATACATAGATAAAAAGATACAAAAAACTAATAAATTTGGTTGATGTCAGTCCAAAGAGCTATTAAAGCGTTTTAATGATTATATACATATGTATTAAGCAATTCTTTTTAACAACTTCAGAATTTAGTTTTAAATCTTATTTTTTAACACTTAAACATTTAGAACTTCGGGTTTGTATCAAAAAACCCATTACAATAACATTAACTGCATCTTTTTCTATTTCCGAACGAAAGTCTTCGCTTAACCTACATTTAAAACAAAAACAAACTATGTACATATAAAATATTGTTTCTGTTTTACATGTTAGTTAAGCGGACCAAATCTTTTTTAGAAATCGATAAACAGGCCATAAATTTAATTAAAAAAATTTATTTGACTAAAATTTTAAATAATTTCTCGTTTAAATCTTAAATAACAGCCCCTTTTATTTTATTTTGTCTATTGTATCATGTTTGATTTGTTTAGTTTTAATATTTTTCCTCTAAACGTTAAAGAGGGCATTTTAAAAATTTCATATTTGCTTACACTTTGATTTGTCCAAATTCTCACGATGCAGTCCAAGGCGAATTAACTTCTAGTTGAATTCGCCTTGATGCAGTGTTATTGATCAGCTTTTTTGTGATTTTATTACCCACATAATACGCATCTGTTGACCACACCAACACTAGTGATTATTTAATTATAATTTTACGAAGATTAGTGCGTAAATTGTCGTCGGGTCAGGTGTTAAACGAAATTTATTATTATAAAGTGTTTTAAAAATTATGAAGAAACTGTTTTTAAAGAATTAAGAAGTTTTTCTTTTAATGAAAAAAACTTGATAAACTTTTCTCCTAGTCTTTATCTTGTTGTAGTTAAAATTATAGAAAAACCAAGAGATTAAAGACGACTTTTATTGGCGCAAAAACAACAAAAAAAACATGAAAATGCATTTTATGGATTAGAATTAAGATGCCATTTAGTTTTATTAAGTAATTTTTATATTAACAAGTGTGTGTGTGTGTGAATAAAAATCAGAAGGCTGCGTTGTGCATTAAGAATAGAGTGTAAAAGAGGTTGTTATATCGCCAGAAATTGCAATAAAATGTCTCCTAAATTTTGAAACTTAATTTATTAACAAATGCTGTATAGTAAAAGTGCGAAAAAAGAGAGAAATATTAACAAAATAGGGGTAAGTAAATTGAAAATAAAGTTAACAGTCTATGAACGAAAATCTTAATCGAGGTGATTGAATTAAAAAAAAAAAAAAATAAAACCGGAAATTTTAAACAATTAACAGAAAAAAATGAAACTTTAATTTTTATGGCACTGCTCGTAATTATTACGGTTCTGATTTAAGCTACATATTTTAATAATTGTTTTTTTATTTTGACTTGAATTTGTGTTTGCTGGGTAAACTCTCCCCTGCCCTGCAAATAATGGGACCAGTCCAAACACGCGTGTAAAGACTAGGACTAGACCAAAAGTAACCCAAACGTATGGAAAAACATGGTCTATTTAACATTACGATGTCCTAGGCCAGGACCATATAACCCAGCTTTGGACTACAAAGGAGTAGTTTTAAAACTACTCCATTGTATACACAAGAGGATTAGTTTTAACTTCGTTTAAAACCGAAAACATGTCGGTAAAAAATGAAGACATGTCGTCTCACTACAAACACTTTTTAACAACGACATGGTCCATGCTTGCATTACATCAGACCAGTCCATAGAGTAGTCAATTTACCAAAATGGATCAGGTGGTCCAATAATATTTGTAGGGTCTCTATTCACTAATACTAATATGAAGCAATACAATCACAATTTATTTTTTGGACGTCACTGGTCTAAAACATGAAAATAACCTGTTAAAATTAAATTAATTTAAATTTATTTTTCACTTTATTCGTTTATTACGTTGTTACAGTAAATTATATGTTGATGCGATAAATTTTCGAAAAGAAAACTCTGTCTGTTTGGCGTCATAGAACAAGTTATTTCTTCGTCTACAGATGTTAAGGTAGCATATTTTTTTTTTTTTTATTTATTTATTTAATCAATGGATATTATCCTTACTGACTAATAACAATATTGCCTTAAAATTAATGAATAACAATATGCATTTTAAAATATACTACAACTTTACAGAATATATATACTTACATACAAATTTACGAATTAAGAAAAACAATAATTTTATGTTTTATGGAATTTAAACATAAAGAAAAATCAACAAATTGTGACAGAGAATTAAATTGTCTACATACCCTCAAAAAAGGACCAGCAATAACGTAATTTTCTCTATAAAATTTAACAAAAAGCTGATTATAATGACGCGTATTGCGACAAGGTATATTAAATTTAACAGACTCTAACAGAAAATCACAACAAACATTACCGTTAATAAGATTAACCATAAAAGAAGCATTTAACATTGTACGACGACTTTTGAGCGATAGCAATTTTATTAATGACAGTCTACTAGCATTGGAAGGAAAATTTTGTCGAGTAACTCCAATGAAGATTACGTAAACAGAATAATAAAAATTGTTTTTGAACCGATTCAATACGAGAATTGTGAATGTTGTAAAATGGACCCCAAATGATTGACCCATATTCTAAGATTGGTCTAACGAGTGATACGTAAAGTTGCTTCGTTATGTATGGATCGGTGAATTCTTTAGCCCAGCGCTTAATAAAGCCAAGAACACCTCGAGCTTTATTTACAGTTAATGTAATATGAGAAACAAAGTTTAATTTAGGATCCAGTAAGACTCCAAGATCAAGAAACGAATCAACCAACTCCAGTTGGTGACCACCCAAAGCATAATTAACAGCAATACAGTTATTTCTATAAAAACGCATGCATTTGCATTTCATAAGATTCAGCTCCATCATATTATGATTACACCATAAAAAGAAGTTATTAAGATCCGATTGAAGATAAAAATGATCAGCAAAGCAATTAGAGGAATGGAACATTTTTACATCGTCAGCATACATTAATATATTGGCGAACGTTGGGCAGATTATTAATAAACAGCGATTAAGGTTTCAAAATTGAGTATTTACTTTAAAGTATATTTTAAACGATTGGACTCACAATTTCGCTTGCCTCCCAAAATATCCCCAATATCTTTTAGTACCGAAAATCCTCCATTTTTTAATAATTATCTGTCAAATCAGACATGAGCTAAGTGTTACCATTCACGAAATAAGCACTAGTTGGAAAAAAAACGTTAGATGGCGGACCCGTTACAATGTTAAAATATTTCTAATTATAAACAACAATATAATATTTATTATTTTCAGCCAACACATATGCATACGGGTCTTGAGCACTCAATACTCTTCAGCATCACTCCATGTGAAAAGCAAGGGGTGTCTTAATATATTTCGGCCATTGGA
This sequence comes from Pollenia labialis, assembly GCA_949318255.1. Taxonomy (NCBI): domain Eukaryota; kingdom Metazoa; phylum Arthropoda; class Insecta; order Diptera; family Polleniidae; genus Pollenia; species Pollenia labialis. The sequence goes on from OX439140.1 coordinate 71,990,294, forward strand.
CTATATGCACTCCGTATATAAAATTTATTAAAAAGAGAAAAAGTACCATAAGTCAAATTTTTCGTCCCGTTTAGTTTGAGTGTATGCCAGTGTTGCAAAATTGAAATTTTGAAATGGTACTGAACTTCAACTAAAAGAGTTCTTTTTCTTACCAAATGGTACTTTTTGTTAAAAAATAAAACAATCATTCATGAAAATAAAAGGAACAAAAAAGTGTAAAAGTCGAGTTGAATTAAATTATAAAAAAAATTCTAGAATGTCTCTATTGGTTCAAAACGATTCTGAGCCACTGTGCTCAGTGTGTGCTGTATATGGAGAAATTCAAACTTTTGTAAAATCCAATTATTAAGTAGTTTTATACTACGATTTTCAAATGTACAACGTCTTACGCAAGCAGGCCGATTAAAATCACAACTTTTAATTTGAGAACCCCTGATGATTAAATCCATTATTTTCGTTTATCCCAGATAAGGATAAGTTAAGGAAAACGGAAGTTTAAAAAAACATGACAACTTTTTCAACAAAGGCAAGGACATAATCGACCTGTTTTGGTTAGGCGTTGGCGTAAACGCCAAAGCCATAGTAGATTTAAAAACGTAGGCTGTATGATACCTTAATCTATTACAAAAAACGATACAAGCATTAAGCCAATGGCGTCATCAAGCCGAATTTTTGATTTATTGTCCGACACTATCTTTATAAAATATTTAACTTAAGTAGTAACTTATGTAGTAGTAAGATTTTGACAACGGCGGGGAATTTTACACAAGCAAAATGTCTGTTGTTTTTTGTGTTGTTGTATTGTTGTAGAAGTAAGCAGACCTATTGGATAGGCCTTGATACAATCCATACAATTTTTGACATAGAAAGTTTAAATGAAATAATTAATAAAAAGATGCAACAAAGTTTTTACTTTAGCCGCCCGAAAGGCAATGCAAGGTGTGTTTGCATTTATCTACAAGAATTACCAAAAAACTCTTTTTTTTAAGAAACTGAGTTACGCCCTTTTTTAAAATAAGCCATGGATGTATTGAATAAAAATGTGCATCATTTTAAATAGTGGAGCAACGCGAATTACTTCTCGAAACCAAAAAACCCTATTTGGGGTTTTCTAATTGAGCTGCTTTTATTGCCTCATGACCATTTTGGCTCAAACTTGATTTCTCTAAATAACATGTAATTTTTCTCATGTCTATAAATCCAATACCAATTGAAATTTATTTATTGCTTAAATGTCGAAAAATTTTCCATTTTTAAACTTTTTCACTATTTTTGGCCCATTACTCAAGTTTTTAAAGTCATCGAGTGCAAACTCTTTCTCGTGTAGAATTTCTCGAAGTACTAGTTTAGCTGCCGTTCGGATTTTATTGCCTCATGAACATTTTGGCAATAAAGTATTTAAAATATTGTGAAGTCGATGAGTACCTAAATGAAACAGAAATGCCAAATTTTTTGATTTTAAGCAAAATTAGCTGAGAAGTTTTTTTGTGATGCGATGAGGGTTAACATTTTGGAAGCAAAGGCTACGTCTTCTTCTGGACTATAACGTCTAAAACATATTCCAAAAATATAAACGATTCGGTTTCTCTGAATAAGCACATTTTATTGCTTTAATTTTCAATTGAATGTCAATAATTGATTAAATCTTATACAATTTTTTTTATTTTTCTCAACAAAATATTTTCCAGGAATAAAATAAAAGTTTGTTGCGCTCCCGGGCATAAAAAAAAATGTCCTGGTTATAGAAACCCTAATGTTATCATTTAATTCTTATGCAAATGTGTGCATTAAATATGGGACCATTCTCTTCAGTACTTAACTAAGTATTTTATTATTTTGCTATTTCATTATTATGTATTTTCTTGTTATTTAAAACTAAGAAGGAATATAACAAACATTTTACACAACTATAATATAATTTGTATTTGGTCCTTAGCAACAAGCTAGAAAACATGTTAACACTATTCATTATGTATGTATTTACATGTTTATAAATGCATAGGCATTCGAACATGTACTTACGAGTTAAAACAAACTACAATTTTAGACACTAAGGACTAAATTGGCCTTCAAATATTTTGAAAAAGGTATCAAATAACTAAAACAAAATTTTGTTAAGCACAGAACAGGCTTTGCTAGTTTTTGGCAAATAGTAAGTTTCATTCAATAACTTAATCTTTAAACGAGTCCTCGGTGTACCTTAAGTAATTTATGCTGCAACTAAAAATACACAGCTATTTTTTTACTTTCATATAAGATTTTTTTACTTCTTATGACTGTTTAATATTCTTTAACTCTATTGTTGTATCATAATGAGGGAGTAAGTAGTTTTACATTGAGATAGTCAAGTCAAGGCAATACGAAAGGATTTTTTCTTGAGCAATTTATAAATATTCAGTTTGTTTGATAATCATTTTTAATGCAAAATGCGAGTGGTACCTGTGCGCAAAAACAAGTGTTTACTAATTTTTTTTTCTTAATGTTATTCTGCCTCCAAAGTACATTTTCTATCTATTCAAATATCATTGTCTTGCATTGAAGTTATATACCTTTGCTATTTATACGACAACATGGTGTAAAATGCCATTAAGAATTCAGTCAACAAAATTGTCATTTAAAATGAATTAATACCATCGAACTTTTTCAATTAAACAAATTTTTATTCGAATATAAAAAAGTTGCTTCATTCACACTGTTTTAAGAAAATTTTTTATTAAACATTCTTTCATCTAATAATATTAATACATTCTTCCACCAAAGGAGGAACGAGGGGGAGGAAGAGATACACAATAGAAAGCTTAAGAATACAACAAAACATAATGAAAACAATGAAGATATTGACAACATTAGCGCTAGTTATAGAACCGCAATATAACAAAATCTGTAATAATAATAAGAAGTTGTGCTTTACTGTTTTTTGTGCAATTTAATTTTATTAAAAATATGATGTTTTTAATGTAAAATAATATATAATTTTTGTAAGTTGTGTTTGCTTGTTGTGAAAAATATTTTGTATTAATATTGTCCTTTTATTATTTTTTTTTAAATAGACGACCCTTGAAAAAGTCACCAAAAAAAGTGACGAAACGTCGGGTGAAATGTAATAAATTTGTTTTTATTTACATCAACTTCATTAGGTCTTATTAGCTTAAAAAGAAATATAACAGCAAATTAATAATTAATTGGCCAAAAAAATAAATACGAAGATATACTTAGTTTTTCATTCCGAAAGACATTTTTTAAATATTCATCTTAGAGCCCATAATGTATATGGGGCAATCCAAGTGAAATCGGACAGTTTGGAGAAAAATATTTTTTTGATTTTCTTTTTTTTTACTGTGTAGATGTTCCTTATAAACAGCACATTTCAGCAAATTTTCAGATTTTTTTGGCTAATGGTACAGAGATATCGAATAAAAATCGAGTCATAAGAAAACTATGTTCAAAAAAATACTCATAACTTTTTCAATATTGGTCCAAATAAAGTAATAATTTTTTTGTATTTTTTCTTTTTTTTTGTCTACTATCCAAGAAAAAATATTAGAATAAAAAAATTTTGCACAGTGGCACACTGGTCAATGCCGGTCAAAAATGATTTTTTTTTAATATTAATAAAATTTATATGACAGATTATAGCGAACACTTCAAACCATACAACTAATTTCTTAATTTGGCTCGCGGGTAACTACTTCTTCCTTTAAAGTTTTCTTTGTAAATAAGGACGTTATGTTTAAACCGTATTAGTAATTAATCATTTCATGTGATAATTGTGATTTTGTGCGCGTTATTTTTTTTGGATAAGTGAAGTGATTGTGAGTTACTTTAAAAATAAATAAAACCTAAAGTAAGCCAAATTTAAAGAGACCTTAACAAAAAAGGTGGGGCTAGGGGAGATTAAGTGATAATTATATCTAGTGCTGTTAAGTATCAAAAGTAATTACTATACATTTCAGCTGCCACCACCTGCCTCCCCAGAAAACAGATAGCTTTTAGTGACTTCATATATTTTTATAAGATTAGCGTGACTGACTGGGTGATCATCGCCCAGCTCAAAAAACTTAAGCTAGACACTTGAAATTTTGTATGTAGACTCCGCTCCCAATGTGTAAATAAAAAGAGTAGATACTTTTAAAAATTCAATTTAAAAGGAGTTAGAAATGGGTAAAAACGGGTAAAATCAGTAACATTATATCTTTCGTGATCTAACAGAGGTAGACGTAAAATTCAAAAAATATCATTATTAAATCGAAAATTAAATTGTTATGTATTTGAAATTTGAACATTTTGGGTATAAAATAGGGCAACAATATAATTTTGGTACTTTTTTGGTAAACATTGTATCTTCTTAAGTAAAAAAGATAAAAATAAAATTTAAATTGTGTTCTCTTCTCTTTAAAAGCTCTCGTAAAAATTTGGCACCTTTTGGAAATTCGAATATATAAATATCGTTTTTATTCTATTAAGCTATTTTGGTTTTTGAATATATGACAAATAAAATATGCTAATTTAATAACAAATTTATATGACGCCATGTACGGCAGATATTTGTTATATATGGTTATGCAGTCGCGAGTACAGGGAAAGAAAAATGAAATGGTACTCTTCCCAACCCACCTCAACACCCACCCACCTTAAACGGAAAAATATATACCATTTCTATGATCTTTCCAAAAGAAATTTTGCAAAATGGTATGTTTCAGTTGAAGGTTCCTCAATAATCAAGCATCCCACAGGATGTATATAATCACATAAGATTACATATTATATTATAACCATACATGGGCAAATCTACTTTTATTTGCTCAGGTAGGAAAAAATATGGGGACAAGGGAGAATATATCGATATTCCACAAACTATTAATATAATCGCTACAAATTATCATATTTCATTACACCTCCAAAGTCCTTTTTTAATTTTGTTCGATTCTTTTGGGTCGTCAATGATTACCTGGCCAGCCCCTGTATGTACGAATCCAAAATTTTACCTAATTTCAGTCATTTACCTAAATAAATAAAGAAGTAATGGATCTTAGGCCGGAATTGACTACTGTGAGTGGGCTTGGATGCGATTTTCGGGATTTAATATTTTAAATAAATTTTTTCACTGTTATATAAAATTTTGATTTTTTCCACAAATTTAAAGACCAATTTGGTTGTTGGATTCAAATAATCACTATTTTTTCTGTTTTTTTGAAATTTGTTAAAAAAAATTGTTCGATATAAACCACTGTGCAACATTTTTAATTTATCAAAAAAACTATAACTGCTGAATTGTGCTGTTGATAAGGAACATCAACACAGTAAAAAATAAAGGAATCCAAAAATTATTTTCTCCAAACTGTCCGATTTCACATGGATTGCCCCATATATATTCTAGGATGTTGCCATGCCATTTTGATTGTCCGTCTGTTGAAATCACGCTCACTTTCGAAAGACTCAAAAATGTTGTTGCAAATTGTTTTATTTCTCCTAAACAGGTATTAAAATGCAGCACAATCGCTTCAGTTGTAAAAGAGTTATCAAACCAAATGTGGTACATTCTCCCAAAAAAAATTGATATCTCTGTTACAAAAACTTAAACAAATTTGTTGCGGAATGCCGTAATTGTAATTAAATTTTGCACAACTTTGTTTTATATGACTAGAAATCCCACCATCGAATTTCGTGAAGATCGGTCCATCATTAATCAGAGGCCCTATATAAAGCCCACTCTCGGTAAACACTTAAGTTCAACCAAAACCGTAATATAAGCCCCTATTAAGGTTCACAACTCAACTCAGTTGAGTTGGAATTTCTTAATTTTTGTATTATGGTTTACAATCTTGCTATATTGCAATGAACAAAAACATAACAAAAATTACAACTGATCACAACCGGTTGTCTCAATTACAACTCAACTGAGTTTAGGTTTTGTTTCAATTTCGTATTCCCGTTGTCAATATTGCCAGATTTCGATGTTTGGAATTTTTTTAAGGAAAATCGGCGTTGCTATTGTCTGTAATTGCCTTTGATTTTGTCGTCGGCGTTTTAAGTGTTGTCTTGTGCTGCTTTGTGTTGTGTTTTAAAATTTTTTAAAAAATGTAACGTGATTGTTAGCTTTAATTTTGATTTCTACGGCGGTATTGATATTTTTCTACATTTGTGTTGTGTTCTTAATATATTTTTGTGTAAATAATGGAAAAAATTAAAACAACAAGTAAGCTCTAGAAGCAAGTGGAAGCGCTTGAGAAGACTCCATCAATAGCCAGAGGATTTAGCAGGAGATCTGTTTCTAATAATTTTAAGAAACAGTGGGAGACTAGTGCCTCTGTGATAAATTCTCTTGGAAACTGCAGGTGGTGCCGAAACGGCATCTGATTTTGGCAGTTCGAGGTTATTTGTTTTGATTTGTTAGTGTTTTGCTAAGAATGGTTGACATTTCGAGCTATAAGCACTAACAATGCAATGCAAAAAACCCTATGTTGTTTCTGTTGTTTTTGGATTGTTGTGGTAGTTGAATTCGCCTTGGATTTTTTTTACAGATTTGGAGGGATTTAAAATTCAAAGTAAAAAAAATGGCAACAAATAAAGCAGAAAGTAAAGCTCCTGGAGGTGGTGTATTTAAACAGGAAATGCTGGGCCCCTTGGAGGAAGCTGTGGCAAATTTGCTGCAGTTCCAATAACAAATAAATCCTGAGGGAATGGTTCAAGAAGTCCCAAACACTGAAGACAGTGTTGATGTTTACTTTTTGAAATCACTTGATGACATATTTTTTCAAAAGTAGGTCCACATTCTTGCAGTCCATTAATATTTAACTATTTACAGGAAAGAAAACGCACCACAAGTAGCAAAGCTGATACTCCATCTTGATCAGCGCCAACAACAACACCAGTGCCATCAACAGCTTTAGCGCCAACAGCACCATCGGGTAAATTAAAAATGACAGATTTCTGTCTAAGCAATCTTTTTTCCATTATTTTTTTTTTTTGTTTTCTTCGTCACGAGTCCGAATCAGAAATAAAAAACCAAGGCGAATTAACACCAGGTGACCTTATCTTGCTACGTAACCAACAGCTGATTACTAACCTTGTGTCAAAATGATATACCGTCTATGTGGTTCTGGGGAATATTTACTAAATTTTATCATTTTTCGCTTAAAATTATGAAATTTAAAATTTTTTAAATTATAACATTTCAAAACAAACAATTTAAAATTAAAAAGAAAATGAAACATTTGTTTAAATTGTTTAGTACAGTGTTGTATTATTTTTGACACAACGTTAAAATATTTTACAGTGTTGTTAACGTTTTCAAAATAAGACCACCTTGTATGAATTCGCCTTGTAAAAAACCGTTTTATTCAAGCTTCGTTTACAACCAGAACAACAATTTTGTTTTTTCTTCCATATTTTTTCTTCCCAAAGTATTTCATATATTTTCCTTTCATTTTTCGGACAAAAATGTACCGAAAGTTTTTTCAAAAAGTTGAGTCAACTTCAACTTCAGCAACAATTCGTATGAAATTGTTTATGACGTTTATAATAATTTTATTTAGTTTTGAATGAAAATTTTAACAAAATATTCCATTGTGGTCTATTTTGTTCTCCCATGATGTTTTTGTCTTCATTTTGCATTTGCAAACTCACATATATATATGTACGTATTAGGACAGCCGCGCAAAAGCGTTGTTTAAGAAAATAAAAGTCGAAAACCTTTTTTAATGACTTTTTAAGAAGATCTGTGTTTCTATTTTATACTTTAATAACATTTCATGAAAATCTTATAAATTAAATACGGGGATATGCACAATTTATTTTTTTTCTTTCTAAATTTTTGGAATTTAATTGTTGGAAAAGCGTTTAAATTTTTTTTGCAGACACATGTACAAAGATCCGTGAATAGTGCATTTCGGTTTTATTGTATAACGCACAGGTTCTCTCAAAAGTAAATGTCAAGTGGTCGAATTTCGGCCACCGGGCGATCCTAGTAATGATAAATACGTAATATTGTTCTAGGCAAATTGTACAATGGTTTCTTTATTTAAAATGTATGGTGTCGCGAAAAAAATTGTTGCTCTATTATGAACACCAGTGAAAATGTTGCTGCCTATTTAAGCTTTATCTTTATTAGAAAAGAAATGGTTATTTAACTTTTTATTTTTCACAAACAGAACATATGTAACTTTTTTTTTATCAACAACAGTAAACAAAATGAATCAGCTGACTATGACATTAGAGATGTGTGCTGTAGTTTATTAACATTATCGATAAACAGTCAACGGCGTCACAATACTCTTACAAAATTAACATAGAATTGATGTTGTCTTTGATTAGAATTGCTGTTGCCTTAAAATTCCCGTTGTTATTGCCGACGCCAAATAGAATAAGGGTGAATGATTTATTGGTAAAATGTGGTTATATTTATTTTTATGAGACTAAAAATTTAACTAAAAGATAGGTCCCATATAAAGCCGCCTTCCGAAAGGCACTTTAAAAGGCCCGAAACGTTTGAAAATAACATTACTGTATAGAAATTTGATCCAATTTAGTTCTTTTAGTAAAAACTTGAAATCAGTCTACCGAATAGTGTGATGATAGATCCTTAGTTTACCATTATAAAACCCCTCTTCTGAAAATCACATGAATACGCATAAAAACGAAAGGAATCATGTAAACTAAGTTTAAAATTTTAACTTGAAAATATATTAAGAAGAATACATTTAATAACTTTTTAAAAATACCTGAAAATCAACTGGTCATTTTATAATTTTAATTTTTTTCAAATCAAAGTAAAAATATGGTTTTTGCAATTATCCTTTCTCCATATTAATTAAAGGTAAAATTGTGTTTTTTTAACAGTTTTTTCTAATTGATTTTTAAATATCTTACGGTCTATAGGTATAAAAAAGCTTTTATTTCCAGTTACATACTAGTTTTAGTATCAATTGGTAAATTGTCTTTCTATCCCTTTTGCATTATTTATTCTTTAGTCTATTTGTTTGTAATGAAAAACATCTTACCTTCTTTTCCAATTCAGGGCCATTTTCCATGGCTCTCATTATTGTTTCAGATAGTTTACTATCCAATTGTTTAATGACTGTAACAATGCCAGTATCAGAACGTATATGAGTTGTGACTAAATTATCAATGGCATCAACAACATTTGACCAGGGACTGTCCAAGACACCAGCATATTGAGCCGAACAGCCTCTGTGGTAGTAGGAAGAAATAAAAAGAAAACAAATTATATACAGACAGATGGAAAAGTACATACATCATAATCAAATTGAATCAGGAAGATAGAATGATGTTGTAAACTGAATAGTACTTAAGTACTTACACATACACAGACTAGAGACCCGAAAGACACAGTGGGATATTTTTGCAAAGAGAAGTGGAAATTAATCTTTCGATTAAAAAAAGAAAAGTTACATTTCAATATGCTTGTCAACATCTCTAGAGCTCGAACTCGATAAGATCTCGACTTCATCTCTAGTATAGATACTTGAAGTAAAATTCAAATCGTACTCATAATTAAGAAACTGCAAATTTCTTCACTTTTTTACTAAATCATTTTCCACTGTGAAATGTCCATCGTCAGGTCTTTTTAACAACACACTACAACTACATACTCATACATCTACATAGTACATACCTTAATACATTCATACAATAACTGTAACAGGGCTTAACATGCGTCTTTTGTAGACCATTACAACTGGGACAATAACTCATTCGCAGCAAATGCTTTTGACAGCTCTCACTCAAATGTGTGGCATATAATTCATCAGTTTCACTAAGAACTTCAGCACTTTGATACAAAGCATTGATGAAAATGTGAGCCGTTTGCAGACTATGCATTAAATTGCGTATTATTTCTTTGGGTATAGCACCGAACGGCTGCAAATCGTCGTACGTGTGTTTCAAGCAATTAATATAGTCTTCGTGTAATTCACCATAACTCTCCTTATTCAAATGTACCACTTGATGATAGGCCACCGGGAATAAATTAACAAAGAACTTGTGTATGGCATTTTCCAAAGTGGTGGTACTAACTGTCTCACTTGATTTTAAATTGCTGTATTAAAAGAAAGAGAAAAGAAATGTTAAAAAAATGTTTATTAGAAACTAATTGAATTGAATTGTTATTAATGCAAAGTTATTTATCAGTCTTGATAAAATGTTTTTAAATGATTTTTAACAAAGTTTGTATTGATTTTCTTAAATTACGAGTATATATCGAATAATGACTATTGTGAATGATTTGAAACGTTATGGCAATAGTTATTAAGGCACCCCATATTAGAAATATAAAAATAATTTAATTCTTGTTCAGTTCAGTTCAGTTCTAGTTAAGTCTAGTTCAGACAAGTTCAATTCTAGTTTAGTTTAAGTTAATTTGTTGTTCGGATCTAGTCGGTTTGAAGTTCAACTTCGGTTCTGGTTTGTTTTGTTTATAAATTTATTTATTTATAAATCTTATTATTTTTAGAAAATTAAAAAAAACAATAACAATTTATCATGACAGCGTTAAATTTTACTCAAAATACGTAAGACTTGTCTGATAGTGTTAAACCAGGCGAATTAACTACAGGTGGTGTCGAAACAGAATCTGATTTTGACAGTTCGAGCTTATTTGTTTTGATTTGTTAGTGTTTTGCTAAGAATGGTCGACATTTCGAGCCGTAAACACTAACAATGCAATGCAAAAAACACTAAGTTGTTTCTGTTGCTGTTGGATTGTTTTAGTTCCGACACCACCTGTAGTTAAATTCGCCTTGGTGTTAAGTAACCTTAAGAGATGAGGATGTAACGCTTGCACTGTAAAAGCAGGTTTCATTCCTATTAAAATATTTTTGTTTCAAATGTTTTTTATTTCATACCTTTTTAGTTTTTTTTAATCTTACCTTATAATCTCTGAATATAACTGCACAATCAATTTACGTGATTGGGGTAACATGTGCTTATACACTTGGGAAAATATATTTATTGTTCTATTTTCTGATTGCTGAGCCAGTTCTAAAATATGAGCTAAAAAGAAAAGCAAAAATTGAAGAAACGAAAATTAATACAGTGATTTATTTATGATACATGTACATATGTACATATTTTTTATAACAATTGAAAACCCAAATCATTGTTAAATAAAAACCGCAATTCTATCCCTTTTCAAATGCCAATACTTTTATTAACTGTCAAATTTGACAGTTACTGAATTGCTTGTTCTCGCTTTTACTCTCCCTTAAATTTTATTGGTTTTTTATATATACACACAGAAAAAATAAATGTAAAGTCGTCGAAAACACAGTTGATTTTATGTTTTTCGGCAGTAATTTTGGTTTAAAGTTGCTTTATGTTAATTTAACAGGATTTTACAATAGCGGTATTCACCCTTGATAATTTAGTTAGAATTAATTTAGTTAAAGTACTAAGATTTACAACACTTCAACAACAAAATGTATAAGACGAAAATTTACTACGCTGTGGTTAAAAAAATTCAACAAAACGCTGTAGTAAACACGTTTGTTAAATAACCCAGAATAAGACACTTGAAAAAAACTATATCTGTCTTTTTCGCTTACTCAGCACCTTCATTAATTTACAATACTAACGAAAAAGACACTCATGCTTTGTAGTATAAAATCGTATTAAGAAAAGCAGAGTTGTACACTTAATACAAAGGGTGAAAACCGCTAATAACTTGCGAACAACATTTTTTTCGATTTTCATGTTAATTTTACACTTCAGATAAGTTAGAGCAAAATTACATTGATATTGAAATTACACTACGAATCACGTTGAATGCAAGTTATTTAACGTTGAAACAACGTGAATTTAATGTAGAATCAATTTGATTTGATTCTACAAGCAACTGGATGATATCCCATAAGGCAATAGTTTAGCAATAACCCCAAATTTATATTACATATTTTATATTATTAATTATTATGTATGTTTTTTCGACCTTTTTTTTTCGCTTACTTATATTTTATATTATATGTATTATTTAATTTTACTTTATTTTAATTATATATTATATTATTTAAAAGTATAATTACCAATTTAATTTTAAATTAAAGGTTGTGCTTATTTGTACATAAATAATCATATTTCAAAATGCAAAGTCTTCTTTTTGTCATACCAATGATATTTTGGCGATATCTCCCTATTTTCTTTTAAGTGGTTATCTGGTGATATTGCTAGTTTTTCATCTAGATGTATCGCTTTCGTATTGCTTAGGAATATTGCCATCGAGACAAGTTTCTTCTTAAAGGAAGTATCTTTCGCAATACGATATCGATTATTGCCGCAATAATATTTTTTCCTGTTTTTAATTTTTGTTGTATTTCCCTTTGTTTACGGAAGAACACATAATTATAAAACACCAGCAGAATTGTCCGATATGGTTTTCACAAAAAAAAATTAAAAAAATAAAATACGGGAATTCTTCATACTTTATATAAATTATCTTAACAATGAAAATAAAAAATATTTTTGGTTTTCTTCTTGCAGTATTGTTGTTGTTTGTACACAGTTAATAACGAACAATGTTATTTTAACATTTTTCCGTTTTGATATTGAGTTCATCAAATTTGATTTTCATTAAATTATTTTTACTAAAGAAAGGAATTTTATTAAAATTTATTAATAATTTTCTTGGTTTGTAAAATTCCGTCCTTCAGTAAAATAATTTAAAGAAAATTAAATTTGATGAACTCAAGCTTAACTAAAAAAAATATTATTGTATATTGGCAGGATTTTACTACATATGTTTTATATTAAATGTGTATATGTCTAGTAGATTGTCAATTTGATATCAAAAACATAATCAAATTACATTTCATGCTTACAAAACACAATAATTTGGCTTTAGTTTTTGACCTTACAATCATTCTTAACTTTTTTTAATGTGATTTCTTTTATCCTCAAGCTTTTTCTTAGAAACAAAATGAAGTTAATTTAATAATATTTTTGAATTGTTGACAGTTAAAAACATTTTTCAAAAGAAATGTTTATTTGACGTGGTTTAAATGATTTGAGAAATAAGAAAAGTCTTAAGGCTAAAATTTCTATTAGAAAACAAATGAAGTTTGATTACTTTTATTTGATTTGTAATAGTAATTCACAATTAAAATTTTATAGATTGTTGTTTAAATGCAATTGATTTTATATCCACAAATACGATGCGTCTTAAGACTTTAAGGTCTTAGACTAAGACTAAAGCTACGGTCAGACTTGCCAAATATTTGACGAAAAAAAACGGAACCAACAAACGAACTGAATGATCATTTCCTTTAATTCCAATATTAATTTTGATTATAATACCACATCTTACACAAAACCGATTTTTTTTGCTATGTCTAGTAGTATAATTAGTGTATTTTGTGATATTAATGACTAACAAACCAGTGAACGTTAAAACGCTGGTTTAGTTGAACTAAACTTAAAATTATATGTAGTTTAAACTCAACAGCAGTAAATCAGTATCGCATGCATTGTATGTAGCTTAAAAAATAGCATGTGGCAGCACTACGATAAATGTTGTCAAATTCGTATGGTTTGTAAAGGTAGTTTAAACACCCAATTTTATGGGGTTAAAGATGGTTTATATGCTTACGGATTTAAAGATTTGTTGGTTTAAATACATTTTAAACCAAAAAGAGAGTTTAACTTGCTCGAATTTATTAGCCCAACACTATCTTAAATCTCACTAACTATTAACAAAAGTAGTGGTTACGCTTATTTGGTCAAATATTTTATAAGTATAGCTTAAGACTCTTAGAGCGGGTTTTTTACTTAGAGTTTAAACCAGGATCAATAGTAAGATTTGTTAATCTTATAATAAAATTAATCTAGCCTTAATCTTCTGTGGCGTTTTTGAGTGAAAGATTAAAGCTTTTAGCATTGCCATATAAATTGACAATACTTTTATGTATAAGTATGGCAGTTTAAAACAAATACCAAAAATTGTCATCAAATTACTGTTCTTAACGTGAAAAAGAAGAAGAAAAGGCGAGAATATTGTATTGTGTTATATAATATTATATATTTATAAATAGATATTTATTCTTATTTGGCCTTTATTTTATAATTACTTTTAATTATTTAAGCTTGAGGGTGGAATATTTAATAAAACTTTAAATAAAAAAAATATAAAAAATATTTCCTTTCATAAGCTGTTCGTACTTTTGAAAGTTCTGTCGCAAGTTTAAACCGCCAACTTTGGGCGTTTAAACTTGGAAACGAAATGAAATAATCGACTACCCAAAAACGAATTTCAAAGATTAGTTCTAATTTAATCGCTGATCTTTATGTCAAAAACTGGCTCTTAGTACAATTATATTGTTTTTGTATCTAAAACTATAATTTAAGTATACAAAACATTAAACAAAGGTAATCCCTTCAGGCAATTTGCATTAAGGTATAAGTTACATTAATTTAAAGAACACATGTACGTTATTTCATCATACATGTTTTCTTAGATCAGGGTTTTGGGATGTGGATTAAGTTTAACTTAGTTAAACTTAGTCTGAAACTCAGATTTTTCCCGCGAAATGTGATTTTTTCTATTATTTCATTTAATACCAAAATTTTAAGTAAAACTAAGCTATTCCGTCAAAATTTTGTATACAAATTTGTTAATGGTGGCACAAATCTGTTTATAGATTAACTAAAAAAAAAACTAGCCTTAGAGTCTAAGATTTTGTGGAAACGTTTTGCCGTCAGATGTGTTAAAGATGTTATCGTGGGTATTTGAAATAACAGTTTATTCCAAAAGTGCTTTTCGTTGGTCTCATGTAGAAAGGCCATAACTCACATAATTGCAACTTTACAGTATAAAGAAAAAAGATACAGTAATTTCCGCTTAATTGATTTTCTAAAAATGCACAGGTTTTGTTGCAATTAACCGGGCATATCATTAAACCGATACTCTTTTAATTGATTCAGTGGATCAATTAAAAGAACTCCGCATAATTGCGCAGTGGGATCAATAAAGCAGTAAAATATTTATATACTTACATATATGTACATATAATAAATAAAACGTTTTGTTTTGCATTGTTTTTGTTCAAATATTTTAATTCATTTATAAAGAACAAAACAAATGTATTTACACTAAATATGTGAAAGTACTTAAAAACAGAAAACAAAATAAGTAAATAAAAATAACTAAAATTTAATTCATTGCATTACAAAAGAGATCAATATGTTTACTGACTAGAATATACATAAGAATATATGTATGTATTCATGTAAATTTAAATACGTTTGTATTTATTTCAAAACATGACTAAATAGGTTTAAAAAAATCGGTCATTGCAGTCTGAATTTGTGGCTTTAAACAGCTTTCGACTATATTATTTTCCATGTTATCAAGTTCGTGAGAAAATAGATTGTTTGGTAAAAAAAAATCCCGAAGGATGTTAAGAGAGTTCAATACTTCTTTACTTGAGGGAGGATTGTTAGTAACTTCTTCATTTTCATCTTCGGAAGAGTCTGACGTCAAAACTTTGTCAATTTCATTTATAATCTCCTCATCGGAAAGTTGTCCACAGCAAGGCAAGTTATCGTCACAGGATACGTAATCTTCAAATTCGCGCTGCTGTACAACATCAGTAAATAGTTCTACTACATCGTCGTCTAAATCTGCATGTTCAGTGATGGAAAGGAACTTAGCCTGAAATTTGTATGAGTAAATAGTAATTAAATACACGTAGGTAAATGTAAACGTATGTAATTCAGATGCCAAATTACCTTTTTAAAACAGTTTGTAATAGAAATCGGTTTAACCAGCCACCAGGAGTTTTTTATGATATGCATGGCATTGAAAATGTTAAAGTTTTTTTGGAAATCACCAATTGTTTTTCCGCTTTCTATTGCAGCAATATGTTTTCGTACAAGGTTTTGTCGGTAGTAGGATTTAAAACAGTGAATAATACCCTGATCTAGCGGTTGCGCTATTGATGTTGTGTTTGCTGGTAAAAATTGCAAGTTAATGTTTGTTAACACAACTGGTATCTTGTGAGAAGACGCATTATCCACAAATAATATTATTTTGCGCCCTTGTTTTTCCATTTCAGCATCAAGGGAAACCAAAATTTCACGCCATACATCTTGAGTCATCCAGGCTTTGTTTTGTGAATAATACTTAAGAGGCAAAATTTTGTTTTTGAAACATCGCGGATTTTTGGATTTGCCAATAACAATTACTTTTTTATAGTTGCCAGTAGCGTTGCAAATAAAGAGCAATGTTAATCGTTCTTTTGAACTTTTAAGGCCTCTTGTTTGATCTCCTTTTTTGCTTAATGTTGATTTTGGCAAGGCTCGGAAAAATAAACCGCTTTCATCGGCATTAAATATTTGTGATGGTTCATATTTGTTAAGCAAATCAGGTAAAACTGTGTCAAAAAAAACATTTGCGGCATCGATATCAGCAGATGCACCTTCTCCATGAACTTTTTTCAACACTATGCCTTCTCTTTTCTGCCAACGATGAAGCCAACCAGAAGTGGGATTGAAATCTATTTTCATATCCACAGCAAATTTGCTTGCTTTTTCCAAAATCATATTTCGTGAAATCATAGCACCAGATTCCCGCATTTGGTTGAACCACAATAAAAGTGCTCTTTCTATATTTGCGCATGCTCCAGTTCTGCTTCTTTTGATAGACAATTTAGTAGTCTTTGACTTCTCTACAATCGAATCTTTATTGTTTAAAATTCTGTTGATGGTGACTTTTGAACACTTATATTTTGCACACAGTTCATTTCTTCTAGCTGTTTTTGCATCAGCAATAACACTTAATTTTTGTTTTAGATTTAAACTTGTGTGTTTTCTGGAACTCATTTCTCACTCTGATAAGATTTTAATTCACTGGCGTTTTTTTTAACTTTGTACAAAATAAACCAAACATATGATTTGAAGGGCTGCCACATAATTTTGTAAATATATGCCATCACGAAAACCAAAAGTCGACTAATTGACTTTTTAACCAAAAAGAGAATTTTTAAATGTCAATTAAGCGGCATGTTTGTATGCTATTTGCAGAAATAGGTTTTATTTTATGATTCAATTAAGCGGGTAACGCAATAAAGCGGGACTCATTTAAACGGGAATTTTTCTTTAAAACTTATATTGAATATTTTCAGTGTAATTTTTTTGGATCAAATAAGCGGGTAAATCAATTAAACGGGAATCAATTAAGCGGAAACTACTGTAATAGAATGTAAAATGGCTTCTTCAATTGGTTGAAAACTGATATTTTTGATGCCATTGCATTAATTCTTGTGACGAGGTGTATTTGTGGGAAATGTATTGGAATCACTAAAAAACTCAATTTCGAAAAAATTAACGGCGGGTTAAAACACTTGAACATAGTTTTAGTTCATATGGGTACCTTTTCTCGAGCTTTTCTGACCGTATGTCATGAATAATCGTAACTAAATTTTTAAAAAATTAATAATTCCTCTCGTCCATAAGGTAAGAATCGCAACGACAAAAATCGTATCATGTGAATGGGCAGGGCACTTTATATTTTTTAAATTTTCAAAACTTGATGCATTTTTCATGTTTCTTCAAGTTTTCTGTAGCTTATCTGTAAATATTTGTTTGCTAAGCAAAACAAATTATAATTACCTGTTAAGCTTTATTGCTTAAGTCATTTGATCAAAATCCTGTTTTTATGCACATTTCTTTAATCAGATACCGACATTTCAAAAAACTTTATTCATTAATTGTGTTATTGCAACTTTGTGTTAATTTTAAAGCAAAACCTGTTGCAACAGTGAAACGACAAATTTTTTTTAATTTTATATTGAGAAATTTAATTTTATATATTTATAAAACGCAACAGCTTCAGCTGAGTGTTTGGATTTTAGTGACTACGTCAATTTTGTTTATCAAATATTATTGGTATGTAAATTTACCTGGTGTTACCGGGTGGTCATCAATTATCGATTAATTTAAGTTAACTTATGAAATTAATTTAAATTAAAAAATAAATCAATAAACACAGGAAAAGTTCAAATAACCAATTTAATTGACAGAATGAAGAACATAATTGCGGCAGTAAAAGTTTAACAACAATGCTATAAACTGAACGAAACATAAATATTTTCAAACGCCCATTAGCGACATCATTTTCATTTTTTTTAATAATCGACTTTATTGGCAACACTCGCATCATCTCCCAAAATGTCATGGCCACATTAGGTACTGTTATGATTTTATAGCAAAATCAATTTTATCCTAAGCAAAAACCTTCATACAAAATTTCTATGAAATAAATTTAAAAAAAATTTCTCCTGTCTAATTTTGTTTTTCGCGCCTTATTTTTTTTTGCGGTATGTATATCGATTAAAAAACATATTTGGGGTATCATGTTATATTGTCATAATGTTCTAACATTTTACAATTGTTTACAAATATTGTTGTTGCTTTGTAAACAAAAAGTGTCTTAAATAAATAGAACTTTGCTTGCTATGTTTATTGTGCTGTCGTAATTAGTCCGAAGAGACCTGCGCTGAACGGCTGAGCCGAGCTGCATTAGTTTTTGTAAGCCGTCGTCCGGCTAACATCTGAATTTAACCCGCGGCTAGCAATTTTTGCAACAAATCACTCGCGGCGTCAAATAAGATCAGCTTAGGACTCTGCTGTTTGGCAAGCAAACAAAAACAAATTTATTTCTGATTTGCGTCTGAAAAATGGAAAATAGTCAGGTAAGATCTAATTTAATGTATTAATTCATGGATTAGAATTAAAAAAATATTTTTATTTTTGGACTATTTTGTAATTTTCGTAAATATTTATTTTTTTATATATATGTATATGTCCTTAAACATCGATTAAAGGCCCTTATTATGTTTAACGCAACGCAATTCACATTGCCTTTTTAAATTTGAAATTCCTCGTACATAAAGCTCGATTCACCCATGCGTTCCGAACAAAATTTTTGTCCGGACAAAATTTTTTTTATATTGAGTTTGACGTTTTACTTTGGAGAGAGAGCAATAATTTTGTTCGGAACGTTTTTTCTTGAATTGGTTTAATTTTAATTCTTGTGCCGAACAAAATGAACTGAGATGCCACTTTTTTTCATTTTGTACAAAATAAAGTTGAATTGAGCTGCCACATATTACATTTTTGTTTTGTGCTGAATAATTAAAAAAAAAGTTTAACAAAAGATGGATGTTAAAGAAAATATTGCCCTGAAACTTATAGAAGAAATAAAAAAACCAGGAAGAGAATGTATTTATGATATGGGCAATCGTTCATATAAAAATACTCACCTTAAACAAAATAAATGGACGGATATAGAAAAATCTCTTGGAATTGGTCATAAGTAAATTTTAATATAATATAATAATGTATAACATAATGTTTACCAATTATTGTAGGAAGTGAATGCTTAATATTATGGAAAAGTCTGCGAATAACTAATAGTTTGCTAACTGTGCTGCCACTTTGTATAATCGTTTACATCTGTAAACCATATGGTAGCTTTGTTTGTCCGGACAAATTTTCCGAGATGGGTGAATCGTTCTGCAGAACACTCTCTGTAAAAAATTTTTTGTCTGGTCAAAAATATTGTTCGGAACGCATGGGTGAATCGAGCTTAACTTGTAGCGTTGAACATTTTAAAACGGTACATGCATTTCTGTAGAAGGCAACAACTGAACTACAAAATATTTATGGCGTTGTTTTTGCTTTTATTGCAATTCTTTGGCATTGGCCTTAATGTGGTTAAATGAACCTATAAAAATTATAGTCAGACAGTTAATATGAGCATCATTAGATTTGCGTCTACATGGTGAAAGAAGTTTGCTATTCTGATGTACCGCAGGCAGTACTGCAATAAACAGCGTGGGGAAATTATATTATAATAGTAGTACATATTTATAATTGTACCCTTCACCACAGGTGGTTTTCAATTTCAATTACCACAATACTAATTATCATTTTCAATTACTTTCAAAAACAGTTTTAATTTTGTTAAAAATTACTGTCTCATTTTAAAACTCTTACGCCGTTTCTTGCAATAACAACTTATCTTTACAGTTTAAATACATTAAAAATCGTTCTTTTCAATTCGATAAAATTAAAAAAAATTTTGAAAAAGTTTTCAATAACTTTTATTATTTATGCTGTTATTTTGTAAAAAAAAACTGTATTCTTTGCTTCATTAAAAATTAATTTATGTTATTTTTACGCCATAAGAAGGGGCAGAAAGGGAACACAGCGAAATGTAACTTTTGTTTCTAAATAGATTGGTAAAGGAGAAGGTATCCTCTACAACAAACAAAATTTATCTATGCATTAGGTAAACGATGTAAGTTTAAGTAAAAATATCTGATTTTAAAATAAAGTTTGGCGTTTTTCGAAAAAATTAAAAAAAAATATAAATTCAAATGTGCATCCAAGTCAAATTGCAATCCATAAAGCTTTAAAGTATATTTTTCAGGAATATTTTTCTATGCACTATCAAATTTTTTTTTGAGTATTAAATTCCCAGATCCTATTTGTTAAAAAAAATATATTTAAATTTAAAATAAATATTTCTCTTTTCTAGCATACTTCCCTTTCTGTTGACTCCAGAAAATATCTGTGTATTTCTTTTTTTTTTTTTAAATTCTGATATGGTGTTGTGTTACTAAACATTAGAAAAATAAATATTTTGCATAATTTAACTTTTTATTATACAGACAGACAAGAAAAAAACGACATCCTGTTAATGCTGTCAAATTATATATGAGAGTATGTGTGTGCTGCATTTCCATTTAACATAAAATTCTATGTTTGTTGTCTTTTACAAAATATTTAGTATAGTATATTTTGCGGAGTTTTATTTTTGTTTAAAGTACAGCATTGCAGTTTTATTAGAAATATGTTAAACCACATACAATTTAAAATTTAAATTCAAAAAATTTAAATTCGTATTATGTTGAATGGAAGAAAATAAAAAAAAACATATTTTAGGTTAAAGAAAATGTTATGTTTAAAGGAGAACAGGTAAATTTAAAATGGGGTTTTAAAATATAAAGGTTGAGAGAATAATTTAAAAAGGATTTAAAAGCAGTTTTAAATATGCAAAGACCTTTTCTTGTTTTGAACTATTGGAAATGTTTAACGTTAATGTAATAAGAGGGAGTTTCTTAAAAAAACTGTTTGCAATCTCAATCTTGACAACGTTTGGACACAAACTATTTGGAATATCGTGAACAAGAAGTTTTACCTAACTTTCCGCATAGTCCCGACCTTGCTTTGCGAATTAAAATTAATTTGATCGTTGCATACCACTTTCACTCGTTTAATCTTACCTCACAACAGGGTAATGGTTGTAGAATTGATGCGCTTTAAGAAATGAGCCGATCTTTTGCCGACAAACTATCACATTAACCAACTAAAGGTTTTTTACACGACAAGTATTTAGCAGTATACTTGTAAAATTTCTCACTGCAAAATGCATACATGTCGTGTAAAAGCAAAAAAAAAATGTTGCTTCTGAAAATGTCAGCTCGAATTAGCAGTGTAACAATTTTCTATTAGAGCGTGTTCTATTTTGAACTGACATCACCATCTGACATCAGCTGTTGCAAGCCATGTGTTTGTGACGGCAAATATACATTTAAATCTATTTATAAATTTCCACATATTCTTTTGAAAAACAACATTCTTAATTAACTGAAATACAATTAAAAGTGAATAGAATTAAAAACCAGTATATAATTTGCTTTTGTGAATGTGTTTCGGTTTTGTCAGATGAAACCACAAAAAAAAAATGTGTAAAAGCAAAAATTAAAAACCTGCTGTATTAGTAAATTTTGACAGACATGTGCAATGACAAAGCCACTGCAAAATACATGTCGTGTAGAAGTACCTTTACTGAACAAAGTGTGTTAAGGTTTACATGCTTAACCAGACTTAGATCGATATTCTTCAACTTAAAATGTTTGATCGATAAAGTTTCTAACTATTAGGTTTTAAATTTCGTACTTTTTTCAGCAAAAAATTGGACGTGATTAAATCGCAACCCAAATAATTCGACAAGAAAAACCCATTAAAATCATTTTAATAGGCCTGTTAAGCAGCAAACAACTGGGAATCCCTATTCAATAATACATATGTATGTACATATGTATGTATTGTAGAACTTTTTCATATTTGTCATAGTTTAAACTTTATTTTATTTAATATTTTGTAAATTCAATGAACGTGTTCATGTACCACAAACGTAAAGCAATTTAAATTTTGAGTATATTTTTTATAAAATATGCACACAGAAAAATTATTGTTTGCAAAGCTCTATAGTTTTATAACTTTTGTTGTTCTGGTTAAATTTTCTTTTGTCTGATTTTATTTTCATTTGCATTTATTCGATGACATAAACCCAGCAGCATGTTCAGTCAAACAATAACAAACATTTTAATCAATAAATGTGTGTGTGTGTGTGTGTGTGCTTACAAAAGGAAATGAGGAAAATAGGTATAGAAGGGCAGGAAGTGAGTGAAATGATGCCAAACAATACACAACATATTGTTGTATTCTTATGGCCCATATTGGGTGAATCTTTGTGAAATTGTTATTAAAACTTTAATGAATTTAACTCAACTCAACACAATGTGTACTAATACGAGTTTTTTTTGGCGGGATTTTCGAGAAGTTCAAGAGTTTTCAATTTCCACTTTCCGGGGAGTTTAATGCGGTATTCCCGGGTAATTCAATTGTTTTCAGTGCCCTCTTTCCTTGT
This sequence comes from Pollenia labialis, assembly GCA_949318255.1. Taxonomy (NCBI): domain Eukaryota; kingdom Metazoa; phylum Arthropoda; class Insecta; order Diptera; family Polleniidae; genus Pollenia; species Pollenia labialis. The sequence goes on from OX439140.1 coordinate 72,013,020, forward strand.
TCATTATAATGCTGAATTTGCGGAAAAATTTTTTAAGGAAAAATAAGAAAATAGGGAAAATTCCTTTCCTTTAACTATACATGTATGTAACTAGACAAAAATAAAATAGTCTACTAACTTTTGCAATTAAGAAGAATTTAGAGAAATTATTGATCCAGACTTTTTTAAAAATTAAGTTAACTATAGGGATAACTGAATTTCGCTGCAAAGTTGTACTTCTTACACACAGAAAATGGACAATGGACACAAAATTCTAATTTTGAATCAGAATAAGTTTGTGTTAGAACAAAGTATTTAAAAAAGCTCAAGGCGAATTCATACAAGGTGGTCTTATTTTAAAAACGAATACAACACTGTAAAATACTTTAACGTTGTGTCAAAATAATACAACACTGTTGAAAACAATTCAAACTAACACTAAGCGAAACCTTGTTAATTAATTTTTTGAATCCCAAGAAAAACATTGATAAACATTTAATTTTGTTTTTAATTTTAAATTGTGTGCTTTGAAATTTAAAAACTTTTTACATTTCATAATTCCAATTTAAAGTGTTGCAAACGTTTTCAAGATAATACTCAAGGTAAATTCGCCTTAATAAAACCACTTTGTATGAATTCGCCTTGAGGTTAATGAAAAAATAGTTTAAAAACATTTTAGCCTGTATCGAAAAATTCCTCATTTTTATTTATTTTGTATAAAAGAAAATATAAAATTAGGTCTTCCAATAGGGGCTTTCGGACTTTTGCTGTTAATAGCGGCCTTATTGTTAAAGCTTTATTTGCTTTCCCTGATTACTATGGACAAACAAAGAGTTCAACAACACGTGGAAATGATAAAATTTAAAACAATTTAACCCTTAACAACCCAGTATGCTTTTGTAACGTAACTGACCAGTAGTGTCCAACGGACTCATTAAAGCAATTAATGATGCTAAAAGAAAAACAAAGACAGTAAACATTAGAAAAAAGTTTTATTTATATTATATACTTAGGTATTTTGTTTTTTTTACTTTAATTAGTTATTTTTTAAGCAATCATTACAAATAATGAGTGCTATTTTTGTCAAGCTAATAGAGCCTAAATTTCTTCAATGTTATTAAAATTCAATTTTTTATTACAATATTTGTTTTTTACAGAGTGTTCAGAACAGACATTCCGTTTGCATTTCTCGCAGCACTGTTTGAGAGTTCTAGATATGTTTGAGGGTCAACTGTGACAACACTTCTTTCGTTTTAAATCAGGTTCAGATGATTGACCAGCTCAATATATTTTAATAAACAATATATTAATGTGTCTATTGAACACTTGTGGGTTGATGCGCTACTTTTTTAGTTTTTTGATAATAAATAATAAGCTATTTATGCTACAAATATTCTGATTGCGCATTTCTATTCTCAAGATCATCGGGGTAGAATAGGTAAAACGGCGTTTCTCGAAAATTTATACTTCAGCTTTTATAAGCAATGGAATTCAAAAATGTGTCCGCGAGACACTTGTGGATTGTTAAGGGTTAAACTGATCTTAATGTATATCATTGTCCTCATTGCCCATTTTTGGATGAATGGAGGTTTGCCAATAAAAAAAATTGTTTAATTTGGAACGACACCAATCCACATCAACAAAATTCACTATTTGGTGTGAATTTTAGGGTGGCGGCGTCATCGATTCATATTTATTTGAGAACGTCACGGCGAGCGTTTTAAGTCGTTATTCACAAAGTTCTTGGGGCGACACACAGCTCGTGCCACATTGGACGTGGAGATAATCTAAACTGTTTACCAAGATCGTGCGATTCGACCCAATGAAATTTTTTCTTTAGGATTTTCTTAAATCGCAGGTTTCCCTACGTGGTACACGCGAGTCTGGCCAGACCTTTTTTCAATGTGTATAGAAAATCAAAACATGCGTAAGCCGGAGGGTTAAACTCAACGAAAAGTTGAATCTTTTTTAACTTGATTTAAGAACTTTATACTTATTAGAAGAAATTCCGGGATTGATTTTCGAAAATAATCACTTTTAGGATTGTTTTGAGTACGTTTTAGTGTTATTCGTACTTGAATTTTCGTTTTAAAATTTGCTTGATTTTAAATCCACTTCATTTCTTTTTGATTTCTAGAACACCCCCGTATTTTTTTTTTTTACAAAATAGCTTAAGCGTTTTTCTTTTTAGTATGAGTTTGGTTTAAAAATATTGTACGAAAGATACATAAATAAATTAAATGCCAAATATCTATTAATCGTTTAATCGAACAAAAATAAAACCAGATTAATTGAACACCCTAGTCATAAGTCAAACTAGCAAATTTTGACTTAACATCTGCGAGAACAAAAAAACCCTATATTTTGTTTGTCGTGCTTAATTCCCAATTTTTATTCTTGATAAATACACTGAAATTTATTGTTTAAGGAAAAGCTAGTTACTAACCGCATTTCACTCCTTCCCTTTGTGTAAGTTACCTTTTGTCCTTTGTATATATGTATGTATGTCCCTTAGTATGTGTGAGTTTTCTTCTGTTTATGTTTTGGTATATTTGACTTTTTGAAATTAACAAAATGAACTACGACTACTATGAAAGCAATTTAATTTATATTTTCCTTTTTTGCATCATGGTTAAGGTTGGTTATACTTTTTCTTAGTTTTGTGCTCCCATATAATGAAACATTCTTGCAAGATGTTTGTACAATTTAATAAAGGAAATTAGTCAGATGTGGATAAGGAAAAGTTATTTTAATTAAAAGACTATTGGGAGGAAATTTTTTAATTTAGGATATTTATAATAAGCACATACATTTGTATTTCCATTTTTAAGAGAGGCAAGCCTTAGCAACATACATATGCTCTTTAAATAAATTGTAGCACAATTAGTTTTCATCGATAGGAGTATTTTTCGAAATATTGCTTAATGGCTCTTAACGATGTTTTAAATGTTTCATTAATTTGACAAAAAGTTCCATCGAGCAAGGCCCCAATTTTTTTTCTCACCTGGACGTACCTTGTCTTAATAAAACGTACTCACTTTTTTAAGTTGAAGAAGAAAAGCAAAACTTCCCATAAAAAAATTTTACATTTGTGGATCAAAGAAAAGCTTTGTTTTTTTCACTATTTTGTTCAATAACAGATGTTAATCCTTCAAAATGCCATATAAGTTATTAAGGACATTGTATTTTATTATATTATTATGTGGTTGTATTATTTATTTAGATTAAGATTATTAACCATCCTGTATTATTAACCAGACTGTTTAAGATTTTAGTGAAGATTTTTTCGCTTTAACTACCGCAGAATATAACGACTTTTTAAGAAGAAATTTTAAAATAAAAATACGAAAAATATATCAGTACCCACTGCACGGAGAATATATCGCTACGGACGCCAGAAGATACAGATTTCTTCTAGTGCCAATGCTAATAAAAGGGTAAATAAGATTCGGCAAATCCAAGTATAGCACTCTTACTTGTCATATTTATAAATGATTATCATTAATTCCGCTACTTCGTGAGCGCCTCCCTTTCTTTCGTGGACATATGTAAGTATTTATATGCCAAAGTATATGTTTCTAGATTAAAAAATTACCAGTACCAAAAAGATACCACTGAGGACCTTGCATGTTTAATTTTATGTTTCTAGGTCCAATACTAACGAAAATTCAAGCCAGTTAAATAACAAAAAAGTACCAACAGCCCTCTTACAGATTCCACGCTTCATTAGTTCCAATACTAAGTCCCAATTCACATTATACGATTTTTGTCGTTTCCTCTTTGAAGTCGGTTTGATGTTTACATTGTACGATTTTTGTCGTTACGACTTTTTCTGTACAACCGAACTTTAATACATTTGAGAGAACGAATGAGCGAACAAAACGAATCGAAGAGTACACTCGCTTGTGTACCCCTTTTAATTCCTCTCACCCCTCTTGCCTATAAAGTAAGAATCGCAACGACAAAAATCGTATAATGTGAATGGACACTAACTTATATTATACAGATACTAATAAAAACAAACCAGTTAAAGAACAAAAAAGTACCAAAAAGATCACTCACATGTTTTTATCTACTCAGGACATTGCATGTTGAATTGTATGTTTAAAGAAAAAATTTAACTAAAATTAAAGAAAGTACCAGTTGTAAAACAAAAAGCTTTAGAAAGGAACTTAACTTCCCGTATTTTCCCATTTTTGGTACTTTTTCTTCCCATTTAAGTATCAAGAATTTCAATAATGTACTGGGATCCCATAACTTAATACGTATATGCCAATGAAAAGAGAAAAATGTTTTGTAAAAAAAGTACCAAAAACAGTTAAGACTTTTGCCTCTTAAACGTTCGAGTTTCGAAGAAGTACCAATTTTGTATTTGTACTTTTTAGATTAGTGATATAAACTTTATTTGTTTGTTTGTTGGTTTAAAAGGTAGAAGGGATGACAAAAAAGTTTCAAAATACAGGTTTTCAAAAAAGGAGCAGACACCTGTCCGTTTATTCAAGGATGAGTTTTACATTTTTTTGTATCTCTTTTAGGTCTGGAGACAAAAGTTTGCCGAATTTTTACCCTTTTTACTCCCTAAACATTCGAATTTTCACAAATCCCGTCTTAGTGGATCGATTTGGGGAGAGACCAACCGGTCCAAATTTCAAGTTTTTTTGTGAATAAGTCAGTAACGTTACAATTTTGTATATGTGATCTTCTTTGAGAAATGGGAACTAGTGCAGGGTCCGAAACACATACATTCCCATTTCTATTTTCTCTTGGTTGTTTATTTTTGAGCGTAATTGTTTTTGTTTGTTCAGTGTTTTTTAGTAAAAATTTAAACTATTTTCTCATGCTCTCTTTATGTGTGTGAGAGCATTCGCACATGAGCGGTGTTTTGCAAAGCTCTGAACTAGTGTGCCAAAAAACGGGTTTGGACTTAAGAGTGGAATCTGGTACCCAAAAGTGTGTAGAAGAGGATGATATGCGTTTTTTTCAAAAATTTATTTTCACACATTAGGTTCCTTTTCTCGGAGAATTTTTTACGAAGTTTTTAATTGTCAAGAACTCTCTTCAAAATCAAGATTTTTTTTTAGATTTTAGGGCCTTTATTCTAACTTAATGATAAAGTTTACGATAGCACTGTGCAACAAAAAAAGCCAGCCTCAATACTTGCCAAAGAGATTATAAAAGTAAGCTCGGTTTCCTGAAATATCGGTCCCTAAACTTTTTGAATTTTTTGAAAAGGCGGTTGGTATAAGTCAAAAAAATATACTAAATGTACGTCTTAGCTAAAATCTTTTTTTTTGGAATATATAACCCTATACCACTCATTTTAAGGGGCATTTTTGTCCTTTTTTTAACTTCCCCACAAAAGTATAATAAAACGGCACATTAGAGGTTAAAATGTTCCACGAATATTTTCTGCGTCAAATTTTACTAGGGGTCTTCTAAGACCAAAAGTTAGTGCCATGTATGTTAAAGGGATTTTCGAAATTTGGGGCATTGAAATTTTTGAATTTCTTGAAAAGGCGTTTGTATGCCGATTCTTTTCTTAGAATAGATTAACCCTATATCACTCATTTTAAGGGGCATTTTTGTCCTTTTTTAACTTCCCCACAAAAGTATACTAAAACGGCACATTAGAGGGTTAAAATGTTCCACGAATATTTTCTGCGTCAAATTTTACAAAGGGTCTTCGAAGACCAAAAGTTCGTGCCATGTATGTAAACGGGATTTTCGAAATTTTTGAATTTCTTGAAAAGGCGTTTGGTACAAGTCAAAAAAATATACTAAATGTACTTCTGAGCTAAAAAAAACTATTTCAGATGTCTTCAGAAGAATTACATGGCGATTAATTTCTTAGAATTTATTAACCCTCTAACATTAATTTTAAGGGGTAATTTTTGTCCTTTTTTGTAACTTACACACAAAAGTATACTAAAACGGCACTTTAGAGGGTTAAAATGTTTGACGAATATTTTCTGCATTAAATTTCACTAGGGGTCTTGTAAGACCAAAAAATCGTGCGATGTATGTAAAACGGGTTTTCGAAAAATTCAAGAATTTCTAGGCCCGGAATTTCGTAAATCCGTTTCACATAAGTACATTTCACGAACTTTTGGTTTTAGAAGACCCCTAGTGAAATTTAATGCAGAAAATATTCGTGGAAAACTCTTACCCTAAAATTGTAATCCTAAAATTATTTGCAAGTTGTATTAATGTCCCTAAAAAAGTTCTAATTTGTTAAATTGATCTCGAAACATAACCAGTTAATTTTATTCAAAATTTCCTTTTAATTTAATTAAACGCTTTATTGAATCATTATTGAATTTCTAATCATGACTGCAGAATAAACTTTAAAAAGGAAAAGGATTGCATTGCGTTGAGGGAACAAAAATCTGGTTTGTTGCAATATAAATTTTATGGGTATAACTACTTTTTTATTATTTTAAAACGATAAAGATTTTATGATATTTACATAAATTTTATTTTATATTCCCACGCTTCTTGTGCGAATTCTTTTCCTCTGCTTTTCCCGCCAACTCCCTGTCATTTTAACCATCATATCCCCGTCGTCAAACCCATAAAAATGTTGTTTAAATTCCTTTGGGTTTAAAGACTTCTTGTTTTTTATTTTAAATATGTTTATTTCAAACACATATTTATATATTTATTTGTATATGTTTATAAGTTAACTAAAGTGTGTGTATTTTTTTTTTGTATTGTATTTGTTTTATATAAATATAAATCTTTACGTAAAATAATGTACACGAGTATAATATGCATCAATGATTTAGATTCAAATGTAAATTTACTCAGCTCGTTTGTACATTTTCATATTCATGTGAGAGAGTGAATATTTTTTAGTGTACAATTTTTATATATTTTTACAATTTTCTGATGCAAATATTTGCATTCAGTACAAAATGATACATATGGGGGCACATAAACGTAAATAACACACCAAATAACAATTTATTTGAAAAATAACAACTCAGAGGGCTATATTCGGCTGAGCCGAATCTTTTATACCCTTCACCGACAGTTAGAATATTTCGCAGTAGGCTCTATATGGGGTATGTAAGGTATTAACTAATCTGTACAACAACCGAAACTGTCACGAAATTTGACAGTTTGGTTTGTTGTCTTAAAAAGTTTAGCAATATGATTTCTAGTCATAAAATCTTATGTTATTCGTGCATTTCGCCACCGTTTGTGTCAGTTTTTGTAACCAAATTTTAAATTTTTTAGGGTGGTTGTTCCGCTTTTGGATTAATGCCTCTTATACAACTGAACCGATTTTGCTGGATTTTAATCACAAAATGCTTAGGAGAACTAGAAACAATTTGAGATAAATATTTTGTTCTTTTCTTTTACTTACTTTTAAAGTATCAAACGGTCCTTTGTGACATTTTTTGGCGTGTTAATGTTCATGGACATTATGACCTGCTATGGGTAAATGCAAAAAGAGCGAACGATGTGTATCCATACCAGGGTTGTTAGATGTGACGATTTTTCGTCATTTTGACGAATTTTTTTGAGAAAATACAGTAAAATGACGATTGACGATTTTTTGACAAAAAGTAATAGTGTTATGACGATTTTCTGGCATCAATAAAACACTTACAAGAAATATTTACAATTATATTGGGAACAGTCCAAAACGTAAAAATTAATTTTTCGAAACACAAACATTTTTGGAAATTACACAAAAAAAATCTTCCCCCATCACAAACCAGGTGGCTTCATTAGAAGCATTAGTAATTCAAATTCTACAATTATATAAATGCCATCGATACTGCAAAAAATATACACTAGAGCCCTGATTTGCGGCGGTTCTATTTGGTCCGCTTTTTAAAAATTGGTTAAATCCGCTTTGCGTTTTGATGATTTCGATTTCTACATACGATTACATTTTTCGATGAAGTCATAATCACATGTGAAGATTTTTTCTATTTTCGTGTAAAAAGGCGAATTCCCATTTAATTCTGTTAGGTTAGTTATTCTAAGTATAGTTGCGTGTTAGGAAGTAAGAAGATGTGTAGAAAAATGGGTGTAAGGAGAAGACAATGCATTAGTGCTGGTTCTAACTCTTCAAGTTTTAGCCATTAAGTCTTGAGCTGTTAGGAGAGAAGGGAAAATCGAATGCCATTTCTTTTCCTCTCTCTCCTAAAAACTCAAGACTTGACGGCTAGAACTTGAAGAGTGTGAACCAGCACTTACTTAGTTTGGAACTAAAATTGGACGTAATAAAACGTTTAAAGTCGGGTAAAAAGACTGTTGATATAGACAGAACCCTTGGTTAAGCACCTTCAAGAGTAAAAACAATTTGCCAAAGTCATAGTGCTTAAAATTAATCATTTAAAGATTGATAGCAAATGAGATTTAATTTTTATTTTTTTTATTTCCTAAGCTACTAAGCCCTAATCTTTTCGTGAATATGGCTGAATGAAATAAATAAATGTTTGTTATGCATTTATGAAAATATATTTTTCCTTATGTATTTCTTTTCAAATGATAAATATATTTCAGCCCACTTGCTGAAATAAATAGAATAAAACTTAACCATATAACTTTCTTCATCATAAATAGAATTTCTTGCTAAAAATTTATATTTTTGAACCAATCAATGCAAATAATTGTCTCTAATTTGTAAAATTTAAATATTTGACGATTTGTTGACGATTTTGTTAAATGTTCGTGACGATATTGACGAATTTTGTTAAAAATTTTGACGATTTTTTAAGAAAAAGTCTAACAACCCTGATCCATAGACAAAAAACATAGAGCAAAAGAGCACAAAACCAACAAATGCAAACGTAAAAAAACCAATACAATGCAACACATGCAAAGCTTTCAATGTAGTGGTGCCCATACCTGATTATGACATGCCACCACTGACTGTTTATAGGAGGCCGTTTACATTGTTAGACAAAAATCGCACAATTTTAAACAGCCACTTCTTTATGGGGTCTAAGATAAATTTTAAAACAAGTTTCACACGGAATGACAAACTTACTCATTTACAACTAGGACATTAAAATATAAAATAAAAATACTTAGTGCTGACGCTTGAACACTATCTTTAATCGTTATATTGAGGTGTGTCATATGAATGTTTTAATTTCAACATTTAAACTGAAGATCTTTTAATAATAAAAAAAATTTTCTTAAAGGAAGTCCTCTTTCCGTTTTCAGCTGAGAAATAAATAAAATCTTTAAGATTATTTCTTCATAAGAAATACCTTTAGCTTTATTTCTGTTTTTATTAAATTTTCTTTTTATTGGACTGTATTACTCGTGGCTTTTCCACAGAATTCCGTTAGAAATGTAGACTGGAATTCCTACTAGTTTGCCATCCAACCAACCAATTTCCGTCTAAGTAAAACAGGCTACTAAATTCCTTGAACAAAAAAAAGAACGCCAAATGAAAAACATGATGCCGCTATTTGTATTAAAATATGAATTTCATTAAATGTTATTCATGTTGTACATAAGTATGTGTGTTTATAATATAAATATGTATATCTTTGCCACTGTATACACTAAAACGCCATTACAATATTCGATATTAAACGTATTAAAGTTTCTTAAAGATGCTTGGAGAGCGAAAATACCCTCTTGAAAATTTTGGAATATTTAAATTCATTCCTGTTCTAGTTAATTTTTTGTGGCTAAAAGATCCTAAAATAGCACAATCAAATTGACAGGTTGTCGAGCTATCATTCGGATGAATTCAACAAAATGCAAGATCCCCGTTAAGGACTTTCAGATCTCAGAAATAATAAAAACTATTAATGTTTTCCCCAAAACTTTCTACAATTTTCTGATAACGTAAAAAGAGCAAACAAGCGATTCTCCCAAAATTATACGTAGAAATCAAGGTTCGCAACCGATACCGTAAATAAACCGATACCGCTTAAATATCGTTTAAAATTGAATACCGCTACTGATACCTTAATAATAAATACTTTAAAACCGGTACCGATGCCAAAATTCCGTTCGGTTCTTGAACATATTAATTTGTTTCTATTCTGCAACACAAAAAAAAATTTAAAATTAGTTTCAATTAAAAAATTTGTGATATAAATTAAAAAATTAATTCAAATTTCACCAGTAAACAAATAAATAATAGTATCAATGAATCGCCTGGCCCCCGTGCCGTGGCGATCATATGCCAAAAGTCACATTTAAATTTTAATGCTAGAAGATTATCTTTCAAATAATGTAAATTTCATGTCAATTTAAAAAAATTCATCTTTATTTTATTGTATTTCAAAGTTGTATACCTCTATAAGAAACACACTTTTCTTGAATGTTTTGTTTAATGTTTAAATGCTCCGTTTACTGGTGCAAATTTAATACATTTTTTAATTAATATCACAAATTTTTTAACTGAAATCAATTTTTTCTGTGCACCTTTGCGTATACGTGGTAATTTTCGGGATATCATGTTCCCAAATGGGCTCTTTTCCCAATGGCGTATTTTTTAGCACGTGATTTAGATATTTTGGAATCTTGTGATATTAACTGGGCACCTCTCTGAATTGAGTATTTTTAAATTGTTTGAATCTTTTTTGAAATTGTGATACCAAATAGTTTCCTCTCTTAAAGGAGAACCTTTTCACATGGTTTGAATCTTCTGGGATCTTGTAATCTAAAATTGGCTCCTCTCTTAATGGCGTATTTTTTACACACGGCTTCTGTCTTAAATAATTTATATTGCACTTTGGACACACAATTTATACTTAAAGAGAGTTCTTATTATCAGCTTCAAAATCTGTGTAAAATTTTTAATTGTTTTCTTATAAATAAATTTTTAAATTTATTTCTTATACGTGTAATTTTCCTAATAGCCTCATTATTGTCTCTTTCGCGTGCAAATATGTAACTTTTCCGCTAAGAGTTTCCTAGTGCCAGCTTCTACTTAACGTAGCTGTTGTGTTTTACATACCAATACTGGAATTACAGTTGCCTTTTTCTGTTCTCGTTGTTGTTTTTGTTGCTTTCATTATAAACGACTCCACTACGAGAAAATATTACGGGGCGTGCGTTTAGGCTGCAGTAAAAGCTTAAAATGTATAATTCAAGTATTTATGACTGGAAGTTGCTTAAGTTTATGCCTGCGAATATTTATAAGTTTTAATGCATATTTTCTTAGTTATTGTTGTTGTTGGTTCTTTATCTACTGCTTCTTTTTGTTGTTAAGTTTTTTTTATTTTAAAAATTCTTTTGCCTCTTAAAATTTAAGCTTCCTTTTCGATCGGTATTTTGTAATTTTTTTTGACATAAATGAAAAAATTTCAAGTGGATTATAACGTTTTGATGCATTTACTTTACATTTCTGACTGTGTTCAAAACCTTTTCCCCCTACTTTAAAATAATAGAAAATATAAAGAGTAAGTTTTTTTTATTTGCAGCATAAAAGTTTATACAGGAAAAAAAACATTTAGTGCGAAGGGGATAAGGAGGGTTTATAAAATAATTTATTACCCCGTTTTGATTTTAAAATAATTAAAGAATGTTTAAATACTAAAAACTTTATATGCTTATGGAATTATTTGGCTATTTTTTTCTTTCCAGCACCTTCAGTGTTTAAAAAGAAGAAAAATCTTTCTAGTACATATTAATCAGCACAATTTTTACTTTTCAAATATTGCGTATATTTTGGCCAACATCTAAAACTGTACAATATGAAGTGCATACCCTGGGGCTCTCAATAGAAAAAACATTAAGTTGTGCTTTATTTTATTTAAAATGTGCCTCAATTTATTTCTATTGCTTATGAAAATAAAATTTATGTTTTATTTTTAGTTATTAAGTACTAAACAATTTTTTCAATTCTGATTATTAAAATTGCATTAAAAATGTATTCATTTTTAAGCTGTTATATGTTTCTTAAATAAGACAAACTAAATTTAAAAAAATTAAAATCAAAATTTAAATAAACCTAACAAACAGAAAATTCTAAAGACATTTTTAAACTTTTAAAATAGTGTTTACGGCCACCCCCTAAACTCCAAATACAAAACAGAAATTTAAAAGAAAATCGTCATTGATAGTCTAATTTCGAGTGCACTGAGTGAATTTTTTTCAAATGTTTAAAACGTGACCATTGTACAATTGTTTTGTTGTAGTTTAATAAATTTTTTCTATAAATTTCAATACAATGTTTGCATTCAATTATAAATTGGCATTTAAGAAAATTATTGTTTTTTGTTTAATTAGTTGTTGAATTATAATTTATAATTAACTAAAATGGGTTAATTTGTTATTAAACCATTATGAACACAAAAATGTACTCATAAGTTCTATTCAATTAAAGATGAAAATACAAATATTTATTTTAGAAAACTTTTAAAGATTTTTTTAATTTTTACAAAAATTATAAAGAAATCACATCAATATTTCGATGTTAATTTGTTAAACAAAATTTTTCGACAATTAAAATTTTTTATAGAAAATTTATCAACTACTTAAATTTGTTATGGAAAATTTGTAATGTCTTAAATTTGTTAAACAAAATTTATCGGTAATCCAAATTTTCAATATTTTTAATCAGGCTTAAGTTCATCAAATTTAATTTTCATTAAATTATTTAAAGGAAAGGAATTCTACAACATGAAAATTAATTAATTCATTCTTGACTGACCTGAGATTCGAACCCAGGCGGCTGATTACCCTGACACAGTGATGGAAAATTCAGTACTATGGTATTATTTTCATTACTTTAACCATTTAAAAATACCACGGTACCCCCGCGTCCGTTTTAGTACTGTTTTCTTGTTATGCTGCTTTTTTAGAAATTTAGCGTGGATATTTTTTAACATTGCAACCGGTTGTGGAGTCGTCAACAAAAAATACAAACTCCAACCGCTGAAATTCCAACTCCGACTAGCCCTTATTTGACTTTAAACTCTCTTTTTTACGCAGGACCTTTTAAATGGTCCGACTCCACAGCCCTGTTGACTGCTTGTTGGTATATTTTAATGTCAGTCATTTCCATCAGAAATTTGCTGCTTTGGAATTTTAACGTTTGGCAACTAGATCGAAATTTGCTTTTTTGAATGATTATAATAATTTTACATGTTTTTCCTTTACCTCTGTTTCTTCGTACTTTTCGTCAATAATTCTTATTGAAGTCCAAATTACATTTTTGTTTTTTCATGTTTGTCTTTCTTTTTCTTGTTGACCTTTTTCAGCACAACTTGAAGGACAAATGTACACATAAAGCTCGTGCCTTAGCTTTAACAATAATTAGTATTGTAATTTAAATTTTCTATAGAAAATTTACCAATTACTTAAATTTGTAATAAAAATATATCGATAGTTTATCGAAAATTAAAAGTTTATATTCAAAATCTATTGATAATATGAGTTTTCTTTGGAAAATCATTCGGTAAGATGAGTTTGTTTCAGCAAATTTATTGAAAACATTAATTTTCTTTAAAAAATTATCGATAACTTGAATTTTTTATAAAAAATGTATCGATAACTTTAATATTTATACAGAAAATTTATGGATCTATTTATGTATATGGGTGTTTCCAAAGTAACGGTCGTTACCGGTTTTCAGAGATTTTTTTAATAAAATTCCAACATACCCAAATATGCCACGAGGATTGCTCCATTTTGGACTTACAACCGAAAGAAATTTAATTTCAATACTTTTTTTGACCATTAAAAAACTAACGGTTGTTACTTTATAAATGTGCTGGTTTCAAATATCGGAAACAAACATCATTTAATGTAAAATTTTACGCAGGATATGTCAAGTAAAATATATGATTAAGGATTTAAGGAATGGATTTATTTTCAAACCAAACAAATTAGTTACCAAAAACATTTTTTTTAGAGTAACGGTCGTTACATTTTTAAAAGTTAACAGTTTTTTGTGTTTAAATTCATTTATTATGGGTAACTCAAAATAATATATTTTTGTTAGAATAAAGAAAATTAAAGGTCATGTTTCCGAAAATGACATATACATTTATATTGTATAATATTGCGGGAAAAAATTTAAAAATAATAATTAAAATTTTGAGCTATAAGGGGTAATGTTCTGTGGAAACACCCATATATTTTTAGAAACTTTAACGATAAAATTAGTTTTTTTTACAAATTCCAACTATGTATAACATACATTTTCTTGATAACATTTATATATATACATATGTTTAATTTTTAAAACTAACATGATTTTTTTTAGCAAATCAATCGATAACTTTAATTTTTTCAATAATATTTACCGATAATTTAATTTTTTTATAGAAAACTTAAATATTTCTAATAACTAAAAAACTTTCTACAAAAAGTTTAATAATAATTTAAATTTATCGTTACCTTGAATTTTCTACAAAAAATTTGTCGATAACTTAAGTTTTCTTTTTAAAACTTATCGATAAAATGAGTTTTTTAGAAAAATTATTAATGGATTATCGATAACTAATATTTTCTATAAAAAATTATTGAAAATTTTAGCCCATTGCATAAAATTAACTGATTCCTATAATTCTCTACATAACATTTATCGAGAACTTAAATTTTTATAGAAACATTTTTGATAACTTTAATTAACTATGCATAAAAATATTATCAAAAACTTAAATTGTTTATAAAAATGTATCGATAACTTAAAGTTTCTATAGAAAATTTATCGACAGCTATAATTTTTTCATAGGCAATTTATCGAAAACTATATTTCATTAAAATTTTTTATTCATTTTTTATTCATGTTTTAAATTTTCTATAAAAAAATTTAAAGATCAATAAAATTATATATAGTGTAGTATTATTTGATCGTATGAATTCATTCCTTTAAATATTATTTAAGTGCATGAATTCATACCTTTAAAGAGCAGACACAAACGGGTATCTTATTACACCAAAATATTAAACCCTAAATACCAGATTAAAAGGTACTACACCCAAACGCATGGGAAAATTTATAAATTTAAAATTAAAATCATATTATTATCCTGATGAGCTGGCCTAAGCAACCAGTGAAATGCGCATAGAAGCTAGCTTTCCCTCAACAATAAATTTCAGTGTATTTATCAAATATGAAAAACTGGGAATTTAGCACGTCATACGGAAATCGTATTAATAATATATTAGTTTAAGTTTTTTAAATTTTAATGTTAGAATAGACTAAGAATTATTTTCATAGTCAGTATATAAGTTAGAATAAATTGTAATTAAAATAATAATAAAAATAAAGCTGACGAGTGCACTAAATGCACAGTCCAAACAGTAAAATAAAACAAACTTTTTTTTGATTAGCGATGAGTGCACCAGATGCACCGTCCAAAACAAAAGTAGAAAACCGCTTTTGTAATTATTACAATAGAAAATTAATCAATTATTTTATTTCCTAAAAATAATTTATCGATGTTTGCAATTTTCTTTTTAAATTTTATTAATATGTATTTGTTTTTAAAATTCTAAAGTTTTTCGATAAATGTCTTATTTTTTGTGAAAAAAATTCTCGATTATTGTTGTATTTGAAAAAATTTAACTTTTTTTTGTTTTTTTGTAGAAAAATGATTATATTTCTAGTTTTCTGTAGAAATGTTTATTCGATATTCGAAATTTCTCTAGAGAATTAAGTTTGTATTCTGTCAAATTTTTTAATTATAAAAATTTTATGTCTATTGTTTTAAAAATTTAAAGATTTCCTTCCAAAGCGTGCCAAATAGACGTAATAGGGAATACCTTATTAAATAGTCGTTCCTTGTTTTAAAAATATTAATTATTAAATGTCAAATTTTTGGCGCTTTAAATTAATTTAAAAGTCATATAATTTTTTTTTGCAATTGTTGGTTCTATCTCTTTAATAGTGTTGCTTAATAATTTTTCAATATTTATTATACATTGGAACAAACATTTGTCAAAAAACTCAAATAATTATGAATATAAATGGGTTTTATGCATTTTTTATTTCAATTAAATGATTAATTTGTTTAATGTTTGCATGTCTTTATTCATATACAGAAGGAAATCATTTATTAATTTGGAAGTTTATTTTTGACATTTTTTACATAACAATTTTAGGTTTTTTGACATGAAAAAATTTGTTTGAGGTGCCTTTTTTGCAGTGTTTTTTTAATATTTTATCAGTTCCACAATTAAATCAATATTCAGGCTGCAAAATAATAATTTTTGCCAATTCCTTTTTTTAAATTTGTAATTGCTTCCTTAATCAATCAAATGTTTTCTCTTTTTTAGAAAAAACAAATTTGATTTATGATTGGACATTTTTTTTATTTTAAACTGTTTTGTACTTACATTGAAATAAATTTGCTGTTGATTCTAAAATGCCTCGTAAACTTTTTGTATGATGATGCAATAGACGTTCAAATTCGTTTGTAGCTTTTTTTCTTAAATCAATTTCCGTTGAATTCGAACAACATTGACCGCCACATTGTGAACCTGCAACCAGAAACATGAACAAAAAATTAGAAAAAAATTTAAGAGAGTGTCATTTAATTGAACAAATACAAACATATTTAAATTGAACAAAAAAATGTGCAAAATATTGAGAAAAATTTGTGAAATTGTGTCAAGGTAACAACTGTTGAGATTTATATTTTCTCCAAATAACTCTTTTGCATAGAAAAAAATGTTTTTTTGGCATTTCGCCAACAGTTTTATTTATTGGATTTTTTCACATTGTTATAATACGAAACCATGCCATTCCTTGTCACCGCACTCTCACCGGAAGTAAAAGAGAACCTGAGTGCAATTCATAAAAAACACACACACAAACACATACGCTCACACATAACCTGACCCCACACTGAAGTGCTAGTGAAAGTGGGTGAGGAAATTTTCGAATATTTTCAGGGCTACAGAAAATTTGTGGTCAATTATGTGTTTATATATTTAACAAACATACCTGCTATGAAATAGTATTTGTGGTTTCAGGGGAATTTGTCGTTTTTTTACCGATTTAAATAATTTATGGCGTAATTTTAGGGTAGAGAAATACAAATGGTACATACTTGCAATTGTTGTAATTAATACTAGACGTAGTAAATAAATATAAAATGTTTGGTTTAATTTTGAGTCTAAATTATTAATTTCGCAGTAAAGTGTAAATATTCTATTTAACGAAAAATGTTGCTTAGTTTTGGTAAATTGTAGAGAAAAATAACACAAACAAAATAAATTTGCATAATTACAGCACACAATTATTTTTTTTATAATAACATTTTTTGATTAAATAAATGTGCATTGCAAATTGATCAATTTAAAAAATTTAAAAAAAAATTATCAGTCATTTTAAATAATAAAATTTAAATTTTCCCTAAACAATATATTAAATATATTAAAAATAATTATTGATAACATTAAATCTTTTTAGGACAATTATTATTAGCATACATTTTTTTTGTAAAAATATATCGATAACAAATTTTTTGTTAAAAATATATCGATATTATAAAATTTTCTTAAGAAAATAAATTGAAAAATCCTTAAGAAAATTTAGGAATTTTATTTCGAAAATTTATCGATGTTTTAATATCATTCGAAAATTTATCATTATTTTGAATTTTATTTAGTAAACTTAAATTTGATGAATTTAAGCCTGATTAAAATATTAAAAATTTGGATTAAAAACCATAAATTCATAGTTCAACAAAATAACCACAATTCTAATTATAATTAAACTTAAAGATATTATGAATTTTCTTAGAAAATTTAGCGAAAATTTCTTTAAAAAAAGTCATCCAAACTTAATTTTTTTTTGGAAAAATTTTCAAATTACATATTTAGTTTTATTTTGAAAGTTTATGGATATTTTGATTTTTGTAGAAAATATTTTAAACACTTATTCAGAAAATTATTCTATATTAAAATTTTTTTAAGAATATTCATATATATTTTGAATTTTCTTAAGAAATTTAATCGATATTTAAAAATTTCCTTAGAAAAGTTATCGACATTTTAAGTTTTCTTTAGAAAATTAATCTATATTTTTTTTTATTGTTTTTTAAAAATTCAACTAATTTATCGATATTTTCTTAAGAATTTTATTGATATTTTGAATTTTCTTTAAATATTTTTGGCGGTTTATTTTAATTTCCTTTAGAAAATTTATCGAAATTTAAAAATTTCTCGTTTTTTTCTATCTATAGAAAATTTATTGATTTTATTAAATTTTGTTAAGACAATTTATCGTTTTTTTATTTAGAGAATTGTACGATTTTTTTAATTTTCTTTAGGAAATTTATCGCTATTTAATTTTTTTTAAAACTGTTATCAATTTTTTTTAATTTTCTTTTGAAAATTTATCGATATTTTAAGTTACTTTAGAGAATAAATCGTTTTTCTTCGTTTCTTTTTCTTTTAAAAATTTATCGATTTTTTAATTGTCTTTGGAAAATTTATGGATTTTCAAAATTTTCTTTAGAAAACTTATTGACATTTTAAATTTTCCCTAGAAAATTTATCGATATTTTAAATTTTTTTTGGGAAATTTATAAATATTTTAAATTGTCTTAAGAGAATATATTGTTTTTTTGTTTTGATTTTTTTTCAGAGCTAGTTCAGATAAACTAACGATACTTGTTATCAAAATTGGAGATTATAGTACATTTTTCCTGTTTCGCAACCTGTTTCAAAATAAAACGACCTGTTACGAGCATTGCTGTACGTGTGAACATGGTATAAGAACATTGTCACTACCAGAGTTGGAAAATTGTAGAAATATAATTTGATTTTCCCAAATCACAAAATAATTTGGAAACAACCAACAATCAAAGAAATATATAGTTGGTTTACTGAATAAATGTTTTCAATAGTATTGAGTTTTCCATATTTGGTGTAAGTGTTATGTAAATGTAAGATATACATACATACATCCATACAGAAATATAATTTAAGCTTTTACGTCTTACTTTAGTACGATAACACTTAAAAGTATTTAAAACAATCCAAAATTGGATAACTTTCAAAAACCAATATGCGTGCATTGGCTTGTGTTTATAAAAGTTTGTTGTAGACACAACAACAACACTACAAGAAGAAAAATATAGATTATTTTCATGTTTAAAAAATAAAATAACGTGCAATGATTCCCATATTCTTTTTTTTTTTTTTTTAGTTATTTAGTTAAATACATAAACTGTTTAATGTAATCTTTCTTATAATTGAGAATTCTTCTGTTAACAAAGGGCGGAATACAACAAAAGTGAAATAAACATGTGCCACAAGTAAGTAAAATAATAATATTTTCTCTGGTTCACTCGGGTAAGTGTTTAGGTAAGAATGAATTTAATCTCACTTTAGGATTGTTTCAAGTAAGAATCGAGATTAAACCATCTTATAAGTTCTGGTATCAAGCACAGTTTGAGATTAATTTAATCTGACTTTTAATTGAGTCAATTCTGTTTTCGGAATATTATTATCCGAACTTGAATCTATTAACACCGCTTCGGCTGGATTTAAGTAAGAATGAATTGATTTGTTTTTTCAGTGTACATACAAAATAATAAATGTACATACATACATATGTATGTGAGTTATTTTGTACAATAATAAACATGTTTACGTTTTTGCTAAACAGCCAAAAATAAAAGTTCTTTTTAATTTCTCCCAAGCTATTTTATTGCAGTTTTTGTTTGAAAAATCCTTTTTATATTGCACAAGATTGCATGTATGAAAAGAAAGTGTATATTTCATACATGCAATCTTACACTAACGTCAATACACACTTCCTATGTAAAATGTATTTAACTAGTTTTTGTGTTTGCTGTTTATACCAGTTCACTTTATTGGTTGTGTTTGTGCATGTTGAATAATTCTACAGGTTTACGTTTAACAAATTTTGTTTACCTATAGGTTTTTCTAATTTTACACTGTAAAATTTACAGTTACTCCTACTATCCTCCATTTCTTCTACATATGTATGTAATTATGTCTATTATCCACTTGCTTTTCAATAGTTATTGTATTGGATTTTTGTTGTTTTTCTTTCTTTTGTAATTTTCTCTCGATATTTAATTGTATGTGTGTATGTGAGTATTCATGCAATTACTGAAATTGTTTATGTTGGTATTGTTTTTGTATCATTACGGTTGTTTTTTTTTGTTAAAGGTGCTATCAGACGGTATGTATTTTACATATGTACTGTCACTTTTCTTACCCATATGTAATTGCGTATGTATGTCAAAATTCCCATTTTACACACGATTCATAATTTTTGCTATCACACCTGCTTATGTTTTTCCTATAAATGTAAACAAAAGCTGACTTTTTAAAGTGTATTAATTGTTTTAATTATAAAGCTGCTGAAATTATAAAGTTTTTAAAAGTAAAATGGATGTAATAACTGCTAATAAAATAATTGTAGCGTCCAGCATTATTGCAGTAATATCTGAAATAAAAATAAAAAAAAAAGAAACAAAAACAAAAACCATCTGTTTTGTTTATGCTTGCCACAGGAAAATAGAGCGTGTTCTAATCGAAGAAATTACATATGTATTTCCACATGTATTTTACACATGCAAAGTTTCATATGTATCACACGATGTGTACAACTTTTACAGATGGAAAATTTGACAGTACATATGTAAAATACATACCGTCTGATAGCACCTTAAGGAGTATAAGTAAATTTTAGCTGTAAGGAAGATTTTGGGACATTTTCCAAATAAAACAAGAGAATAAAAATATTAAGTGTGGCAGTTTTTCTTTCCATTTTCTTTGTTTTAGTGTCAGGGTCAATTTTTAATTTTATTTTTCTAATATTCCCTTAATTTTTTGTTGTTTTTAATAATTAAAAAAAAAAAAAAATCTAAAATGTTATTAGACGTTTTTATAAAGAATTTCAAAAATGTTTACTTCATTTTTCAGTTTTTCTAGTTTTTCCTTAAAAATGTTAAGAGACAATTGAAAACCAAGATGTTTTCTCTGTTTTAATTTATTAAATTTTTGTAATTATTTTATTGATAATTTGCCAAAAATATTTCAGCATATAATAACTTATGTAGAGCTGGAAATAGGACATTCAAAATGATTAATTCCAAAGAAGTGTAACTAAACGAAGGCAGTATTTTATGGTCTTATTTTATTTATGGCTTTCTAAGATTTATAGTAAAAATGTCTCTATAAATTAAATGATATCAATAAATGTGATAAAATGAGGCTGGAAAAATTGTCTTGATTAAGGAAGTGTTTTAAATTTCTTTTAAGTTTTTAATAAAATAGTAATTTTTGTTGCGAAATTAAAAATTTTTTAAGCAACAAAAAAAAAAGGAAAGCAGAATTATCAAAAATTTAATTTTGTAAAACAAATTTTTCGAAAACTTTCACTAAAATTCAAATTTTCAAAGCAAACTTATCGAAAACCTTAAAGCGACTTAAGACTGCCAAGAAAGTTTATCAAAAAATTAAAATGTACCGATAACATGATATTGTCCAAGCAAATTGATCGAAAAGAAAGAAAATTGGTCGATAATATAAATATTATATGTAATTTTTATCGATTTTTATTAGCTTAGCAGTTTTACTTGTTTAATATCTTTACTTTTTCTAAAATCTTTGGATGAAGTTTGCTGACGATCTGACCTAAGTAAGCAACCAGTGAAATGCGCATGGGAATAGCTTATCCCTTCAACAATGTATTTCAGTGTTTTTATCAAGAATGAAAATTGGGAATTAAGCACGACAAACAAAATCTTTTAAATTAAAAATTATGGTATTCCCACAAAATTACTTTGATAACAAAAATTGGATTAACCTAAAAAAATATCGACAGGTGGATTTAATCCAAAAAAATTTATTTCTAAATTAGATTTTCTTTTAAACAATTATTTTTTAGAACATTTTTTGACATATATATTTTTTTTTTTGATATTTGGATTTATCGATTAATTGGATTTTATGACGAAACATTTTTGGAATTTTGCGAGAATATTAATCAATAAATTGAATTTTTTTTTGAAAGTTTATTAAAAAACTTCACTCTCTTTAATCCAATTATCGATTAATTGGATTTTTACAGAAAATTTATTGATAAATTAGATTTTTTATAAAAAAATATATCGAAAAATTGAAATTTTTTGAAAATGTATCGATAAGTTGGAATTTCTGAAAAAACTTTTCGATTAGTTGATTTTCCTTAGAAAATTTATCAACAACTTTGATTTTCCTCAGAAAATTATCGGTACATTATAAAATTTATCAATAAATTGGATTTTCTTGAGAAAATTTGCGATTTTTTAGAAAATTTATTCGATAAATTGGATTTTTTTTGGAAAAGTTATCGATTATTTTGATTTTCTACAAATGAGATATATTAGATTTAGTTTAGAAGATGTTTCGATAAATTTGATTTTCTTCAGAAAATATATATATAAATTTGATTTTTTTGAAAAATTTAGCAATGAATTGTTTCTTGGAAAATGATCGATAAATTGTTTTTTAGAAAATTCACCGATAAATTGATTTTTTTTCTAAAATTTATCGATAAATTTCATGTTCTTTAAAATATTTAAAAAAAATAATATTATCCTAGGACAATTAAACGATAAATTGGATTTTGTGTTATTTGTCGATACATAAAATTTTTTTTGGAAAAAAGATATTTAAACTTTTTTTAATTCTCTCTAATTCATAAATATCATTATTAGTATTAAGATTATTTATCAATGACATATTTTTTAACGACCATAGTTTCATGCTTTTTAAAAAAATATCCCAAAAGTATGCAAAATAAAAAAATAAAATAATTTGTTATACATTTAATTGCAAAAATAAAGCAAATATCAATTTTAATTTTAATATTTTTTTTGTCGTTTTAAAATTCGGCATCAAATTTGAAACTTCAGGCATTTAAGGGTTAAAACACTCATTATTACCAATAGAAAATACTATTACGAAATTCCTGTATCTCTATATCGCCATTAATACATATTGCTATTTAAAATAGAA
Organism: Pollenia labialis; assembly: GCA_949318255.1. Classification (NCBI taxonomy): domain Eukaryota; kingdom Metazoa; phylum Arthropoda; class Insecta; order Diptera; family Polleniidae; genus Pollenia; species Pollenia labialis. The sequence goes on from OX439140.1 coordinate 72,035,925, forward strand.
AACACCTTAAAATGTGCTTTGCATATTTTTTCTCTATTAGAAAAATGTTAGTTACACAAAAATATCTATCAATTAACAATAAATATCTAAATTGCCAATTTACACCTTTCAATACTAATTGAAAATAACGAGCAGTGGAAAAGAAATAACAACAGTAATACAGGCAAACGGGCGGAGAAAACAATTGTCAGGAAAAATCAATAATCTAGTGTTTGGTTTTATTTAGATTTCACACAACCAAATTCTGTCCTTATGTCTATTTTGCAGGCCCATTAAAACCACAAATGCTGCAGATGAAATTTGCCTATCAGCAGGCAAGCCACCAACCAGCATTGTCCTAAATGTTGTAGCAATAATATTTAAAACATTGTAACGGCATTTCAATAACATAATACAAAAAACAATAAAACTAATTTATGTATGTGTTTGTAGAGATACCTGTATAATTTGCAAGGATGTGGGCAAATCTATAGACCGTGCATGTATATTTGTGTGTGTGTTTGGGGACTTGAATATACAAAGTATTGACAAAAAATCCCTGATGACATTTAACGGTAAAAATAACAAATACCACAATACCATTGATCTACACTTTTGCACAGTTTAAGATTTACATAAATAAACAATAATACTGTATTAAATATAGTGAGCAGCAAAAAGAGAGTACATCTCCAATACGAGCATACTAGAAAGCTTTTTTACATATTCTTAAACTATTTTCGTTCGACAACGATGGAAATTTTAGTCCCTTTTATGTTTTGTACTTTTGATATGCAGTGTTTTTAAAATCGTAAGATGCCGAACACAAATGTCGCCCACTGTTTTCTAATTATTCTAACAAATAAACACATTTAGTCAAATAAAATGCGGGCTTTGAATCAATTATGCAAGGATTTTTGTTTAGCATTGCTCATCATTTATTTTTGTAAATTTGAACAAAGAAAATTAAATTTAATTTTTGCTTTATTTTCTTTGCAGATTTTCATACTTAAATTGCAGATTTTATCTGAACATAAATTACAGAATTTTTCAACAATTTTGAAAAGAAGGTAAGTATAAAATTATAATGCCAATATTGAGCTCCACGTTTCAATTTTTGCTTTTATAATATGTGAATTTTTTTTTTATACAAAATTTTTATTTAAAAAATTCTACTACAAAGAATGCAAAGAATTTTCTTTTCATAACCATTTTTTGTTGTTTTGTCATTTTAAAAAACCTAAGTCAAATTTTAAAACAAAATACTAAAAAATGTGAAATATATCGCACACTAAATCATAAACAGGCTCAACTTAATATTCAAATACGCTTAGGAGAGGTAGAAAATTAACTCAAAAACATGATTGCAATTTTTCAATCAAACTGAGTTTTACAAATGTTAAAGAAGACAGAAACGCAAATGACATTTTCGTGGTCGCTTTAGATTTGTTTTGTGAACTGGCTTATGAAAAGAATACTGCAGTAGTTTTCCTGTTTAACAAACCTTCGATTCTGCGAACATCGCATTTAACGAACACACAAGTTTTCTCCATTGAGTACCTTAGTCTGGGATCACACTTTGAAAGTTTTCTTTCAGAAAGTCTGAGTTTATGGGTGAGAGAGGAGAGAAAAAAGCATATTCTCTTCCCCACTTACCAATAAACTCAAACTTTCTGAAAGAAAACTTTCATAATGTGAACCCAGACTTATATAGCGATCAAAAAATATTTTTTTGTGCGAACAAATAAGATTCATAATTTTAGTTTACAAAAGCATAATGTCTTTATATTTCTAACTAAAAACAAAGTGATTAGTAAAAAGTACCGCTATTTTAGGTTATGTTTATGTAGCATTTCTGTTTGATTATGCTGCAATGATCCGTTACGCATATTCTTTCGATCATGAAAAACATTTATAGCAACAAATAAAATATAAAGGTGCCATCAAAAGCTTCGAAATTTTTATTCAAAGGGCTCAACAAAATAAAGTTAATTTGTCAACTTTATTGCTTTAAGAGAAATTCAGGAAGATGCCAAAAAACAAAATTTTTTTGTTGCAAAAAAAAAATCAAAGATTACTCGACAAATTTTTTATGTAAAATATACAAGGAAATTGAAAATGAAATTAAAACTATTTTTCATTAAAATTATTTTATGTTGTTCTTGTAACAAGAGCCAAAAACAATTTTAAGTACAAATAAAAGTTTGAAGGAATCAAAAATGTCCTGGAAGGGTTTAAATTGTGTGATCGACAAATTAACAGATATTTCATACAAAAAGCATGTTCATATTACTATTGTTTCTATAATGCTGAAACAAAAATAATTGAAATATATAATCTTGGATAAGAGGTTTTGTATGCCACTTTTCAAAAATATGGCTGAAGTTTACTGCTTCCTAATTAAGACATGCTTAACCAGCAACAAATTAAAACTCATTAACAATAAATTTGGGAAAATATGTCAAATAATAAATTTTTTAAATTCCTATATTTTTAAAACCAAAGTTTTTCAAAAATTCTAAAGCTATGTTAACAAATATTTACCTATTTACCACCTAACGTAACCACTAGTTTTCTTAAAGAATTGTTTGCTTTTATTTTACGGTTTCTAAACTACATATATTATACATAAATGTAATTATCCTCTTAGACATAAAGTTTAGCAAATAACAAATCACGCTTTTTTTGATTGTATCGTCAAAGTCATATCTATGTATTGAGGCCCTATCCTTATAGGATCGACGGGCACACATATACAATATTTATGTAATTTGTTGGTTCCTTACCTTCGTGAATTGTTTAGTTTTTATTCTAATTAAGTTATTATTACAAAAACTTAATTGATTTTTGTATTTATATGTATTCGAATTAAAACCGGTTAACCGGTTATTTTTAAAATGCTTAACCGAAAACTGGGTTTTTTAAAATAGCAACTATTCGGAATATTCGAAAACCGGTTATTGAAAAAAGTCGAATAATCGATAACCCTAATATATAGACACTGAAAAAGAAATTTCCGGTCGTCAATCTTTTCGTTTTCAAAATCTGTTTCCATCGCATACTTGATAACTTATAAAAAGATGTTTGCACAAATAGTATTGGGAGTTTTAACTTTTCTTAAAGTTTATTTTCGATAGCTTGAGTATTAATCATAATCATTATTTTGTTTTTAAAAAATTAATCATCATATTAATCCTACTATAGAAATATTATAATAGTATTACTTTTCCATAAAAGTCTATCAATAACATGACCTTTCTATGGTACACTTAAAAAAATTAACTAATTGCATGAATTTTAAAAATAAAATTAATCGATCATTTGAATTTTATCTAAAAAATTTACTATTGCATAACTTTTTTCTAAAATATTTATCGAAAGCTTGAATTTATCAAAAATAAGAATAAATTTATCGATAGCATTAATTTTTTGTAGAAAATTTATCGAAAGTGAGTTTTATAAATAAAATTTACAACCGCATGAATTGTCCATAGGAAATTTATCGATTGCTTCTATTTTATAGAAAATTTAACGATAACTAGATTTTTGATCACTTTTATTTGAAAAATTTTGTGCTGAAATTTTATCGATAATCTTAATTTTCTCTGTAAAATTATCGAAGCCCTTAATTGTTTTGCTTAAAAAATTTATCTCTAGTATGAGGTTTTGTTAAAAAATTTATGAATAGCATGTTTTTTTTTATAGAAAATTCACCGACCACTTGAATTTTATCTGAAGAATTTATCGTTGAATAAATTTTCTCTGAAATATTTATCAAAAGCATAAATATTTCTCTAAAAATTAACTGCAGCATGAATTTTTTATGAAAATTTTATCGAAACTTGAAATTTTCCAGTTAAATTTATTGATAACCTTAATTTTTTCTATTTTTTTCTCGAATAGTTATTGAAGATTTTTTTTTAGGAAAATATATCAATAGCTTAAATGTTCAATAGAAAATTTATTAATAACTTAAATTATCAATAGAAAATTTATCGATAACTTAAATTTTATAGAAAATTTATCGATAACTTAAATTTTATAGAAAATTTATCGATAACTTAAATTTTCAATAGTAAATTTATCGATAACTTAAATTTTCAATAGTAAATTTATCGATAACTTAAATTTTCAATAGTAAATTTATTGATAACTAAAAGGTTTAATTGAAAATTGATCGATAACTTAAATTTTCAATAGAATATGTATCAAAAACTTCAATTTTCAATAGAAAATTTATCGTTACTTTAATTTTGTGACTGGTTAAGTTTACATATTGAATCTGATTAAAAGTTGGCCGCCTGAACTACTGGGCATATTATTTGAAAGTTCTTTTAATGTGTAAGTGGTAAATATAAAAACAATTTTTATTTGTGAAGAATATACAAGTTTTCTTTAATACAAAAATTTTAGCATTCAAGGGCTTCAATAACGGGATTTGGATAAACTTTTTTAACATTCGCATACAAATTATTAAAGTCTTTAGAAAGTTTTACGCAAGCTTTAAAAATAATTAAAGAGCAAATAAAAATATTTTGCCTTTTCTCAGTTTTTATCGCAGAACTTACGTTCTGTGTTCAAAAAAAAAACGGTTAAAAAAACTAAATGGAAACTGGCTTATGACTATGCGTTTATTTGAACAATTTATTATCTGGTTCCTAACATGCGTGTGTTAGTTGTCATGATGTCAAGGATAAATTGTCGTAGTATTTATTTTAATGACACTTTCAAATTCCAAGCAAAATAATGAACAATGAAAGACAGCATTTGACTTTCTGTATGACCTAAAAAATTTGTGTCAAGTTTAGAATTCTATTGAGTTAAAAATCGATAAAACAAACAATTCAAGTCTACTTTTAGGCAGTTCGTTTTTAATATTATCAATTAAACGACTTTTATTTAATATTGATTTATCATGTTATTTGTTAATTTTCATGATTATTTAATTAGAAATCATTATAACAATTAGAAAAGAAAAATACAATTTTCAAAATAAATAAAACAAGTTAATCTAATTGTTTATGACAATAGAATTTCTACTAATGAATGAATAGTTTTTTTTTTTATTTTTGATTGGGGTTTCCTTAATTAGGAAAAATTGGCCTATTTGGCCTTTTTTTGTGTGTGGGGGTGAAGTTTTTTGTTTTGTAGGAAAATACTGAGAAATACCAATTTACAGATTTTATTAACGGCCTTAAAGTTTAAAAGAAACTTCAAGTATAAGAAATATTTCACAAAGTATAATTGTTGGTGGCAAACGAGTATTAACATATTTTTCGGCTGATCAAAAGGAATACTAGTGAAATTTTTGAAAAAAATTGTTGAAACGATTTAATACAAAAAAGAACAAGTTTCAACGATGAGAACTAGTTATAGAATTATTTTTGTTCTCCTCTACAATTTTTCTGTTTTTACTTTTAATGTTTTTTTGTGTCTTTTTCTTTCTTTGCCTTCTCGAGGGTGTGGTGTAATTATACCACGCACTGTTAGCAATTTATTAAATTTATTTCAACAGTTTTCTTCTATTACTCCAATTATATTATAATGTTTTGTTTAGATAAAAGTCCATATGTCTTTATGTTTTATTGACCAAAAATTCTAATGTTTCAATTATAAAAAACTTCTAGTCTTACAAATACAGAAAACAAAAGATAAATAACTAAATAAATAACAATTTACAAAATTTTCGAAATTGTATTAAAAATAATAGCAACTTAAACAAATTGCTTTGCATGACTGATTTAAACAAAAATTTCATTATTTTAATAAAAAAAAAAAACAAACAAAGCAATTAAGAAAAAACCCAATAAAGTTTTGCTAAATAGATGGTAAATTTAATCAAGCTTGAAATTAAATGGCTGTTGTGTCTTTTGGTTTTTTTTGTTAAATTGACTTGAGTCCAAACAAATTTTTTTGTTTACTTTAATTATGGCTTAAACATGTAATTTACATGCAAAAACTTAACACGTAATTAAGAATACCATCAACAAAAAATGTGTTTTTAAGCCCGATAGCACCTACCAAAGGCTTAACTGTTAACCGCATTGTAATTTTTTTGATTAGTTTACTCTTAGGGCTAAAGAATCAGAGCAAGTTAAACTCTTTTTTTTAAACGCGTAAAATTGGGCGTTTAAACTACCAATAGAGACCATATGAATTTGCTAAGATTTATCGTAGTGCTGCCACATGTTATTTTTTTAACAACATATAATACATGGGACACTGATTTATAGTTGTTCAGTTTAAACTACATATAAATCCAAGTTTAGTTCAACTAAACCAGCGATTAAACCATCTGTGATTTATTAGCCATTACAAATCATTATGAATACATATTCAAGCGTGAACAATGCTACAAAGTTATACAAATTTACTTTGAAAATCAGTTATCGACTCGCGACTCAATGAATAACAGATTCTACAGACTTTAGTACATCCAAAAATTGCAACGTTTTTTGCGGTTTACACGCTACGCTGGTGGCATTATCGGATTTAATTTGCTTAAAAATAAAGGCTGAGCTCGCTTACGGTCAATGGAGATCGTTACCACATAACGATCAATTATTTTGTATTAGAATATGGATGGTATTTATCCGGGCAAGATATGGTTTCAACAAGTTGGCGCTACGTGTCGGACGGCGTCTGTAACCATTGACTTATTGAAATCTTAACTTGTCGATAAGTTGATCTAAGGTCTTGCGATTTAACATCTTTCGATTATTTTCTGCGGGGAAACGTGAAGTCACTGGTTTATGTTGATAAACTAGCAACAGTTGATATCTTGAAGGCCAAAAGTGTTCGTGTTATTTGTGACATACGGCAAGTAATGCTTGAAAAGTGGGCTAAAATTTGAAGTCATTTTCAAATGAAAGTGACATGTATTGATCTTTCCATTTATTGATTAACATTTAATTATCGGGCTAAAAGCAACACCCTTTATTGTATAAAAAAATTAATTATAATTTCATTTAACGTACAATAAATATTGTTTTGCCTTTCAAAACCTCACTAACCCATTCTGAGAAATTGAAATCAAAAAAATTATATTTTCTCTTTACTCTCTTAAGAATTAAAAAAACTTTTAACAAGACAAATTAAAAAATCTCGTCACGTTAAGACAACAATTTAAAAAATCGTATTTGTTTATAAAAAAGGGTGATACAATTCTAAAAGGTTGTAGTTAATGCATTAAAACTAAAATGTGACTTGAATACCTAATTAAATTGAATTCAAATAAAACAAAACAAAACAATTTTCGTAATACAATAAAATAGTAAAAATATTTGTTTTCTCTAAACAGAGACAATAAAAATAAAAATAATTTATTATTTAAGAAAATATTCGCTGGTTCAAAATATATTTTGTTCAAAATATATTAAATTGTTAAGGAATTTTAATGCAATTAAAAAGATACATAGTTTTTTTATTAAGGGTATAACTTTTTAAATCCCTTTACTTTGCGTTGAGAAATTTTTTAAAGAAATATTAATTTTAATGTATATTTTTTTAAAATTCTTTTAAACAAGATTTAGTTTGCCGTGGTTAATTCCCAATTTTTATTCTTGAAATTTATTGTTGGAGGATAACCTAGAGAAACAAAATCTTAATTGTTTACGTCAAACTAAAGGTAGCGGTGTTTCCAGTCCTGGGGTATTTTTTAAATTGAGTGGTATTGATATCTGGAGGAGCCACCGTCATCATGTTTTATATTTTAAGTTTTTCCTTAATATTGTTAAGGTTTTTTGCTTTTTACTTGAAAAAATTCTTAAAGTCGAATCGTTGTTTTAAGGCCATATTGGACGGTCATATTGTGAAAGCTTAGATTTGAATTGTTTGGAAATTTGAATTTTTTACCAATAAAACATAATCACCCCTATCGTGAATAACAAGAGGAATTTTTGTTCCCATGAAATTTTCATTCCCCTCTAAGTGAAAAAAGCAATCGTGAATCTCATGTGAAAAAGTTTTCACGCTATCAGTTCCAGTGAATGCAAAAAAGGTTAAAAATCAATGAAATTTTTGTTGAAAAATATACACGTACATATATATTTTAAAGAAAAGTTAAAATAATAAAGCAAAATATTTAGTATTGGAGGAACAGTTTGACTACAACGTTAGTTTATTGCACTTTTTAAATTTAATGTTGTAAACTATTTTCCAAAATTCTGCCACCACGGCTTTCGAAAGCTTCATTTTTGCATTTTGTTGGCCAATATATCGGTTCGATTATAGAAGTAGTTCCTTCTACATACATGTTCTGTTCCCTAACAAAAATAAAGCGAGAAAATCTAATGCTGGGTACACACGATGCAATTCATTTACGAAATCTAGCAAATTAAATCCATTTTTATTCATTCCAGATTGCATCAACATCAAAATGCTTTGAGATTGCATGTAGATTGCACTGTCTGTACCCAGCATAAGGAAACTTGAACAAAGTACGAGGGAAAAAAACTTTTCAAGATAAGAGGAATTTTTCCGTTGAACATTTTTCACGTTATTATTCTCCTTTGAATTACATTTTTTTCATAGGAGTTTTTCAAGATCGTAAATATATGAAAAGGGCACAATTACAAGGGAAATATTATTCACGATAGGAGTGAACAAGTTTTATAACGCTTTAAAAACAGGAAAGTGTTTTATTTTTTTTTAAAGTGCTCATTGAGTTTACATTTTTATTTTTTTTTTCCTTTTATAATATCACCAAGTTGTCTAGAGACTTGGCGGATATTCCACTTTGCCCCACAAAGTCAGCCCAACATACAGTCAACCGTCTGAAGAACGTACTCGACGTTTTTATAATAATTAAAAATTATGTATGTATGTATTCCCAAAAATTACTTCGATTATTCTTTTAAGCTTGAAAATCTTAATTTTTTTTTAAAAATATGTAACGTTCGCTAATTTCAACTACACACTACCACAAACTGGTACAAAAAAGCAAAATATCAAACTCTGTTTGACATCGCTACAGCACAAAGTGTATAAACACAACAAAACGCCCATAGACGACCAACCACTTGCACCGTCTCATGATTGCGGAAACCATGCCGTATTCGTGTATCAACCCTTTTAAGCAACTAAATTCACGAATTTTACATTTTTAAACCGTTGTTACGATCTTTGCTACACGATGACTCAGGTAAAACTCTACTCGCAGAGCCGCACAGTGTTCGATTTAAAAAATTATGGGCAAAGGTTGTGCAAACAAATTAGGTAAATGATAAATTTTGATAAAAAATTTATCAATGTTGTCGTTACTGAGGAGAAAAATAACCGTTGTGGATAATCATTTTTGAAGAAAATTTTGTGTATTGATTAATTTTTATACAAAAATTATCGTTATCAATAATGTCTGTAGAAAGTTATCGTTATGGATGAAAACTCTTTCTTATCGGTGAAATTTCTGTAGCTTTGTTATCGTTATTTATAGCATAGTTATCGATGAAATTTCGATAAAAAATTTTTTTAACTTAAAATTTCTAAACAAAACTGTCGCTACCGATTAAATTTCGTACAGAATTTTTTATAGAAAGTTATCGTTAAATTTGTATAAAAAATTTTCTTTAACGTGAAATTTCTAAAGAAAACTGTTGCAACCGATTAAATTTCATATATCATTTTTTATAGAAATTTATCGTTATCGATAAACGTTTATATAATTATAGTTATCGATTAAATTTCAATAGAAAATTATTGTTATCGAGGAAATTTCAATAGAAAATTATTGCTATCGATACATTTTGCTAAAGAAAAATTATCGTTATCGATAAATTTTCCAAAGAAAATTACAGCTAAATAAAATATAGTAATAGTTTTTATAAAAAATTATTGTTATCGAAAACTTTCCTATAGATTTTTTAAAGAAAGTATTATTTACGATCGAACTTTGGAAGAAATAGTTCTACCGGCAAAGAAACTATTTCGGGCTTCGTTTCGCAAAATGTATGTCTTCTTGAGTATTTCTTTGTAGCACAGTGCTATAATTATATAACTAGATATATAATTTTACACACATTTATTTGTGTATATTTTCATATTTATAGCTTGGGAATTTATTATTTTGTCATTTAAAAACATTGCATAATTATCATTTAATTACAGCAAATGGTGGGCAATAATAATTTGTTAATAAATTTTAATTATACTTATATTAAAAAAAATTAAATTGTTGAATTGGGAAAATTAAATTGTGCATAATTAATTTAAAAAAAATATATACTTTTAAATAATATAATTATAATAAAAAATATAATTAAGCCAAAAGTAAAGTTATTTTTAAAGAGATCTTAAGCTTGTTTTCTTGCTGAATTTTACCAAGCAATATTAACGTAGGTCTTCAGCCCGTTGCTGTGAAACAGATAAAAGTTCTTAGGAGCAGGAATCGAACTTAAAGGAATCGGAAATTAAATCCAAATTATTTTATTATAAAACAAGTAAGAGTGCTATTGTCGTCTGTGTCTAATCTTTAATACTTATCTCCTTACATTATTTAGCGTCTTAGACCACTAGCACAATTTATCACACAGAATTTCAGAAACAGCAATAAACCAATATTTTTTTGGCAAATATTAGAGGCATTCGCGGTTTTTTGCTCAATTCGACAGACAGAAGGACATCGTTAAGCCAACTTCGCTGCTCATAAGGATTACAAACGGAATGACAAACCTATATATACCCTTTCCACACGCGGTGATGGGTATACAAATATTGTATTTGTAAAACAAAAACTTGTTTAGTCATACATTTAAATGCCATTTGTAACAAATTGTTTTTGTTGCTGCCTATTTATAGGCGTTCTTAAATTTTATTTATACATTTTACAATTTAAAATTTTTTCATTGTTTTATGGCTGTGTGTCTTTTTTTCTTATCAAACATGCCAGTTAACTTTAAAACTTTGATTCTTATGACTTAAATACTTTTATTATACAAAACTTAATAATTTACCTTTGATATGTTTGTTATTTTAAGCATAAAGCTTAAATTTTATACTTTTCAAATACGTCTTTCTTAATCTTATCATATACCACTACTTGGGCTTACTCGTGACTTGGTCACTTGTTTAAGAAATTTATGAATTTTTTTTCGTTTGTTTAGTTAAAAGAAGTCTGTAGAAAATTACGTTAAAATATTAAAAAATAAACAATTTAAGTGAAATAAATAAATGTCAAAAGAAATCCCAGCTAAATTAAAAAAAAAGTATAAAGTATTAAAGAAAATGTCAAAACTTTTTGCATTCTATTATTATGAAATAAAAGTTAACTAAACTAACTTAAGAATTATTTATAGGTTTAATTACAAGTTATCTTATTCATTTAAATTGTAATTTGGATTATTGAAGTGTTAACATCACTGTACAAATTGTGCCAGTTAGAATGTTATGAAAAAATATTCGTTATGTTTCAAAGTAGTCGTTAAGTTGAAAAGTATGTATGTATACCAGTTTAGATGTAATAGTTTCTGACAACACCGTAAAAATTGGTTATATTTGCTAGAAATACTAGTCACCGACCTACATAAGTCACTTTTTTAAGGCCGACGCCGAATCCGATGCCGATGTTCGACCAAATTGGTAGTAGTTGGTGGTGCTGACAGATATTTCAATGCGTTTCAATACTCAAATATATCAATGCTTATGAGCTTATTTGCATAAATACTTTATTCTTTTTCGAGAGTCTTTTCTTTATTTTTTTCACTTCAATGTGAGGAATTAGTGCCTGCTTTTTCCATGTAAATAGAAGCTTCAATTTGTTTTTCTCTTTTTTTCTTCAGATATTGGTTGCTTGTTTAAATTTTTTAGAGGAATAAAAGTTTTACTTAATTATTTTTGCATACACAAGAATTTTAAAAGTTTTGTTTTAATAAGATTTTTGTAATAAAAGACTTTTATGACAAATATTATACAAATATTTTGGCTTTGGCCAGGACACTCGTTTACCCTAGGTCTACACTAAAGATAAATATCTCAGCAAGTTGGCAATAACGTCGGCAGAATAACAGAGCAATATTTCTTATTGCTCAGCTTATGTTAAAGGCATGGGAAAACGTATTTATGTTAACTCATAGTTTAAAAAAAAATCAAGAAAGAAGGTGCAGTGTAAAAAATGGCGGTATCTTACAAGAATTATTATTATTAATATAAATTCTTTCTTATTCGACTTTATTATTTAAATTTATATTAATTTGTTTAAGCTTGAGGTCATTTTTAGTACAAAAATATTAATTTTATTATTTTTTTTTATTTTTGTTAATGTAAAATTATTATTTTTTTATAAAAAAGAACTCGAACTTAAACAAATTAATATTAATTTTAACAATAAAGATCGAATAAGGAAAAAAAATAATAATTTTTGCAATTTTATTTTAGTGTTTATTTAATTTTTTAATTTAATTATTTTACTACAATTATAATTTGCTGCAATTTCAAAAACTTAATTTCTTTCTCACACAATTTGCTTCTATTTTTGCTTCTTTCTTTCAAATGACAACCAAATTGACGTTTTTTGTAAGCAATAATTGTCAACGAAAATGGACTAACAATTATTGCAACATAAATTGTTAGCAATAAATATGTACAAAAAATTGCTGTCTACATTAAAGATAACATAATTTTGACAATTACTGCAATATATGTCGCAATAATTATCTCTGGTATAGACGGGCAGTTAAGATTTGGTGGTGGCAATAAAGGAGCAAATAATACCTGATAATGAAACACCTGATCACTTTTCAAGTAGGTATGAATGTATTTGGTTTTTTGGCCACAAAATGTTAACAAAATAAATTGGCTTTTTAAGATCTACGAGAAATTAATTGGTCACAAATACGTTAACCCCCGTGAAATGAACTTTTATAAAGAAGACCCACGCAAAGAATTGGCGCAACAGATAAAAAAAAAGACGAGGATGATCTTGGTTCTCATGTGCGTATATATATGACTGTTATTTACTTTAATATACGTAGTAAAATTAAAAAAAAAAGAAAATTTTACATGATACTTAAATAACAAGTTCACGAAGAACATAGGGCGTCAACAAATTTTCTCCAAATCCTTCTGTTTACGGCCAGTGAATTAACCTGATTCCAGGTTTTACGTGATGGTTCATGTGCTTTTTTGGTGCAGCGTATCCATGTATTTCGTGGTATTCCTTATCGTCGTTATCCTTGGGGGTTCCACTCAAGAGCCGCTTTAGCAATTTCAGTTGGTGGTCTCATATGTATGTACGCAATAATTTAGAAAGTGGAGCAGAACTGGTTTTTGGAACAACCAGCCGTTTGCTGGATTTTGCAGTTAATATTTGTACTCGATAAGAATATACATCAGTACTGACTAGTCAGCTGTGTCCGGTTTAGACATCAGTACTGATATGTAAAGAGTATAAGAGCAAACAGCTCAGATATATGTCTTATCAGCCACAAAATTCATGGGTTAAAGAAGGATGCAAAATCACACGTACACAAAAGTTTCCATCAGTTTTTTTACTTTTGCCTTAAGAAAATGATAGCAACTTTGTTCTACGCGATTATGGATATTTGCATTAGCAATACCAGTCATATGACAGATCAAATGACTGTAACTGTTCTTGTAGGGACGTTTTCGATTTCCAGCACACCCCTGATGGTGTTTCTCATATTTTGCGCTACCACCGCCTAAATTTGTTTTACTTCATAAATTTTTGTCCAGAAAAACAAGTGCTTTGCACAAAAAAAAAATAAATTATGTGGCAATACTACCACACAGAAAAAAAAAATCAAGTTAAAAACGTAGAAAACAAGGTTGATTTAAAATTTTTCGGTGGTTATTTTGCTTCATACGTTTCAACCTGATTTTACAATTAATTGCGAACATAATTTTTTCCTTTTAAAATAACTATAATTCCTGTTAATTTAACATTGCAGTAAAGTTAGAGCAAAATGTAATTTATATTGAAATAACAATCCGAATCACGTTGAATAAAAGTTATTTCAAGTTGAATCAACGTGAATTTATGTAGAATCAAATTGGTTTGAGTATGATATAACAGTGTGAAGAAGCTTCAGACACCACATATGCATGAATTTAAGAATAATTCAAAACACTTATCCCTGTAACACATGCTTCACTTATTTTGTATTCTCCATTGCATCAGCAGAATCGCCCGATATGGTTTTCATCATCATTCTACTTTGAAAACTTGATGTACTATTTAACTAAATAATTTTAATTAAAAGAATACGGGAATTGTCTTCTTTTCATAACATATTTTAAACATGAAAATAAAAAAATGTACCTACTTAAGTATGTTTGCATGTTAATTTAACAAGATTAACTTTTGATTTTAATATAAAACAGGTTTTTATGGATTCAGTATTAAACAATGTTATTTTAATAACATAACATTTTAATAAAATTAAATAAAAGATGATGAGCTGGAATAAGCAACCAGAGAATTGCGCATAGAAGCTAGCTTTCCCTCAGCAATAAATTGCAGTGTATTTATCAAATATGAAAAACTGGGAATTTAGCACGTCATACGGAAATCGTATTAATAAGTGATTTAAGGTTATTTTAATATTTTTCATTTAAAATTAATATGAAATAATGATAAATTTAAATAAAGGGCATACTTTCGCAGAAATCAACATTTTGCCATGTTAATTTTACGTTGGTATTTTTTTCTGTGTGTACGATTGAAAAATACATCAATTTGTTTCTTTTATATATATTTTACCTTTGTTTAGGAGGTGCCTAAAATTTTCTGGAAAATCGGGTTCAGTAGTTTATAAGTCTTTAAGGAACAAACAAACGCATTTTTATTTTTATACCCTCCACCACAATTAGTTGTGAAGAGGGTATACTAAGTTTGTCAATCCGTTTGAAACCTTTTTAGTATTCATCTCAGACCCCATAAAGTATATATATTCTGGGTCCTTGAGTAATTCTAAGTCGATTTAGCCATGTCCGTCAGTCTGTCCTTCTGTTGAAAATACGCTCACTTTCGAACAACTCAAAAGAAATGAACAAACTTGGTGTCAAATTGCTTGTACTTATCCTAAGCAGTTTGGGATGGAAATCCAGCAAAATCGGTTCAGTAGGACCGTTCGTTTTATTCGACTGGAAATCACGCTGTAAAATTTCGCGAAGACCCATCCATAATTTACCCTAGGCCCCATATAAACCAAACTACCGGAAAACTGTTTGGTACGCCTAAAACCGTAAAAATTATGCTATCATAACAAATTTTGGCTCATCACTGTTTTAAAGGACTATAAATGATACTGTGAAATTTCGTAAAGATCGGTACATAATTTACCCTAGGCCCCATAGAAACCCTACTACAGGAAAACAGCCTAAACCCATAATAAATAATACTATCATAACAAAATTCAATACTTCACAGTTTTATATGACTAGAAAGAACACTAATAAATTTCGTGATGATCGGTCGATAATTTACTGTAGGCCCCATATAAAGCCCACTCTAGTAAATTACATAAATACGCTTACAACGTTGTAGTAAAAATGGCGGTAAACATTTTTCCAACTTAGCTTCATATGACCAGAAAAAATTTCATGTAATTTTGCTATATACGGTCCCTAATTTACCTTAGATCCCATATTTAGGAGCCTTCTGAAATTCACTGTAAACGCTAAAACGAATTGAAACTGTACCGAATCATGATATTTTACTAAAGCAAGTTGAAATTGCTAAATAATTTAATATCGGTCGAAGTCTCAAACCAACCTATTTTTAATACTGATGTCTGTTTTTATAAAGATAAATTAATAATAAATATACATCATATAGATATCCCTCCTGAAATATTCGAACAGTCGGTGGAGGGTATTAAAGATTCGGCACAGCCGAACATAGCACTCTAACTTGTTATATATGTATGTACTTATATCGCTGGCTCTATATTACAAGGTAGTATGTGAAAGAGCAAAAATATGTAGAAAATCAGGTTCATAATCTCTTATTGTTATTCTACTATTTCCAAATAAATTTTCGCAACAAAATTTTGTACAGCAAGGTGGCCAAAAACTTGTTGCAGTCTCTCAACACTAAAAGTTGTAAGCTGTCCCATGACACACTAAAACATTACTAACTGCTTATATATAGAGGTTACAAAAACAATTATATATCATATTCTTGATTTACCAAGCAATTTAAAGAAAGACCTTCGACCCGAAATCTTGGCCAAAAATAATTTTTTGCACTATCAATAAAAATGTATTCGAACTTAACCTCGAATAAATTACTTTTTCTATAAATATAAACTTCGCATAAGCTTTTGATAATATCGGCCGTGGACGTGTTAAGAAAAGAATTCAGATTTTTTTTACGTTGCGATTTTTTGCGTTTTTTGATTTATATCATTTTCTTTTAGACAAGTTCAGCTGAAACTATAGCTAACTTTGTAATGTTTTGATTTGTGAAAAAATTAGAAGGAGAAAACTGATGCTGATTATCAGTGAAATTGATTTAAATAAAATTTCAAAAAAAGATTTGGCTTCGTTAAAGCAAAAGGTACAGGCTTTTTGTAAAAATTTATCTTTAAGTTTGCACAAGGCTCACGGAAAATTAACGACTTTTTCAAGCAAAACCAAAACTGATTTTGTCTGTAAGGCTTGTACGCCATTTTGTTGGCCCCTTGCGGGTTTTCATCGTTCCGAATTTCAAAAAAATGTATCCGTTAGTTTTCGAGATACATATTCAGTTTTTTTAAACTTTTTTTCCAATGATGGCAACCCTAACAAATTCGACTATACCAAAAATCAAAAACCTGCCCATTAAAAACTCTTCAATTAGAAATTTCAGCCATATCGGTCTAAAACTTTGCCTGAACCTATTTTTGACCTAAAAAGTAGGTCAAATTACTTATGTGCTGTTTTCACACCACAAGTTACTGAACGTGTAGTAAAATTTATATGAAAAGGACTCAGTTTTTTGAGTGTTTTCCATATAAATTTTACTACACGTTCAGTCACTTGTGTTGTGAAAACAGCACATTAGTGTGCGTTGTAGTGAAGCAGATTAGAGTTTCTAGCGGTAATCGAACACGCAACCCTCACACTCATAGAAGAACTAAACTGAAGAGGCACAAAAAAATTCGAATATACTTATTAAATTTTTTAAATTGCAAAAAAAGGTGTAAAAATTATTAAAATATTTATTTAAAAATTGAAAGCTTACAATGTTCTCTAAATGATCTTGTAGCATCGTCTTACCATGGGATACTTGAATTTTGGCCAAAATATTACCGTTGATATTTTTATATTATCAGGTAAATATATAGCGCGCTAGAAGTGTTTTTTGGACCACTCTGTTTTTTTTTTATTTATTTCTATTTTAGCTTTTGCGTCAATTTTACGTTTCAAGATAAATTATTACTTGCTAAATTGTACAACTTTTTCATTAGTATCATACAGACAGGCAAAAGACACCAAAAAAAACTTAAATAAACATATTTTCATACATAAAACTTATGCAAAATTAAGCGACTACAAAAATAGTGCTTACATATTGGATAAAAGGGGCTTAAGGAGCAGGGGTACCGTACCAACAAATATGGGAAGTTTGATGTCTTTTTCTTCAAATACACAGTATTTAAATGGCGCCAACATGTGCTAAATATTGACGGGTTTTATTTTAAATACAAATACAAGTTGTAGTAGAAAAAAATATTTATTAATTTTTGCCTTCAAATAGCAACTCATACATTATTTTTTTAAATAGCTTTTTTTATGTTTACATGCCTTTTTTAGTTTTAGTCATTTTGTAGCGTTTTTATCTTTCAATTGCAAGAACAACTTTAAAACGCCATTAAAAATTATGTCAAATTTTGTATTTTTCCTAAAAAATTTCTGTAAAAAAAAAACAAATGATAAATGAGCTAAAGAATAGTTTTAAATTGAAAAGTTAATATTTATGAAAATGCAGGGGTACAAAAACTTTTTATTAAAATGCCCTCATAAATTGATCAACAAATGGTAGCTTTAAAGTTATAACAAATCTTTTAAAAAAAAGCTTTAAAGAATATAAAAGGCTTAACATGATTGAAACGGTTTAGAAGACAATACAATATAAAAAGCATTATAGAAAGAGTTATTAAAAGCTAAATGGAAGTCAAGATATATAAAAAGCTAATAAAATGCTCAACAAGTTCATTAAGCTTGATTATTAATAAAAGCCTAATAAAAGGTATTCAAACTAAATTAGCTAGTAAGCCTTGAAAGCTCGTTAGGGTTAATTTAAGTATAATGAGTTTAATAAACCTAAGAAGTTTAATAATATTTACAAACTGAAGAAGAGTAACAACTTAAAACACTTAGGCCGGGTTTTTGAGATGTGGGTTAAGTTTAAACTTAGTTTAACGTAGTATGAAACTCGGATTTTTCCGGCGAAATTAAATTTTTTTGTTATTATTTCATTAAAGACCAACATTTTAAGCAAAACTTAGCCGTTCCGTCCAAATTTTGTATACAAACTTGGTAATGACGGCACTAATCTGTATTCAGATTAACTAAACCTGGTTTAACCGAGATCTCAAAAACCCAGCCTTAATAAGCTTAACAAACTTAATAAGCCATAGAAGCTTAAAATTATAAAGGAGCTTAACAAACTTAATAATCTTCACAGGATTTACAAGCTTTGCATGCTTTGAAGGCTTAACAAACTAAGCAAGCCTAAAAGGTTATACAAGCTTTTTAAAACATGCTAAGCTTAAAGGGCTCGACAAGCTTACTGCAGATAAATTAAATAAGCTTATAGTTTTACTAAGTTTTGAAAATTTAATTCTTTTAAAAAAGCTTTCAACCTCAAAGCTTCATAAGCTTTCTGTACTGTGCAATATTAGAGAGTAAAACACAAATGTTTTATTAGAAACTTTTGAAATTTTTTAACTATTATGGTGATTTGTAGATCTTTAAGGTTAACACATATAATTATTTTAAGCTTTTTAATCTTCTAAACTATACAAGATTTTACGTGTTCCAAGTCCTATAACCACCAACATTAAAACTTTGCTTTGTAGCTTAATGAAGTTTTCGCTCAAACACTTTTATAAAGATAAAAGCTCATTTGAGCAATTTCCTTTAAACAGATATTTTCATTTCCAAATGCTCTTAACTTTTGTTCTTCTACTTAACAAAAATCATTTATACTTATATATCATTAAAAAGTTCATATCGAACCATAACCGCAGAAAACGCTTAAGCGACAAAAATAAAATTTTGCAGGAGAAGGTTTTGTTTATTGTAACCAAAAGAAAACATACTAGAAATGGCGCTTGAGCTTAAATTGTTTTTGCTATAAAATTGTAACAGTAGCTTGTTTCAGCAACTTGCAGCAAGTTTAGCCAATTTTTATTAAAAAAACGAAAATTAAAAATAATGTCGCTTGAGCTATTTCTGCTATTTCTCGATACATTTTTATTTTTTTGCCTCTTTTTATAAATCCTTACGCCCCTAATACTTTATTGCTAATGTGTCGTTTCAATTATGTTTACGATTTTTTAATAATACCCTAGTCATCATTGTTGTCTCTATATAAATTTGCAAAGTTTCTATGAGTTTATTTTTTTATTTATGTATAATAAACCCGCTTGAATTTAATGTAATAATAAAAAAAATATATAATACTCGTAACAGCAAATATGCTTTTTTTACTGTTAAACAAATGTACACATTGAAATTGGCAATACAAATAAAATATTGTACATTTATTTATTTAAATTTAAATAAATCTGTTTTTGCTGTATTTATGGTTAAAAATTTAAATTGTGAAAATCCTACTTATAGAAAAAAAAACGAAGAAGAAAACAAGCATTAAACAGGGTGTACATTTGAGGAAAAGTAAAACAATTATTTGTTCACTTTTGTTATTGTTCAAAACAAAATTGAAGGCGAATAAAGATGGAATGTGCGATTAGATTCGCACCTTGCTTGAGCAAATGACAGGTTCATTAAACTTAGCAAAAAGTTTCCTTAAGTTCAAAATGGTTAACATGTATTCGCACATTTGCCTAAGCCAACTTAAGCACATTATGGTTGGGCCTTTAGATATTCTTTAAGCAATGAATCTAAATTTTTATTCCGTCTTCTGAAAGCTTAAATTATTTAATTATGAAAGCATGCACGTGAACGAGAGGGATGCAAATGTACTAGATGTTTTTAATGAGTTATAATAATATATTCTGTTTTTCTAAAAGCTTTTTTTATGTAAGTACATATATGTGACAGCGCATAGAGAAAGGGACCTAAGGGTAAAAAAAATCAATTTACACTTTTTTTTTTTGATGTGGACAACATCTTAGCATTGAAGTACACCAAAGATACACGTAATTAAATCTTTAAAATGGCTCTCCTGAACAAAACCGGGGTTTACCCTTAGGTCCGTTTCTATCACATATGTTAAAATAAAGTTACATACATACATATGTATGTAAAAAAATAAATTAAATAAAATGGTATGTATGTATGTATGTATGTTTAAAAAATATTTCAAAAATTATTCGTTTTATTTTGGGGTTTTTTTATTTTTTCCCAGTACAAATTTAGGGGGTATTTTTTTGATTTGGGGTAATTTCTTTAAATTTACTTGGCAACACTGTTGCATAGTTCTAAAGCTGTTTTTAATTTAAAATTTTAATAAACATCCATTATTTGAGAACCCTGTATTTGTTTGTATAAATTTTTTGATTTTTTAACCGTTTATTTTATGTATTATTGTGTATATTTATTTTATGATTTTTTAAATATTTTTAGCATTTTTTTTATCATCTGAAAATTTGTAAAGCAGCAGTTGTCCTCTCTACTGCTGAAGTGTATTATGAGTTTGAAATTGTTATTTAAAGCAAATTTAAATAAATTTGAAAACAATTATTGAATGGCATTTTAAAAGTTCAACTGAGATTTTTAGTATTTGCTTTAAAATGTAAATAAATCAGTTTTGTTCAGTATAACAATTATTTTTAAAAAGAGAACTTTTTTTATTGTGGTATTTTTTCAACAATCAAATCATTCACTGTCTGCCAAGTAATGGAGGAGGTATCTCTCCACCAATAAAAAGAGATCTTATGAACCTGTTTTCAAAAACGGCTTAATTAAGGGTTTTCAGCTACGCGCTTGAAGTTTTCTTTAAATATATGCCTTGTTATATAATCAAAAAAGGTCAGCCATTATTATAATGGCGATCGTAGAACACAAAGGTTCTCTTTGCGCCAACACTACATGCAGTAAAAACCTTGTGGTCCTAAGGTGGCGCAATATAATCTCTATAAGAGTGACGCCGAACTCTCATTTTCCTATACTCGTGAGTATAGGGCAGAGGTCTGCAAAACACCGCACATGCAGTGTTGCCAGAACTTTTAGAGGAAAAATCAGCAAAAACTCAATTTTTCAGCAAAAAATGTGCAAAATCTGCGTCAAGATTTAATAAATCTTCAATAAGTCTTCAAAACACATTTAACACATTTTTAATGTAGTTTATTTAGAAAAATATATAAAAATGAATTTCAACACATAATGCCATGCTCTGGAATTTGAAATTGACGTAGATTTTAAATAAATGTACTTTTTAAATGTAGCTTTCCTGATTTAAGAAATAGTTCTGGTCAATGTGTATAAGTGGTCCTCGAAGTAAAGGGTGTTTAAATTCGAGGTATCGTCGGTCAATGGGAGATGATCCGAAGCTTTTTGTGGCGGAAAACGGATGATTTAGACATAGAGAATATGTGGTTTCAACAGGATGGTGCCACTTGCGACACAGCAAGAGAAAAATCCCCTCCAAGATCGTGCGACTGTTTAGACTGTTTTTTTTGGGGTTTTTTTAAATCGAAAGTGTACAGCAATAATCCCACAACAGTTTAAGTGAGAGCAGATGTCAACCATGGACAACAGTTTATTTAAAAATTTTCGTAAATGATTGGGAGTCCGCCGAGCCAGTAGGGGGGTCTCTTTACCGCCAGAATTATCAACTAAGTCACCAGAAAATATAGCTTGAACCAAAAAGATTTAACATGATCTCGCCCATGCCAAAACTTACTTATTTTAAATATATGTGTGACTTGGTTAAAGAAAAATTTTTCTTAAAGAAAATTTTACTAAATACGATATAATCTTTAAATTTTAATGAAAAAAATCCGTGGTGTAACAAAAGGTGCCAAAGTTCCTGGTTTATTCAGGGAAATTTTTGTATCAAAAATAATGAGAAAGATATTAAAGCTTTTTCAATTTATACTACAAAATCTGTGAAAAAGTGATGTTTGAAATAAATTTCAGGCGCAAAGTCTCTTTTGTTGCAAAATTATTGGCAACGTTGTCCTTCTGACTGTTTAACACTTTAAAATGATATTGCCATATTGCTTTATTGCTAATTTTTCGATCTATAATTCAAATGTCACATTTTTTTTTAAATCAGCCCCTTTATGCTAGTCCAAACACTTTTCTCGAAAAGCTAACCATTTGGTTTGTTCTCAACCGCAAGAAGCAAATTATTGGGAATTATTTGGTCGCTAAATCGTAAAAAGACCATTACAAATTAAAGCATAAGCCTTAAAAGAGACTGATACCGTCCACAACAAACAAAAGTTACGGTTTAAACATGATGTTAAGCTTTCATGTTACATTTTTTTATATCTTAACTGTCGTGTTAATGTTTGCCGCATAAAAATAGTGTTATTAAAGAAAAAAAAACAACAATATAAATGCTGTCAAGCTTGAGCGTCATTTCATGTTATAAAAGAGGTGTCAAAATACATGTTTTAAAACATGAGAAGACCTCTTTACACCAGTGCTGTGGAGTCGGAGTCAAAGTACCCACAATAACTCGTCGCTCCCTCACGAGAATTAAAATATCTATTTGAAATTTTTACAGATCATTTTCTTGCTATATTTAACCATTTAAAAGGAACTGCATTAAAAAAAGAGTTTAAAGTTAAACAAGGACCTGTCTCCTATACATTTAGCATCAAGGTTAGAGTAGGAGTCGAATTTAGAGCCGGAATTGAAGTCGTTCTTAAAACATTTCAGCGAATTAAGTCGGAGCTATGACTTTTTCTTGATGATTCCACAGCCCTGCTTTACCACTAACATCATATTCAAGTTAATGCAAAACTTTTTATGTCTGTTGTGGACGGGGTGTTAGAGTTCACGAAAATAATTTAATTCACCATGTAGGATAAATCAATTGGATCTTCAGATTAAAAAGAAAATGATTTTGTGTTGCTTAAGGAATGTTTACATACCAATACAAAGTATTACGACTTTGAAGAATCTAAATATTATGAAATTCTCTTCGTGTTTAAGAAAAGAGAACAAAAGCCTGTTGTAGGTATAATTCATGTTTACACGGATGGTGCAAATTAACTCAAAGCAAAGATATTAAGCAGCTGAGTTAATAAAAAAAGCTGATAGTTACAGCTCTACAACATTTACGAAAACAGCATGAACATTTCCTGACTTGATTTTGATTGTTTTTGTAATTGTATAAAAATTTAAACTTCTTCAATATATTCTGCTAGTGCTGCCAATGACTACTTTAGAATTCACCCCTGGTGTAATGAGAAGGCACAAGTTTCTTAAATGCTTTAGAAAATAAACCTTTACCAACCACTTGCCAAATTTTTTATCCGTATTTTCTCCTTCGCAATATATTTTTTATATGATAAGATTTTTTCATTCTACATAATTTTTTGCCATTTTGTAATACATTGTATTACCATGTAAATGTGTCGTAAGACTTGTGTGATTGTGTAAACTAACCTTTAGGACTTTTGCTAACAAAAAAGAAGCTTTTTAAGCCGTAAGTAGCATCTTCGGCATTATAAATTCTGTTATTATCGCAATAACATTTTTCGTTAATATCGTTAAAACATTTGGGGATAATTTGTAAACATTTGTAAACTTTGATAAGCAAAAATTAAATTTTGCTAAAAATTTACATAAATTTCTACTTAAAACAAATCTAAATATTTTCACCATTTTTTTTTTTGTAATTTTAAAGCAGCCAAAAATATTTAATTTCATTCAATTTAAAATAGACCCATTAACATTCCTTTTTTTCAATTTAACCAACAAAAACACACATGGGGGCAGAGAGTCTTGTTAAAAATAAAGAAACATGAGGCCCTTGTAAAAACAACAAATTTAATTTTTTTCTTATTTGAAATTCTCAAGTAGTTTTATAATGATGTGTTGTTTTTTTGTCTAATCTATTTTTAAAAGAAATTGTATTTTGACACACAAGTGTCACTATTAATTACCTCATATACTTTACATATTTATTTCAATACATCTTTAAATTTTTTTTAAATTTCTTTCTACTACATATTTGTTTGTTTATAAATGTCGCCTTAGAGCTAAAGAAGAAGTAAGCAGACGAAAAATAAAAAACACATCATGCCACCGCACTTACATTGTGGCACATTGTTATATCGTTTGCTAAACGCTGTTGCCTTTAAGTGGCAGTAGTTTAAAGTGGCCGTAGCAGGGCAAAAATGCCTGCTGCTGCATTAAAAACTCTAAAAGCTGGGGCACCCGCAACACAGACAGAAAAAATTTTTTTACTTCCCGGTACCAATAAATTTTACTTGTGACACATTTTGACACGCACTTCACGCGTTTGCTCCTACAATTTCGATGGGTTCATGCGTGTGCAACTCATTTTATTGCTGCTGCACAAAAATGGATGAGATGATTAACTGCTGCACATATTTAAAGTGCTACGGTTGAAAGAAACATGCTGCTATTATAGCAGCTTAAGGCTTATTGCTTTTTTGGTGCAAGATTTTTTTTTTATAAATACCAACAAGGTTTAATTGATTGGGGCCAGAGAAGGACTTTTATTTGAGGGGGGTTGTAATGGGGAAAGAGATAACAAGACAACCTGTTTTTGCCGAATTTTTATTTTAAACGGAAAAAGCGCTTTGTGAATTTTGTATGTTCACTTTTTTAAGCAAAATTTTGTATTAAAGAATTCTAGAAAGCTTTGTTAGAAAAAGCTTTTTGTAATTTTTATTTTAAAATCTTACTTTCAATTGAAATTATCATCCAAAACAGGGACCAAATTACGGAATTCAATATCGATCGAAGTTACATTACAATTTAAATGGGAATTTCAATCCATACCGAATGCCGTAAATTTCCCCCAGAATTTTTATTTCAATGATTTTTCTTAAATTTTCACAAATTTTTATTTAACAATAACGCTAAAACAAAGAATTCAATAAAGCTTTCTAAGCAGCTTTTACTAGAAATTTCTTGAAAAGTTGGCTGTTAATAAAAGTTAGTATCCTAAACAGGAGTTTAGTTATCGAGTCGGCACAGTTTCATTAATAACTTTACAAAAAAGTCTTAAAAGACTTTGTTATTTAATAGAAATTTGAAAAGTTGAAAAAGCACTTTTAAAAAGCATTAAAAAAAGATCTTTAAAAAGTTTGTTTAATAAAAACAGTATCAGAAATAAGTCTTTATAATATTTTTCCGGTAAGGTCACGTAAATAACTTAACGACAAAAAATTTTCTCGAAAATGTTTAAGAGAAGCTCATTATGGGTAAAACATTTTTTATATTTGAATCCAGTATAGTTAACGGTGCGGCCGTTTAAAGAACTCTATCAAACTTACCCAGTTGAAAACATTTTCTCATAAATATTTTGAAAGTAGTTACCTGCAATAAAATAGAAAAAAAAACAAATAAAAATTAATAAACTGTTAATTCGCAAAAAGATTAAAATCGACATAAGGCTTTTCAATGCCTCCTGAAGCATTTTTAAGCTTTTCAACAAATAAGCTTTCAAAAAATTATATTTTTTTAACTAAATGGGTTTTTTATGGAGTGACACAAGTTAAAATCCTAATAAAACAAGGAAATATATTTTATATATTAATGAAACAGACTTTATGGAAAAAAAATGTTATAAAATTAATGTTTTAATATGATTCTGCCATGTGGCCGCCACGGCTGGCACCTAGAAGGCGCAATATGGAACATAAATTTTCAACAACTTTTCGAAGCATTTGTGGCCGTATTTCGATTGTTGAATTCCAGGTGTTCAATTGTTTGTGGTTTAAAGTCGTGGACAAGTGATTTAACATAACCCCAAAGAAAATAATGCAATGGGGGCTTAACACACGATCTTGGTGGCCAATTAATTGGGCCATTACGTGAAATTATTTTTCATCAAAAGTTTCTTTGAGTAAATCAATTATAGCGACCGCTGTGTGGTGGCTCCATCCTGTTGAAACCACATATCAGCAGGATTAATGCCACGTAATTGAGGTATGCAAAACTTTCGAGCCATGTTCCTATACTGTTCACCATTAACAGTAACGCTCTGACCATCATCGCTTTTGAAGACATATGGGCCAATGACTCCGCCAGTCCAATAAAGCGCACCAAACAGTAATTTTCTGTGGATGTAAAAGTGTTTCGACAAGAGCTTGTGAATTCTCCTCACTCCAAATGTGACAATTCAGCTTATTTACGTACCCATTCAAACAGAAATTTAAAATCAATATCAATTTGTGCACCAGCCCATTCGCCGAATTTGCGGCGCATACGAAGGTCGTTTGGCTTTAATCCCCGCACAAGTTGAATCTTGAAAGCTTTTAAGCCAATATCCTTTTGAAAAATCTTCCATAAAGTGGAAGGTCACAACCCCAATTGCTGAGAACCTCGACGAAATGATTAATTCGTATCATCTTCAAAGCTTTCCTGTACAGCGGCTACAGCTTGATTTTCAAAATTTTTTATTTTTATTCGCTAAGGGCCATTAATAATTATTACAACTGGAAGTTAGCTAAAGTTGATAGATAGAAATGTATTATCTGCCATAAATCGTCTGTTATCTGCCGGTTTACAGCTAACGCCAAGTTATAATAATGACCCTAATAAGTTTAAAATAAGTCCCTGGCAAATCTCAATTTTTTAGATTTTGTTAAAGAAAATTTCAAGAAAAATTAAAAAAAATTGTTCCATATCTTACAATTTTGAGTCTTTTGAATAAAAAAAATATAATACAGAAATCAATTTCAAATATCTTTAATCAAGTATTAATTGACACTTTAGTGGTCAGGGGCATTATTAAATACTGGACTAGTTCTTAACCTATTTCGGATCTAAAGCTTTTTGAAAACAAAATCGCGTCTACATTTCGGTTATTTGGATCGCTCTTATATATATAGTACATGCTTTTATACCAACAAAAGGCTTTTTCACAAAATAATTTTACCAACAAAGCATTGTTTGCAATTTTTTAAAAAGCTTTTATAAAAAAAGTTTTTAACAAAAAATTTTTTGCACGAAATTACTTTTATACGAAAGGATGTTTTACAAAATTTCTATTATAAAAAAATTAAAAAAGCTTTTACACTTATAGCTTTTATACGATAAGCTTTTTTTACAAAATAGCTTTTTTTTATCTCATCGTAAAAAGTTAAAAAGAATTTCTCAAAAAGTTTTTATTTAAATTTTTTTTACGAAAACCTTTAAAAATTTGTTTCGAAATACGTTTTACACAAACTTATTTAACAGAAAGCTTTTATAGAAATATATTTTAAGCAAAACTCACGCAAAACGGTTTTATTTCAAAAATATTTCTTATTAAAATTATACAAAACAGCTTTTTTAATAATTTAGCTTTTATATATCATAAGGTTTTAAGCAAAAAATCTTTTCTTTAAGAACTTGTTAAACCTTCGTACACCACAACTTTTTGCAATGACCTTACAGTGTATTTGCGACTCTTACAAATAACAGGCCATAAATAAATTTTTTTTGCATTTTTCTCAAAGCAACATCCCATTTAAAGAGTTATGCGCACATACATACATAAAAGTCTTAATTCCAAAAACAACAACAATAAGTATCTGAGATTTATAAAATGTTGACAAATATTGTTTGCTGTTGATGTGACCTCCTAAAACGAAAAACACAATCTGCGTGACATATGAAACATTAAAATCAAATGACATAATAACTGTGAACGATAACATAACGAGTGTTTCTTTCATACATCAAAAAAAAAATTTATAATAAATAATAAACTTTTACCTAAATGCTCCATTGTGGGGGAACATTTTATGGCATGTTTTACAAATTATGTACATTCACATTTAGAGTACAATGCTAATAAAAAAAATGTTGGCGTTTTGTTCTTCGGGTTTTTTCTGGTTCATTTAAATGCAGCAAATTAAAATTATAAATAAATAATGATTTTTTTGTTGGATTTACAACATAAATTTTATATATTTTTTTTTGATTATTTTATGGATCAGATTATATTTGATATATTTTTTTTTTGGTTTTTCTTAGGGAGAAATTTAATCCCAGGCTTTAATTAAACATTTTTATACAAATGAGGTTTATTTTACGTACAAAAAGTTTTTAAACTGTTACCATTAAGATCTTCACTTACACATTTTCTTTCCAATGTCCCTCATAAGACTCTAGAAAACTTTTCTCATACAAAGAGTTCTCTCTTTTTTTGCCAGCATTTAACATGGTTAAATAGCAGGGCAAATCAAAGAAAACTATTTTTATCAAAATCTACCATCAATATTTATTTTATTACCGGCATATCCGTAATCGACTCATTAAATTGCATCAAAATAAGTTTGGACCAAATTTAATTAAAAAACAAGCATTTTAAAGATACTCTATGGACACGAAGACTCTATTTTGGAAAGAAACTTGTGAAATTATGACCTATTCTTACCATTTTCAATAGGCTTAGTCCCAGTGACAATTAAAACCTATTTACTATATTTTATCAAAATATCTCCAAAATGCGACCGGTACTTTTCTGGACGAGGTTAAAATGGACAGCCAGAATGCCACTTGGACGGACATCGTTAAAAAAGTGATTCTAATATATAAGAAATTTATCAATGTAACGCTCAATACATTTTTGTACGAATTTCATATTACATATTTCACAATACAAACCAGATGTTAACTTTTCTTGGCGTTCTTGAAGTTAAAGATAGATTTCATTAAAAAAATTTATCGAATTTAATATTTTTTTACAGTGCAAAGTATATGTTAACTCTTTTGCGGTCCTGAAATTCTATGATAAATTATTATTAAAAAAATTTTCAACGTAACGCTCAATACATTTTTGTAGAATTAAATGTTTAATTTTACTAAAAAATCCTGACTTACGCAATAAAATCAATTAATTTAAAACATTTTTGGATAACACTTAGTACATCTTTCAGGTTACAAAACATGATCGATCGATTAAACATTTTGAAAAATGGGCACTTCCAATGTAGTACTTCGTTTACCATTTATCTTTTTTTCGAATCAATTAATTTATACGCATATAATAAAAAAATATAAGCAATTCTCTAAATAAATCTTGAAAAGAAAAAATTTTTTTTCCATTTTTTATGGTTGACGTTTTTTTGGAAATAGCCAAATAACAATATTTGATAAATTCATAAATCTTTTAAACAAAATGGCAAACCGATTCTGTTTTTTAGTGTATATTTTTAATACGCTTTCAACAATTAAACTGAGTAATAAAGCATAATATAAAAGAATAACGCTCAATACACAAAACTGAGGACAACAATGCAAAGGATTAAAAAAAAATTAGAATTACAATTATTTGATGAGTAAAATAATAAAATCAAATGCAAATATTTTAAACCCGCTTAAAATGTACAGCCTGATTCATAAAAAGTTCTTATTTTAAGCTTATAGCATGTAATAACTATCAAACGCTTTTTGTCTAATAAACCTCCTATAAAAATTTGTATTCATAAACGTACATTAACAGTTTTATTACTATTAACTGTTTGTGGCGATTTTGTGTTTAAATATGGCAACTTTCTTTATATTTTGCTGCTATTTTATTGCTAGTGATGCATGAAACTTCTATTCGGTTCACATGATATTCTATATTTAATTTTTTTTTATAGTTTTTTTTTAATTGCAGAACTAAATAATTATTCTTATCAAATAAAACTATATTTTATTTTAGTTTCTGAACAAAATCTTGCCGAAAGGTATCACAAACCCTTTTGTTTGAACCTTTTTTAAATATACGATAAGAAAGTATTCGAATAAAAAGTTTGTTTACTTTTTATTAACATCACTATTATTATGTTTTGTTTATTCTATATTATAGTATTTTTGAACAATAATTCGTTAGTTTAAACAAAAAACAACTAGTTTCAGTAATTTAATAATTTATTTAAGATAATATCTGTATTTGCCCCTGAACATATTCTTTTAAATCATATAAAAATGTTTTAAATAATTAACCATATAACTTTAAATTGGTTGTCTAAAATAAAAAAAAAACTTGTTACATGTATTTAACATGCCCATATTAATAAATAAAACATTTTTTTTCGTTATTTTTCAACATATTTCACAAAAATTATATCAAAATGCAGACACTTATCAAAATGTCATTTTATTTTTGGTTTAAAGAAGGGTAAATCGAACAATAAATTTTCTTACTTTATGAATGGTTTATTAAAGGTTTAATAGACTACTTTTCGTTTATGAATACAACTTTAGCAATTTTGCCTTATATATGGTTAAGTAACCATTAATAATA
Source organism: Pollenia labialis (assembly GCA_949318255.1). Lineage (NCBI taxonomy): Eukaryota > Metazoa > Arthropoda > Insecta > Diptera > Polleniidae > Pollenia > Pollenia labialis. Next base: position 72,066,463 of record OX439140.1, read on the forward strand.
ATACTTTGTGAAATTCATAGTTTCTTAATGTAGAACAGCGGAAGCAAGCAAAACGGACACGTCATTTTGTATGAGGAGAGTAAACCAAGTATTTTCGTTCTTTGTTTTAAACACAATTTAGACATTTTTATCAGTAAAGAAAAAACGTATGTATGTATACATATTTCAAATCACGCTAAGCAGAAATAATTTATAAATTTATGTGTTTATTTTATAAAATATTTTATCATACTTTTAAAAGACACAAAAAAAAACATCCAAAGTGGGTATCGCTCATATATCTTTTATATAATAATAATTCACTATTTTCTATTAAATGATAGTTTGCTAAATATACAGTTGAAATCTGACCAAAGCTTTCAATTATTCTAAGCATCTGGTTTCTTATTAAAAGTTCGACCTAACGGTTAAACTATATTGTTTCTACAAAAAATACAGTGGGTGTAATAAATATATACTTATATACATAACTGTTGTAGTGAGTTTTCCTGTAATTACATTTAATTATCATAATTATTTAAATAAACATTTTATTGTTTGAGTATGTCTTTTGTTATGTTGAACACAATCATTTATTTAGTCAACACCAACTTGTTGATGGCGTTTTTTTTTTTTAAACACCGTTAGTTTTATGGCATAATTATAGTAATTTAAAAAAACTGAATACTACTACTAAAGACAACTACAACAATTTTCAAACAAAAAAATTTACATCATTATAATTTATTTACAACAAAAAAGAAAAAAAAAATACGAAAAAGGCAAAAACATCTACCAACCAGTTAATTAATTTTGTTTGTTATGTATGTACTGCCTTTATTTGTTGGCAAAAAATGTTCACACTTGGTCAACATGTAGTTAATATTTTTCACCTCAGCATGAAACCTATAATTTGTTTTCTTCTGTAGTTTTGTCAAGACATATGGATTCATTAATTTAATAGGAATTGACAAAAAAAAAAAAAAATAAATAAAAAAATTGTCTAATTACTTAAAACAGGGGGAGCTTTAATTGGTAAATAAAAATCATTCAGTCAGAGCTTAACACTACAGGTCGCTCATTTACTTCAAAAGTGACATAACCCAAAAAATCCATTTCGATATAAACACGTTTAAAGTTTTTGATTTGCTCTAACCGCTTAACGACACCTTTTCTTCAAACGGGGAAAGAATAAAAGATTATATTATATAGTCTATCAGTGCGAGAGTTGCGTGTTCGATGCCCGCCAGAGACTCTGGAGTCCTGCAGACAAGCGCGAGGTCTACGGCATTAGCTTAGGAAAAAGAAAATATTTTCAAGCAACGTTAAATAAAAAGTTTACTTTTGATATATAAATTTTTTTTTCAGTTATTAAATAAAAAGAATAAAATCGTGCATAATGGGGAGAGATTTGGTGGACTCCTAAGCCAAATTTTGATATTTCATTCAGGCTAAAGTTCATTGAATTTAATTTTCATTAACTGCCTGGCCCACGATGTCGGCAAGAACATATCTTTCGTATATTAATATTGAAAACAAAAACAAGTTTTACTTTTTTTATTATTGTTTTTAATATGAATATGCGAAAGAAAGGTTCTTGTCGACATTGTGGGCCTGGCAGTAAATTATTTTTATGAAGAAAGGAAACGAATAAATTTTTTTTTTATTTTTATTGATAATTTTTTTATTATTTTTATTGATAATTTTCCATTCTTGACTGAACTGGGAATCGAACCCTGGTTGTCCTGACATGTTTCGATTATAACTACACAATCTCTTCAGAGGGGTTTGCCGTTTAACACTCACCACCATTGACGACGGCTGGCAGTCACTGGTCAAATATCAATCGTTAAACAAAATGACATTTTAACTTCGGTAAATCGAAATTTATTTTTTGAATGATTATCTATTTTAATTGACTTACATGTTTTGGTGGACTTTATTTCTTTTGTCAACAAAACGAGTAATTCTTACTTAACCTCGCATAAGCTTTTGATCATTTTGACAGTGGACTGCCGTGTTTTTGTTGATGACAAGTGTTAATAAAAGAATTCTGAATTAATTATTTGTTGTTTTTTCGGTGTTTGATTTATATCATTTTATTTCAGACAAGAACAAAAGAAAAAACTGAATCTATTAGTTTTCGAGATTTCCGGTTTTTCCTTTTTTTATATCGTGGCAACCCTGAAAATTTCATCTATTACAAAAATCAAAAAGCCCAGCGTGCCTGCCCATGCAAACATCTTAAATTCCAAATTTCAGCCATATCGAATCTGTTAGTTTTCGAGATTTCCAGTTTTTTTCTTTTTTCATATCGCGGCAACCCTGAAAATTTCATCTATTACAAAAATCAAAAAGCTCAGCGTGCCTGCCCATGCAAAAATCTTAAATTCCAAATTTTAGCCATATCGGTCTAAAACTTTGGCTGAAATTAATTTTGGCCTTAAAAGTAGCTCAAATTAGCCAGTGTGCAACGTAGCAATGCTAATACAATCAAGTAGGTGACAGCACGGTAAAACACCAAATACAGCACATCGTACAATTTGAAGCAAATAGTTTGCTTATCAATATAATTCATCTGTCAAAAAGCTTGCTAAAGCTAAAAGTTAGCGTGGAATGGCAAGTTCCAAGGAAAATAAAAATGTCGTAATATCTGGAGAAAAATAATAGCAGAACTTTGAAATTTGGAACAAATTGCTTCGTTAGCAATTCATGAGATATTTTAAAAATTTTTTTACTAATTTAATTTTTAAGGGGGCAGCGAAGCGAACCGGGTTAAGATAGTGTGGTATAGTGGAGCTGAACTTGAAGGCTTTTTAACTATAATTAATAAATATTTAAAGATTTCCCAAAATTCCTTAAGTTACTTTAAAATGCCAAATTTCCTTTTATGTCCTGAATATTTTCATTAAATTACTTGTAGTTTATTTAATTTTTTTTTCTTAATTAATACATATTTTTATCGTTATCTTTACAAAAAAAAAAAAAAAAAACACTTGAAATTGCAAGATTTTCCCACAACATTTGGCAGCGTTTATTTTTGTTTTTACCTTGACTACTCCTTGTATATATTAACCAAACAATGTGGTCGGCCATAAAATTGATACATTCTGACCTACTCCAAAACAAATCAAGACCACAATAAATGAAATAAATAAATGAACACGCCAATAAAGAAACGAATTACCAAAAAAGGTAATCAAAAAAAAAATCGAACAAAATTTATAAAATGCAAAAAAAAAACAAAAAAAAAAAAATCAATGTAAAAAAAATTTTGTGGCAAGACTTTCTCTCGCCACACGCAATGTTCCGAATAAAGAGAGTTAAAAAAAATTTAAAGGAGTTTCTTGCAAGACCAAAGAATTTTATGGTTTAGGCCCAATGAATTTAGTAAAATAAAAATTAAACAAGTTGCTTAAAATTGTTTAAAAGTTTTTTTTAATAAAGGGTGTTTTTTTTAGACCGATAGAACTTAGCTGAATCACTAATACAAAAGAATATTTTTAAAATCATGTCCAGTGAAAAACAATTAACCTTGATATGCTTAAATCCATAATTGACAAGAATATCTAACGTGTGTGAAGATAGATATGAAAAGTTAAATTCATTTTTTTAAATATCACATGCGATAAGAAATATTTAAAAAAATATCACATGCAATAAAAAAATATTTGAAAAGAAAATACGACTATTTACACGAAAAACCAATTATTTTTATTTAACATTAAAGACTAATTTAATATTTTATTAGTCTTTTTACATTAAAATTTATGATTTTCGAAAATATATGAATTATGCTGAAATTCTTATGAATAAGTTTCGTGAGGGATATGGCCACTGTGTTGTGACGAGCAAAAGTCGGAGTCCTCGTTTTTGTGTCACACGCCCTAGTCTATACTACCAACCCATGCCAGCCCGGCCGGTTTCTTATTTCTATTCATATATTTTTACTGAAATTAATTATGCTTCCTAAATAAGAAGTATTAAGAACGAATATAATTGTGTATCGAAGCTGTGAATTTTAGAAAATAAACGTACGGTTTATAACGTTTTGGAAAAGAACAGTGGTGTAAATGTGTTTTATTTCTCAGGCCAAATATAAATAAATGTTTTGTAAGGGCCGCGAGAGCATAAGGTGGAAAACACGTCTTTATAGTGTCTAAATCCTTCATCAAACCTAATACAAAATTAATAACGTGTCAATAGTCGTATTTGCTTTATAGTTTTTTTCATCGCATGAGATATTTTTTTAATATATTTTTTATCGCATGCAATTAAAAGAAAATGCATTTAAGTTTTCGTATTTATCTTCACACGCGTGAATATCTAAACAATCATTTGTGAACTTTTACTAGTGGTAATAATAAGATTTTCAATTATGTAGTTCTGCTAGTTGCGAAAGAAGTTTCTTAGCTATGCGAATAATAAAAACGTTGTTACGTAGTGAAGTGCTTCCGGAACGATTTTTAAATTTAGCAGTTTTAAATAGGCAAAATTGAAATATTCAAATAAAAAAACTTCAGAATATTTATAATAACAAATTCATATGAAGAAAAAGGCTCAGCCAAGGAATCGCCCCTAGGGGGATAATATGTATGATCGACCTACATTAGTTTTTTGTCCTTAACATTTTTTCAAAACATACTTGTCCCTTCCATACAAATATGACGGTTTAAAAAACTTCTCCAAATTTGGCCCCTGCAGCGCCTAGAATGTTCCTAGACGGGTTAAATATTTGACCAACGCTACTTTATTTATCACGTCTATAGTTTGTTTCTAACATACCTACTCGCTATCTCCAATTCTAAAGGGGGTCCCATACAAAATTTTCAATACAGACTTTAAATATATTGAAGAAATATTCCCATAACTGCCTAGGAGTCGCCTCTAGGGGAATAAAATGTGTGACCGAACTCCATTAGTCTTTCGTTCCAAAACATACTTGGCCTTTATCTCCACCCCTTAGGGGGGTCCCGTACAAATATAGCGTTTTATGAAATTCTTAAATTTAATTAACATTTTTCATCATTGATACATGTCAAACTTTTCGTGTGAAATAATTAATGTTGCTCGACATTTTTCACAAATTTGAACAGAGGACTAGGCGTTACTTAAATGTAGTTATTGCGGAGTTTCCGATTTTCTAGTTTATTCAATAAACTAAACCGTTTTTGAGTTATGCAAATAAATGTTGTACAAGCTCCTCCATTTTCGAAATAACGGTACAAGAGCTAACCTAAAAAAAACGGTTAGCACCGCTGGATCCAGCGTAACCGAATTAGGCTAAAACGCCTGGTGCCCCGCTGGCCGCAAAAAAGTGTTAATTTCTAGCACAATAAATATTTTAACTAAAAAACACTAGTTACCTTTAATTCTATCCTTCACTACAGGTGAAAACATATAATCTCTCTAAAAAATGGGCGGGATTAGCGAAGTGGGCTTGGTACCTCTAATACAATCCCATTACAGAATTCTGTATACCTGGAGATCGGCAAGAGTCAAAGTTTCCAAATCAATACACAACATCCGACCATATATGGGCGAGATTGGAGAAGAACGGCTAAAGAAAACCTTTCTAATTTTGGTTCACGCTCTGTTCACAGAATAACAGCCTAGCTACGCGTTTGAACTAAACTAACCGAGCAATTGTAACTTAGACATTCAGCCAATAGACGAGAAACAGACTTAAGTCTCTGGCGGAAATAAAACCCTCAACCCTCGCACCAGTTTGCTAACGACTAGCCTATTAGGACATCTTTTTTATTAATATGTAATTGTTTGTACTTTATTTTACAATTGCAAGTTCTATGGGGTTAAAAAACACCCTTTATTTTAAAACATTTTTTTAGCCATATTTTTTGCTAGAAAAGATAAAACTAGCAGACATTTTTATACTTGAAAAAAAGTGCAAATATGCCAGAGCAACTTTTCCATTTGCAGCCTAAAGGTGCGTTAATTGCAGTAGTTTGATAGAACAACAAATTGTTGAAACAAATTTCGACTTTTTTTGTTTGTTTTTAGTTTTAGATTTTTTTTTTTGCAGCAACCAGTTTTAAATATTTTAGTTTTAAGCCATAATAACTATTGGCCATAGTAGGCGTTTTTATTTTTTTTTTCTATTTTTGATTTTTCAATTTAACGGCTCTTTTTCAGCATGTGACATTTCGGTGGGTAGAGTTTGTGGTATAAAAATGCAGTCGTCTGTCTGGTTGGGGTCTCAAAGTGTCATTTAATTTCAGCCATGCAATAGATATTTAAATGACAAGTGTTAGAAAAACTTTAGTAGGATGCAAATATTTTGTATTTTTTTTTTAAATTTCTTGTAAATAAAGTGATTAAAATTATTTATTACCAGACAAATAAAACCGAAAGACATTTTGTAAGAATTTCTGTTTAAAAAGATTGGGAGGAAAAACAATGTTTGTAACAATTGACAAGTTATTTTATTAAAAAAAAATTGACTTATTTCAGTTGTTTTTAAAGTTTAATAACGAAAACAAGACCGAGTTTTTTTTTAGGGATTGCAGCAAGATTCTCTGAAAAGCTTTTGGCAACTTAATTTGCTTTCTATATCAATTTTACTTTTCACAAAGTTCATCAAAATTGAAATTTCATCAATATTTTTATTCTTATTTTAGAAGATATAAATTATAACAATTAGACTGTTGCTTATTGAATTGTTCATTGTTTAATTGATATTTTTGATTTTTATAAATCAGGCTTTATTATTTAGTTCATCAAGTTTCAATTTTCATTAAATTATTTTAATGAAGAAAGGAATTTAACAATATGAAATTAATTAAAATGTATTGATAATTTTTCATTCTTAACTGAACCAGGGCTCGAACTCAGGTCGAATTAAAGCATTGACGTTTATATATGTCTATACATATAAATTAAAATTAACCCTTCACTGCTTCAAAGAATAAAGTGTCCATTTGTGTTTAAGAAAAAACTTTTCTTCTACTTTGTTTTTTTCTAAGTAGAATTTCAACTGTTTATTGCCGTTTTCTTATCAAAGCTTTAAGTGCGGAAATTGTTTGTTATTAGAGAAGGCAAATTCTACTTCTTTTCATAACTGAATAATACTCAATACATATAATTGGGTACCCAATACTACTCAATACTCTTAAGGGTTTTTTTGAGATTGCAAGCAACTTTATTTTTTACATTTAAATCTCTTCTGTGTAAAATTGTTTCAAAAACAGTGTATTTGCGTAAATACTCTTGAGCATTGAATATTTAAAAAAGTAGTACAAATACTCGGCAACTACTACTCATTACTTTAACAGCATTATTTCTTATATCTTTTCTAACTAACCTTTCATCTGGCAGGATTTTTGCACAATTCAAAGCTTTTAAACAAATACTTTGGAAATAAAAATAAATTTAATTTAAAGTCAAATTAACCTTTTACTGCTTGGGGCACCAAAATGGCCCACAAAACCTTAGAAAGCCTAAATTTGTTGTTTATTTTTAAAATTATTGAATATACCACGGAATAATCGAGTTGGTCTGAAGCTTTAAAATCAGTTCTTAGTTTTCTTGACCTTTGACCTTTGACCTTCTTAATAAAAAAATTGTGTTTTGACACGATTTTATTTTAATTAAATACATTAAATAGAATTAGACGCATTTATTAATGGAAATAAATAACCTGAAAAAATTGCTCTTGATATTCTTAATAGAATTAACCCATCACGCTCGAGAGACCAAAATGACCACCATATTTTTAGAAAGTTTAAAAAAGGTAAATTGTTAAGTTTTTTTATATACATTCTGAACTTCTTTCTAGACATTAAAATGCTCGATGTAGTCAAAGGATAAATATATTTTTTATCTATATTAGTTGATTTTAACCTTTAACCTGAACAAAAAAATTTAATTTAGTTAGATTAAAAAAAAGTGGATTTTAGTGTATTTTTATATGGTTTGCGGGTATGACCTTTCATTTATTTATCAGCAGGGAAACCAAAAATATGCAATTGCATGCTTTGTGTGTCCAATGAAGGCAGAAACGATATATTTAACCGTTTTAGAGCATTTTTACTAATTTTGGCATCGATTTGTTAGTGTATATTTCAACGTTTTGAGCATTTTTTTTGTTGCATAAATTAGAAAAAATACCATTTTTGCAGCATTTTTTAAGTTTTTAGCGCATATTTTGCCTTTTTGAGGCATATTTTGATACAGGTTAAATTTTTAATTTTTTATAGATGACTACAAGAGCTTTGCTTTATTTTATTTATTTGGGACACAGTGCAACAAGAACGAGTCTATTTTAAGCACTGCACATATAACGCTAAATGCAACATATCGCACTTGTTCAACAATAGTGTATTAACTCAAAATTTTTCTCTTTTCTTTTTTTGGAAAAAAACGAAACGTTTTATATGTATTCATATCTAACCGCTTTAAAACTATCATGCTATTTGGTTTACTTTTTGGTAATGAAACGGTCGGTTTAAGAATTGTTTCGCATATATGCGTTTTATGTAGGGATGCCAATCCCGAAATCCCGAATACCGAAATCCCGGGATTATTCTAAAAATTTAAGTCTCGAATCCCGGGATTTTTTGTGTTAAAATCCCGAGATTTTGGATTTAGTAAATATGTGGTATTTGTTTATTAAATAGAACTATATTTAAATAAACGTAAGCCACCCTGTTAAAAATAACTTCAAAAAATTAATATTAAATTATACTGGCAATGAATCTAATTTTTAACTGGTTACAAAAAAAGTCGAAAGTGAATAAATGTTACATGTAATGCATTTTGTACCACAGAAAATAAAATCAGAACACAAAGTTTGGTATGGTCTTTTTTCTAAGTGAATGATAATAGAACTGCGCACGCACAATGCAAGTTGTGCAAAAAGGTGTTAAAAACCTTAGACCCCTTTCACACTCGGCAAGTTACTTGCGCAAGTCTCTTGCGCAACTCTTGGTTTGTAGACGTGAGCGGTAAGGTCGGGGTAAGGAAAAAAATATTTAGTACAGACTTTGTTGTACTCGGCAAGTTACTTGCGCAACTAACTTGCCGAGTCTGAAAGGGGTCTTAGGAGATTCTACCAAAGGTCTTGCGACACATATTTGTTTAAGTTTATTTTATTAAATTTATACTTGCATATATATCTGAGATAAAATAAATGAATTATTTTTATATAGCATATATGTACTTATGTATCTATTTATTTACGATACCAACCAAAAGAGTTTAATGCGAACATTGTTTTCGTCGGCAGCATATGTTTTCAGTAAAATAAGGTATCGATTATCAGACGTCATTAATTTGTTCTAGAAGTTTTTTAAAATAAAAGTTTAAATACATAATTTTTTCATATTTCTTTAAAAGAATACATTAAACTGTTTTATTTTGTAATGAGTTTAATATACATGAACATTTTATTATAAATAAATATATGAATTTTAAAAATTGGCTTTATATATGAAATCCCGAAAAATCCCGATCCGCCCCGGGATCCCGTTTTTTTGAATAAAAAATCCCGAATCCCGGGTTTCAAAAAACCTGGTCCCATTTGGCATCCCTAGTTTTATGTAAAATTAAAAATTGGTTTGCTTCTACTGAATTTTTTAATTTTGAGTTGAACAAGTGCGATATGTATATAAAAAAGTTTGACTAATACAAAAGATTACCATACAATAAGGCAAAAAACAGTAGGCAGCCAACGTGTTTCTCCAATTTCGCCATCTATATTTAATTTTTACTCGAACTTTGTAAGGCAAAGCAGGTTGCATTAATAATAAATGATATTTTAACCCTTAAAATTTTATATCTGAATAAAAATTAAGGACAGAGCAATTATGTTAATGCGATTTTGGCAATGTTTGCAATACATAGAGATCTGGACCAATCTTTAAGTTTTCCGATCAACTCAGAATCACTTTTTAAAGTGATTGAACGATGTCTATCCGTCCGTCTGCCTGGTTGTCTGTCCATGTTAACATTGTGCGCAAAGTACAGGTTGCAATCTTGTAGATAACTTGTTCAAATTTGGTAAATTCATTTTAATTGTACTAAGGACGAATTCTTTGTAAATAGTGGGAATCGGTTTATAATTTTACATATTCCCCTAATTATCTTTTTATGTCGGTATTTAGATTAAATTCGCCCCAAAAAATATTTTACTGCAAATTAAATTCTTTTTTTTATTATTTAACATAAATAGCTTAAACCTTCATTTAAATGCTAATATTAATATTTAGCGACGGTCCCTAAAATCCCTTTAAGACAAAAAATCTCATATGGATGTTAATATTTAAATATTATTCGGCACTAACTCTTAACTTCTTAACATAGCTTTGGTTTTGTGAGCCGATCGTTTCCAAAGAGAGGAACATTTAGAAAATTCGTCTGTAAATACTATGGAGTTTGGGCTTTACCGATTATAAGTTTGGGATTGTTTTTATTAAATGGAACTGTTTTTAAATTGTTGAATATTTTGTTTTCAATTAAGCAATGTTTGATTTTTTTGGGGCATATTTTTAGCAATTTTCAGCGCATATTTTCAGGGTTTTACTGAATATTTATTGCACATACAACGTGTTTTTTAGAGCATATTTCTGGTTTCCCTGTTTATCAGTATTGAATTAACCTTTTACTGGTACTTGCAGTACCAAATTGACCTCAAATCTTAACAAAAGCCTAATTTTTCTCTTTTACTCTTCTTAGTAGATTTGAAACTGTTTAGCATAATTGGGAGTTCTCGAGGGAGTTCAGAGGCTGTTTCTGCGTTTAAATTATATTAGAGATTTGGTTAAGAGTACCTTTAATTCGTCTTCTACCTTATTCTTCTTTAATTAAAATTGAAAATTACACTTGTTTGTATTATATTTCTTATTTTTTTTTTTGTTTTTTTCTTAAAATATTTATATATACATAGTTGGCCCCAAAGAAGAATAATCCCTGTTGCAATTTAAGACTTTCTGCTTCCTTTTTTTCTTCAGTGATGAATTGGAGCCAGTCTACTTTTTAAAAATATATTTATTTGTATTTTAGTTTTTGTTGTTTTTGTTTAAGGAAGTAATAACAAGAGTTTATTTTTGTTGTTGTTATTGTTGTTGAATTTTTATTTCAACACAAATTACAACAACAACAACCAACAAACTTGATGCAATACTGTTTCTATGCAACACACTTGAAAAAGTTTGTGTGTGGCAGAATGTGTGATGTGGTGCTACAAGATTTACAGATTCTTTTCAAATCGTTTGGGGTGAGAGTGTGTGTCAGTGACGAAAGTGTTGATAGCTACAACAACAGCATTTATGTAGAAACATATGTTGCATGATACAATGATACTAAAAGTATCTGTGAATATGCAATATTGGGCATTACATAGTGTATTTATGAAATGATTTCATTCGCATCTCTGGTTAAACAATCTGGTTAAAAAAGAAAATTAACACATTTTTTAAGTAGGGGGAACAAATTTGTTTCTTGTTGTTTTTTTATGAATTGAAATATTAAAAAAAAATCTAAAAGATTAAGTCATACAGCCCCCACATTTTTATTTGTTCCTGAACTATTTTCTATATCATTTAACAGCTTTTTAAATATTTTTTTATACCCACCACCACCACTAGAGTTGAATAGGGGTATACTTAGTTTGGCATTCCGTGTGAAACTTTTTTAATATTCATCTAAGACCCCATAAAGTATATATTTTCAAGAGTCCGGTTGAAGTCACGTTCACATTCGAACGACTCTAAAGAAAAGAACAAATTTAGTATCAAACCCATTCTAGTTCTGCTAAATAGTTTGGGATTGAGCTCCAGCCCAATCGGTTTAGTAGGAAAAGAGTTATGAACGCAAATCCGAAACAGCCCCTCTTAAAACATATAAATTTTTGTTACGAAAACAAGCATAAATTAATAATAAGATGTACCGATTGATTCCCATTTAGTTTTACTCGAAATTGATTTATATGCCAAGATATTGTATTAAAAAATTTTGCGAAAATCGCTCCATAATCTACCAAAGGCCCTATTTAGAGCCTATTTCCGAAAAATACTTTAGCACGTCTAAAACAGTAAGGAATCTTGCAATTCTAGTTAAATTTGGTTTGTCACAATCTTATACGAAAAGAAAGCACAACGCTAAATTTCGTAAAGATCGGTCCATAATATACTACATGCCCCATATAAAGTCCACTCTTGAAAAACATTTCAGTACGCCTTAGACTGGCAAGAATCCTGCTTTTGCAGTAAAATTTGATCTGTCATAATTGGAAACGATGATAAACAACTCCACCGAAAAATTGAATCGGAACAAAATTGAGACTGCCATAGTTTTGTAAGATTAGAAACCACTTCGCCAAATCCTTCGCCCTGTACTTTAGTAATAATCGGTCCAAATTAAACAATAGGCCCCATATAAATCAGCCTTCTAAAAAACTTTAATACTGTATTAAAATTTCGTCTAATTTAGGTTTTTGTATGATTACACAAATCTTTCTACCGGATTTTGTGATACACGATCTGAAATTTACGGTACACTAAAAATATTATGTAGTAAAATTCAAACGAATATTCATTTTAAACAACTTAGAATTCATTTAAAAAACGGATCGCTTACATTTTCATTTGAAACAAATGATTTTAACATTAATTTTTAAATTTTTTATTTATTAAACAGCATATTCCTAAAAGTTACATAGTTTTTACCTTTAAAAAATATATTTTAACCTACAAAAATCTAAAAAAATATATTTTAACCTACAAAAATCAAACTACGGAAATACGGAAAACCATAAATGTAAAAAAATAAAATTATTCGTAAAATAAATATACTTTTTAAATTTTAACAGTACGGAAAACGGATATAATAACCCACAATCAGTAACTGTAATAATTTTATGAGTGTAGCTCCAATATAAAATCCCTTTAATACGCCTGATAATATTTCTGAAACAAATCATGATATTTAATTTAAATTATGTAACTAATTATAATACTGTAAGGTCAGCATTTAATAAGATTGGTTTATATTTTATAGATACAACACAAATCCCACCTCTGAAATATCCTAACTCTCGGTGGAGGGAATTAAAGACTCGGCACAGCCGAATGTATTTAGCACTCTTACTTGTTTTTATGTGACTTTTAATATAAAACTAGCAAAGGTTTGTCCCCGTACTCACAATTGGTGCGGAATCCTCTGTTACCTAATACAATTTTTGAGTACGGGAACGCTTTTTAATAACAGTGGGATCCCAAATGAGAGTGCAGGAACAAACTTATAATTGCATAAATTGAAAGTAAAAAATTTAAATTATATGTTATTTTAATTTTAATATTAAAAATTTTGGTTTACAATTTCCAAAAAAATGTTTTTATTTTTAATGAAAATATGTTTAGAAATCTAAAATCTTTCCTCCCTCTATACGTACAACAAACCTACACGCATACCTATGTACATGTTGCAACTAATAATTATGTAAATTATTGTTTAGAAACCCATTATATAACAAATAAACAAAATAAATGCACTTTACATTTATGAAATAAATAAAATCATAGCTGGAATGATAACGCATTTTACATAAATTTTTATCTAGTTTTTTTACAGGTCAGCGAAAAATTTTCAAGTTTAAAAGTTAACAAAAAATATGTATATTGGGTATAAAACTTAAAAATGCGGCGTTTACTAAAAAAGATGTATCTATGACACGTGGTTGGTGCATTCATTTCTTGCAAAAAGTGAAAATCTAAAAATTTTGAGTTGACTCTCTTCAGAGGAACCAGTGCGATATGTAACGGGTGGTTAACTTTTAAGGGCCGATGTTGATTGTGAACAACACCTAAACGTTAAGTTGTTTTCTGCATTTCATAGGACATTTCTCAATTTCAGACCAACTCAATTTTGACCATGGAAAGATACACAATCGAGCAACGTGTTAAAGTTATTCAGGCTTATTATGAAAATGGGCGTCCCAATCAAAATACATATCGTGCACTTCGTGACTTTTTCGGTCAATTTAATCGTCCAAATATGCGTACAATGGGAAAAATCGTGCAAAAATTTGAGCAACCCGGGTCTTTAGGAGATGTGAATACACCTGTGCATGATCGTCTAGCTCGTACTGCACAAAATATTGCTGCTGTTTGCGATAAATACTTGCATTTACACGCTTACAAGGTTAAATTGACTCAAAAACAAAAGTCTCTTGACCATTCGAAACGTCGTCAATGGTCAGAATGGTGGCAAGAAATGGCAACAGTGGACGATTAATTTTCGAAGAAAATCATCTTCAGTGATGAGGCATATTTTCTCCTCAGTGGATTCGTCAATAAGCAGAATAGCCGCATTTGGGCGACTGATAATCCAAGAGTGATTGTCGAAAAATCAATGCACCCACAAAGAGTGACTGTTTGGTGCGGTTTATGGGCTGGCGGCATCATCGGGCCGTATTTTTTCCAAACTGAGGTCGGTCAGGCAGTGTTCGCTATCGTGAGATGATAACGTACTTTTTATGGCCCGAATTGGAAGATATGGATGTGGACGATATGTGGCTTCAACAGGACCGTGACACTTTTGCGTGACAAATTCAATGGCCGTGTTATCTCACGTGGTGGCCAAGATCATGTGATTGGGCACCGTTGGACTTCTTTCTTTGGAGTTGTTTCAAAGAAAAGGTGTACGTCGATAAGCCAGCAGCAATTCAAGAGCTAAAGGATGAGATAATTCGGCACATAAACGGCATAGAACCTCAATTATGCCTCAGAGACATCGATAATTTGGAACATCGGATGGAGGTGTGCCGCCGCGGCCGATATTTTGCTCCAAACATAATTGAACCATACCAATATTATCATAATAAAAAGAAATGACAATAATTTCCTAAATAATTTGTGTTTTATTCAAAATCAACATCGGCCTTTAAATTTTAACCACCCTTTACATAAAATATTAAAAATTAATTAATGAAATTCAATCAAAATCAAATATTTGATAGACTTTAGAAAATTAAAAACATGCAACACAAAATATTATCCCAAAAGCATACAATGGACTTTTTTCTACTAATTTCATACACCTAATAATATGCAACACAATTATAGCAATCAAAACCATGCCATAAAAATTATTAATTATTTTAAAACTTATTTAAGAACCCTTAAAATATTCCTGAGTATTATTAATTTCTTAAACTATTATTATTTCTAAATACATTTCGTTCTTTATATTCCCAAGCTTTAAAATACTTTTCAGAAGCAATTTATTTTTAACTAGAAAATATTGCAAGTACTCTCGTCTTCTTGAAAAAAAGTTTCCCATAAATATATTTCTTTTATACAGGTCTATAACTATTAAAAAATCTAAATTTCATAACATATAAAAAGCAATTTAATTTTTTCACATGGTCTCAGTACAATTTTCCATCATTCACAAAAATTTCTAAACCCCTGGGAGCTGGGCATTTGTATGCACACATACTTTTCACATACGAGTGAGTACCTTTCAGTGCTTACTTCCTTCAGAAATAACCAAGTTTTTTCTGTTGATTTTGTTTCGTGTTTGCATTTTGTTCTATCTTCAATTTTGCATTTAACTAATTTGACCCATTGCCATTTGTGTATCGTATGAAAAAATCGGTATAAAAATTCTTTGGCATCGTTGTTTCAGAGTAGTCACATGCTGCTAAGTTTACTTTCGCCCTTCCCCATTTCACTTGACCAGTTATTGGAGCTTCAAAGTATTTGTACTTTAGTAATCTTGTAACATAGAACTCCATATATGATGAACTGATTGCCTGGGAGGGTATGTGTGTGTGTGTGTGTGTTTGTGAATACGGATTTACTTGTGTTTTTGTTTAGTGGAGGTTTCCCTCTTACAGTTTGATATGATAAAATACTGACTCTAACAAGAGGCTTAGTAACCATATAGTTGAATGTTGTTGTAGATTTGTTACTAAATTGTTGTAAGAGGAGTACAAAATCTTTTCTCTTACTTTTTTGTTGTCTAGTCTGGTTTTGTTTATTGTTGGCTCTTTGTTCCCTTTTGACATCTTTACAAGTTTACAATTTATCATCAGCTCATATGTGAAATAAGAGTACACTCACGCAAAAATGACGGGAACATATACAGATTAGACTGTCTAAAGCCAAGACTAGTACTAGTCTATACAATAGAGAAGTGTAAAGTCAAATCTACCAAAGGTCAAGCTGTAGATTCAAGTCTTAAGATTAATATCTAGGCCAGTTTTTACACTCATCTTATCTTCATAGTTAATTACATAGTTGACTAGAGGCCAGCATAAAGTAGACTTTATAGTAGACTTTATTGTAGAATATTTTGAAGATTATTTAGTGCTCTATACAAAATACTATAAATGAACTATTTAGTGGACCTTTCACTAGACTATATGGTAGACTATATATTGGACTATATAGTGGGCTATATAGTGGACTATATAATGGACTATATAGAAGACTTTATAGTGGGCTATAAGTTGACTATAAAGTATACTATATAGTATACTATATAGTGGACTATATAGTAAACTTTATAGAGGTCTATATAGTGGACTATATAGTTGACCACATAGTAGAATATATAGTATACTTACTATATTGTAGACTATCTAGTAGCAGTGTTGCCAAAACTTGGTGACCAAAAATGGCTAAATTTACGGAAAAAATTGCTAAAAAAAATAGCTACAAATGGGCTAAAAATGGTTAAAACTTTTTTAAATAAAAGCACATTAAAATTCAATAACACAGAAACAGAAATAATTCATTTAAAGTTGTTTACGTTGAAATTGTAAGTTAAGTTTGTTAAATAAGAATAAAAGTAAATGAATATTTTGATAGATATTTAAAAAATTAAATCTTCGATAAATTCGATGTCGTTATTGTTCATCTCATAGGAATCACTCGTGCCTATTAGTTTTAAATAACTTGAAGGTGAATCATAATCACGACAACATTTACCCAACACCTTTTGAGTCCAGATCTACAAGAAAAAACAAGTAAAAATGTATAGTCGGTCAACTCCGACTATATGATACCCTACACCATTAAAACCTATGTGCCAAATTTTATCTAATAATATCCAAAATTGGGACCTGTACTTTTCGCACAAGGTTTTCAAGGACAGCCAGCCGGACGAACATTTTTAATTCGACTCAAAAAGTGATTCTGATTCAGCCGGCATACGTTAAGGTGGGCTTAAGACCAATATTTTAAGGTCTTACAAACATCAGCACAAACGCGTAGTGCCCTCTCCACTATTGTGGTGTTGGTATAAATATTTTATTGTTATCGTAAAAATATTTACCTAATTGATAAAATGGAACTAACGGTTGCTAAATTTAACTTATTTCTCAAATTACTTTTAACGATGTTTACTTGGCTACTAAGTACTTGGAAGTGAGAGCAATTTTATAGTCAATTCTGAAATTTCTAAAAAATTGTTGTTGCCGCCTGCATCTCTTTATTGAAATACTTGCAATTGAAACATTTTATAAATTTTATATTGGAATACTGTTCCTTTATTTTGTAAGATGTTTTATCATCATCGTTTATAGCGATTTTCAACCTTTGTAAAAGTTGTGATCTAAATTAATGGCGTATTAATTGTTCAAAATGTTTATTTTACTTTCATAAATTTTTATAATAAAATACAAATCATTCAATGTTTTATGGTTTTTAATCCAAATTTTGATTTTTTAATGACTTTAGCCTCATAAAATTGAATTTTCATTAAATTATTTTTATGAAGAAAGGTATTTTCTGTATTTATTTATTATAAAAATTATTCTTTTAAAAGAAAAACGGCAAACGAATTTCATGGCTAAACAAATTGAAAAATGGCTAAATCTAGCCACTAAATGGCTAAATTGGCAACACTGTCTATTAGACACTATACAGTGGACTATATAGTGGACTATGAATTGGTCTATATATTGAAACGTATAGTGGTCTTTATAGTGGTATATATAGTGAACTAAATAGTGGTCTTTTTAGTGAACTATATAGTGGTATATCTAGTGGTCTATCAAGTGGTCTATGTAGTGGTCTAAGTAAAGGACTATATGGTGGAATATATAGTAGACTAAATTTTAGAGTATACACTAGGTTATGTGTTAGTCTATATGTCAAATTATTGTTGTGTATTTTAAGCCCGGAAGAACTAACGAAAGCGTTAACTGTCAAACGAACTTCGCTCACCATTGGACATTTATAATTAGTATACCCTCGCAAATCATCACGAATAGGTTCACGCTTGAACAACTTTACAAAAATATCAAAATTTACTTTGAAATTCGGTCATCGATGTTCTCTCGCAAAATTTCGTCCAATAATTTTTCGTTTATAAAATTGGATGACATTAATCTGGGTGAGATGTGGTTTTAACAGGGTGGCGCTACATGCCATACGCCGGCCGCAACCGTCGACTTATTGAATTCAAATTTTGGCGATAGGTTGATTTCTTGAAAAGTACATATTAATTCTCTTCTCTGAGGTCGTGTGATTTGACGATCCTCGATTATTTTCTGTAGGTAGTCACTGGTTAATGCCTTTAAACAAGCAACAATTGATGCCTTAGAGGCCAAAATTGTTCGAGTTATTCGTAAACTACGGACAGCAATGCTCGAAAAATTGGGCGACCAGAGTGCGCTTCGCCGCGGTGCCTCTAGATTATATTCTGCGGGGCTACGTGACGTCACAGGTTAACTAAATATGATGATAAAGCAGAAACGATTGACGCCAACGTTATTGACCAACGTTATTCGCGACATACGGCCAATAATGCTCGAAAAAGTGGCCCAAACTTGAACGTGGTCGGAATATACTTTCAAATGTTTGTGCCGTGTATTCGTCTTTCCAATAAAAAAATTTTGTGTGGAGGTTTTTGACCATTTTAGCTTCAATCAGGCTTTAAGGACTTTATAATGGACTACATAGTTTACTTAATAATTGATTGTATATTTGACAAAACAGAATGATTTTTTATGAAGATTTTCTTTTGTTATTAACATTTTCCCTTGAGTGCATTTAATCGGAATTTGTTTCTATGCAACTTCTAAACATCGAAATCTTAACAAGCTTCATGTTGATTTTTTTTTGAATGTATGAATTTAACTTTATCTTTTTGTGCTTTGTTTCGTTTATGTATTCAGATTTAGCCTAACTAAAGAAGAGATAACGAACCTAAAATGTTGATGAATTTTTTTACAGATCGTTTTATGTTTCTTAACTCAATTGTTGCATGCATGCAACTCTTGAAAGCATGTATTCATTATTTGGAAAATGGGAAACATAAGAAATGAACACGTACACACTAAAGGAAATATCCATACAATTTGTAAACTGCTCCTCATCATCATCATTATCATCATGCGGATGATAAGAGGCCTGACTGAATGACTAACTGCACTTGATACTATTTTGCAAAAAAAAAAAACTGAGATTTTGTTCGTTTCTAACGATGGTTGATAAATTTCTCTTTGTTAACTTGACAAAAGATTTTGTCTTAAGTTTCAGGCATGTAACATGATAGTTACCAGTAAAATTCATTTAAAATAAAGTTTCACCACTGTACTACATCTACTCTAGTTTAATACAAATTCTTTATTCGAAGTTTTCTTTCTGGTTTCTATTCCAATATTTCAAGAATTTAAAGCATATGCTAAAGGGGCCGATAAAATAAATTTGATAATTTAGTTAAACTTACAAAATCAATTAGATTTTGTGTGTGATTAACTCATTCAGGTAAATCAGCACTTGTGCTTTATTTAATCACCTCTTTTTTAACTACTTTCCAAATTCTTTTGTTACTTAAGCATTTGAAGACCTAAAAGTATACCTTTGTTTATATTTAATACTATAAACCCTAAAGTAGGCTATTCATTCTGTTGATGTTCGATAAAAACAAAGTTTTAATAACAAAAACGAAAAAGCATTACATTACAATATAATATATGTACCATTAAACTTAGATTTGCCTTTTACAATTTAGTACTTTTTTTTTACCTA
Organism: Pollenia labialis; assembly: GCA_949318255.1. Classification (NCBI taxonomy): domain Eukaryota; kingdom Metazoa; phylum Arthropoda; class Insecta; order Diptera; family Polleniidae; genus Pollenia; species Pollenia labialis. The sequence goes on from OX439140.1 coordinate 72,086,442, forward strand.
ACACAATTTCAGCAGAGTTGTTAATTAATACTTACAGATATACAATACACTAATACACTTGCATAAGCTTAAGCAACGTACCTGTAAAGAGAAAACATAGAAAAGAGAATGAGAAAATTAATTAGTTAATTAATCAATTTGTCTATCTATAGAGAAATAAATCTTAGAATTTAAAATACGGAATAAAAGTTATAAATCTTTAATAAAAAACTAATTTCTTGGAAGTTTCAAACTAAATCCACTTTATTATAAAACCTATTTTTTTTTAACAAAAATTAAAAAAGATCTTTCTTAGTTTAAAATTTAATCTCTTACAGGTTCGTTGAAAAGTTTAATGTCTCCTGATAAACAAAGACGCGCCTTTTAATTTTAAATTAAAAATAATTTCAATGTATTTCAAAATATTCGGTACAAAAGGTCATCGAAATTTGATTGCCCCTGTCAGCTTTAAAAATCCATAGAGATTAATGCAAAAGTACTAACAGCATTTAAATTAAAAAAAATTGTTTTTTAATGAAATTTAATTATTTCTATCATTTGTTTGACAACAGTTTAATGATCGCTAACAATTTTAGTGAAATAAGCTTTTTTGTATTGATCGAAAATAAAAAAAAAACAAAATTTCAAAAATTATCAGTTAATTATTTAGTTGATAACTAAATGAGAATTTAATATTAATACACACAACAATTACATTCGACATGTCTGTTGCAAGAGTTGCCATTAAAATTAAACTTTAAAAAGAGGGTTTATTTGAAAGTAATTTTTGAGTTTCCAAATTGTTGTCACCTAAAAATATTTTTAATTGAAGTTTTTGATATTTAATTAAGTCTCAAGTTCAGCCAATTTTATTTTCATTAAATTATTTTTAGTGAAGGAAGGAATTTACAAAATTAAATTAATTGAAATTTTTAATAATTTTATACTTGACTGAACCAGGGATTGAACTCGGGTCGAATTTACATGCTTCGAGAATAACCACATTCCCATCATGTTTAACCAATTGTATTGGTGGATCGAAATTTGTTGTAATTGTTTATAATTTTTTTTTTAATTCGAACAAATACTATTTATAGCGCTTATGCTAAAGGGTGGCAATAGTTTAAGCTTAAATTGGCTTGAGTTTTTAACTTATTTAATAGTCCTGATAATGGTGTTTAATATATGCTCGCTAATAGCCTTTATTATATGATAGTTAATAGCATTAACCACATGCTCGCTTATAGTCGTTATTATACACTCGCTTAAATTAAAGTCTTGACTATGAGCCGGCTAATAGTCTTCACTGTACTCTTATAGTCTTGATAACGAGCTATTACTAAAGGTATTCACGTAATTTTTTTTTACCGTTGCAACTGTGCAAAATAGCATAGTTGCACTTATTTGACATGAGCAACACATTTTGTTTGCACCTTCAATTTTCAGCTTTTCCGAAATTTTTTTCAAACAACGCATTAGACAATATCCCAAGATGCATGCACTTGCAATTATTTAAAAAAAAAATTAATAAATTTAAACCGTAAGATTCTTGAAAACTACACAAAATTATTAATTTACAAGTCGAATAATATTATATTGAAACATGTAAGGGTAACCTGTCCGTAAAATCGCCTGGGCTCGCGCCCAGCGTCAGTCAAGAATGAAAAATTATAAATAAATTTTAATTAATTTCATGTTGTAGAATTCCAGTCTTCATAAAAATAATTTGATGAACTTTGGCCTAATTAAAAATATCAGAATTTGGATTAAAAATTATTATTATTATTTTTTTTAATTGTTGTTTTTTTACAAAGTTCATAATGTTTTTCAATTAAAGGGGGGAAAAATTATGTTTAAAAGGTAGTCCTGCGTTGTTGTTAAGTGAGGAGCTGATTTTATGAGTACTTTTCAAGCATTTTTTTCGATTTGGCAATGCCATAAAAAGTTGCAACATTTTTATGCTTTCACTCTGATAATCTTGCACTAACGTCTTAGTAACAATTTTGCATCGTTTGTGCGAAATAATTGTCTATTAGGTTGCTGTTATGTTTTTGCTCTTCTGCTGTTTCGTAAGAGTGCAACTTTTGACGTGAATACCTTTACTATGTGCTTTAAAAAACCACAACCCCTCGGACACTTGCTTATTAAGCCCAAGCTCAGGCGTAAATAAGGCACTCAGGACTAGAGCTATTTATTGCTATTCATACAGCACACACACACACACAGGCGCGATGATTCTCATATTGAACGGCTCCCTGCTCAGCATCTGACTCCATGTTAAAGGCGGCAGTATTAAAACCTAGCGAAAGGAAAAACGCAGCTTACTAGTGCAAAGGCTTACTTAAAGTTTGATTATAGGATGACTAATACACAGAAAGTTTTCTTTCGCTCGTTCTAAGTTAAAGTTTTTCTACTTATTTAAGTACGAGTCGTGTTTCAAAAATTTAAGTCCGAACAGCACTTAAAATTACATACTAAAAAAAATCCAAAATGCGATAATTTGTAAAAGTTTGTTGTATAGAAACAACAACAACACAAGAAGATGAACAATTTTGGGTATTTTCATATTTAAAGAGCAAAATAAGAAGCAATAATTCCCATATTCTATTTTTTAAAATTATTTAGTTAAATACATCAAATTTTCAGTGTAGAAGAACTACGAAAATCATATTGGGAACGCTGCTGGTGTCTTATAATTGAGAGTTCTTCTATAAGTAAAGGGCGGAATAGAACAAAACTGGAATAAACACAAGTAACGCTTTAGTAAAAGGATAATATTCTCTATGGTTCTATGGTTTTATGGGGTGAGCTTTTAGGTTAGAATCAATCAAAGCTCACTCTCGGATTATTTCAAGTACGAGTCGAGATAAAATCATCTTAGAAATTCTTGAATTAAAATTAAGATTAAATCAACTTTTTACTTTTTTTTACTTGAATCAAGCGCATTTTGAGATTGATTCAATCTTACTTTTACTTAAATCAATCTTATTTTCGGATTATTTTAAGTATTTATTCGGGATTAACTATGGATAAGTTAAGTATTTCGCATTTCAAATATCAGTACTTGAATCAACCATTCTGTACTTGATTTAAGAAAATCTGTATTTACCGTGCTATTAACACCGCTTCAGCTTGATTTAAGTATGGATGGATTGATTTCTTTTTTCAGTCTTGCAAAAGGCCGTCTTATAGGGCTGGGCTAGCTAATTGTGTTGACTATAGGATTGTTTATAGCCTTAAAGTCTTTACTATAGAATCGGTAATGGTTTTAGCTTAACGTTAGATTATAGCCCTGACTAAAGTCTCGCTAATAGTTTTTATAACTATAGGCTCGTTGGTAGTAGTAAAATGAGTAAAAAATGATTAAATGAATTTTGCTGCCTTTTTTGTAAGAACGACAGTAAAGAATAGCTTTTTTTTACTGAATGCTGACTAACCGTAAGCTTATTTCCGCGAAGCTCTACGCTTGTCTCCAGAAAAGAAACCAAAGTCTCTGGTGGCAATCGAACCCACTACCCCGGCGCTGATAGACTAGCTCACTACCAGTTAGCCTACTGGGGCAATTAGTGTTGCATACGTCGAGTAAATTAAAACTATTGGTTTTAAGAGTTGCAAGTGTATTGCTGCATATTTTGTGGTTGTAGAGTAAACATATACTATACCATTTTTCAAATGCTACAATGAAATACCATTTTCCCAAGATTGCGAATAGGGCTAATGACCTGTTCCACATTATTTTTATTTAATTTATTACCCTATAATTTATTAACTTTTATATGACATAAACTCATTTTATAACACCCGCCTTAACAAAACACCAACACAACATAAACTATTTATAAATCATAAATAAAACAATCTAAGAAAACCCGTTTCCTTTTTTTGTAAATCTCTATAGTTTCATTTTTTGAAGGTTAAAACGATTTTTTATTGTTTAATTCTTCTGATACTGTGATTTCAATAAAGAATTGAAGTTTTCTTTGTAGGTTTTGCGTTTTATTTACGATTATTTTTTGTACAAAAGATAAAAAAGTTCTCATGTTTGTTTTTGGCGACAAAATCAAATCAATTTAAATAAAATTTATGCTAAAATAATATGTTGATGTTTTTAGTTTGATACGAGAAATATATGAAGTTCGATAAGACAAGTCTTCGAAGTAGTTTTTTATAAAATTTTATTTCGATGGTTTTTAGAAGGGATTTGTGCATAAATATTAAAAGTTAATGTTAACTCGTAACAGAGTTTAAGCACAGAGGAAACTTGTAAGTTTCAAATCCATAAATTAAATACTTGTATGTCGACAAGTTTTTACATTATTTTAACAGATTATTTCTTCATTTCATTAAAAATGTTGATTTCACAACTGCCAGAAACTAAATTGTTATCCAAAATATAATTTTGTTTAAATGTTCTTTTCTCTCGGTGCAAGTTTAAAACATTTAAAAAAAAAAAACTTTAAGAATATTCTAGTTACAACTTTAATATAAAAAATATGTACAAATCAACTTTAGTCACCAACTCTTTGCTACGAAATTCAATTTGCTATAAAACTTTATATGTAGTAATTTGTTGTTATAATTATAGAAGAAACTTCATTAGAAATTGTTTGAAAAGATTAAACATTTTCATTTGGAAAGCAATTTACTTGAGTGTAAACATTCTTTTACTATTTTACATTTTTACACACATGACGTCATTGTTGAATTGTAGAATGCATTTGAAATTTTCTCTAGTTTCCCCTTTTACTTTGGAAACTTTTAAAACAATATAAACTATAACAACAACATACTTGTGACTCACTTGTAATTATTTCATAATACTCTCGACCCCAATATCTGCAATAACTAGGGTATAACTAGGATTAACGGTTAACCGATTAATTGATCGGTTAATTTAAAATTGGCTTTTTTCGATTAACGATTAAACCGGTTAATTTCAGTCGATTAACCGATTAACTGATGTAACAAAATTTTGAATTGAAAAAGGCATACGAACAAAACTTGTGCGGAATATCTATGAAATAATGTTGATAGAGATGTACTCTGTTTATTTTGTGAAAAAGTTCGGAAATGTTTCTGGCAACATTTTTTTACAACTGCGAAATAATTTAAGCCGCACTTATTTCACGTGGAATTTAAAGCTAAAGCAAAAAAGTATCAACTGATTATTAAAAAAGAAATAAAAAATTTAAATAACACAACCGGTAACAGTTTTTTATTCATATTTATATTCTTTTTTATTAAATTTTTTAATAAAAAATATTTTTTAGTTAAATACATGTGCGGTTTGTTTACATACGCAAAACAATGTCGCATACTCTGCAGAAATAAAAACGTCAAATTGTACAAACTCGCATGATAGGTAACATCAAAATTTTCGTGTGAAATAATTAATGTTGCTCAACATTTTTCACAAATTTGAACAGAGTACCAGGCTTAAAGCCTTATTTTTTTAGTTTTAATTGTGGGAGAGTTCCAAAACGTCAGTTTGCAAAGCAACTCGCTTTTTAAATGGATTCTACAATGAAACCATGTTGAATTTTACAATGTTATCTGTACCAAAGTTCACCAAAAAAGTTACCAAAGTATACCAAAAACATTTGTGTTTAGAAATATTTTTCCATACAATATATTTTTTTTTAGAAATACATTTCTAAAATACAGTATAAAAACAGAAATAAAGGAATTCGGAAACAAAATTTTTTGCAGAATGTTCGGTGCTGAGCTTTGTCAGGATGATTTAGATAATGAGCTGACAACAGAAGAAGCTCTCGATAGTAACACAACAACAAAATTAGCCGAAACAATAAACAATTTTAAAACAGAACTCTAATGGTATAATGGAAGATTAAAATGATTAAAGGAAAACGACTGAGAAATTAGATAATCTGTATTATGGGTTGCTTTCGATTTCTTTGACATCTACGATAAGTGAAAGAATTTTTTTCAAGTCAAGTTTAGCAAAACTAAAGAAGAGAATCGCTTTAATCCTAAACATTTAAGCCAATTTCTATGAGATCTCCTTAAACTATTGAAATGATTAATAAAATGATCTCAAAGTTTATTTTTTAATAAATAAATAATATCTTTTAATTAAAAAATATGTATTACATAGTTATTAATTATTTTTTTTTTGCTTTTTTAAGTTTTTTTACTAATAAATTCCAAATAAATAATTTTTAACTTTTATTTATTGAAATTACTTAATTAAAAAAAAAACCTTGTTAATCGGTTAACCGATCAATAACAAAATTAACCGATTATAAACCGACTAAACCAAAACCTCGATTAATGAATCGAGCGCTAAACCGATTAAAGCAAAAGCCCGATTAAATGAATACCCTAGCAATACCCCTCAATAAAATGAGAGTTTAGATTAATTTGTTGTGTTTTGTGGAAATTGTGATGTAACACTAAACTGGGCTTTAATATTTTATTTGCAGTCATAGTTTTCGTTTTTTTTATCGGAACAATTTGTAGTCATAGTCTAATTATAGTTTTATTTATATTTTATGTAAGTTACAGTCATAATTTATACTTTAAAGCTTTAGTTTCAGACGCAGCAATAGTCATATTTATATGCCAAATTTGAGTCATAGTCTTCACTTGTAATGCTGCTTAGTATTGACTTTGTACTATCAACATTGACTTGATAATAGACTATTTATAGTATTGACTGTATTCTAAAGGCAGTTTCACGCTATAACACAAGTCCTAAGTATTTTTAGGAAAATGCAGCCAAAAATAAAGATTTAAATAACATTTATTTTTTTTATTTTTCGAATTTATTCTATGAGCTAAATTTCAGTTATGTATTTTATAAAGCTTTTTTGTAATAGTCATATTCCTTCAATTTTTCAGAAATGACTTTATATACTATCTGACTATTATATTGTATATTCTTGTTACATTTTACCTTAGCTTTCGAAAAAGAAATAATTCTCAGTTTCTATTTGATTTAAATAACAGTTATACATATTTAATGACAACCTGCTTTGTATTACAAAGTTCAATGTAGATGGCGCAGTTGAAGAAACACGTTGGGTAAACAGATAGATATTTAAAACAGGAAAGCCAGAATTCAGAAGAAACTCTCTTTTATTTGTTGCAAAAGCTCTTGTTGGTATCTGAAAAAAATTAACATGAGGTGTGTTCCACAAGATCTCGGGCAAGTTCGGACTAATGAGAGTAAAATGAAAATTACTCTCTAAATTTGCCGAAACTACACAAAATTGCTGGAACGCAAAAAACCATTTTTGAATATCTTCAAATACTAATGCTGCTTACTTTTCAAATTAAGATCTATTTAAGTGCTTTAAGACGCTTAAAAGTCATAACATTATAAAACTAAAACATTTGCATCATTGTAATTTTTTATATTTTGTTTTTTTTTTTTATATTAAAGATTAAGGGAAATATGTATGCAATAACGTTTTAACCACTTTCATTTTTCACAAAAACCTTACATTTTGCTTTTTAATATGTTTTTTTAATTTAATTTAATTAATTTCCTGAATTATTTATCAGTTTCATATGTAAACAAAAACAGCTGATTGTTTTTTCCTGTCCGAACTTACCCAAAGAAAAAGTTCGTGCAAATTTGTACAGGAAATGAAAAAAATTACTCTCTCAATTACTCTCTTTATTGCACAAAAATTGTTATGTGGAACCAGGGTTGTTAGACTTTTTTCCTCAAAAATCGTCAAAAGCTTGAACAAAATTCGTCAAAATCGTCACGAAAATTGAACAAAATCGTCAACAAAACGTCAAATATATAAATTTTACAAATTAAAGACAATTTATTGCATGAATTGGTTCGAAAATATAAATTTTTAGGAAGAAATTCTATTAATGATGAAGAAAGTGATATGGTTAAGTTTTATTCCCATTATTTTAGCTCACTTGAATATATTTATCATTTAAAAAGAAAACAAGAAAAACACGAAATTTTCCTAAGAATAACTTTCCTAACAGAATTAAATGGGATTTTTCTTTTTACACAGAAATAGAAAAATTCTTCACATGTGATTATGACTTCATCGAAAAATGCATTCGTATGTAGCGACGCAAATCGAAATCATCAAAAAGCAAAGCGGATTTAACCAATTTTTACAAAGCGGACCAAATAGAACATACGCAAATTAGGGCTCTAGTGTATATTTTTGCAGCATCGATGGCATTTCTATAATTGTAGAATTTGAATTACTAATGCTTTTAATGAAATCCACCTGGTTTGTGATGGGGGAGGAATTTTTTTTTTAATTTTCAAAAAGTTTTGTATTTCGAAAAATTTATTTTTAAGCTTTGGACTGTTTTCAATATAATTGTAAATATTTCATGTGTGTTTAATCGATGCCAGAGAATCGTCATAACACTATTACTTTTAGTCAAAAAATCGTCAATTGTCATTTTACTGTATTTTCTCAAAAAAATCTTGTTACGAACCTTGTGTCGGCCTCTAGACTCCATCATTCCAACTAACTCAAGCGGCATCATCTCTGGGAGTAGTTCTCAACCCTAGCGATGGCCAAGATTCGCCACAAAATAAAAATGAATAAAAAAAAACAAAGAAAATCTACTCTACAATGAACAAAACGATCACCCATAGGAAGACAGATGCAAATCTTCAATCGCCCATACCCAACCATGGCCGCATATCATCCAACCAAAGTTTAACGCGGACCCCACTACCCGTCCATCACATCCTCTCCATCAACAATCCCAAATAAAATATTTACTCACTCATCATTTTTTTTTAAAACACAATCAAATTTATTATAATATAACTAATACTAGACATTATTAAATTTCGACAAAAATAAATAAAAACCAAAACATTAACTTAACTTAATTAACTTTAAAACAATAAAACCTTACATATAAAAACTAATCGCTAAATTCTTTTCATATCCGGACTAAGAAAAATTTACTTCCGTTTTACTTTTATTCGTATTTTCAACTAGAACAAGATTTAATTAATTAATGCTTATGTCAAAACTTCCTTAAAACCACAAAACATAGTTTCAATAATAATTCTTCAAAAATTAAAATCAATTATCATTTACTTTTAATTTCTGTTAATTTCCTTTTTACTTTCTTTCAAAAAAAATCTTCAATAAATTTCTTTCCTGTCCTCAGATTATAATATTTAAAATTCAATAATTCATAAAATTAGGTATTTTCAAAATTTGCAATTAACACTTATATAAGACACTTCACACTACAATCATATGAATAAAATACAAAAAAAACGTTATACATACATATACCAAAGGACCGAACAGAGTGTTATTTAATAGGCTTTATTAAAAATTCCTGCCTGACCAATAGTTTCGCTCGGTAATTAACCTACCCTAAAAGAGCTCTCTGAGGGTCGTATATTACCGAATCTATTATATTTTCTTTTTTAGTCTCCTTTTCGCGTTCTTATTTTTACCAATGTAATCCCTATGCGATCCCTTTTACACAAAAGCTAAACGGTTGTCAGAGAAATTATACGGTTACGGAAAAGGAGTGCCTAGCTGCGGTAATGGCAGTGAAAAAGTTTAGGCAATATATTGAAATGATGCCATTTACAATCGTGACAGATCACGCCAGTCTAAAATGGCTTATGTCATTGAAAGATCTGACGGGTAGATTGGCTAGATGGTCACTACAACTGCAATCTTATGACTTCCAAATTGAACATAGAAAAGGCACAGAAAACATCGTTGCAGATATGTTATCAAGACTTCCCAATCTAGATGAAAAAGATGTAAATAATTTATTGGGGTTTGAAACAACAGAATTTGAAAGCAACGAGTATAAAGATTTAGTAGCCCATATAGAGAAAAATAACGAAATGCTACCGGATTTAAAAGTAGAAAATGGTCTAGTGTATAAAAAGACATGTTACGACCGAAACGAAGAAGGTACACCGTGGAAATTGTGGATTCCGGAAACCATAACCAACGCTGTGATAGAAAACGCCCACTCAACTTTGACAACAGCTCATGGAGGAATAACTAAAACATTAGACAGACTGAGAAGATATTTTTACTGGCCTAAAATGATTCAACAAGTAAAGCATTTTATTTCCAAATGCCAAACATGCAAAGAAACAAAGCCGAGTAATATAAATATGAGACCAGAAATAGGACAACGGGTTATAACTGAAAGACCCTTTCAAAAACTTTATTTAGATTTTATGGGAAAATATCCCCGATCCAAAAAGGGCAATTGCTATATATTTATTGTAGTAGATCACTTTACAAAATTTATATTTTTAAAGGCTATGAGAGAAGCCACAACAGCAAACGTAATCAACTTTCTCATAAGTGAAATATTTCACAAATTTGGAGTGCCTGAAGTTATTCACACGGATAATGGTAGTCAATTTATTTCGAAGAATTTTGAAAGTTTAATGAATTTATATAAAATACAACACCTCAAAACTGCTGTTTACTCACCACAAAGCAATGCTAGTGAACGTGTGAACCAGTCAGTCTTAGCTGCTATACGTGCATACCTGGACAAGGACCACCGCGATTGGGATATGTATTTATCTGAGATTGAATGTGCACTAAGAACGTCAGTGCATACTGCTACAGGTGTTACGCCTTTTTTCGCGCTATTTGGGTACCACATGTTTAGCAGTGGCGCAGATTATAAACTTGGGAGAAAACTCAAATCTCTTACGGATCATGAAATTGTTCAATTGACCGCAAATGACAAAATACAATTGATCCGGGAGAAAATGATTCAAAATATGGCTAAGGCCTATGAGAAAAGCGCCGAGAGATATAATAGAAAAGCGAGAATAGTGAGATTTGTACCGGGACAAGAGGTATATCGACGCAATACAATTTTAAGTAACTTCAGCAAAAATAACAAAACCTCCACACCTTTCCGGCAATCAAAAACCACCAAGAAACCGAAGTCAATTTCACCCCAAAATAAAAAACAAACACATCAAAACAACAAGCAAAACCAACCAAAAAGAACCTTAACATCTAATAACAATAAAAAAAACCTAACTTTTTAAACAAAAGCAAACTTCACTAAAAAAACACAACCATCAATCCCAGTACAACAAGGCATAAACAAAACAATCAAGACACAGCACCAGGAAACCATATAGAACCAAACTAAACAAATTTACAGGTAAGAAACTACAGAAAATTCCAACAAGTTCATCCAGTTTCTCCCTCTTAGGAACTATCCAGCCACGCACAACCAAGGCACACCCGGATCCAACAACATTGTATGTTAAACAACAACTATATTTTGTGCTGCCTCAAACCACTCCCGCAACAATCTTCAAAATAACGAAAAATCGTCACATCTACCAACCCTGCTTACCAGATTAAAGTGTTATAAAATTAATGCCAGATTAAAGTTTAAAGTAAATTTAGTGACGGGATTAAATCGTCAAAACATAAGTGACTCTACATCAAAAATCGTCAATCGTCATTTTGTTAAATTCATCGAAAAAAATCGTCAAAATGACGTAAAATCGTCACATCTAACATCCCTGTGTGGAACGCTTTTGGGTAACTTCGTGCAAGTTCGGACTGTTTCGTTATGCGTGTGGAACAGAGCTATGTATTAAAATATGCCTCAAAAAGCAAAAAATGCGCTATAAACTTAATAAATGCTGCAAAAAGGCTCTTTAACATACATAATTCCGTATGTTCAATTCCGATCGATTTAGTTTTAGCTTCTTCAGATTCCGATCGATTTTGCTAAATGTTTTTTTTTATAACAACTCTGGTTTTACAATTGGATATGGAAACTTTACATAAAAAACCATATGATTTTTGTGTTAAGTATGGCAATGTTCAGAAAAAAGTGGTTTGTGAGCAAAAAAAAGGTGGCAGCGCAACGGTAAAGAATTTATTATGTTTTTAATAAAATCAATATAAAGTAAAATAAATAAATCAAATGTGTGTTATTTCTTCAATCTATATCATAAAAAACATTTATGTATTTATCCATAAAAAATAGTTTTAAGTAGTTTTTTCGGTTATAAAATACTGAAACAATCAATTCCACTTAGAAAACCAAAAAAGGTTTCATTCCTAAAAAAAATTTTTCGTTTTCTGAAGAAGCAAAATACGGAATTAAACCCACTTTCGATCGGAATGGAGTTCTATGACAGGCCTGATATATTGTTTCTGCCTTCATTGTCGCACAAGGAAAAACATGCAATTGCATATTTATAGTTTTCCTGGTCATGACTCTTGATTTTCGGTGAAAGTACAGTTATTTTTTTAATTAATCATTAATGAGTTAATATGACTAATTTTTTATACATTTTTTTTGCCGATTCAAATTGTTATTGAAACCCGGAATTTTAAAATAGAATAATTTAGAAGAGAGTGCAGTTGTCTAACTGGCTCCCAATTAGTTTATATTGCTTGTATCTATAGAGAGTAAAAGGCATGCAATTTACAGCTAATTTCATACATAACTTTTTAAAAGGCAACATTTTGCCACACACCGCCCATGGCCCTGCCTTTAAACAGTAAAGTTGTGCCCTACTTTTTCCCTATTGAAATCGAACCAAATATCATTTAAAAAAACATTTTACCATTCTTGCCAAAAGCCATTTTGTTTTTAGTAAGAAAACAAAATTTTTTCGTTATCAAAAGTTCAAAGTTTATTTTTGTTCTATTTCTCTCGATACATTTTAGTTTTAAAATGCAACTTATTATTTCTTTCATTGTTGTTATTAAAGCTCAAAATCTATTTATATATTAAATAATGCATATATTTTCAATTCTTTGTATGTATTGTGTATTTATTATTATTATTACCATTTAAATGAAAAAGCGTCAAAATGTCTGCTACAAATTTTTTTCTTATTTCTTTTCATTCTGTTTGTATACCAAATGGTTAGAACAGAAGCAAGAAAAAAGACATAAAATAAAATAAAAGTTCATGCCAAAACTAGACGAAAGGAAAAAAGGGGAAAAGGGGTTTTAAGTATATCAAGTATTTGCAGATTATTGTTGCTGTTTAAATATATTTATTGCATAAATTATTTAATATTTTAGACAAACATTTTTGCACTCATATGTAAAATGTTATTATTAAGGCTATTCAGTTCAGATTGTTTCTGATGGCTTGCAAAAAAAGCAAATTTTAATTTTTTGCAATCAAATGATATCTGAAGTGAAGACTCTTATTATTTTTTTTTATTGAAGTTCTATAGAATAGACGATTTTTCTGTTTGGATATTGCGTTTAATACATAACATTAGTCGGATTTAAGTCGGTTCGTGAATAAATTATAGCGGAAGTATAGTCAGATTATAGCTTAGTAAAATAAAGACTATATTAAAACTAAAATCTTACTATTAGCTGATTATACCCACACGCAGAGAAACATAAATTTTTCTAAATGGTCACCTCCAACAAAGCTATTTTTAACGAAAAATTTTCAAACATATTATTGTTGCTTTATCTATGCTATTGACGCCAGCAACCATATTGTGGGTAAATAAGCCTCTATCAAGAAGACACAACTATATTATCAACTCAGTTGAGTTGTAATTAAGACAATTGACTAACTGACTGAGTCATCATCACCGTAATGCCGGAAGCTAAAAAGTTGAAATTTGGACCAGAGTACTCTGTCGTCTCTCAGTTGTTCTCTCGACAAATCGATCCTCTAAGACTGGATATTTGGAAGGGAGATACAAAAAAATTTTAAACTAATCGTTGTTGATTTAAAATTTAAGCGGCCACGTGCCCGTTACTTTTTTTTAAATAGGCTTTTTAGGGAGAAACGGGTAAAACCTGTATTTTGGAACTTTTTGTCACCCCATCTATTATACCATATTAGTAGCATATCGCACTTGTTTACCAATACTGTATTAACTTGAAATTAAAAAATTTGAGTACAAGCAAAACCACTATTAATTTTAAATTAAAGGCACATGAAAAATAACTTTTAAATAAACCTTTTCAGTATCAAAAAGTAGGCAAAATTGCACGATATTTTTACAGCAATAAGATATGAATATGACGTGCGGATTTTTTTTTTTAAAGGAAGAAAATAGAAATTTTGAGTTAATACACTATTGTTAAACAAGTGCGATATCTAAAAAAAAACACAATTATAAATTTGGTACTTTTTCGTACTTTTTTTGCTACTTTTTTAACAAATCATTTTTTTACATTCATTGGCATATCCATACTTATTAATTCATGGGCTCCCACTACAATTTTGAAATTTTTGATACTTTAATGGCAGAGAAAAAAAAGTATCAAAAAAGGGGAAAGAAATACAGGAACCTAAATTTCCTCCTTTTACTTTTCCTTTCTACATACATGTTGTACTTTTGGAATTTTCTATTCTATATTATATTTTACTTAGAAACATAAAATTATAGGTGCACCGTCCTGATCGAAAGAACACATAAAATAAAGGAAATGCTGGTACTTTTTTGTTAAAACCTAGAAAAACAAATGTTGGCATATACATTTGTCCACGAAAGAAAGGGAGAAGCTAGAGAAGTAGCTGGTAAAAGATAGTCCAGTTTAAAATTGTAATCATAGTAAGTCTATAACCACATTATTGGTCAACCTATATACAGACCCTAGTAAACGATAGTCTGTCTGTCTATGATCAAAAACTAGATGTAGTCTAAAACTAAAGCTGGCAAGGCTAATCACACAGCCAAAAATATCAATGTTAAATTAACATTGCGCAAAGTTAATTAAAAATCATAGTAAATTGATGCAAAAGTATGGATATAATTTAAAATTATCATTGTTTCATATTAATTTTAAACGAAAAATGTTAAAATAATTCCTAAAAAGGGAACCGCTAATAACCCCGAAAATTACCGCCCAATTGCAATTTGTTCGGCACTTTCCAAAGTTATGGAGAGTATGGTAAATTACCATCTTGTCAAATATTTAGAGTCAAACTACCTACTAAGCGACCGCCAGTATGGCTTTCGTAGAGGTCGCTCTACTGGAGACTTACTAGCTCTGTTATCGGAAAAATGGTGCCGTTCCATTCACCATTTTGGCGAAAGTAAGGTAATTGCTTTAGATATTTCCAAGGCGTTTGACAGAGTCTGGCATGGTGCACTCTTGTCAAAACTTGCTGCATTTGGTGTCGGTGATAATTTCTCTCGATTTATATCGAGTTTTCTCAGAGATCGCACTATACGAGTTGTTATAGATGGGGTTTCGTCAAACGAGTTCAAGATTCATTCAGGGGTGCCGCAAGGCTCCGTTCTTTCTCCTACTCTATTTCTTATCTTCCTAAACGACCTCCTTGGTCAAACTTCCAACCCTATCTACTCTTTTGCAGATGACAGCAACCTTTGCCACTCGTTCTCATTCGAATGCAGACCAAGCGTATCCGATGTCGCTGCTATGCGGCAGAATATGAATGATACGCTTGGCCGAGATCTTGACACGATCTCGGAATGGGGTCGAGCGAATAGGGTCGATTTTAATGCCCGAAAAACACAATGTTGCGTGCTGACGCATAAACGCGCGACAAATCAGGGTGCCTCATCTGTATATATGGGTGGTATAATTATTGAGGAATCAGAATCTCTTGATGTTCTGGGCATGAGGATACAATGTGATGTCCGATGGACTGAACATATATTCAAGGTGTCGAAAGAAGCATTCAAGTGCCTCGGTTTTCTAAGACGGTGTAGGATATACTTCACTCCATCTGATCTCCTTACTATTTATACCACCTATATCCGACCGCGTATGGAATACAACTCTCATGTGTGGGCCGGTGCTTAAAAGTCTATTTTGGAGCTTCTCGACCGCGTGCAGGAGAGGGCGAAGGTTCTCATTGGTGACAGTAGGGTATCCAATTCTATTGACTCCCTTGAGCACCGTCGCAATGTGGGTTGTATTTGTCTGTTTTATCGTTACTACAATGGGATGTGTTCTGACGAAATAAGGGATCTGGTTCCCGAAACCCGCACGTTTGTTCGCAATACACGTTCTTCCTCAAGAGCCCATCCTTATGTGGTCGATTGGCAGGTGAATCGTACAACGCATTACAGAGAGAATTCGTTTTTTTCCCGCACAGTTCGTATGTGGAATAACCTTCCTGCAGAAGTCTTCCCTCTCACTTACAACATGATCAAGTTCAAATCGAATGTTCACAAACACTACTCCCTCTATCCTCCTTCCCACAACCTATTTTCCTAGTTCCAACACAATGCAATGCATTAGTAGGGGTCATCCCCTGAGTGCTGGTCCTAACAGTAAAAAAAAAAAAAAAAAAAAAAAATGGAAAACATAAAATCCTGTTTTATTTGATTTGTATAAAAACAATACCAACTCTATAAACAGAAAAACATAAATTTTTTTTATTTTCATGCTTAGCATTATTAATAAAAAGAAAAAAATTCCCGAATTCTTTTTGTAAAAGTTATTCAGTTAAATTGTATATCAAATATTCAAAGTAGAATTGTGACGAAAACCATATCGGGCCATTCTACTGGTATCTTTTAGTTGTGAGTGCTTCTGTAAGCAAAGGAAATATGTGTTACAGCAAAATAAATAATTATATTCTCTCTCTCTGGTTCGGCGGGTAAGTATTTAGAATGTTTCTTAAGCAGACCATGCACGATTCAATTCAATTGTCAACTGAGTCGGTTGGTGTCCAAATCAAATTGTGTATGGCTTTGTCAATTGATTAGTTTGACGGTTGTCGAGTTGGTTGATGAAAAATCAAAAGATTTTGATTTTTTCAAGTTGACTACTAAGTCCATCAATTCGATTGTACTGTGTGTGCTCAAGTCTCTTGATCGGCTGTCAAAATTAATGTTTGTAGTTTTCTTTTGCAAAAAATAGTTAATTATTTTAAAAATTGTCTTTTATTTCATTAAATTTTAAAATAATTTTAAAATCTTTCAATTCAGTTGATGAAGTGTGTGGCCAAGCATCAATTCAGTTGAAAGACTCAGTTGACAATTGAATTGAAACGTGTATGGAACGCATTAAATTAACGCATATGTTGTTTTTGAAGCTTCTTCTCTTTGATATTTCAAACTCAAACCAATTTCATTCTACATAAAATTCACGTTGTTTTAACTTGAAATAACTTTCATTCAACGGTATTCGGAGTGCTATTTCAATATGAATGTAATTTTGCTCTAACATTACGGGAATGTTAAATTAGCATGAATTATAGTTATTTTAAAAGAAAATAATGTTGTTCGCAAGTTATTGTGAAATCATGTTAAATTAACTTGAAGTAACTATGAAGAAAAATCACTACCGAAAAATTTTAGATCAACCTTCTTTTCGAGGATTTTACATTGATTTTTTTCTGTGTGTAATCAAAATTATAGTCATTATATTTGATTGTCAAACCAATATACATTAAATAGATGCAAGTGTAGCCAATTTATACTAAGCGAGCCTGAAATAAAAATTCTAGACGGTATATAGTCAACAATTTAGCAAGTATACAGTTGAAACCAAAGCCAGACTGTTTCCATATTCGAAACTATAAACAATATTCATTTGTGCGAATATCCAGTATACAGTATACAGTATACAGACAAAATAATAGTCACTATGCTTGCAGAACCATAGCCAGTCTATAGTCGAGACTGTGCCTAGTCCATAATTAAAATGATATTCAGAACTATTACCAGCCTTGAATCAAGAATAAATCCAGTCTGCACTTAAAACTACAGCCAATCTACAGCACACCAGCCACTTTCATTGAATAATAATAATAAAAAAACACATTCGCTTCTAAAATAATAAAAACCAAGTGAAAAATGCATTTCGATTTAAAATGCATTTTTGTTCGTCTTTGATAATATGATGTTCAAATAATAAAAAAAATACAAATATTAACAAAAACTCTATAGAGCAATTCTAACATGTCTGTGACTACACACATCTGTTTGAATGTTTGTAAAGATCGCATCATCTACTTGCATAATTTTTGTTGATAGCAAACATGCAATTTTTGGAATTTGTTTTAATTTCTTTATGTTGTTTTTATTGTTTATATTTGTGTGTTTTGTCGTTGTTGTTAATGTTCGTCGATTTGGTGCAGTTGTTTTGCGTCTTTGTTGTTGGTGTGACAGCAAAACTTTTGGTCACATTTGTTCTATGCCAATTTTATTTTTTATTAAATGCGTGCCAGACAAATAGACAGCTTAAAATTGCATCAACATTTAAAAAAAAAACTTTATGTGTGTAAAGGAGAGAAAGCAATAGCTATAGTCGTACTTTGGTCATACGCTAATAACAATAGTCTGTTGGTAGCATTAGTAAAATGTAATAAAATTTTTAAGGAAAGTGGAAGCAATATGGGGTTTTGCTAATTTTATAATAAATATGTAAGCAAAGGGTGGAGTAATAGGAGGTGTCTTTAGTTTTACTAGTTATGAAACATATAAATATATCAGCAAAATAATTGGCTGTAGACACAGTAAAGTGTTGCCTACCGACTTAACTGCTTATACCTAGTTTTTAATATAGCCTGGCTATAGTATCGCCTATAAGCTGGCTATAGTATTGACTATAGTCTGGCTATAGGTTTGAATAGCTTTGACTATGCCTTGCTTCAGTTTTCACTATAGCCTGGATATAGTGCTGACCATAGTCTAGATGTGGTGTAAGATATAGCCTGGATATAGTGCTGTTTATAGCCAACCTCTAGAATTGTCTTAAGCCTGGCCATAGGGTTAACTTTAGCCTGATTATATGCTTGATTATATACTAGCTATAGCGTTGGCTGTAGTTTTGAATATATGTAGTCTAGTTATAGGCTGGACTGTAATTTAGACTACAACCTTGCAATAGTTTCGTATGTCTATAGTTTTGACTATAGCCATGCTATAGTGTTGACTATTGTCTTGCTATTATATTGATTATCTTCTAGCTATAGTTTTCCAAAGAGCCCGATTTTAGTTCTGACCGTGACCATGCTATAGTAAATACTATGCTTTAATGTTGACTTTTGTCTGACTATGGGGTTGATTATAGCACTGCTAAAGTATTGACAGTCTCTTATTGCTTTTCCCTATTCTAGCTACAAATTAAGAAGGATTTTACAAATAGCAATACATAATATTTGGATTTGAACACAAGATTTATGTTTTAATTTTAAAAGCATTTTTAAAATAAAACATGCAACTGACAGTCGTACAGACAAGAGACAGCTACAACAGAAATTGTATTTTCAAACAAATTATAGTTTTCTTTTCTTGTTTTTGTTTTGGCAGCCTCAACTAAAAAAAAATTTCATGCAGAGAGGCAAATTAAAATATGTTTTTTTTTTTAAATAGCAGGGATTAAAGCAAAAAAACATGAATCATATTTTCAGAACAAAGCAAATATTAGCAGAAATTTTAATAAAGTTGTTTAAACTCTCACACAAGGTGTTAAAAACTGGTGATTACTTCATTTCTTAAATTTATTTATTTTTCACTTTTTATAATTGTTCTATAATTTAATATTTTGCATAATAATTTATATGCTTTTTTTGTTTTGCTATTTTGAAATCATGCGAGCAAAATTTATTTAAATGAGTCATTGAATGAAACGTAAAATTTGTTTTGATTTTTTTTTTATATAAATTCATTGAAATTTGTTTTGTTGTTGTTCTTTCTTGTTCATCTTCTTAAAACATTCCCCAATTTTAATACCTTTCAATAAAAATGCATTCATTTCTTCTTTGTATAAATTTGTCTATTTACTGATGCCAACAAAATATCTCGTGATTACCAATTTTTCTCTCTGCTGTATTAAATAAACACACATCGGCCCAAGTATTATGCCAGTCAATTCGGTCAAACGGTCTTTGACTTTTTCACAGTGGAGTGAAAAATATTCTAGTGGTTTGTTTTTTTTTTTTAGTGTTTTCATGCTTTTTTGGCAAACACACGTACAGAAAATCTCTTTCTATAGAAAAAACAAAAATCTAAATGAATAAAACAAATAAAACTGTAAATTTTTGAATTTATAAACAAATAAATTTATATTTTGGGTGTTTGTAATTTTTTTTTGCTGGTTTTGCTGAAAATTTGACTCATTATGTGACGGTTTGAAACGGATATTGCATAAATTATTTTGAGTTTTATAAGTTATAAGTTTTTTGTTCTTTGGTAGGTGCGCTATAGAGAAAATTTTTAAAAAGATTGGGGCATTATGGCGAGAAAATAGTCAGAACTACAAATTTGCTTCACCAGGACTATTGTTCGATTGTAGACTGGAGTATGGATTGACTTAAGTCTAGACTCTTGATTGCCTCTAGTGCAAGTAGAAAAAAATATGGTTGGAGGTAACCATATTTTAAGAGCAACATACTATGGTTGGATTTTTACAATGTTTATGTTTGTAGGTTACCATATTATGTTTAAATATGACCATAGTATGTACGGCTAAAATTAACAAAAATTTTTCCGAAATCAACCATAATATGGTCATGATATCTGTTATGTTCCACTTTTATAAAAAAAATCCCCTTTGATTCATATTCCAGCCTGTGACGACCTTCATTACTGTTTTTTTGTTCAACTAGTTTATTCTACGTAAATTTATGTATTTTAATCAACAATTAAAATAAAATGAATGAGAATGCTGTGCAAAACAAACAAGTATTGTAAAATGCAAATGACCAGAATGTTGTTGCTTTTAAAACATGTTTTTTAAAATTTAAAATAAAATATACAATGTTTCTATATATTATAATTTCGAACATATTATTGTTATTAAATGTTAACCATAACATGTTTGGAGGCAACCATTAGATGGTTATAGCTTTTGGATAGATGAATTTATCCATATGGTTGCCCTGGCAATAATATGGTTAAGGTAACCATAATATGTTCAAGTGTATAGTTGTAGCTTTATTTAATTAAAACATTGTATTGTATTATGAGGCGGTAAACACTTTATTGTTAAATAGAAACAAAATATTATCAATCGTGAAAAAAGTTTTGTTAAACCAAAAGAAAGTTTGGTTGTTGCCATTGCAGGGACCATAATATGTTATTTTTAACTATAATTCAATCATGGTTTTTCTCTGCGTGTATGGACTGTCAATTAGCCATAGTCTGGACCATGAACGAACTATAGTTTGAAGTACATATGTATATTTATAAACTAAAACGAAAAATCACTCCATTTGTACTTAAAGCAAACCATGGATTTACTTAAATCAAGTACAGAATGCTTGAATCAAGTACGGATTATTCAAGTGTTTCGTACATAAAATAATTTTAACACGGGAGTGACTTAATTAAAAGTTAGGTACCAAATAATCTCAAACTGTGCTTTATTCAAGAACTTCTAAGTTGGTTTTATCCCAAATTCGTACTTGAAATAATCTGAAATTGACATTGATTTGATTCTTTAACCTAAAAACTTACCACAGAGATAGAGAATGTTATTATTTGCTCACTCGTTACACATGGTTGTTTCACCTTTCTTGTATTCTGCCTTTTGTTTACAAAAGAACTCTGAACTATAAGACACCAGCAGCATGTCCGATATGAGTTTCGTTATCCTTCTACTAATTTGAAAATTTGATGCATTTAACTAAATAACTTTAACCAATAGAATATGGGAATTTTTGCTTCTTGTTTTACTTTTCAAACATGATAATAATGTTTTTGTTCTTGTTGTTTTTTTATTGTTTCTACACAAAACAAGCAAATCATTGTTTACCTTCTTTTGTAGTAGTGTTGTTGTTTCTACAACAATCTTTTACAAACACACGTGTATGCATTTGGATTGTTTTAAGTACTTTTGTACTTACATTTTTAAGTACGTTTGTACTAAAAGTAATAGTCTGGACTATAGATTAATTAAAGCCAGGAAAATAGAATAACTAGAGTCTAAACTATAGTTTTATAATATTCAACACTTTAGATTGTTTAAAATATGGACTATCGATTAACTATAGTCTCGACTATGGAAGTACTATAGTCTGTAATTTAGCTGGATTAAAGCCTGGACTATGGACAGATTAAAGTCTGGACTAACTACAGATTTTTTGTATTAAGGACTATATATGAGATATAGTCTAAACTATAAAATGCTTACAGCATGAACTATCGATTATTCATAGCTTGGAGTATTGACGGACTATAGATTAAACAGATTATAGTTTGGACTTTAGACGGACCATAAAGTTAGACTATATAATATAATAATTATAGTCAGACCTAGATTATAAATTGTCTATCATTTAGACTAGTAGTTGATAATATAATAGACTATAGGTTGACCATAATTAGTATAGATTCTAAAGTAGGTAGAGTTTGTCAATAGTCCGGACAAGAGTACAGACCATATAATGTCTTAAGTCTTGAATGACTATAGTCTGAAATCTAGATTGACCGTAGTCTGGAAGATAGCCCATACTATAACAATAGTTCGAACTATAAAATAACTGCAATCTAGACTATAGATCGATTACAGCTAATGCTATAAATGGCTACCGTCTATACTAAAAACTTGTCTACAGCTTGGACTATAGAATTTAAAATTTACCTTTGTATGATTTTTTGCCAATATTCTGGACTAATAGTTTTTAGATAAAAGTTTGACCGCAGTCCAAACTTTATAGTTTATACTATAGTTCGGCGATATCTGCAAAATAATTGGATAACAGCCAGTATATGGTAAAATTGTAGGCGAACTCTAGTTGGACAAAAGTCGACCTATACTTTAACCATAGCAGGACTACAGTGGGATAAATGCTGGCCTTGAGTTAGAACGAAGTCTGGCCGTAGCATGGCTATAGCTTTTCTGAATTTCTAGTAAATAAAAAATAGCAATGCAAATCTCTTTTAAAGAGTGTTTCCAAATTCAACTTATACCATGTGAAAAAATATTATTTGCTTTTGTTTTTGCCGCTATTTTTCGGTCAAATAACATGCAAAATTTCAATTTACAAAATAAACAAACCCAAACGCCCATATTTTTTTTTGTAAATAAGGAAACGAATTATATTTATTTGTAACGAAATTAAAAAATTCGATGGTAGATTTCTCACATCAACATAAAAGTTTATAAGTTGGCATAAAAACTTATTCTTTTTTTGTAAAAATTGTTTGTTTTTTTTCTTGGAAAAAATAAATTTATAAATAAAACATACACGCAGTATGAGCAAATATTTATTTATTCAAAAAGAATTAGAATAAAAAAATATTTATATTTTTGAAAACGACCAGGAAGTCTAAGAAGATTTATAAAAAAAAGCTAAGAAATATTTTCTAATTAAGTGGAAAATTTTTTGGTTTTTAATTAAAATTCTACCTTTTTTTATTAAAGGTAATTTTTTCTACTTAAATTTCAAGGATATTTTGCCAGTTGAAATTAATTGTATTAATTTAATTAACAGTATTGCCGTTAGGTAAACAGTGTTACCTACAATTAATTTCAACTGTCAAACTGTATTCGTTCTCAATGAAATATTTGATTTGTTTTTTTTTTTTTATTTAAATTAATAAAATACAAGTGCTAAAAATAAAACTAATAATTTATTACAACCATTAATTACCAAGTGTTAAATATTTTAATTTCGTTTTTTATATTGTATTTAAATAATTAAAAAAATAAAACAATTTAATTTAAATTTATGATGGAGTCATGCGTAACAAATGTGACAATCAAAAGTTGTGTACGCCATAATTTTTGACGTGCAAAAAATTTTAAAAAATTAAAAAAAAAACAGTAGAAAAAAGTGGTTATAAGTGCGTGTTTCTTCTTGTTAAAGAATTGTATTTAAATAATAAATAAGATTTTAGGTTTTTTTAATGCTACAAAAAAAAAACAAAGTTTCTACTACTACCATTTATGTTCGTAGCATTTTTGGTAGCAGTAGAAAACTTTTGTTCTTGACATAATTATGTCTGTCTGTTGCTGCTGTTTTTGTTTGTTGTTAAACTAAAATAAAATTTTATATCTTATTATAATTGTTGTTGTATTTTCCATTATTTGTATGACGTGTTGTTATAAGTTTATTACAAAAACTTTGACGTGTTAAAATCGTTACATTTTGCCAAAACGGGAAAAACTTTACCTTAACATTTTGTTAAAAATTTAAAAGTTAATTACTAGTAAGCAGGGCAAGTTTAAATATGAACAAAAATGTTTAAAATATGCTTGCAAATACATATACATACCGAAAAAAACTTAAAAACATGCACAAAATATGAACGCGAAAAAACAAACTAATAATTTTTAAAAGGTATTAATTAAACAAATGTTTATTTGTTGTTTTTGAATGTTAACGTCTGAAGACCAAAAGCCTAACTAACCATAATGTGTATGAGCTGGCTTAAGCAACTATGCGAATACATGCAAAACTTATGTCGCTTGCTCATTATTGGTTTGACCTTCCCAATATTTAAAAAAATTTGAGTTAGTTATAGAGTACATATATTTTGAATACCCCCTTTCTGAATTCGAAACCTATTTTATGAAATTTTTTAAGATTTTTGAGATTTTAAGCGTTAATATTGCTCCATATAAACTATTTTAAAGTTTATTTAGTATTGTTTTGCTTTAAAAGCCGCTGTTTGGCGAATGAAGCAAATTCTTCATAAAAAAACTTACAAAATAAATTTCAATAGTTAAAGCAAAAGCAAAATAAAATCTAAACAATTTAATATACAGCAGTACGTATGCAGCATAAAAAACTTCTTTTTAGAAAAAAATTTAGAAAAGTATCGTATTCGGCACGAAACACTAATTTTCACTTTCACCGGAAGCAGTGGTGATAAAACAAACTTCCATTCGATAGTGAAAATTTTCGATGCCGCTGAGGCATAATTGAGGTTCTATGCCGTTAATGTGCCGTATTATCTCATCCTTTAGCTCTTGAATTGTTGCTGGCTTATCGACAAACACCTTTTTATTCAAATAACTCCAAAGAAAGAAGTCCAAGGGTGTCAAATCACATGATCTTGGCGGCCAATTGACGTCGCCACCACGTGAGATAACACGGCCATTGCCTTTGTCGTGCAAAAGAGACATTGTGTCGTTAGCTGTGTGGCAAGTGGCACCGTCCTGTTGGAACCACATGTCGTCTACTTCCATATATTCCAATTCGGGCCATACAAAGTTCGTTATCATCTCACGATAGTGAATACCATTCACAGTAACAGCCCGATGATGCTGCCAGCCCATAAACCGCACCAAATAGTCACTCTTTGTGGGTGCATTGGTTTTTCTCAATAACTCTTGGACTATCATTCGCCCAAATGCGGCAATTCTGCGTGTTGACGAATCCACTGAGGTAAAAATGTGCCTCATCACTGAAGATGATTTTCTTCGAAATTAATTTTGACTTGAACGCCCATTTTCATAATAAGCCTAAATAACTTGAACACGTTGCTCGATTGTGCATCTTTCCATGGTTCAAATCGAGTTAGTAATTGAGAAATGCCAAATAAAAAGCAGAACAAAATTGACGTTTCGGTGTTGTTCATATTCAATATAGGCCCTTATTAATATCATCATAATATATATGTATATAAAAATAATTCTTTCACAATAAAAAAAAAACTGTATGTAAACCTTCATTGTCTTGTTTCTTAACTACGAGCTGACGATGTGGCAACCCATATTGAACATTAGAAAACTCTTTGTTAAGTGCCGGTTCACACACGTCAAGTTTGACTCGTCAAGTCTTGAGCTTTAAGGAGAGAAGGGAAGAGAGAATGCCATTTCTTTTCCCCTCTCTCCTAAAAACTCAAGACTTGACGAGTCAAACTTGACGTGTGTGAACCGGCACTAAGTTTTATGAAATTGTAATTTGCTAAAGCAAAGTGTGAAACTGATCGTACATTACGTACGGCATCAGATGGTTCTTTTTTGTTTTTTGCTGCATTTGAAGGCTTTTCGGTAATTTTTGACGATAGATTAAGCTAGCACATGAATATTATAGTTGGGCCTTAACATAAAGATTAAAATCTTTAGTAAGTTTTTAAATAAATCTCTTATTCTTAATATTTTGAATTTTTCTTTTTACGTCTTCTAAGACAGATAAACTTTCATGTAAAACATACAAAACAGAACAGAATTTCTTGAGTTTTCTATAACCATATGAACATTAAAGACTTTTTAGTTTTATTTTGCATTTTTTAATAAACCTGTATCAAAAATAAAACATCCCAAATTGTTCAGTAACTGCTTATTTTAGAAAAACTTAGTCCGATGTCATTTCTTTTAGTTTTTCTAAAAATTTTGATATTATTTCCTCTGTGGTATTCCACCAATTGAAATTCATTGAGCGACATATATTTTCAATTAAACTCTGATTTGATTTCACAATTATTGTGAACAACCTTTTCGCCTAAGTGATCAAGAACGCCGTAAAAATTAAGATAAAAGAAAATGCATGTGAAAGAAAAGCACAGATATTTTATTATTTTGTTAGATGTTCAATAAATAGATAATTCTTTTGGTTTAAAAGGCTGGATACGAGCGTAACATGCGAATTTATGCAAAACATATATTTTTAGAAAATAACTTGAAAAATACAATACAAATGCATATTTTTTATGCAAAACCAACATTAAAAACTTGCCCTTTTAATAAATAATATAAATGTTGGAGATAATAATTTGTTAAGATTTTTTTTCGGCAATTTTAACTATTTCTGGCAACTGCAATTAGTCAGCAGTTAAAGTTGAAAACTAAACTAACATCTGGGCTATAGACATAAAGTAAACTATAGACATAGACTAAAGGAACCAGTACAGGACATGCTTTTTACATCTGACTTTGCAAATTTCCCACTGCAAAATTAATACATGTTAGATCGAATCAGTAAGTCATTCTGGGTCAAGACTATTATTATTGTGTGTTACACACATCAAACGCCTTAAAAAAACCAGTCCGCCTATAGTTGTGAAGAGAAAAAGTTCCCAAGGAATTTATGTTTGTTTTAAGGCGACTTAAACAACTCCTATTTTGTTTTATTTTGTGTATTTTTTTTAATCTGGGAAAAGGTTTTATAATTAATTATATATTAGACCTTTTTGATATAATTAACTAGGGATGAGATTTTCATGCAATAAAACAACAAAAATATGAGCTTAAAATTCAAAATATGCACTAAAAAATAAAAAAATATGCACTTAAAACTTAAAAAAATTTCAATAAAAAATCGATTTCCAATTTTACTAAAAACAAAAATTCTGTCTATTGTTATTGAAATTGTCTATTGTTATTGAAATATCTTTAAAACACTTTAATAACTAATTTAAATTTTTGTTTATTAAATAAATTTAAACGGTTTTATTAAGAGCAAAACTTTGTCTTGTATTTGAAAAATGCCAATGCATTTTGAAAAATTTTATTTTCAGATCCAACTTTGATTCCAGATCAGATTTAAAAATATTTGAAATTTATTTTATTTTTTTAAATACTTAATTTTTTTGCAAAACGTAAATTTTTTTTTAATATGTCGGGCTGTTCTTCCTTCCACATTGTTAATTTTACTTTCTGCAACATCAATTAATTTGACTTGAGTAAATCCCTGCTAATTTACGGTTGATAGTTTGCAAAGTGTGCAAACTATGCGAATGCGTGCGAAAATACCAGAGCTGTGGAATCGTCCGAAAAAAGTACTAACTCCGACTCCGACTCCAAACGCTGAAATTTTTTAATTGCGACTCGGACTCACGACTCCGACTCCGACTCCTACTATAACCTTGATGCTAAATGTATTTGAGACTCAGTGATGTTAACTTTTATTTTTTCATTACGGTACGTCCTTCTAAAAATTAGAGTTTTTGAGAAGAAATTACCGTACGCAAACATTAATAGGATGTTTCCAAATGACAGGCGATTGATTATGTAGTAAAATTAATATGAAGAGCACAGTCCATCGCCTGTCATTTGGAAACAGCACATAAGAGCAGTATTCATAAACCATTTGCTTAAATTTTAAATGTGTTTTAAGAAGATAATTTTTATTTTGGAATTTTTTTTTAAAATTTTTATGCCGAAAAACTTTGGAGTCGCGAGTTTTTGTGGGTACTACGACTCCGACTCCGGCACAAAAACCTCAACTCCGACTCCACAGCCCTGGAAAATACACTTATTTCCACAACACAACAACAAAATGTACGTATTTGAAGTTTGCTCTATTTTATTTCGTTTGCACTAAAAAAAACCTTGAGCAAAATTAGCAGTGCATATTTGCTCAATTGCAAACAAATGTTAACAACAGGGTTGTTAGACTTTTTTCCTCAAAAATCATCAAAATTTTTAACAAAATTCGTCAAAATCGTCACGAAAATTGAACAAAATCGTCAACAAAACGTCAAACATATAAATTTTACAAATTAAAGACAATTTATTGCATGGATTGGTTCGAAAATTTAAATTTTTAGCAAGAAATTCTATTTATGATGAAGAAAGTTATATGGTTAAGTTTTATTCTATTTATTTCAGCAAGTGGGCTGAATATATTTATCATTTAAAAAGAAAACATAAGAAAAAATATATTTGCATAAATGCATAACAAAAATATTTTTTATTTGATTTATCCATATTCAGAAAAATATTAAATAATAAATAAAATCTCATTTGCCTTTAATTCTAGCTATTTTTAGCGCTATCTCTATTGTAAATTGTTTTTATTGTTAAAGGTGCTTAAAACCAAGGATTCTGTCTATATCAACAGTCTTTTTACCCGACTTTAAACGTTTTATTACGTCCAATATTAGTTCCAAAATTATACATTTTTTTCTCATTGCACTCATTTTTCTACACAACTTCTTATTAAAAAGTAACTTCTTACTTCCTAACACGCAATTTTACTAAGAATAACTAACCAACAGAATTAAATGGGATTTGCCTTTTTACACACAAAGAGAAAAATTCTTCACATGAGATTATGACTTCATAGAAAAATACATTCGTATGTAGCGACGCAAATCGAAATCATAAAAACGCAAAGCGGATTTAACCAATTTTTAAAAAGCGGACCAAATAGAACAGACGCAAATTAGGGCTCTAGTGTGTATTTTTGCAGTATCGATGGCATTTCTATAATTGTAGAATTTGAATTATTAATGCTTCTAATTAAATCTACCTGGTTTGTGATGGGATAGGATTTTTTTTGTTTAATTTCCAAAAAGTTTTTGTATTTCGAAAAATTGATTTTTAAGTTTTGGACTGTTTTCAATATAATTGTAAATATTTCTTGTGTGTTTTATCGATATCAGAAAATCATCATAACACTATTACTTTTAGTCAAAAAATCGTAATTTTACTGTATTTTCTCAAAAAAATCGGCAAAATGACGAAAAATTGTCACATCTACCAACCCTGCTTGCCAGATTAAAGTGTTATAAAATTTATGTCAGATTAAAGTTTAAAGTAAATTTATTGAAGGGATTAAATCGTCAAAACATAAGGGACTCTACATTAAAAATCGTCAATCGTCATTTTGGTAAATTCATCAAAAAAAATCGTCAAAATGACGTAAAATCGTCACATCTAACATCCCTGGTTAACAATAACATTTGACATATTAGCCGCCATATTGTTTTTAAGGAAACTTATAAATTGAACATTTTCGTGGGTTTTAATATAAAATAGAGAATTTAATTTAAAACATTAAAAACAAAAATTTTTTGTTAATTTGCTTGTGTATAATTGTAAACAAATGCAGATTTTGTGGTATGCACACGATCAATCATAATATGCACTGCACATTGCAAATTTGCACAATGACCATCGTGATTACCAATATTGCTTTTACTTTTTTAATTGCATATTCATTAATACCAACAAGATCTTTAAACATTCTTAAATTATTCTAATTTTTTTGAATAGAATTGTTAAACATCTTGCCAGGTTCCATCTTGTTACTTATTGGCTGCCGTTGAAGGGGAATCAAGGAATACATTTCACTAAAAATTGCAATATTATCGAATTGGCTTCTAATTTCCTCTGCAACGCGGTTGTACCCATTTGCCAAGCATGTTACTTGTAACAGTTTTGGATTACATATTTTAAACCCATTGGAAGCCTTAACCGTAAGGTGCTGCATCGGTTTAAAATAGAAGAATCTTTTGTCGAAATCTTGTATTTAAAGCAAAGCTCCAAAAGAATTTATTTATTAATTTAAACATTTTTTTGGAAGTGTTTTTGTGTATTTTAAAATTGTATTAAGAAATTTTTTTAAAATATGGTATTAAACCTAAATATGCAAAACCTTTTAAACCTAAATATTCAAAAATATGCATTTTCACCAAAATATGCAACATAATGCAAAAACAAATCGATGCCATTTTAACGCAAATTTAATAATTCGGAGAGACATTTGGTCGACATCGTTCTTAGACTATCGACAAAAAACATTCATTTGCATGGTAATCGCATTCCTAGTTATAATAGTTACACTATTTGGCCCTTCAAATTGGGGGAAAAACTAAAAACATACATGCATAGTTTATAACCTTTTTGTAAAGAATAAAAGAAAATATTTTATCAAAAGTACTCACAGTCATTTCCTTAGTATGTCCCTAAAATCATAACTACACCTAAAATAGTTTCTTAGAGAAGCCAAAATCTCTGAATATATTTCTCAAACAATTTTGAAATAAATAAAAATAAAACAGAAATAAAATAGCAAACATTTTAAGAAGGCGTATCATACCCACAATCTATAAACATTTCTTGAAAAATATCTGCCTGTAAACTCAGCATAAAAAGAAACAAAGAAAAAAAACAAGTTAAAATATACTGCAAAAAGGCCGGGTCAATGTTATCGCTAAATTACCCTTCTTCATATTAAAGCCAACCTACAACAAAACAACAATAGCAGCTATAAAACCCAACAACAATAACAAATATTTAGTTTCTGTATAATACAACCCTAAAATATTTAGCTAAAACGTGAACTTACAACCATAAAGGATCTGAATCGACGGGAAAGGAAGCGACAAAATAGGAAAAATTTAGTTATTTATTGGCTTTGTTTGCCTTTGTGAATGTAGTGGGAGGGGATAGGAACTACAACAACAATAGCTGTAATAAGCAAAATCAACAATAATGAAAGATGACTAAAATATGAATGAATGATTTTTGGATATACACACATACATATGTATGTATACAAACATAAGTACATACATACATACGAAAAATTTACACGTGCTTAGCCATATTTTGTGTTTCCTTTTTGCTGTGGCTGCAAAAATAACCCAACACATAATTTCTTAGAAGCTTTAAGATTTGAAAAGTTTCGTTAGGGTAGACGATAGCAAAGACTTTGGTGTAAACAGCAATTAAGACTATAGTCGAAGCGTTAGATAAGACTATATCTTAGACTATAGTCTTGACAATAATCAAGACTATCGGGCATGTTCTAGAAACCGAAATGAAGTTGATTTAAAATCGAGCAGATTTTAAAAGTTCATAAAAATATTCCGTTTTTTTTTACTTTAATGTTTGGCTACCAATTAGAGTTACAAGGACAACTCTTAAAACCAGGAAAAATTAGTCTGAATTTACTCGTGCCAGCTATTGATGCTCAACTTCTTTTCAATTCCCTTTTGAAGATAAAAATATGATCACACGCAGCAATCGGTTTCAACTTTTTTCGCTTTAAAACATCACCAATTTTATTCACAGCGAATAGAAGAGAAAAAGGAAAAATTTACATGCAGCCATCGTTGTGCATATACCAACGAATAAAAACACAAAGCGTACCAAACCCATTTCTTCTCTCACCTAGACACATAAGAATTGATCATCAAAAGATGAAACGTGTGAAAGCAGACATACGGTCATGTTATAAATAATTGAACTTAAAATCTCGTTCGATTTCAATTTCATTTCATTTCAATTTGAAGAACATGCCCGTATATGCGACCTTCTCCGAGAAAAGGGACCTAGTGTGGGAAAATTAAGTTTTGATAAAACGCATTTAAAGTTTCATAACGCATTATAAGGTACCAGAATCAACTCTTAAGTCCAAATACGTTTTTTTAACACACTAGGTCCATTTTTTCGGAGAAGGTCACATACACTTTATACAAACTTTTCCAAGACAATAATCTAAACTGCCATCCAGGATTTACTTTACAAAGTCGAGGCTATATATCGACAGCTCAATTCCAAAACATGATTAATCAAAAAAGTGAGTTATGCAGCAGAAGCTCTTACATTTTACGGGCGATACAACATTCAGTTGTATGCTAAGTTACTTTTTTATACATAACTTTGGATTGGCAAGCCGAACAATACCAGAATTTAAGTTGAACAATACTGAATCAATTCAAAAACGTAAAAAAAAAATTCAAAATTATATTAAGTCCAAATTTGTTCTATTGTTTTTTGCCAATAGCCAGTTTTATTTCGTTTCATCATGTTCTTGCAGTTGGTTTTTACTCTGGCATCTCCACGTGCTGGCAGGCCTGCCGGGTCTCCTGGAATTCGACGGCTTACCTAGTTATATCGTCTGCAGGCTTTCGCACTATATGTCCCAGCAAAGAACTCATGTATTACCATGATGATGGACATAGAGTGGCTCATTTACCACGTCAATAACAATGTTCAACCATTGTGGAGGAAGAACATAGCCTTAAGGCTTAGTTAGCCGGGAGTAACAGTAACAGTAACCTTACCGTAAAACAGTAAGACAAATCTATTTCTTACAGATTGAGACGTAACATCTTACAGCTAACTGTCATCGTTCTTATTGCTTTTCATACAACAAAATGAATCAGCTGATTTGCCACGTTATTGTTACTCCCGGCTAACTGAGCCTTTATTGTACTCCTACGTTAACTTTTATGAGATTGCTTGTAGAGCCCTCATACGAATATAGCAATAAGCGTTTTAAACGGCTCTTAAATGAGTTTTATTATTTTACATCTTAAAGCTTCCTATATCGTAGAGTGTTACAAGATATTAATTTCGTGCTTGAAATGCACAAATTCGAGACTATAGTCAAGTCAAGACTTTAATCAAAACTATAGATTAAACTAAAGACTAGACTATAGTCTCAACTTAAGTCAACAAGAAGAACTATAGTCAACAATAAAGTCTCAACTTAAGTCAAGACTATTGTCGAAACTATAATTGGAGGGCTCAGAGATGAAACGAGCCAAGTCAAAAGAGCCAATTCGAAAATATTTTGAGGTTGAGTAAGTGAACTGCCATTAATTTTTAAAGCCGTTGACTTGGGTTTATTGCCGTTACCTTAATTTTGAAATATTTATTTAATTTCTTAGTTCGGTTCATACTTTTATCTCAGCTTAGTCCAGACTATAGTCTAATCCATAATCAAGACCATAATCCAAAAAAATAGTCAAGACTCAAGTCTAAACAATAGCATAGACTATAGTCTAAGTCATAGTCAAGACTAAAGCTTAAATTATACTCAATACTAAGCTTTAATCAAGACCATAGTCTACATTATTGCTAGGACTTTATTAAAAACAATGACCAATATCATAATTTTGACTACAGTCCGTTCGATTAGTTTTCATTGCTTAACATTTCGCTGGGTTATTAACAATTTGTTCTTCTAACAACTGGTTTGGATTGCAACAACGTTTGTTCATGTTCTCAACATTCAACAACAAATAACCGAAAATTTTGAAATATTGTTTATTTATTCCGTGTTCACAATTGTGGTCTTTGTGTGAAGGATGAGGTAGTTAGTCAGTCATTGAGAAGCAGGAGTAATAGCAGCGGCAGCAAAACCAACCAAATTGAAATGGTAAGAAAGAAAAGAGTAAAGAAAATTCGTTTCGCGTGCCAAATTGTTGTTTAACCACTCAACCATAGTGTTGTTTTATTTTTTATTTTCTATTGTCGTGGAGAACGTAATGGGCCCCTCTATCCAAGCAACCAAACAGCCATCATTCAAATCATACCAGTATTGAGCACTAACAATTTGTTATGTTTGTTTTTTGTTCTTGTTCCTGGGGTTTATTACGTTGGATTTAAACTTTTGTGTTCTACATTATTTTGCAACATCCATTGAAAACTGTTTTTCTATTTACTTCCCTCGTTTTTTTCTGTGTTACAGAAAAAAAAAATGGGAAAATAGTTTATGGCTCTTGTGTTTGCAAGGTTAAAAATTATATATTTTTTACATTAGAACTGAAGAAAATTAAAACCAGCAAAAATAGTAGAACAACGATTTCCAAGAAATATATGGATTAAAAAAATGCACAAACGAATTGTCTGATGATAAATGATAGTGACTTAAGGGAAAAACAGCTCACAAAAAAAAACAGGAAAAATTATGAAAAATATTAATTTACTTTGGTTTTTTTGTATTTTAAAATGATACACAAAAATAATCATTAGTTTTTATACCCACACCAAATATTTAGCGCTTTCTAGCTTTTTTGAAGTCCGATTTGGCGGTAAATGTTCAAAAAAAGTTGGCAACAGTGCTCGTCACTAAAAATTAAATACGCGATATGCCTTTTGATTTAAACGCCCATTTTCATAATGAGCCTGAATAACTTTAACGCGTTGCTCGATTGTGTATCTTTCCATGGTTCTAATTAAGTTAGTCTGAAATTGAGAAATGTCAAATGAAATGCAGAAAAAAACTTGACGTTTAGGTGTGGTTTATATCCAACATCGGCCACCTTTACAACTGAAAGCATGGATGCCAGATTTTACGATTTATTGTCGTTTTGACGATTATACCCGTTTACAATGGATTGTTACACAGAAAATAGTCTGTCCAATTTTTTTTTTCAATTAAACCATTAATCAAAAATAAAATCATTTAAAATTTGAACAAGTGAATTAAAAGTTTACTTAAAATAACATTATGACTGCGGAAAATGTTGTTAATATCAACTTAGAACCAGGTTGGCCAAGTCATCACCGTCAATGACGAGCGCTATAAGTCGATTATTATCAAATTCTTTTGGCCTAAATTTGATGATATGCACAAGTGGCTTAAACAAAACGGCAGTACGTGCCGCACAGCTCATGCGACGTCAGCCATTTTGCACGAGCGATTTGAGGGCATGGTCATCTTTTCGCGATCATCCGATTTGAAAATCTTTAAACCTTTTCTAAAGGGGGTTTTCTTTAATCTCAGGTCTATGCGAACCAGCCACAGTGTCTCTAAAAGCCAACCTAACCCATACGATCGGCCGATTTATGCGCCAGAGTTATTAAAAATTTGACTTTTGGATGCGCGACACCCAGCAAAGCCGCAAAGACCTAACCACAGACCTTAACAATTTAAAATAAAAAATAATTTCTGCTCAGAGCCTAAAAACAATTCAAATGTTCTAAAATTTTAATTTAAAAAAACACTCAAACAAACTTTTCTCAATATGTATTTATTTTATTAGATTTAACCACAAACATTAGGAATTAAATAAAAATCCTGTAAAATTTTACTGGCTGTCAATCCACGTAGGATTGAAACTGAATCAATTAGAAAAGAAATTCTCTTATTCCTTTATTGCAACATATTGTGTGATGTTATATTTAAAATGTCATTAAACTCTTTTCTTGTTTGATTATTTTTTTGTGTCATGTAGAGTTTGTTTTTATTAAAAGATTTTACAATATTCCTTCTTTTTTTGTGTGTGCACTCTTTCATCATTAAAACATCAACAATTTATTAAACCCAACTAAAAGATTTCATTCAATCATGACTAACGATATCATCCCCATATATCCAACCATAATATTCATATTTTCTCTCTCTCTCTCCCCCACCCCCCCCTTCTCTCCGTCGTGTCCTGCAGGTTTCCCTACCAAAAGGCTTCTTTTGTCCTGTGGATGAGTTTCGTATTTTTGCTTTGTTTTTTTTTTTTTTTGGTAATATTAAAAGAAAATCATTTAACAGTGACATGTGCTGATGACACTGATACGACACTGACGTTGATATGGTTGATATTTTGTTGTTGTTGTTGTTTATTTACATACATATACATTGATACATGCATGGATGTACATATGTATGTATATTCCAGTTTGTGTCATTGTGTTATTATAATATTGAGGGTACGAGAAGTGGTGTTAACCACACACACACACACACACACATTATTAAACTTTTCCTTTTTAAATTCATGACATAGAATAATTTAACATTTGATACAGTATGTTTTTGATATGTCAATGTGTTTGAGTGTCTCTTAGACTCTATGTCTGTCCTTTTTGATCTGTCTGTCATGTTGTTGTTATAAGTAGGGTCGTCAATTGTTTACAACATCTCTATCTATATCCAGCCAGCCAGTCATCCATTCAGTCCATTCAGTTTTCCATATAGATTCTTGTTCATTATTTACAGCTTTTTGTTTTGTTTCAACGTTTTGTTGTTGTTGTTGTTTGTTCCTCTTATACCTTCAATGTAATCAAGAGGGTTAGTTAGTTGGTTGCTGGCAAAGATCAAATCATTGTTTTCTGTTTCAATTGGGAACAAGTATCGAGAGTTGTAAGAAATTTTTACCCCAGTTTTTTTTTTCCATTTTTGTTGATTTTTTTTCTATTTGAAATTATTTTAAGGGATGGTTATGAAAACTATAAATGATTTTTGTTACATTTTTGCTGCTTCTTATTATTTTTGGTGTACATTTAAAAATATGCAGTACAAATAAAAGAAGCATTTACATTTTTATTAAAAGCCAAAGAACAAAAGAAAAAAATATTAAAGTTCCAAGTAAAATGCAAATTGTTTAGGGAAAATTTCTAATGTTTTGTTAGGTTTTAAAGTAGAACAGGTTAAGGTTTGAAGCGAACATGCAACGTTTTTAAAGGCCAAAAGGTTAAGGGGTAGGACAGTTACTTCTTTACTCTTAACTTACGACAATATAGATGCTAAGTATACACTAGATTATTGTATTACCTCGATATAGTCTAAAATTTGAAGTTGGTTTGACAATCGAAGAGATCGTAAAAGACAGCAAA
This sequence comes from Pollenia labialis, assembly GCA_949318255.1. Taxonomy (NCBI): domain Eukaryota; kingdom Metazoa; phylum Arthropoda; class Insecta; order Diptera; family Polleniidae; genus Pollenia; species Pollenia labialis. The sequence goes on from OX439140.1 coordinate 72,123,299, forward strand.
CGTTGATACAAAACATTGCAAGATCTTAAATTCTGAAAACATTGCAAGATATATGGACTAATGGGAAACATGGAGATCCAAAATATTTGGGGAAAATATAGGTTACTGTCTAACTCAATATCTTCAAAACCGCAGTACTTAATTCAACATCTACGCAGTTTTAAACTGGATACAACCGCAGTTTGTGAGGCATGTAGATTGGTAAAATTGGGCAAATAAATATGTTGGCATGAATTACGCACAAAAATATATTCAAAATACCGATTTGAAATTTTTACAGAATTATTTTCTTGCTATATTTAACCAATTAAAAGCTACTGCATTAGAAAAAACAGTTAAGTCTCATATATATTTAGCATCAATGTAAGAGTAGAAGTCGGAGTTGGAGTCGGGCTTAACAAATTTCAGCGTTTGGGGTCGGAGTTAGATCTATTTTAGACGACTACACTGCCCTGGCCTTAACTATAAACTGGATTAAAGTCTTAACTTCGAGCTAGACTAAAGGCATAACAAGGCTTACATTTAAAATATAGACTAGATAATACAAACTATACACTAGACTTTTGCCTTAACCACAAGAGCAAAGAAAAAATCCAGTCTCAACTTAAGACCGACATATAGTCTTAATTAAAGACTGACTTATAGATTAAGCCAGATCGCGAATAGTCGGCGGTCGACATCATGTACTAGGTAAAATTGAATCTTATAATTTAAAATGTAAACTAAAAATTTAAAAAATTGTCTGATTGGCGGAAAAAATCATCAAATCATCACACAGAAAAAAATCACCAATTAAAGATTTAATCAAAAATAGAATCAGTTTTAATTAAAAATTGAATCAGGTGAAGTAAACGTTTTATCAAGTGAATTCAACGTTTAATCAAGTGAATTCAACGTTTAATCAAGTTAATTAAACGTTCAATTGATACAAATAATTTGTTTACTGGTGCAAATTTAATGAATTTTTTAATTAATATCACAAATTTTTTTAATGAAATCAATTTTAATTTTTTTTCTTTGTACAGTTAAACAATCTTCTATATATATAAAATTCACATGTCACGGTGTTTGTAATTAAACTCCTCCGAAACGGCTTACCCGATTTTTAGGTATGAGAATAGGTTGTACGGCATATTTCATATCGATAGAGGGCGTAAAAAGGGCAAAACGGGTTAAACCTCTCTCCCTTTCTATATCTTCTAAACTCATCAACCGGGTTTCTTAAAATTTGGCATGCAGATACTGTAACATCTGAAAGAAAATAGAGAATAGAGAGCAAAACAGGGCAAGAGGGGTAGAAGCTCCCCTTCCCTATATCTTCTTAACTAATTCACCGATTTTCTTGAAATTGGGCACGCAGACACTGTAACATCTAAAAGGAAATACGGAATGATGTAGGACAAGAAGGGTTAAAGCTCCCCCTCCCTATATCTACTTAACTAATCAACCGATTTTCTTGAAATTTGGCAGGCAAATAGTGTGTTATCTGGAAGGAACTATAGCCCATAACTTTTATTATTTAGGGCGAGAAATAGGGCAAGAGGAGTAAAAGCTCCCCCTCCCAACATATATTCTAAACTAATCAACCGGGTTTCTTTAAATGTGGCATACAGACACTGTAACATCTGAAAGGAAATAGGGCAAGAGGGGTAAAAGCTCCCTATCCCTATTTCTTCTTAACTACTTTACCAGTTTGTTTTTAATTTGTCATGCAGATACAGCAACATTTGAAAAAAACAAGATGTACGGCAAAAAAACGTTTGCCAGGTCAGCTTGTTTATTATAAATAACTTTTATATAACTTGAAAGTAGAATGCAAAAAGTTTCATATAAGTGAAGTTTAGAATTAGTGTTGTAAATATGTATACAAATGCAAAATATCGTAGCTCTTTTGTTAAATCCAACAACAAAATACACAGAGTGTCCGTCAGATTTTATTAAAGTTCAACGATATTTTGCATTAGTTCTGCTGCAACACTAATACTAAACTTCGCTTTTTTATGATCCATCTAAAATTGGTCGTAGCTTAAATGTTAAGCTAAGTTTCATTATTACAATTATTCTATTCTTCTTCTTGGTTAAGGGTATACAAACAAATCTACGCACCCGATTATAGCATTCCCACTTGTTTCAAAGTTCATTATTCCTTATTAGTGTTGCCAAGCGGAATTAATATTTCTAGAAAATCTTTTTGCCATAATTAATTACACTAAATGATTTTTTTAGTTGTATGTTTTAATTGAAATTATATTTGAAATTAAAATTTTGCCATTAAGATTAAATCATATTTTTGCACTCTTTGAGTTTTTTCTTTCCGTGAAGCGTGTTTGAAATAATATCCACATTTTTCTTTTCACTTTCTTTCAAAATGTTTTAAACAAAAACACATTCATCTAAACAATTTTTTCCTTTTAATTTTTTTCTTCCTCTAAAAAAAAACAACCAGGCTAAATACAACAACTTCCTTAAAAGGTAGTACCGTGTATATACATATACATACGTACGTACCTATCCAAAATGAGCACGGAGTATGTGTGTAGGTAAGTAGTTGTTCACCTATGAAGTTACAGTACGTGTACTAACTTGCTAGTACATGTAGTACAAGTACTAGGTAATAACTTGCCTCTAGTTGTCAACACATTTTTTAACCATAAATGACTTACTTGCTGTTGTGGTTGTTGTCGTAGTCGTCGACTTTGTCGCTGTTGCCTCTGTCACCATGTGTCGCATTGCCTCGATGTTGTTGTTATTTAAGTCTTTAGCGAAGAATTTAAGATATAAAAAAATATTTATTAAAAAAAAATAAAAGACGCATTGGTGTTGAGTTGACATTTAAGACCAAAGCAGGGAGTTTCATTAAAAAGGGCCAAATTAAAGAAATTTTTTTATTAAAACTTAACTCTAAAGAAGTAAAATTAAAAAAATATTTAAGTACCAATTAAAGAGCCTAAAACTTACGAATTTACTTTTTGCAAGTTAGAATGATTTATTTGGCTGTACCGCATTATTGGTAACATTCGTCAAGAATTAGAATATTATATTTTTAGGAACTTGGCTTAACATAAGCATTATGAACGAATCTTATAATCTTTCATCAATTTGAGCGATTTGAAATTATTTCATTTAAAATTTCATAAATGTAACGTTTTTTCGTTACGATTTAAGCACAGGTTAAGTTAAACTTAACTAAAAGTTAAATGTAGTTTAAGCTCAACAGCTGTGAAGCAGTGCCCCTTATATTATATTTAGCTTAAAAAATAGAAATATGGCAACACCACGATAAATGTTGTTAAATTCATACGGCTTGTATTGGTAGTTTAAACGCCACATTTTATGTTTTAAGTGATCGTTTATATGTATGTTTAATGATTTGTATACATTCACAAGTAGCAGGTTACCGCATACATGCCGTATTTAGAGGTCGTCCAATGGCTATTGCTGGGACGGAAAAACATCTGCCGTGCAAAGCAAGAGTAACTCTAGCACAACTAAGTCCGAAATAAATCAAAAGGCCCAAAACCTAGTGGTCCCACAAATAGTGAAGTCCCTAATGTAGATGTTGCATGTGCTCAGGGTCCCCATTGTGCCTCCTACATACATAATGCAGAATACCCGGATAAATGACTGTAGTTAAATCGATTTTGAACTTTAGCATATCATCCAAAATTAATATACTTTAAAGAGTCTTAAATGAATACTTGTGAATGTAACACCCAGGTTACTTTGAGTATTTAAAGAGGAAATAAAAATCAATAAATCATAAAAATATTTTACAAAAAAAAAAATTACAAATTTATTAAAATGCAGTAAAAAATGTCAAGCAAAAAAGGAAAGAGAAATAAAAAACCACCTGCCTTTCAAAGCGACGAAACAATTTCATACTTAGCAAAGAAAATTTACAGAAAAAGACTGCGAAAAATACCAGCAAGTGGTAACAAATAATATTCAAAAGAAAAAAAACTTGACTAAAATATTTTTATCTATAACGAACTTAGAGCACAGCCATAGAGTCTTGTAATTCACAGACTTATTGACGACAACAAAACTCGATACAGTTTTAAATGGAGAAAAAGTTACAAATACAGAGCTAAATAAAAGAAGAAATACAAACCCAGTAAACAATTCAAAAGCAAATAGTATTAGAAAAGAAAAAATTTATTTCTTCGAACACATTATTTATAACGATTGGCAAACTATTCTAAGCAAACCATGTTTTTATAAACTGTTTTCTTTTAAAAGGAAATGTTTGCTGGGCTCTTCTTAACTGTGTTACAATTGCAACAGAGCATTACGACCAGCAACACAGCATCGCACAAAATATCTATATAATTTTTAATGAGTTTGTCGTATTGCAAAATAATGATAGAGATAATATGGCTAAAATACCACGCCAACCACACACACAACACATGTTCGTTCCAATATACAGAGAAAAGTGTGCTAGCATTACTGCCAGTAATGCCAATAGTATTGTCATTTAGTAGTGAGATGATTTTCATCATTATTGTCATAATGCTCTAATTCTTTTCCCTGGAAATTCTATATTTTCTCTTTTTCTAGTTTTTCCTTTTTATTTATAAATTAAAAATGCTTGTCTCTACTTAAAAAGAATAGAAAAAAATCTTGGAGACTTAAATTATGTTAGAAACCACTATTTATTTTTGCTGCTTTTGCTGATGATGCTGCAACGAAAGGCATGTCAATTATTTGCAATTGTAGACAGTTTTCAATGAATTTTAACCATTTAAAAGAACAAGTAATTTAAAAGTAAACTAAAAATGGAAACAGGTATTTCATTTGTTAAAGGTAGGCGGGTTTAAAGGAGCCTGGAAAAGTTGGGACCAAGGATAAGGGGGCCAAAACTGTTTTGTCGCGTGTTAGTTGTATTTTCTGAACAATCCTCGAACTATGCACGGTAAAATGGCTCTACTGTTTTATTAGGTTGTAGGAAATATCGCCCAAAGAAAAATGGCCCAAAAACAAAAATGAAAAATCGCCCAAAAAAATTGCATGTAAAATTTTTGGGCTATTTTTCGTTATTGTTGGGTGATTTTTCGTTTTTGAAATTATGAAAAATCGCCCAAAAATTGTTATATGAAAAATAGCCCATTTTTTTTGGCCATTTTTCATTTTTAAAATTCTTCCAAAATGTTACATACTATTTGTCCAAATCATTCATTATCATTATAAAAATAACGGGACATATTGCAAAGTGTCATAATGTCCACAACTTAACTTATAAGGATACCGGCTTCGCCAACTAAAGCTTCTCTGCACAGCCGGCCTTCGGCCGTGCGCAAGGATTTTCTACTCTATGGTATAAAAAAAACCGGCTTCGCTAGCTTAAGCTTCTCTGCGTAATCGGCCTTCGTTCGGAAACAAGGCAGATTTTAGAAGCTTTACTTAGCGAAGCCGGTGTATGTTATACCATAGAGGAGGAAGTCCTTGCGCCCGGCCGCAGGCCGGCTGTGCAGAGAAGCTTTAGTTAGCGAAGCCGGTATTTGTTATACCATAGAGGAGAAAATCCTTGCGCCCGGCCGAAGGCCGGCTGTGCAGAGAAGCTTTAGTTGGCGAAGCCGGTATCCTTATAAGTTAAGTTGTGGACATTATGACACTTTGCAAAGTGCCATAGCGTTCATACTGCCGAACAGCTGTTGAAGGCACAATGCAAATTTTTTCATAAAACTTATATTTGTATATAACTAAATTTATATGAATAATAAACACTTTTTTGCAAATTGAGTAATTTTCAATTTTTTTTTTTTTTTTTTTTTTGGGAAAAAATTCTTTTCAGCATTTTGGGTCATTTTTCATTTTCTTTTTGGGCCCTTTTTCGTTTTTTTTGGGCAAAATTTCGTATTTACCTTTTTGGGTCATTTTTCATCTTTGGTTGGACGATTCTTCGTTTGGGCGATTTTTCATTTTTTTTTTGGGCCATTTTTCTTTGGGCGATATTTCCTACAGCCGTTTTATTAACATCAATAATAGCCATTCCTAAACAATAACCGAAAGAGGAACGGATACATAAACTAGAACGTTAACTTGTATCATGGACAGTAGTGTTAACTTTCTTGTTTAATAAAAAACCACAAAATAGAATTATAAAACCGCTAAAATAACCTTAAAATAGCTAAATTGTTATTATTTATGAACAACAACGGCCAACTTCACTATTAAACGCATTACAAGAATAGGGTTTTCCAATTTTGAAGCGTTGCCACCGCGCTATTCGTTAGGCTACGTACAAATTGTTTGGGCATAAGAAATATTTACACTAGAAAACGCTTTCCGCTCTTGTTAAGGTATTAAACATTTTTATTTTCAAAAGAACGCTTCGGCGAAATTATACACTCCTCCCTTGTTTATGAGCTGGAGCTATCTATAGCCTCTGCTGCTTTGTGGATAAACAGCAGCATTTTTTAAATAGCAGCTGCGCTTTGGGAGACCCAAACACAAAAAGAAAGTGAATTAAATAGATGGCCGGGAAGTGGAGGAAGGGTTAAAAATGAATACAGCATAATCAAAACAATTCCTAATTAAAATAATAACAATGGCAACATTTCAAATGTGCATATATACAAGCTAGACAGGTCATACTTGTCTAAATAAAGACAGTAAAACTACGATATAACGAACTTCATTATAACGAAAAATAAAAATTTGCTGCATAGCTATAACGAAGTCTTTATTCAAACGCCTCTATACAACGAATCGAGATTTAAACAAAATTAATTTGTAAGCAAAATTTGTATTTAAACTAAAGTACTCACATATGGCAGATTTGAAAGATTTGAACTGCTTATTATTTGAATTTGAGGGGGTAGTTGCCTCCAGACACAAATCGAATTAATGAAGATGTGTCGATCTTCTGATTTGTTATACCTAATCACATTAATCTTGTTATTAGCTACAGATTCGTTGTATCAAAGTTTTACTGTTAATCTACGGATTAAGAAATCTTGATTAACCAACCTGGTACTTATTTCCTAAAACATGTTCATGGCATTGAAGTAATTAAACAATAACAACAAAAATAGAGGATGGGATACAACAACAACAACAACATTTGTTTAAAATCAACAATATCACCGTCATTAGCATCATTGACTTTTGAGTAATCAACGACAACAACAAGAACAGAAACATCATTATAACAAAACTTACCACCATCAACTCACACAAAAAAAAAATGCAATGGCAACACACGGGGCCACCCTGTGCCTTTTCCGTATGCAATGTATTTTGTTCGCTTTTACAATTTTTTTGAGGCAATTGCTTGAGTGTATTAGAGAGTGTTTATGAGAGTGCGTTTTCTGCCTTTCAATGGGTGAATGAATTTGTTATTTTAAAAATGTTTATTTTATTCTAAACTAAATTTGGAAAAAAGTGATTTCTCCATTTTTTATTTGAAAAAAAAATTAGATTTATGTTGTGTTAGTTTTTCACACATTGTAAAAGACCCAAGCGCGACTAAATGGCTGGGTACATTTTCTCAAATGTTCAAATTTTGTCTAAAAATAGAATTTATTTTCTTTCTTTCCAGCAGACTTTCTAAATTAACTTTTACTTTAGAAATTTATTATGGTGGCGCCATTAAATGCAGTGAATTAATTTGTTTAAATTCAAAACAAATAATTTCAACAAATAAATTAGAAAAAAGGTGTTTATTAAATAAATAAATTGGGGGAAAATTAAAATGCTTAATTAGAGAGAGAGAGTTTGAAATACACAAGCAGTTTATTTTAATTATATTTTAAAAATAAAAAATTTGTATAAAAAAGTTCTGAAAAAACACTTGTCTTAAATCTATTTGCATCAAAAAAGATTGATTTTGTCATCAACTTGCTTTTGAATTTAATTTTAATGAATGACAAATTTGTTATAAAATAAGCTGGTTATCTAAATGAAGCACGCCTTAAGCTTTTTATAAATTCAAAAATTTGTTAAAAGTATTAATACCTTTTTTAATTTAAATGCAAAACGATTAATTTCAATATGAATCTGCTCTCTAGACATGGAAAACCCCTATAAGGCAAAAAAGCTTTAATAATCAATTACATAAGCAAACAAAAGTTTACTTAAGCAGTACGGCAAGTGAATGAATTCTTAAAAAATGTTATAAAAAAAATTACATTTAAAGGGCCACGACATTCCCTTACCACGAAGCAGGTGAAAGTGAAAACTCGCTATATAAAATCCCTGCCTTTCGTAAGCGAAATGGTAAGCGAAAATTTTAAATTTCTCCCATACAAACCTGCTACGTTTGAAACTCAAGTTTTTATTGGGTTGTTGCCAAGATGTCATTAAGCCTGCCATCTTCTTAAGGCCTGAACACGTCAATAAACATCTACAAAAACTGTGCAAACTACAGGGTATCTGGTAGCAGATTTATATTTTCAAACTTATAAAAAAAACGTTATAATTGACACAAAGTTTTATTTAGAGCATTGAACGAAAAAATGGAAATGCGGATTTTATTTTTTTAAGAGTATGTCATCCAGATGTCTTCCGTCCATTAAGTGGCTTCAAAACCGACGGTCTGAAAAGGCCTTTAGCGATTAATTATCTGTCATCTGAAGTGTCATTTGTTTATTGAAAGGTCTGCCCTTTACGAATATGTATCGTTTAACAACCGAAGAACGCGCAGAAATAGCAAAAACTTACTAAGAAAAGAAGTGGTTCAAACGTGGTCACTTTTCGAGCATTATGGAGTGATTGTGGTCGTCATAATCGACCCACTGTGCAAGAAAATAAGAAATTTCAACAGAATAAGCTAAATAAATTTGAAGAGAATGGAAGCGTTACAGATGTGGTCAGGCCTGTGCATCAAAGCAATGTGTGCACTGCCGAAAATATCGCTTCTTTCAGTGAAAGTATGGCGGATAATCCGAATTTATCGATTTCACGGCGTTCGTTGCGATTGGGCATATCATACGGCTCATTATGGCCTGCAATAAAAGATTATAAACGGGACGGATTTATGCTTTCAATAAGCCGGTGGCAGGAGCCACACAATACGATCGATTTTAGAATTATTGCATGGAAATTCACCAGAACGCGTAATTTCACGTTTTTGCGATAACAATTTGACACCGTTAGACCTTTTTGTGGGGCTACATCAAGCACCGTGTCTGCGGGGATAGTCCCCTAATGTTGGAACATTTGAAGACAAACATTCGCCGGGATACCGCACAAAATGTGGGAAAAAGTGGTCGAAAACTAACTGATTAAAATTGCTTATTAAACTATTTTATATGTGCAGTGTGGTTTTATATATTTTGGTGTATATCGCAGTTAGCTCATAAATTAGTAACAAAAGGGATACAATTTGGACAACATGGACCCTAAATACAAGCTTATTAATTTGCTTGCTAGCGTTACGTTAGAAAATGTAGAGTTTTTGCTAGAAATACACATATTGATCAAACCGCTTGTATGGTTTAATTGGCTCTTAAGTGCTGATTAACACGCTTAAGTTTAAAGCCTTTAAGTCTTGAGTTTTGTGGAGAGAAACGAAAAGAGAATTCCGTTTGTTTTTCTCTCTCCCCTAAAAATATCGACTAAATAACTGAATAAAACCTGAAGTGTGGGAATCAGCACTCATTGGGTTGGAATTCGTCAAATTTCCTTTGGTCACCTGTGGCAAGTACCGGATTATGGGCGAATAAGAAAAGGCTTTATTTAGAATATCAAACGCTATTGATCTGACAGGCTGATATTAGCGGGATTAACAAAATAAACCAGTTCAAATGGGTTTAAACGGAGTCAGGCTAATCCACAACATAAACATTACATCCCATAAAAATGCACCGTTTTGTGCAGTTTGCACGCATCATTATTTCATTACAAATGCAGACAAAGCTTGGGTAACGGTCAACGGATATCCCTAGCCAATACATTTTTGAAAACAAAAAAAAATCATCCTGACCTGCAAACAAGCTTAAATCTTGGCACGTTTATCATAAGAAATTTGTTATAATCGAGAATTTTTAAATAATGCAATAAAAAAAAGATGTGGGTTGAACAGGATGGTTTCACGTGCGACTGCGATCACAACCATTGACTTATTGAAATCAAAACGTGGTCCCCAAGGTCGTGTGATTTAAGACCCCTCGATTATTTTCTTTGGAGCTACGTGGAGTCACTAGTTAATGCTGATAAACCAGCAACTATTGACGACTTTCAGGCCAACATTGTTTGTGTTATTCGTTACTACAGGCCACAGCAATGCTAGACAAATGTATTAACCCTTATCGTGTTTGGCGAATTTAAAATACGGTAACAGATTAAATAGAACTTTAATACGATAAGGGTGATTTGATTACTTTTCGAATAAAAACATTTTGCTTTTAATATTACATTTTTTGTGTTTGTTTTGACAAATTCAAGTTCTGCCAGGCTGCTAAAAAACACCCTTTTTTAGTGATAACAAATCATTTATCAAAAATCATGTTCCATTGCGCTATCTTTGAAAGCAGGTTTAATAAAGGAGGCTTCTTTAGAAATGTTCGGTTGAGTTCTTGTTTTAATTAAAATGCAAACTAGAAGTAAATTCAATTTTAACTAGAACAGTCTTGCGAAATATGGCCGTCCAGATTTCCATTTGCTAATAATTTTTACAGCCTTTGGCTGCCAAAAAAAAAACTCTTCTAACTAAATAATTTTTCAATACAAAAAGCTTTCAGCAACACTTTCCAAAAAAAAAAGAATTAATTTTAAATTACACCCTAAAGTTTATAAAATTATAAACTCTCGCAATAAGGCAAAGGAAACACTGCAGCATTTCAATATTTATATGCCAATTTTTTGCAAGTTTTATGACCTCTAGATTTATACAGTTTTATTTTTTTTTTTTTGTAAAAATCAGTGTATGCAGCATAAAGTTTTTATTTTATGTATATAAAAAAAATATAAGGGTAAAACCAATTGATAGAATAAAATATTGAAGAATTTGGTATTGAAACAAGTCAGACAGAGTGCTATATACGGCTATGGAGAATCTTATGTACCCTTCACCATGGTGCGATATGGCTATGTAAATACCGTTTTTTAGATATATATAAATCAACTTTGTGCCACGCCCAATTTTATTTGGTCAAATATTTAAGTTGTTAAAGACCTGAGTGAAATCCGTGCTCCTATATGCCAGCGAGACGTGGAATGCATTGCCACGTGATATACATGCTGTGCAGGTGTTTGTCAACCGCTGCTTGCGAAGAATTCTTCGAATAGTCTGGCCTGCAACAATATCAAACGTACAGCTATGGAGTAGAACTAATCAACAGCCAATGCAGATTGAAATCCTTAATCGCAAATGGCGTTGGAAGGCCCACAGGAGACATAGCAAAAGCCTCCATCGACGGGACACCCCAGGGTAATACAAGAAAAAGAGGCCGTCCATTGCACACATGGAGGCGCCAACTGGAATGCAAAATTACTCAACAAAGTGGCCTTAGTTGGAGAGAAATAGAGCATAAGGCATCTGATAGAACTGAATGGAATCAGTTTGTGGTGGCCCTTTGTTCCTTGTAGGAACCAGAGGACATAATAATAATAATAAATATTTAATAAGTGTGACCGTATCTTAAGATCAATATTGTAGAAACTACAAACGAGGTGAAGGATATTATGGGGATCTCAAATACGTGATGATTTAGCAAGAGCCCCGCGTATTCGAGAATCATGTTTCACGCACAGATTGCAATTGAGAGTATAATCGCCAAATCACACTATTCCTCTTGTTTAGGAGCTGGAGCTATTTAAACTTCACTGCATATCTGATCAAGGCAGTTTCCGTACAGATAGCAACAGAACCTTAGGATGATTTAAACATCGCAGTAGGACACCCAGTGGGTATAAATACTCCCCATTAGTATTCCTTTAAAGAAGAACAAGATCATCATCTTCCTAGTCCTCGGGATTCCGGAAGCATTTCTTGGAAAGCATACTAACGGAGACCTCACCAATAGCCAGACCGGTTTGGCTACTTCTGAGCTACAACTTTGAACACTTTGAAATTCTTAAAACCCAAAGAGCCTTGCCATTTCGGATGTTGGCGCATCCTTGGTATGCAGACACTTAATCGACCCAGCATAAATTTTCAATGTCTGAGGAAAAAATATAAAAACAACAGTAATCTGTCATGCTCCTCCAGCCGGCAACCATATTTCTGTTCCGAAGAACTCTATGCAAGTTCGACTTTAAAGCAGAAAAGATAAATCTGCCAATACTTCTAAACGGCTCCTCTATGTGCGCGTCAACCATTGCCAGTTATTCATTGATTGGTCAAATTCGTATCCTTGCAAATCGCAGTATTTAAATACACCTGATTTGCCCCAGAGAATGTAAAAAAAAATTATCCTTACAATCCTCGGGGGAGGTTGGTATTGTAAGTTCCATTTAAAACAAGCTAAGTTAATAAAATTGAGCTCAAATATTCGCTATATAAACGATTTGTTTGTTCTTTCAAACCACCCAAATCGACCAATTATTTTACATAGCGCCCAACTATATGAGCACGCTTTTTTTGTTGACAATTGCAATACATAAAAATACATTTTAAAAATTAATCTCAATAAGAATAGCCAAATATTTCATATTTCGATTAAAATCCATTCGAAAAATGCATTTTAAATTTTGGGGTTACGTAATAGCTGCATATAAGAAACTTTATGTCATTAGCTTTCATCTAAGCCATAATTATTTCGTCTTTTATGCTTTTATGTATAGTTAAACTTACTTTATATTATCAAGCGATTTTCTTTAAAGATAATTAATATTTACCTGAAATGAAAAGAAAGTAAAGGAAAATTTAGCATTTTGTACATATTTTTTCAGGTAAAAAATTTTTCAATATTTTTGATATAAGCGGTTTATTTGGTATACCATAATGTTGCTTGTAAGTTTCTGAATTAATAATCCAGAGCCCAACAAGCGTATATTTTAAATTGTTTTAGTAGCATAAGTGACACTACAAATTAGTGTTAGCTGCGTTGCTAGGAAAGATTCAATTGCAAACACTAAAACAGTAAAAATTCTTCTAAAACTTCTTTAAAGAAAATAATTTTTTTAAGCCAACGGTTCTCAAATGGGAGGTCCGCAAACTTCTTGGGGTCCGTTACAGATTTAACCCAATTATGAATAAAAATTGCTCAAAAGTTTTTGCCTATCCCATTTTAATCGAAAAAATGAGAGAAGGGGAACAAACTGGCGAGGGAATTGTTTATTAACAATGTTGAGATTTTGCCATTTTATAAGCAAATACAACAACATTAAAAATGCCAAAATGAATAAAATTTTACTTGTTTCATGATTTTACAACATCATTCTTTCAAATAATTTAATAAAAACTATATTTGATGAACTTTAGCCGGATTTAACAAAATCAAATTTATATAATTCCCACATTCTATTTTTAATAATTTAAATCATTTTTAGTTTTTTTTTTGTTAAACTAAATCTGAAATAAAGGTTTGTTTATAGACATCTTTCTTCTTTTAAATACCCTTTTTGGGGGGGGGGGGGGGTCCTTTTTTTTTTTGAATACTACCCTTTTTGTGCCCGTTTTTTTTAAATATTTTCAACGACAACGCTGATTTGAGCACACGTAGGTGTGAGATTAAAAAAGAAAAAAATTGGTTATTTTATTTTAGTAAAATTTTATCCCTATTGAGGCCTTTATAATTTTTCATTTTGTGGAAAATGGTTCGAAATATTGGAACATTTTGGGCTAGATTTTTAATTGAAACAATGGGATTTATAAGTATTCTGCAATTATTATATGAAGTATTTTTAATATTTGTTTTCTCAACAAAAAAACCACACAATTTTAGAATAAGGAAATTCAACTCTACATTTGACATTTTTTACATCATCCAAAGTGTGACTTAAGTTTCATCTAAGACCCAATAAAGGATATATATTTTGGCTTGTAAAGCATATCTAAGTTAATTTAGCCATGACCGTCTGTCTGTCTGTCTGTTAAAAACACGCTGATTTTTAGTCTTTTAGATTCTCTTTATACCCTTCGTATACTAAGTTTGTCATTCAGTGTGAAACTTTTTTAGTATTCATCTAAGACTCTATAAAGGATAAATATTCTGGGTCCTTGAGTATTTCTAAGTCGACTTAGCCATGTCCGTTTGCCAGTCTATCTGTCCGTCTGTTATATTCACGCTTACTCTCGAACGACTTAGAAGAAAAGAACAACATTGTTGTTGAATTCGTTCCAATTATTTTAAGCAGTTTGGGATTAAAATCCAGCAAAATCGGTTCAGTAGGGAAAGAGTTATGAATCTGCTACAAAAACTAGCATAAAGTCGTGGTAGATTGTACCGATTGTTATTAAATTTTGCACAAACTCGTTTTATATGACCAGAATTCACACTGCCAGATTTCCAACAGATTGGCCAATTATTTGCCATAGACCCCAATGTGGGCTTTCTGGGAAATCATTTAAAAACGCCTAACACCGTAACAAATATAGATATTGCGGTGAAATATGGTCCAATTTAGCTTTATATGGCTAGAAATCACGCCATGTAATTTTGTGATAATCGGTTCAAAATTTGCCATATCAAGTGGCCTTCAGAAAAGTACTTTAAGGCGTAAAATATTAAAAAGAAATTTATTACTGTTATGAAATTTGGTCTAATTAAGTTTTTTTTTTTGACTAGAAATCAAGTTACTGAATTAAAGGGTTAAGTTTTATATGATTTTTTTGAATAGACTTTATTAATATGCATAAAACTGGCAAGGAATTATAATACAGTGAGTTCACAATTTATAGATCCCATAAAAAGCCCACTCCTGAAATATTCTAACTCTTGGTGGAGGGTCAAAGATTCGGCACAGCCGAATGTAATACTCTTACTTTTAAAATTCGATTAGAAAAAATGCGGCCTAAAACGTTGCGGATTTTTTATAAAACCAAGATTTTTCGAAAGTTTCAAGTTTTTTAAAGGAATTTTCTTTTTATTGCATTTTTTTTTTGTAACAAAAAATAGAGGAAATGTTCTAAGCTGGACTTGTCAAATATTTCGACTAATTGCTTAAGCCTAAAGTACGCGGAATGTGAAAAGCCAAAAGCGCAGGTGGTTATGACGTTATTACAAAGCCACGGTGGCCATTGTGTGACGACATCAAAATTACGTTAAAACCACATGCGCATGTGGACTTTCACATTTCTTGTAATACAGGCTTTAGAATTAAAACTCTTGATACCGAAATTTTATTGAATTTGAGGTCGATGAACTTTTACACAAATGTATTTCATTATCTATAATTTTTATCTTCAACAATTTTTTTAATTTTTCGTCTTAAAGTAAATATGTATGTATAGCTAAAATTGTAGCCCACCTAATGTCCACATACTTCCCACTGTGCTGTACTGCATGTATGAAGTACATGGCAAACATTTATTTAAAACCTTTAGGGATATTTTTTTTCAAAACACATGAAGATTTTTTTTCTGTATTTCTGTTTAACTTATTTGCCACTGCTGTTGCCATTAAAACAAACTGCATTTACGGAAGCATGACGGGCAACACCCACATGAACTCTATTTCTACATTTTGTACATATTTGCGCAAAGAAACATATTTTTTGTGAGTGTTAAAAAAAATACACATAACGAGTGAAATCTTGTAAAATATTAAATATCTTTTGTAGTTAAACATGAATTATAACATGAATTTATTGAAAATTATCACGAGTTATAGCTTTTTCTTTAATGCATTCCACACTACAAGTACGGCGGGTACATTAAGTTTGCCATAACGTGTGTAACGACAATGAAATACACAACTAAGAATCAATTGTTCCTTAAGACAATAAAAAAAAACTATTTGGGCATAAATAAAATACAACAAAAGCGTTCCCGTAATCAGTTTGAACCGAAACGTTGATCCAAATTTGGATCCCTTAAACAAAATTAAGGTTACGAAGAATAACTATTTGGGCATTTATTTGTCTGGGATTGAATTAGAGCTAAAGCAGTGCAGTAAAAACTTTGAAACAAAATGTTGGTCCTCATTTGGATCCCGTTAAAACAAACTTTTAATAAAATAGTGTAATTGACGACACCGAAGCAAAATCCGTAAGGAGTGACTATTTGGTGCGGTTTATGGGCTGGCGGCCTCATCGGGCCGGGCCTTAATTATTCGAAAATTACGTAGGCCAAGCAGTTACCGTGAACGGTATTCGCTATCGCGAGATAATAACGGACTTGTTGTGGCCAAAAATTGAGGATATGGACCTGAACGATATGTGGTTCCAACAGGATGTTGCCACTTGCCACACAGCCAACGAAACAATGGCTCTTTTGCGCAAGAAATTTAATGGCCGTGTTATCTCAGGTCGTCGCGATGTTAATTGGACGGCACGATCATGTGATTTGACACCATTAGACTTCTTTCTTTGGGGTTATTTAAAAGAAATAGTGTACGTCAATAATCCAAGAACAGTTCAAACGCAAAAGGATGAGATAATTCGGCAAATTTACGAAATTGAATCTCAATTATGTCGTAGAGTCATTGAAAGTATGGACCACCGGATAGAGGTTTCCCACCGAAGCCGTGGCGAGCATTTGGCCGATATTTTGTTTCACACGTAATTGTCATAGATCCTTCTTTAATAATAAAAAATATTAAGATAATTCTCTGAAAACTTTTTGTTTAATTTACAATTAACATCATGCGTTTTGGTTGGTCCACCCTTTATTTACGCAATTTTTTATTCCCTTTTTCGCAACAATTTTAATACCATTTAAATTACAATTATTATTACTTAAAATATGCCTGGTTTAACTTTTGTCTTTTTTTAACAATTACAAAAGAAAAATGCCTCTACAGAAAATAATTATAATGATGATCATTGTTATCATCATCATAATTATCATAGCGGTAATCATTTGCAGTAACAGCTTTTAAAACATGACTTCATTAATTATTATGGCACTCATTTACAATGGGATTGTATTTATAACAACAGTCGTAAGAATATTTTATAAACTTAAATACAAAACACTATACTCGTGCTGATCAGGGATGGAAAATTGAAATATTAAAAAAGTACTAAACTCCGTGCGAAAAAGTACTTTTTTTGCAGGAAAAATCTTGGGCTCTTTTGTATTATTGGCTTTGTTGTTTAAAATATATTTTAAACAATATTTTTAACGATTTCAAAAAGTTGTTAAGACACGTTAAAATATAAACTTGTATACGAGTGTTTTGTGCGCGTGATTTGTTCGTGCTCGACGTCTTGTTACTTTTTAATAGTTTTGTGCGCGCACAAATCACTAGTAATTGAAAGTTTTCCATTTCTAGTGATTTGTTCGATGTGGTAGTGGGCTTGTGCGCGAAGATTTTACAATTTTTTCCATTTTAGTGTACAACGTCAGTCCCGAAACGTCAAATTGTATCTATTGCGGAGATGTAATTTCCATATTTCTGATAAAATTACATGTAAAGGCAAATTTTTTCTTAAAAGCCAGTGATACGCCCATTTGCTTCAGTTTTTTAATTTCTTTTTTTGTGAATATGAAGAAATGGTACACGAACAAATCACACGCACAAATCACTCGTGTGTGAAATAAAAAAAACCTCTCTTATATCAACATAATTAACAAAACTTTTTAAAAAAGCAGCAATTAAATAAAAAGTAAAATCTTAACTGCGATTCAAAATATTTTCTTTGATCCTTGACCAAAAAGGTACTATTTTTACGACGCGAAACTACATAGGCACTTTCTATTACAACAGTACTAAATTGTTCATATCAAAAGCTAAAACAACAAACAAATTGTTGTGAAATATGAAAAACATTAATGAAATTCTAAATCTACTTGCAGAAAGTTGGAATTTACTTGTGAGATGAGAGGACCTTTCTTGCTCATACTGGCCTAATGTTGTTCCCAAATAATTCAGATTATGCGCGATGTAAGAAAAAAAAAGAAAACATCTACTTTGAAACTTTCCTATCTAAGGGTCTCCTAGACAGAAATTTTTTCAGGAACACACCATTGATCCAACTGAGATTTATATTTTGCTCTTTTACCTAGAAAAATTATTGGATTTGTGCATAGCTTAAGTCAGTCAAAATGAATATAGGGCTTATTGTTTCTTATATCTATCTATCTTGTACATTAGAATTCTTTTAAGTGTTTTTTTTGCAGCAGATTATGCTGACGAGCATTCACCAACATTACCATTTAAAAGATTAATCATAAAAGATACATTTAACATTGAACGACAACTTTTGAATGACGGTAGTTGTATTAATGCCAGTCTCCTAGTATATGAAGGAATGTTTGTCGCGCAACTCAATTGAAGACCACGTAAACAGAACAAAAAAAATTGTTTTTGAACAGATTCAATACGGGAATTATGAAGTTGTAGTGTGCACCCCAAAACAATTGGACCCATTTCTAAGATAAGTTTAACGAGTGACACGTACAACTGCTTCGTGACGTATGGATCAGCGAGCTGTTCAGCCCAGCGCTTTATAAAGCCAAGAAGATCTCTAGCTTTGTTTTCAGTAAACAGAATGTGAGAAACAAAGTTAAGCGTCCAGTAGGACCCCAATATCGAGAAACAAATCTACCGAATTTTTCATATGAAATTTTTTGAATTTTCAAACATTTTTATGAAAATATTTTTCAAGTGAGGTGAAGTGTTTAAGAAAATTAAATTGTTATGTCATAGGACAACTAGGGAATTCACATTTGTTAAATTTTAATCAACTAAAAGGTAACAAAAAGATAAGTAAATTTACAATTAACAAAGAATAATATTAATTCGAAATAAAGTTGATACTAATTTGCTAAAAATATATGAATGAAACATGTGGTGCTACTTTTGTTTTAAACTGTATTCATATTTTACATATGGACCATATATGATGAAACAGCATTTACACTTGCTGTATTCTGTTGTTAAATAAATATATTAAATTTTTGCGCAACAAAGCAGGGGTTTAGAAGAATGCAAACTTAAGGCAAAGTTAGAAAAAAAAAATATTTGAAGCGATGTTCTAAAAATCGAAATGAAGTGGATTTAAAATCGCACTAATTTTTAAAACGAGCCTTTGAGTACCAATTGTCTTTACAAATACACTGTTAAAAACAGGACAACTACAGTTATTTTGTAGATAATTCAGTTCAAAATCTTGTTCGATTTCAATTCGACTTCATTTCGATTTCTAGAACATGCCCGAATATCTCAATTTCTGAGAAAATTCTGAAAGTTTTGATATAATATAAAATAGAAAATAAATAGGAACGCTGAAAAAGCTTTGCGAAATATTTATAAGCATAACCGCCTTATTTCGGGAGAAATATTAGCCCAGCCTAATGATACAAAAAATATGAGCCAATAGAAAAAACGGATACGGATTATCGTTAAAATCTTACTAGTCCACATACTTTTGTCTAAAGGCGAGATAATTTTAGGGCAATCTTCCAGAAAATACCGATTTAATACAATTTTTTTTGTAGTTTGTCAAATAAATACATTAAAGTATTTAATATCATTTATTTATTTTTAATGGTGTAATGCCCTCCTAGAATAATAAAATAATTGTTGATATTTTTCATAGTTGTGAATTTCAACTAGTAAACACATATATTTTTTTAAGCTGGGGCCAATTTTATACCCAAAGTGTTGGAGAAGAATTTGGCAACAAAATATTGTTTTTTTTCTGTTAAGTTGTGGAAGTGTTTGCAATAGACAGACCGACAGGCGAACATAAATCATCATGGAAATTTACAAGAATCCAAACTATTATATAAACGGTTAAAGGCCTAATGACCTCGTTACTCATACGTAAAAGTTGCGGGCACGTAGTTGCTTCGACCGACTTCAACTGCCGTTGTTCAACGAATGGTGTTAAAATGTGTCCAAAAGAAAACAGGAAATTTGTCAAAATTTATAACGATGCTTAAAAAAAGATGGCATTCATATATTAAACTTTTGTTATTTATGTGATTTGTAGAAAAATGGCTTGAATCCCCCTCCAAACAGTCCATCCAAGAAGCCCTCTGACATTCCTTTCCCTTGGAAACGAGGATAACATCATGGCAAAGGTCATGCAGCCGCCACCCCTTGGGAAAAAGGTACGAATCAATGATTAACGAAACTATTATAAGGCAAAAAAACAATACTAAATAGGGCGCTACACCAAGAACAAGGACAGTGAAATCTAAACAGCTGCAACTATTCTTGTAAGATGGAGATGCTTTGTGGACGCCATATGCTCCCAAAGGGGGTAATGAAAAAAAACCTAAAAGACTTAGAAACATTTTAGTTTTATTAGATTAATTCACAACGGAACTATACGGTTACGTAAGAGTACCCAATTATAAAAAAGCTTGGTAGCAAAAGCGAAACAGCTGATCCGCAACGTATTATTTGATTTCACTCCTTTAATTGTCTGCTTTTAGGCACTGCTCTGTAAAATGTTTATCTTTGTTTTCCCCTCGTCTTCTTTTTTCATTTCATTATTATTGTTGTCTCGTATAAAACAAAGTGCCACTTTAGTTAATCCTCACTTTAAATAAATAATAACCAAACTGACAATTAAGTTATGGAAGATATTTATTCATCTCTTTTTACGTTTTATACATCATCCTCATGGCAACGAAAATGTCATCATTAACATTAAATCCAACACAAAAACACTCAACAAACGCCATTGAATGAAATTGTGACAGCCAACAGTTTAAAAACACGAAAATACAAAGCAGTGGCATTTAAATAATATGGATGGATGTTAACGCCAAAGTTATTCGGGCCTTAAAACCACAGAACGTTGAGGGGATTAAACTGTAAAGCTTTGCAGGGCGAAAAATTAATGGCCTGCTTAAGCTTGAGGTGATAAAGAGAAGGATCATGTTCAAAATTTAAATAAATGCTGACTGTTTCATACGACTGTTTAAAAAAAGTATTAAATGGGAAGAAGCAAGTTATGGTAAAGGGAGCTTTTCATAGAAAAAGGAAAAATAACTTTAAATTTGCTGTGGTTCGAAATTATCGTTTTATAACATTTTACGATCTTGTTTTGTTATCTTAAATGTTATTGCAAACTAAATAACATTTTGTACTTTTTATCTTGAAATTTCAAAGAATTTTAAAGACAAAAAGGGCCAATTTTGAAAACCATTCAATGGTACCGAATTGTTTGCAATTACAGTTTAAGTTAACGTATTTTTACCAAACGTAAGTGTAAAATTGCTTTCGGTTCAAAATTATTTAAAATTCAAGATCTTTATCGGACCTCTCATCGTTATCAGGTCTCAAATGGTATATCTTTATAAGCCTTTCCTGGTATAAAAGATCTGTTTCAGCTCACGCAATTGCCTGTAATTAAAGTATATTCATAAGTGCTAATGAATCTGGAATTATTTCTGATCTTGCTGATCTGATCTATCGCTAAAAATCCATAAAGTTGATTTATTGATTTTTCGCTACGAACACGCAGAGAAAAAATATGGTTGGGCATGGTTACGGCAACCACACTGTGTTTATTGTAACAATATATTGTTGTTGTACACAAATAATTGTTGTTTTTATTAAATATCAGCAATATTATAGTTACTGTAAACATATTAATGTTTATCGCAATTATAAATTTGAGTATTGTTGACCGAAAAATAATTATTTTTCTAACAACTAAATTAAGATAACTTTCAAAACATATTAAATTACTCACAGCCATAACATGATATTTAATAGCCATAACATGATAACTTTATATACATTTATCATAATAAGTTTAAGATGCAATCAAAATATCGTTACTCTAATAATATTTTGGTGTCGCCATTTGTAAAATAATTTTGTATCAGTTGTGTCGTGTTTTACATAAACATATCGAATTATTTGTTAGTGAGTGGCTAAATAATAAAAAAATAACCTTTAAAATAAACAAGAAATTAAAAAAAAATAAAGAAAAAACATTAAAAAAGAGTTGTAGTGTCACAAAATAAAATATCTTTGCTAAAAAATTTTAATAATCTTAAAGTGGTGGAAAAATTTGTGAAATATTGGCGCAAAATATTAACCATTACTGGTAAGTTTTGTGTTATTTTAAGAGAAAAATAATGAAAACTCCATAAAATAATTTATAAATAATGGCGACCTACGATAAAAAGATTACAGTAACTATAATATGTTTTTTATTTTATCAAAAGTATTTATTTCCAATAAAAATATTGTGTTTAAAGTTGTATCATATTATGATGTAAAAAACTTATGTATAACAGTTCATATCACTTTGCATCATAATATGATTACTTCTAAACTTATTATTATTGCCATGACAATAATATGATAACTTCTAAATTTATTATGATTGCCATAACAATAACATGATTACTTCTAAACTAATTATGATTGCCATGACAATAATATGATTACTTCTAAACATATTATGATTGCCATGACAGTAATATGATTACTTCTTAACTTATTATGGTTACCATGACAACAATATGATTACTTCTTATCTTATTATGATTACCATGACAGTAATATGATTACTTCTTAACTTATTATGATTACCATGACAGTAATATTATAACTTCTTAACGTTTTATGATTAACAGGATAACAATATGATTAAGGGAAAAATATTATGATGTTATATTACGAACATATTTGGTCATAATATGATTTAATAACAATCGTTATATGGTGACTACAATCATGAATCTTATCATAATATGTTGCTCTTAGAATATGTTTACCACAACCATGTTTTTTATTTGCGTGAATGGAATTCTGCAATGTGGATTGTTAAATTTGGCAATGCCATAAAAATGTAATTCGCCGCAATTTTAGCTTTTAATGGCATTTCCAAAATTTTTAAATTTTCTATTCTCTAAAGGCCCAAATACACTGATCAAAATACTAATTAAGCATTGTAGT
Organism: Pollenia labialis; assembly: GCA_949318255.1. Taxonomy (NCBI): domain Eukaryota; kingdom Metazoa; phylum Arthropoda; class Insecta; order Diptera; family Polleniidae; genus Pollenia; species Pollenia labialis. Next base: position 72,146,221 of record OX439140.1, read on the forward strand.
AGTATAAGTGAAAATGTGTTTGTATGTTACACACCGCCGATGCTGGCACGTTGAAAAATTTCCCCTACGCATTATTATCATTAAAATAGAAGAAGGAACATCTATATATTTAAAAGAGTTGCGTGAGTGTCTGACTGATTGACTCATTCATCATCGCCCAGCCCAAACCACTGACCCTAGAATCTTGAAGTTTGGACTCCCCAAACCGATCCACTAAGACGGGATTTTTCGAAATTCGAATATTTAGGGGGTGAAAAAGGGAAAATTCGGTAACCTTAAATCTCCAAAACTAAAAGAGATGCAAAATAAATGTAATACTTATCGTTGTTCTTTAGAAAAATAAGCGGACAGGTGTCTGGTACTTTTTTTAAATTCGGCCCTATTAGGGAGTAAACGGGTAAAATCAGAATTTTAGTACTTTTTGCACCCCATCTATCTTTTGAACCAATAAAAATAGAAACATAGTTAATACCACATTCGAAACTTGGTACTTTTTCAAAATTCAAACATTTAAGGGGTGAAAATCGTAACTATTTTTGGTACTTTTTTTACAAACCATTTTCCTCCATTCATTGAAATATTGGTAATAAATTATGGGCTGACACTATAATACTGAAATTTTTGATACTTTAATGGGGGAAAAATAAGGTACCCAAAAAAGGAAATACGGGAAATTTGATATTTTTCTTTAGTGTTTTGGTTCTACTAAAGTAGCGGGTAAAATGCTAGAATTTAAACAAATTTAAACCTAGAAAAATAAACTTTGGCATAAAAATATGTCCACGAAGAAAAAGGAGACGCTAACGAAGTAGCGGGTATACGCTAGTTAGTTATAAAAAATTAATTTTATTTGAATATTCGAATATGTATAACCGTTGACAGAAAATAAGTTGAAAACTAAAAAAATAATACATTTTTTTTTTAAATTAAATTCAATTAATGCGCTGTTTTAACAACACAAATGACTGAACGTGTAGAAAATTGATATGAAAAGCATTCAGTTTTTTTCAGTGTTTTATATATTTTATGGACAAAAAAGCCACATATCTTTAAAATCGGTAAACAAATATCAATTTTATTCACACCCGCCTTTTTTCGGGCGAAATAACAGGGTGTTTTCTTTTCTACACAAACAATAATTGTGGCATTTTGACAAAACATCTTAAGTCGAGATAAGAAAGCAAAAAAGTTTAAAAAAAACTAGATGAAAAAATCCTTTTTCGCAAATAATAAAATAAACTAAAATTGAAGAAAAATTTCGTTTATAAGTAATACAAAATTTTAAAAACGTAAACAAAAATGTTTTTTTAATTAAAATTCGTTTGGTTAACAACCTTTTTTCAACTTTTTAAATTTGACTTAAGATGTTTTGTCAAAATACCACAGATATTATCTTCTGAAAAGGTGCATGCACAAAAAAAACCCTGTAATATTGATATTTATTATTTGACATGAACAAAACACAAGTTATGAAAAAGTGGAATCGCCTGTTTTTAACATGATATTTTCCGTTACATATTTTGTGTTTCTTTAACCGACTAAGCGATTTCAAATAAATTTTAAGGTTTTATTTCCAGTTTTGCAATTTGTTGGCGAATTTTAGTCATGTTCGTGATGAAAGTAATTTTTTCCGGTTTTTTGTTTATTTACAGCTTTAACGATTTTTTAGTAAATAGTAAACTTTGCTATTATGCCGCTGTTAGCAAATTTTTCGCCAATTTAGCAATTTTTATCGCATTTTTGCCATTTCTTATAGTTTAAAAGAAGTTTAATCAATTTTATAGCTTGTTTGAAATATTAATAATGTTCGCAAATATTCGATTTTTCTAAAAACTTTTCTGAATTTTGCAATTTTTGCATAGCTTTGTTGCTATTTGAGGCAATCGTCGCCGTTATAAAAATGGCCCCATATATAAATCGAAGTCACCTATTTTACAGGGCACTATTAACTCTATCGATTTATACGGAACGAAAAGTGCAATGCGTTATGCCATTTGAAAGGGGGAATTTTTTTTAGAATAAAATATGCTACCCTTTTAGTGTGCAAAATATTTTCAAGGAACGAAAGCCAAATTGAATTTTTTAAATAAAGTGTCACATTTTTAATGGAAAAAAACATAAAAAAAACTCGGCGTAGCAGAAAAACACAGTAAACAGATTGGATTTTTTTTAAATCGTAACCCTAAATGTAAACGGCCGTAACTACACAAAAATTTAAAATTAAAATCCCAAATGATTGCATGTAGTTTGTTTTATTTAACTAAAAACAGGGGCCTTATTCTGGCAGTCGTGATCGAGTACTTTCTCTATTCGAAAGAAATTTTATGTCAGGTTCAGTATTGACTGAAATAATTAGATAATAAATTGCTTTCGAATCGAGAAATTACTCGATCACGACTGCCAGAATCAGGCCCCAGTTAATTTTAATATAGTAATAGAAACTCCAAAAACACTTTGTTATTATGGATTTTGTAATGTTTTTTGCTTCTTCTGTAAAAAAATTAAAGTACAGTTACGTCCGTTTGCATTTAAGTTGACGATATATTTTTATTTAAAACGATTTTTTTTACTCGCCAGTGTTATTGGTCTCATGTTAAGCATCTCATCTTTTAAGGCCCCAAATTGTCAGTGATTTAACTCTTAATTTGCAGGACATACAAGGCCTGCATTCTTCTATAAATATTCAAATTTAATTATCTCAAAATTTTTAGATTTTTATCTTGACGATTCCAAGTACTGTTTTCATTAATGTTACATTAACAAATTCCCATTTAGTTTTAACAATTTGTTTTTTTTTTACTAAAAAAACATTTTCAAAACTCTTAAGTAAATTTTGATTACTAATGAACTTGTTAATTTCAATTACTAGAGTTACTTTAAGAGAAAACAAACTATTTGCCAAAATTTCCTTAGAGCTTTTTCTTTTATTTTCTCCTCTTCATTTTCTTCCACAAAACTTTAGCAAATAGCTAAAAACTAAAATGCTGTTTTATTTTTTTTGCCGAAAATTACAATTTAACATTCTTCAAAAACTCATTCTTAACCAAAATGAAAAAAAAAAACGCAGAAAATATTTGCAATGAAAAATTTCGTTAACTAAACTGAGTGTCTTGTAATCAAATAAGCCCGGAAAAAAAACTTAATGGAAAAACTTTAAATGAGATTTTTGATAACCAACTATCAACAGCAAAGTAGGAAAGAATTGCTAGAAAAAAATCCCAAAAAATAAATATCTTGAAAAAGCGATTTCGCAACGCGCTTATAAAACGTGTTGATTAGTTTTTATTTTTTTTTCTTTTTTTGCTCTTCAAAAACTGCCATTAAATATTTGCGCTAATGTTGAAAGTAAGGGAAAGAAATAAAAGCTTTAAGAAGAAAATTACTGAAATGAAACAAAATAAATCTGCTAAAATTCTGCTTTTACTTAAATCTATAATCTCTACGACTTACAATTGCTAAACCAACACTTTAAGATGTTTTTTTTACGTTTTTTTTGCTACATTTAAGTGCTTTTTTTTGTGAGAAATTCTAGACATTTACTCCAACACTCATTTTATGCACATCATACATACTTTAGGCATCGTTAAGAATTTTTGGGTGCTCTACTTTGGTTTGCAGTTGTGGGGTGGTTGGTGGTTGGGTTTGCAACGGTTTTATTAATATACAATTTTTTATATACATTTGCTTGTGAATCCATATGGAAACTTTAATTAGTCCTCAAATTTGCTGCATACGCTTGGATCTAATCACTGCATACGATATCAAGAAAAAATTTATCAATTTTTTTATGTTGGATTCATGACACTCGATATCGAATTATATTTCATTCGTTATTTGAGATGATAGCATTCGATATCGAGTAACCAAACCACAAGCACATGACATCACTCGAGTCTTCATTCAACGTCAGTGCAGAAAAGTACTCGATACGATAGTTTACTCGATATCGAATGCGTTGATTATACCACATTTCTTTTAAAGCTATTAAATCGACATCAATTAAATAAATTTTTCGGGGGCTCTTAAATGTCTGAAATAGTACATTTTTCAAGGTCTTTAATCAAAGATCTTTCCCATGTTCTAAATTTCGTGTAATTGTCATTTCTTTCGAGCATTAAATCGCCTATACTTGGATATCTTTTAAGATCTCAAACTAAGAGCAATTGTAACTATTATCCAAGACCTTAAACGAATTGTAATCTAAGAAATTGCCCAAATTTCAAGTATTTTTTGGGCCTTAACTTAATTGTTATCTTAAATCTGCTTCAGTACCTAATAGGCTCTTTACACGGATCAACATCTAACATCTACCATCAAAGATGTAGAAAATGTGAAACACTCGTTTACATTGCTCACATCTAATAACTACAATCAAACAAAAAGGTTTGAAAAAAATGTTTTTTTCTACAAAAGTGCCAACTTTTAAAAAGAAAACACAAAAATGTAGTTAAAGTTCAATTTGTTTAAAAATATAAAAAAATAACAAAAATACATTGCAATAAAAGAGAAAACTTGACAAATGGTAACGCTGCTTTCAAAACCAATTTATTTTTGACAGTGATGCCACAATAATAATAATAGAACTTATTGCCACTTTTCTAGTGATGACACTAAAATAATCGAAAGATGTAGAATGGAATAAAATGAGATTGGAACATCTTTTAAAGATGTTGGAAAGATGTTAGCATCTTCGCAAATTGTGGCAAATTGATGGTAGATGTTAGATGTTGATCAGTGTTAAAAGGCTATAAATTTATTATAAATAACATAGGATCTCAGATCTCACAATTCACTGAAATCTTTTTCTGGGTAACAATTGGTTATAACCATTTTTAGTCTCGGAATGTGTTTTTATATAATCGTGGGTCTTGAAGAACTATTATGTTTACAGTAGTCATACTGTAAAGATTACTCTTTTGGATAGTATTCAAGCAAGCCGAGCCGGTCGACTAATAGGACACTTTTTAGAAAGGATCGAACTGGTGCAAGAATTAAGGCAAGCGGACCATCAATTGCGCCGTGTGTTCGGTGAATAGGATGAGAATCAACTGAAAGTTGAACCAGATGTTTATGAATAAATCTCAACAAACACGAAGTCAAACCTTTGATATGAAATAACTTTATCATTTGACACCAAACGCAATTCTCAAACGTTTTCCAATTGTTTGTTGTATGATCGCGGTGCTACCATCCTCAAAATAAAAAGGAGCCAATTATTTCGTCTTTGCAAGAATTATAGGACGGAAAGAACATTATTTCATATTAAAGCTATGGTGCCGAATGTTTATCTCACAGTTTTTTTAAATAAATAATGAATTTAAAATTTAAAAAAATATAAATTTTCGTATTATTCGAATGTGTATTTTAAGTCAAATTACAAGCCTCAAAAACTTTAATAGTCTTATTTCTTCAATATTTTCCAGGAATATTTTCTATGCAGATTTTTCGTTTGACTTAAAATACACATCCGAATAAAATGAAAATTTATATAATAATATGTACTCACCATGAGAAATAAATTCCCAGATTCTTTTTTATAAAAAAAAAATAGTTTATAAAACATTTATATTGTAATGAAATCCACATTTGCAAAACATTTAAGAATTACAATTTTTTATGTAAAATTTTGGTTTTTAATGAATGATTTTTTAATCATTTTCAATTTGAAATCAAACCTTCGTGTTTGTTGCGAAATTCTTCATGGAGAAGATTCATTTCTGGCTTACCGGGTATGTGAACAAGTAGAATTTGTTATTTTTAGAGATCGCAAAATGCTCATGTGGCTCTTAAGACTCGAATGCGTCCGGAAAAAATCACTGATTAGATTAAAAACAAAAGATCTGTAACTTTTTCATTATCTCAGCAAATCTTTTTTAATTTCCAAGTTCACTGCAATTGAAAATCTTTGCTTCGGTCTCAAGTCAGTTCAAATCTTGATAAACATTTGCTTTAAATCTGAGAGCTTATTCCGGTCACAAAATCGGTTCAAAACTTTGATTTGTTATCGATCCTTTACTCTTTTAGCAATTTCTGATGTCTTGAAATTTTTATTAAATATATTATTGGACACACATCAGACCTGTTTCAGTCCACGTAAACATTTTTGGTGCACATCATTTTTAAGTAACCGATTGGCTTTAGTTTTATAAATTTTGTTGTAATTTTTGACTGCTTTCGTAAATTTTTTGGGTAAGTAATGGGTTTTCAATATTCAAAAAGGGTATTCATAAATTGTCTTTGCAGCTTGTATTTCTGCCATTTTTACTTACATTCGAATAACTGTTTTTCCTTATGTTGTAGCTTGTCTCTTTCTCTGTGGATTTCGTGCTCTAGACATTTTTTTCCTCTCTTAAGTATTTGTTTGCAAAATAAAAAAATCCTTTAGGGCCTACAAAGCGATTTTTATCTGTTAAATATCTCAAAAAGAATGTTGATATAAAAAGGGGGAAGTATGCCCGCTTAACACTCTAACAAGTCTTTTTTTAAAAGAGACAAACTATAAATAAGAACCGGCTTAACTTTTTTGTAGACAAACTTTTAATTAATTCATTTCTCCTGGCTTAACTTCCCTTTCATTCAGGCATTTTACTAAATAATTTTAGTAGATACTTGCCTGCTACTTTAATTGACAGCTAATAACAAGACAGACAGCTCTTTTACTATCATCTACTACAAACTAAATGCGTACTAAATTAATGTTATAAAAAGTACGAAGAGATTAAAACGAAAAGCATTGTAAGTATTTAAGAAAAAAATAACAGAAAAACAAAGTAACAAAAAACGAAACAAAAAAAATTTAATGTAGCAGCCTTTTAGGCGCTTTAGGCAATTTTGTGTAAGAGTAAGCGTGTGTGCATGTGTGTGTGTGTGTGTGAAAGACATTCTATGACGTGTTAGTCATGCTAAATACTTTAACTACTTTTATATACAATCGGATGTACGTATGGAAAAATCTTCTTAAAGATAAAATGTGACTTCATATAAATATCTATTAGATACATTTTCATATTGGCATTTATGCTGATTTAAAAACATAATAAAAAGATAAATAAAGAATTGCAATAAAGTTTCAGTGCAGCAAGGGAATAGTAAAAGTTGCAGACAGTTTTAAAAACTTATTTCTTTAGTGCCCATTTACACGCTTCAGGTTTTAGTCGACAAGTCATGACTCATGAGTTTTTTTAAGGAGAGAGTTAGAGAGCGAGTGAGAGGTAATGAAATAGCATCTCCTTTTCCTTTTCTCCAAAAAACTCAAAACTTGACGACTAAAACCTGAAGCGTGTGAATCAGCACGCAAACGAATACTTTAATGTATACAAACACATACCTGTAAGATTTAGTAAGTGTTTTTCGCTGTATGATTCTGTGTATGTTTAAGTATCTGCTGGTGTGTAAAAAAAACTTCTATAACTTGGCTTAAAAAGTTTTAAAAACAAAGTGTTGTGTCACTGTGTTTTTCTTTCTACTATTTAAGTTTAATTTCATTTATATCATTTTTTTATGTTTGTTTAGCAGTTGTAAGTTAGTTTTATTCTCTGGTTTTTGTTGATTTAGTCTTAAAAATGTGTCAACATTAAGTAATAACTGTTTAACAAAAACATTTCTTCTCTACTTTACTCTATTTTTAGTGTTTAAAGGATATTTATAGAGGAAGCTTAGGACATTTAGGATAACCGGGTCTTTGCGGGCACACACGAGTTTGATTAAATAGATAAAAATAAAGTTTATTTGCCCTTACATTTTAGTTGACAGTTGTCTTTATGTTTGTTTCAAATTTGTAAAACTAAATTTTACACTTTTAAATTTTGCAAGTTTTTTAAAAGTTAATTTAAAGCTTTATAAAATATTTAGTTCAATTTCGAAGACTTTTAAATAATCAAATTCTGGCTGCAACCACATTTCCTGTAATACTTAACCCTTAACTGAGTCTATTGCTGCTTTCAATGAGCCATAATTCAGGCGATTCTTTGCATAATCGTTTATCTTGCTTAATGTCAAGCCCATATTGGTTCAAATCTATCAGCCTGGCCTGACCGCTATCGCTCGCTTGCAACGACTTTGTTGTTTTCAATGACTAATGGCGTTTTCTTTTCTAAAAAAAAGTGTTGCATAAGTGTTACATGTTACTTGGCAACATTTTTAAATGCTCCCCTAATTTTTAAGAAGTGTTTCATATTTTACGTTTACAAAAGAACACAAATTTCGGCATTAAACAATAAAGTACAATTAGCGCAAGGTAAATTCAATTACAGGTGGTGGCAAGACTACAACAATCCAAAGCAAACAGAAACAACAGATGTTTTTGTATTGCATTGTTAGTCTTAACGGCTCGAACTTGGTGGTGACCTTACTCTGAATACGCCTTGATCTAGTGCTGCACTCATGCCCCTTTAATAAAAATGAGTGTTGAACATGTAGCATTTCTTTTAATTTTAAGGGGAACATCATCAGAAAAGAACGCTTTGCATTTTTAAAAGAACACATGTTTTTCAGAAAAGAACTTAAAAAAATTTAAAAGGCAGAATAAATGCAGAATTTTACTCAGAAAAGAAAACGCCATAAGTTAGAAAAATAACAGTTGTTAGCCCTTTAAACTACCTACAAATTTATTAAAAAAAACATTATCTGTTGTGCCCCCCTAATTTTTTAGGTTATACATTACTTTCATATAGTTTCATTCTATTAAGCAAATGTTCCTTTATATACTCTTGATGAAAATTCATTAAACTTATGAACTTTAGTGAACCAAATACTTCTGACACTACATGATTCTTTATTTTCTTTTTATTGTTTTAAGGTTAAATATCCCTAAAGTCTCAACTTAAAAATGAGGAAAAAATCATACTATTTTTATTTTATGTGCTGCTAAACCACCAAAATCCCTTTAAATTATCCAACTTGTCAAATGTTATTTTCAATGTAATCGTTTGTTGTATTAATAAACAACAAACAAAAAAAAAATAAATAAACAAATTCTATTCTATTGCTGGCAACTTTTTCGGGGGAATACTCAATAAATTTTTTTTATAGTGTGGCAACAAAAGTATAAAAATAAACTTCCGGGTGCATATTTATACTTATTGATGTCAATGTCAAATTTTATAGTTTGAAATCTTTTTTATACTTTTTTTTAGTCTTTTAGATATTTTTTTATACCCTCCACCACCACTAGTAGTGAATGAGGGTATATTTAGTTGGTTATTCAGTGTGATGCTTTTTTAATATGCATTTAAGACTCCATAAACTATATCGCACACCAAGTTCAAAAGTGACTCAACTCAAAATTTTCAATTTTTATATGCTTAAACTATGCAAAATACACTTGTTTATCTATAAAAAAAATATTAGTGTAGTTTGTTGTTGTGAACTGTTGCTGCAAAACAGTTAAAGCTGTGCTATTCATAACAGTGAATTATTTTTAGTTGTGCCAGTGTAGTACCCAGTAAAAACTTCGCCTGCTATTTAAAATGAATAGCTTCTTTCACTCATTATTTAGTAGCTTTCTTCTATAATATATATAATTTATATATGTACAGATACAACTACTACAACTACTTCTATAACTACTTATTTTTCAGATGTATGTAGGTAAAAAATAATGACTTACATAAAAATGCGTTCATTTTGGGACATCCCTTGTAAAATTCATTGGTTCTTTCAGTAGAATTGTAAGTAGTATTTTTACTTTTTCCTGATTACTTAACACATTATTTTGTAGAAGAAGTTTTTCTGGGTAGGTCCCTTCTGCTAAGTGCTAAAATGTCTTAATTCGAATTGTGACACTCTCGATAAAATAAATCTTTGTTAGAGTCTACATTAATTTAAAGTGTCAAAACTTGAAAAGAATTCAGCTAAAGTGACTTAAAATAATTCGGTAACTTGAGCAAATTTTAGATCATAAAAAATGACACAACTAAAAATTGTAAATTATGGACTGATCTTCACGAAATTTCACAGTGTCATTTCTAGTCCTTTAAAACTGTGACGTACCAAATTTTGAAATGATAGCATTATTTATTACGGTTTTAGGCCTTCTAAACAGTTTTCCGGGAGTAGGGTTTATATGGGGCCTAGGGTAAATTATGGACGGATCTTCACGAAATTTTACCGCGTGATTTCCAGTCGAATAGAACGAATTTTTTTCAAAATCTTATATTATTCCGTGCACTGCTCCAAGATTAATGTGAGTTTTTGGTAACAAAATTATCAATTTTTAAAGGTGGTGGTTCCACATTTTGATTCATAGCTCTGACCCTACTGAACTGATTTTTCTGGATTTCAATCCCAAACTGCTTAGGACACCTACAAGTAATTTGACACTAAGTCTGTTTATTTCTTTTGAGCTTTTCGAAAGTGAGCGTTTTTTTAACAAACGAACAGACAGCCGGGCATGGCTAAATCGACTTAGAGTTACTCAAGGAGCCAGAATATATATACTTTATGGTGTCTGCAATGAATAATAAAAAAGTTTCACACGGAATGACAAACTTAGTATACCCTCTTCACAACTGGTGGAGGGTATAAAAAATGAAAAATAATGTCGAGTGTGAGTCCTTTAAAAATATAGAGTGAAACGTTGGCAATTAAATTAGGAAGACATAACAGCATAATCAGTTATCTTTCGAATTAACTATATTTTAGCTGCAGACTTTTTTAAAATACGCTTTTTCCAGGTGAATATTTTTGTTCAAAACTCGGTAAGAGTCGTTGAAAATGACCAACAGGAGGACGATTAATGTTCTGTGAGCGATGATGAAGAAAATGAGAATCGTGTTTTTTTTTATTCATGTTTTTTTTTTAAATTTAATTGCAAATTTAGAAGTTTTAAACAAAAGTTTATTTTATGTATTAATGAAAAATGTAAGAATTTCCAAAGAAGTGTTTTAAAACTTTCGCTCGTTAACGTGCGTGACCAAAAATCTTGTTTACAAGAATGTGAGAGCGTGTGCGGTAAAACAAAACAAAATTCTGTGAGAGTTCGAGAGCGCGAGTGACCAAGTTTTTTAGTCCTTGATAGTGCGTGACTTATGGGCTTTAATATGGAAGGAGCTTTCCTAAGACCGAATCGAAAAAATCAATTAGTTTGGGCCAGTCGTTTGGCTTGAAATTAGATTTGAGAAAAAAAGAAAATTTTTCGAATCGTGTATTGGCCTTTGTTTTCATAATTAAGAAGTCGGATCAAATCAGTTTTTTTCATTTCCCGCTTCTTAACTGACTCTTGTCAACATTTAAAGAAGCTGCGTCATTTAGTTAGTGTATGACATCCGTTGGCAGCATTTCGGAATTTGAAGTTGAGTTGAGAAACATGAGTTTGGCTAAGAATCGCTCCCTTATTCGCCCACTTCTCCGAATTTAGCCCCTAGTAACTATTTTTTGTTTCCAAACCTAAAGAAGAGGGTCGGCGGAAGAAGATTTGGCTCTTGCAATGAAATTAGATAATTAAATGCGAATAATTTGTCAATATGATGTAATTGGTGTAGTTTTTAAATAATTGGCAACAATTGAAGTGTTGTGCGCTTCCAAGTACTCTACCATTTCTGCTTTATCTGCATAGACCTGGTACTTAACATATTTCCTGAGACTAATCTAAGCTAATGGCGCTTGATTTTCCGTTAAATTACGTAGTTTGCCAATGGCAAGGGTTGCCAAGTCATAAAATCCCCAAGATTAGCGAATTTTCCTATAAGAGATGTAAGTCATTTAACAGAGCTAACAGCACTAATATTAAACAAAAACTATCTTGAGTTTGCCAAAAAGTCCGCGTGACGTCTTACGTCCAAATGCGCATTAGATTTCAACTTTGTTTTTGGGATAGCGTTTTTTTATTTCTATCTTTCTTACGTTTTTATGGAGGCATGACAAATTTGGTAAACGCGTCTTTGCTCTCTTTGACTCTAACGTTCTGACCATCGTTATTTAAACAGACAAATGAACTAATGATTATTCTGACCTAAAAAGCGCGCCAAACAGTGAGGTTTTTTAGATTTTCGCCAAGAGAATGAGTTGACATGGCCATTTAACCAAAAGTGTGGTTCATCACTAAACAAAATTGTGTTTGTCGAGTTGATTGATGATGTTCAAAATAAATGGCTTTTACGTGAGTATATTAATAATGAATCGCCAAACCAAATTAACCTTAAAGTAACAAAGAACTATCAAATCAGCTGTCAAGAAAAAAATTTTCATCTCTCAAAAAACATCCGATAGGTTTATTACAAAAGGCAAGGAGGCGATAACAAGGAATTGATGATGGGAGGAAGAAAGAAATCATTTCTATTGCAGTCTGCTGAAAATTCAGAAATTATTTGAAAAGTATGGGAAACAGTTTTCAAGTATTCACGAGTAAAGTTATCAAATTTTTTCATATTCATGCCCATTTTTTATTTCACTTTGAAGTGAAAAAATTTTCTTCAAAATTTGTGTTATACGTCAAAATATTCCTTAACTTCCGTTAAAAATAATTCGACTCAAATAACAAAACAAGTCAAATTGTAACAATAAAATTTATTAATATAATTTTAATTAAAGTTAATCTAATTTGAAAATAGTTTGAATTTTTTTTCGATTTTAACTTTAAAAAAATTTAAGCTCCAAATAAAATTTAAGCCAATATAACTTCTTTTAAAATAAATTTATTTCCAGTAAATTTAATTCCAATTTTTTTTAACTGTTTTTTGTATATAAATTATTCTTAAATAAGCACTCATGCATTTCAGTTGAATATGTAAAATGTTTGAAAGAAAAAATGTTAAATCGTTAAAAAATACACATAAATTTGAATATTTTCCATTCCATTTAAATCCATAATGCATGATGGGGGCGGGGGCGGGGCGACCCCTATATTTGCAGTTTGTGTGTTAATGTTAATGTGTGCCAAAATACAAACAAAAATAATATGCAATGAGTTCATTTCAATTTACAGAAATATGAAAAATTATTATGAAATGCAAGTTAATAATGATATTGTTAAATAATTAATAATTGAAATATGAACAAATTTTTTTGTTTTTAAAACGGAAGGTAAAACAAGAAAATAATTGTATTTATTCTCCTGAAAAGTGTAAAAGTGGCACAGCACAATGTGTTGGGAAGGAATAAAAGAAGAGGAAAAATTTAATGTTTTCTCTTTGTTTCACTCATTTGAATTTTACCACTTTTTTTTGGATTTAAATATACTGGAGAAATTAAGTTTTTAGACCAAACATATATTTACTATTCAAGTCAATATGTATACCCTTGCAACTGTGCAAAAAAGCATAGTTCCACTGATTTGACGTGGGCAACCCATTTTGTTTGCACTTTAAATTTTCAGCTTTTCCGAAACAATTTTACAAAACAACTTATGTTTCATTTGACGCCTTAGAACAATATTGTAGAAATGACAAACGGAATGTTCTTGGTGAAGGGCCACAAGTTAAAAAAAAAAATTACAACAAAGTGACAAAAACCTGCACAAAAGTGAAATATAATTCTGAAATAATCAGAGCAAAAATAAAATCTCACACCCACTTCAAAGTGTTAGTGTGTAAAAGAACGGTTATAAATCGAATGCTTAGCACGCCCTCATGAAGGCCTTTTACTTGTCTTCAATTTTTAAAAAATCATTCTAAATTGGATTTTAATTGTACTTTAAAGGTTCTCAGAAATATTTTTTATTTGGCAGATCTTCCTGAATTTTAAAATTATAAGATTTTTTTTTATGACAGGGACCTGATTTTCAAAACTACAAGTTACAAATCTACAAGCAAACAACATTGAAAAAGCAACAATTTTACAATTTTTGTTTTTGCTTCAAATATATTTTACTTGTAGATTTGTAACTTGTGAGAAACAGGGCCCAGGCCTCCCAAAAGTCTTACCGCTCTTTCCCGTAATGCTGATTTCTTTTCTTGCGTACACTCACAATATTGTAACGGACTGTAGTTTATTTAAGAAATATTCCGTTCAGTCATTTTTAAATAAATAAACATTTAAAATTCCAAGCAAATTTATTTTTAACTGATTCTAATAGTTATTCAAAAAACTAAGTGCATATTAATACGGATTTCAGTTGCAGTTAATATTGTCCGTTGATTGAGTTAAATTCTTCTTTATGTTAAAGTAAATAAAAATGTAATTTAAAGCAACGAAAAGTTCATTTAATTTTTACTGTTTAAAATTCAACCGCGAATTCCGTAAAAACAAATCAATATTCAGTTATCTTATATAAATTAATTGTCAAAAAATTAACTACATATTTCGTAAAAACAAATAAATATGCAGTTATTTTATAAAATTTTACTGTCAAAAATTCAACACCATATTCAGTAAAAACAATTAAATATTCAGTTATTTTATATAATTTTACTACCAAATATTAATTTTTACTTATCTTTAAAAAATGAATTGCTTGTTTTGTATAAGCAATACCCATTTTCTATTTGTTAAAATAATTTAGTTAAATACCTACATCAAATTTTAAAAGTAAAATAATTGCGAAGCCATATCGGTCATGCTGCAGGTGTCTTATAATTGAGAGTTCTTCTGTAAACAACGTGTTCAGTACAACAAAAGTAAAACAAACGTGTGTAACTGGGTAAGTAAATACAAATATTCTCCCTCTCTCGCTTATAAGAAAAACAAGCGGACAGGTGTCTGTCTGGTATTTTTAGAAATTCGGCTCTTTTGTGGAGTAAATGAAAATTTAATAAAATAACTGAATATTTAATTGTTTTTACTGAATATGGGGTCAATTTGACAGTAAAAAATTGACAGTAAAATTTTAATAAATAACTGAATATTTAATCGTTTGTACTGAATATGGTGTTGAATTTTTGACAGTAAAAATTAAATGAACTTTTTGTTAAAAATAAATGAAAAATAGGTAGACCGGTTTTTAATTGAACTTTGATTTATTTTATATTACAATTTCAGTTAATTTTACGTACAGAATATTGTGAGTGTACTGTTTTAAATCACTAGGCTCCTTTTAGAGTTTCGAAGACTCATTCACCCTTATTGTGTTTGGCGTATTTAAAATACGCCTGCGTCTGTTTGGTAATAGATTAAAGGAAATAAGTTCACGTGCTCTTTAATCTATTACCAAACAGTCGTAGGCGTATTTTAAATACGCCAAACACAATAAGGGCTATCAAGTTTTTATTTTAAAGCGGTTTAAAAATAAATTAATTATCTTTTATTAATATCAGTACGAATTAAAAGCAATATAGATCTCCTTAGGAAAGGCATACGATCTTTTTTAACAAATTCTTCTTCTTCCGATTTAAATTTTTCTGCTTTATATAAAGAAGACTTTCTGAAAGGCTTCACATCCTCTTAAATCATTTCGAATATTCGGATTCTTATTGCAATTTCTAAAAGACTTTCTAATCCCTTCTGAAAAATCTCATTTCTACCATAATCTTTATTATTATTTAACATGCCTTTAGAAATATTTTGCTTTCAAAGACCTTTTTGCTCTTTCAAGAAAATGTAATTTCTATTATGTTCTGCTTACTTAAGAAATCTGCCTTTTTGTTTTTTAAAAAAATCATACAGAAACAATTCTAGCATTAATTAAAAATAAAATAAGTTTTAATTGAAAATTTAATCAAGTGAATTAAAAGTTTAATCAATTGAATTAAACGTTTAGTCAAGTGAAATCCAACCCTCCTAATCTTGATTATAATGTTAGGCATTCTTAAACTCTAAACAAACTATTGCACTCTTTAGGCTTTTTTTCAAGACCTCAAAAAAGATTTTATTCATAACAACCTGTCTTCTAAAAAATTACTTAAAGAGCAAAAATTTATTTAAATATTCACTTTATATTCATTATTTGTCAGGCATATTAATTAAAGTTTAATCGATTTTAGACAAACTTTTATTTTTGATAAATTCTGTCAAGTCAATGGCTTTTGATTAGGCTTTCTAGAAATTACTTTATATATTTAAAATATATTTTATTGGATAGGAATATTGCAAGAAGAAGTGAATGCATTGGTATTTTTTCCAAGCAAAAAAGGCCTTAAGAGAGGCCCTATAACTCTATACGTTTACCCCCTGCTTTTGTAAGGCCAAAGAAGATAACATTGAAATAAATTTTTAATCAAATTTTTAACTATACATAGACTACAGTATAAACATAGAAGTGCTAATATCAGGTCAAAGCACAGTGGGACCAAATAATAATATATAAAAAAAATATATTTGTGTTTTTTTTTTCTAAATTCAAGATTAAACCGCATCGTAAAAAGAACACATTTCTAGAACTCTCATTTATTTTGAATAGTGGCAGGAACATAAAAATTTTGTTAAAAATTTTAAATTTAAAGCAAACTGGTACAAAAATGGGTATTGTAGGCTTTCAAACGAAATTGAAACGTGAAGGCTTTTGTTAAAATATTTTTGAAATAGGTGAATTTAAAGTTAAACCTAAATCAAATATGAAAAACTGGGAATTTAGCACGTCATACGGAAATCGTATTAATGATGAAATTTTGTATTCCCGAAAATAACTTTGATAATATACATACTTGCATGTGCCCGTGCAAAAAACTGAATTGGCAAATTGGTTGTTTTTTGTTGTTTTCTTATGAAGACAGTAGAATGAAGCAGTTTGTTTTTTAATTTAGTTTTTTCTTTTTACCCACTTACAACTACAATTCGAGTCGGAAAGAACCCAACCAATTGTAGGGGAATGTAAGAAAAGATAAACTCACTGTTTATTGTTGGTGTTTTGTTTTGGCTTTGATATTGTTACAAATAAGACTTTGAGTGTTTATAATTCTTATTCGCTTTAGGGTTTTATTTGTATAATATTTTTGGCTTTTCTAAAATCTCTGGAAAAGGTTTCCTGATGAGCTGGCCTAAGCAACCAGTGAAATGCGCATAGAAGCTTGCTTTCCCTCAACAATAAATTTAAGTGTATTAATCAAATATGAAAAACTGGGAATTTAGCACGTCATACGAAAATCATATTAATGATGAAATTTTGTATTCCCGAAAATAACTTTGATAATATACCTAAATGAACAACTTTTGGGATTTTTCAACTTAAAATTGGGAATTTGAAAAATTTATATGGTTGAAAAAAATATAATAAACGCTAAAATTTTTAACAGAGAAATTAAGTTTAAACAGAATTTGTTTTCATGGAATAACATTTAATTTGGATATCTTGGTTATTTATAAACCCTCCGTTACTTCACATTTATTTCACATTTTTCGGTACTCCTGCGTTTCTTAATTGTCAAAATCAGATATACAAATAATGTAATTTTTTAAAATAATGAGCACTAAAATACCGAACAAATTTTGGTTTATTCGTATTTCAAATTATATGGATGTAGTTTATTTACATATCATTAATAAAAAATAAAAAAAAATCGATTATGTAAAATTAGTGATAATTAAGAAAATGTGTAAGCCAATCCTTTGCGGGTTACTGATTTGGAAAGTTGAAAGGATATAGAAAAAAAAGTTATTTAATAACATTTTTCTAAAAAAAGAGATTTTTTTTTAACAAATTAAAATTTTGCGAAAAAATTGAGCTAAGAACCAACAAAATTTAGTTACTCATTAAATCCATCAAACATATCATCTGGTTTTAGTAACTTTTTGCCAATGCTGAGATTGTAGATTGATAGCAACTAGTACACAGTAGGTGGCTGTGACTTTTGAAAAAAAAATTTCGCATTTGCACAAAAAGTAATCGCTACAAAGATGTACATGGTTACAAGCGATGGGTATAAAACACCCAAATAAATTAAACGCTATTAATATCGCGGGTAAATTAACTGCCAGGCCCACGATGTCGACAAGAGCATTTCTTTCGCATATTTATATTGAAAACAACAATAAAAACCTAAAATTTGTTTAAGGTACTGGTCAGGTAGGAGTAGATTATTTAGTGGATTTGCTATTTTCACTGATGGCTCGAAGATGAGGGGCACGGGTGCGGGAGTCTACATTGAGGATCTGGACATCAGAAGGTCATATAGGCTTCCTGACGACTGTAGTGTCTTTCAGGCGGAGGTTCTGGGGGTATTGAGGGCCGTGGAACTGATGAGGGACAACATCGATAGGGGCTCTGAGTATGGACAGCCAGGCGGCTCTTATGGCCGTAAGGGGCTGTTATGGACAGCCAGGCGGCTCTTATGGCCGTAAGGGGCTGTTATGTGAACTCAAAGCTAGTTGATGATTGTAGGAGGGCTTTGGAAGAAGTCTTAGGGGAGTATACGTTAAGGTTGTGCTGGGTGCCGGGTCACTGCGACATAGGTGGCAATGAAGTTGCTGACGAGTTAGCAAGACAGGGCTCAGAGATGGAGGACCCTAACTGTATGGAGGCGGTTAGACCTCCAATAGGCTTCTATTTTGGAAGCATCAGGGAGTGGATTCTGGGCGCGACCAATCGGGCCTGGGGGAACCGAACGGACTGCCTAGTATCACGGACGCTGTGGCCGGTGCTTAGCAAGTCCGATTCGGGGTTGCTGCTGGGCAGGAGTAGGGTCTGCGTGAGGACCATGATAGGAATGATCACGGGCCACTGTATGATAGGCAGGATGGCGGTGAGGATAGGATCCGAATTATCGGATATGTGCAGGTTGTGTGAGGACCCTGAGGAGTTAGAGACAGTTGAGCACTTTCTGTGCCACTGTCCCAGGTTGCAGGGCAGCAGGCTGAGGTGGCTGGGCAGTAGATTCCTGAACGAATTAGGGGATGTCTCGGGTTGTGGACTTGAGAATCTGATAGGATTCGTAATGGGGATGGCCTGGCTGCGCGAGAGGAGGCTGGGTGCTGGCCACACGTAGGTCGAATTTGGTTGGTCAGGATTTCTTTCGGGGCTGGTCCGAAACCTTCTTTTCTATCCATCTTTCTTTTCTGAATTGTGCTTTCGCTGTTTATTTCACCTATTTTCCTTCTCAACATATCTATCTATAATTAAGGCGTCACAATGGACCATACTGGTCTCTGGGTGAAGGTGTGAAGGAGACTTCACACCAGCCTTTCAACCTACCTACCTACCTACCTACGAAAGAAATGTTATTGTCGACATCGTGGGCCTGGGCTTGAATCTCAAATTAATATACTTCAATGTTCTTCTTAATATAAACAACTATTCAATGATAGATTACATTATACTCAAAGAACGATCTTTATAAAAAATTATATAGTTTTCATAAAAGTTAAGCCTTTTGGGTGGAATAATACATTGAGAAAACCAAATTTCTTTAATGTGCAAGTTTTTCGTTGGGAAAAGATAATCGTGTAATGAGAAAACGGCCATTATTTTTGTTTAAGAAAATATAAGAGATACATACAGGAAAGCTTATTTAAAGTATAAAAAAGATTTAAATTTCTGTTTGATATTTCAATTTGAGTTTTAATTGCTTCAAATCTTTAAAAATCCAAAACAATCATACGACAAGTATAAGAGTTAAGCAAAAATCCGTTTTTTTTTTCAAATTACTCTTCAGAAACATTATTTTCAGTTCTTTTTAACAAAATACATCGTACATATAAATTTTGATTAAATACTTTTGTACATCAGGCGAAAAAATGGCCCTGTGTTGAAGCACACAAAACGGCAAATCCCCTTTTTACTTTTCACGAAAAAAAATCCTGATAAATTTGTTGCCAAAAAGGGGTTCAAGGGAGAAAGGGGGTCTAAACAAACTTTAAAATTCAATATTAACTAATATTTTATGTATGAAAGCATTAGGAAAATGAAAACGAACAGCAAATCTTAATAAAAAAGGACAAAAAGTAAAATAAATTTGAATGGAAACAAACTTTTGCTTTCTAAAAGCATAGAGCATTTATTTCCATTCCTTTTAGAAAACTTTTCGGTCAAATTTGTAAATGTCACTAAGGAAAAACTAAACCAGGCAAAAATTTATCAAAATCTAAAAAAAAATTAAAATTTATAAAAACATTTTGGTTTTGAGAGAAAACAAACTTTGTGAAAGGGTTTATGTAATTTTTCGTTAGGTTTTTAGTTTGGAAAAAAATAAATTTAAAATTTGTTCGTAGTTTTTTTTGCAAAGCAACTTTTCTTTAAAAGTTCAATTCAATTTAATATTTAATGAACTTAAATGTACTTTATTTATTTCTATTGCTTTACAGATTTTTTTTTATTTTAGACGAAATAGATTAATGACAGACAATTATTTGTCAGCCAAATCAATTGGGGAATTTAATTATACATTTTTTGTTTATCTTTTTGTGTTATTTAAAAGAAAAATATTAATAATTTGATGCTTGAACGCTTGATGATTTTTTGACATACACACGCACGCACGCACTATTACGTTTGATTTTGTGTAAACGTTTGTTAATGAAAATGTGAAATAAATCATAAAAAATTTATTTTAAAAGACCCAAAGACACAAACAATTTGTGTTGTCTGCACATAATAATTATGTTTTAAATAACGGGTGTATCATAAGGAATTATTTCATTTGATAAAAACGTAAACCTGTGAAACACAGAAAATATTTTTATTTTTATATTCTTAAAATGCAAAAAGTTAAAAATTATCCAGGATATGCTACTTAAAAAATATAACATATATTCGCATTTTAAATAATTTTAATATTTCCTTTCAGATTATTTCTTTAGCTTTTTCTGAATATTTCTACATATTTAAATTTTCTTTTCAAATTAAAAAAAAAAATAAATAATTAATATTAGTATGTGTTACTTAAAATCGGGGAAATCTTTTAAAACAGTAAGTTTGAATATTTTTTGTATTACTTTAAGCCAATTAAGGAATTAAGAAAAACTACTAAAAATTGTTAAATCATTTTAAAAGCTCATAGTTGAAAATTTTTTACATAAAATTTGAATATATAGCTAAATATTATTTCTAACTACGTAGCTTTTTTTAATTTTTCTGCCTGTTCATGCATATTTGTGCAGATTCATGCACTTTTAAAGTAGTAAATGTAATTTTTTATTTCATTCAACAGGTTTAGCGCTTTTGAAACAATAATTCCGGGTAAAATCTATTTGGGAATTAAGAAAAGCTTTAAAAAACTGAAAAACTGTTTAAGAAGCGTAAACTTATCATAAATTAAGCTGACAACGTGTAAAAACAGCAAAACTCTTTAACGTATTTGCGCATATTTAGCCTTTTTTATATACATTTTTTTGCATAGTTATGCATATTTTTAATTTTAATTATTTAATGTTTTTAATTTTTTTTCCTAATTTGTAGTGCACCATGTAGGTTTAGAATCTTAAATCCTTCTAATTGGAAAAAATTTTAAAAAAACATGTTTGGGTATTTTGGGTATTTTTTTTAAATCAATTTGGGAATTAGAAAAACTATCAGAAAATGGCAAAACTCTTAAAAATAAAGCTTTAAATGTGTAAAACTGTGTAAACATATTTTTGCATACTTTTAGCCTTTTTCGTATCTTTTGCATATTTCTGCATATTTTTAAATTTTGAAGTACTAAAGGAAATTGTGTAATGCAGCATAAAAGTGTTAGACTTTTATTTTGGGAACAATTTTTAAAACATCAAGTTTGGGTATTTTGGCCATTTTTTAAAACAATTTGGATATTAAGGAAAACTATCAGATTTTTTTGTATATTTTTTAAGAACTAAATGTAAATTTGTTTTTCAAAAATTTCCAAAACCGTTTAAGAAGTAGGAATAAGTCAAAAATTATGCTTTAGATATGGAAATACATATTGTTAAAAAATCTAAAGCATATTTTGGCATAATGAGCATTTTTGATATTTTTCAAAAATATGAAAAGACTTTTCTTGACATATCGCACTTGTTCAACAATAGTGTATTAACTCAAAATTTTTCTCTTTTCTTTTTTTGGAAAAAAAACGAAACGTTTTACATGTATTCATATCTAACCGCTGTAAAAATATCATGCTATTTAGTTTACTTTTTGGTAATGAAACGGTTGGTTTAAGAATTCTTTCGCACATATGCGTTTTATGTAAAATTAAAAATTGGTTTGCTTCTACTGAATTTTTTAATTTTGAGTTAATACACTATTGTTGAACAAGTGCGATATGTTTCCACATTTACCTATTTTTTCTTATAGTTGAAAGTAATAAATATATTTGTCGGTTAAAGAACTTTTTATGCTTTAAATTCCCCAAATATTAAAAAAAAAAATCTTTCTGCATATTCTTCAATATTTTATCACTTTGTTTATGCACAATTATATTTTGGCTTGTTTTTTATACTTTGCATATTTATAAAATTTTTGCTTTGGCATAAGTATATTTTTGCTTATTCATGCATATTTGGCTTATTTTTGCATATTTTTGCTTATTTTTGTAAAGTGTGGTCCAACCATAATGCACGATGTTAATTGTGAGTCACACCTTAACGTCCAGTTTTTGTCCCACTTAATTTGACATTTCTTTGTTTAAGTGCTTCAAAAATTCAACCATAGAGAGGTGCACAATTGAGCAGCGTTGTAAGACTGTTGAAGCCTCTTACGAAAATAACCGTTTAAAACAAAATGCATTTCGTGCTCTTTGAGATTTTTTGGTCAGCATAATCGACCAAATGTGTCCACAATCGGGAGAATTGTGCGAAAATTTCAGCAAACCGGGTCTGTAGAAAATGTGAAAACATCTGTGCATGCTCGCCCAGTTCGTTTAGCCGATACTTGGTTTCGCACGTAATGGTCATAGATCCTTTTATCATAATAAAAAATATTTCTTGTTTTATTTACAATTAAAATCGTGCGTTTTGGTTACATTCTTTTTTAACAATTTTTGATATTTTTATATATTGATGCATAATGTTTTCATAATTTTGGATGTTTTGGCAGTTTTGAAATTTGTTTTTTATTTATTAGCATTTATTTTAATCCCACTCAAGTTTAAAACAATAAATTATTAAGTTTTTTTTGTAACTAAAGTTTTATTGAATTTTTTTTCATCATTTTATGGCATTAAACAATTTCCGTTTTCCCCCTCTTTTTTATTCACTCTTTTGTCTACATTTTTAAATATTTCTAAAATTAATCATTTTCTGCCCAAAAACAATTAGTTGATTTCAGTAATACTGGAGGTCTTTTGTTTTGTAAAAAATGGGATTTTTTCTAATACAAAAGTTGGTTTTACATTTAACACACATTTTGATAGTTTTTTTTTAACAACCAAGACCGTTTTTCTACACTTGTCAAAATAACACCTCATAAACACGAAAATTTCCTATTGTTTTCACCTTTTTTTTTTATAAATATTTGAAATAAACTTAAGAGCATGTCAATTGGAAGGTTTTGTTTTGAATTGAAGGTGTTTTTAAAAATGCCCATTGTTTTTCAACGGGTTGCCCAATAAACGAAAAATTTTACGGACATTGTTAATTGAGCGGATGGGACTATTGTTTTTGTTACGTGTGTGCATACATTTGAAAAAGATTAAAAAATCATTTAAATCTTTTACCACACACAGTCGTTTATGGGGCAGGGTTGGGCAAATCGCTAAAAAAAATGCAAGTTTTTTATTTTTATAAAAAAAAGTAACTGCATTTAAGTCGTCAAATTTCCGGATCTTGGAGCTGAATTAATTGGACTATATCAAGAAATAATTCAAAATGTTCCCGTTTTTAAGTCGATTGTGTTTTATGCGCTCTGGCATTGTTCTGTTCAAAAAACATAATTTTCGTTAGATAGTCTAATTGGTGTCCAAATAACCAGGAATCAGGAATCAGAAATTATAATTATATTTTTTTTAAGAATTTAGAACCAAATTTGTCCCAAAAGTGATTTGAGAATATCTTTTGAATTGAGAATATTTTTTGTAATTGCAAACAAAGAGATTAGGGAATTTTGGACATTTAAAACATGCTTCTCAGAAAATTATAAAATGGCCGATTTAGTGTCATAATGATTAATGTTTGCTTATAATAACGAAAAATTTGCAAAGATTAAAATAACAAATAGTATGTATATTGGAAATTTGGGGTATTTTAATTGAACTAGTTTTTAGGAATTGTTAGAAATAACTAGCAAACAGACAAAACCCCATATATGTAACTTATTTATTACGAATAAAACGACCTCCAAACTAAATGGAGAATTCGGGTATTTCGTAACATTATTTGGGGCTTTAAAGTTAATGCAGGGAAAGTTAATAAGTAAAAATTTTTTAAAATCATTTTATGACATGAAATGCAAAAAATTTGACAAAAACATGTAAATTTTAGGTTAAAAAATAGGAAAATTTAGGAATTCCTTACAAAGTTTTTATTAATATTTTTTTTATTTTTGTTCTAAAGACAAAATTCTTCTGACTTAAGCTAAGAAATTAAAACAAAAATATGTACATATTGATGCTTAAACACAATTGTATATTTTGGGTATTTCAAAAAGGTTTTTAGGAATTGATCAAAATGAAACAAGGAAATGTTAATTAGAAAATTTTAATGCTTTTTAACAGAAAATTAAAAAAAAAAACAAGAAACGTGATAGTTTTGTAAAAAATATACTCAATAGGAAAATTTGAGTATTTTCCACGTTTTTTACTGATTTAAAAAAAAATTCCTAAAAGGGGATTTCTTTATTTTTTCATTCTTTTAAAATAAATTTATTTATTTTTATTTGCAAAAAATTGCGTTTAAATTTTTTAAAGTAAAACATAAAGACCTTGAACTTTTAATTTGTTTATTTCCAAGAAAATAAAATTGTTGTAGATTAATTGCTATTTTTAGTTTTATGTTCTTTGTATGATTTCTAAATAAAATTAAGACTTAATTAAATAAAGTTAAATTTAAATAGAAAACATTTGAATCAAATTAACAACAGACAGTTTAATTTAAAATTGTTTAAATTAAAAAAAGGAAAAAAGCTAAAAATATTAAAATTATAGTTGGAATGTTTTAGTTTTTTATGTTTTATGGATTAAATGTTTTAAAAGAAAAACTATTAAAACAAAAACCAAAGTGGGAAACTCTTATGAAGGGGCTTTCCTAGCAACCAGTGAAATGCGCATAGGAGCAAGCTTATCCTCGAATAATAAAATTGCACAGAATTTTTCAAGAATGAAAATTAGGAATTAAGCAAAACAAACAAAATTTTATTAACTAAAAAAAATCCCAAAAATTACTTTGGGGGAAAGTTTAAGGGAAATTTCAAATTTGATTATCTATTTTTTTAATTGTGTATTTTAAATTTTGTTGTCCAAACTGAAGGGTAAAAATCAACTTCCTTTAAATTTTTCCAATTTTTTATATGCATTTCTTAAATGCGCGAGTTTGTTTATTTTCGTTTTTTTTCTTCAAATGTTTTTGAAGTTTTTTTATTCTTTATTTTGTTTGTTTTAAATAAAATATTCTTAAGATACGAATACAAAAATTTCAGATTCTTTTCCACTCATCTGGTAGTTTAGAACAGAAAAAAACGAAATGCAGCAATTCTTTTTAAAAGGTTTCAAAATTGTGTGCACAAAAGAAACCGGTTGAATACCACGTTTGAAATACACTTAGAAAAAGAGGCTGGTAAAATCTCCGAAGAAAGACTTAATCTCTCATGTTTCTTTTTATTTAAATTTGTATTTCTTCTTTATTCTGCCTGACAGATTCTTTGTTTGAGAATTTTTGCAACTGCATGTTGAGAGTGCAACTTTAAGTTAACATTTCATTTTTTTTATTGTTTAAGCTCCAATAATTCCTTGGTTTTTGTTTCTTAACATCATGTAAGATTTTGTTAAAAAACTTAATTTGTCTGCTTTCGTTCTTTTTTTAGGAAGTTCAATTGATTATTATAAGAGATGCCAGTGTGATGGTCTTATGTGAAAGGATTTCAAATAGAATGCATTTTTTCTGAAAGGTTAAATGTTGTGACAGCAACCAAAATGCCAGACGGTTGTTAGATCAGTAAGCTCGTTATTTATTTGGGCTTAGTTTTTAAAATATTTTATATTTAAAATTAAAATTATGTGGCATTTTGACAAAACATCTCAAGTCCAGATAAATAGCAAAACAAGTTTTAAAAAAACTCTGTGAAAAATTCATTTTTATCAAATAATAAAATAAACCGAAATTAAAGAAAAATTTCGTTTATAATACAAAATTTTAAAATCGTAAACAAAAATGTTTTTTGACGAGTCACACATCTATTCTCAATGAACGTTTTTAGTGTCAGTTACTACAATGTAGTATTATTTCAATACAATGTAGTATTATTTCAATAAAACAAGTCCTAGAATTAAATTCAAGAACCAAATTGTAGAAAGTTACAAAAAATGTGCCCCACCGACGGTAAAGACTGTACTGTAAATCATTACTTTTTCTACCTTTAACCAGTTAAATGATTGGTTCTCCTTACACCGCTCATGAGTTCTTTTTTTTTTTGTACTTATTCTATTTTTACAAATCCCAGGACCAATTGACACAAATTTCCCGCAGGGTTTTAACATTCCTAGAAAGTTATTTAAAATAACCAAAATATCCAATTTTACTTTTAAATTGATTTTGAACTTATTTTTTGAAACAATTGTATTTTCCAATTTCCCAAAAAGTACTTTAAAATACCCAAATTTCCCGGGTTTCATACGCCGATATAAACCACTGGTTTCGCTCTGCGAAACTAGATTGCCAAACATGCTGTTCATACGATTCGTTCTTGTTTCATTTTGACATTTTTTTGTGTTGTTAGTGTGACTCTTTTTAAAATAGATAAAAATGTAAATAAAACTTAAAAATATATTATTTAATTATTAATATTATTATGTTATTATTATCACTTTATTGTTTTAAACATCAATTTTTATTTTGTTTCTTTGTTTTGATTTTTATTTTAAGTATTAAATAAATTAATACTAAAAATCAGTATTAATGCTTAGACGGTCCTCGTTCTGGTGGGATGGAAGATCGGTTCTTTGACGATTTGTTTGTCCCAGATGGGCAAATCATAGGTGTATATTAAATAGAAGTAACTCTCTCCCTCTCTCTCTTGCGAATCTTATTTAAATCTGTGCATTTGTATAAATGGTTGTAAATTTTCACCCAGATCTAGCTAATTAGGGGTTTGCTCATTTTTTAACAATTCCTAATCAGATTTTAAAAATACCCAATCATTTTAAAATTCATTTAAATGCATCTATTCTTTTAAGTCTAGATATTTTATGGTTAAGAATTAAATTTGTTTTTCTGGTCCAAAATGTTTTATTACAATTTCCACAATAACCAAATTTTTAATTTTTCCCTTAATCTGGCAACTTTACTAAACCAAACACATGTTCAACATAAAGCACAACAAGAAATTAAAAGCGTTATTAAAAGTTTTCTCGTACATGTTCAAAATGCTTTCAATTTTGCAAATGAATGTTGTTGTACTTCCTGACGATAAACTAAAAAAAAAGATCTGGTCAGAATTTTATATACGATTATTTTTTTTAGACATTTCACTCCACTTTCAAGTTCAACAACTGACCATGAATGAGTTTTTCCATTTCATTTGAGATTCGACTAAAAGCAAAAGGGCCTAACAGCCAAATTTTTAAATTTCTATTACTTGTATATTAGAAAACTAAATTAACAAAATTCGATAAATACTTTTGTAATTTATTAACTTTAATAATTTTTATTTGGACTCTTTTTTAATAAATCACTAAAATGTTCTTGTTTAACTTGATATTTTTTTTTTATTAAAAAAAAATTGTTTCTGTTCTGTTCACTTCACTTCATTTCATTAATATGTGTTGTGTTTCATAGTTTGTTTTCTTTTTGCCTGTCGGCATTTTTCCTCAGATGTCCAATAGAGTCGCTGCTTGAGTCGTCATTCATACTGGTCTAAAATGTACATGAACATTTTTGTTTTAGGCCTTTAGACTTACTATCTATACACCCTTTTTTTTTGTCTTTCTGATGATGATTCTGATTCTGTTTTCTGCTTTACAATAAAAATTAAAAAGCAGAATAAAAAAGTCGGCAGCCTGTTGTAGTAAACGAGTATCTGTTAGGTACACTTTGTTTTTGGGGGGATTTTAAACAATTTTCTTAAAACTAAAATGAACATTTATGTAAATAGAACTGGTTCTTTTCTACAATACAGAGTAAATTCTTGGTGTTTTTATATTAAAATTCTTTTGAAATTATAAAAATATTCAAATTAAGGTTATGTTTTTAACTTCAAGGTGGTTTAGACACTTTCGTTTTGTAATAAAATTAATTTTATCGATTACGAAATATTTTCCTGAATTAATTTTTATGGTAAATTAGACCACAAAAGTGACTCGATTTAAAATGGACGGGGGTTCTAAAATGGATAATGGTAACAGTTTGTAAATTTTAAGATTAAACGAAAATGAACTTTATTAAATTTATGAGTTTAAGTTTGGTTTGGAGTTTTAGAAAACACAAAAGCTCAAAAAGCAAAAAAAAAAAGCAATGGCGAGTGCTGCGAGCTAAAGTTTTTTGTCCTTTTATATGCAGAATTCTTAAAATTACTTACCCACACAGAGGTGATACAGGTGATAAAATGCAGTAACGGGCATTGACAGCAGCCGGGAACCGAAGTTGTTTCTGTTTTTGAGGGACGGAGAGTACGAATGCCAATGATTCTCTCAACAAAGAGCGTGACTAAAAAAACTTTAATAGACAGCATGTTTTTAATAAATTATCGGACATGTTCTGACAATCGCAAAATGCCTCACATTTGCGATGCTGACTTGAAATCTTATAATAAATGGGTGTTCTTCAAATTGCAAAAATATGAGCCAAGAAACTAGAATATTTAAAAAAAAACTATGGCAGATCGCAAACAAAAGCTCACGAGTTTATGTTTTTAAAAAAGTAAAACTCTTTTTATGCCTATCCCTGTTTCAAAATGTAAAAGATGGTTAAGTATAATTATATCTTTTTAAGTATTATCTAACAAATTTGTAAGGTAAAATACTAAAGTTGGCCATTTTGGGTAGTTTTATTTTTTTAATAAAAACAGAGATCGTAACTTTAACAAAAATCTTATTCGTGAATGGGTTTACAATATGAAAGTTTTCCTAAAGAAAGTCTAAGTTTATTGGTGAGAGGGGAAGAGAACATGCTCTTACCCATAAGTTCAGACTTCTGACAGAAAACTTTCATAAATACTCTTTTTATGCCTGTCACTTTTTAATGACTGATATCCAGCGTTTAAAAAACTGCAGTCAAAGTAGAAAAACTGCCATTTCTTCCAATTCTTCATTTGCCATTGGCTTCATTAAATTCATTAAATGTAAACAGTCCATGTCGAACCAACTCAGAAACCGAAAAGTTGTTCACAAATTTATTTCTAAAGGAAAGATTTGAAGGAAAAATAGGACCGGCTTTAGCAAATAAAGATACGATGGGTATGCGAGCCCAGAAATATTAAGATTATACAGCATGTCAAATATTTTAATAATTTTTCGAGTATTTGGGTTGGTTCTCGTCTATAG
Source organism: Pollenia labialis (assembly GCA_949318255.1). Classification (NCBI taxonomy): domain Eukaryota; kingdom Metazoa; phylum Arthropoda; class Insecta; order Diptera; family Polleniidae; genus Pollenia; species Pollenia labialis. The sequence continues at coordinate 72,175,605 of OX439140.1, forward strand.
TCCCCAAATTTCATCGCGTTACCTTCGAGCAAATAATCAAAAGGCTTTAAATCGCTTGATCTAGGTAACACATTGATTGAGTAATTTCGGAAAATATTATGTTTGACAAATATTTCTCTTAGAAGTCGTATGTTTGCAATGCTCTACTGTTGTCGGCATGCAACCTATTAAATTAAGTGCTCCAAAATTGGTAATCGGTAAACTGATGCGTGGGCACCTAAAAGTTTCCTAGCTTTAATTTGGGTTTTTAATAATATAATTTAGAGTTTCACTAATTCAGGGACTGTTATTCTGCTCACTGACTACGCCATTAAAGCAAAAATTGCGATAGCATTACCGCGCGTTGCCATTCTCGAAATAAAATTAAATTACTGCAATAATTTTGAACAAACAGGCTTTAATCTAATTTATTGAAAAAAAAAAACGCCTAATACATATATATATATAACAAAACATGATAAGAATTAGTTGCCAGGGTTGCCATACCAAAGTTTTTTCCATATAAAATGCATATTCTCTTAGTTTTACTAAAACTTGTTATCAAAAAAAACAGTAATATATATATTTTTTTTTAATACATACCAATTAGTTTTATAGATTCTTTAAACAAATATCCAATTTATTTTATAATATAAACATACCTGCAAATAAAATAATAATAAATTTTAATTAAAATTTTTGTTTAGAAAATATACGTCAAAAAAATAAAATTAAAATATGATTCCAAATTAACAGCAAATCTGGAGTGATTAAGGAGAAAATGCTGCAAGCATTTCTAAATAATTTAAATAAAAAAAAAACTATCACTGTTAAATGTAATAGCCCCAAGGTATGCTTTAGAAATTTGCATTAAATACAACACTAAAAGGACAGAGAGAGAAGGAGATAGAGAAAGAATATGGAAGTACATTTTATGTTCTCCCATTTTTTATATATACTATATGTAGTTAAATTTAAAAGACAAGGACATCTTATAGGATTTTTTCTTTTAAGAAAAGACTTTAAAAAATTTAAATATTTGATTTTTTTCTTTCAGCTTCTTGGCACCTTTTTTTTCAAATATTTTTTTTCTTTTGTTCTTTTTTACCATGGAATGCCCTATATGCTATATAGCATCAAATTAACTTTTAAACATTGTAATTTGATACTTTTGTTTTTTTAACCTTTTTCTCTTTTTTTATTACTGCTAATTAATTCGTTATAATTTAATTTTAATGTTGCCTTTAGTTTCCATTTTGTTAAACAAATTAGTCCTACCTTTACACACAATAAAAAAAATTCCTACAATAAGAAAAATAAAAAAATATGATAAAACAAAGATTGAATTGGCAATTGGTTTTGAAAGCTGAGAGTGGCCGCAACATTAACAATAGGTAACAGTTGAAAAAACTTGTCGTAGAGAAGTTTACTAAAAGGAAAACTTGTATATTAAGAAAATTTTTTAAAGACCACTTCTATGTTTAGAAAACCTTTCAAACACATAATAAAATCCTGATTCGAAAATATAAAAATCTTGTCCTCGAAATATTTTGTATCAAAAAAAAACTTGTCTTCGAAATATTTTCTATAAAGAAAACTTATCTTGGAAAGTTTTCTATAAATAAAGCTTGTCTTTGCAAAGTATTCTAAAAAGAAAACTTGTCTTCAAAAAGATTTCTATAAATTAAACTTGCCTTTGAAAAGTTTTCTAAAAGAAAAACTTGGCTTAAAAAAGTTTTCTAATAGCACAACTTGTCTTAAAAACATTTTCTGTTAAGAAACTCTGTTTTTAAATAAAACTTGTTTTCGAAAAGCCATCTTTTTAAAAAACTTATCGACTATATGTTTTCTTAATAGAAAACTTTTCAAAGACAACTTCTATGCTTAGAAAACCTTTCACACACATAAAAAATTGTGTCTTCAAAAAGTTTTCTATAAAAAACTTAGTTTCGAAATATTTTCTATAAAGAAAAGTTATCTTCGAAATTTTTTTATAAAGAAAACTTATCTTCGAAAAGTTTTCTATAAAGAATCCTTGTCTTTGAAAAGTTTTATAAAAAGAGAAATTGTCTTTGAAAAGTTTTCTATAACTTGTATTCGAAAAGTTCTTTGTACGGAAAACTTATCTTGGAAAAGTTTTCTACAGAGAACTTGTCTTTGCAAAAATTTTCCTAAAGAAAACTTGTTTTAGAAAAGTTTTCATTCAAAGAAAAGTTTATCTTGGAAAAGTTGTTCGCAAAGAAAACTAATCTTTGAAAAAGTTTGTTTTCAAATAGATTTCTTTTTTGAAATCTTTTCTTTAAGGAGACTTGTGTTCAAAAAAATTTCTTTAAACAAAACTTGTCTTCAATCACTTTTATTAAAGAAAATTTAGCTTGAAAATATTGTGATGATTCTTTTCGATGTCAAACTGTTTAAAAAATAAGTTAAAAAAGAAGGCAAATGTTGAACTTCAAAAATTTTTTTGTTGCTCCTAACATTATGCCTCATTTAATCGCCCCTTAAGCTAGGCAGCATTTTTCTAAGCACACATTTTCCCCCAAATTACTTTCTTACACCTGTGAAAATGTTTTATCCTAATGTATGGCCTCCTTTAGTGTTAAAAACAAAAACAGTAAGCAACAACAAGCCTACAAACAAGAATATTTTTTTTAATTTATGTAAATCCCCTAAAATTTAACAATAATCTTAAATGCACACATAAAAACATTTGCCTAAACACACACTCTTATTTTTTTGTTAAGATGAGGGCGAAGCAGAAACAAGTTCTTTTGGAAAGCGTTTTCAAACATTTTTTTATACATTTTATTAGTGCCAAACGACTTTTTTCCGAAAAGGAATTTTATAAAGAAATAACTATAAGATAAAAAATAATGTGTAAATAAATAAAAAATATGAAAAAAATTGGGATGAACTTAAACAGGTGCCACTGTCATGCTAGTGTGTCGACAAAAACACACATAATATTTGTTGAAATACCCTGAAGTTCGAAAGCAGCAAAAAGTTTTTTAGGTTGAAGTGAAATAAGGTGTTAAAGTGAAACTTATTCTCGATGCTTTTTAAACGGTTGGATGAGGTTTATTGATTACAATGTTTATTCTCTGGTAATCTGGGGTAGAACTCACTGACTTCTCTTGGATATTAAAGGAAAACATAAATTAACTCCTATGAATATATAAAAAACTTAAATCAGCTAAATGGAGACTCTTTATACCTATAGGTACTTACAAGGGCGGAGGTGGGTAATAAAGTGGCAATTTAGTCGGGACAACTTCCAAGTCAAACTTGTTAATTTAGAATACTAGTGTCCTTCATAACTCGTCCCTTGGCTCCTAGCTTATATTAAATACAGCTTGGCAAATACATTGTTGCCACTGACAACCATATTATGGTTAATAAAGCCACCATCAAGAAGCCACCACTATATTATGGTTACCTCCGACCATGTTTGTTTTAAATTAATAATAACATCTTTCTCTTTTCCAAGAGCAACATGTTATGGTTAAAAACAACAATAATATTATTTACCATAACATATTCTAAGGCAACCATAGTACTGTTGTGGTTTCTTGATTGATTACTCATAATATGGTTGTCAAGAACAATAATATGATTGAAGTAAGCATTATATGTTTAAAACGTTTTCGTTAAACATAGTGTTGTTGGATGTGACCATATCAAAAAAGTAATTTTATTTACGTGTGGGAATGTAAATTAATATCGTTAAAATAGCGATAAAAATAACAAAAATCGGTTCCAAACTTCTTTAAAAATTAAATTTCTTCATAAATAACACTGCGGAACAGACATTTTGCGGTTTGGAATTTGATTGCCAATTTTTACTAATTTGATGTAGCTGATTTAAAGTCTAATCTCCATTTTTCTCTATCAGTTATACTTTTCGAGTTATACCGTTATGTCCAAAATTAAGGCACTTCTTTCACATTGTATTTAAATTTTCCCTTTAGTTTCAGAGATATCGTTGCATTCTTTAAAAATTCATAAAAAATAAAAAGGCGACAAAAATCACAGTTTGGGTGTAAAAACATTTATCTTATCATAATTTCGAATTTAATGAGGTTTATTTTATTGTAATCGTTGCATAACTTTTTTTCACAATTTACTGAGAAAACTTGAATATTGATTTCCATACAAAATGGAAAAAACTTCCATGACACACACATGTCATACATGATTAAAATGAGATTGATTTTCGAATAAACTTTTTTTTGGCTGTATAAAGGAGATTTAAAAATCAAATTGTTCCAAAAATAAACAAGAATAAATGACAGTACTGGCATAAAACGTAACATTGCAACCTTCAGAACTGCTGGGTACTTTCCATATTCAAGGAGTACGACACTAAGAGTGTAATCTAATAGAGTAACGAAATAAAAATTTAAATCGCAGTAAACAAACCATAAAATAAAGCAGGTTGGGCCCCCAACATTTTGTTTTCTAGAAATAAAATATTGAGTCTAAAATTCTAAAAACCGTCAGAAGTCTCTTAGACAATTTCTGCCTAAATTCTATATTGTAGTTCGTTTGAATGTTTTCCTTATTCATTTATTTTGCAGTATATATTTGGAGACCCGTGTCAGTAGCGGCTTATTCCCTTTAATATCTACATGTATATACATATATTTATTTATTTTTTTTAAATAATTCATATCTTTCATAAGAAGGTTTTAAGATATGCCAGAATGTTTAATACTTTTGTTATTGTTCTCCTCTTTAAATAACAAAATATCCAGAGAGGCAAATGTTTAGCATACTAATAAACAGTGGCATAATGCTAGCAGAAAATATAATAACAATTTAAAAATAAAGTGAAAGAAAAGAAAACAAAATAAAAAATGTTCCCAAGTTAATACATATTTAGTTTAAAATGATTTCTAAGCGTTTCACGTGAATGCCTTTACTTTATTTTTATTTGTAACAACCTTTAAATTAAAAGAAATCTAATTTTGAAGACAAAGCTTGTCGTAAATTATAGCCAGAAATGTTATAAAATGTTTAAAGCTATCAATTTTGTTCTCACGAAAATTAACAATGTTTAAGAACATTTAAAAAGAAAATAGTTTATTATAATTACGTTTTAACTGAAAAAGAAGAATTTTGCCAAAACTCATTATTACACAAAGTAAACGCTACTTCGTCAGCGTCTCCTTTTCCTTCGTGAACAATTTTTATTCCAAAGTTTATTAAAAAATACCAGTTGTAGAACCAAAAAGCTAAAGTAAAATATAAATGTTTCCATATTTCCCCTTTTTGGTACTATTTTTCTCCCATTAAAGTATTAAAAATTTCAGAATTGTAGTGGAAGCCTCCAATTTAGTACGAATATGTCAATGAATGGAGAAAAATGTTTTGTAAAAAAAAGTACCAAAAATAGTCACGATTTTCACCCTATCAATGTGCGAATATTGAAAAAGTACCAAATTTGTATTCGTATTTTTTTTTGATAAGTTTCGGGTGTTTCTATGTTCAAAAAAGTACCAAAATTCAGGTTTTACCCGTTTACTCCCTAATAGGGCCGAATTTCAAAAAAGTACCAGAGACCTGTCCGCTTATTTTTCTAACGAACAACGATAAGTATTAAATTTTTTTTGTATCTCTTTTAGTTTTGGAGATATAATGTTACCGAATTATCGCGTTTTTATCCTTTTTTACCCCCTAAACATTCGAATTTCCAAAAATTCCGTCTAAGTGGATTGATTTGGGGAGTGACCAATCTCTGATCCAAATATCAAGTTTTTTGCTTCAAGCGTTAGAAGAATCAGTCAGTAACGTTTCAATTTTATGTATGGGTGTTTCCAAAGTAACGGTCGTTACCGATTTTTGGAGATTTCTTAAATAAAATTTCAACCTACCCAAATATGCCACGAAGATTGCTCCATTTTGGACTTACGAAAGTTCAAGCAACGGCAGCAACCGAAAGAATTCATAAAAAATGTAATTTCAATACTTTTTTGACCATTAAAAAAAATAACGGTCGTTACTTTATAAATGTGCTGTTTTCAAATGTCGGCAACAAACATCATGTATTGTAAATTTTTGCGCAGGATATGTCAAGTAAAATACCTGATTATATTCTTTAAAATGTTTTGTTTAAGAAATGGAGTTATTTTCAAACCAAAATAATTAGTTTCCAAAAAAAATTTTTTTTTAAAAAGTAACGGTCGTTACATTTTAAAAAGTTATGGGTAACTCAAAGTAGCATATTTTTGTTAGTATACATTTATGTTGTATTATATTAGCGGAAACAAATTCAAAATAATAATTTCATTTTTGGGCTTTAAGGGGTCTTTTTCTGTGGAAATACCCATATATAGATTACAAATTTTAATTTTCACAAAAAAACATGAAATCACTTCTGGCTCTAATTTCTGCTCTTTTCTTTTCAACTTTTTATCTACCTAAAATTTAAAACTTTTAAACTTAAATATTAACTGTCATATTCTTGAAAATAAAACAAGTGTGAAATGTGCAAAATTTAATAGAAATTTTTCTTAAAATACATTTTAAATCTATTTTAATTTTTTATGAATACGGCAGCAAACTTTTTTCTTTTCAAACTCATTTTTTTCAACCTCTTAGCCTACTGTTCCACCTTTTCTTACACATAGAAAATTTCAACAAAATAAAATGCTATATTTTTTTAAAATATATTTTTGCATATGAAATTTAATTATGATTTATGAATTGTTCCCCTTTTTGTCGCCGTTTTATTCTTTATTAAATTTGTGATATTTTTTTTTGTTTAAAAAATAAAAAAGTCATTAAATTAACATAGAAACAATAGATTTTTTTTTAGTTTAAAAACTTAGTTTTTTTTAGAAACTGGAAGTAGCATTTAAGATTTTAATTTATTTAAATTAAAATTAAATTTGATTTACACTTTCACAAAACACATTTTGGAAAAGGTATGGAACCCCTAAAAAAGTAAACTGAATGTAGGAAATTATAATAATAAAAAAATTTTTTTGATGTAAAGAAAAAAGTCGACAAATACCTTTAAAAGAAGTTCGAACCTGTTTCAGGAAATTTAGAAACTTAGTATATTATTTATTTTAAAGAAAATTTCCAAAAGTTTGTTGGGAATTCTGGGATTTCTATTAGGAAATTTAAAAATCCATTTTTGTTATTTGGTAAGTGAATTTCTAGATAACTTTAAAATTTCTTTGCAGAGTAATTATACACAAATATTTTATACTACATATAATAAAGAAAATTTCGTTTGTATAAAATCGCTATTGAAAGCTTTAATGAGATACTTTTACCAAGAAGTATTTATTCCAAAATTTAAACATTTTTCACCTTTATTTTGATAGTCGAAGTCGAGACAACGCAACAATAATTGTATGTATTTTATTAGTCGTTAATGACAACAATCTATTACTACCCTGTTTTGACAACATTGTTTACTTTTATATTATATTGCCCAACTTATTGAATAATGTTGAGCAGATCGACAATTACAACAGCAATAATCTAACGAACACGAAATCAAAATCTCTTGATAAAAAATTACTTTTTCATTTGATATCAAACACAATTTTCAAACCCTTTCCAAATTCTCGATTTTAAAATTTGAATTCAAGTTTAAAATCAACATTTAAAACAAAAACAAATTTTGAAATTTTGTTTGTGTTTTACATGTACGTTAAAGGAGTCACTTTTGCGCTCGCGTTCTAAAAACAGGCAGTTAATCATACTATTAATTAAATAAAATTAACTGAAAGACAAAAGAACAAGTGTTTTAATTAAAAATGAATGCAGGCGTAGTCAAAATAAAACGCGCAAGTGATGAAAATATATTTTTTTTGTGCGATCGCGGTGCTACGCCATAACAATCCCTAGAGGGAAGCGAACTGACACCAAAGTAGTCCCGTGATAGGTCTTTGGTAGTAGAGACCGGTTCTATTTCTAAAACTATTTATGAATAAGACCTATCACTTTTCCATGGGGTTGTCATTGGAGGGGGTCAATCGACACCATTTGACCAGTCACAGATCTATTCTCAATGAATGTGCTTAGTGTCAGTTACTTAAATGTAGTATTATTTTAATACAATGTAGTATTATTTCAATAAAACAAGTCCTAGCTGAAAATAAATTCAAGAACCAAATTTTAGAAAGTACCAAAAAATGTGTCACAGCACCGGTGAAGATTTATTACTGTTTTCTACCTTTTTGTTTTTTATAAACCAGTTAAGGGATTGGTTCTTCTTTCACTCTTTGTACTTGTTCTTTTTTCACAAATCCCAGGACCAGTCTGTTGGACCAAACGACACAAATTTCCCGCAGGGATCCTCAAAAAAAAAAGAAGCCAAGTATTTTATCTTTCCAATCCTTTGAGGACGGAAATAACACTATTTCATCTTTCAGCTTTGGTGCCGAATGTTTAGCCTGACAATTTATTTAAAAAAAAAAATGAATTTTAATTAAAAAAAAAATATTATATACATTTTCATATTATTAGAATGTGTATTCTAAGTCAAATTACAATCCTCAAAAGCTTTATACTTTAATAGTCTTATTCCTTCAATATTTTCCAGGAATATTTTGTATGCACTATCAGAAACAAAATCCCAGATCCTATTTGTTAAAAAAAATATTTTTGAGAATATCGTTTGAAAGGTTGAAAATAAATGCATTTTTTGTTGAGAGTTCTAAGATTTTCAAATAATTTTCAATGTTGAAACGTTTCCCATTTGAAAAAAGTTTTTATATAAAATGATTTTTTTATTTTCAATCAAATCTCAGTGTTTGTTTAGAAAATACTCAATAATATTTCAAATGTATTGATACCTTAAGATAAATTTTCTCTTTTTTACCTTTTGGTATACGAGCCGCCTACGCGTATGCTTTATTATTTTAACATAAACACACTTTAAGTAAATAATTAACAATTAAAGTTTAAAACTAATGATTTTGCAAAACCTCTAACTCATCGTACAAATCATTATCAAAAAAGAAGAGCATTAAATACCCAGTCATACTTAACCCAAATTTAAATTTTCCTCTCTCTTTTTAAGAACAACCCAGAATAAAACGAAATTAAAAGTTAAAAAATTAAGTTGTTTATTGTTGTTTTTAAACTCATTGTTTATAAGAAATAAACAAAAACAAAAAAACATACATTTGCAAGGAAAACTTTCAAGGTTCCTTATTTTTGTATAATTACTGCGCTATTTTGGCTTGATATTGCTGTTGCTGCTGTTGTTTTTTCCGAGCTTTTTTTAAACATCAACTACGTCAACGACAAGAACCAACAGCAACTTCGTCGTCATCATCATTATAATAATGAAATCATGCATAATGTAGCCCAAATATGACTATGAGAATTTACAAAAAAAAAAAAAAACGAACCGTGTGCTGCAGTGGAAGTCAACATGTTACAGTTGGTTTTTGCATTCGAAACATATTTTCTCTCCTTCAAAAGAACAGTAGAGAAAAAAAGGAAATTTTATAGAAAAAAAATATTTAACGAATTTTTCCGAAAATTGTTAAGTTAAGAGATCTTCTAAAATAAATTAATTAAGTGATTTGAAAAGTATTTATTCTATTTAAAGCTTATAAAAGCTATTTTGATGCTTTCTTTTAAAATTTGGGCACGATGCAGTGTTGCCAATTTAGCCATTTAGTGGCTAGAATTAGCCATTTTCACCCTGTTTAGCCATTAAAAAATGAGTTTAGCCATTAGCCATTTTTCAACTTGTTAAGCCATACATTTTTTTGCCGTTTTTCTTTTTAAAGAATAATTTTTATTTATACAAGTAAAATAAACACTTTTAACAATTAAATTAAATCACAACTTTTACAAATGTTGAAAATCGCTAAAAACTATGATGAAGAAACATCTTTCAAAATAAAGGAACAGCATTCCAATATTAAATTTATAAAATGTATCAACACAAACATCGGTGTTTCTTTCTGGTTGCAAGTATTTCAATAAAGAGATTCAGGCGGCAACAAAATATTTTTAGACATTTCAGAATTGACTATAAAATTGCTCTCACTTCCATGGTCTAATGCTGAAAAAGTAGTAGCTAAGTAAACATCGTTAAAAGTAATTTGATAAAATAAATTACATTTGGCAACCGTTAATTCGATTTTATCAATTAGGTAAATATGTTTACCATAGCAATAAAATATTTATACCAACACCACAATAGTGGACCCCCCCCCCCCAAACACTCCGCGTTTATGCTGATGCTTGTAACACCTTAAAGTATTGGCCCTAAGCCCACCTTTACGTATACCGACTGACTCAGAATCACTTTTTGAGTCGAATTAACAATGGTTGGCAGGCTGGTTGTCCATGTAAACCTTGTGCGCAAAGTAGAGGTCGCAGTTTTGGAGATTATTTGATCAAATTTGGCGCATAGGTTCTAATGTGGCGTAGGGTATCATATAGTCGGGGTTGACCGACAATACTTTCTTGCTTTTTTTCTAGTAGATCTGGACTCCAAAGGTGTTCGGTAAATGTTGTCGTGATTATGATTTACCTTCAAAGTATTTAAAACTAATACACACAAGTGAACAATAACGACATCGCATTTATCGATGATTTAATTTTTTAAATATCAATCAAAATATTTAACAATTTGATCTTAACTTACAATTTCATCGTAAACAACTTTAAATAAATTATTTCTGTTTTGGTATTGAATTTTTATGTGCTTTTATTTAAAAAAAGTTTTTGCCATTTCTAAGCCCATTTTTAGCCATTTTTTTTAGGCATTTTTTCCGTAAATTTAGCCATTTTTGGTCACCAAGTTTTGGCAACACTGGCACGATGTCTCACTGAACCAGAGGTGGTCATGCGGTATGTGAAAGTTAGATGGTAGTTTGCTGCTACGGTTAGAGGAAACGAGACGCAAAGGAATAAAGTTTTTATTTTGTAGTATTATAACATATTTTTTGTGTTTTTAATTATTTGTTTTGTCTCATATAAAAAACGTATGTGCTTAGAAAATATTTTTCATACAAACAAAGAAGGTATTCAGTGATCTTCATTTTCCGCCGACCTGTGATTAAAATTACAAGCTCTCTTACACTTTTTGTTTCAATGTTTTTTTATCTGCATCATCGATCAACAGGAATGTGGCGAAAAATGGCTTAAATGTTTGATTGCCAACACCTTTTTTTGTTTCACGTATTTAATATGTATATGTGTTTAGTTACCCTGCAAATTATAGGGCAAGTTCAAACACGCGTGTAAAATGTAGCCCACAAGGGACTAGGACTAGTCCAAAAGTAACCCAAACGTATGGAAAAACATGGTCTATTTAACATAACGATGTCCTAGGGCAGGACCATATAACCATGCTTTGAATTACATAGGAGTAGTCTTAAAACTACTCCATTGTATACACAAGAGAATCAGTTTTAACTTCGTTTAAAAACAAAAACATGGCGTTAAAAAACGAAGACATGTCGTCTCACTACAAACACTTTTTAACAATGACATGGTCCATGCTTGCATTACAGCGGACCAGTCCATGGAATAGTCCATTTAATCAAATTGGATCAGGTGGTCCAATATTATTTGCAGGGTATTTGTTTCTTCTCATATCTACTCATATCAGTCTTTTAACAGAATTATCCGAAACAATTAGAAGAGTTAAACATTTTATAAAATTAAAACAGTACTCTAATGGCATAATGGAGTATTTTATATGTTTAGAGAAATCCTGGAAAAAGGCTAAGAAATAAGATAGATATTCATCTACGATAAGTGAAAGATTTTTTCCAAGTCAAGTTTTGTCAAAACGTAAGAAAAGAAAAAAAACGCTTTAACCCTAAACATTTAAACCAAATTAATTTTCTAAAAGATTATTTTGTAAGATCTCCTTTAACTATTGAAATAACTAATAAAATTATCTCACTCTGTTTTTAATAAATACATGTTTGGGGGATTCACAAGGTAGTCATAAATTTATAAAGGCTTATGTCTTAAAATAATTACAAGAAATATATATCGTCGGCTCAATATGTAAACCTGCTAAATCCACTTTTTAAGTAAATAGAGATTTTGATGCCGTGTTGTAGAGAAAGGTGTACCTCGTCGACCAGCAAGTAGTTTTTCTTCTTTTTAAGTCTTGAAGTGTGTTAAACTTACTGTATTTTTAATTTTCTGTGAAGCTGCAAATAGGAAAAATAAAAGGGTTTTTGTCTGTCCTGTAAAATGTGCTAAAAGGGACTTAGCAGGTTTGCATATTAAGCCGACAATATGACTGTTGTGGGCTACCGCTTAAAATTTAGATTTCTTCTGTACAGCTATGACGAATCAATTAACACAGCCTTAAAATTTTTATTTGGTTTGAAACACTACAACATTTATTTTAAACAATTGATGACTGCGAGTGTAAGACGGCAAATCCATCTAAGGAGATCGAGTGGTTGCGATCGAAACATGTCATGGTAACCAGCCGCCTGTGTTCGAATCTCAGGTCAGTCAAGAATGAATGATTATCAATAACAATTTTAATTAATTTTCATGTTGTAAAATTCCTTTCTTCATAAAAATAATTTAATGAAAATTAAATTTGATGAACTTAAGCCTGAATAAAATATTAAAAATTTGGATTAAAAACCATAAATAGTTCAACAAAATAACCACAATTCTAATTATTTTAAAACCCTTGTAAAATATTATTTAGGACATGTGACTTGATAGCATACCTTGTGAATCCCCCAATTATTTATTAATTGAAAAATGCATATTACATATTTATTTTTTTTTTATTTATTTATTTATTTATTTATTTAATTAGAAAAATTACAGTACAACAAGCCTTTCAATCTTATATAATATTACTGCTGATACAGTGGCAGATTTATTTGAAGTTACTTATAGATTAGAGAAATTATTTATATTAATAATAAGTAAAAGTAGACAATAATTTTAATATAAGTTACAAAATTTTAAGCAAAATGAGAAAATATTGCAATGTTAAAGTGCTTAGCATTGCCTAGGACTTGTATATTAGATGGGAGTTCATTCCAGAGACGGATGGCATTAACGAAGAAGTGTCTTTCTGATATTAGTTTACGGTATCGAATGGAGTTTATTTTGTATCCTCTATTGGATCTTGAAAACGTTATTCTTTTGTAAAGATAGTCAGGTTGTTTACTATGTTTATGAATTGTTTTTTTCATTGCTCAATCGGAACAGGCATACTTTAAAATTCTTATAGTCAAATCTCTCGAGTTTCTTCTCAAACATTCACTAGCAAATATGAGGAATACATAAATATCCGCCTGGAAAATCGTTGGTATTCCACCCTTATTACTATTAGTCTGGAGGCAAATATAAACTCACCGATTCCAAAAGGCTTCGTCCGAACAGCCATAGTTGAAAATTCTTATTATCAAAGGATCTTAATGCAAAGCAGATAAGTTTTTTTACACCATTTGCCTCTCAAAGTTAAAGTTACATTTATTTGAGACAGAATTCATATTGAATACAAGTATTAAAAACAACAAAGAAAAGATTGTGTGCAGAAAAAGAAACTTATGCCAATGGGGATGAGCTTCGTTCAGAAAAAATTAAGTTAATTAAAATACTTAAAAAAGACGTTCATCAAATCAATTGTATGATCACAGAAATAAAAAAGCTCGGAATAGATTAAGTTTTTTTTTATTTTTACTTAAAGTACGTGCCATACTTTAAAATTCAAGTACGTATTACCCTAAAACGTACTTAAAACAATCCTAAATGGGATAACTTTCGAAAATCAATCCCAGAATTTCTTAAAATAAGTAGCAAATTCTTAAACCAAGTAAAAAAAAGAGTAATCTTTTCGTTGGTTGTGCCATACTGAGATAACAATTTTAGAGTTAGCGTTTTAATCTTATTGAACTTATCAAAGTTTGTTGCTGACACTACAACAATACCACACAAGTATTTAAAAAACGAGTTGCTTGTAGTGTTTAAGGTGCTATCAGACGGGATGTATTTTACATATGTACTGTCAAATTTTCCATCTGTAAAAGTTGTACACATCGTGTGATACATATGAAACTTTGCACGTGTAAAATACATGTGGAAATACGTATGTAATTTTTTCGATTAGAACACGCTCTATTTTCCTGTGGCAAACATAAACAAAACAGATGGTTTTTGTTTCTATTTTTTATTTTTATTTCAGATATTACTGCAATAATGCTGGGCGCTACAATTATTTTATTAGCAGTTGTTACATCCATTTAACTTTTAAGAACATTATAATTTCAGCAGCTTTATAATTAAAACAATTTATACACGTTAAAAAGTCAGCTTTTGTGTGATAGCAAAAATTATAAATCGTATGTAAATTGGAAATTTTGACATACATACAGAATTACATATGGGTAAGAAAAGTGACAGTACATATGTAAAATACATCCCGTCTGATAGCACCTTTAGAAACAACAAACACAACAGAACAAGACGAAAACACATTATTTTCATGTTTAAAGAGAACTCTTGCTTCTCATTTGGTTTATATTTTCAGTTATTTGTGTACCTTAAGTTTTTAAACTAAAAACCATTTCGGAAAAGATGCTGGTGTTTTATAATTGAAATTCTGTAAGGTGTAAAACGGGTAAGCAAATCATTCATAATAAAAATCTCCTTCTTATTTCACTCTTGATTTATTTCAGGTACGAATTCGGGATTGAATGAACTTTATAATACTTTAATCAAACGTATTTTGAGATTGATTCAATCTAAGTTGTACTTAATCAAGTTTTTCATTTTCGGGTTATTTCAAGCACGAATTCGGGATTGAATATGGATAAGTTAAGTATTTTGAGTACTTGAATCAATCTTTCTGTACTTGATTCAAGAAAATCCGTACTATTAATACCGCTTCGGATTGATTTGAGTACGGATGGATTGATTTTTCTTTTGAGTGTACACAATAAATTTATTATGATATCAGTTAAAATAACGTATGTGCTTTGATGTTCTTTTTAAATCAAAAGAATTGATCTGCCAGCTTAGATGTTAAGAAGCCGTCGCATAGCCATAACCCCACAAAACAGGTGCTTATACCAAACTTGTATTTAATTATAAATGGCTTGCCAGAACGCTATAACCACAGAAAGCTGTTATGGCTATGTAATAATGGTATGTCATGCCCATTTGGCCACACGTTGGTCGGCAAACTTCCTTAAGTGGCCGAACTATTTGAATAAGTTTAAAGGTTGTGATTTCTACGGAAAAGGTTGAAATAAGTCCATGAAATTTCATCAGTCCTATTTTATATTTTTCTTCCGAAGTTAATTCTAGTCTTCTATCGAACTGAGGCGCCACAATGGACCATAATGGTCTCCAGCCTTTCAACCTAACCTAACTTTTAGTTGTTTTCGCTCAAAATTTCGTTTATTTTATAACTGATGGGTTTAGTTAAACCACGTCTGTGCTTATATGTTCATATTCAACAAAAACAGGTCGTACTTTGATTCCTATATAATTTTCTTTGATATTGGCCCTTAAGCTAAAAAATCATCGTTATCCTATGTTAAATGGTTTTGGATAAAATAACGTATTTGTTACAAACTCAGCAAATAGTTTCGTTAGTCCCAATTTACACTAGGGACATTTCTTGCCGGACATTTTTTTAATTCTCCTTTAATCTTACCTGAAGCGTTTACATATGAAACATTAGAAGTCAGACAGAAATTAATATTTGTATGTAAACTACGAAAAGTAAGAGAGAGAAATGAAATAATGTCTAGTACAGACAGTCATGTACTACACACTCTACCTTTTCGACCCCTCGCAATCAAACTTCGTCTGTCCGGCAAGAAATGTCCCTAGTGTAAATTGGGACTTAGTTTACAGCTACTTTCATAGTTTTGAACAAATATAATCAATATTGATTCATATTATTCAAAAAGATCCTTCTTATGATATGTATTCTCTTTTTCTTAAACATATTTTTACTTAATTTCTTTTATTTACGTCCCACTGTTTTTTTTTTAAACTTTAACTGCTGCATTTTATTTTCATCAGTTACTACCTCGCTGCCTGTCTTTCTGTCATTCAGTCCATTTTAGTAACAAAATATTGTACATATTTACTACATTTGTATACAATTTATTACACATACACATTTTTATGTACTTAAATATTTATGTTGTTTTTGGCGAGTACATGAGTAGTAGTAAAAAAATGTATAGAATATACAGTCAGCAAGAAGAAAAATTGCTCTAGTTTTAATGAATGAATGCCATTTCATACGAGAGAGCGTTAATTAGGGAGCCTGCCAAGATTTTTAAACAAAAAATGCTCTTTAAAAGTGTGCATATTAAAAGAAAGGGTGTGAAGTTAAATACGGCAGTTCAACACGTCCTACAGTTATTTTAAGTTATTTTCATACGCTATTAAACGAATTGCTACAACAAACAAGTTTTCTTTTTGCAAACAAAACACAATATAATTATTAAAATAAAAAACAAGACCATATTTTCAATAAAAAGCAAACTGAAATTTTTATTAAAAAAATATTTTATGTTCATTAGAGAAATATTTTTATCGAAATTCCCATTATAAAAGGTTCAAATAGATGTAGGTTGGTTCAAGCAGTCATGAATCGGGGTAGCGGAAGACTGGAAGTAGCCTTGGGCTAGTAGATTGCGGGATAAGCTTTACTTCCAGTTTCAACCCGATATCGGAGATGTATAATTTTAAAAATTTTGGCTTTTCATTGACTTTGTCAAGTCGATAAAATGGGTATTTCGAGAAGACATTAATCGCGGTAGTAGAGTATCCAAAGCCTAGTAGATTCCAGGACTAGAAGTTCTTAGTGTTGAATCTATAATACCCTTCACCTAAAGTAATGCAGCATCAAAGACCACGAACCCACTAACTTTCGTTTTTCGTTTTTTTCGTTTTAAACACATTTCTCTTTTTAAGCAGCAAAGCATGTACATGTGAGTAGGAGAGTTGCAAAACTCGTTCGTTACAAAGTTAAAAATACAATGATTCCCACAGTTCTTTTGGCGCTTTATGAGAAGAAAGGATTTTCTGGAAACATGAAAATATAGAAAGAGTGATACAAGTACGGATTTTCAATCGCGAAATACTTAACTTTTTCATATTAAATTCCGAATTTGTACTTGAAATAATCCGAAAATAAGATTGTTTAAGTAAAACTAAGATTGAACTAATCTCAAAATGCGCTTGATTCAATTCTTACAAAGTTGATGCAATCCCGAATTCGTTGTTGAAATCAAGAAGTGAATATAGAAGGAGAGTTTTATTATGATTGATTTACTTACCCGTTTTACACATTACAGAATTAAAATTGTAAAACACCAGCATCATCCCCGATATGGTTTTTACTTTGAAAACTTAACAGAAAATATAAACTAAATGAGAAGCAAGAGTTCTAAATATTACTTTTTTACATGGAAATAATGTGTTTTCGTTTTGTTCTGTTGTTTTTGTTGTTTCTACACACAAAAATCAAATCGTTTTTTAACTACTTGTGCGGTGTTGTTGTAGTGTCTGCAACAAAATTTAATAAGTTAAATGAGATTGAAACGCTCACTTTGTAATTTTACTCTCAGAGTGGCACTGCCAACGAACAGTTCAGTCTTTTTTTTACTTGATTTAAGAATTCTATACTTATTGGTTTAAGTACATTTTAGTGTTATTCGTGATTGAGTACGATTCGTACTTAAAGTAAGTAAAAAAATCTTAATTTATCCAGCGTCTTATTCTTTTCGTGAATGCATGTCCTTGGAAAAACATGGAAGATGAAGAAACTACTAGACATTATAAAAATAAGTATAAATACCTAATTAGGCTGAGCAGAGAGTTGAGTTTTAATGGAGTCTTTCAAGGCCGTTCAACGAAGGTTGAAGGGTATACCCTTTAACTTTTATAAGTTTGTCATAACGTTAACAATTTTTTATAATATTGATTCTAGACCCTATAAAGTATGTAACGGGTGTCCGCCGGAAAGGATTTCAGAATGGACCTTAATTGATAAATGTCGGCTATTATGTATGGAATACAATATCAGATAAATGTCCGCCTCTGTTGGCCATACCTCTTTCCGCAACAAGTTATTTCAAGAAATGGTGATGTTGATTGGCATCCACGGTCGCCTGATTTGACTGCTCCGGACTTCTTTTTGTGGGAATAACTGAAAAGCAAGGTTTATGCAAACAAAGCAGAAACGTTGAGCAACTCGAACAAAATATTCGTGATGAAATTAATAAGATACCGCGTGAAACGTATGAGAATGTAATGAAAAATGTGCTCAAAAGTGCTCGCATTTGTGAGGCTAACAGAGGCGGACATTAATCTGATATTTTATTCCATACACAATTGCCGACATTAAATAAAACATTTATCAATATAAGATCCATTCTCTTTTTTTTAGCCAAAAATAGTATAGTAGTATATATAATAGTAGTATACCTTCCCGGCGGACACCCTGTATATTTTGGGTCCTTATGAGTAGCGAAGTTGATTTTACGATGCCCGACTGGCCGTGAGTATGTTGAAATCGGTTTTCCGAAGACCCCAAAAACAATGTAGACTACGCTTTTATATATTTATGTCACATATACTCTGTTGAAGTTTGCTATTAAAATTCAGCTTGATCGGTCCAAAAATTGCTGAGAAATAAGTAAATACCCACGACTGCCTTTAATTTGTATAAAAAAATCTTGTTGCTGTTTTTTATTAGAATTTTCTGTATATCTACACAATATTCGAAAAAATGTGGGCGGGATTAGAGAAGTGGGCTCGGCACTTCTCATACAAAGATATTATAAAGGGTGGTCCAACCATAAAATACGGTGTTAATTGAGTGTCACACCTTAACGTCACGTTTTCTGTCCAACTTAATTTGACATTTTTTTGTTTCAGTTTTTGACAAATTCAACCATGGCGAAAGTACACTGCTGAGCAGCACGTTAAGATTGTTAAAACCTTTTACGAAAATAGACGTTCAAATAGTAATGCATTTTGCACACTTCTTGATTTTTTTTTGGGCAGTATAAACGACTAAATGTGTTCACAATCGGGAGTATTGTGCGTAAATTTCAGCAAGCCGCGTCTATAGGAAATGTGAAAACGCCTGTGCATGCTCGCTTAGTTCGGATTGAAAAAAAACATTGTTGTTGTTCGTGATAGTGTGGCAGATGAGCCGTCAACCTCGACTCGTCGTTGGCCCAACAGTTGAACATCTCACGATCATCACTGATGCGAATTTTAAATAAAGATTTGAATTAAAACTCTTACAAGGTTCAATTGACTCAAAGGCTGCAGCCTACTGACCATTTCAAGCATCGTCAATACGCCGAAAGGTTGGTTTAAAAGACAGAAGTGAATGCTGACTTTACAAAGAAAATCGACTGAAGCGACGAGGCCACCATTTTCCTCAGTGGATTCGTTAACAAGCAGAATATCCGCATTTGGACAAATGAGAATCCACGAGTGATTGCGAAAAGCCGATGTAGCCACAAATTGTGACTGGTTGGTACGGTTTTTAGGCTGGCGGCATACTTCTTCAAAAATAAGGACGGCCAAGCAGTTACCTTGAATTTTGCGCTTTTTGCAGATATAAGCAAAAATAAGCGCTGGCGCGACGTTAAAGAAACGGAAGTGGATTTTGAGTTGCATTACAAAACTGACTAAGACTGCGAATTGAGCAAGACGTTTTATATAAAACCTTTTTTAGTAAATTTGGACTTATATAGATTTATTTTTAAAGCTATCGAATTCAAAAATCTTTGCTTGGTTTAAAGTACATATGGGCATTTCCAGCGAAAAGTGTATATCACATAGAGGAAATCTAGCAGGTCCAGCTATCAAATCCAATTTTGCTACAATAAACGGTTTCCTATACAAAATGTTTTTTTCAAAAAACCGGTTGTTTTGGATAAATATCCATTTTGCATATAGAAAGTGTTGTTACCCAGAATAAGGTTAAAAAAAATAACTACATATTAACACAATTCTGATTTTTAAAAAAATATCAAAACTTTTTCAAAATTTGAGTAAAAAAAATTAACAAAAATTTTTATCCAAAAATGATTTTTAAGCTCCAAACATGAGTCTGCAAAGTCGTTTCACTTTGACTTGAAAAAAAAATTTGTTTTTGAACACCCTTTATATACTTTAGTTAAAGCGTATAAAAAAAATTTACAGTTTCCATTGCCAGTAAACATTTGATATGCAATTTTTGTTTCCACCAAAGGGAGCCAAACACTCGGATTATGTTTTTTTTTTTCAAAAAGCATCGCAAAAATGCATATGAAAAATTCACACATTTTTTCATTTTTTAATGAAAAGAAAATACTGAAATTATGACAGCATACAAACAAGCAGTCAAACAAAAAAAAAAGTTTGTTTTTAATTTGGCCTCAATAAATTACGAAAACAAAGAGAAAAATTAAAAAAATAAAAATCAATCAATGATGAATTACTAAAAAAATAATGTATATAAAATGAAAATTTAAATGTATTTTTATTAAAAATTTTAAATAGTTCAAGAATTAGTTCACACTTTTTTTTATATTTTTCTCCTCATCATCAAACTCTGTTCAAACACTTGAAATTCTATTCATAATTGTTTGTTCTCAAAATGACTAATGATCGTGTGAAAGGTAAATGTTTCAGTTACTCTTAAATTCTCTTTAGAACCCCCTTTTTAACGATTTTTTTTGTATTGCAAAGAATTATACTTGTTTCCCGTCAGTATGTCCGATTCTTTTTGTCTTATCGTTTACAGGTATGCAACATCAGGGATGGAAAATGCATTTTCATTAAATTTTGTACTTATTTTGAAAAGAATATGTAATTTTTAGACAATGATGCTAACTTTTTCTTAAAATTTTTTAAAAGCAACTCGAGTTTGTGTGTTTGGCCTTGATATATTGTATGATATGTTAACGCTTACTTACAAATGCTGAAAAGACTTATTGTCACATAATTTGAAAAATTTTTGCAGCTTTTCAAGAAAAATATTTAAATCTTTGTAAGTTTTTAAAGATAATATTTAAATCTTTTTTTGTTTTAAGTTACATTAGATCCATCGGCTATTGCTCTACATTGAGACTGAATTCGAGTCGAGGTATATAAATTCCGTTGTTCTTAATACGTCGTAGAAATACACGTTTTATTATGAATTTTCTCCGATTTCATACGTCTTTCTTAACGCAAAATACCAAAGTTTGGCAAATTTTAACATACGTTGAGTTATTTGACAGGTATCAGTTTTGCTTTGATTTTCATTTCTAATTTTCGTTTATTTTTTTTAATAAAATGTCATGGTCGCATAAACTACTGTTACGATTTCAAAGCAAAAACAATTTAAGCTAAAGCGCCAACCTTCATACAAAATTTTAATGAATTCACCTGTAAAATTGTGTTTTCGTCACTGGAGTTTTTGAGGTAAAGGCTCGGTATATTAAATTGCTACTTTAAAATTTCACAACTTTGTGTTAAATAGTGTCAAAAGCAGTGTTCGGCAATAAACGCTAAATATCGCTTCTTAGGGTTCGGTTCGGAAGATTTGTGGAAAACACAAACGCTAATAGTGTTTGTGTAGTAAAGTAGTTTCCCTGTTTGTCGTCTTTCGAACACAAAAATAATACTGTTCTCATCTAGCCCAACAAAATATTAGAACATTTAATTCCGTTCTGTTTTTTGAAACCACAAACTTCATTGTGTTTGGTTCAGCTCATTAGTGTTCGATCGTTTCTGTTGTGCTTAGCGCCCTTTTGGCTGGTAAAAAAAACCAAACAGTTTTTATACAAACAAAATAAAAAAAAAACACAACAGCCAGCAAAATAATTTTACACCAAAAAAATGTACAGAATGCACACAAAAGCTATTCGTGCTTAAATTTTTTGTTTGTCCAGTTCTTTATCAATGCAAAACAAAAGTTATGGAACGTTAAAATATAATGGTTGACTACAGTACCACTACAATTGTTCTGTTTTTTTTAACGAAGAACCGACTACGAACTATATAATGTTCGGTTCCTTCTTGAAAATAGTTACGAACGGTATTAAGGGTTGTTTGTGTTCGTCTACACAAACACTAAACAAAATAGATACCGTTCCTGGGTGTGTGAACCGAAGGCAACATAATTTTCTGTTTATTTTCAAACAAAATACCAAAATATTCTCGAACTCCATTGAAAATGTATATTTCATTTAAATTTTGTTTCAAAAGCCAGTTAAAAAAAGCGACGCACAAAGTGCGACGGATTGTATGTGCCTGCGCCTTTAACCCTCTAACCCTCTAACCTTATAGACTTTTTACACTGATCTACATCTCGGTGAAACTCGTTGAAGATGTGAAACCGTGTTTACTTTTCATTTTTCACCTACCAACATCATTTTGTGAATGATGTCACAGTAAAAATAAAACTTATTGCCACTTTTCTAGTGATGGCATATTGATCCAATGGATTTTGAAATTAATCCAATGAAAAATAACATCAAAAGTCAACCTTTGTAACGTTG
This sequence comes from Pollenia labialis, assembly GCA_949318255.1. NCBI lineage: Eukaryota > Metazoa > Arthropoda > Insecta > Diptera > Polleniidae > Pollenia > Pollenia labialis. Next base: position 72,198,074 of record OX439140.1, read on the forward strand.
CATTGGATTAATGAAGAATGTTTCAATAGCTCCCAGTTAAGGAAATGTTTCATGTTTTAAAATTTTGGCATTCACTTCTAGCTTTAGAAAGAAAATATGCACTTTCTTTGTTATTAGAGAAAAAATGTTAACGAAATTACGAAACTCAATTGCATAGTGTTAATGAAATTGCTTCATTAAATTTGTAAAATTTCATTCCTGTAAAGAACCGTTGCATTGGATTAAAGAAAATATTTAATAGAATATGGGAATTATTTCCTTTTCACAAATTATTTTATTTATATTTACCATAATTTCTAATATGTCTCTTTGATTCAAATTTAAAATTAAATTTACACAGAAAAAATTAAAAATTTTCTCTAATCAACAATTTTATACCAAATTCATAGAATCAAGCAACCCATTTGTTGATTTTGCCAAAATGATTATATTGATTACTAAAAATTGTAAAAATTTAATATTTTGAATATTTTTTTTTTCAATAAAAAATATTTTTAATTTTAATTAAAAAAATGATCAAAAAACTTTGCCGTTTCAAACAATGTGTTGGTTGATTTTGCCAATTTCCAACAACAATTTCACAAGTTTAAATTATTTTATTTTAAACGAAATAATTTTTTGGTATTTGATTATTACTTTAATTCAAAATTTATTTTATAACAACTAAAATGTTAATTAAATCAAAACTATATTTTTAATTTTTTTTCAACAAAAAAAATAATTGATTCAATTATGAAAATAATTAAGTTTAAATACATTTTAAATAATTTTTTTAATTGATAAAAAACTACTAATAATTTTTTCTGTGTATTTAATGAAATTTATCCATTAGATTTATGGAGCATAATTTCAGTACAGATGTTAGTTATTCATCAGTTTAAAAAGGCTATTAACGTAAAGTTACGTAAATAACGGTTTCAATATTCCATTTTAACGATGATGTCAATAATTTTTCAACAGAATTTTTAAAATTTGGTAATTACTATCAAAGTTAATAATTATTTCCAATAATTAGCACAAATTTCCCAAGCATTTTATTTAAAAAAAGTTTTTTTAGAAACAAATTAAAAATTTCAAGTACAACAAATACATTGCGGTAGTACCAATATACCAACAAAATCAAACGAGTATAATTGTACCATGTTTTCCATCCATGGTCCCAAAAAATTTAGTCTAAATGTAATTCTATTGTTCTCTTCTTGAGTATTAGAATTAAATGGAATACAAAAATGATAACCCTTATAAGTAAAAAGGTGGTGTCTAGAACTACCTGTAGGTATTAACTTTTTCTTCTTCTTTTTTTATAGAAAAAATCGTTAATAATTATTTACTGGTTTAGAGTGCACTTGTTAAATCATAATGAAAATGAATGGGAATTTTTTAATTTGAAAGGAAAAGAAAACAATTCATTAAAAAAAGAGAACCTAAAAGCAATAGAGAAAAAAATGTCTGGGTATAAAAGTTAGGAAATGTCATAATTCCTTTTAAATATGTTAATAAATTCTGCCGAAGGCATAACAGAACAGCTAAAATAGAGTTTCGAAGTCCTAACTTATCTGTAAACAAAACTAGTTAAAAAATGTGTTAACTATATTTTAACCATAAAAGAAAGAGATAGAAAGAGAGAACAACATCCAACTCAGCTGTCAATAAAACCTAATTCTTTGATTGTTTTTGAAAGAAATGTGCACATGTTTAAACATGTTTACTTTGTTGAACAACAAGTTTCTACTCGATTCATTTCTTATAAAAAAACGTAACTTTTCATCACGTTTGGAAATTTTAGGGAAAAGTTTTATATTTTTCTTTTGAGAGAGCATCTCTTTCTTGGCATTTGTTAATGACGGAATGTCAGTATTATCTCTACTGAAAACCTAAGAGCACTTCAAAGGAAGAGCGTAAAATATACTGGTTAGAACAATTATATATCCTTCGAAATAACGAAATATGTATAAAGAATACAAAGCACAGTCATATTGTTATTAATGGAAAAGATATTCACCCTTTTTATGAGAGCCGTTGTCGTGATGATCGAAGTCGTAGTTGTTTGTCGGTATCATTTTTATAAAATTTACGACAACCACAATGTTAAACACAAAGTTTGTCGTACTTATGTCGTTTGCGAAAATCATAATGCCAATTTTTAAAAACGACTCGTTTTTTTTTGACTACTGGAAAGACACTCATAATAAAATCAATTGTGTCTTCTTTTATTAATTCAAACAGTTTGGAGTATAAAAATACCCGACATAAGCCTGAGAGCAAAGAACCGATTAAATATTAAACTTTAGAGATGTAATTTTTTCTGATATAAAATTATATCAAATAAAGTAAAAAAGGTCGAAAAAATAATAAGATTTAATTTAATTATATCAAATATTATAAATTTATTTAAAATTTCATTGAGAGTCCTTTAAAAACGAATTGAAATTTTTAATTAAAATGGCAAGGCAATGAATAAAAATATCTAGGTAGATTAGGGTGTTCCCTAAAATTAAAAGTTCGAGTTATTCCAGTCTCACCTACCCGTTTGATGGGTGATGATAAAAAAAATTACCCTTACAAATTTTCTTCACGCTTAAGTGAAGACACCTACAGCCGTATTCTGTAATTCGCTTAAGCTAAGTCTCTATCGCTTAATATCTATAACATTGAATAATCCCAGGTCTACACTAAAGATCTCAGCAAGTTGGCAATAACGTCGGCAGAATAAAAGAGCAATATTTCTTATTGCTCAGCTTATGTTAACGGCATGGGAAAACGTATTTATATTAACTCGTAATTAGAAAAAAGTCAAGGAAGAAGGTGCAGTGTAAAAACTCACGCCGTCTTGCAAAAATAATTTTTAGTAATATAAAATCTTTCTTATTCGACTTAATTATTTAAATGTATATTAATTTATTGAAGCTTGAGGTGCTGTTTTATGTAAAACTATTAATTTTTATTAATTTTTTTTTTCGTTAAAATAAAATTAATATTTTTATATAAAAAAAAGAACTCAAGCTTAACCAAATTAATAAAAAATTTAAATAATTAAGATCGAATTAGAAAAAAATTAGTTTAATAAAAATAAATTTTGCAATTTTATTTTAGTGTTATTTTAATTCTTAAATTAATTTCTTTTACATCAATTAAAATTTGCTACCATTTCACAAATTTAATTTCTTTCGCACACAATTTGTTTCTATTTTTTTTTTAGTTTTTATTTCTATGTTTTCAATTGGCAACCAAATTTGACATTTTATGTGAGCAATAATTGTCAACGAAAATGGAATAACAATTATTGCAAGATAAATTGCTGGCAATAAATATGTTCAAAAAATTGCTGTCTACATTAAAGATAACATAATTTTGACATTTACTGCAATATATGTCGCAATAATTATCTCTGGTATTCACGGGCAGTTAGCGATTTTTGGCTACGAATGCAATTCTGTACGGTGCATTGTTTAATTTGGCAATGCCATAAGAATTTAATTCGCAGCAATTTTAGCTTTAAATGTAGTCGCTAAATTTTTTAAATTTTGTATTCTCTAAGACATTTTACCAATCGAGATTTAGCTGTAGCTTAGCGAATTGCAGAATGCGGCTGCTGTATTATTAACGCAGTACTTAATTGCTGAAAATTAAACTATTAAATAAAAATATGAAACAATGTTATTTGAATGAAAGGATATCAGGATGACTTAAGGGAAATTCCTAATTATCTGTTATTGTTTTGATGACGATTATTGCGGGCGAAATTTTAGTCAAGCCCAAAAAAACAATTCATAGCGGTGGGGTTTTTTAATACTTAATACTTTTTTTGGTTAAGTTAAAATCATGAGAAAAGTTGTAAGAAAAAAAAAATAATTAACAAACTAGCAACAATTTTGTCTTACAATTTTTTTTCGTAACTTTTCTATATCTGGAGTTATAAGGCAAATATATAAGATTTGCGGACTTTTTATATTTTTAGCGGGCTTGTCTTATAGGCACGTCTTATAAAAAGTAAACATAAAAACTTTCAAATAGCTTAGGGCCAACCTAAGTATCCCCACGAAAAATTAGTCCAGTAGGGCCAAATCGCATGATCATGATATTAATTGCGCATCATGAAATGGACGCAATTTACGAAACACATTTCTCATATAGCACGAATTTTGCTAATAAAATTCAATGATTTGAAAGTGTTGTTAGTCTATTCATGGTGAAATGGCAGACACTACTAAGCATTTTTGGCATTGCCACATGTTACGAATAATTTTTTCACTGAAAAATCAAATTGCAAAAAATCACCCTAAAACTGTTAAGTTCACTTTTGCATTAATGGAAACTCTTTAGCTTTCGTTTTAATAGACAAACTTATTTTTTTAAATTTATATTCTAAGTTTAAATCACAATACATAACTTTATTACCTCGAGAATTATTGATCAATGTATGAGAACCGCTTTGTCTTTCTTTTAAGTGTTAGAGTTAATCTGGGATTTTCTTTTCTCTTCATTCAAAAAGTCAATTTTCTTTACAAATTCTTTATTTTTCAGATTCTTTTTTTGTACAACAATTTCTTTTTGTTTAGCAATTTCTATTACATCTTCTTTGCTTTGTTTCTTGCCATTGAGTATGACTTTTCAAAAATTTTCCGGAAAATTTAATGTAACTATATGATGTTTGTTGTTGTTGTTATTTTTTTAACAGACAGACAGACAATGATTTCGAGCGAATGGAAACTGTTAAGATAGAATTTTTTGTAAAGGTTTAAAAAAAATCGTTGGGATTTGAATTCCAGGAACAACAAATAAAAAATTTTTTACAGAATTCAAAAAAAAATCTTTAACAAACACATTTTTGTAGTTTAATAAAACAATATAAATGGGTTTTACACACAAAGACAACTGAAATAGATACAAATTCACTCACAAATGGTTGCACCCCATATAGGTGTAGTTTAAAGGTACTTCCGTTTGATTTTTTATGATTTTATGTTATATTTTCATTAAAACTTAAAAATTAATATAGAATTGAATTGAACTCAAAAAACTACATATATCTACATCTAAAATATAGTTTTGGCCCAAAAAAAGTCAAAACAAAAACAAAATTATATGAAAATCTTTATTTAAATATGAATAGATATTTAAATACAATTGGGGAAATAGGACTTAAGAGTAACAAATACAGTTACAAAAAATATTCTTTCTCAATTAACCGATCAATAGTTACCCTGAAGCTAAAAACGTTACTAATTAAGTATTTGGACTAGTTTATTACTAGTCCTTAGGCGTCGACGGCAAAGCTTTTTTGAAGGAACCACAACAACAACACAACAAGAGTATGATGCCAAAAAATAATTTACTTGTTTGTTGTAGAAACAACAAAAACAACACTTCAAGAAGAAAAATTGTAAATTTTTGGATGGTTTTAGAGTTGACAAATTAATTTAATGTTTAACAAATAAGGAAAAGTCCCGAATTCTTTTTTTTTTTTTTTATTTAGTTAAGTACATCAAATTTGCAATGTAGAATGATGACGTAAATCATATCGGGGCAGTCTGGTGGTTTCTTATAATTGAGAGTTCCTTCTATGATGTAAACAAAGCGACATTGATTAAAAGTGAAACATACAATCATGTCACAGATTATATTTCCGTTCGGATACGGAATTCATTCCGTATTTTGGTGCTTTAGAAAATGACGAAAAAAAATTTCGGAATGAAACTATTTTTGTTTTCATGAACTGATGGGAGTTTTTTGTATCTGAAAGGCTAAAAAACTATCAAACTACACTTTCTATCAATAAACAAATCTGTTTTCTTCGATTCCCAACGGAATCATTCCGAACGGAATGTACTCTGTGACATGGCTGATAGACAGGAATAAAATACCAACGAATATATTTCTAGCCAAATACTAGTTATTTTGTCTGCAGGGATCTTAGACCTTCAGCTCGCTGTAGCAAAGCAGACCGAAGTCTCTGGCGTTAATCAAGCCCGAAAGCCTCTTACTGGTAGACTAGCTCACTACCAGCAAGCATACCGGGGCTTGTAGCTATTCAAAGAAGTTTCTAATAAAAACGGGATGAATTGGTCTAGTTAAAAAACAGTGTAAACAAAATTGCAGACCGATATATCAAATTTTTAATGCCTTCCGAATAGTTTTATTCTGTATTTTTTAAATTAAGGGATTCACTATCCTACACAATCCTACACTCATTCACGCGAAAATCTGACAGAATTCTATCCGACAAAATCTGTTGTCAATACCACACTGTCACACAAAAAATGGAAAATTCTATGAATACAAAAAATGCAATTGTGTTCGAAAATAAAAGATAAATATCGCTCCTTATTGTTCGGTTCGGTAGATTTGTGGAAAACATAAACGCTAATAGTGTTTGTGTAGTAAATCATTAAAAAAAATAAAGTTTCCTGGTTTCTAATCTGTCGAACACAAAAATAATACTGTTCTTATCTAACTCAACAAAAAGATGAGAACATTTAATTCAGTCCGGTTTTTTTTTAAACCACAAACTTCATTGTGTTCTGTTCAGGTTATTAGTGTTCGTTCGTTTCTGTTGTGCTTAGCGCCCTTTTAACTGGTAAAAAAACCAAAAATTTTTTACAAAAACCAAAGTAAAATACGAAAAAAATCAAAAAGCCATCAAAATAATACTACACAAACAAAACTAATAAACAATACACACAAAAGCTGTGCGTGCTGCGGTAGTTGCTAAAATATTTGTTCGTTCATTTCTTTATCAATGTAAAATAAGAAACATTATAGAACATTAAAATATAATGTTTGTCTACATTATCACTGCAATTGTTCTGTTTTTAAACGAAGAACAGAGCTGTTCGAATCTTTCTTTAAAATAGTTACGAACGATCTTAACGGTTGTGTTCGTCTACACAAACACTACAAAAAGTAGATATCTTTTTGGGTGTGTGAGCCAACCGCTAAATAATGTTCTGTTTACTTTCGAACACGGAAAGAGTCTATTATTTTATAAAAACTTTTTATTTTATAAAAACTTTCATAAACATTTACAAGTCGAACAGACTTGTCAAAAAAATTTGTGCTTATACTTTAAGACCAAACTGTGCTTCACACGACAAATATTTAACGAAACTCGTCGTTCGTCCTAGTTGTGTTCCTAGCATAAGCGAATTTTTATAAAGCATTTTTTATTGTTTTTTGTTAATTTTTCTACAATTTCTTGTTTTTTGTTTTACTTAGAAATCACTTTAAATTTATTAACACTTTTCATTTAAAGTGAAAAAATTTGTTAACATTACAATTTTTTTTAATTATCTTTGTTGTTTTTTTTTCTTTATTTAATCATTTAAAAGGTCTTTATAATATTTTATTATTGAAAAATTGTTATTACTTTTTTCAATTTACAATTTGCATTTTTATTTTATAATTCATACTAAAATTACGCTTAGATTAGCAACTTTTTATTCAAACAAAGAGTATTTTTTATTTATAAACAATTATAGACGGAGAAAAAACACTATAAGACAGCCACTGCATAGAGACAGACGATTTATGGACAGGGACAGACAGAGATATGTATGTAATTATAAAAATATTAGGGGCCTCAAGGAAAAATTAAAAAAAAATTTAGTTTTTAATAAAAAACAAATTATGTATAATAATTGCATAAATAAAAAAGTTATAAAACAGATAGCTCATTCTGCGCCACCCTGTATTAATTAAATTTATACCGAGCTGGTCGCCATCATATTTGGGATCTTTGGAAAAGCTCTTTCAACCAACACACGTTTAGTCAGACATTACACAGAAAGAAAACACTCGTACTCGTAAAAGCCACAAGTCGCATATTCTTAAAAATTTAAGTACGAATAATACTAAAAGGTACTTAAAACAATCCAAAAAGTGGACATCTTTCGAAAAAAGTGCAAACGCTTGCATTAACTCTAACTCTACAAAAAAAGTTAAAAAAACACTTGCATGCTTTGTGTAGAAACAACAAAAACACTGCGAAAAGAAAATCATACATTACTTCCATGTTTAAAAAGTAAAATAGGAACCAAAAATTCCCATATTCATTTTGAGTTCTTTGGTTAACAAAGGGGGTTGGATACAAGAATGCGAAGCAAACAGATGTAAGAGGAAAGTACATAATAATAATTTCTTTATCTCTGGTTCTCTGTTTAGGTTAAAACCTAAAAAAACCAACCCCAGTCAATCCTGTTTTCGGAGTACGGAACTCATGAATACTCTGTACTTAAATCATGCATTCTGTATTGATTTAGCGTAATAATGTCACCGCTTTGGCTTGAATTAAATACAGAAGACTTGATTTTTCTTATCAGTGTAGTAAATCCGCTTTTCTACCTACAGTTCAATTGGAATAAATACTTTATTCATACCTGAGATCTTCACATTATGTACATTCAAGAAAATCGGAATGTTTTATAAATTCTAAATCAAAATTGGAAAAAATTAAATTTATCCCCCAACTATAAATTTTGAGTGTATTTATCAAATAAAAATTGGGAATTTAGCACGTCATAAGAAGAAAGAAAGTCTTGTTAATGAATAAAACATTTAGTACTCCCGAAAATAAATTTGATTATAATTTTGTTTAACTGGCTCACCCTTAATAAACATACGCACACACACAAACATATAACAAATCTCAAAGTCTAAAGTTCTTTTTGTTGTTTTAAAATTGCCATGATTTTGTTTATAGAATCACTTATTTTCGTTTGTTCTCTCTCTCTTCTAAATTCAAACATGTATAAAATGTTGTTGATTTAATTAAATAAACATTGTTTCTTCAATGTAATACATGTGTTTGAGAAAGAAAAAATATGATTATTTAAAACATTTATTTTGTAAACAAATTGCAAATGATCTTATGATTGTGATACAAATCAAATTTTGCTATAAAAATCATTTATAATGGCAATATCAAGTGATTGGCAGGCATGGCAGGCATGGCAGGCATGGCATGAATGTCTAGATTTATTTATGGAAATTTTTTTTGTAGATTTAAGGCGGATAGTAAAAAAAAGGTAGGAAAATATAAAATATATATAAATTCTTTAAAGAATTTAAAAGGTGTTTGTTAAAAGTAAATGTGAGATATTTTTCAAAAAAACTTCGCATATAACGAAAATAGTTAAGCTCCATTTTATTAACCTTGATTGTTATGTAGGGGCCCTATCTTACAAAAACCCTTGATTCGTTAGGAAGATTTTATGGGGCCAGGTAAAATAGCGGATCGATGAAAACTCTATACATACATTTAAAAAATATCCCAGCAAAGTTTGGTGCTTCTATCTCATATGGTATGGGCACTATTGTGCCAAACCATTATTTCCGAAAGAAACAAGTAGATAATGGTTAAAAACTCGATCATTTTAAAACCAATTTTGTAAATTTTCACTACCAGTATTTTGCAAAGTACACTGAAAAAGTCCGTAGCTTGCAAGAAGACTTCAAATCGTAAAGTGCTAGGGGTAAAATAAGAGATTTTTGGATAAAAATAAAAGGCAGTCGTAGTGTTTTATGCTCATATCTTATCCATTCGGGGACCGATCTGACTGAATTGTAATAGCAAACTATTCCGGACTGTGGGCGATAAAATTATGTAACAACTAAGCCCCCATCATATCTCCGGTCCTCGGAAAACCAATTTCAACAGACTTACGAAAATACGGTCTTACGGGAATCGTTAAAACAACTACGCGTCTCATAAATAACCAGAATGTACATAGTTTATAGGGTTTTTTCCAATATTTTCTTTCAATCATAAACTGCATTTAAACAATTTTTTTTTTAAATGCCAAATCTTAAACAAATAACACTGTACAACAAAAAAAAAACTGACTCAATACTTGAAACGTGAAATGAAACAAGACTATTGGTAGAGCAAATCTGATAAAGGGTTTTGGAAACTAAGCTAGGGTTCCTCAACAAAACGGCCCCTAAGTCAAAAAAATAATATAATAAACTTCTGAGCTGAAATACTTTTTCAGATGTCTTCATTAGAATTGTGTGCCGATTATTTGCTTAGCATATATTTACCCTACTTCTCCACACAAGTATACTAAAACGGCACTTTAGAGGGTTAAAATGATCTACGAATATTTTCTACATCAAATTTAACTAGAGGTCTTCTAAGCCAAAAAAAAATCATGCAATGTGTGTAAAAGAGATTTTATTGAAAACCCGTTTACCATACATTGCACGATTTTTTGGTCTTAGAAGACCCCTAGTGAAATTTGATACATAAAATATTCATCAAACATTTTAACCCTCTACAGTGCCGTTTTAATATACTTTTGTGTGGAAGTTAAAACAAAAGACGAAAATAACCCTTAAAATGAGTGTGAGACGGTTAATATATTCTAAGCAAAGGATCGCCATACAATTCTACTGAAGACACCTGAAATAGTATTTTAGCTCAGAAGTACATTTATTATATTTTATTTTGACTTATACCAAACGCCTTTTCAAACAATTTAAAAACTTCAGGGGCCGATATTTCGGGAACTCGAGCTAACTTTAAAAAACCCTTTGGCAGATTTGCTCTGCCAATAGTCAAGTTACAGTCTTGAGGCTGGCGGCGATGACCCGAGTTTTGGTGCACTGTGTAATTTTTCTTATCTTTTTCAAGAAAATGTGATGTTTAAATTTCCTGCTGTTGTCGTTGTTGTGGTTTTTTTTTCTAAAGGTAGAAATATACTCTAGAAAACAACAAATACTATAAAATAAATATTTATTTATAAACTACATTTAGCACATAAATTTTATCATTGTTTCTTCTTCTTTTTTTAGAAAACATGATAAGATATGATGACTTCAAAACAACACTTATATTTAATAAGTACAACAATTTGTTTAATTAAAATGTTATAATACAAAAATTTCATAGAAATAAAAAAAAACTCGAAAAAATATTCAAATAAACAAAACGTATTCAAAATATGTAGTCACGAGTTTTAAAACTAAGTAAAGCAAATTTGTAATTCCCTGAATTACAATTTTAGAAAATCGTATTTGTTGTGTTAATAACTACAAAAAAATAAATAATAAATAGACAACAATTTTGTAAGGGAAGTGTAACACAATTTCCTAAAGCTTTCCTTAATTATATTTTAAGTAATAAAAATTTTGTTTGTGATAAAGGGTGTCCAAATTTGAGGTATAATCGGCCAAGGGAAATCGCTACAGGGAGGTGATTCGAAGTTTTTTTGTGGCGGAAAATTTTAGATTTAGACGTAGAGAATATGTAGTTCAAATAGGATGGTGCAATTTGCCGCAAAGCAAAAGTAACAATGGATCCTTAAAAAAAATTTCGAAAATGTCATTATTTCTCGTCACTAAGATCGTGCGATTTGACACCGGTAGACTATTCGTTGTGGGGTTTTTTGAAATCAAAAGTGTACAGCATTAATCCCACAACAGTTCAAGCGCTTCAAAACAACATTATTCATCTGAACAATTAACAAGAGTTTATTAAAAAACGTGAAAAACTTGATTGACGTAATTTTTTATTTTTAACTGAAATTAAGATATTTTTAATACTCAAAAAAAAAAAAAAAAAAAAAAAATAATTTTTTATTAAAATATACCTCAGTTTTGGACACCCTTTATTAGCCGTAAACTTTTGTTCTTTATTTTTGATATACATATAACCGTTTTCTCACTAGGCGATTATTTTGACCATATTATGGTTAATTTTGAACATAATATGTTTAGTTTTGACAATTATTATGGTTAATATTGACTAAAATATGGTTAATTTTTACCATATTATGGTTAAGGGACAAATTTTGTTGATTTTAAACATACTATGGTCATATTTAAACATAATATGGTAACCTGCAAACATAAGCATTATTAAAAATCAACCATAGATTGTTGGTCTTAGAATATGGTTACCTCCAACCATATGTTTTTCTACGTGCAGACATATCATTCATTCATGGGAATTCCAGTCTTCCAAAATGCCAAAACCTAATATCCCTTAGACCGGGACATTGGCAGAAAATGAAACACCGTCACCTCCTCCTCCTCCTCTTCATCATTATAACTTCTACAGTAGTCATTAATATCAATACCCATTCTCCCTGCAAGAGTCCCTATCCCTATCACTGTCCTTATCTGGTCCCTACCGAAACGAAGTACACGCGCGTGTTAATATCTAATTTGTTTTAGCTCTCACCAAACTGTACACAATTTTACTAAATCTGAATTTGGAATCCTGAACGAACTATTCGCAACATTGCTTTACAGCCTGTCTATTGTAAAAAATTTTTAGAAACTAGCTTTCCCTCAACAATTAATTTCAGTGTATTTATCAAAAATAAAAATTGGGAATTCATTGGGAATTTTGTATTCCCAAAAATAACTTTGATAAAAAATTTATTTTTTTTCTAATTTTTACTGGAAATGGTGTATATGGTGTTCTATAGTTAAGTGTAGTATTTGTTATATATAACATAATAATGTTATAACTCTAAGTTGATTTTATTTCAAATATTTATTTAAATTAACAAAAGGAAAAATAAAAACTTGTTACATGTTTACATATTTTGTTACTATTCTATTTACATTGAATGTAAAATTCAAATACATCCATGATTCCAGATCAGAATTATTTATTTAGGGATATTTCAACAAAAAGAAATTGTTTAGTTAAACAGAAATAAATCTGGTTTGAAGAAATAATTAATAAATTTTGGAATTTAAATACAGTTTTATTAGAAAAACACTTTTTCTAACGTATTTAGCGTTAAGAAGTTAAAGGTATTTCACTTTTAAATTACAGGCAAAATAAAATAAATAAATTAAATAAATAATTAACTTAAAAAAAAAAACAAAAACGTGAAAAGTCTTTGGTAAGATCTTAACGTTTGCACGTTGTGGTACCCTAAACAGCATGTAAAATTAACAAAAGTAGATTAGTCACATACATAAAAAATGCCTTTATTAACTGGACGAATCTGTGATTCCTATTGGTAAAGCAGAAGTCAATCCGTACTCCTGTCAAGCATAGATATGTAAAAAATAAGTATTTGAAAAAGTTGCAGGACACAATTTCCCCTTCTTCTTCGACGAAACAACTTATACAGTAATTGCTACCAGGGTAACCCATACGTTCTGGCATATGGTTACTTATAAGAGTGTGATACGCAAGATAAATGTGGGTACCTGGCGTATTGGCCTTAGCTCACGGCGGAAATTTCAGTGTATAATCCGGCTGCGAATGGCAAGCAAGAACTTTTGAGTGGCAACAGTATCTGGGAAGTTCCGCTAGCAGGCCGCAGTCCCTTATAGTGGGTCGAAAATCAACCCTTGAAGCCGTAATTTTAGATCTGCCTTTTCGCGTGGTTTGACTTAAATCAAAACCACTTCGCGATCCCCTAAATCAGACTGAAACAAGGGTTCAGGGGCAACTGACTGCCGTGGTACTAGATAGCATCTCCGGGCAGTCTCGATCTCAAGAGCTCGATTTTAACTCTGGCGAATTCAAGTTATTGATGGAACCCAGTTATACCCTCGTAAATGCGACGCAAAAAGGTATGCAGATCCTTTAGGTGCTTAGTGTGTCTCCGGCAGGTGTCAAGAAACAATAAAACTCTTGTGGCCATTTTTTCATTAGGCGATTATCTTTTTTCCTAACAAAAAACAGCCAATAAAAAATATTTGATTTTCTCAATGTCTCATTTGCTTCTATTCTGCCGCAAAGCTAACCAGCACTCAAATGCCAATTATTTATTTTCCTTTTTTTTTGCCGTACAAATAAATTCAATCAGCTGGCTCCCAACTCTTACATGTATTTTGAGAGGTGTTGCCAACTCAAAACAATGTTTTTTGTCGGTATATTGAGAAACCCAAAATTGTAAAGAGACAGTTTATCGGTCTAATAAATTTATGTTGACAATACGTAACAGACATTGAGAAAATTACCATTAAATTTTTTTCTTCCAAGGGCGGCCAGATCATTCGGAATGCTCTACAAGTGATGATCAACGTCCACCTGTATGTTGTTTTATAGTGTGCTCATTTAATAATCTCATTCGACAACACAATCGTGGAGAAAAAAGTCAATGCACGGTACGGTTTCGTCTAAGGACGAACCTCTTGCTACACATTCATCCACCATGATAGTGTCTTTTATGCATGCATGCCCCGAAAGCCATGTTATTTCAACTTCATAATGTTTAAGCTGGTAAAGAGAATTAATGCAGTTGTTTAGACATCTTGAAGTTACTACGTTGCCGTTTTAGGATTTGATTGCGGAAACGCTATTATGTTGATTTTTCAAGGTCGAAGTTCGATTCTTCCGCCTACAAGACAGTGTTTGGCGTTTGATAGTCTGATATATATCGAGAGTTTGGGATAATTAGAAAATACGTCTAAACACGACTCTGTCTTCGTATAGAAAACAAACGGACATCGTTAAAAACAGCATTTAATTCAACTTATACATCTTGTTGCTTTCTGTGACGGGAATTATATGAAACAAAAATATAAACATAGAGGCATTCATGGTTTTTTGCTCAAATATCAGCCATTTATGGACCGATATGGTTGAATTTCAATAGCAATTTTTAACGGAGCAGATGTGATATATCAACCAAGTCCTCATCATATCGGACGTCTTAAGAAAACCCATTTCAACAGTCAGACGGATATACGGAAATCGTTAAATCAACTTCGCTAATCTACTCTAATATTGTAGAAATAACAAACGGAACGGGATACCCTATTACCTTTCGGGAAGGGTATACAAAAGGCGGTTTGCATGATATTTCACCATTATCTTAATTTAAATTTGTTTAAGCACACCTTTTTTTTATAAATACCAAAGTCTGTACATCATTATTTCATAAAATACTCATAGTTTAAATATAAAAAATTTTTTTAAATTAAATAAAATTGTTTAATTTTATTTAACTGAATTTCAACTTTAAAGAGTTAATTAAACACATGCATTTTTAATTTAAAGGCAAACCCGGCAGTTTTGAAATGTTTGGAAAGTATTATTAAAGAAAAGTTCCCTTAAGCCGATAAATTTCATGACTGCTAGTGGGAAATTTATTGTTTTTATCTTAGATTACCGGGCAATAGTTAGAAAAAGTGACCAACCGATTCACATAGGAGTATCTGAGGTAAAAATCCTGGGGAAAAATATTTAATGCTCGCTTTGCTTTGCCGAAACTTAGCGTTGCAACATCAGCCCCAATTGCGACAAGCAGGCGCGGATTCAGGGGGGGGGAAATAAGGAAATTTCCCCCCCCTAAATTATAAACATATGTTTCGTTTATCTCGATAATACGAGAATTCCCAATAATAACATTTTTTTATATGCACAAAATTTTAGGAAATCCCAGCAAGGTTTTTTTTATTGAATCTAACGAAATTTTCAATAAGTATCCAAATCTTAGTTCTAATAGTTATTTATTAGATATTTCCAATGAAACATCTCGTTTACTGTATTCAAATACTTATTATTCTACATTCAATACGAGCAGGTGCCATCTATATCCAAAGAATAAACAATTGACTTTAAAATGCTTGCGGTTGAATTATTAATAAGTCTTATGCCCAATTTTCAGGATTGTATTTAAATCTTTATTAAGTTAATTTTCATAAAAACTTAAATCATTTTTAAATACAGATTGGTTTTTTGAGTTTTATTTGAAAAGTCTTATTAATTTAAGGTAAAAATATGGTACCACTACAAAATAAAAAAAATATAAACAAGTGTATTTATTTACAGCTGACTAATAATGCTTTGTTGCCTGTTGTTGTTGTATTGTTGTGATATTGAGGCCACCTTGCTAAAATATTACAATTCGACTTAAGTTTTTAGTGAAGAAGAGAATTTTGTATTTAAAAGATTTTAAAAATAAATGTGTGTTAATATCAATCTTGAAAATTGGCCATTTGTATATGCAATATTTATGTAAATATGTGTTATATGAATCAAAATTCTATTCGATAATTTTTGACGAAAACACAGATTTGTCGGGGAAATCCCAGATTTCCTTATCTTAAAGATATTTCAACATACAACAAAAAGTTGTTAGGAAAGCATTTATTGGCTTTGTTGTAAACGCATTTGAAGAGGCTTCAAAGGATATTGATAATGGCGTTGATGTGTCAAATGATGCGAAGACACTTTCATCAATATTTCTAAAAGCTTTGACAAATTTTAGTCTTGATCTAAAAAATTGTGTAGGAAATGGAACAGATGGGTGTCCTCTGATGTCAGCAGAAAATGGAGCAGTTATAAAATTCTGGACAAATGCAAAACAAACGCCTTGCTATTCCCATAAATCAAACAACTCAATTTTAAAAACCAACAAAGTGCCATTAATACAATAACTTGTATCATTTGTTAAAGAAACGACAATTTTTTTTAAATATAATCATCCCAATCGAAACGCAGTTTTAGCAAAGTATTTGGGATCCAAACTCTCTACATTATGCGAGACAAGATGGTTGGACCGTCACTACTCAATTTTATACTTTGCAACAAGTGTACATCGTTTAGTAGAAGCTTTGGAAAAAATATCTGAGTGGAAAGGTAGAGATACTTCATCAAAAGCCTTATATTAAGGAACTCGCTTAGTACTTTTGAATTCATTTACGGAATTAACATATTAAATGTGATACTTATTGTATCACAGCCACTTAGTATCATTTTACACAAGCACGATATAGATCTTCAAAAAGGATCAAGCCTTATCAAAACTACAATCCCTGAAGAGAAAAGAAATAAAGCCGAAGAACTATTTAAAGCAATTTTTGAAAAAGTTAAAGTTATCTGCGTTCAAATCAAGGTTCAAATCACATTCAAAATGTTGAAGATTACTACCGAGTTGTAGGTTACATTCCTCTTATTGAATTTATTTTAGAAGATCTCAAAACACGTTTCCCAATAGATATCCTAAATGTAACTTCTACCTCAAAGTGTAATCAAGTCAAATACAGATACAAAACTTTTAAATTCACAACTAGCTGATGAGCAGATTATGTTTGATAAACGAGATAGATAAGCACCTACTAATATCTAAACTTGAGTCTGAACTTTTGCATTGGCAACAAACATGGAAATTATCTGAAAATCTATCAGATAACGTTGTAGATGCTTTAATAAACTGTGATTAAGAAATCTAAGAAAAATATTTCAAATTTTCGTTTCAATGCTCGTCAGCAGGGCAAGTTTAAAATGGCACGAAAAATGGCTTGCAAAATGGCACGAAAAAGTATAAAAAAATGGCACGAAAATGGCAAAAATAAACATGTTATTTAAGAAACATTTATTTTATTAAGTTTTTATTGTAAGTACAATAGTATGTTTCTTCAAATTGTCAAAAAAAAAATACTGGGGGGCAAAACGCAAGAATTTGGAAGTTGTTTTTAATACACTTTTAATCTAATTTTTGTTAAAAAATTCTGTTTAATAAAGAAATATTTTTATAATATTTGTCATACAATTTTTTATCGGGGAAATCTTATTAAGAAACGACGTTTTAAATTCTTGCGTTTTGCGTCTTCGATTTCTAACACCCTGATAATCTCCTGTTATCACATAAAACAGTTCTATAAATGAAAAACACTCTTTCAACATCGCAAGATGTAACTGGAGCATATTTGAACACTGAAAGTTCAGATGGAGAAAGGTTGTCAATAAATTCATCCGGCTCACTTTCATAAAAACAAAATTGTGAGAAAATCGATTAAAACACTTTTTTAAAATTGAAATGCCAAGCCATATAGATTTTTCAGGAGTATTGAATAATTTACCACACGTATTACAATCTAAAACGTTTTTTAAACTTTTCAACAAAATCTTTTTTACTGACATCTTGTATTATTTTCCTTAGCACTGTCAATTAAGCCAAAGCTTTCATTCATAGAAATCCCTTTCGTTTGTAACTTCAAGAGGCTTGAGCAGATGCATTGAAAGTACTTTTTACGTCCGATTTTTGCATTATTCAGTTAGCATTTCAAACGGATTCTGCCTCATATTCGCTAAGCTTATTTAAAAATTTTTTTTCTAGGTTGCAAAAAGGTATTCTTTGGCAAGCTAGACCAAAAATTGCTTTTTAAAAAAATAATTGAATAAATGGCAAAAATGGCATATGCCATAAAAAAATTGCCCTACTCGTCAGTAATGCTACGAGAGAGAGGTCATTTCCTACCCGTTGTCTAATAAAAACATGGCTCAGGTCAACAATGACAGAGGAAAGACTGTACTATCTAAATTTGCCTGACAAGGAAATCATAAATTGCTTAATTAAAAAAATGAATTTATATTGAGTTGATCTCATATTTCATTTAACCTAATTGTTAAGTTTTTTTTAATATAATATTTGCTTTTAAACCCCAATTTTTTACTTTTTTGTATCAAAAAAAATTTCCCCCCCCTAAGACTCAAGCTGGATCCGCGCCTGGCGACAAGCCTACCTAGAGGCTGTCCAATCAGTAACCCATCCTAAACACCAACGATTATAGAGAGCAACAGATCCCTACGATGGCGACATTAAGCATTAAAAGCATAACAATAATCAGAACTAGGAACGTGGGCGCACTTCCTGATCAATCAAAACTTGCCCATGTATGCAGGGAATTCGCAAAATGCACCCTGCTACTTTTTGGACAGTGCAAAACCAAATGGCCAGCAGCAGGCGAATATAATACCTCTGATAACCTCACACCTCTGCACTCTGGAAATCCAGAGCACCAACCAAAGTCGAATGGTATCGGCGTATTATTGTCCAAAGAACCACCTCCCCCTCAGGGATTGTAGGGATCATCCTAAGGATATTTTAACTTTTGGTGCTACATCCGGGGTAAATCAGGACTAGGTCATTCCTGCGATCCGAAACTGACAATTTTACCATAAATGAAAAACTGGCAACAGTTGACTCACACATAGAGAAATCGTCGTAAGGTTTCGGAAGATTTATCTTTTACGCTTTATAATCGTACTTCTATGGAGTTCTTCGGAACAGAGATATGAAAGCGGGCTAGGGGAGCATGACGGTTTATGTTGTGCCGATATTATTTCATCGGACATTGAAAATCCATGCTGGGGCGATTAAGTTTATGTAAACCTAGGATGCACCAATATCTGAAACGACAGGGCTCTTTGGGGTCAAGTAATTTTAAGGAGTCCGAAGTTGAAGACCTCCAGTACTTGACTGATGGTGCCTCGGCAGTCAGTAGCCCCCGGCCTGCCAAACAGGGCTGGCTATTGGTGAGGTATCCAAGAAATGCCTCCTGAATCCGAAGGACTCGGAAGATGGTCTTGTCCTTCTTTAAAAGAATTTTTTCGGAGAGCACAAGGTGGCTACATTGCGGGTGAAAACGGGGTGTCATGTGAAGTGGGCACTTGTTGTGATGTTTAAATCATCGTAATGTTCTGTTGCTAACAGAACGGAAACTGTCTTGAATCAGATTGAATCAGTGGACGTTAGATAACTCCAGCTCTTAAAGAAGTGGGAGAGTCTGATTTGGGGATTATATTCTCAAATTGCAAGCAGCGTATGAAACAGAATTCCACATACGCGGGGGAACTTGGTAAATGCATATATAAATCACCACGTGGTTAAGATCCACCATTAGATTAGGCCATAGTGCATATTTGTGCCTCCGAGTTATCAGTAAATTCATTTGATCCTTTTTTAACTTCCAGAACTACGAGACAAAAAAAAAACAGGTTCAAAAAAACTTTAAAGAATCTGAAGCAGAAAAAATTGACTAAAACGCTTTTATAATTTATAAAGTAAATTAAAAGTCCAAATAATTAATATTAATGAGAGAGATACAGAGAATCTAAAAAACTGCTAAAATAGTTTAAACATTTTTTTGTCTATTTTTATTTATTATTTATCTAGTATTTATCTGTTTATTTTTTGTATCACTTTTTTCATTTTAACTGTAGATAAATACTTTTAGTCCAACATAAACACGCACCTGCAGATACAATTTTCTTTTTTTCTGTTTAAATGTATACAAACGAAACTAATCATTCACACATACTTGTATATATTTATTTATGAGTTTTATGTGCTTTTTTTATAAAGTAAATTTGAATCTGTCGGTTTTTCTCACACACACAAAGACACGATCGCACAGATGATGATGATGATGAGTACATGTTATATCTTCTATTCTATCTGGTTTTTGTTTTTATAAACACATTTCCTACGTTATGTTTAAAAATTGTTTAGTTTTGAGAGAAGAATTAGACGTAAACACACATAAGAAGTAAATGAATAGATAAACAGTTTAATAAACAAAAACAAAAAAAAAATTGTTTATTAACTAAAATCTAATAGTTAAACAAAAAAACTCATAATATGTTTTTTCTTAGAAAAGTTATGATGGAAATTAAATAAATTAAAACTTAAACTCGCTAGTAAGAACGAATAATGAGTAAGAATCTTTCAAACAATTGTTTATTTAAGATGGGTGAATCCGCCCACCGTAAACGCAAAAGATATTTAAAAAAAAAATAATTGGTGTAGCTGAATTGTTACCCTGAAAATAATAGGACTAGTCAAAACACGCGTGTAAAATGTAGCCCACAAGGGACTAGGACTACTCCAAAAGTAACCCAAACGTATGGAAAACGTGGTATATTTAACATTACGATGTCCTACGGTAGGACCATATAACCCAGCCTTGGATTACAAAGGAGTAGTCTTAAAACTACTCCATGGTATACATAAGAGGATTAGTTTGAAGTCAATATTGTAATTAATATACATTAAAATCTCGAACACCAAAGCGACCACTTAAATGTGTCCGTACAATGGATTCTTTAGGAGCGCTGCCGGGACTAGGAAACAGTGTCCGTCGAAAGGGGGTGCTCGCTTAAGGAAGGCATTTGTAAAGTGGAATTACAGTGTACAACTTAAGGCCAATTTCACTAATTTATTTAAATATCAATTTATATTTAAAAATTTTTTTATATGCCAAATAAAAAAAAAATTAAATGAAAAACTACAATTAAATATTAATTGAAATTTTAACAAAATTTGTTAAATTGGCCATTAAAGTTACAAAAATTATATCAAAATTGCCTTCTAGAAGGCCTCTGTACTCCTTCTTTTGGATATACAAGGCCTTCTCGCTCCATTCCATACTCATATCTTTTTTACACACGTTGTCATTGCGGAGAAGGCCTTCCGCTCTCGCTTCTTTAGCAGGTACATAAGAATGGCAACGGGATCAAAAAAATAATTGTTTTGCTTGTGCAAAAAAAAAAAAACAATACAAAAAATGTTACTCCTTCTCTACTCCCTTCTCATAGAAGCGAGTGTGGAAGGTGTATCTTATCTTTTACACCAAAGAGCCGAGGCCTTCTATGAGGCATTCTTTAGCAGTTAGATAAGAATAGGAATTTAATCAAAACAATTTTTAAGCAGGCCTTTTAAAAGGCCTGAAGTAAGAAGGTCTTCTGAGTTTTACCGCTGGGTAACAGTTGTAAGAGCATGTGTAGGTATGCACAAAAAGAGCCATGCAGTGATGTCAAACCCTGAAGCGCGATAAAATATTTTTAGGCCTTAATTAAAAAATGTGCAATTTCGAACTTTTGCAATTACAATTAAGCCCTTTTTGTCCGTTTTTGCTACAAATATAATAAACCCAAATTAAACAAAAAATTCATTCATAATACAAAATTTTAAAAACGTAAACAAAGATGTTGTTTAAATAAAAATTCGTATGATCAAAAACATTTTTTTCTACTTTTTAAAAAAAATTATAATTAACGTTTTGGATAAATTAGCAATTGATGACTTTATAGTTTTGCTATAATTTTCTTCTTGTATTCCTAATAAAATGCTGATGTTCAGAGGACTTTTAGGCCGGTTTTTTGATTTCTGTGTTAAGTTTAAACTTAGTTTAACGTAGGCCGAAACTAGGATTTTCTGGAAAACTTTAATTTTATTTAATATTATATTAAAGACTAACTGCCGTATTCAAAAAAATTTAAAATAAGTTTGAAATTTGTTTTAAGGCAAAATTTTTATACAAATTTTTTTTAATGCATTTCAAATCCACTTTAATTTTTCATGAATACGGCAGTAAAATTTTAAGCAAAACAAAGCTGTTCGGTCAACATTTTTTTAAGCTTTAATATCGTTGCAAATAAGACTTTCTGAGCCTTTGCAATTCTCATTCACTCTGCAGTTTTTTTTGGCAGAATGTTTCCTGATGATCTGGCCTAAGCAACCACTGAAATACGCATAGAAACTGCTTAGTCGCCAACAATAAATTTCAGTGTTTTTTCAAGAATAAAAATTGGGAATTAAGCACGACAAACAAACTCTTATTAATAAAAAATTTTGTGTTCCCAAATTTTTTGTTTAAAATCTTAATTGTTCACTTTAAAAAAATATATTTCAGCTCATTTTGTGCTTTTCTGAAAAGAATGGCATGAAATTGTTGCAAGCCCGAAACTTTTTCAATTTGGTTCTTTTTATCCCGTTTTTAATATGTCTTCACGCGTTTAGTGTCCCAAGGGTTGGCATCACTGGAGCCATGTTAAAAGCTATGTAAAATTATATGATGAATGCATGTTTTTGGTGTTGTTCTTAAAGGTTTATGCTTTTTGGTTTTTGTTGTTGCTTTTCAATATGTTGTTAGTTAGTTGTTGTTCAAAGAGAGTTTTATATTGTTTTCATCGTTCTCTATGCTGGTTTGTTTTTTTTTTTGTTTGCGTGTGTGCAAAAGTTCAGACTTGCATGTAATCTTTTAAGAAAATGCAATTGCTAGAAAGGAAGCAGATTTGGTAAAGAGAAAATAAAACGGATTTTTTTTTGACTAGCAAAGCTGTTGAAGATTGCCTTTTTACACATTTAAAGAATAAAAATAAACTTCAAAACCTTTTTAAAAATAGTATCGAGCAATTCACAAAGTGTTCTATTGTGTCATATTGATTGTATATTTGTAAATTGCCTCATTATGTTTTTTCTATTTACATACTTAGCAAACGGATGGCTTATTTGGAATAAAAATATTTACCGAATTCACGAAACCTCTTGTATCGTTGTATGAATTGTATGTTGTATTAAAATACATAGTTCACCATAAGTTGTTATTGGTAAAACGGGTTTTGTGAAACAATGAAAAAAGCAGACTATTTCATCTCAATAGAAAATTTGTATAGATTTTATTTGAAGAACAAAAAACATCGTATTAATTTTATGAGTTCTTTAAAAGTTTTGAATTTAAACAACCAGTTCGGCATATTCATTTCGAACCACTAAATTGCTGTAAGTTTTGTAAATTCAATTTGTATTTTGTAGTCTTGTGTAGTTGATTTTTTTTTGTTATTTCCTTAAAAAAAATATGTTTTCAGTTTCTTTACGATTAATTTGCTTGCTGAACAAAAGAAATAAAAAGAATCATCATCAATTAAAATGAGTTTATGACAATTTAGCTGAATGCACATTTTGAGTGGGTGTTATAAAAATATTGTTTATTTAAATAAAATTCAAAGAAATAAAAAATAAACCTAATAAAACAAACGTTATTAATGTTTTTACAATAAAAATAAAAAAAAAAATATTTAAACATGAGTTTAATGAAAGTTTATTTTATCACATAGATTGTAATTTGGTATTCATTTTTTTATATTTCATTCAAGATAAATATTTTTGTGTGATTTTTTTTATTTTTTTTTTTTTGTGTAGGCTGTTATAATTCTTTTATGTTAAATAAAATTATTTTATTTTTGTTTTTTTAAAGGTTAAATACATATTTTATGTGTTTTTATTTATTGTAAATATTGAATTTTTAGTTGGTGATCAAAAAAAATATTTTAATTAACTTGAAATTTAAATTAATTTTAGTCAGTATTTAACAATCTACAAATGCTCGTTAAAAAAAACATTATACAGATTTTAATGGTTTGTATTTTATTAAAATGTGGAGCGGATTGGAAAAGTTTTTAATTAAAAAAAAAAGATTTGATCATGTGATACCTCTTAGACACTTTCAGTCTTGCCAGATGAGGGGATTTGCCACAAAATTGGAAATTTTAATATTGGTTTGGGGATAACTCCCCTCAGAATTGCTTTTAGGTAAATCTTTGCAATTACAAATTAAAAATATATCGGTCTTTTGCTTTCATACACGCAAAGTAAAAACATGGTTGTGGTAAACATATTCTAAGAGCAACATATTATGATAAGATTCATGATTGTAGTCACCAAATTACGATTATTATTGAATCATTTGACCAAAAATATTCGTAATATAACATCATAATATTTTTCCCTTAATCATATTATTATCCTGTTAATAATACTAAGTTAAGAAGTAATCATATTATTGTCATGTTAATCATAATAAGATAAGATTTAGTCATATTATTATCATGTTTATCATAATAATTTAAAAAGTTATAGAAGTTTAGTTTTACTATCACCTTAAAATAAAACGAAATTTACTTTTCTGAATATTACGATCAAACGATGTCCGTCCGTCTGGCTGGCTGGTTAACAGGGAAAACAGGTCGTGACCATGTTGGAAATGGCAAAAATTTCCATAATTTCACATAGCCCCCATACAAGCTTCTTCCCGGAATAGGGTGTTTGTGCCCATAAACTATTTTTTATGTTGGTATTGGATACAATTTTGCCCAAACTTATTTTATTGCAATCTAAACCAACTTATCAAATATCATTGGAATCGGTCTATATTTGCCCATACAAAAACTACTCCTGAAAATAGCTTTCAATGCCATAACTTCCTTGGAAATGATAGTATTACATAAAAATTAGCGAAAATAACTTTTTCGATACTTGCTATGTAATAATAAAATGTTGTGCTGATAGGTCTAAAACTTACAATATACGAATTTGTATTTTAAATACGTATTTCAAATACTGCCCAGCCCTGAATAAAATAAACCAAAATTATAGAAAATACATAAGTATACATTTCTGTGGCACTTTGACAAAACATCTTAAGTCGAGATAAGATAGCAAACAAGTTTTTAAAAAAATGCGGTGAAAAAGTAATTTATATGAAATAATAAAATAAACCAAAATTAAAGAAAAATTTCGTTACACAAAATTTTTAAAACGTAAGTAAATATGTTTTTTGAATGAAAATTCGTAAGATTAACAATATTTGTTTTTTAAACATTTTAAATTTGACTTAAGATGCCAAGGATATATCTAAATAATATTCGGCACAAACATAAATCTAAACCTTATAACATAATTGCGTTCTGAGGGTACCATGATTGCCTTTGGGTTCCAAATTTTAAACACTCTCGTAAATTTGTTTTTAAATACTGAAGTGTAGTGTATCATATGGTCGGGGTTGAACGATTATGCCTTCTTATTTTGTTGTATGTTATTGACTCAAGTTGGAAACGCTGCTTTGCTTTAGTGAGAA
Source organism: Pollenia labialis (assembly GCA_949318255.1). Classification (NCBI taxonomy): domain Eukaryota; kingdom Metazoa; phylum Arthropoda; class Insecta; order Diptera; family Polleniidae; genus Pollenia; species Pollenia labialis. The sequence goes on from OX439140.1 coordinate 72,223,469, forward strand.
TTTTTTGAAAGAAAAGATTTTTTTTGAGCTGCTTGGCATTGAAAAATCAAAGTGAGAGATTGTCTGGAAGATTATCTCTAGTTGTGTGTGTGTGATAATTCATTTACCAAAAGAAATTTCTATGTTGACGTGCGTAATTAAGTGCAAAATAATAATTACTGCTTACCTGACCTTGTCTCAAAGACAAGTAAAACGCACTTTATTTCCTTTAATTTCATTTCAATCTATTCTCTTAATATTTTATACGCCCGATTAAATCTATTTACTTCTAAGGGTTAACCAGCAGTCGCAAAAATTCTTACTAAAATTCCTTAAATCCCATATAATTATCATTACTGTCATCGTCATTGTCGGTTAGTGTGTGTTTGCGTGTATGAGTGTGTCGTTATACGCACTTAAAGTGCGTTAAGTGGCATCTCGACTTTATGTTTTGTTTTAATATGAAAAATCTTTAAAAGATTATACAAACCAACTAATTTTAAAATACTTGACATAGTTTTTCCTTTTTATTTACAATTACACATATAAACACTTAAATTATTTACTGACAATTTCAAAATGGAAACATCAAAGGAAACTTTAAGGTTTTTCTCTCTTTTTTATTCTTTCAATACAGGTATAGAAATCATGAAAAAAACACACACATACAAAAAAAATTTTCAAATAAATTTTCCAAATACTTTTATTAAAAACAAGAATAAATTTGTGTGTTTTTATTTCTGTTGTTGTTGTTGTTGTTGTTGTTGTATCTAATCTTGTGAAAAACCAAACCAGGAAAGCATAAGGAAAAACATCAAAAAGCTTTTTGCATTTTTTCTCGATAGATTTTTTTATGTGTGTGTGTATGTGTTTGTTTTTGGCCAAATATAATTGTTTTTAAATGTTTTTCATAAAAAAAAGATAAAATATTTCTAATCAACATCATGGTTTAAATAATTTTTTTTCAGAATGTTTTCTTTAATAAATCATTTAATTTGTGGGAATTGCGAAAAATTAAATAATAAATTTCTTAGTTTTTCTGTTTTTTTTTAATTTCGCTTATAAATTAAAAAAAAACAAGTTGGAAAGTATAGTGGGCCAAGATATGATACCCTACACCACAATATTAAGAGAAACAATTTTGAAAATGTATCTTGTTTGGGAACCATGTGCAGTCATGGACACGTCTGAGCATAATTTGGTTAAGAGGTTTAGATTCGTATAAGAGTTCTTTATGTCTTATATTCTCTGTATGAGAAGTTATGGCATTAAAAGCTATTTTCGGAAGTGGTATGTATTTGTATCTGAGATTAGGTCAAATATGCACCAAATCCAATTTGGATATAGTCCTTATAGATTATGGTAGATTTGTCCCTAGTCTTAATTTTCTATTGACTTTGATTCCCTGAGATGGAAGAATTTGGACACGGTGGCCATATCCCTCACGGAACTCATTCATAAGGATTTCACTCTGTCATATTTTTTAATAAATCATAAATTTTAATATAAAAAGACTAATAAAATATCAAATTTGTTTTTAGTGTTTAATGAAAATGATTGATTTTTCATAAAAATTTCAAAATATTGTGTTAATAGTCGTATTTTCTTTATAATATTTTTTATCGCATGAGATATTTTCAATATATATTTTAACCGCATGCGATATTCTTTAATTTATTTTTTATCGCATGATATATTTCTTCACACACGTGAACGGTAACAGCTTAAGTTTCCAAATATAGTAAAAATAGCTTGGTAATCAATACGCAACTACAGGCAAATAGTGTTCGTGCATAGTTAAGTAGGCATGGCACAAAATAGAATTCCGTATCTCTGAAGAACGGTAGGTGTAAAATTTTCCAAATTTGCTATAAATAGAATGGTAAAAAATACACATAATCTGTTGAAAATTTGCGGAAATGGAGAAATAGGCGTGGCACAAACTATAATTCTGTATATCTAGAGAACGACAACTGCTACAAAAAGCTTCGTGATGAATGCACAATATCAGTAAAACAAAATAATGGGCCTTATTGTTGACATAGGCGGGTCAATTTCAATACAAATTCCAAATAGATTTTTCTGTAACTGGTGAATGATAACATTAATCGTACTTAAACTGGGTGCAAATAGCTTCGTAAATCGTGCACGAGATCTGTATTAATAAAAAAAAATGCATTTTAATGAGGGCAGCGCACTTGGGCAGTGCGTTTGGTTTGAACTTGTTATTACACATAATATATTGTTGTCGGCCATGTTTAAAAATAATATTCGAATTTTGATAATTCTTCAATGAGAAATCTCTAAAACTTTTGAATGGCAAAGCTTCATTTAACGTAATAATAACTGTTGCTAAATAAAATACCTCACACTGGTGTAAAGTATTTGTAATTGTTTAAAAAATTTTCCTTTTAAAATTAATTTTAGAAAAGCAATTTTTTGTTTTAATATTAAATTGAAAATTTGCATATTTAATACAACAATTTTTAATGATTTTCATAAGTTTCTATTAATTTTAATAGACTTCTTTGTTGCTGAAATATTGTAATTTATTTTGTATTTTTTTTTACCCCTTAAACCAACATATTTAATAAACCATTAAATTTAAATATATTAGCTGCTTGCCACAACGCCACTGCCATTAATAGCAGAAGCAACAGAGCGACAACCTCCTCGCAGCATCTGTGTTGCCACCCGAGAACAACATAATCAATGCTTTCTCATTACCTAAAAGACTCATAGAGAAAACGGAGAAGGAACGAAAATAACGAGGAGATAAAAATAAAAAAAACTAATTAAGTTTCAACACTCATAAAAATATTTCTCCCAAAATAACAAAAAAAAAAAAAAAAACAAAAATAAATAATAAATAATAAAAGACTAAAAGTAATTAAAAATAATTTAGTTTCTTTTATTAACTCAAATTCTTTTTTGGCTGAAATTTTGTTTGAAAGTTTTATTGTTGTTCTTGCTTGGTAAAAAAAGAGACCAAAGTTTCATTTAAAACAAACTGTCTCAAAATATCGATAAAAAGGCAGTGTTCAAAAATAAACACTGTATATCGCTCCTTAGTGTTCGGTTCGGTAGTGGTTGTGTAGAAAATCGTTAAAACAAAAATAACGTTTTAATCATTTTTCGAACACAAAAATACTACTGTTTTTATCAAACTCAACAAAAGATGAGAACATTTAATTCCGTTCAGGATTTTTTTTAAAAACCACAAACTTCATTGTGTTCGGTTCGGCTCATTAAAAAACAAAAAGCCAGCAATAAATATACCCAAGACAAAGGCAATGGGAATCAACCCTACACACAACAGACTTTTCTGTATGCAAAATACTAATCTTCAAGATACATATAAACCAATTCTGCTATCTAGGAAGTATTCTTTAATCAACGGGCGGATCTTCAGATGATGTATCGAATCGTACCATAAAAGGTAGTCAATTATTTGACCAACTCAACACAATATGGAAGTCTCCGTCCCTCTCCACACACATAAAACTTGGAATTTTTAAAGCGTATGCCAAGTCTGTCAAGCAGATCTTTTTTTTTTTTTTATTTAACAACCTACTAGTCTTTGTGAAAAGGTACCTTAGAAGGATATCGCGAATTTTTTGCCCCAACACCAAATCGGATGTTCAACTCTGGTCCAGAACTAATCAGACTCCAATACGAGCTGAAATATTTATACGTAACTGGGGTTGGATTGGCCATGCACTACCTCATCCACCCACTGATATCACCCGTAATTCCAATGACTGAAACGCCCCAAGAAAGTAGGCGTAGAGGACGCCCTGCCCATACTTAGCGTAGACAACCGGCTTTAGAAGTTTACAAAACCAGATAAAAGATGTAGTGAAGTTAAAAAACTAGCATCGAACAGGAATAATTGAAACGATTTTGTTGAGGCCCTATGCTCCTTAGAGTACCCACAGTAACCAATATATATATATATATATATATTAGGGCGGGTCGATTTGTATGGATGAAAAAAAAATTAAAAATCGTATAGCAAAAACATAATCTACATAAAATTCTACGAAAATTCTCCGAAGAAACCGTGGGGTCTAAAACAAAATCCTAGTCCGCGCCTCTCGACTTGAAAATTTTTTTACTTGGTTGAAAATTTTTTCAATGTAAAAAAAATTTTGATTATAAAAAATATAAAGTGCAAAAGAATAACCTTACTAAACCATTTTATTAAAAAAATTCGATTTCTTTTTTGGAAAAAGCTATTTTTTCAAAAAAAATTTTTTTTTCCAAGGCGGGCGCCAAATTTTCAAGTCGAGAGGCGCGGATTAGGATTTTGTTTTAGACCCACGGTTTCTTCGGAGAATTTTCTTAGAATTTTAAAAAAAAATCGACCTGCCCTAATATATATATATATTAGAACGAAACGAAACGTGGTAAACAAATTATTGTCATGTATAGCCATAAAATGTTTAGAGGCAACCATGTTTAAAAATATTCATTAAGAATAGGTTTGTTGGAGGTTCAACAATATTGAAAAATGTTTTTTCTTTGTGTGTAGCTTTTATTGTAGCAATAATTTTGTCGCAAATATTTTTAAAAATTAAGATACGAAAGCGAAACTAAAACGAATTTTAAAAATATGAACAGAGCTATAATTAGCAAATGAAGAAATAGAAAATAATTTAATGTCGATTTTAAAATTTATACAAGTTTTTTCGAGTAATAGCGAAAAAGTAGAACTTCTTCAATGTTTTAAAATATTTTAATTAGTTTTTTTGAAAATTTGTTACTTACCTTTTTCATTAAAATGTTGCGGCAATTTTATATCAATTGTTTCGAAGTATCCACGAACCTCGTTACAATGTTGATTTGTGGCATCTTTAAGGCTGGAATCGCGTCGCTGCAAACGTCTATTATGACTGTGATGATGATGATTATGATGGAACTGCTGTTGGACGTCTAAATCCAAATTATTGGCCGATGTTGGAGCAACAAAAGTTGTGGTCAAAAGCACACAGATCAAAGTGAATTTGATAAAAGTGTTATTGATAACGTCTTGGGATAAATTCTGTTTTAAGGCCATGGTGAAGGGAAACAAAAAAACACTATTCCTCGATTAAATTAAAAACACTATGGGTCGAGATTCTTTCGTTAAAAAAGAATGTGTATGTTTTGGAAACAAAATTTTTACTGAAGGAAAGTTGTTTTTTTATGTATTAATTTATGTAAATAATAATGATGGTTTGTTTTAATATATTTTATTTTTATTATTTTTACAAATTTTTTTTTTACAATTTTTTTTTTTTTACAAATTTTTCTTTTTTCTTCGTTAAAGTTTTTGGAAATTAATTTGCATTTTTTTTAAAAAAAAATGTATTTAATTTTACAAACAAATTATCTATTTTTGTAAAAAAAATTTATAATTATTGTTTTGCTTTTAAAATTTTTGTATTTTTTTCTTAAGTTTACCTCACTTTTATTTTAATTTTATGCAAATTCACTTTTTTAACTTATTTTTTTTTTTTAAATAAATTTTCTTTATGTTTCAACTTCAATGATTTCGAAATTTTTTGTTAAAAAAAATTCGCGGTTTCAACCTTTTTATTTATAAAGTTTTTTTTGAATTGAGTATTTTATATTAACCCAATGTATTTTATTTGAAACAATTTTTTATTTTTTTTCTATATTGCTTTTCTTTATTTTAACTTTTTTCACAATTAAAAAAAAATTCTTAAAAATTCTTAATGCTTTTTTTGTGGAAAATGTATTTTTGTATCTTTTAGATATCTTCGAATAATCTAAAATTTGTTTTGTTTTTTTTTTAGCAGATATTTGTTGTTTTTAAAAAATATGCTTGTTGTTTATTTCCTTTGTTTTCATTGGCCTCAATTTGTGCGTAGTTTTATAGGTCTTGAGCATAAGATACTTTTGTATTTAATGGATTTTTTTACGTATCTGCAGAAACAAAAAACGAAAAAATTATTATAAGTTAAAAACATAAATATATTATATATTTTAAGGCAACTTAAAGAAAATCTAAAATAAAAAACAATTTTTTTTTCGTATCTTTAAGATAATTTTGCATACATTTAAAAAAAAACAATATCTATTATTTAATAATTGTTAACTACCTATATTTATTAGAATGCTGGCTGTACTTATATATATTTCACCAGAAACTTTAACTTAATAAGGCTACAAATAAAAGAAGGGGAATCATGTGGGGCCTGCAAGGTAGACTGGAAGACCTTTAATATGCAGATGGCATCTGCTTACTCAATTACTTATTTTTATAAATACAATTAAAGTTCACACAGGTTAACGAGACCGCAAAGCTTGTGGGATTTAAAATAAATATCAGCAAATCATGGTGTTAGTCTGGGTTCATACTATTAAAGTTTTCTTGCAGAAAGTTTAAGTTTGTTATTGAGAAGGGAAGATAACACGCTATGGAAAGTGAAAAAATTAGAGTTTGACTGGGATGGAAACTGAAAATATTACCAAAACTTAATGTTTAAAAGTCAAATCTGGACTGTCAAAAATCAATGAAAAAATAGAACTTAAAGTAAAATTACAAGCAATATGTGTAATTACACATAGATTGGCAACGCTGATTATAGTTCGCCTATGGATATACGACTTATTTGCCAATCTAATAGGTCCATTATTTCACCTCGCCCCCATTCATTCATACTGAGTTTTTTTTGCAAATAAATCGACCTTTAGTTGTTTTTAAAAAACTTATTTTTTTTATTAGGAAAAATTGCGTAGTTTAGTTAATTTCTTTTAATATAAAAATACTATTGTATTTATTTAGTTTTTTTTTATAATAACATTTTCCAATTTTTGTAAATATGTCCAAGAGAATGTTGTTAGTTTTTACTAAATACAAAACAAAAACTAATAAACGACTATATTTTGTTTTATTTAGTATTCTAGTCTAGTTGGTAGATACATTCGTATATAAAACTATTTTGATACCCTCAAAAAAAATATTAAAAATAAATTGATGTTATTAGTATTTAATGTTGTATTTAATTTATGGTTTATTAACTTATGTATATTTTTTTATAGTTTTTGTAGGAATATTTATGTCATGTTTTGTGTTCTGAAAAAATTTTGGCAACACATTTAAATTAGACAAGAAAAACTTATGATATTCTTAGTTGGCAAATAATTTTCACATAAATTACGCAAATACTTTTACTATAAAAGCGAATATTTCTATGGACTTTAAGCACAAAATAGTTTTTAAAATTTGTTCCATTTCAATTTAACTAGAATAGGATTTTCAGAACATGGAGACTTGGCATATATGTATGTATATGGGCATTCCCATCATGTCGAACGTGACCGTTATACACACTTTACACGAAAAAAAAGTCAAAATAAAACGGATTTTTAATTTGAATTAAAGCTCTAAATTAGCTCATTTTGATAAATTTTCTTTTTTAGATAATTGCGAAAAAACAAAGCATTCGCAAGTGATAAAACCAGAAGTGGCTTTCGCGGTCAACAATTCAACAATTATTTATACTTTATTTTAATAATTGTCGCATGTGACCTGAAGCACATGAAATTTTTTGCCGTCATTTATGTTGTTTTTGTTTCTCTTTTTTCAAAATTATATATAAACGAGCTAAGTTAAAATGTTTTTAAATAAACAGGAGTATTCAATGTACGAGGTTCGCCCGGTGGCCGAATTTCGACTACCTGACAGTAAAAATGCCTGCAAAAATAAATCTTTATACCAAAATACTACGAATATGTCATTCTTTCTTCAAATTAGGGCTTCTAAAATTTAAAAAAAAAATAATGAATTGCTTTCCATATACACATCGTTTTGTTCGCTACTCTTATTTCACTATTAAATCATAAAAAATTAATTATAAAAATTTTTAAAAATTTTAAATTGTTAATTTTCCTTGAAGACGTCACACTAGTTTCAAAGAAATTGCGTCTTCTTTAAAATTATGGTTTAGATAGTTGTACTCCAATAACATTTTAAAATATATCTTTAAGATAATTTTTCACTTTATTTATTTATTAAAACATTCTTCCCCGTATTTATAAACCATTATTAAATTTAACAAACGTTTATTAAGGCAAATTTTCATACAAAATTTGTTATGTAAACCTTTATTAAATGTAATAATCGTATCAAAGTATCTAAAAGATAGTTTTATTAATGCACTGCATCAAAGTAGATTTTACTTAACGTTTAATTTAAAACACGTTTCTTAAAGACTATTCTATACATTTTTTCTACATCAGAAAGTTAATGGAGTTAAGATACTTTTGGCGTAAGAATATAAAGAATTTTTTATGCTTTTTAGTGTTGGGTTTATTAATATTTCTTATTTTTTGTTTAATATTTAGTATTTTTAAGACATTTTATACAAAATATCTCTAGGATACTTTTGATTTTATTAAATCTTTACAAAATATGTTTTAGATATGTACTTTTGATAAGGTACACGTAGAAAAAAATATAGTTGGAGGTAGCTGTGGTGGAATTTTAGCTACGTATGTCTATGTATGCAGGTTATATATAATATGGTTGAAATTACCAAAAATGTTCCCGAAATCAACCATAATTTGTTCAAAATTAAGCATATTTTGGTCAATGTTAACCATGATAATGGTCAAAATTAATCATATTATGTTAAAAATTAAAATATGGTAAAAACATTTCAGAATTTGCACGAAAATAACTATATTATGGCCAGAATTAACAATGCTATAGACAAAGTTAACTATATTAAGTTTTTTTCAATCCATTTGTTTATTAAGTGTCAATCTATAATTTTATTTTGTTTTTAATTCCTGTTACTACTTAAGTTTCACTTTTATAGGCAGTCCCATTTCAATCATTTGCCAGCCTCTGACGAGCTTCAGTAGCGCTCCTTCTGTTTTTCCGGTTCATATTACTACGTAAATTATTGTATTTTAATTAATAATAAAAATAAAATGAATGAGAATTTGAAGCAAACCAAGCAAGTATGTATTTGAAAAGCATTCTACTATTGAAGAGAGCAACACGACAATATTGTTTTTGCTATTTAAACATAAGTTTGATAGTGCATACAAAATATTCCTGGAAAATATTGAAGCAAAAAGACTATTAAAGTATAAAAGCTTTTGAGGATTGTTATTTGACTTAGAATACACATTCGAATAATATGAAAATTTGCATATTATTTTAAATTTAAAAAAGTAAATATACAAGTTTACAAAATATTAAAGTTTCAAACATATTATTGTTATATAATAATAACCATAACATGTTTGGAGACCATAACCCTAATATAGTTATGGCTTTTGGATGGATGAGTTAAACCATAATATGGTTTCCGGTTACAACAATATGGTTAAATTAACGCTAATATGTTTTAGTGTATGGTTGTTAAATTCAACCATATTTGAAGTTTCGAGGGTGGTAAACACGTTATTGTTTAATAGAAACAAGACATTATTAATCGTGAAAAAAGTAAAGTGAAAAATAACATTAGTTTGTTTGTTGCCATTGAAGGGACCATAATATGTTTTTTTAGCCATACTTCAGCCATGTTTTTAAATGCATGTATGTCAAAGAAAATTTTCACAAATTATTTTTTAGATATTTTTTGTTTCTAGAATAATATTTTGCAGACTGCTTTAGTTTTTCACTTTATATCGTTCAGATTGTTTCGATTTACAAAAATCTTTTAGATTAATTTAGTTTTAAAATGGTTTTTGCAATATTTTTTTTTTTTTGAATTATGTTTTTATGAGTAACAAAGTTTTTTTTTACAAAAGTGGCCTTCAGATATTTAGTTTATTAAACTTTTTTTTTAATTTGACAGATATTTTGATTATACTTTGACTATACACTTTCAGATCTGTGTTGTTATTATATGTTACACTCTAACACTTAAAATATCTATGAGGTACTTTTATTATTTTATATAAAATAGCTGAAAAACGTTGTTTGTTGTAGGTTTGCTGTATAGGTATCAGTTTTCCTTTTAAAGTTATTCCATTTGAGGTAGTTTTAGTTCTTAAATATAGATTTTATAATATGAAGATATGTATGTGCACTAAAAATCTATTTAAGATTCATTGGCTTTTTGAAGAAATATAACGAAGGAACTTTTATTTTAATTTTTGTTTTTATAAAAATATATCCGAGACACTTTCTTATAGCAATTTTAACAAATATTTTAATTTTATTTTATACCTAATTAGATTTATTTCCTTTTAAAACATGTATCTAAAAATTGTAGCCAACAGCTGATTTCAGTATTTTTTTGGCTGTATTTTAAAGTACGAAAATAATTTTATGGTATCTTTAAAAACAAAAACTGTTTTGCTTGCTTTTTTCACTTTTGCCGGTTTTCCTAATTTTTTTTTTGTATTTTATTTTAACAACACTTAGCATTGGATTGTATAATATACAATCAAAGATACAATATATCTACATATATATGCATACATATAAACACACACACACAGGTACCTCAGCTACAAATAGGCACTCACGTTTACAATGCCAATGTACAAAAACAAGCAGCCAGCAAAAAATTAAATCAAATGAAAAAAGATTGTTTCAATGAGACGCTTCTACAAACTGACTAACAACAAAGAAATTAAGCAAAAATAAAGAACTGTCAGACAAAACGACAGGCTAACTGACTGACTGACACTCACAGATACGAGAAAACGTACCACTACAACATTAAGTAAAGTAAAACAAAATAAAAAAAAAGTGCGAGATACACGCGCAAATCTCACCGTCACTCTAATAATACAACTTCGACATTAAAAATTTGCAAATGTTGAAAAGAAAAGCAGAGAATACGAAAGCAGCAGATACAAATTCGACAACAGCAGCAGCAGCAAGCTTAGAGTGGAGGCAGCAGTCTGGTATCCACTACTACCACAACTCTCAACCCTGTTTGCCTGTCTGTCTACTTGGTTGGTTGGCTTTGTGTTGGACTCCAACAGCAACCAAGAAAAAACTCTTAAAATAAAACAGTTTGAAGCTAGCCAGACACTACGGCAGTTTGGCCATTTTAATGATTGTTTAAACAGGCCCACGGTGCCATTAACTTGTATCTGTGTTTTAGGATTTTGAATATTTTGTTTTTCCACTGTTTTAGATAAAACGACAGACGGCCTGGACTCTACGCAGGTTGTCGTTGTTGTAGGTTTTATTTTAAAGTGCCAATGGCATAAAAAACTTGATGTGGCTTTAGCAGCTCCAGCCAGGCAGCAGTGGCAATTGCTGCTGCCTGCCTAAGTAGTGAGTGACACTGTCGGTTTGACAGTCACTTAAAGCCCCACAACACAAAACAGAAAAAAATACAACAAAAATAAAAGCGTCAAATTAAACAATGATTTCAAAAATTCAACTTTTACCAACAAATTTTTGTTGTTGTTGTTTTAACTTGCAAAAATATCTTTAAGATGTTTTAATTTTTTTTTAATTAGAAAACATTTTAATTTTAAATGCTTACACTTTAATTTCAATGACATAATCATTTATGACTGATTTTTTTTTTATTTAAAAAAAAAAAAACTGTTTCAAATTTTTTTTTTTATTTTAAATTCATCAAATTTTATGTTTTACAGCAGTAAAACTTTTTTTTTTTTTGTCACAAAAACCAGAATCTTCTTCCTGCCTAAATTTTTTCCACAAATATTAAATTTTTCATATAGTAATTCTTCTCTCGCATATGCCACGATATTTTACACGAACTGCCCCACACGACTTAACGCCTTGAATGCTCGTTCACAACTGAAATTGAATGTAAAATTTGAATGTGCTTGCAACTTAAACAGCAAACAAATATGCAACGAACTTTCAAGCATGTATTAAAGCATTTGTGGATTTTAATTGATAAATTTTGTTTGAAAACATAAAATCCACAAAGACTTGCAACACGTCTTTCAAACATCGTCCAACTTGTCCATCATACATCATAAAGTCAATTTGAATATTTTTCTTTCTTTTGTAGTGAAAGAATCTTTTACCTGTTTTCAGTATCTTATACCTGTTTAAAAATATATACATATGTATGTACATACATATAAACATTCTTATTGTTGTTGTAGTTGCTGCGTTTTATTAGTTGTAGTATTTAACGCCATTTTTCGCCTCAATTAGCACATTTGAATTTAAAGTTTTGCCTCTCATGTGTTGTTTTAGTCGTCGTCATTTCTTTTTGTTTAAATTCTTGTTTCTTAATTTCTTTATGGCCTGTCTTGGTTTATGTGTTGTCCCTTATTTTATGGATTAATCCAATGGATTTAAGGTTCTAAAAACGATAGTTTGCATTAAAATTAATTTAATAGTAAAAGATCGCTCTTAAGCCTTGACTTAAAAAGGTTTGAAACATAAAAATATGGTCCTTCGAGTAAGACACAATCAATTAATTTTATATCATAGGACATCGGTCTAAGGAAATCTATAACTGCAAACAATTTGTTTAGCCTTCAACAGCTCTCTAAAGACTACAATATTAGTTTCATATTTTTTTTTGCCTCGAATCGAGTTTAAGATTAAGTCTAAAAAAAAAGCCAAATTTTATCAGATGCTTAAAATTTTAACATTTTCAAAGACTGCGGTAAAGCGTAGCCCCGTTAACTTGGGACTAAGTTGTCCCGAGGGAGTAAAACAAGCCCTAGAATGTTTGGCTTATGTGGGAAATAGGTGGTGGTTGTAGTATAAACCCAACTCGTAGGACGGGGTTACTAAAAAACGCTGGGCTAACTGTTCCTCAAATCCTTGCTATTCAACAAAAGTTGCATTTCAAAGGCGGTTAGTTAGCTCCAGTTTCTAAACAATGAGTACGTGCATGTTGTAAACAACCATGTAGCAAAATGCTGTGAAAAATGTCTCTTTTGTGTTGGTGTCAGCCTACGAGAAGGTTAGTAGATTCGTTGCATCCACTTGATAGCTTTGAGCAACGATACGTTAAGCCGTTTTAAGCTATAATTATAGCTCTAATTAAATTTAAATTTAGTTATAGTAACAGCTTTGAAAATAACAAAATTGAAGATTTAAATAAACTTTAGTTGGAGCTTTATTCGCAGCATTTAATAACTTTAGTTGTAGCCTTAAAATATGCTTTCAAAATGCTTTAAATGCAAACTAAAACCGATATCCAACCTTTCTTTTAACCCTTTGGTACTCTACCACACTATAATTGCCACACTATAATTGTAGTCTTTATCATAATTCTTTAAAGATTTTAATTGAACTTTACAATTACAAGTGAGAAGCTACGATTAAAAGTTTTACTCGTAGCTACTTATGGAATATACATATATAATTGAGGCTACCTCGACGATCCTTATAGGCTACAATTGTAGTCTTCATCACTTACAGGTATTTATATCGACAAATTATAGCCTTATTCGTGGCTCTTAATGAGCTTTTACTGTGGTATCCAATCATAGCTCCTTAATTATTACAGCTGTTAAATTAATCGTAGGTCTTTAAAGACTATTAGCTCTGACTCCCTGTCACTTCTTATAGTCTAAAACTGTTGCCTAAATCAATCCAAATTATTCAAAGTGCAAAATTAGATGCTTAATCGAGGCTCTTTATAAACTATAACTGTAGCCATAATTGTTGCTCTTTTTAGACTATAATTATACTTTTTATGGTAGTATTTATGACATTATTCTATATTTTTATGTACTACAATCTAAGCCCGTTCATAGTTCTTTATAGAGCAAAATAAAAGCCTTAAAAGTGGCTTACTTTAGACAAAAACGTAGCTGTTTAATGATTATAATTTTAGCCTTTATATTCTAAAGCTTAGGCCTTCCTCTTCGTAGCTCTTTGGAAACTAAATATTTAACGTTTTTCTTAGCTCTGTAAATATTACAAGTGGAACTATAAATAAACTTATAAACTTACCTAAAGTTGGGCTCTAAAAAGCACTAATTTTGGCTTTTATTCGTATTTTATAGATGAAAATAATTCAAGATTTATTCGTAGCTTTAACAGTTATTAGACTTGAAACTGATGGTGTTTTCTTTTCTACAAAAAAATGTGATATTTTATTAAAAAAAATTTAATTTTGTGTTCGTTTTTTAAAAATGTTTTGCCCTCTAAAAGGGAAGCATGTTTTATTCTAAAACACTCACCCTTACTAATGGCATAAGGCAGCATAATAGCAAAGTTTACAATTTACTAAAAATCGTTAAAGCTCTAAAGAATCAAAACCTACAGATAAAAATCGCTTATATCGCAAACATGGCTAAAATTCGCAAAAATTGCAAAATTTTAACAAACGCAAAAACTTATTTAAAATCGCTAAATCAGATAAAAACAATCGAAATATCCGAAAATAACATAAAAAAGTTTGCAAAAATAGCGAAAATTCGCGAAAATTTTTAATATTTCAAAGAACCCATAATATTAATTCAACGTCCCTTAGACTTTTAGGAATGGCAAAAACTCGTTAAAAATTGCTAAATTAGTGGAAATTCGCAAAAATTTGCTAACAGCGGTAGCTATAATAATCAAGAACAATTTTCGTCATGCGTTAAAAACTTGTGTTTTGTTCTCGTTAAATATCAAATTACAGGGCTGGAAAGACATTTTATACATGAACCTTTTTAGAAGACGATATTTGTTGTGAAGAAAAGGAAACACTATAAGATCGGCTACAAGCCCGGAGCATTTGGCCGCCGGCATGCAAACCGAACCAAACAGCTATTTTTTGTGAAGCACATGTAGACTTTCACCAAACCAATTACGCATATTTTGCTTATTGATGAACCCATTGGGCAAAAAATTAGATTTTGCCACTGAAGATGATTTTGCGATGAAATTCATCATCTTGGCGCATCTTCTCCAGAGCCCAATCGGAGAACGTACGTCGTGTCAAATGATCCATCGGCTTCAACTCTAGAGTAAGCTTGAGATTGTATGGGTGTAAACTATGATCTTTACGCAAAATTCGCCATAAAAGTGTCTTGCCGATGACCAGTTCTTGAGAACGCCGCGAAATCTACTGATTTGGCTACGGACGGCAGCGATATTTTCGTCACTTCGACCAACCCGTTATCTCACTGGCACGGCAGCATCACACAATGAATATGTAGACTCAAGCTTTTGCACTAAACTTGTTATTTCTTGTCTACTAGGACGATAACAACGCCCGAAATTGGAGTTAACGCTCTTAAATTTGGGGTCACCTACTCCGAATTTCTGTAGTACATTTTTATTTATTGCATACGTTGTTCGTTCGTGTACTTTACCATGATGAAAATGTTGAGTTTACTGAAAAGAAAGTAACAGATGATCAGTGAAAAAGTGCGTTCACAAATTAAATTCAAAGTTGCCATGTACCTATTGGAAAACCCGTTATCAATCCCTTCGTTCGGGTTTTGGTAAATTTATTTTTCTTACAATTTTCTAGATTATGCAAAAATAAACTTTGTTTTATTGCCGATAACATTTGTGATTTGTTGTTGCGGTTTTATTTTATTGATTTAATTCGATATTTTATTTTTTGCTTTCATCTGCAATTTTTTTCATTTTTTTTTTGCTAACGATTTAATTTCAATGTTTTGCCTTAATTTGAATTGAGTTGAAGGACACATTGATTCAATGTTATTCTGTATTTCACAATGTGTTCGTATTTATTCCTTTGGCTTTGCTGTTTTTTATGTGATTTAAACCGCTAACTGCCAATAGGTGTGTGCTTCAGTCTGTATTTGCATTGGGTGTCTCTGTCTGTCCATCGGTCTGTTTTTCTAACTACCTAAATACATACATTTTCCACTTTACCCAACTTCATACATCACTACCTAATTTTGTTGTCTATTTTACAATCTAATTAATTTTATTTGACTTTTGGGATTTAGCCCGTGAGCTAATTACGTTGTTCTGCTAGTTATTATTAAGGAATTTCCATGAAATGTTTGGTGTTGTTTAGGCTACCGCAAACGAATATTTCAGTAGGTTATGTAGAAATATACATTTTGCAAAACATTTTGAAGAGAATTAAACATTTTTGCTTTTCGCAGATATGCTAAAATTTAGCATTGTAGCTTTTTATAGGCTATAATTTAAGCAAAAAAATTTGTTTGCCTAATTACTCTCCAGTTTAAGGTTAAGTCATGTCTCTGATATTGATATTATTCTGATATTATTCTTCACTAATAGGTCCTCTTAATTGGATAGTTAAAATCCCCATTAAAACTTCAAAAGGTCTAAAATTTAAGCTTCAACCACAGCTCTAAATAGTATAATGCTCTAAGCCCGTAAAGTAGCTAAAACAATCGTAAGTTTAAGAATCAATTATAGCTCTAAATAAACTACACTGAAAGAAAAATGCTTCATATATTTAATAAATCATTTTCATAAAAAAAATTTCATTGGTTTAATGAAAATTTTCATTGTCTAAATGGAATTTCGTAGTTATAATGAAGTATTTTCGTTAAAATCACTTAATGGGATTTCGTAATTACGTTAAAAATTTTCATTGGATATATGAAAACTTAAGATTGTCCAAGTTAAACAAAAACTTTCAATTGGAAACATTACATTACATTACAAACATAAATTTATTTATAAATTAATACAAAATTATAGTTTCCTTAAACAAATGTTTAATTGATAATTAAAAAATGTAAGATTTAATAATTTCATACATCTAATGTAATGTGCCATTAAATTTATGAAATCAAAAATTTTTTAGAAAAGCAACATATTTTAATAATTGAAAAAAAAAATTATTTTTAACATTCAAATAACTCTTTAGTCTCAATAATTAAGAGTATAAAAATATTTCGAAAAAGCATGCCTTCATAAATGTAAATTTTCATTATGACAACAAAAATGTCATTATAGTAATGAAACAAAAACTTTCAATCAATAAATATGTATGTTTTTAGTTTTCTTTAATATGTACATACATACGTACCTACATATAGTTGGGTAATGGCAAAAAACATAGTTTTTTTAATCAAAAACTGCACTGCCGGTAGGCTAGCTGGTAGTGAGCTAGTCTATCAGCGCCGAGCTTGCGGAATCGATTCCCGCCAGAGACAGAAAAAAATGAGATAGAAAAAAAAAGTTAAAAAGAATAAAAACGAAATAAAAAAAAAAAATTTAATTTATTGAAGTATATTCATCCAATGAATAATATTCATAGATCTAATGTAATGTTTCATTAAATACATTTTAATGAAACAGATTTCATTGATCCAACGAAGCACTGCATAGGTTCCTTTTTAATGAAATTTTTCATGGGATTAATGTCAAAATTCATTGGTATTGCGAAGAAAATTCTTTCAGTGTACAACGAAATTTTTTTATAATAGCTTTATGCTGTAGACGAAATGTTTAACTTGAGCTTAGGTTTAAAATATATAATTGCAATAGCTTGAATTGTAGCTCTTAACAGTCTAAAATTTTTGGTTTTTCGTAGAAGAAATAGACTACAATTTCAGCTCTCATTGTTTTATATTTATAAATCGTACTTTTTTCTTCCACAGAAGCTTAAAAAAAACGGAAGTTTTTGCAGCAATTATAAATCTTAATCAACTTTAATTATAGTCTCAATCGTAGCTCTTAACAAATAAAAAATTAAAGTGCAAACTTACAGCCGTATTCATAACAAAAAGTTAGCGACAATTTTTACACTACGTACAACGAGCTGCTAACTAAAATGCCGATTAAGCCTAGCAGCTTGTAAGCACAGAGTTTATTCATAACAAACTTTTCCCCATCTGCTCTGAATTTTAATGATGACACATTATATTACTCAAAAATGCAATACGTTTGCATTAATCATCGCTGGTTTTGTAAAAGAGCCTAAAACGTGACAAATTCCCCTATAGGATACTTACTCGGGTCACACAAAAAACAGTATTAACAGCCCACTGTGCCAGTTTAAATCACTCTCCGGACTTTAAGAATGTGTCAGTTTTAAACACAGAAAACAAAAATTATAAACGACGTTTAATGCTACAAATGTTGCAAATCATTAAAGTACCAGAATGGTTAAGAATTAATTTTAAATCAGACACGGAAAATGTAGCACAAAATTATAGACATTGAGTGTATAAAAACAAAACAGGAAATTAAAAAATTTTTTAGAATGTAATAGATTATTTGTATAAAAATTTTTCTAATTGT
Source organism: Pollenia labialis (assembly GCA_949318255.1). Taxonomy (NCBI): domain Eukaryota; kingdom Metazoa; phylum Arthropoda; class Insecta; order Diptera; family Polleniidae; genus Pollenia; species Pollenia labialis. The sequence goes on from OX439140.1 coordinate 72,241,569, forward strand.
AAATAATTTTTTCTATTGTGACAATTGTTATTATTTTTTCATTATTTTGTGAACGTTATTTTTATTGTTTAAATATTTCCCTGACGATGATACACAATGCTGTATCGAAATATTGGAACTTTTATAAAATAAATGTTATCTAATTTTTTTTATATAAAAAAGAAAAGGTTAAATAAAATAAAATTTATAAAATACATGTTGTTACCTTCTGCATTTATTTTCATTATTCATACTTTTAACATTTATTGAAGTTAAAAAGGCAAAACAATTCAAACGTATTTTCGAATAGAAGTATTTTCGAATGGAAGTTTTAAATTAGCTACAATTTCAATTCTAATAACAGCTTTAAAGCAAGCTACAACCTAAAAGAAATCACCATATAGACATTATTCTCTTAGCAGACAAGGAAATTTACTAAACTACAGCCAAAGCTCTTAATAAATTGTTGTTGGAATACCAGCTGACTGCAATAGAAGGACCAACCGTAACCTTCAACAAACTACAGTTTATGCAGCAAGTTATATACTAAAATGCAGCTATTAAAGCTTCTATCTCACCTATAAATCGACTACACTTTTATTTACAAGAGCAGCGTGACTTGTAAAATTCTTGCGTTTTCGATTTTCAGCACACCCCTGTACAATATAGCAGAATCCATAGTTGTTGCGAAGCACTAAAGGTACATTTAAAAAAAATAGGCGCACAATTATGCGCTACGTAGTAAGACATACAGAGATGCAGTAAAGTAAGTGAATGCACTCTTAACAAGTTTTATATAAAAAACAACATTTCAAGTGCCACGGCATTCCCTAACTACGAAGCAGGTTTGTAAGGGAGGATACTAAAAAATAACTGTAAAAAACATTCGGTGTGTAAAGGCTCAGTTGGCCGGGAGTAACAGTAACGTTGCAAATCATCTGATTCATTTTGTTATGTGTAAAGCAATTAGAACGATTATAGTTATCAGTAAGATGTTACGTCTCAATCTGTAAGAACCAAATTGGTCTTACTTTTTTACGGTAAGGCTAACTGAGCCTTAAAGCTAATACCTACGTTCGCCAGTTTTTATATGCGTTAAATAAAGCGCTTTTTGTGTCAAAAATGTATTGCTTCAAAGTGGGAACTCATTCTATAAAATTCTTGCCTTCCGTAAGCGTCATGGTAAGCTAAACTCTTACAATACTCCCTTACTAAGCTGCTCCATTAGAAGATCAATTGTTTATTGGAAAAAGTAGCTGTACGGTTTGTATAGAGCCCAATTTAACTCCTGTCGCAGCTTCTAACGTAAAACTGCAGTTTACAACTAAATATACTGTATTCGTAGCTTCTATTGAACAAGGGCGCATCAATAAGTCCGTGACCTTTTGAATTTCCGCAACCTCATAGAGAAGGCCATGTAAAAATTTTAATAAAATGCGTCATTTAGTTTGTGTTTAACAGCTACTGATAGCAGACTAGCACGTAATTTTAGAAGAAAATGAATAAAGTGAAGTGGCGGAAAGAGATTTCCATCAAACAATAATCATGAACAATTATTTTCACACAGTTTATACGAACCAAACCTTTAAAAGCCGAATTTAACACCACCCAGTCGCTCAGTTACAGGGTCGTATTAACATCGTATTCGTTCTAATCTTTTAATTATGTTTGTAATTTTCCTACAAAAGTGTATTGATATTATTACACGATTGAGTTTTATTTGATTGAAACAATTTTGTTTTTCTACCAGGCCTGGCAATGTTTGATTTGTTTGGTGAATTTTTAAAAATCTCTTTAGAATTTCATAACTAAAACCACAAATTTAATTCTTCTTTATGATTAATATGTGTTTAATTCAGTTAAATTACCTTTTTAAATTACTTAAATTAAAAATAATATTTACTAAAATGTCAACTTAAGCCCACATACCTGGGGCCTAATTCAAGCAGTCTTGATCGAGTACTTTCTCGACTCGAAAGCAATTTTATTTCAGTCGATACTGAACGAATCGAAATTATTTTTTTTCAGTATTGTAAAACTTAAGTTATTGCTTTACAACACCGAATAAATAATTCCAATTCTTTCAGTATTGACTGAAATAATTAGATATTAAATTGCTTTCGAATCGAGAAATTACTCGATCACGACTGCCACAATTAGGCCCGTGGTTTAATTTCATGGTATCAAAAAATGTGAATGGCACATATTAAAGAAGAAGAAATTAATAAATACGAAGGGTGAAGTATAAAGTTATAACTAAAATTTTGATACGAATAAAACAAAACTTAAAATCGAAGAAAATTCTTTGAATGTGATAAAATTTCAAGTGAAATAAATTTGTGCATCTTCTTCAATAGTTTACCCTGCAGCCACACACGATCAAGCCTTTCTTGATAGTCTTTTATATACATACATACATACATACATATACTGCTTGTCAAAATTTTCAAAAATTGACAGCTGTGACGTAGGCTGCACAAAATTTTTAAGCAATTTACTTTCAACATGTCTTTAAGCTGTTGAATGTAAAATTGCCAAACAAATGGAAAGGTGAAATTGAAAGCAATTTCGTGGTCAATTTAAAAAGTGTGAGTGTGTCAGTAAAAAAATGAGAGTGTATTGCAAATTAAAAGGAATTGAAAGGCAAAACTTAATCGTGTAGCCTCCAAGTTAGCAATACGACAACAGTCCGTCTATACCAGAGATAAATATATCGACATATATTGCGGTAAAAGTCAAAATTATGTATCTTAAATGTAGACAGAGCACTTTTTTGTACTTATTTATAACCGGCAATTTAAGTTGCTATAATTTTAAGTAAATTTTCGTTGATAATTATTGCTAACAAAAAAACGTAAAATTTGGTTGTCAATTGAAAAATCAACAAAAAAAAAGAGAAAAATAGAAGCAAATTGCGTGAGAAAGAAATTAAGATTGTGAAATTGTAGCAAATTATAATTGAAGTAAAAGAACTAAATGTGTAATTAAAAATAAGCAGTGAAATAATTTTTTTAAAAAATAAGCCCTTAATTAAAATTGTAAAAATTATTATTATTTATATAAATTCTTTCCTTTTCGACTTTATTATTTAAATGTACGTAGGTATATTAATTTGTTTAAGCTATTTAAAAATATCATTTTATTAATAATAAAAAAAATTAATTTTATAAAAATAATATTTTTATATAAAAATAGACTCAAGCTGAAACAATTAATATACCTTCGTACATTTAAATAATAAAGTCGAATTAGAAAGAAATCATTTTTGATTTTTTTTCAAATTAGGAGTTAACATAAATGTGTTTTCCCATGCCTTTAACATAAGTTGAGCAATGTAAAATATGCTATATTATTCTGCCGCCCTTATTGCCAAAATGCTGAGATATTTATCTTTGGTGTAGACCTGGGGTAAAGTAACGATACTATAAATTTTTCTTTTCAGAAGTGCATAAAAACATCGTATTTTTTTCAACGAAAGCCATACGACACACAGAGCTTGTAAATTGGATAGTTGTTTCTTTTAACTCTCTGCTTTACACAATGGAAGTGGAAAATTCTCTCATGGCTAAATCTTGTAGGTATTTGTACGTTTTAAGATTTTTCCGTCTATTTTCATCAATTATACACTTCACCGAAGATAAAAGGGTAAAAGTACATATAATCTGGGTCTGAAGTTGATTTAACGATGACCGTCCGTCTGTTCGTTTATCCGTTGAAATGGGTTTTCTGGAGACCACGGATATGATGGGTGTTTATACATTTATGTGATTTATAGTCCGGAAAGCCTGATCGATCCCTAAATGGCTGAGATGCACACAGAAAAAAATACCAATGTAAAATCAACATGGAAAAATGTTGATTGAGAATCATGTTAAATTTCTGCAAAAGTATGCCCTTTATTTAAATGTATCATTATTTCATATGCTTTTTAAATGAAAAATATTAAAATAATCTTTAATCACGCTTATTAAATATTATTCACTGTTAAAAAAAATAAAAAAAAAATATTAAAATATAAATAAATATGGATTCAATATTGAATCCATAAAAACCTGTTTTATATTAAAATCAAAAGCGTATCTTGTTAAATTAACATGCATACATAGTTAAGTATGTTAATTTTTTTATTTTCATTCTTAAAATATGTTATAAAAAGAAGACAATTCCCGTATTCTTTTAATTAAAATTATTTAGTTAAATAGTATATCAAGTTTCCAAAGTACAATGATGACGAAAACCATATGGGGCCATTCTGCTGATTGATCTGTTGACAAAGGAGACTAAAAAATAAGTGAAACATGTGTTACAGGTGTGCTTTGAATTATTCTTAAATAAATGTATATGTTGTATCTGAAGCTTCTTCACACCAATTAGTTTCTACATGAAATTCACGTTGTTTCAACATGAAATAACTTTCATTCAACGTGATTCGGATTGTTATATCAATATAAATGACATTTTGCTCTAACTTTACTGCAATGTTAAATTAACATGAATTATAGTTATTTTAAAAGAAAAAAATGTTGTTCGCAAGCAATTATAAAATCAGGTTGAATTAACATGAAACACGTATGAAGCAAAATCACCACCGAAAAATTTTAAATCAACCTTGTTTTCGACGTTTTTAACTTGATTTTTTTCTGTGTGTATGAGCGAAAAAAACTGCCTCTAATTTTAGCCATAAATTCCTTGTAGTTGTTTTTTAAATCTTTTTAATATGTCTTTTTGATTAACTATAACTATCGTAAAGGCGTAGCGTTACGTCACTAATTGAAAACCCTTTGTTTCTTTGCGACCACATTGTACTAAAATTTATGCATAATGCAATTATAAATCAATCCGTTACTATAAAAATATCAAAATTTTAATTTTGTTTTTTTCTTTTTACCCACTTACAACTACAATTCGAGTCGGAAAGAACCCAACCAATTGTAGGGGAATGTAAGAAAAGATAAACTCACTGTTTATTGTTGGTGTTTTTGTTTTGGCTTTGATATTGTTACAAGTAAGATTTTGAGTGTTTATAATTCTTATTCGCTTTAGGATATTATTTGTATAATTTTTTTGGCTTTTCTAAAATCTTTGGAAAAGGTTTCCTGATAAGCTGGCCTAAGCAACCAGTGAAATGCGCATAGAAGCTAGCTTTCCCTGAACAATAAATTTCAGTGTATTTTTCAAATATGAAAAACTGGGAATTTGGCACGTCATACGGAAATCGTATTAATAACAAATTTTGTATTCCCGAAAATAACTTTGATAATATCAAAATTATAATTTTAATTGTGGCTAAAAAAAACTGAAGCCACGGTCTTGACTTTTGCTTCAATCGTAACAGCAATTAGAATCTAGTTTTATAAATCGAGAGGCAAATGGGCTAATTTCGATTCTTACTCGACATACAAAAATTTTTGGCTTTCATCATGTTTTTACAACTAGATTTGACTTTATATATTTCCAGCTCTGATCGTAGTTTAAAATGAAAAGATTTCTAGTTCCATAGTGACAAGATATTTTTTTGAGCATCAATCGTATCCCTTCATAAAATATACTTTTTTTAAGCTTCAATCACAAACATTTAGTAAGCTTTTTCGTGTCTGTATTAAGTTTTCATTGCTATTATTTTAATATAATTTAACATGACATTCATAAAATTATTCGTTTACTCCGAGATTTGTAAGTGAAAAATTTACTTTTTTTAAATTCTACACGCAGAGAAAAAATATGGTTGGGCATGGTTACGGCAACCACACTGTGTTTATTGTAACAATATATTGTTGTTGTACACAAATAATTGTTATTTTTATTAAATATCAGCAATATTATAGTTACTGTAAACATATTAATGTTTATCGCAATTATAAATTTGAGTATTGTTGACCGAAAAATAATTATTTTTCTAACAACTAAATTATGATAACTTTCAAAACATATTATATTACTCACAGCCATAACATGATATTTAATAGCCATAACATGATGACTTTATATACATTTATCATAATAAGTTTAAGATGCAATCAAAATATCGTTACTCTAATAATATTTTGGTATCGCCATTTGTAAAATAATTTTGTATCAGTTGTGTCGTGTTTTACATAAACATATCGAATTATTTGTTAGAGAGTGGCTAAATAATAAAAAAATAACCATTAAAATAAACAAGAAATTAAAAAAAAAGAAAAATATTAAAAAAGAAATAACAAAATAACCATTTAAATAAACAAGAAATTAAAAAAAAAAATAAAGAAAAAACATTAAAAAAGGGTTGTAGTGTCACAAAATAAAATATCTTTGCTAAAAAATTTTAATAATCTTAAAGTGGTGGAAATATTTGTGAAATATTGGTGCAAAATATTAACCATTACTGGTAAGTTTTGTGTTATTTTAAGAGAAAAATAATGAAAACTCCATAAAATAATTTATAAATAATTGCGACCTACGACAAAAAGATTACAGTAACTATATTATGTTTTTTATTTTATCATAAGTATTTTTTTCCAATAAAAATATTATGTTTAAAGTTGTATCATATTATGATGTAAAAAATTTATGTATAACAGTTCATATCAATTTGCATCATAATATGATTACTTCTAAACTTATTATGATTGCCATGAAAATAATATGATTACTTCTAAAATTATTATGATTGTCATGACAATAATATGATAACTTCTAAACTTATTATGATTGCCATGACAATAATATGATTACTTCTAAACTAATTATGATTGCCATGACAATAATATGATTACTTCTTAACTTATTATGGTTACCATGACAACAATTTGATTACTTCTTATCTTATTATGATTACCATGACAATAATATGATTACTTCTAAACTTATTATGATTGCCATGACAGTAATATTATAACTTCTTAACGTTTTATGATTAACAGGATAACAATATGATTAAGGGAAAAATATTATGATGTAATATTACGAACATATTTGGTCATAATATGATTTAATAACAATCGTAATATGGTGACTACAATCATGAATCTTATCATAATATGTTGCTCTTAGAATATGTTTACCACAACCATGTTTTTTCTTTGCGTGTAGACCCCGTGTTCAGTGACCATATAAATGCTCTGTTCTCTTTCATTGCGTTTTATTATTTTCTTGTTTACTCTGGAACAATTCCAACAAAATATAATCCGGGGCCCCACACACTCATTTTCACGTTAAACGTTTGCTCACATTATTATTAATAATATTTAAGTTTCACTTTGGTATGTTGTACTCGAGATTCAAAAGACCAGCAAAAGGAACCAACTCCATCCAGCAACAATATTTAAACCAACATTCAAAAAGAGCCTTTACGATTGAAAAAAAAACGAAGCCCTTCAACAAAGAACACGGCTTTAACGTTTGAAGCTGTATAGACTTTATGCAACAGCAAAATAACGATAACAAAAAAAAAACTAAAATATTTTCTGCAACACTATCACACGGACAAACGCACACTAATGCATCCATCAAAACCAAGTACGGCACCAACAGGACCAGCCACAAAAAAAGGAACAATAGATTTTTACAGGTAGAAAAATATTTTAAGCCATACACTCATGTTGTTCACGTACTCATGTGTTGATTAGGCGGGTAACAATTGTGGGGACTTAAGTTTAGATTTCACTGAAAATTAAATATTTTATTTCTGTATAAAAAAAAATAAATTTCTTTTTATCACAAAAATAAAATTAAGTTAGTTATTTTTTTTATCAAACAAAAAAAAATCTAAAACTGTGCCAGAAATATTGACACATAAAAACTTAGTTCTAATAATTTCTAGGGTCTTCGGAAAACCCATTTCAACAGATAGCCGGGCAGACGGACATCGTTTAATCAACTTCGCTACCCATATGGACCCGCATATTCTTTGTCCTTATGCGTAGCGAAGTTAATAAATATCGAGGCAGTACCGCAAAAAAAGCTTAAGCGACATAATTTTAAATTTTCGTTTGTTTTTAATAAATTACTTAATTGGCAACACTTGCATCATCTTCTTTAATATCATGGTCACATAAGGTACCGTTACGATTTTATAGACAAAACAATTTTGTCGTAAGCGACAACCTTCATACAAAATTTATATGAAACATATATAAAACACGATGTGTGCATGTATCTAACGTATGGACTCCAAAATGGCTGTGCCGATTTTGATGAAATTTTCAGGGAATCTTCAGAATATTCAGGCGGGTGACACTGTGAAGTCTGATCGGTCTGCGGGCGGAGAGGCGTGGCGAAACCCAATATGTACATATATACAAATGAAAAGAAATTCATAAAATGAGAACGGCTGGGCCGATTTCTGTAAAATGTTTTGTCAGTTGTTCGTATTTTCGAGGAGAAGGTTTTTACGGGAGAAAAGTTTGGAAAATCCCTTCGGAAAAAAAATTGGAAAAAGCGAAAATCGAGTTTTTGAATGAAATTATTCCTAAATGGCTTTCCAAATCAAAATATAGAAAGTTCTTAGTGTAAATCATGCAAAATTGCTGAAAATGCGAAATGTGGAAAATTGGAAAATCTCTCTGCAAAAGTCGGAAAATTGAAAAAATCTAAAATTGATTTTTTTGTACGTAATTTTGTGTTAAATTATTAAGGAATGGCTTTCCAAATGAACAAATAGAAAGTTCTTAGCCAAAATCCGATAGATGGCGTTATGCGTTGACTTAGACTTTGCGCAATCTGACAGGTGTCATTTTGGCATTTAAAAAAACCTTCGCCAGTAAAATTTTTTTTTGTCCCTTAAGCTTTTTTTTCGGTAATGCATCGATATAATAAGGCTAATCGAATGATAATTCACGATGTTAATTTTAAGTCACTTCGTGATTTTTTTGGTCAGCATAATCGGCCAAATGTGTCCACGATCGGGAGAATTGTGCGCAAAATTTCAGCAAACCTGGAATGTAGGAAATGTGAAATATGTGTTTGGCTCAGTTTATGAGCTGGCGGTTTCTTGGCGGCGGTACTTCTTCGAAAATGAGATCGCCCAAACAGTAAATGGCGTTGGCCATCGCGAGATGATAACAGACTTCTTGTGGGATATAGACCTGGACGAAATGTGGTTCCAACAGGATGGTCCCACTTGCCACACAGCCAACGAAAAAATGACTCTTTTGCGCGAGAAATTCCATGGCCGTCTTATCCCACGTCGTGGCGCTGGTAATTGGACGCCACGATTATGTGATTTGACACCGTTGGACTTCTTTTTTGTAAATGTCTAAAAGCCAAATTGTATGTCAATAAACCAAGAGCAATTCAAGAGCTGAAGGACCAGATTATTCGGCATATTGTCGATTAGAGCCGTGGTCGATATTTTGTTTGACGTATAATTGTCAAAGATCCTACTATAATAATAAAAAATATTAAGATAATTCTCTGAAAACTTTTTGTTTTATTTACAGTTAACATCGTGCGTATTGGTTGGACCACCCTTTTGAGATGTTCTAGGTTTAGTAGAAATGCTTTTTATTTAATTTGATTTGCCTACATCGGTTCATCTTTTTGTGGGCATCCTATTTTTATTTTATATGAATGAGTATTTATATTCCTTTAGCATCAAGTTGTGGTCGTTTTACACATATTATTACTTTAGTTTTGCACACACGCATTCTAAGAGAGACGTTTTCCTTCTTTTAGCACTGCATGTTATTTTATTTGTATTCTCTTCATTTTATTTCATTATACCCTTCATAAGCTTTTTGGGTTTAAGATAAAGATTGTGACATTTATAATGTAGAGCTCACCGAATCCACACTTATATATGTTCTATGGTGCTCAATTAATCGGGTTTTATTTTTGATCGATTAAACGATTAATCGATATTTGGAATTTTTAACTTATTCGATTAAATGAATAAAATTTTAAAATTAATCGATTAATCGAATACAAATTCTAAATCCAAAAATTTTATAGTTACGAATTTTTTTTCGATAATTTTAGAAAAAATTAGTTCTTAAGTAAATAAAGATTCTTTTTTAAATAAAACTTGTCAATGTAGCTTCAAATTGTTTCTTCACTTTCGGGCATTAAAATTTTAAAAAGAGTCGATATAACTTTGCATTCTTTTTACGGACGTTCCACGCATGAACTTTTTTGTAATGAAAGCTCATACAAATATTCCATTTTATCTAATTGATTCTTTAAGCATCTTTTATTTTTGCCAGAACAACAGAACAAAACCGCTAAAAACTACGGTTATTGAATTTAAATTATTGTTCGATTTAATTTTTACTTTATATCGATTTCTAGAACATACCCGATAAATTAATATACATCTTTGAGTTAACATTCCTTTGACGTTTTTTTTTTGTAAAAAGAATAATAAAATTGTGTTGAAAAAATTTAACAAAAATATAAGCTAAATTACTCACTGACCATAACTGTATTTTTTTAATTCCAACGGACACATACATTTGGTTTGTTTATTCGACTTAAAACTTTAAAAAAATTAATCATTTAACAGAAATACTGTACATTATTATCATTCGATTAATCGGTATAAATTCTTCGATTAATCCTTTAATCGAAATTAGCAATTTTAAATTATTCGAACAATAAATCGTCTAAAATTGTTCGATTAATCGACTGAACACCCTAATATGTTCACATGTTACCTGATTTTCTCGGTTGTGTATTTCAAAATTCCGGACGGGCATAAATAATCATTAATGTGTATGTTTTGTCTATTAAAGTCAATCAAATTAGAAAGTGCTAGGAACAGGCCACGTCCTGCACGTCTAATTTGTATATTCTTGTCCACGGATGGAAAGTGTCTGTATAAGTTTTTCGTTCTACTAGTACTTCCTACAGTTTTGTTGTTAGACTCTATAAAGTATATATATTCTAGGTCCTTATGAGTAGCGAAGTTGATTTAACGATGTCCGTCTGTCTGCTTGTCTGTTGAAATTGGTTTTCCGAAGACCCTTGAAGTGATGGGGACTTGGTTGGCATGTTTTTGTATCACATATGCTCCGTTAAATTTTGATAATTGGTTTACGAGAAAATACGATAAAATCACGACTGCCTCTAATTTTACCCATAAATCCTTTGCTGTTGTTTTTATACCCTCCACCACAGGTGGTGGAAAAGGATATAAATAAATTTTCCATTCCGTTTGCAATTTCTTCCATATTAATATTAGACCGTTCTGGGTCCTTATAAGTAGCAAAGTTGATTTAATGATGTCTCTCTGTCTGTCTGTTGAAATGGGTTTTCAAAAGATCCCAGATATGATGGGATATGATAGGTTGTTATATATTTATGTCGCATATATGTAGTCCAGAATTGTTGCCGCACAAGTTTTTTTTATATGCGTTTTGACAGCATTTCACGTTAAATGTTGAACAGAGTACCAGGCTTTATATACACGCTTTTTGGTTATCAATACACAACATCCGACAAAATGTGGGCGGGATTGGACAAGTGGGAGTGGCACAAAGTTAAAAAATTTATATTTAAAGAACGGTATTCATATAAATTTCTGTTATTTTTCGCACAATGGTGAAAGGTATGTAAGATTCGGCATGTCCGAACTTAGCACTCTTAATTGTTTTATTTCTGTATATCTGAAGAACGGCTAAGTTTCCAAATTCGGTTCAAGCATCTTGGTTACCAATAGACAAGGTCCGAGAAAATGTGGGCGGGTGTAGAGAAGTGGGCGTGACACAAAATAGATTTATTTCCACTTGATTTAGCGTTTGTTTGTTTTTTTTAAATTTTTTCAATATTTAAATTCTATTTTAAAATTATTTTTTAAAGGTGTCGAAAGAAAAAAAATCATACCTTAAAAAAAAAAGAAAAACACCTCCATCAAAGATTCAGAATTTTTATAACAGTTTGAGGTATTTATATAAAAAAAAATCAGCCAAATTAAAAAATAGGTTTTTGACTTAGTCCGTTTTTAAAATTTTATATTTTGCAGATATTTTTTTAATTACACTGGTTTACAGCCAAAAAATACCAAGAACGCCACATGCCAAGATAAGTTAATTGGGACCTCTTGAACACGAAAAACTCTGTAATTTTTTTTTCCTAAGTACCGTTTTTTAGATAACGGTTCTTATGTGATTTTCGATGTATGGTCCCACTCAAACCTTTGTGGAACCCAACCGAAAAGGCTGATCGAAATAAATGGCACTTCGTTCGAAAGGTAATTGAATGCCTTTTCCGTCGATATGATACAAATTTCTATCTGATAAGAAATGGCTGAGTTTTGGCACCTCAAATTTGCCTATTTTTTACTTTTTTTCTTTCAAAATTTTTCATTTTTATTTCGTTTTTATTTTCTACGTTATAGTAAATATCTGGAATGTTTTATTTTTTAACCAAATAGGATGAAAAATAAAGTTTTTATTAAGGATTTTATGGAACGACAATATTTTCATATTCATTTCAAAATGACGAGATCTTCGCGAATGAGAAACCAACAATAGTCCGCCATCATTTGTTCATCATTTGAGGTGCCATAACTCAGCCATTTCTTATCAGATAGAAATTTGTAGCATATCGGCGGAAAAGGCATTCAATTACCTTTCCAACGAAGTGCCATTTATTTCGATCAGACTTTTCGGTTCTTTTTACTATTTCAATTGCTGGTTAGTTTTGCTTAAGTGTGAGACGGTATTAAATATGATTTGCTAGTTCGTAGAGTGTGTGAATATAGCAAATTACATTGTACTTAAAAAAAAATCATCAGAAGTTTGTTATTGTTTTAGTTGTTTTCAACTCTGTTCTTTGCACAAACAACATGTCTGCATTTGATTTTTATGTTCAACATCTCTCTGGCTGATATCGTGAGTGATGATGGTGTTGTGGCAGGGTTAACAATTAATAAAGTGTTGAAAGTGTGTGTTAGATTTTATATAAAAGTTTATTTTAAATAATTTTTAAAAGTCTTAAGGGAATGGATAAAAAAAAAGTTCAGAGTTTATAATTAAGAAATTTTTAAAAATGTATGTACAAATGTAGCAATGGAATCTGAACTAGAGCTTGTTCTTACGGCTTGAGAGAAGTAGAGTTAAAAAAGTGATTTAAGTTAAATTTGAAATTTCAATAAAAAGAACTCTAATATTAACATTAATAAGTGCATAATTTCGGTTATTATATCTGCGGCATTTTGACAAAACATCTTAAGTCAAGATAGTATAGTAAAGTATAGTATATATAAGTGAAGGCCATGAGCACTACGACCCAGAGGATTTTTTGTCCAGCCCATGTTTCTCACCATTTCAGGTTTAGGCGGCGTATAAAACCCATTACCTTGCCCGGTGAAAAATCATAAATATCAGTCAGACCCACTATTTGCCCCCGAAAAATTTCCGCCTAGAAGTCCCCAAAGCGGGACATAAGCAGAGCAGATGTTCCAACGTTTCATCATCCACCTCACAGAATCTGCATATTTTGGTAGATGTATTACCCAACTTAAGCTGGTGGCATCTAAAACCACAGTGCCCCGTAAATAGGCCAACAAGCAGTCTGAGTTCCGCTTTCTCAAGCAGCAGAAACCTACCTGCCCTGCGCCGGGGCAGTGCCACAAATCGTTTGGGAAGTCTTAATCCAGAAGTGGACGACGATGCGTGAAGGAATTCAAGTCGAGATAAGATAGCAAAAAAGTTTTAAAGAAAACTCCATAAAAAATCATTTTTATCAAATAATAAAATACACCGAAATTAAAGAAAAATTTCGTTTATCATACAACATTTTAAAATCGTAATCAACAATGTTTTTTGAAGGAAAATTCGTATAATTAACAGCATTTTTTCAACTTATTTAATTTTACTTAAGATGTTTTGTCAAAAGGCCTCAATATATTATAAGGAGTACAAGTTTACAATGCGATTTCGCAAAGTTGCTTTCAAGAAATGATAAAGTAAGTTAACGATTAATTAACAAGGTTTCTTTCAAATTATAGCCAACAGAGAGAAACTATGCTTCTAAACGGCTCATCTCGAATCAAAAACCATGCCTTATAAATGCGCATTGGCAAGAGATTTCTTAAGATCGTCTGCATCGTAAAATTGCTTCCATGTCTGCAATATTTTTTGTTCGGTTATATGGCATTTTTTAGGGAATCCATATGTTGCAAGAGCGATGGGAAAAGTAATTTTAGTTAAAGATGGCGAATTTTTTTAATAAACTTTAATGGTACCAATTTTAAAGTTTAAGACCCAATGCAACCAATATTTTCATTAAAAATATAGTATTCTTATCGCGTTGTTATAATTAACGATTTTCCCATGCGGAATATGAACTCAAGTTAATTGAGACTTAACGCCCAGCATATGTTCTTCCTTTGCATACAATTGTAAGGTGATGGTTATTGGCAGTATTGGTGATAAACATAATGGCTAAGTAGCATAAGGGTAAAAATCTCTGGTTTTTCGCAAATAAAAATCTCCAAAAATTTTACAGAATGAGCTAACGGGACGGGACATTCTTGAATTAAAAAACTCTAACATAAACAGGATAGATAAGCATTAGAAAAAAGACGTTCGCTAGAAAGAGACAGAAAATCGGGCTAGGTAACATTCTTAGGCAGATAAGCAGGGCTGCCAGATTTGACGATTTATCGTCATTTTTTAACGATTGTTCCGAAATTAGCAAAGTGCCGATTTGCTGATTTTTTTCTAAAAGTGACGATTTTTTCTCTCTCCAAAGTCTGAATGAAATAAAACCTGAAATTTTCATACACGTTTTTTAATCTTGGAATGTTAAACAGCCGTACCTTAACAAGAGCGGAAGGCGGAATGTTTTCTTTCGCTTAGCTTTTACGCTGATATGCCATACCTAAGCAAGAGCGTCAACGGCATGTCACGAGCAGTAGTGATAGCTTTCTTGTTTAATAAAATACACAAATTATAAATAAAAATAGAGATAAAAACGCTACATTTACCAAATAATAGCTAAATGCCATTATTAATTAACAATAGCGGCAAAATTCACTACTAAACAAGCTGTCAAAAACGGGTTTTCCAATTGCAAAGCGTTGAAGATGCTCTGTTTATAAACTAGAAAACGCGTGCTGCTTCAGTTTAGGTACGGTTGTAATATGCAAGTCTTAAGAATATCTTTAAATGATTACAAAAACAACAATGTTACACTTTGTTTATTGGCGATTTCTCAGAAAAGAAATCGCCATATCTTTCGTCAAACCATCATCGTAAGAATCTCATACGTCTCAAATATGCTTTGCTATTGAAGAATCTCAGTCGTGTTACAGTTTTTCCCGTATGAGGAAACTTCTACGGTTACAAAATGTGGGCATCCACGATCGAAGACGCTCTTCGTGAGACTCCCAGTATCTCTTACACGATTGAAAATGCTAGCTGGGTATGAAGTAATTTTGTTTTTGTTTGAATGTTTTTTTTTTAAAAAATCGAACGAAAATTGTTAAAAAAAATAAGATTTATGTTGTCCGATTTTTTTGACGATTTGAGAGAATTGACGATTTTCTCACAAATTTATCTGGCAGTCCTGCAGATAAGTATCTCAGGCAGTGTTGCCAGAATGAAGATTTTTTGATCAAAATATGATTTGTAGATTTTTTATTTTCAGAAATTAAGAATTTCAACTTTAAGTTTTACAACATACTTAATTTTTTTTTAGTTTTTCAACAGCCAATTTTCAATTTTGATTTTGCACACTTTTATACCCAGATATACAAAAATCCATAATTTTTTCTGGGCATGCAAAATATTAAAAAAAGCATTTTAAGCGGTTGTTCATTTTGGGAATATTAATAAAAAAAATTTTTTTTTTGGAAAGGAAAAAAAGCGTATTTTTATAAAGTTTGATATATTAAAGAACAAAACAGTTCATGTATTTACCCTGCCGGAGATTAAACTAGTACCTAACTAGTACAAACATATTCAGTACTTGTTCTCAATTGTAAGCCTTTCTTTACCATTGTGATGCTCAACTCAGCATGGAAGGTGCTTGGAAAATCACTACTACTATTGGTTCTAGATGTGTACTAGTACGCTTGGACAAAATTTGGTGCTTAAAACTAGCTTGTTTCTAGTTCTTTGCATTTAATCATTTTTTTATAATAATAATGACATAAATAAATGATTTGAAATCAAACTTGTGAAGCAGCATCAAAATACAAATATTTACTCGAATATTTGTTTTGTTACACAAAAATTCTATCAGTCTACAAGTGGTGCCCTTGTACTCATCAAGTACTGGTACTCATAATCACTAGTATGTTTATATAAAAACTCTAACCCCGTTAGCACTAGTATCTCTTGTTCTAGTAATTATACGAGTGGCATTTTGACAATAAACTGTTAAACTCCTGCAGGTTAGTGCCTGAAGGTAAAACTAACGGAACTTAAGAAGCTTTTTTTTGATATGATAATTTTCAAGCAAAGAATATACATATATATATAAGTGCTTAAGGATATCTTTTAAAAGGGCTACTAACATTATTTTAATAACTATTCCATTTAGAAAATTTCATTTATTTTCAATGATCTTTTATTAAATGCAATTTTTTCAAAATGTCTTTGATATTACAACGGTATGGAAAAATCCTTTAGCAAGAAAATCAAGAGTTCTTGTGAAGTTTTGTTATTATTTTTTTAATTGTTTACATACCACTGAAGATGAAATATTGGGAATAAAAACAAAAATCACAAGTTTTTAGTTTTTATTTATTTACTTCGACCTGTAGCCAAACAAACACAACTAATATTATCAAACAATATACATAATATTTTATTAAAAACCCTTTAGACTTCATATATTGTACGACCTTTTTAAAGTGTGTTTTTCTAGAGTGTCACAACTTTCAGTTGGCATCACTGCTTTATTTGAGCACCCATTTAACAGCTGATACATATACCGCATTTAGACTATATGCAATTAACGCCGAGTTTTTTTCTATTTTCTTTTAAAGTAGTTGCTACGAAACTCTTTTCACATTAACATTTAAATCTTTTTTAAGCATTTTTTCAACCCCGTTTTCTTCCCTACACCTCTTGCTAACAAACAAAAAGTTGCTTGCGAAAGTTGCGGCGTTAATTGCATAATGTGAATATGGTCTTAGTTGCTTTTTGTTTAGTTTGCTTTGAAATTTCATTATGAATTAACTTACACCAGAGCAACGCGTGCAAATTGTTTACATTTTTAATTAAAATAATTCGGCAAATGGGCTGAAGCACAAATTGATACTGATTTTGAACCTCCATTTAAAATTTTATTATCCGATGAAGCCCGTTGCTGGTTGACTGGATACGTAAACAATCTTTTGTCGAAACACAATAACAAAAACAGAAAATTACTGTTTGGTGCGCTTTATGGGCTGGCCCATATGTCTTTAAAAACGATAATGGTCAGAAGGCGAAAAGTTGTTGAAAATTGATGTTCCAGATTGCGCTTTCTACGCGCCAGCTGTGGCGGCCACATGTCAGAAATCATATTTAAACATTAATTGCATAAAAGTTTCTTTCCAATAAAACCCGTTTCATTGATATTAAAATTATATTTTCTTGTTTTATTATGATTTAAACTTGTGTCACTACCACTCAGATACCAAACTAAAATCGTCTTGCCTAAAATTGTTGTATCTCTAATTTCAGAATTAAATTACTTCTTTATTTAGCTGCTTTTCGTTCCTATTTATTAGAAATTAAATGAATTTTAAATGTATTTTCAAAAACATTTTTATGGAAAATATAACTAAAACCATAAATAAAACCTACAATTAAATTTTGTGTCCATAATAAGAAGTATGTTGCCCTTGTTTTAGAATATTTAAAGATTTTTCTCTTCAAAATAAGGTTTTTTTCGCTAACTAAAGATTTTCCTTTCAAATCTTCTGGCAACGCTGATCTCAGAAATAACGATTTTCTACTCAGCACCTCTTAAGCATTTTTCTATTTAGTCACCCCCATCAAAAATATTTGTTTTGAAATTTTTTTAAATATACATTTTAACCATATAACTGTTACCGGCGATTATATTATAGTTACATTAGTGCTCCATCAAGAAGACACAACCATGTTATGGTTGCCTCAGAACACATTATTATTAACAGTAAACAAAATTTGTTTACCATTTAAATTGTGGAAATTGTTTGAACAACTGTAACATGTTCGATGGTAATCATAATATGTTTGTGGTTTCGTGATGGTGGACTCATTAACCATGATATGGTCACCGGTGGCAATAATAAGATAAAAGTGACTATAATATGTTTAGAAAACTTTTTTTTTTATTAATAGTTTTGCTTGAGGTAACAATATCGAAAAATGTGTTTTCTTAACGTGTGTTCGTTTGAATAAAGATCGCCTTGAGATGGATGGTGAAAAGTCATCAAAAGTGAAATGCCAAAAACAGAAGGCAACAACTACACATATAATACATCTAAAAAACAACATTTAAAAGAGGGTTTTAAATACCAGTTACTTTTAGTTTAGGCGAATAAAAATTGTGATCATATTACTGCAGCTATTATGGTCCTCCCGGAGGGCTGTTCGTATTTGTCTTGACCAGAATTTAACTCTGGATGTCGCAGTCTGTGGGGATAGAGGTGCAGACAATCCACTAGATTACGGTTAACAATAGTACAATATGGTATCACGGGGTCCAGAAGCCCTCAGATCTTTAACGGCCCAAGACAGGTTGTTGGTGAGACATCTTTAGGGAGCACGTGGTCACTAAGCATAACAGGTAAAAAAAGTGACGTGTGAAAAATTACCAAATCAGTTGCGAGGGGACCTATCGAAGAAACGTTTTTTTTTTGTTGTGTAGTGGCAATGTGTAAAAACAGGCCTCTACAATCAACACAAATTTCGTCATCTACACAAAAATAACAAAACACAAACCGCTTTAAACAAAAGCATTAGTTCAATAAACGTTTTCAATTTATTAATATTGTTTTGTTTTGTAAATATTATTTACTTGTGTTGTGGTTAACTTAATTTAAAGTTAATTTTTACAACAATTTTTCAAGTTAATCTCAATTAAAGAAATTCTTGTTCTTTGCTTTCAAAGTAGAGCCAGAAAAAAACTCAATATCTCCTGTCTCGTGCTGCCTCTGTGATGGGAGTCTACGGCTTAGAGCCAAATCGCGCGGTTTGAAATCTTTAAAGTTCACATTTTAGTTGTTCAATTAAATCTGTTTTTATAGTGGAGTCCAGACAAATCCAGCTTCTAGACAAGGGATAAAGTTAGGTCCAGATATACATGTGAGTACACACGGAGTCGTTGGCCTCTGTACACAGTTGACCTCTGTACACAGAAAAAATTCTCGCCAATTTTTCTTTAATTAAACCATTAATCAAAAATAAATTCAGTTTTAATAAAACATCAAATCGAGTTAATTAAACTCTAACTTATAGCAACAACATTACTGCAGAAAATTTTGTAAATATCAACGAATATTTAATTGATACTATTAATTTGTTTACTGGTGCAAATTTAATTAATTTTTTAATTAATATAGCAAATTTTTTTATTGAAATCTATTTTTATTTTTTCTGTGTAACGTTTGGCTGGGTGTTTACGTTGATTTAAAACATATCCTTAAATATCGATATTTAGTGAAATCAAGTCCAAATTGGCAGAGTTTATCCCAGCTTAAGAAATGCTAGTGAGGCAAAGTATTAGTTAGTCGGTAGATACTAAGCAGAAATTATGCATCAATTAAACAGAATCTGTTGCAACATGGGATGAATTTTCGTTTAAGTTTCATATACATAATTTCGGTTTTTTTAAATAACAGCACAAACCCTGAATACAAAATAAATTTTTATATCATTTAAACCCACTGTGCAATAGCTTTAAATTTATATTTACATATTAAAAGCAATAAACAAAAATTAATATATAATTTTAATTTGAAAACATCTCCATGTTAAAGACATACTAAATAATAATGTGATATTTTAGATGTTAATTAAAACTTTTAAATTATATTAAACTCAGTTTCTATGCAAAATATTTTTTGAAACCAGAACAATACAAAACGCAGTTTAAAATTTAGCTTAAAAAAAATGCAATAAACTAAACTAAATTAGATTTAATTTACGTTTTTTCAAGATCTACTGCAAATAATCCGGTTCGTAAAAGAGTTATTGCATAACAACAGGTTTTTTATAGCATCCCAGCCAATTAAACAATAAAAACATTTTTGGCCACTTTAAACGCTTTTGCAATCTTTTAATTTTTAAACTATTTAAACAAAAACCAGTTCTCATTTTTAATAATTTGGACAAAAGAAATTTAAAAAAATTCTATAACAAAACAAATAATAACCAAAAAAAAAAAAAAACAACATACCGCTACAAAAAAATCAAATTCGCTATAAAAACTCGTCGAAACTGAGAGAAAATCATCATTCAGTTTCAGTTGACAAGCCGAATTATAACATTTCAAGCAAAATGAAATTCTTCATTGTATTCGCTGCCCTCTTCGCCGTTGCTTTGGCCGCCCCCGTTGACCAACATGCCGAAATTATCCACAACGAATCTGATGTACAACCTGAAAGCTACAACTTCCTTGCCGAAACCTCCGATGGTACCCTCAAGAAGGAAGAAGGTCATTTGAAGGATGTTGGTACTGAACACGAAGCCATTGTTGTTCATGGCACCTTCTCCTGGGTAGATGAAAAGACCGGCGAAAAATTCACTGTCAACTATGTTGCCGATGAAAACGGTTTCCAACCCGAAGGCACCCATTTGCCCAAAAACGACCACTAAATAATTGTCTAACATTACTTGTTGCATTGTTGTAAATAGTTTTTGTAAAAAAAGAATAAATGAAATAGTTTAATTAAAATGAATAAATTTGTTTGATTTTTCTTTTGGGTAACGATGTACATATTTCTAAGCTCTCCATTAGGAAAGTGATTAGGGCTCAGTGCAATCAAAATTATACATTGGAATTTACAAAAAGTAAAAATATTTAGGAAATTTTCGGGAATTCATGGGTCTAATCACCGCATTCGATACTATCGTATCGAACAAACTATTGAATTTTTTTGCATACGTTAGACACTGGCGTATCGAATGAAAACTCGATAAATGTAATGTCGAGTTACTCGATGTCGAATGCTATTATTTCAAATTCAATACATTTCATTCGATATCGAGTTTCAAGATACCAAAATAAATAATTTCGATGAATTTTGCTCGATATCGTATGCGGTGATTAGACCCCAGTATTTCGGTTATGACTCATACAAATTTCCGACATTTTGGTATATAAGTCATATACATAGGACATATGGCAGCCCTAAAATTTAGGTTTTTATAAAAATTTTGATGTTTTTTAGCCCATTTTTGGAATATTTTGCTCATAAATTATTGTCTAACCGATTTGATATTTTTATATACCGACGTGTTAAGGAAGAATTTTACCATTTACTTAAGTTATATTTATATATAAACATTTATATATACTTGTATATATACATATATTTTAACAAAGTTAATTATAAAAAGAGTAATTTTTGGGGATTCAGTATTTCAGTTATAACTCAGCCATTTTTTAACCGATTTGGCAGATTTATATACCGACGTGTTGAAGAAGAAATTGACCATTTACTTTAGCTATAAAGCTTGGACTCGGGGGGATCTATGGTTCCCGAAAGTGGGTATTTAAAAAAAAATTTAATTTTGGTCATAACTTTTTTGTATCTGAACCGATTTTCCCGATATTTTTATAAAATATGTTCTAATTAAAATTTCCGATATTTTGATATATAAGTCATATCAATAGGACATACAGCAGCCCTAAAATTTAGGTTTTTATACAATTTTTAATTTTTTTTGTACGCGAGGTACCACGCCCATTTCTCCAATCCCGGTGTGTATTGGCAACCTAAATGTGTGTACCTAATTTGGAAACTTTGGCTCTTGCCGTTCTCAAGATATACAGAAATAAAAAAAATACAACAACAACAAGGGATTTTTGGAAAAATTTAGAGGTAGTCGTGGTTTTTGCTCATATCTCCGTCATTTTTGGACCGATCTGGCTGAATTTCAATAGCAAACTTAAACGGAGTATATGTGACATAAATATACATCAACCTAGTCCACATCATTTCTGGGGTTTTTGGAAAACCCATTTCAACATACACACGGACAGACGGACAACCGGATTTGAACTTCGCTTTTCATAAGGACCCAGAATATATATACTTTATAGGGTGTAGGATCAATATTGTGGAACATACAAACGGAATGACAAAGTTATATATACCCTCTTACCTTCGGTGAAGGGTATAAAAAAAACGGTCAGCACCATTGGAGTCAGTGTACCCGAATTATGTAAAAGTGCCCAGTTTGTGCAAAAAAGGGTAAATTTCGAGCACAGTGTTATTATTTCTACAGTGTAATCGAATGAAAGGGCTTTCATTATGAGTAAAAATAGTATATACTATAAATCTGATATGAATAAAGATATCATAATGAAATTTTGCAGCTATGTAGACGAACATGTTCTTAAAGCAGCGAAATTAAAAATCTACATTTTTCGAAAAAAAACCATAATTCTCAATCTTAATCAAAAGCATTTTCTTACTAAATGCTTAGAAAAATCAAAAGTTTCAGGGTGACCTTAAATTTCTCAATAGCTAACCGATTTAAATAAAATTAAAACTGCAGGAAAGTTCATGCAGTCAATTTTAAGGGAAAATACAGATTCGATTTTTTTTTTAATAAATTTCCACAATTTGGAAGCTGGTTTTTAGCGTTAAAAGATTGACGATGATTTATCAAACTTTACTGAACAGAAATGTCAACACAGCTTACATTCTCAGCTGTTCGTATTGAATACCATATTCCTTAATACAATTAACTTTTTAATTATAAAGGTACCAACAACTGAATTTTTAAGTATACAAAATAATTTTTCGTCAATTCAATTAACTTTTAAATTGAAAATGCACCAACAACTAACTGAATTTTTAAGAATAAAAAGTAATTTTGTAAATTAAAGGTGTTAAAACTCACCAAACATTTTCAACAAAGAAGTTGTAATATTGAAAAAATTATTGTTAACAATTAAGTATCAATTTTTGTTACGAGTTTGTCATACACTGATAGATTAATGTATCTTAATTTTGATAATGCCCTAACATCAGAACTTTGACATCAATGTTATTACAAATGTCATCAATGATGCAAAAAGTAACATCAATCCAATGACGATCGTCATCAAACAATTTTGTTAAATTTAACGCTTCATCTGTGCTATGACTACAGTGACATCAATTCGATGCCACATTTTGTGTATTTATAACATTTAGAAAGTAAAATAAGAAGCAAAAATTCCCATATTCTATTCAGGGGTGTACTGGAAATCGTAAACGTAAAACGCAAGAATTTTAAACGTCGTTTTTTAATAAGATTTTTGTAAAAAAAAGAATTCTACGACAAATATTAAACAAAAATTAATATTAAACAATTATTTCCCTATTAAACAGGATTTTAAACAAAAAATTATAAGAATTAAGTTTAAAGTTTATTAAAAACAACTCCCAAATTCTTGCGTTTTGCGTTTGCGATTTACAGCACACCCCTGATTATCTTAAATTATTTAGTTAAATACATAAAATTTTCAAAGTGTCGGGCATGCTGCTGGTGTCTTCTAATTGAGAGTTCTTCTGCAAACAAATGGCGGAAAACAACAAAAGTGAAACAAACATGTGTAACGGGTAAGTAATAATTATATTCTCTCACTTGGACTTAAGTCAATCCAAATTACTTATTTTGTTGACTGTGTGTCTTTAAATTGAGGCTAAGAAGTTTCCGAAGTTGCTGAGTAATCGCACTGTTGACATGCTTTATTAAACTGATTCCGATGTGTCATTCCATTGATGACATAATTAAACTTTTTGCCTCTTATGACAATTTGGCCAAGTTAAGGCTGACATCACAACGATGCAATGTGTCATGGGGTGAAAAACGATGACACTTGGCATAGTAGTGATGTCGATTTACATCATCTTTATGAAGTCTTTTCTATCAGTGTATTAACAAAATACTTTGTTGCTAGCTAAGATGAATAAGAAGATGCAGCAAAAAGTGGATATTATTAACATTTTTACTAAAATATAATTGAAATTACATCCCAAATAACAATTTAGCTTATTTAAAGACCAAATTTAGACCCGGTTGCATTTATCGGCCCATCGTTTTTCTTTTAAAGATTTTAAACCGAAAATATAGATTTATTTTTTTTTATACGATTTCCGTATGACGTGCTAAATTCCCAGTTTTTCGTATTTGATAAATGCACTGAAATTAATTGTTGAGGAAAAGCTACCTTCTATTTCACTAATTGCTTAGGCCAGCTCATCAGGAAACCTTTTCCAAAGATTTAAAAAAAGCCGAAAAGATTATATAAATAAAACACTAAAGCGAATAAGAATTATAAACACTCATAGTCTTACTTGTAACAATATCAAAGCCAAAACAAAACATTAACAATAAACAGTGAGTTTATCTTTTCTTACATTTCCCTACAATTGGTTGGGTTCTTTCCGACTCGAATTGTAGTTGTAAGTGGGTAAAAAGAAAAAACAAAATTAAAACTGCTTCATTCTACTGTCTTCGTAAGAAAAAAAAAAAAAAACCAATTTGCAGTTCAGTTTTTTGTACGGGCACATGCACGTATGTATATTATCAAAGTTATTTTCGGGAATACAAGATTTATTATTAATACGATTTCCGTATTGTTTTTTGTATATTAAAAATTTCGACACGAAATAATTTTTTTGCTACGATACATTTATTAATTTTCTACAAATAAAACAAATTGTCAATACGAAAATTTGCAAACATGTTAATTAAGATGATTGTTAAAAATATAAGAAAAGCTTTAACAAATTTTCTTAAATTATTTAATAACTCTTGTAATTGTTTTTTGTGTTAGATAAGCAGGAAGTCAGCCGGACGGAGGGAAGGACAGACATCGTAAGACCGATTCAAAAACTGATTCTGAGTCGATCGGTATACTAAAATATTTTCAAGTATTTCACACATTAGAATAAACACATAAAACCTCTTCACTTATGACTGTGTGAATATAACAATAGAAATTTCGATCTTAAAAATAACAAAATGCTGAGTTTTTTTGACCTTTTAAAATAAAATGTATCCAATTTTTTTAATTAAATCTTGTTGCTTAACCTTTTAACCGGCTTCACAGTTATTTTTCTCAGCCAAAAAATTATTTAAATATAATAAATTTTGTGAATCTGAATACCAACAAAAATTTAAAATTTAAAATTTAATTTGGAAAGCTATTAAACTCGTATCGTAGCTACGATGTGAGAAATATTTTTAGAATTGGCTCTGCAAACTTTAACTAATTTATCTGTTAATATTTAAATTAACATATTTGTGATCAAGGGGGCTACCGCATAATTCGATTCGAAAAATTTAATTTACGAGTTCGAACAATTTGTATTGTGTAGTTATTACGATTTTCGTGCTATGTATTTGTTTCGAATGAACGGAAGTTGTTTATACCTTAACGAAAACAAAAAGTCACGTTTGAAACCACAACTCGCTATTACGAATAATAAAAATACATTTTTAGTGAAAATATTTTAATATTTTTGGTCTTGAAATTTCCAAAAAAATCTGTAAAAAAAAATCATGATCAAGTAGGCGGCATGAAATAACCCCCCAAAATATAATTTCCCAAAAAAATAATGAAATAACACCCCAAAGTGTGGGGAGTTATTTCATATGCAATAACACCCCAATTTTTAGAGTTAAATGAACCCCAATGAAATGAATTAACGCCCCAAACAGAAATGAAATAATTTTATAATTTTTGGGGGCTTATTTCTGAAATGAAATAAGAACACAAAAAGTATTATATAATTAGTTGTATAGTTTTAGTTAAAATAATCGCGCGATAGATATCATGTTTGGGACTTCGGCCGGGCGCAGGGATTTCCTCCTCTATGATTTACTAATCACCAGCTTCGCTAAGCTTTTCTACATAGCCGACCTTCGGCCGGACCCAAGGACTTTTTCCTCTTCATAGCACGTGCACAAAGATGTTTTCCTCTATAGTATAAGCAGAGAAACTTTATTTAGAGAAGACAGTCTTTGCTAAAACATAGAGGAGAAAACCCTTGCGCCCGGCCGAAGGACGGCTTTGCAGGGCAGCTCAACTTGGCGAAGCCGATGTTTTGTATACCAAAGTGGAGAAAATCCTAGCGCCCAAAAACTTTTTCATTATAAATTTTAAAATGAAAGAATCCCCAAAAAAAATATTTTGGGCTTAATTTTGTAATGATTTTTTGGGGATAATTTCATATAAATTAATCCCTCAATTAAAAAAATTAAATAACGCCCCAAACAAATTGAAATAATCTCCCAAAGATTGTTGTTATTGTTATCTATACAAACTTTTGGGGTGTTATTTCATTATTTTTTTTTTGGGCCGCAGTTCAAGTAAAAAGCAGTGTAAAGAACTGGTTGACTTTTTCTTTAGACTCTTTAAACCACAGGGAAAAAAAAAAAAATTTTTATTAAAAAAAAAACAGAATTATAATATTTTTCACACATTGAGAGCATTAAATATTTATTTTGTTTTGGGATACAGTTTGTTAAAAAAAAAATTTTAGATCAACAAACTTTTTATTTGATTCAATGAAAAAATTTATCCAAATTACACTTTGCACTGTAACACTCAATAAAACATATTTAAAAATTAAAAAATTAAACATTTCTTCACATTCAATAAATCAAATATTTAAATCAAAGTAAAGAAAGTATTTTTACAACTCTAGTCCATTTTTAAATAGCTCATAATTCTCATTCGCTTTACAGTTTTATTTGTATAATATCTTTAGTTCTTCCAAAGTCTTTGGAAAAAGGTTTCCTGATGATCTGGCCTTAGCAACCAGGAAATGCGGATAGGAGCTACATTATCCTCCCACAATATAATTATTGTATAAATAAATAAAGATTCGATAAACATTTTCTTTGATTTTTTCAAAATTTCCAATAATTTATTTTAACAAATCACGAGCACATGTTGGGGAAAACATTATATTAGGCAACAACTTTTTTTTTTTGACTCAATAAACTTGGTTGTTGACTAAAAATTAAATAACTGAAACTAAAAACTTTTTATATCAATACCGAAAATATCGTCATCGCAGAAAATTAAAAATGTTTTTAATCAAATTTGCGATTTTTCGCTTTTTGTTATTGAAAATTAACTTCATCGGTCCGAAAATGCCTTCGTTATGAGCAAACAGCAAAGGCTAATTCTAATTTTTACTCATACATAAATCTCGTATTCTTATCCATAAACCTTTAACTTTTAGTGTCTTCTTCTATGAATAAGAAGTCTATGATTATCAGCGTTTCCACTTTGTGGGTAATTACCCGAATTGGGTATAATTTTTACAGTGGGTGGGCACAGCATAGATAATTTATTTCTCAAAACTACAGATTACAAATCTGCAAGTAAAATACGTTAAAAAAGCAACAAGTTTACAATTTAAGCTTTTGTTCCAAATGTGTTTTGATTGTTGATTTGTAACTTGAGAAACAAAGCCCAGGTGTAATTTGATATTCTTTCGTTTAAAAATAAATAATGTAAAGATTTGATTTCAAAAAAAAAAAAATTATACCATAAAAAATATAGTTGATCCAAAAAAATGTTATCTGTTTTCAATATTTAAAAAAGAAGTAAATTTCAGGATTTAAAAAAACTGCAGTCGAAACCAAAAACTGCCGAACAGAAAACGAAAATGTGTTTGAGTTGGTTTGAAAGCGATTGTTTACATTTAATTAATTAGAATTAAAAGCAACAATTTTTGTTGGGACAATAAGAAATAATGAATTGGAAGAAATGGCAGTTTTTCAACTTGACTGCAGTTTTTTTAACGCTGGTAAATTCAGTTTTATTTTGAAACTTTCAAAGGCTTTTGTTGGGAGAATATTTGTTGGTTTCATTTATAAAACAAGAGCTCAAACAAATCGTCAGCTAATTATTGGTTTGCCGCATATCATGAGCTGGCAAAAAGTCGTCAGTTTAAAAAATAGCAGCGTTGCAAATATATGGGTATAAATTAAACATACTTTAAACAAGAGTGTATCATAGAGTGCAGATGACTGGTGTATTCGTTCATTCTCAACAATATTTAGCGCTGTTAACAGTTGTAAAACTGATTTTAAAAATAAAAAACAGACAGTTGTCTTAAACCATAAAGAATATTTTTCAAAGCCCACAAAACTTGAAATTGGAAAAATTAGTAAAAAAAAATTATTCATAAGATCAATACGTGACATTAACTTTAAAAAATGTTATGGATCATATGGGCTCCGCAGCTGATCTTGACGAAACATATTCTGGACGGCCAATGTTGGGCCACGCTTTCAAGCACAAACGAGTGACTTCATGTAGTCCCACAGGAAATAGTCGAGAGATGCTAAATCGCACAACCTTGGAGGCTAATTGACATAATATTTTCTCTAAATCAACCTTTTGGCTTAGTTGTTTAAAAAATGAGGTCCGATGATGCCACCATCATAAAGTCGCTTTAAAGTAGCGCGAATTTTTGACAGATTTTTTAAAGTTAATTTGCATAATTTGGTAGCGTTTGTATCAAATAAAATGTTAATTTTATATCAGGTGTAATTTGTTTTTAAATCGGGTATTATTTCTTCATCTCAAGTGTAATTTTGAATGTTGCTGGTGGTAACACTGGCGAATATAAGCTTAGTAGAATACAAGTATGTAGTGAAAATTAACGCAATCGGCTCATAAACGAACTAGTTATAAACAAAAAAATGTTGCGTTTGGCCAAATAACGCCAAAATTTGGTCCTCCATACGGAGTAGAAGAAATAAATATTCCTTTAGATATTTTTTATATAAAAAAAGTATTAAACATGATGGCCCTTATTAAAGTGTACTTTAGGCCTTTGGTACAATGTTCAATAATATTGTGGAAGGAGTTTAAGAGTCGCCAGAGCCGAAATAAGCAGTTTTATTTGTTTTTTTTTTTAACTGGAACTAAACTTGAACCTGAAGTTGAAAGCTTTGCTTTAGAAATTAATTAATGCTTTTTATAGTGCGTAGAGTGCAACTTACAGTAAAATATAAAATAATAATATTATAAAATTATATAATAATATTTGTTAAGTTTTCAAATAGTTGCTTAAAAAAAATTTACTTTGCTTCATATACACATGTTGGTATTTTTTCTATTCATTTCCACTGTTCATGGTTGCGTTAATTTTATAATCCATGCAATAATTTTATATGCCAACTATTAAAGCGAAATCCAGTTATATTTGCATACCTAAAACCAAAATTCTAACAACAGTTTCTAACACAACAAACTTTAACATTTCGCGAGTATTTTGTGTTTTTGTTTTAAGCCAAATTAATTTCATATAAAAACTTAAAGATTTCAAAAACAAATCATCATTCAGTTTCTTCCGATAAGCCGAATAGCAACACACATCAAAACAAACAAAATGAAATTCTTTATTGTTTTCGCTGCTCTCTTCGCCGTTGCCTTGGCTGCCCCCGTTGACCAACATGCCGAAATTATCCACAACGAATCTGATGTTCAACCCGAAAGCTACAACTTCCTTGCCGAAACCTCCGATGGTACCTTCAGGAAGGAAGAAGGTCATTTGAAGGATGTTGGTACTGAACACGAAGCCATTGTCGTTCACGGCACCTACTCCTGGGTTGATGAAAAGACCGGCGAAAAATTCACCGTCAACTATGTTGCTGATGAAAACGGTTTCCAACCCGAAGGTGACCATTTACCCAAAGCCGACTACTAAAGAGGCTGATAATTAAGTGATCGATGAACACTTGTTAATTTGTTGTAAAGATAAGCGAAATAAAATAAAATTAATTTAATTTTAGAAAATAAATCTACATGTTTGTTTGATTGATTTTATTGTAAAAGAAGGAAGGATTTATTAAAAAAGTACTCCCGGATTTTTCTAGTATAAAGCAAAAACCAAACTTGTTTTAGATAAAATTTAAAGTCTAAATATGTTTAAAAGGGTGGTCTCTCTCCGACTATACGTGTGCTTTTTTAGGTGGATAACTTAAAATTGGCAGCACACTCTTCTGCGCCCAGATGATTTTAGAGTTATCGGTTATTTGAAGGTTTATTTGGATTGACCATTTCTCATGAACAGACACAACAAAGCACCGTTTGCAAATTGTTTAAATTTATTTTAAAAATCTATTTTGGGTAATTTTATTTGAAAACTTTGTTCCGTGATGAAGCAAACTTTTGATTAAATGGCCATGTCAATAAACAGAATTTCTGCATTTAGAGCCATGATAATCCTCAGGCCACTTCCATCGCTTTTGCTTCTATTTTTGGCTATCTCCTTCATTTCTTTCAAGTGTTGCTTCGCCATGATGTTTTTGGTTGTAGTTGGTGCCTAGAGCTATCGGGGTTCCACGACAGTGCTTTCCTACAGGTTTCTTGTACGTCCTTTCTAAGCGTGTGGTCTTCTGTTCATCGCGATTTTCTTCTTCTGATTTTAAGATCGATTGGTATTCAATTTTTTGTGACAAGAAGTTGATTGGTTGATTCGATTTTGTTTGGGGCCACCAAATTTTCACAATACTCCGAAGGCAGCAGTTCATGGTGATCTGCAGTTTTCTGACGAATGCTGATGTTAGCACCCAGGAATCGCACCCATACAACATAATCGACTTAACATTAAGGTTATACATTCTAAACTAAGTTTTAACTGATAAAGAGTAAGAAGCCCATAATTTTTAAAGTTGGAGGACGGTGCTCTTGCCACGTTTATGCGGAACGTGAAGTCTTCCGTATTGCCAACAGTTGGCATTATCACACTTCCTAGATAGAAAAATAGTTTAGTGTGTTGTATGGATTCGTAGAAGGAGGGGCATTCTGAGCTGTAGTAAGATAGATGTTTTGTTTTCATGACATGTATATGCTTGCTCTGAGTCTAAATATGTACTTGGAGTCTTTGCAAAAAAAAAATCTTAAAAAATAATAAAAAAAATCACCAATAAATTAAAAAAGAAAGAAAATCTTTTAATATTTTAATCAGTTCATCAAATTTAATTTTCATTAAATTATTTTTATGAAGAAAGGAATTTTACAATATGAAAATTAATTAAAATTGTTATTGATAATCATTCATTCTTGACTGACCTGAGATTCGAACCCAGGCGGCTGGTTACCATGACATGTTTCGATCGCAACCGCTCGATCTCCTCAGATGGATTTGCCGTCTTACACTCGCAGCCATCGACGACTGCTGACGTCAATAGTCAAACATCAATCCTTAAACCAAATTGTATTTTAACCCTTTGGTAGATCGAAATTTGCTTTTTTTTTAATGATTATCCATTTTTAATTGATTTTACATGATTTTCCTAACTTCTGTTTTTTCCGTACTTATGTCAAGAATTCTTCTTGAAGTCCAGAGTGCATTTTTTGTTTTTTTCATTTTGTCCATCTTTTTCTTGTTGACCTTTTTCAGCACAACTTGAAGGACAAATGTACACATATACCTCGTGCCTTAGCTTTAACAATAATTAGAATTGTGGTTATTTTGTTGAATTATTTATAGTTTTTAATCCAAATTTTTTAATATTTTAATCATAAAAATAATGTAATGAAAATTAAATTTGATGAACTTAAGCCTGATTAAAATATTAAAAAATTTGGATTAAAAACCATAAATAGTTCAACAAAATAACCACAATTCTAATTAAGAAAAAAAATTTTTATAAATATTCGGATTCAGAGATACTCAA
Source organism: Pollenia labialis (assembly GCA_949318255.1). Classification (NCBI taxonomy): domain Eukaryota; kingdom Metazoa; phylum Arthropoda; class Insecta; order Diptera; family Polleniidae; genus Pollenia; species Pollenia labialis. The sequence continues at coordinate 72,273,323 of OX439140.1, forward strand.
ACTTTTGACTATTTCACAAATTTTGTTACTTATTTTCAAACTTTTGTAAAATAAAGGGTGGTCCAACCAAAATATCGGTCGATTGCACGCCACGACTTCGGTGGCATACCTCTATTCTATGGTGCATATTTTCAATGATTCGAAGACATAATTGAAGTTCAATGTCGTTAATGTGCCGACTTATCTCAGCCTTTGTATTGACGTACACATTTTCTTTTAAATATCCCCAAAGAAAAACGTCCAACGGTGTCAAATCCCATGATCGTGGTAGCAAATTAACATCGCCAAGACGTGAGATAAGACGGCCAATGAATTTCTGCCGCAAAAGTGCCATTGTTTCGTTGGTTGTGTGGCAAGTGGCCCCATTATGTTTTAACTACATATTGTCTAGGTCGATGTCCTCGATTTCTGGCCACAAGAAGTCGATGTTGACGGCTCTTCTGATACGCTATCGCGAATAAAAGTAATATTTTCCGCAGAACGAACTGGGCGAGCATGCACAGGTGTTTTACCATTTCCTTCAGACCCGATTAACTGAAATTTGCGCACAATTCTTCCGATTGTGAACACATTTGGTCGATTATGCTGACCAAATAAATAATGAAGCGCACGAAATGCATTTAGACTTGAACGCCAATTTTCGAAGAAGCATCAACAAACTTAACGCGCTGCTTAGTTGTGTACTTCTCCATGGTTGAATTTGTCAAACACTGAAACAAAGAAATATCAAGTTTAAGGCAAAAAAACTTGGCTTAAAGGTGTAACTTCCAATTAACATAGTGAATATTTTTGTTTCTTTGCAAATTTGCCTTAAAAGTTTCAATTGGTATTGGAATTTCATTGTAAGGTAGCTCCCATCATCCATAATACAATTCATGGCGAGCCTGCAGCAAAAAGGTTTTGTAACATTGCCTGGGGCCATTCAAAGTGTATTATAATTTCGATCGATATCGAATGTGTAATTTGGCCCCTGTATTTGATGTTTATCATCTAACGGACTATTTTTCTGAGACCGCTGGAACGGATTTATCTGCGAAGTTGACTACTCTCACATGTGCTACGTATTTCTGTACCGTTAGATATTTAAATCTGTATTTATTTGCCAACTCACGGTTAGATTTTGGAGTACATCCGGCAATTTCTGCCTTCAAGATAGCTGGAGTTTGGTTGCATTGCATCAACTTTTCTTTTAAACTTATCTTCGTTTGCTATTAAAGGGGTTTCCACTTGCGAAAGCTTTTGCAGTCTTATAAATAAAAGATTTTTTGATTTGAATTTTAAAAAAAATTTCGAAAACGTTCATATTTTCTTTAATGAGAACTATTTTCAAAAAATCAACTTGCGACGTTCTAACTCGTTCAGTAATATTTTTTGCAGGGCTGTGGAGACGGAGTTGAGGTTTTTGTAACGGAGTCGGATTGTTAGTACCACCGAAAACTCGCGACTCCAACTCCAAAAATGTTCGGCGAAAAATTTTCCAAAATTAATTTATTAATTTATTTAAGAGGGCCTGCTCTAAAAATTTTTAAGTCAGAAAATAAGGAGTCTACTTTAAATATGAGTAGATGAGTTGCAAAACTCGTTCGTTTTAAAAATTTAAAAATTGTTATAACAATTGATTTTGACAGATATTTTAGCACTTTATGAGAATAAATATACAGATTGAATCGAAGGCATGTCCTTATCTATGTTTTTATGTGACCTAAAATTGCAGTTGGTAACAAAACTGGTTCGTTCAACTCACCAGACATTTTCAAAACTCTCTCTTTGCATTTTCTGCAACAAAACTCGCTGGTTCACTATTATTTGAAGTGCGACAAGATATTGTTGATGAAATAGAGTCGAATTAGGGATTTAAAATTGCAAATTTGTAAATAAGTTCAATTTGACACTAAGTGAACTACATTTAAAATTCCAACCTTCAAAATGAATGATTATTGAAAAAAGCCAAATGAACTCGAAAAAACACATGACATATTGCCAGATATAATTCCCATCAATGATTTGGGCATATTTGTATCTACTCACTTTGGGGAATATTGGAAAGAAAACAGATAAATAAGGCGGTTTAATGAAATTCTGAAATTTGTCCGCTGCAGCGCCAGGATGCCCCTAGACGGGTCAAATGTATGACCAACCCCACATTGTATTGCATTCCTATTATATGTTTCTTACATACCTACCAGCTGTCCATATTTATGCAGGGGTCTCCCATGCAAAATGTTCAATACAGGCTAGAAATATGTTGAAGAAAATGTTCCATAGCTGCCTAGGAATCGCCCCTAAGAAGATGGCAGGTATGACCAATATCCGTTAGTAGTTCGTCCATACCATTTTCTCAAAACATACTTGCCCTTTATCTCCGCCGATTAGGGGGACTACCATACAAATATGGCTTTTTATGAAATTCTTTAATTTGTTTAAAATTTTTCAGGACCTCGAGCTCAAAAGAAAAACAAGTTCTTTTATTAATACATATTAAAGGTCGAATAAAACACAAAATAAGATTTTTCATCTTTTGTAAATTAATCAAAACTTTTTAATAGATTTTAATCATTTATGGCTTCTTTTTTTTGAACTCTATTTTTATTTTCTATACGTGTAGAAAAACACAGCTGCATTTCCAACTTTTTTAACGCCGTTTAAAAAAAAAATAAAGGTAACTATAAATATATTGAAATATTTTGAAATTTTGCTAATAAATTATTTTTTGGCAAAAAAAAAACAAGTTAGAGTGCTATATTCGGCTGTGCCGAATCTTTGATACCCTCCACCGAAAGCTCAGTGGGCTTTATATGGGGCCTATAGTAAATTATGAACCGAGCATCACGAAATTTCACAGTGTAATTTCTAGTCCTAAAAAACTGTGACGTACCAAATTTTGTTATGATAGCATTATTTTTTACGGTTTTAGGCATACTAAACTGTTTTCCGGGAGTAGGGACGGATCTTCACGAAATTTTGCAGCGTGATTTCCAGTCGAATAAAACTAATTTCTGCAAAATCTTACCTCATTCCGTGCCTTGTTCCACCATTAATGTTAATTTTTGTAACAAAATTATCATTTTTTTTTGGTGGTGGTTCCACATTTTGATTCATAGCTCTGGTCCTACTGGACTGATTTTGCTGAATTTCAATCCCTAACTGCTTAGGATAACTACAAGCAATTTGGCACCAAGTGGTTCATTTCTTTTGAGTTGTTCGAAAGTGAGCGTGTTTTCAACAGACGGACATGGCTAAATCGACTTAGAATCACTCAAGGACCCAGAAAATATATACTTTATGGGGTCTGAGATGAATAACAAAAAAGTTTCACACGGAATGACAAACTTAATAAACCCTCTTCACAACTAATTGTGGTGGTGGGTATAAAAATGTCATTCTTAAATTATTAAAGTGAACTGAATTGGACAATTAAGTTAATAGTGCATCGGAAATCCAGTAAAATATCAAAACTAGTTGCTATGTTATTGCTAAAAAATCGAAAATATTTTGATTTTTCTAAACGCTAAATAAATATTCACAAAACTTTAGCACAGCATTAAAATAAAATCTAGTTTAATATTAAAAAAAAAATTTGCATAAAAAATATTTAAATCAAATGTTAAAACAAAACAAAATTTAGCATTGTGGCATATTAAATTCTACTACTCTAAACTTTAAAACGAAAGTGAATTATGATATAAAAACTCTCAGATTTTCAGAGTAAATCATCATTCAGTTTCTACCGACAAGCCGAATAACATCACACAAACAAAATGAAATTCTTCATTGTATTCGCTGCACTCTTCGCCGTTGCCTTTGCTGCCCCCGGTGACCAACATGTCGAAATTATCCACAACGAATCTGATGTTCAACCTGAAGACTACAACTTCATTGCCGAAACCTCCGATGGTACCTTCAGGAAGGAAGAAGGTCATTTGAAGGATGTTGGTTCTGAACACGAAGCCATTGTCGTTCACGGCACCTACTCCTGGGTTGATGAAAAGACCGGCGAAAAATTCACCGTCAACTATGTTGCTGATGAAAACGGTTTCCAACCCGAAGGTGACCATTTACCCAAAGCCGACTACTAAATAGGCTGAGAATTAAGTGATCGAAGAAACTTGTTAATTTTTTGTAAAAATAAGCGGAATAAAATTAATTTATTTTAAAAAATATATCAACATGTTTGTTTGTTTTATGATTTTATTAAAGGTACTCCAGGACTTTTCTAGAGTACAGCAAAAAACCCCAACTTTAATAAAAACTAGTTTTAGATAAAATTTTAAGTTTAAAATGTTTTAAAGCGTGGCCTTTCTCTCTCTACGAGTAAAAGGGTGTTTTGTAAGCGGATAATTTGAAATTGACGGTACTCGGATTCTTTGAAAATGTTGAAGGAGAGGGTATTCTGAGCCGAAGTGAGATGTTCTGTTTTCATGACATGTATAATAAGGTGGGTCGTAAAAAAAGTTGTGCCATTCACCCCCTAGAATGAAAGATGTGTCAATGAAGTTTCTAAATCAGGAAAACATTTTTTTTTATTTTTTTCAATAAAATTGTAGTTATATTTATTTAAAAAATCTTAATTAAGACATTTTCAAAAGCAAACATTAAACCATGGTACAGAGTTAAAAGAAGGCCTAAAAAATCTAAAGAAATTGCAGAATTCTGATTCTGGAGTAAAAAATATACAAAATTATTTAAATGAATGCAAATGAGTGCTTAAAAACATATATGTATGCGAAAAATTTTGAATTGGGTAGTCGGTGTATGTAAATCTTGACTAGACTTAAGGTGGATTAAACCGAAATTGCTTGGAAATTCTATAAATTAAATTGGCATGCGGCGAGTATATTAAAAGCTACACGTAGAAAACAAATATAGTTGGAGGTAACGATATTGTAAGAGCAACATACTATGGTTGGTTTTCAAAAATGTTAATGTTTGCAGGTAACCATATTATGTTTAAATGTGACCATAGTATGGTTTCAATCAACAAAAATTTTCCCGAAATCAACCATAATATAGTCAAAATAAACCATAATAATGGTACAAAACTAACCATATTATATTCAAAATTAACCATAATATGTTCAAAATTTCGAAGAAAAGTAACCAAATTATGGTCAGAATTAACAAAAATATGGTCAATGTTAACCATATTATGGTTATATTGTTTTTTGTTTGTTTGTTTTTGTTTGTTTGTTTTTGTTTGATTTTTTTTTTTGTGGAAGAAATATTCTTAGTATATATATGATGATATTTATATCAAAGTATATTTTATATATATTATGGTTATATATTTCAACCATTTTTTCAGTTTGTTTGTTTGTTAAGTGTCAAATTATAATCTTTCTTAATTTTTTATTCCTGATAGGTGTTCTGTTCCACTTTTATAAAAAAAATCCCCTTTGATTCATATTCCAGCCTGTGACGACCTTCATTATCATTTTTTCTGTACTACTAGTTTATTCTACGTAAATTTATGTATTTTAATCAATAATTAAAATAAAATGAATGAGAATTTTAAGCAAACTAAGCAGCTATTGTAAAATGCAAATGACCAGAATGTTGTTGCTTTTTAAACATATTATTTTTAATTAAAACTAAAACATACAATGTTTTAAAATTTTATAATTTTGAATATATTATTGTTATTAACAGTTAACAGTTAACAGGTAAACAGTTTATTGTTAAATAAAAACAAAATATTATTAATCTTGAAAAAAGTTTTGTTAAAAAAACAAAAGTTTGTTTGTTGCCATTGCAGGGACCATAATATGTTTATTTTAACCATACTTAAACCATGTTTTTAGCAGGACTTTCTTGGCACGTGAAAAATTAGATATCAGAGGTGAAGGATGCGAGATATCATAAATGCCATCTAGTATTTTAAGTATGATTCAAAAATACATTAAATACAAAAATAAACCCGTATTCCAGCCATTAACAATGATACGATACGATAAAATTGAACTTTAAATTGCGATGCTTTATACATAAAACAAAAAGCGATGTAATTTAGGGCGTGGCAAAAACAACTTGTTTTAAAGTTTTTCAAACTGAATTAATTCACCTTTTACTCGATGACTGATGAACATTTTTTGGGTTTGGTTAAATGTAATATGCATGTGTGAAAAGAAAAAAAGCGCTTAATTTGGAGGCGTGCCATAAAAGTGAGCATGTTAAAAGTTTTTTAATTCCCTAAGCTAATCGAAGCTCTACGCTTGTCTGCAGGAAAATATAAACCCGCAACCCCGGGGCTGATAGACTAGCTCACTACTAGCTGGCGTACCGGGGCACTTTAACATATAAAAATCCAAAAAGGCTGTGGGGGCTTGGCAAAAAAATGTTTCTGTTTAAGAAACTTAATTAGCATATCTTTCATTCTAGGGGGTGACTGACACAACTTTCTTTTTTTTTTGTGTGGAGGTCGACCCGGTCTAATGTATAATATACATTTTCCATTTTTAAATTATTTCCTTAAAAGTGAAGAAAATCGTGGGTTTTGACAAAGTTATGAAGAAAACTCAAAAAAAAAGACCGGCAAACCCGATTTTCGGCAAAAATTCGACTTGAGCGAACTCTAAACCTCTCCCGGAAAATCTCAAAAATATAAGCCCTATAAGCTTTTAAATTCTGCTTGGGCCAAAAAAATGTTTTTATTTTGGTCCACACTAATGTCCCTTATCTCTTGCATTTTGGCTTAATGCCCGTACTTTCTGCAAATGGATATCTTGCTGTGTAACGAATTTTTCATAATTTTATTATGTATGTCTTAACTACTGGTTAAAGTGTAGTGTATTTTACACCATCGATTTTCAACAGTTAATTAAAAAGGTAAAAAAAATACCAATGTTGCCATATTTTAAAACAAAATTTAAAGAAAAAAACACGGAGGCAAAAATAACGTTGAAATAATCATAATAGTTTTACAGGATAGGTATAGATAACTTTTAGGGATCATCAGGACGACCAGATATCTGTTTGCAGAAATTACGGCCATAAGCGGTTGAGTTTCGTTTTCATGTCAGATCTTTTTGACGAAGAAATGCCATCTGCATATGTTGGTTCTTCAAAATGGCCAAACATGTCCCAGGAGATGCCCCTTTTATATATGAGAGAACTGGGGCCAAATTACGGCATTCGATATCGAAATTCACATTCAAATAGTTTTGGTCAGAATGTCATCTAGCGCTACCAGAAACAAAAGCGGAGTAAGCTTTCCTGTTTTACTCCGGTCTTAAGTTCAATATCTGATGAAAGCATCTTTTTATAAATAATTCGACATTTGAAGCCGTTGCAACGGGCATTGATAAACTTAATAATATTTAAAGGAATATTCCTAGGACGTAAGGAAGCCCATATGGTATCTCTGTAGATGGTATCAAAAGCAGTGGTAAAGTCCTCAAAGCATGCATGAATACTTTGTTGCCATTTATTAAATTGTTCCATTATAATGCTTTAAAACAGTGATAACCAAGCCCCGAAGGCACGCTTGTGTGCGTGGTGTTGCTTGAGCAGGGACTGATGATAGACTGATGTTTTGAAACGAACAAAGTTGTTGTATACATGTGAACTGCCGACCGTGTCTGTGAAATACGATTACTGACTGCCTCGCGAGGCTATGGAGTGGCTATCACTGCTTTAAGAGCTTTTAATAGCTTTCAAAGTTTCTACAAATATTTTTCTTGATCTTTAAGCAATTGTAAATAAACGAAATTAATATATTGAGGCACTCTTAGGCATTAGAGGGTTAATTATTAAGATTTAATGGAATCAAATTTGTGTTAGTGACTATTTTCAAGCAACAAGTTTTTAGTTACTTGCTTTTTTTATTTATGTATTTATTTATTTCCTTTAGTCTAGGGAAAAATCCTTACAGTCTATTATAACAAATTGCAAATTTTACTAAAAGTACAAAAATACAAGCTTACACAATTTCATATATTAAAAACGATTAATTTAACGAATTTAAATATGGTTTATATTACCCTCTTTGGTTTAAATAGTACTTGCACTTGCAGTTACTTAATTTCGATTTTCGCGCATAAAATTTTCTGAGAGTAAAACTAGAAGAGAATATAGATGAGGTTGATATGCATCAAAACCTAAATTTTTTTAAAATTTATGTTTAAATATCTCAGATTTTACAAAGGTTAAACATTTATTTTAAAGGTAATTGGAATTCGATTATTTATAACGTTTCGAATATGCCAAAAAACAGGGTTTTTCGAAAACCTAATGCGAGTGAGCAATTTTAGTTCTGGTTCGGATTCAGCGGTATTCAAACTTTCGACTTTTCCCAAATGTTGCATGCTTATGTTACTAATTTTTTAAACGTTTATAAAATATAAATGCATAAGTATTCCGGCAAATGAGTCATCGTCATTTTGTAACGATATCGAAAGGATAATTGTACCTTAAAAACTGAAGAGGATTTTATACTGAGGAAGTTCCCCAAATAAAATCATAATTTGATTTCACTTCTGACATTTTTAACATTTTAGATATTCACGCCTTTTCTGAACAAAACGTGAAGTTTTTTTTCCCTGGAAACCTTACGTTTCCCCATATATTTTTAAGGAAAATTTTATTCACGAATGGGTGATTGGTGATGCCATTTTTCTTTTTAATGGAATATTTCCATTGTTTAATATTAATTTATATTATGGTCACAGCAATGACCCTAAACAAACTATCATTAATCGCGATTATCGATTAGTCGCTCATTTATAAAAATATATATGTACAGTGATGCCAACTTTTCACTTATAAAAATGGACAAATTCTTAGTACAAAATGCTTAAATATGGCTAAATAATGATTAAGCAAGATTGTAATTTAAAAAATTAAAAAAACTTGAAGAAAATTTGAATACATAAAATCAGCCATGCTAAATTGATTTTCCATGATTAAAAGAGATGAAAAATTACTAAATGATAAATCATAGAAAACTTAAATAATTTTCCAAAAAAGAGGCATTTATAACGAACGAATTCGTTTTTTTGCGGTAACGATTACAATTTGTCATTGCGATTTAAATCGACTTGCAAATCTTAGTTTAATTATTGTCAAAACATTTCCTATTAACATATTTCTAAAGGTAATAAATAAATAAAAAAAAAATAAAAGTAATGTGTATAATAAGCAAAACTTTGTACCGAAAATCCAGTCAAAAAAGTTACTAGTAAACAAGTCAAAACATATTTTGCGTTTGCATTTTATTAAATAAATATTCCAAAAAACTAAAATAAAACTTTAAAAAATCTAGTTTTATAGTAAAACAAACAAAATTGCATTGAACTAATTTAAATAAAATTTTTTAACAAAACCAGATTTAACATTTTATGCAAATTTTAGTCCAATTAAATCTAAAACGAAAGTGAATTATCATATAAAAACTCTGCGATTCTAAAAGTAAATCATCATTCAGTTTCTTCCGATAAACCGAACAGTAACACACAACAATACAGACAACATGAAATTCTTCATTGTATTTGCTGCACTCTTCGCCGTTGCCTTGGCTGCCCCCGTTGACCAACATGTCGAAATTATCCACAACGAATCTGATGTTCAACCTGAAGACTACAACTTCATTGCCGAAACCTCCGATGGTACCTTCAGGAAGGAAGAAGGTCATTTGAAGGATGTTGGTTCTGAACATGAAGCCATTGTCGTTCACGGCACCTACTCCTGGGTTGATGAAAAGACCGGCGAAAAATTCACCGTCAACTATGTTGCTGATGAAAACGGTTTCCAACCCGAAGGTGACCATTTACCCAAAGCCGACTACTAAATAGGCTGATTAAGTGATCGAAGAAACTTGTTAATTTTTTGTAAAAATAAGCGAAATAAAATTAATTTAATTTAAAAAAAATATATGTATTTGCATTAGGTAGCGCCTTATTTTTCATATTGGCGAAATTATTCCGGAACTCCTTCTAAATATGTTCTTCCTATCAAAAATGCTGATCGCATATCGGGAAGGGGGGTTTATCCACCCGTAAGTTTGATGCTGCATTAACATGGAGAAAAATGTTTTTTTTCAGTTTTTGTAACAATTTTGCCCTTAAAAAATTTCTTTTGCAACCAAGTGTAAACGAATCGAAATGTATACCAAATTATCATTCTAATGATATATAAAATACAAAATTTGGTTAAAAAATTTTAAAGTGATTAAAATTTCCCCAGGGCATTTACGTGTCTCAGGCCACTTAAACACGAAATGTAGGAATAAATTTAACATATTTTTCGTAATATTTGAAAAAGAGCAATTGTTTACTTAAAATATTCTCGTATTAACTTGTATATGAGGTTTTTCGAAGGATACCGTTAAAAAAAATTAACTTCAGTTTCAAAACTCGATTTTAAAATTATTAAAAATTTTGTTTAACAAATTTCCTAATTTTTTTAAGATCTCATTGGGCCTTATTGGGGATAAACTTGGTTATAAAAATTTGAAAAAAATTATGTCGATACCTCTCAAAGTTTTTCCTTACCTGTGATTTAAATTTTTCGATACGAAAGAAAATTTTATTTTTTTGGCCATATTTTGGCGATTAAACCCATTTTTCTTACTGTTATGAATTTTAAGTAAAACCTATTTAGACATTTTAAATATATTCAAAACACTTTACTTAAATGGGAAAACATTAACCCTAAAATCCTGAAAGTCAAAAGTCAAATTGTGACATATTCAGAGTTTCTAAAGGAATGATAGCGAAATATTGTATGTGTATTGTGCCAATTTTTATGAAACTGGAGAAGAATATTGGGTCATATGAAGACAAAACCGTGCAAAAAGAAAGGTTAACCCTTATAAGCCCATGGGGTATAAACACTTTTTAAACTTTAAAAAAGCTGTAACTGTGAATGGTGTTAAACATAATTAGATTAATAACGCCTACTACATACAACTAAAAAATTTGTGTTGTGTATAAAAACAGAAAATTAACCATTTTCGAACATTGGACCAATTTGAACAAAGCAATTTTAAAACGAAAAACTCTTTTTTAATGATGAAACAGAACTGGGGCTGAACGATGTTTTTCATACAGTTTGACATAAAATTAAGCCAGAGAATGCGGTCGAGAAATAGAATCAATTTTATTTTGAGGACGTTTTTTCTAATGCTCTCTCATAACTTATTCTCTTAACAATGCTACCATACTTTCATTCAATTTCATACATTTTATAAACAAAGAAAAATAAGAACAAAAGAAATGAGAGAGAATTTGAAGTTACTGCCGACGTTTTAATTATGGGCTTTAGAATTGTTGCCTGAAGTTGAAGACTCAATTCTGTTTCATCATTTAAGTTGTTTTTTAAATTTCATAAACAAAATGTGCATCAAACGGTTATAATCTATTTTTTTTTAGTTTAAAATCTAAAGTACAAAAATTATAATACATATTAATTGTGCAAATGTAAGATTAAAAAAACATTGCTCCCATTTTCGGTGAAATGGGCCCCATGTTCGAAATGGGTTAAATTTCCCTCATTAAACGTTTTATAAATGGCGTAAAACAGGGATTTTTTTAACTGTAAGCTAAGATATCCACCTGATTTGAATTTGCAGGCCAGTTTTTTTTATTTTTAAACGTTTATAAAATACTAGCATTTAACCCGCTACTTCGTTAGCGTCTCCTTTTTCTTTGTGGACATATTTGTATGGCAAAGTTTATTTTTCTAGGTTTTAACTTGTTTAAATTCTAGCATTTAACCCGCTACTTTGTAATCGGGCATTTTCTTTAATGAACATATTTATATGCCAAAGTATATGAATCTAGGTTTTAGTAAAAATATTAAGAAATTTTTCATCTTTATGTTTATAGATCCCTTACTAACGGATATTCGAAAAGTACCAGTTTTTCAACAAAAAAGTACTAAAAACTTCGCTCTTAAAGATTCTTATCGACTCAGAACATTGCATCTTGAATTTTATGTTTCTAGGTCTAATACCTACGGAAACTCAAAGAGTACCAGGTAAAGAACAAAAAAGTACCAAAAAGTTACGTCATAGATTCTTATCCCCTCAATGAATGCATGTTGAATCTTACGTTTTAAGGTCCAACATTAACGATAATTAAAAAAATACCAGTCGTAGAACAAAAAGCTAAAGTAAAATATCAAATTTTCCGTATTTCCCCTTTTTGGTACTATTTTTTCACCCCATTCAAGTTTTAAAAATTTCGGTATTGTAGTAGTACGAATATATCAATGAATGGGGAAAAATGTTATGTAAAAAAAGTACTAAAAATAGTTACGATTTTCAACCCTTAAATGTTCGAATTTCGAAAAAGTGCCAAATTTGTATTCGTATTTTTTTGATAGGTTTCGAATGTGTTATAAACTTTTTTTCTATGTATATTGGTTCAAAAGATAGATGGGTTGTCAAAAAAGTACAAAAAATTAAGGTTTTACCCGTTTACTCCATAATATAACCGAATTTCAAAAAAGTACCAGACACCTGTCCGCTTATTGTTGCAAAGAACATCGATAAGTAATACATTGTTTTTGTATCTCTTTTAGTTTTGGAGACATAGGGTTACCGAATTTTCTTAACATTCGAATTTCCAGAAATCCCGTCTTAGTGACCAATCTCTGGTCCAAATTTAAATTTTTTAACTTCAGGCATTTAGGCTGTGCGATGATGAATCAGTCAGTAACGTTACAATTTTATATATATATATATGTATATTGGTATTTCGGCACATGAGTCTTTGTCATTCCGTCACGATAATAAAAGGACAGTTGTACTGAAAAACTAAAGTAGAATTTATATGGAAATAATATCGTAATTTGATTTCAATGATGAAATTTATACCATATTTATACCTTCATTGAATAAATAAAAAGTGAACCGGTTTTTTCCACATACATTTTTTGGGAAAAAATGGGGAACAAATTTCAAAGGAAATTTTATTCACAATAGGGGTGATTGTGTGATTCCTTTCAAAAAAAAATGTGTGACAAACTATCGTTAATCGGTATAATCAATTACTCGCACTTTTATAATAACATATAAACAGTGATGCCAACGCTTCACTACTGAAAATGGCTTAATAGTGGCTAAACTTGAGTTTATTTCAAAAACCGCATCATTTTTAATAGAAAACTTTCAATATTTACTGCACTGAAATCGCACAATATACTGGGTACGCACAATGCAATGCATTTACGCAATCTAGCAAATTAAATTAATTTTCATTCATTCCAGGTTGCATCAATTGTAAAATTGATTAGTAAAAAAACAGGTAAGGGTGCTATCTTCGGCTATATATATTTTTTTTAATATTATTTTTTTTTTAAATTTTCTAAGGTATTCCGGCGAAGCTCTTCGCTTGTATGCAGGAAAGAAACCAGAGTCTCTGGCAGGAATCGAACCCGCAACCCCGGCGCTGATAGACTAGCTCGCTACAAGCTAGCCTACCGGGGCACGGGGCGAATCTTATATTCCCTTCACCATGGTTGGGAAATACCAGAAGTTTACATATACTGATGTCATAATATATCGCACTGGTTCCTCTAAATGGGATTTCTCAAAGTTTATGAATTTTCAATAGAGACAAAAAACTGTTTTCTTTCTACATGTACTCTTATACTACAAGGGGGTTACAGTTACATTTTTTTTGGCAAAATAATAAAGCAATTGATCTAAGATTATTACAGCTGTAGATATGTTTGTACCTTATTGAAACCTTTCGCTCTTGCCGTCCTCCAGATATACAGGAAATATAAATAAAAAACAACTACAACCAGGGATTTATGGAAGAAATTAGAGGTAGTCGTGTTTTTTTTCTACATAAATAGATACCAACCAAGCGCCCATCATATCTGGTGGCTTCGAAAAACCCTTTCAAAAGATAGACAACCAGATTTGAACATCCCTTTTTATAAGGATCCAGAATATACATATATGCTTTATAGCAGCGGTCACCAACTACTTTCATTTGTGGTCCGTTTTTTAAAAAAATCACGACATTCGCCGTCCGGAAGGTAATAAACTGAACTTTTTAAATAATATGTTTAGATACTGTATCAATGGACAAATAACACGAATGGGTTTCGGTGCATACTTTATAGGGTCTAAGATCAAAATTGTAGAAACTACAAGTAGAATGACAAAGTTATGCACACCTTTTTACCTTCGGTGAAGGTTATAAAAACATAAGAAGAACTTTGAATAACGAAAAGCTCACATTATTGAGAAATTTGGTTTTTTTTTTATTAAAAATTCTTTTGTGTTAATTATTTCAGAACATTTATAACTTTTATTGGCCTACAAATTTTAAGAACTTAAAGAAAAATTGATTTAATAAAAATGGCTAATGGCTAAATGGATTTTATCGTGGCTTGACGGCACAGTAGGCGAAACTTTGTACAGAAAATTCAGTCAAATATCTTAGCTAGTTCGTTAGTAAACTCGTCATAAATCGCAAACATTTTGTGCGTTCGCATTTCATTAGATTAATATTCCAAAACACTAAAATAAAACTTTAGAAAAATCTAGTTTCATAATAAAAAAAAAACAAAAATGCATTGAACTAATTTAAATAAAATTTTAAAACAAAACAAGATTTAACATTTTATGCAAATTAAATTCCAATAAAATCTAAAACGAAAGTGAATTTTCATATAAAAACTCTGCGATTCTGAAAGTAAATCATCATTCAGTTTCTTCCGATAAACCGAACAGTAACACACAACAATACAGACAACATGAAATTCTTCATTGTATTTGCTGCACTCTTCGCCGTTGCCTTGGCTGCCCCCGTTGACCAACATGCCGAAATTATCCACAACGAATCTGATGTTCAACCTGAAAGCTACAACTTCCTTGCCGAAACCTCCGATGGTACCCTCAAGAAGGAAGAAGGTCATTTGAAGGATGTTGGTACTGAACACGAAGCCATTGTCGTTCACGGCACCTACTCCTGGGTTGATGAAAAGACCGGCGAAAAATTCACCGTCAATTATGTTGCTGATGAAAACGGTTTCCAACCCGAAGGTGACCATTTACCCAAAGCCGACTACTAAACAGGCTGAGAATTAAGAGTCCGAATAATACTTGTTAATTTGTTGTTAAAATAAGCGAAATAAAATTAATTTAATTTAAAAAAATATATGAATATGTATATATTTCAATTTTTTTTGTTTGGTGGATTTTGGTGTAAAGGGGATGATGTTTTAAATGGTACTCCTGGAATTTTCAACTACAAAGCTGAAAAATTTTTTTAAGATTTATATCACAGTTCATTCTGCCAAATAAAGGGTGGTTAAATGTTAAGGGCCGATGTTGATTTTGAATAAAACACAAATTAATTATTATTATTTATGATTTTATTTCTGAAGAAGATTTCCAACGAAATATTGAAAATAAAAACATTTTTATTAATTTTATAAAAAAAAGTGACCTTAAGCTTAAATAATTTATTAAAGAATAACATTTAATAAAAAAGGTCAAAGAAATAGGATTATAATTTAGGATATTATTGTCATTTCTTTTTATTATGATAATATTGGTATGTATGAAACAAAATATCGGTCAAATTGCCGCGCTTCGGCGGCACACCTCCATCCAATGGTCCAAATTTTCGATGACGCTGAAAAATAATTGAGGTTCTATGCCGTTAATGGGCCGAAATATCTCATCCTTTAGCTCTTGAATTGTTGCTGGCTTATCGACGTACATCTTTTCTTTCAAATAGCCCCAAAGAAGGGAGTCCAACGGTGTCAAATCACATGATCTTGGCGGCCAATTGACATCGCCACCACGTGAGATAACAAGGCCATTGAATCTGTCGCGCAAAAGAACCATTGTTTCTTTAGCTGTGTGGCAATTGGCACCGTCCTGTTCAAACCACATATCGCCCACATCCATATCTTCCAATTTGGGCCATAAAAAGTTTGTTATCATCTCACGGTAGCGAACACCATTCACAGTAACTGCCTGACCGGTCTCATTTTGGAAAAAGTGCGGGCCGATGATGCTGCCAGCCCATAAAGCGCACCGAACAGTCACTCTTTGTGGGTGCATTGGTTTTAGGACAATCACTCTTGGATCATCATTCGCCCAAGTGCGGCAATTCAGCTTATTGACAAATCCATTGAGGTGAAAATGTGCCTCATCACTGAAGATGAAGTGCACGATATACATTTTGATTTGAACGCCCATTTTCATAATAAGCCTGAATAACTTTAACGGATTGCTGGATTGTGTATATTTTACGGTTCAAATTGAGTTAGTTTGAAATTGAGAAATGTCAAATGAAATGCAGAAAAAAACTTGACGTTTAGGTGTGGTTCACATTCATGATCGGACCTTGAAATTAAGCCACCCTATAATCACCCCTATCGTGAATTACAAGTGGAATTGTTGTTCCCATGAAATTTTGATTCCCCTCGAAGGGGAAGAAGCAATCGTGAATTTCATGTGAAAAATTTTTCACGCTATCAGTTCCAGTGAATGTAAAAATAAGAAGAAAAATTAAAAAAATATTAAAAATCAATGAAATTTTTGTTCAAAAGTATACACGTTTTTATTTTAAAGAAAAGTTAAAATAAGTAATAAAGCAAAATATTAAGTATTGGAGGTATAGTTTGATTCCAATGTAAGTTTCTTGCACTTTTTTTATTTTATGTAGTAAAATATTTTCCAAAATTCTGCCACCACGTCCTTCAAAAGCTTCACAAATCCGCCGGAAATCGAACTGTTGTTTTGCATTTTGTTGACCAATATATCGGGTTGTGCCTTTTAACCGATCTAGCCCTTAATATTCCATAAAGGAGGACCTACTTACATACATGTTCTGTTCCCTAGCAAAAATAAAGTGAGAACATCTAAGGGAAATGTGAAAAAATTACGAGGGAAAAAATTTTTCACGACAAGGGGAATTTTTTCACGTGAACATTTTCTCACGTTATTATTCTCTTTTGAATGACCTTTTTTCATGGGATTTTTTCATGATCGCAAATATGTGAAAAGGGGAAAAAATTACGAGGGCAATTGATTCACGATAGGGGTGAATATATATGTATGTGTGTTGACTAGCAGACCCGACACACGTTGTTTTGACATACAACTTATTTCTAGTGAATATTATGGTTTAAAATTAAAAAATAGAGAATATATTAAGTGTGTGGGGATGGGATATATTTCAGAAAGATGAGTGAAGCGCTTTGTACCACGATCGACAATCAAAAAATTAAAGTTATTTATTTCTTTATTTCTGTTCGTTACATCCCAGAAAAAACTTCGCCTCCAAAATAATGTGCTGAGTAATCAGAAAAATATAAAAGCACTACATACTTACAATTCTACTGAGAGAACAACTGAATTTTACAAGAGAAGTCCCAAAATGATCGCAGTCGAAAGTAAGTCATTATTTTATTACCAACATACATCCAGAAAACAGTAGTTATAGAAGAAGTTAGAGAAGAAAGCTGCTAAATAATGAGTGAAAGAAGCTATTCATTTTAAAAAAGTAAGCAAAGTTTTTACTGGGATATTCAAAGTTAAACATACAAAAGTGATATATTTTTGATCCTGAATTAATATCCATTACGAAGAGAAATTGCGTGTACGATATTTTGTGTCAGTTGGTCTTTAGCCAACACAAATAAGCTCGATGGCTTGCCGACGCGATAACATGCCACGTATAATTTTCCGTGTGAAAAACATGATGTGCCCAAATCTAAAGAAGCCCATACACGATTCAATTCAATTGTCAACTGAGTCGGTTGTTGTGCAAATCAGAGCGTGTATGGCTTTGTCTATTGATTAGTTTGACGGTTGTCGAGTTGGTTGACAGCTGTCAAAGTTAATGTTTGCAGTTTTCTTTTGCAAAAAAGTTAAGTATTTTAAAAACTATATTTTATTCGATTAAATTTTAAAATTAATTTAAAATCTTTCAATTCAGTTGATGAAGTGTGTGACCAAGCATCAATTCAGTTGAAAGGCCCAATTGCCAATTGAATTGAAACGTGTATGGGGCGCATAAGCCGCATAGAGACACCGTTTGGGCTTGCAAATACCAATCTAATAGGAAATTGAACGCGTTTGAATTTATTTCGG
The DNA here is from genome assembly GCA_949318255.1 of Pollenia labialis. Taxonomy (NCBI): domain Eukaryota; kingdom Metazoa; phylum Arthropoda; class Insecta; order Diptera; family Polleniidae; genus Pollenia; species Pollenia labialis. The sequence continues at coordinate 72,291,384 of OX439140.1, forward strand.
ACGTCTGTGGGAATAATCGGAGTTCGCATCAGCAAAACATTTTCGTCTCGGAAGTTACCATTCTAAATGGTGGCCATATTTCATGGCCTAAATTATAAAATTATAGGGTATAATTCCTTCCGGATGTTACACTATTTGCCTGCCAAATTTAAATAAAATCGGTTGATTACCTAAGAAATTATAGGCAGAGGGAGCGATATGAAATTTAATTTACAACATATGCTCATACCTAACAAATACACAAACATAATTTCATAAAAATCGATCAAGCCGTTTCAAAGGGGTTTAATTCAAAACACTGTAAGAAGAAAATGTTCAATACAGGCTAGAAATATATTGAAGAAAACGTTCCATAACTGCCTAGGAATCGCCCCTAAGAGGATAACAGGTATGACCAACCTCCATTAGTTGTTCGTCCTTAACATTTTCTCAAAACATACTTGCCCTTTATCACCACCGCTTATGGGGATTACCATACAAATATGGCTTTTTATGAAATTTTTTTTATTTAATTAAAATTTTTCATCTTTTGTGAATCAATCAAAAGTTGTTAACAGATTCTAATCATTATGGCTTGTTTTGTTCGGAACTCTCTTTTCTATACGTGTAGAAAAACACAGCTGCATTTTCCAATTTTTTTTAATGCCGTTTAACATAAAAACATGTAGGTTGCTATGGGAAATATACCAAAATTTTGAAATTTTGCTAATAAATAATTTTTTATTTTTTGGCAAAAAAAATGTCATTCTAAAATTATTAAAGTGAACTGAAATGGACAATTAAGTTAATAGTGCATCTAAAAATCCAGTAAAATATCAAAACTAGTTGCTATGTTATTGCTAAAAAATCGAAAATATTTTGACTTTTCTAAGCGCTAATTAAATATTCACAAAACTCAAAAAAAAAAAAAAAACATTAAAATAAAATCTAGTTTCATATTCAAGAAGAAACAAATTTGCATAAAAAAATTAAATCAAATATTAAAAAAAAACAAAATTTAGCATTGTGACATGTTCAATTTTATTACTCTTAACTTTAAAACGAAAGTGAATTATCATATAAAAACTCTCAGATTTTCAGAGTAAATCATCATTCAGTTTCTACCGACAAGCCGAATAACATCACCCAAACAAAATGAAATTCTTCATTGTATTCGCTGCCCTCTTCGCCGTTGCCTTGGCTGCCCCCGTTGACCAACATGCCGAAATCATCCACAACGAATCTGATGTTCAACCTGAAGAATACAACTTCATTGCCGAAACCTCCGATGGTACCTTCAGGAAGGAAGAAGGTCATTTGAAGGATGTTGGTACTGAACACGAAGCCATTGTCGTTCACGGCACCTACTCCTGGGTTGATGAAAAGACCGGCGAAAAATTCACCGTCAACTATGTTGCTGATGAAAACGGTTTCCAACCCGAAGGTGACCATTTACCCAAAGCCGATCATTAAGTTGTTGTAATAAATGTTAAGATTTTTTTGTTTTGTGAAATAAACGAGAAAAAGTGTTAATTAAATGTTAATATTCGTTTGTTTGAATTAATGAATGTTTTTTAAATGTTATTTTTATCTCAGAAATTTAACTGGCCGATAATTGCATTATTTAACGAACATTTCGGATAATTTTCCTCTTTAAATTAAGATTGTTTTTTTTCGGTCAATTCCCAACATGAAGTCATTTCGATATAAAATAATGGATCCTAAGTGGCCGAAAATATCTCAAGAAGCTTGGAGGGATAACAAAGATCGTTGCGAAACCTGCTTGGATGCTAAAAATATGCAAATACAGAGACACTTCCAAAACCACCATTGAAAAATGAAATTGTTTTATAAAAAGTTTTATTTATTTGTTTAACTTTGAATTAATTTAATTTTTCTAATCCAGACCACTTGTTTTAAGTCATCGTCCAGACTTGCGATTTTTGTTGCTCCAATTTTTTTGAAATTTTGCTTTAAAATTGCAATTGTGTCCGGATTATGAAATTATAGTCTTATAATTTTTGTATCTTGATCTTGTCTTTCCGCTTCTCCTTTTTATATTTTACATTTAAATACAAATGCAATTTTAAAATGAAAAGTGTAAGAATAACAAAACATAACAGAATTGCACAGTACGTGAAACTCAGTACTCCTCCCCAGTGTATCACACCTCTCACAACAATAAACTCAAGAATTGCTGCAACAAAAATTGCAAGTCTGGATGATGACTAGTGAAAACAAAGCTGTTTGGACTTACCTTCAGTACTTTTACTGATGCGATCCTCAAGATATACAAAAATCAATATATTCCACATATAAAAGAGGAGTCACACTCACTTACATATATAGACTTAACCCACATTAATCAAATAAATGTTATAAAAGCGGCAGCAATTACAAAGAAATTGCTCCCGTTCTCATATATAACATCATCATCATTCTTAGCTTTACAGTCCAGTATGGGCTAAAGTTTCATTCACAATCCGTCTCAAAGCAATACGATCTTCTGCCACTGTTCCATATTCGCTGACAATTCGCTGTCTCAAACCAGCTATTACAGCGTCTTTCCATCTATGTCTACCACCAGCTCTGCTGTCGTGATCATCCTGCATTAGTAATTGTCTATTTAGTGCTTTAGCTGGCATGCGAATGGCATGTTCAAACCATCGAATGCCTTAAGTCTGGAGATGTGCTAGTTGTTCGAGTTTACCATTCCAGCTTATTCCGTGTGTCCGATAATCGCTCTGTTTTGGATGAAATATTTTCACGTCGGTATATAAATCTGTCAAATCGGTTCGATTTGTTTGGTGAATTGTTAAAAATATCTTAAGAATTTAATAGCGTATACACCAAATTTAATTCTTCTTTACACTACGTACTACGAGCTGCTCACTAGAATGCCGATTAAGCTTATCATCTTGTTGGCACAGAGTTAATTCATAACATCTGCCAACTTTTAATAAATCAACTCTGAATTTTTATGATGCCACATTGTATTACTGAAAAATGCAACACGTTTTGCATAAACCATCGCTGAATTTGTCAGTTTTTCCTGTTTTTGTATTTACCTTCACATAAAAAAATTTAAAAAAGATTTTAAAAATAAAATAAATTAAGTAAAAGACAGTAAATTAAAAAAAAACAGTTCATTAAAAAAAACTAACAAAATTGTTTGACATTAAACGGCTGTTTTTCACGTTTGGCAGCTCGTTATCACAAGAGTTTAGCAAATCGTTAGCCAGAGTTCGATAAATGAGAATATCAACTTTTATATCAGAATGAGAAATAAATACGATAAAGAACCCATTCAAAAAATTAATTTGTTCACAAGTGCTTTAACAAAAATCATATTTTTTTAAACGTTAAGCCACAGATCTTGTGAATTGGACAATTATTCCATATCGGATATGGTAAGTTTATAATGGTTGGCGTTGGAACAAAAATCGATTTTGCAGTCAATATGATGTGGTAGGCCCATCATTTATTAATTATTATTCCGGAAAGTTGCAATTACTGCAGTAAATAACTTGGGATGTGGCATGGAAGTTAAAATTTTCTATGTTTATAACTGCCCGTAGCTCCAAAATAAGTCGCTTTTAGACGTTTAAACAAGGCATAGAGATCACAACAGATATCTTTTTATTTTATTTTTTTACTTTTTTTATTTTTTGTAATTCCCTAAGCTAATACCCACGAAGCTCTTAGCTTGTTTGCAGGAAAGAAACCAGAGTCCCTGGCGGGAATATAACCCTTAACCCCGGCGTTGACAGACTAGCTCACTACCAGCTAGCCTACCGGGGCACTCTAGACACGAAGTGGCGAATGTTCAATGCATGAGTGAAGACAACTCTGCTTTATGAAAGGGAGAGACATGGCTTTAATCAGTCTTAATAATAGAAAAACTCCTAACACAGTAGCAATACCGCTTTATGGAGAAGATCAAATGAAACACCCACTAAAACCCAAAAAATGAGAAGAAAGTGGAAATGGCAAGGCCATACTCTTCGTAAAGCCCCGGAAAGCGTTAAATGTATGCTTGAGAATGGAACCCTAATGACAGTAGAGGAGGAGGTCGACGGCGGAACACATGGCGCTGAATAATTATGTTGAAAATTGGCAAAATCAATATGCCATTTAATGAAAAGCAATTGTTTAGTCATGATAGTACCCAATAAAAAATGGAGCTTTCAACGAAGCAGGTTTGTATAAATTTTTGACTCAGAAAGCGATTTAATCAGCGCATATACAAATTGGTGAATGCTACGATCAGCTTTACACATCTTAGTAAGGAATGTTGTGGCTCTTCAAATGTTATAATTTTATTTAAATTTTTTAAGAATTCGTTGACTTGCCTTACTGCATCTCTGTATGTAGCGTTTAGCATTGCGCATAAATGTGCGCTTACTTTTTAAAATTTCCTATTAGTGCTTTGCAAAACTAGAAAAAATTGTTTTGGGTATAAGATGGAATAATATTGTAGATATCCAAAAGGAATAAAATAAAGAAGAAAAGAAAACAAGTATTAGTTCCATTCCAATTTGTGTCAATTGGTCAAACAGACTGGTCCTGGGATTTGTGAAAATAGAACAAGTACAAAAAGAAAGGCCTCATGACCAGTAAAAATAGAACCAATCCCTTTACTGGTTTATGAAGAACAAAAATGTAGAAAATGTAATGAATTACAGTACAGTCTTTTCCGGTGGTGTGACACATTTTTTGGATTTTCTAAAATTTGGTTCTTTTATTTAGTTCTTGGACTCGTTCTATTAAAATAATACAACATTGTATTGAAATAATACCACATTGTAGAAACTAACACGTTCATCAAGAATAGATGTGTCAAATGGTGTCAATAACCCCTCCAATGACAATCCCATGCAAAAGTGATAGGTCTTATTAGTATAAAGTGTTAGAAGTAGAACCGGTGTCTACCACCAAACCTCTGTTACGGGACTACTTTGGTCTCAGTTCGATTCCCTTAAGTGATAAGACTGCTTCAGATAGATATTTGTTGGACGAAAGCGATTAAGTTTATAATTATTATCTGAGCAAACTTTAATTTTCCATAGCACTTTTTGTAAGGGCCTTATAAGGCATATAACCTACAACAACGGCTCACAGTTCTTATAAATTCGTTCCTCAACTTTTAATTTTATCCGCAGATAATGGATAATGGACTTTGCTAGAACAGAACTAGAACTGAGCAGGACCTGAACTAGAACTAAACTTGAAATGAATAGATATAAACAACAACTAGACTAGAGCTGAACTAGCATTGAACTAAAATTGAGCTAGAGCTGAGCCAGAATTGAATTGATCTGGAACTTGAACTGAATTTGAGCAGTTTTTAGTTGTTAGATACAAAAGCAATGGCTTTTTGGCCCTGTGTTTTATGGATTTGGCCTTTCCGTTAGCGGCATAATTTAATTTTTTTAAGTTGTTTCACATAGTTCTTCTAAGAAAGAGCAAAAGTTTTCCTGATTTTTTTTAAAGTATTTTTATCTTTTTGCTGCTGATCTTTTTTATTTATAGCAATCCCAGCAAAAAATTCACTAAAATTTTAAAAGCAGCTAATAAAAGGCCTATTTTTGATACATAATTCGTACTTGCAGCCTTGCGTTACACCATTTTCATAAGCACTTCATCGTAATTTACACGCTTTCTAGGAAATGAATGTATTTTTTCACTTTTCGTTATTTGTTTAGAAAGGTTTTTGCTGGGAATACGGAATCCCTTCTAAATTATAATTAAATACGAAAAATTTATTTAATTTTCACTTAATTCTTTTGCATTTTTATTTTATTATTATTTTTTTTTTTTTGTTTTGGAAAACTCAAATTTATTTACAACAATACAACAAGTTTTCACTCAATTGTTTTGTGAAACAAACTTAATGTTGGGTATGGGGCAAATGGGCACCTTCGGGTTGGAAACCGTTTTCATCAGCAACATAGTTGACGGTGAATTTTTCGCCAGTCTTTTCATCAACCCAGGAGAAGGTGCCATGAACGACAATGGCTTCGTGTTCAGTACCAACATCCTTCAAATGACCTTCTTCCTTCTTGAGGGTACCATCGGAGGTTTCGGCAAGGAAGTTGTAGCCTTCAGGTTGAACATCAGATTCGTTGTGGATAATTTCGGCGTGTTGGTCAACGGGAGCAGCCAAGGCAACGGCGAAGAGGGCAGCGAATACAATGAAGAATTTCATTTTGTTTGTGTGATGTTATTCGGCTTGTCGGTAGAAACTGAATGATGATTTACTCCAAGAATACTGCAGTTTTTATATGTGATACCAAGATTTAAATTAATGCCGAAAAGATGACAAAATCATGCAAATTTTGTGGTATTTGACTGACAAAAAAAAAACAAAAAAAAACTGGAAGATTTTGCTTGCAAAAATATTAGACAATATTTTTTTTTATTTTTGAAATAATTTTAAGCCATAAAACAAGTAATAGAATTAGATGACTTAAGTGCTTCTTTCTTAATTTATTTTGCTTGTTTTATGCACAAAATATTATTTCGCTATTGTTTGTCCAACGTTGCACTAACTTGATTTCGATGGTGACGACGATGTTGATTAAACTGAAAAACTAGTTTTAGAATTATAATCTCTCTCTTAATTATTTATATTAACTAGGAATTCATTAATAGCACAGGGTGTATGGTATAATAAATGTAGTTAAACTAAATGTAAAAGAATTAAATATTTATATTGTATAAGCTTTTTAAGTAGTTGGATGGATGTATTTTGCAAATTTAAAATTTCCAAATCTTGGCACTTCCTTGTATTTTTTTTATTCCTTAAGATAATTAAGTGTAAGACTTACTGATTTGGTAGATAAGACACATTATTATACAGCCACAAATTTTTGGAAGGGCTTTTTACTCTTTACCAGCCGTTTAAATGTCAATATCAAAGCAGATGCAGTCCCCAACATTTTTTAAATAAATTTCTTTACAGTTGAAGAAGTTAAAACATATTATTTACATTTTCGAACTGATGTCAACTTTTGTGCTTAAAAAACGCCTGAAAAGCTTTTATACTTTAATAGTCTTATTCCTTAAATTTTTTCCAGGATAAATAAATTCCCAGATTCTATTTGTTCAAATAATTAAGTTAAATACATAGAATGTACAATAGGCACCATTCAGTTATAAAATACAAAGAATGCTGACGAAGGCCGTAGCGGGCCAAAAAATGCATTACATTCTGCTGGTATCTAATAGTTGTATAAATTTTCTTTACAATTTACTTCATTGCTAGCCAAAGGATAGTTAAAGTAAGCCTCGCAACAGAAATATACAAACGAAAATTCTGATAGTGCATAGAAAATATTGCTGGAAAAAATTGAAGGAATAAGGCTGTTGCCGCCACTGTATTGTATTTACATACAAAATAATGCAGCTCTGTCCTGTTATCGATTTTAATAAAATTTACTTTTCTAATAATTCATGATTAAATTTACGTTTTCAGCCATTTTGTAAATTTTTAATGTACTTAATAGTAGTTACGCACAACGTGTTCACATTTGAATTTACGAAGAATCTGGTGGTTTGAAACTAAAAAATATGTCTAATATGTATTATAAAACATATTTCTGAATTCAAATATATTTTATATTAAATTTTAAGGAATTAAAACATAAGGTTGTGTCACAAGCTGGCAATAAAGATAACTGAATTTCATCAAACCTTACTTGTGTTGTTAATCTTGTCAGGCATGAGAAGGTACTACTGTTAACAAAGATTATTAAAGTATAAAACCTTTTGAGGATTGTAATTTGACTTAGAATACACATTCGAATAATATGAAAATTTATTAGAAATGTGGTTATTTTGTTGAACTATTTATGGTTTTTAATCCAAATTTTAATATTTTAATCAGGCTCAAGTTCATCAAATTTAATTTTCATTAAATTATTTTTATGAAGAAAGGAATTTTACAACATAAAAATTAATTAAAATTGTTATTGATAATCATTCATTCTCGACTGACCTGAGATTCGAGCCCAGGCGGCTGGTTACCATGACATGTTTCGATCGCAACCACTCGATCTCCTCAGATGGATTTGTCGTCTTACACTCGCAGCCATCGACGACTGCTGACGTCAATAGTCAAACATCAATCCTTAAACCAAATTGTATTTTAACCTTTGAATGATTATCCAATTTAATTGATTTCACATGTTTTTCCTAACATCTTTTTTTTCCGTACTTATGTCAAGAATTCTTCTTGAAGTTCAAAGTAAATTTTTTGTTTTTTTATTTAAAAAAAAGTTCGTTCATCAGGAAGTACATTTTTTAAACATAACTAAATACTAATTATAGAGATTATTTTAAATCTGAATACTTTATTAATAACTAACATTTAACCCGTTACTTCGTTAGCGTCTCCTTTTCCTTCTTGGACATATTGTTAACCCATAGTTTTTTTCTATGTTTTAACTTGTTTAAATTCTAGCATTTAACCCGCCACTTTGTAATCGGGCCGTTTATGTTGCTATGTTTTTACAAGAAATTCCAAAATTTTTCATCTCATATGTTGATATTAACACAGGACTTTGAACCTTTAATTTTATAGAAAATTAAAAAAGTACCACTCGTAGAACACAAAAGTTAATGAAGGAAATTTAATTTCCCGTATTATCCTTTTGGCTATTTTTTCTCCGCATTTATGTATCAAAAATTTCAATGTTGTAGTGGGAGCTCATAATTAAGTACGTATATGTCAATGAATAGAGGAAATGTTTTGGTTTAAAAGATAAATGGCGTAATAAAAAAGTTCCAAAATATGTACCTACAGGTTTTACGAATTTACTCCCCAAAAGGACAAAATTTCACAAAAGTACCAGACAACAATAAGTGTTACTAATTTATATCTCTTATAGTTTAGGAGATATGAGTATAGCAGGATCGATTTAAATAACGCAAAAGTACCAAGAAGATCTCTTTAACAAATTCTCATTTACTCAGGACCTTGCATATGTAATTTTATATTTTTACGTCCAATACTAACGGATCTTTAAAAAGTACCAGTTAAAGAATAAAAAAGGGCATGAAGTTCCCTCTTATAGATTTTCATTCACTCAGGACATTGTGTGTTGAATTTTATGTTTTACCGGAAATTCAAAAGGTACCAGTAAATAACAAAAAAAGTACTAAAAACATCCTCATAGATTCTTATCCACTCAGAACATTACATGTTTAATTTTATTTTCTAAGGTCCAATATTAACAATAATTAAAAAAATACCAGCTGTAGAACCAAAAAGCTAAGGAAAGATATTTAATTTCCCGTATATCACCTTATTGGTACTACTTTTTCCCCCATTAAAGTACCAATATTTTAGTATTGTAGTGGGAGCCCATAAGTTAGTACGAGTATGTCAATGAATGGCGAAAAATATTTTGTAAAAAAAGGATCAAAAATAGTTGTAATTATCATTTGCATTTCGAAAAAGTACCATATGTGTAGTCGTATTTTTTTTGATAAGTTTCGAATGTGGTATCAACTTTACTTTTGTGTTTATTGGTTAAAAAGATAGATGGGGTAATAAAAAAGTACCAAAATTCAGGTTTTATCCGTTTTTTCGCTAAAACAGCTGAATTTCAAAAAAGTACCATGTTCCGGTCCGCTTATTGTTCTAAAGAACAACGATAAGTACTTCTTTTTTTGTATCTCTGTTAGTTTTAGAAAATTAAGGTTATCGAGTTTACCCTTTTTTGCCCCCTAAACATTCGAATTTCCAAAATCCCGCCTTAGTGGATCGATTTGGGGAGAAACCTACCTCCGGTCCAAATTTCAAGTTTTTAGCTTCAGGCGTTTAGGCTGTGCGATGATGAATCAGTCAGTCAGTAACGTTACAATTTTATATATGTAATTAACCCGATTCTTTGTAATCGGGCCTTTTCTTACATGAAATTATTTATTTGCCAAAGTTTATGTATCTAGGTTTTAACAAAAAAGTTCCAACATTTTTCATCTCATAGGTTGATATTCACACAGGACTTTGAACCTATAATTTTGTGTTTCTAATTTCAATATTATAGGAAATTCAAAAAGTACCACTCGTAAATCACAAAAGCAAATGAAAGAAAGTTAATTTCCCGTATTATACTTTTTGTTACTTTTTTCCCCCATTTATGTATCAAAAATTGCAATATTGTAGTGGGCGCCTATAATTTAGTACGTTTATGTCATAGAATAAAGAAAATGTTTTGGTTTAAAAGATAGATGCCGTGACAAAAAGGTGCCAAAATATGTACAGGTTTTACGCGTTTACTTTCCAAATGGACCACATTGCAAAAATGTACCAGACACCTGTCCTCTTATTTTGAACAACAATAAGTGTTAAATTGTTTGAATCCATTTTAGTTTTGGATCTTTGATGTAAGCGGGATCGATTTGACGAAGAGCCAGCTTCCGGTCCAAAGTCAGCTTTCAGCTTCAGGAGTTTAGGATGTGAGATGATGAATCAGTCAGTAGCTTTACAATTTTATATTATATAGATATATAGAGAATAATTTTGTTAAAAAAGTAACAAAATTACAGACGATTTTCACACCTTTAACGTTTGAATTTCAAAAAAAGGTCGAAATCTGTTTTGTAATCTTAAGATAAGCTACGAATGTGATATAATTTTTATTTACCCTTTTATCCCCCAAAAAGGTTGTAACTTAAAAAAGTACCAGGCACTTGTCCGTTTTTTTTTTAATAAACAATAATAAGTAATAAATTTTTTGTATCTCTTTTAGCTTAGGAGGTCAGCCTTTAATCTAAATGTCAACCTTTCAGCTTCAGACGTTAAGGCTCTGCGATGAAAGATAAATAGATGGAGAAAAAATCATTTGAAATAAGGAACAAAAATAGGTATAATTTTCATCCCTTAAATGTTCGATTTTCGAAAAAGTAGCAAATATGCATTTGTATTTTTTAGATAAGTTACAAATGTAATATAATTTTTATTTCTATGCGTATTGGTTGGAAAGCTAGATGGTGGAAAGAAAGTTACAAAATGCAGGTTTTATCCGTTAAGTCCCTAATATGGCCGAATTTCCTAAAAGTACCAGACACTTATTTGCTTTTTTATATTAAATGCACAAAAATATATATAGAATTAAAAAAGTACCAGTTTGTTTAAAAAAAGTACCAGTTAGAGACCGAAAAAATACCAAAAAGCAGTCTTACAGATTCTCATTCACTCAGGATCTTGCAAGTTTAATTTTATCTTTCCAGGTCCAATACTTACGGAAAATCAAAAAGTACCAGTTAAAGAACAAAAAGTAACAAAAACTTCCCTCTTATAGATTCTTATCCACTCAGGGCATTGCATCTTGAATTTTATGTTTCTAAGTCCAATAGTATAGAATTTTCAAGAAGTACCAGTTTATGAACTAAAAAGTACCAATAATCGCTTTTAGTGATTCTCATTCACTCAGGACCTTGCAGGTTTAATTTTATGTTTCTAGTTCCATTAATAACGGAAATTCGAAAATTACCAGTTAAAGAACAAAAACTATCAAAAAGCCCTCTTACAGATTCTCATTCACCCAGGACCTTGAATCTTGAATTAAATGTTCCTAGGTCCAATACTAACGGAAACTCAAAAAGTACCAAAAAAATTCCGTCATAGATTTTTATCCACTTATGACACTGCATGTTGAATGTGAGTAAAAATTTCCTTTCTACTAAAGCAAATTTAAGAAATTATTAAAGAAATAAAAGCGAAATGGTCGCCCGGGTGGGTATTGGTATGGCGAAGGATAAAACATTAAAATGGTCTATAAATAGAGAAGTAATATAGACATTATACCGGGTCGACCTCAATAAAAACAACAAAAGTTGTGCCAGTCACCCCCTAAAATTAAAGATATGTCAATGAAGTTTGACACGCCCCCAAATACAGCTCTTTTGCTTTTTTACATGTAGCGCTGTAATAAAGCGTTTCATAAAAGTGAGTATATTAAAAGCTTTATATACTAAGTTTTAGAAAGACTTTCTTGGTATGTTAAAAATAATTGGACATTTTGGGGAAGGATCCGAGATGTTTTTCAAAATAAGGCCGGTCAGGCAGTTACTGTGACATCGGCCCTTAAAATCTAACCACCCTTTATAAAGCTAAAGTTTGATCAATTTATTGGTCATGCTTTTTTGGAATTTTTCTTTAAATATTTGCAAGGTCTGATATGTTCACACTTTTTTCTCACTTTTCGAAAAACGATGGAATATTTTATTAAAGTTTTTCTTGGGATTCAAAAAATTAACTAACAAGGTTTCGTATAAATGTGCTAAATTTCCATTTCATTTATTGTTGATGGGATAAGCTATTCCCTGAAAATAATATTGGACCACCTGATCCATTTTGATAAAATGGACTACTCCATGGACTGGTCCGATGATTTTAAACGAAGTTAAAACTAATCCTCTTGTGTATTGAATGGAGTAGTTTTAAAACTACTCCTTTGTAGTCCAAAGTTGGGTTATATGGTCCTGCCCTAGGACATCGTAATGTTAAATAGACCATGTTTTTTCCATACGTTTGGGTTACTTTTGGACTAGTCCAAGTCCCTTGTGGGCTACTCTTTACACGCGTGTTTGGACTGGTCCTAATATTTGCAGGGTACCCACTCACAACTACATTTATGGTGTTTTCTTTTCTGAGTAATATTCTGCATTTATTCTGCCTTTTACATTTCTTTATGTTCTTTTCTGAAAAATCTGCTCTGTTTTAAAAGTGCAACGTGTTCTTTTCTGAAGATGTTCCCCGTAAAAAGAAACAAATGCTTCATGTGCAACACTCATTTTTATTAAAGGGGCATGAGTGTAGCACTAGATTAAGAGCTGGTTTTGTTATTATATCAGCAAAAATAAATTATTTTTTTAATTCGTCTCTCCTATTTTTTTACTTAGAAATTAGCGCTATAAAAGGCTCTAAATTTTTAACGATAATTGGTCTTTATAGTTTTATGCCGAAACTTGAGTTCTTTTGTAAACGTAAAAGATACAACACTTCATTAAAATCAGGTTAACGTTTCTACTTTAATCATAAAAAATTTAGACAGGAAATGAGAGAAATATATTTAAAGTCAACTGTAAAAGATTCTGAAAACGATATTTTCGGTTTTAAACCGTTTCGTTTCCGATTTTCATCACATACCAGACTAATACACTTTTTCCGCAGTATTTTTAAGCTCGCACCCAATTTGCATTTCATTCTTAAGTCAGTCTAGTTTCTTGATTTCTGTTTCAACATTTTATTATTTGTTAACCAAATTACGTTTTCATTTTTACTTTTTGTTGCGTTTCTTTTCAGATTTATGGTCATTTGCCTCAACTGTGTAAACTTGTTTTTTGCCTCTTCAACATGTTACAAGCTTGAGTTATTAAAGCCACTCAATCAAACCCTCTCCCCACCTCTACCCCACAGCTCATCAGGTAAGTTTACCAATGCAAATATTGTGGGTGCATTTTTATAAATTAATTAGTAACGATTACTTAACAATTTAGCAAATAAATTAAGTTTTTTTTTGTTAGAATTTTTTTTTTCACAAATATTTCAAGAGTAACAACTTAAACGCATAAAACACAGAACGAAACTTGTTTGTTCACACTAGACATGTTTGACATTTACGCCGCAAACAAAAATTGTTTCTAAACATTTATTCAGCCAAAGTCTGTGCTTAGATGTAGCTTTTAAAATAAGAAAACAAAATATTTAACAAATAAAAAAGTTTAATCAACGCAGGTCAAAAACTGGCTTAAATTATGCTAAATATAAATTTAGATCTTTAAATAAAAAATAAATTATTAAATAAAAAATAAATAATTTAAATTGCTATAGAGAATCTGCTAAAGTAGGAAAGCAAAAAATGTTTAATATTACACAGTGGGTCTCCAAAAAAAACCGCGAAAGAAAATATTAAAAACTTCTAAACAGAAATCTGTTTGATAGATTTCTCATAAGTACTCGAAATTTTCTTTTCATTATTGATGATATGCTGACTTCCCAAGTTTTATTCTTGCAAAATGCACTGAAATTTATTGTTGGGGGATAAGCTAGTTTCTTTTCGCATTTCACTGGTTGTTTATGCCAGATCATCAGGAAACCTTTTTTAAAAGTCTTTTTAAAGATATTAAGCAATTTAACCTGTGAAGCGACTGAGAATTACAAACACTCAAGTCTTATTTGCAACGATATCGAAGCTTAGACAAAACATCAGCAATAAACAGTGAGTGTAAATAGAAAAATTTGCGCAAATTTTTTCAATTTTGTTGTACAAATAGCTAAAATTACTCAAAAGGGCAAAATTCAATAATTTTTTCTGTATTGCAAATTTCCAATAATTAAAAAAAATTGCGCAAAAACTTTTTAAAATAGCAAATTTGCTTCAAAGCTTTTTATTGTAAATAGCCGAATTTTCATAAAACTAACGAAATTCGATTATATTTTGCCTTAAAGCTAACATTAGATTGCAAACAATTCTTTAAAATTTCTGAAAAGAAAATAGCATATCTGTTTGAAAATTTCTTGTTATTGAAAAATTAGCTTTTAATTTTATTTAATTAGAAATGTTTACTTAAGTTTTCTTTAAAAAGAAGATTTGAGTTCACACCATGAAAGTTTTCTTTCTGACAGCCTGAGTTTTTTTATAAGAGAGTTTCTTCTCTCTGAACTCTCACCAATAAAGTCAGAATATACAATTTGAGCAAATTTTCCAAGAATAGCAAAATAAATTATTTTGCTTGAAATAAAAATTATTATTTGCCTTAAATTTTCTTATAGAATTTTTAAATTTGTGTAAATTAAAAAAAGCAAATTTGCGTAGTCTTTATATAAAATAATAAATTTGCGCAAGTTTTTTTTAATAGTAAATTTTCTTCTAATTGTAAATTCGCTTAAAAAATATAGTAAATTTGCGCAATATTTCTTTTGAAATACTAACTAAGCAAATTTCATATAAAAAAAGAAAAAAGTAGCTTTGCGAAAAATTTTGTACTTCAATAAATAGTAAATTTGCATAATTGTAATTTTTTTTCTAAAAATAACAGATTTGAGCAAAAATTAATTTGAAAAAAGTAAATTGGACCTAAATACCCCTTGAAAAAAATTGAGCAACAATTCTTTAAAATATATTAAACTTAGAAAAAAAATATTGAAAATTTGCGTAATAAAAAAAGTTGTCCAAAATTGCATAAAATTTTATTTGCAAAATGTAAATTTACGTAAATTAGGAAAGAAGTTACCATAATTTTTTTATAAAAATTATCAATTTGCGCAAAAATTTTTTTAAAAATTGTAAAATTTAGCTAAATTCCCTAAAAAAATGCCACATTTGCGCAAAAACTCTTGTAAATATGGCAAACATACAAACAAAAAAAAATACTTTTTTTGCCCAAAATTGTATCTTCAAATATTTAATTAAAACAACAAATTTTATAAAAATAAAAAATTTGCGCAAAATGTCGTATACAATTAGAAAATTTTCGCATAAAGTCTTTTAAAAATAAAGTAAATTTCCGCAAAATTTTGTATGAAAAACGTAGATTTTTGCAAGATTTTCTTTACGAAGAAAGTAAATTTGCACAAATAAGGAACTTTGCACTTATTTTATATAAAATTTTACGTAAATATAGAATTTGCAAAATTATAAGTTTGTTTAACTTTTTTTTGCAACTGTTTTATTGTTATTCTGCATTGTGCTTTGATTTCTTTAAAATAAGCCAGTTTTATTAAATTTATCCGGTTTTGTTTCATAATCCGTTCGAGCATCTTTCTATTATTAAATGAAATTCGTGTTTGCTTATTTAACTATTTTGTTTTATAAAATTTCTAACTGAATCGGTTTTTTTATGAGTTCTTATAATCGTAATCACTCTATAAATAAAGAGGAGGTATTTAAAGTTTATTAATGAAAATTAATTTTAAGAAGTTCAGATACATCCCCTAATTCGCTCAGGTATTCCACTGCCCAACCACCTTAGGCTACTGCCCTGTAGCCTGGGACAGTGGAACAGTATGTGCTCATCTGTCTCTAACAACCCGCATATATCCGACAAGGCGGCATGAAATAACTCCCCACGAAATAACTCCCCAAAAAAATATACAGGAAACAACAACAACGTTTTTTGGGGACTTATTTCATTTTTTTAGGGACTTATTTCATTATTTATTTTAGGGAGTTATTTCATATGAAATAACACCCCAAAAATTTAAAATGAAATAAGTCCTAAAAAAATTTTTGGGGACTTATTTCATTTTCAAAATTAGTTAAAACTTGTAAAAAATTAAAATACGTCCTGAAATGAAATAAATCCCCAAAAAGTATTCAAAACATCCAATCAATTCAAAATAGGGGGGGGGGGGTGCTTTTTTACCATGGGAGATAAGGCCATGATGGTTTTATTGCTATAATGTCATATTTAAAATTTTGCGAAATGAGAGATAAAGCCATATTTTTTCAGAATATTGTTATGCATGGAGTAAACATTCTGTAAAAGGGAAAATCCTTAGTTATCATTGAAAAACATTTTTTTATTCTTGTGACGCACGCAGAAAAGCTTTATTCAGCGAAGCCACCTGCCGTGTCCTACTGGAGGAAAAAACCCCTAAGCGCGGCCGCAGGCCGCCACTCAGAAAAACTTAAGTATGCGAAGCCAGATTTCAATACTTGACTTTAGTGTTTCCGGAAGTGAGAACTATTCATCAATGTAAAATGCAAAAGTTCTTCAAAACTGAAATGAGAGATAAAGCCATTTTATAATATCGCTAATGCGAGCTAAGGCCATGATGGCTTTATCTCCCATTCAAATGAACAAAAAAAAATAAAAGACTTTATCTCCCTTTTGAATGAGAGATAAAGCCTTCATGGCCTTATCTCCCATGGTTTTAAAGCACCCCACCCATGCGTAACCATATTCTGGAAAAATATGGCTTTGCCTCTCATTTGGGAAAAAAATATGGCTATATCTCTCACTTCGCAAAATTGAGCAATAAAGCCATCATGGCCTTACCTCCCATGGTAAAAAAGCACCCCCCCTCCTATTTTGAATTGATTGGATGTTTTGAATACTTTTTGGGGATTTATTTCATTTCAGGAAATGGGGACTTATTTCCAATGAAATAACTCCCCAATTTTTGGGAATTTATTTCATTTTGATTTGGGGAGTTACTTCATTCCTTTGGGGACTTATTTCATTTCTGAATTGGGGACTTATTTCATTTTATTTTTGGGGAGTTATTACGTGGGGAGTTATTTCATGCCGCCATCCGACAAGTCGGATCCCATCCTCACCGCCATTCTGCCTTTCATACAGTGGCCCGTGATAATTCGTATCATGGTCCTTACGATGACCCTTCCCCTGCCCAGCAGCGTCGCCGAATCGGACTTCCTAAGCACCGGCCACAGTGTCCGCTATACCCGGCCGTCCGTTCGGTTCCCCCAGGCCCAATTGGTCGCGCCTAGAATCCACTACCTGATCCTTCCAAAATAAAAGCCTATTGGAGGTATAACCGCCTCCATCTCGCTAACTCATCAGCCACCTCATTGCCGTCTATGTCGCAGTGACCCGGCACCCAGCACAAGCTTAACACATATTCCCCAAAGACTCCCTCCAGAGCTCTCCAACAATCATCAACTAGCTTGGAGTTCACATAGCTGCCCCTTACGGCCATAAGAGCCGCCTGGCTGTCCACATATATAGTGGCCTCTGATCCGATATCAATGTTGGCCCTAATCAGTTCCACGGCCCTCAAGACCCCAGAACCTCCTCTTGAAAAACACTGCAGTCGTCAGGAAGCCTATATAACGTTCTGAATTCCAGATCACCCCGCACCAGTGCCCCTCATCATCGAGCTATCAGTGAATATAGCAAATCCAGTAAACAATCTGCGTCTACCTGGCCAGGTCTCCCTAGAAGGCACTTTTACCTCCTGCACCCGCCCAAAACCCACCATAGTACCCACATAATCAGTGGAGCCGTACCATCCTAGGAAATAGCCACCAGCCTCAATCTCACCCAGGATCCGTGAGTGACCCTCCGTGGCATTGCCAATCAATCCTAACTCCCTCAGATTAAGAATACTCCTGGCTGCCATTCCCATCAAATACTGCTCGATAGGCAGAAGATGTAGAATGGCATCCAGGGCCGCTTGAGGAGTACTTCTCATGGAAATATTTCTAACAAAGGCAAATTTTCGTCAAATTTTCCATGCATAGCGGTTTAGCGTTAAATATCCCACTAAAGCCTGGTACTCTGTTCAACATTTCACGTGAAATGCTGTCAAATCGCATATGAAAAAAACTTGTGCGGAATATCTATGAAATAATGTTGAAAGAGTACTCTGTTCATTTGATGAAAAAGTTCCGAAATGTTTCTGGTAACATTTTTTTACAACTGCGAAATAATTTAAGTCGCACTTATTTCACTTGGAATTTTAGGCAAAAGCAAAAAAAAAATACAAAATTAAAATAACACAACCGGCAACAGTATTTTA
This sequence comes from Pollenia labialis, assembly GCA_949318255.1. Classification (NCBI taxonomy): domain Eukaryota; kingdom Metazoa; phylum Arthropoda; class Insecta; order Diptera; family Polleniidae; genus Pollenia; species Pollenia labialis. The sequence continues at coordinate 72,309,859 of OX439140.1, forward strand.
TCCCTATTTACTTAAGTTTTTATTACATTTCTTATTTTTAGTAAAATACATTGTAGGGTTTGTTAAAATGTGCAAAACATGGTCGCGTACTGCAGGAATACAAACGTCAAATTGTTCAAACTCGCAAGTTAGGCAACATTGATACATGTACAAATTTTCTTGTGAAATTATCAATTTTGCTCAACATTTGAACAGAGTACTAGGATTAAATAACAAATTTGCGCAATATTTTCTGTAAAGCCAAATTTGTGTAAAATTTCCTTAAAAAGCAAATTGCATAAAATTCTCCATAAATATCAAAATTTGAGTAAAATTTATTTTTAAAACAAATTTGCATACAATTGGGAATTCAATTATAGAAAACAAAAGCTTACTAGACTTCTTAAACCGTTATTTTTACTATTTCAAGTTATAAGAGGAGAAATCGCCATAAAAATGATTTTTAACTTTAGTAAAAGTAAAAAAAATACTAACGAAAAATCGCCCAAAAAATATTTATATTTCTTGAGCAAAATCACCCGAATTTGTAAGAACAATTTTCTGGCGATATTTGCATAGCGGAATAAAATTTCGTATTAGTGCATTTGAATACTTCCCACGTGCTTTTTTTTTTTTTGTTGGTTTTGCCTATTGAATAATTATCACCTTAAAGTTGCGTTTTTTTTTTTTGTTTGTTTGTTTTTTTGCGTTGCTGGCAATTTTGCTTAAATGTCCATGATTTTTAAATTTAATTGTTTTCATAAGGTTAAAAATAATTTTAAATTTATGCAGATGTCTCGCACCTAGTAACCCAATAATTTTATAAGTCAAATGCAAGAGGTTCTAGTGCATACCCTACACAAAATTGGAATTTTTTTAAGTAGCAGTTAACATTTTTTATTTTTTTCCCCCTAAAACTTAACTGCTTGAATTAGTTTAATAAATCAAAGTGTTAACTATTTTTTTTTCGTTAAAAGTATAATAACTGAAACTTCTAAATTTATTTTGTAAATTTATATTGTAAATTTTTTTGGTAATACTTTTAAAAATATACGAATAAAATTTTTTAATCTTAGAAATTGCCAATAAAGCTTCAGATATTATCCATATATGTGACGCGCAAAATAGAAAGGGACCTAAGGGTTTTGTTCAGGAGAGCCATTTTAAAGATTTAAATACGTGTATCTTTGGTATACCATCACTGAGCGAGTTGGTATTGGTCTCATTTGAGAGCCACACATATCATGACGTCAGGAACGTGTTGGTCAACCTTGAAAACGCGCGTAGGTCGTCCCTACCTCTTGTTTTGTGTAGTTGGTTTTTACTGTTCCCTTTACCTTACTGGTCCCTTTCTCTATGCGCTGTCACATATGGGCATTTCCATTTTGACGTGTCGTGATATTTGTACCACAAAATGTAAAAAAATTAAATGAAGAAGTCAAATTCGTAAAAAGGGTTTTTATATATACAAAGTAATGAAGTAGCACTATATTCAGAAAAAAGATTACTGTTACCGACGCTAAGGATTTGCATATACAAGCAAAACTCTGCGCTGGCGTGACGTTAAAAAAACGGAAGTGGATTTTGACTTGCATTACAAAACTGAATAAGACTGCGAATTGAGCAAGATGTTTTGTATAAAACCTTTTTTAGTAAACTTTGCACTAATACTGATTTATTTTTCAAGCTATAAAATGTATAAATCTTTGCTCGTTTTAAGGTAAAAGTCTACTTTTTTTAAAGTAACGCCAGATTGCAATTAAGGTTGTATTTTCGGACCATGTTGTGCGATCGTTATCCCTTCTGTTACTATTTGTAGTGCTAGTTGCGCTTTACACCAGAATATAAAAAGTAAACTATACATATCAAATTTGCTGAGAAACAATTTAAAAGACATCTGGCGTTACGTTACAAAAAGTAGACTTTTGGCTGGAAATGCCCATATATTTATAAAAATTTTAAATTTTTGTCGGTTTGTTTGTTTGTTGGCTTATAGACTCCTAAAATACTGAACCTAAAATTTTTACAGTAACATCACGTGAACCTCAAAATAAAATAGTCTATATATTTTGTGGAAGGGGCAGGGGAATTGGTACCCCCCATAGGATGCAAATATTAAATATCGCATATCTTAAGAGCCTCTGCACGCATTTTGTTAAACTTTTGGAAGAAGGATCTACTGAGCCCAAAAATTGAAATAAAATAGCAGCGGGCGAAGTGGTTCCCCCCATAGGACGCCAATGTTTAATATCGCATATCTTAAGAGCTGTTATAGTGAGAATGTTCAAACTTTGCAGAGGTCACACTTATGGTATACTACACTTTTGAAAATAAAAATAAAGCGGGTAGGCACAGGGGGGAAATACCTCCCATAGGATGCATATATTAAATATCGCTCAACTGAAAAACTATTAAAGGGGGATTCTTCGAACATGGTTAAAGCTTCTATTATGGTAAACTACAAATTTCAAAATAGAAATGGGCGGGGTATACGGAGGAGGAGCAGTACCCCCGCCACCCCCCAAAGAACGAAAGTGTAAAATACCTAATATCTAAAGACAAAAGTCTTCCAGCTCTTCAGGGACCACACTTAAGATAAACTGCACCTTTCAAAATAAAAATAAAGAGGGTAGGTGCAGGGGGAGCAATAAAACTTTATATATAAAAATTAAAAAGGTTTGTCTGCTTTTTTGTTGGCTTATAGACTGATAAGCTACTGAACCGATTTATCCGAAATTTTAACACAAACATCATGTGAGCACCGAAAACAAAATAGGCTCCTTATTTTGTCAATAGGAGCAGGGGAAGTGGTACCCTCCATAGGATGCCAATATTCAGTTTCGCTTATCTTAAGGAGCCGCTGCACCTATCTTCTTAAACTGTTTGCAGTTAGCCCCGAAATTGAAATAAGTTATCACTAGAGGAAGTGTTACCCCCATAGGGCTCCAATATAAATATTGCATATCGTAAGAGCTGTTGTATTGATAATGTTCTTACTTGGTAGGATTCAATCTTATAGTAGTCTTCACCTTTAAAAGTAAAAATTATGGGGTAGGCACAGGTGGAGCAATACCCCCATACGATGCATGTATTAAATATCACGTAACAGAAGAACTATTATAGCTACAGTCTCCAACACCTTTCAAAATAAAAAGTAAGGGGGTAGGTGCATGGGTATCAATAAATAATATATAATTGAACAAGCGTATGGTTGTTTGTTCCCTAAAGACTCCTTAACTACTGAAATTTTCACAGTAATTTTCTAATTACCCGATACATAGGCTATTAATATATTTTAATTTTAAGGTGGGCGTGACGTCTTGCATAAATTGACATAAAATATTTCTACATATTTGGAGTACAGTAAAAGTATTCCAATTTTGTACAAATAACGAAGATAATAATACACAACATCTTTTAAAAAAAGTAGATTTAATGGAAAAGGTACGAATGGCACTTCCCATACGAATACATTGGAAATTTCTGGATATCTATAGAACGGTTACCGTAAAACCAATTAAATTAAGTACAAGATGCTTTGTAATTAATTCACGAGATCTGCTTTAAAAAAATGTTACTAATTTTATTTCGATTGGGGTAGCAAAGCGCACCGGGTTAAGCTAGTAAGAGATATTATTAGAACGTCAATAATATTGAACTATGTATAGTTTGTTTTAGAAAAATTTCTGAAATAAAATATCATGATTTATATCTGTTTTAAAGTGCTTTATGTGGGACCTACGACAAATTCTGAATCAACTATCACAAAGGCCTTTTAGTGTGATTTCTAGTCTCAGAAAAGTAAATTGCAAAAAATTTTACCACAACATTATTTTTGTTGTAGTTTTAAAGGTAATTAAATTTTTCCATGAGAAAATTTGCGCGATATTTTTTTTTTTAAGTTTTGCCAAATTAAAAATAGTTAGTTTTGAAAAAATTCGGTACTTAAATAAAAAATTTCCACTAAAATAAACAAAAGTAGAAAACTTCCGCAAGATTTTCTTAAGAAAGTAAATTTTTTATAAATAAAGTAAATTTGCCGTAATATTTTTTTTGTGTACAAAAAGTAGATTTGCACAAAATTTTGTATAAAAATAGGGTATTTGAATAACATTTCGTTTAAATTTTTTTTTATAAAAATAATAATTTAGAATAAAAAATAATAAGATTTAATTTAAAATAATAATTTAGCTTAAAATAAAAAAAATAGAAAACTCCCGCAAGATTTTCTTTAGTAAAATTGTAAATTTGTGAAATTTGAATAGAACTAGTAAATTTCGTATTAAAATGTAGATTTGCCCAAAATTTTGTACAAAAATAGGAAATTTTCATAAAATTCCGTTTAAAAATTGTAAATTGCTTAAATTAAGCTTGTGTAATTTTTTTTTATAAAAATAATAAATTTGCGCAAAATAGTACATTTAGGCTTAATTCTCAATGAAAATGGCACATTTGTTCAATTATCGCAAGATTTTCATTACTAAAAAACTAATTTTTTGCAATAAATTTCGTTTAAAAATTATAATTTTGCATAATTTGGTATTTAAGTTTTTTCCATAAGTGGGTTTTAGATTAAATCTAATGCTTTGTACACACTTGGGTTGTTAAACGCGTTTAAGTAACTCGAACTTGATTAAGCTCTAATCTAATTTGTTAATCACTTAAAATTGACACGATTACAACTAAATCACTTCATTAATTACATAGAATCCTCTGAACATACCTCAAACTGATTTGTTCTCAATATTTTTATTTTTTCCTTAAATAATCCATCAAAATTAATTTTGAATTCAAATTTCAATTAAACATTTTTATTCGTTCAATAAAAATAATACTTCAATCTAACAAATAATTTATTACTAATTTGCTCAATTCAATTACGTTATTGATTGTTTACTTTTTATTTATTTCATCATATTTTACTTTCATTAAATTATTTTTATGAAGAAAGGAATTTTACAACATGAAAATTAATTAAAATTGTTATTGATAAATATTCATTCGTGGCCGACCTGAGATTCGAACCCAGGCGGCTGGTTACCCTGACATGTTTCGATTGCTACCACTCGATCTCCTCAGAGGGATTTGCCGTCTTACACTCGCAGCCAGCGACGACTGCTGACGTCAATAGTCAAACATCAATCTTTAAACCAAATTGTATTTTAACCTTTGGTAGATCGAAATTTGCTTTTTTGAATGATTATCCATTTCAATTGATTTTACATGTTTTTCCTTACTTCTGTTTTTTCCGTACTTATGTCAAAAATTCTTCTTGAAGTCCAAAGTACATTTTTTGTTTTTTCATTTTGTCTTTCTTTTCCTTGTTGACCTTTTTTAGCACAACTTGAAGGACAAATTTATACATAGATCTCGTGCCTTAGCTTTAACAATTTTGGTTTCAATATTTTCACTTCTATTTGATTAATGCCTCGATTGCACTGATTGTTCTTTATGTTCTTTTACTCACATAATTTCGCTTTGCCGTTACTTGAATTATTGCGAAAGTCTTGAGTTACATTTCAATTTTGTCAAAATGAGCCGCAGAAGTAAGTTATACACCGAAATGTTGCACCATTAAAAACATTAATCAAAAATAATATAAATTTTAATTAAAAATTTAATCGAGTGAATTAAACGTTTAATCAAGTAAATTAAACGTTTAATCAAGCGTATTTAACGTTTAATTGACAATATTAATTTGCACCAGTAAACAAATTAATAATATCAAATAAACGTTTAATTCACTGGATGAAACGTTTAATTCACTTTAACTAATTTTAAATTAAAACTGATTTTGTTTTTGATTAATGCTTTTACTGGTGCAAAATTTTTTCTGCCAAAAATCATGAAAAAATTTCCAGTAGTTGAGGATCTGGTCTGGTAGGGTAATGTGGGACGAAATATCGGTATACATATTCTTTTGGTTCGGCGTTTATTTGGATTTGGGGGTTTTGTATAGTCATTTAAGTTTTATATTTCCAGGCTTCAAATGCGTTGCTTAAGGGTTTTCAGCATTACAATTGACAGTTCGCTTAAAGTTTGCGGCAGCGGATCCAGTAGCTTCCCAGGATTGATATATTTACTCACTTCATGGTTTATTAGTTGGAAACCTTTAGGGATAACGTGGTTCTAAAAAAATCGAGTTTGGAATTGAATTAGGTAGGTCGGAATTTGTTACGTTGGTATTACTTTTTTTGTAGTATTGGTTGGACAGTTTTGGTTTCTAAACAAGAGGGTGAGTGTAATACCCGGTGCCATTGGCAAATGCCTTGGTTTCAACCGGTATTAAGTACACAATGGGCTTAGGCCATAGAAGGTGTCTAAATATTTTAATATATAGAAGACTGTTGCCAAAAATTCATTTTTTTAATATTCAATTTTAAGTTCTTGATTCTGTGCCACTTACTTCTACTTATCTGTAATACGATACTTTTATAAAGAAATTTTAGTAAAAAGTTTTGCAAAAATATCAAGTTAAAATTTTAACTGACAAAATTAAAATAACGACACATTAATAAATTTGTATTCAATATTCATTCCATCTTCTTAGCAAAAATTAAAATTAACAAAAAAAATTATAACCGGTTTTTAATAATATTCTATTGTATTTTTTTACTAATAAACTATTTCACATATTTCATGTGCAACAGTCTCCTTCAAAAAACCAGCCAGTTTTTTTGTTGGTTTTATACTCAATAAATAAAAGTTATTCCAAAAACGAATTTTTTGCAGCTGAACTTTAACATTTTCTATCAAATTTCAAAACACCTTAAGATTCATATAAAAAGTGTAGAAATTTTAAACAAAATCATCATTCAGTTTGTGTTCGACATTTGAATAATACCAAAAATCAATCAATATGAAGTTCTTCATTGTTTTCGCTGCCCTCTTCGCTGTTGCTTTGGCTGCACCCGCTGAACACGATGTCGAAATTGTACGTCAAGAATCTGATGTTCAACCTGAAAGCTACAGCTTTGTTTCTGAGACCTCCGATGGTACCCACAAGCAAGAAGAAGGTAAATTGAAGGATGTTGGTAGTGAGCACGAAGCCATTGTCGTTCATGGCTCCTACTCCTGGGTTGATGAAAAGACCGGCCAAAAATTCACCGTCAACTATGTTGCTGATGAAAACGGTTTCCAACCCGAAGGTGAACATTTGCCTCATGCTTAAGTAGGATGTTTGATCAAAGGAATAAAGTAACAAAAATTATAAAAAAATAAAAAAAATAGACTTGTGTTGTTTTACTACAGATTAACTTAATTTGTAAACAGAATTTTTTAAATATTTTTTCAAGAAAAGTTAGTATTTTCAAACACTTTTGGAACCTTAAAATATTTACCGTGAAAAAATTACGGTAAAAAGTTGTGTGTAGGAATCTTCTAATGAACTTAAGTTTCGAAGTTGAACTTCTGGTAAAATTTTTAAATGAAAATTGAAAACAATTATAGCAATGATAGAAATACGAGCTAGAAGTATACAGCAATAGTTGTTTTTGTAATTTTTTCAGAGATTATCGAAAAATAACAAGTTTTTTGAGTTGTTCCCCTTTATGTGAAATTTGTTCATTTATATAGTTGTGGCATTTCAAGTTGTGCCAAATATAACAATACAAAAAACCTACCTATAGCAACTAAAAAGAGACAACACAAGATATAACATCAGCAAAGTTAACCGTTCTGACATAAACACAAGTACAACTTCGAATATTTCACTTTAGTTGAATCAAAACTAATATGAGTTCAGCTTACATTTGGGGACAACTCAATGGGTAGATATGATTACAGTACATCGATTTCTTGCAAAAAAGAGAAAATTTAAAAATTTCAAGTTGACTCTCTTGAGAGGAACCAGGGCGATATGATATGGAGGTCATAGAGCTGAAGCGAGCCAAGTCAAAAAAGTCAATTCAAAAATATTTTGAGGTTGAGTTAGTGAACTGCAAATAAATTTTGGAGCCATTGATTTGACTTCATTACTGTTTCTTTAAGAAAGAACACCTTATTGATTAAGCCCGTTACAGAACTGATATATACATATCGCTCATTTGCTGCAAGATCGGCATAAATCAAAAAATCAAATTTTGGAGTTAGTGATGCAGAATTGTTCGCTATGTTTTTCTTTATATTGTGTATAAAATTCATCTTTATATTTTTTTATACTTTCCCCATTTGAAGAGAATGTATCGTTATTTTTTCTAAGTGATTAGAGCAAATCAAAAACTTTAAACGCGTTGATCTCGAAATGGATTTGTTTTTTTACTTATGCCGGTCATGCAGCAAATGAGCGATATGTATATGTATATAAATAAATACATTACTAGCTGTTCGCGAGGCGTTGCCCGACCAGAATGAATTTTTGACTAACTATAAAGAAATATAAATCCTGTGTGTTTTATTGTGTGTTGGTCGATCTACATAAGTTTTAAAGTTCATCAAAATCGAAATTGCCCAACTGTGCCTTCATATTCCTGGCTTTGAAAAACATATAAACCCTGTGTTTTAATAACGCTGATCTATTTAATCGAATTTCAGTAATTCAGTAGTAATTCTCCGTGTGTCCCATCTTGGTCGCTTTATCATTCGGTCAGGGAACGGTGGCGGAAAGAAGGTTGAAGAGCGTACTTATGTTAAAATGGCTTTCTTTTTCTTTTAAGAACTAATGCTTTAATAGATCTCTTGTAAAACGATAATTAATATTTTCTGAATATAGGAGTTTTAACGGCCCAAGTTAGTGTCAGTTAGAGAAATACAAAGTAACAAAAAAATTCCTCTTACTTATTCTCATTCACTCAGCATATTGTATGTTCACGTCCAATATTAACGAAAATTCTAAAAGTACCAGTTAAAGAACAAAAAAATACCAAAAAATCCCTTCTACAGATTCTCATTCACTCAGGGCCTTGCACGTTTAATTTGATGTTAATACGTCCAATATTAACGAAAATTCAAAAAGTACCAGTTAAAGAATAAAAAAAATACCAAAAAATCCCTTCTACAGATTCTCATTCACTCAGGGCCTTGCACGTTTAATTTGATGTTAATACGTCCAATATTAACGGAAATTCAAAAAGTACCAGTTAAAGAGCAAAAAAGTACCACAAAGTTCCACCATAGAGGATATTGCATGTTGAATTTTATGTTTCTCGGTCCGATATTAATGGTAATAAAAAAAGTACCTGTTGTGGAACCAAAATTAATTTTCCGTTTTTCCCCCTTTTTGTTCCTCAAGTATCAAAAATTTCAATATTGTAGTTGGAGCCCATTTATAACGTGTAAGCCAAACAATAGAGAAAATACTTTGTAAAAAATTACCAACAATAGCTACGAATTTCATCCCATAAACGTTCGAATTTCTAAAAAGTACCAAATTTGTATTTTTTAGATAAGTTTCGAACGTTTTAAAATGTTTATTTTTCCGCTTATTGGTTTAAAAGATATTCGGGGCGACAAATAAGTACAAACATTCAGGTTTCAAAAAGGTACCAGACACTTGTCCGCCTAATTTTCTAAAGAACAACGATAAGTGTTGAATTTTTTCTGACCGGCAGTTCCGGAGATTACCTCTTACAAACATAGTAACATACAAACTTTTCATCTTTAGAATATTAGAATAGATTTCATGACTTGGTTCGGTTTAGCTGTGAGCCCTCCATATGTGCAGCCTTAAATTTCACAAATCCGGTTAAGAACGCGGCTGGCCAGAGTTTTAGGGTACCAGTTGCAACAAGGGAGATATACCCTTGTTACAGATATAGACGTAAGATTCTCCTCCTCCTCCTCCTGCACGTGATTTAGGCTTTGTTCGCACCCACCATTTTATTCACTGCATCTTCGAAGAAGCCACGCCAATAAACAATACAGATCTGTCCTACTTGTACTCAGGATGTCCACGCATAGCACAACGAAGAAACAGACGATTCCCTTTCGCTTAAAAGAACTTTAATTTTTTTCAGAGTTTTTGTATGGAGTTGTAACTGGGGAAGAAAATATCAACTACCACAATCAGACGCGCCATATTAAAATACTTTAATCCGGACAACGGACAGTAATCAACACTATAACAAAATAAGGATAATTCTCTGTATGTCAAAAAAGACGCATTTAAGTTGCTAAAACCTGGTCAGACTATTATAACAGCATTTAGCGAAAATGAAATACAATCCACGGTAAGTGATGCAGGTGTACATATTAACATAGAAAAGTTGAAGGTCTTGCGTTTAAGTACCACCAACTCTCAAAAAAATCCAAATAGACAACGTAGATTTATATATCTGGGTAGTGTCATAGCAGCATCAGACGGCTCGTGAGAGGATATTGCAAATTGCATCAAAAAGGCAAATCAAGCATTTGGGGCACTGCAAAATGTATGGAAATCACCCCAAATTCAGCTGAGGGCCAAAATCCAACTCCAACTTGTATGGCTGTAAATCCTGTAACACCACAGCTATGGACTTTCAATCCTTGCAGGTTTTCATTAATCGCTTGTTACGAAAACTATTCAAGATATTTTGGCCAAATGTTTCCTCAAACAGAGACTTCTCGGAAAGGGCAGGTGAAACACCAATAAGTATCCAGATTATCAATCGTAAATAGAGTTGGATTGGCCATGTTCTCAAATGCACTAAGGACATAAAATTATAGGTGCAAGGGTCCTGAGTAAATGAGCGTAAGACGAAAACTGTTGGTACTTTTTATTCTGCAACAGGCACTTTTTGAACTCTCGTTAATATTGCAGTTAGAAATATTAAAATAAAAGCACAAGGTCCTGAGTGATAACGAATTCGTAAGGGTGAGCTTTTTGGTACTTTTTCGTTTTACAACTGGTACTTTTCTTGATTTTCGTTAATGAGAATTAGACACATAAAACTAAACATGCAATGTCCTGGGTGGGTGAGAATCTATAAAGGGGAACTTTTTTGTATTATTTTGTTCTTCAACTGGCACTTTTTGAATTTCCGTTAGTATTATACTAGAAACATAAAATTTAACATGCAAGGTCCCGAGTAAATAAGAATCTGTAAGAGGAATAGTTTTCGTACTTTTTCGTTCTTTAAATGGTACTTTTAGAAATTTTGTTAAAACTGAACATAAAAACATTAAATTGAACATGCAGAGTCTAGAGAGACAAGCTTAAAGTATCGCGGAATAGTCATGAAACATTTTTAGTAATCAAGAATTTTTAAATAATTAATAAAAAACACAGCCAAGATGGCTATTGTGATACTACATTTGGAAAACTGTGAATATAAAGCTTTACATGACTTGATTTTGGTTCGATCAATTCTGAAGAAGGAAGCTGCAGCACACATGAAGTGTAGGAGTCCACAGAAGTCTTCAGAAACTGATATTAATTCTGAATTATCAAATGAAAACTACTTCTTTAACTTCAGTCGAAAGCATAAAAAATTTACAATATACATATTCATTTCTGCTAGCAAGCAGCTTTTATAGCGAAAATTATCCTGTTTGATGATTAAAATGTCAATGTTAGTGAATTTTTTTGAGGGTCCTGAGATCTAAGAAGCAATATAAAGATCTGGGCGTGAACTCGTTTTCAAATGATTTGCTTTAATCTATGTAAATGCTTTTCATTCTTAATTTTAAATCAAAGTTTTTTTTGTCAATAATATTTTATTAATTAATCGGAAACATTTTAATTTTGCATGAATTTAAAATTGTTGATGACTAAGTTTTCAAAAACAAACACGCACACACACAAATACGAAATACCTTTCCCAAAGATGCCAACTGAAAAAGGGTCTTCTTTCCATATTCATTCACATCTTTTAAGGAATTTACACATATAAATTATATTTTTTTTTTCATTATCTTAATGATGTGCCAGTGTTTTAATTTCATTTTCAAAGATATTTCTGAACACTGGCTCGACTCTCTGTCGTAGTTTGTGGCGTTTTGTGACACTGGCACTTTGTGTGAGTGCGAGAGTGAGCAATGAACCTTTTTTTAACTAGACTCTTACTCATTTGGTTTATTAAGCATTCCGGTTTTCCGGTAAGTGGTATTTTCTTATACGTTTAAATTTTGCATTAAACAACCTTTTAGCCGGCAAAACATTGAAAACAGTGGAGCATTAGGTAATAAAATACATAAAACATTTCAATTTGTGTACAAAAAATATTGGGTACGAAAATAAAAGATATTTAAGGCGATTTTATGCGAAATTTTTTTTTTTATTTTGAAATTTTTGTTATATTTTGTTTCAATACAAACATTTTTGGCCACATTCATAAAAAATTTAAATGGATTCGAAATGCATTTTTAGACAAATATGTATGACATTTGGCTTAAAACACTTTTCAAACTTATTTTATTTTTAATGAATACAGCAGTTTGTGTAAAGTTTATGCGAATGATTTTTTCAAATTTTAAGCGATTTTTTAACTACACACTAACTCTATTTATTTTCTCATTTTTGCGTTTGAAGTTCTGAATGTTTAATACAATTTAGCGACTTTTCTTATTGCAAAATCTTGAGATTGTAGGAGTGAAAGGAAAGATGAGTGGATGTGAGTACAGACGTTGATGTACTCGCAAACAGTGATGCCAACTTAGCCCTAAAATGTTTCCCTAAACTAATAAACGCGCAAATTTAGCCACGTATGCTATTACTATTTTGCAGTACTTTTCATTAGTGTTATGTACGGAAGAAATAAGGAAAACACAAACGCAAATAGGGCAGAAATCATTGGTCTGTTTGTAAGATTCGTACACAATTAAAATACTGTACTCAATCAGCTCTCTGATCATTTGCTTCATCTCAAAAAATCTCATATCTCTGGAAAGAACCGTTTCGAAATAAGAGCAAAAGCAATTTCAAACGAACCCCTAGACTTAAAGCAAAAATATTTAAAAAAATCCTTCTCCTGAAAAATTTCATTTTTGTTCGTTACATCATTTTTGCTATTAGGGCTCGATATGATCTATGGAAACGACTTATATATCAAAACATCGGCAATTTTTAGTAGAACATATTTTCCAAAAAAAACACAACATCCGACATAATGTGAACGGTATGGATAAGTGGGCGTTGCACAAAATATAATTATTTATATCTTAAGAATGGTGTTATCATAATTTTTTGTTCTTATTGCACCATTGATTCGGCACAGCCGAATATAGCACTCTTACTTGTTTTTTTATATTTGTTTTAAATCAGCTGATTTACTTTCGAAATAGCACACTAATTTATGAGGGGTTGTTCACAACAGTAGTATTTTTTCATGTTATTATTTCAAGACATATAACTTTAAGACACCTTGTGAATCTCCCAATAACAAAATTTATTTTGTGTAAAAAAAAAAAATTAAATACAGTATGAATTTTTTTTTAAATATTTTGGGTTAAAATCACCAAAATGCTAAAAAAAGGGAGATTATTGGAAACTGAATCAATCCTTGGGATAACTTAAGTTGTGGTTTGATAAATTTAGAGATTTTAACGGGCCTTTCGTTTATTTTAGTTTTCAAATACCAGTCGATAATTGCTTCCAGATTTCCTTTTAGGCAGATGTTTAAACATTATTGTGCATCCAGTTCTAAGTCTGAATAAGTAAGCTGAAATAAATATTTATGGTGTTTGTGATGTAGTTTTTAACATATATTTCAATAAAAATTAATTAAACAAATATTTTAAATGCATTTCATTCTTTCAAAAGGCAATAAGCTACTTCTCAACAAAATATTTTATTAATATGGCAAACTCGTAATCAAATTTTGTTTATAATTAATAACAAACATTTAATACAATATTACAACTTCGTTGATAAAAATATTTGTTGAATATCAACAATTTGAATTAAAAAAAATCATTTTTATTATTTACAAATTCAGTTGTTGGTGCCTTTTCAATTAAAAAATTAATTGTACTGACGAATTTGGTATTCAATGTGACAATTAATATGTCGTAGTTTTTTTCTGGGATAGGTTAGGTCGAAAGGAGGATAAAGCACCAAGGATGCAACCACATATCAAAGTGATATAGGCCTCTATTGGGCCTGTTGTGAGCTCCTCAAGAACATGGAGGTGGGTAGTAATACCCACCCACCACCTTTTGGGGGGAGTTAACTTCCCGCTTTAAGAATCTCAGTGTCACGGACGTAATTCCTTAAAAAATAACAAATAAAAAAAAAATATAGTAAAAGACTACATCAAAATAAAAAAAATATTTAGCACATATTACATAAGGCAACAAAATCGAAAAAATTTTAAAGGCTTGAAAAACCACTATACAATTTTGATGTATTGTGGTTCCAGTAGAACAAATATGGTCCATGCATGCATTAGAAGTAAAATACATTTTATATTATAAAAATCCATGGATAAATACCTGTTTTATTCCCGATAAACTGAAAGTACCTAGTTTTGACCTTTTTTATCGCTATTTTGTGTAGAGCTAAAAATCACAAAGTTTTGCCATTTTATTACACATTATTTTTTTTTTAATCCTTTACTTTAATTATTTTTTCATAAAGCTGCATATTACTACTTCTAATGCATGCAGCTTTAAGCTTTGTTAATTTAAATTTTTTATGAATTTTTTGATATAAAAATTTTTATAAAAAATCAAAAAAATAATTTTTTTTTTGCCATTTCGGCCTTAATAACACCAAAAGTAATGGCTAAATTAAAAAATGATATTTGAGAAACTTAAATCTGGCGTAATTTAAAATGTTTTGAGGGACTAGATGACAAAATCGGGTATGTCGTTCAAAAGCTACGATAAGATGTATGGAGCAGCCTCTTCAAAAATCTCAAATTTTAGAAAAAAATTTTTTAAAAAAAACATTACCATAGAATTTTAAAAAATTATGTTTTTTGCAGTTAGGTTACTATAGCGGATCAAAAAAATATAGTGGTTATTCAAGCCCTTTTTTGCTGTTGACCTGTGTTATTTACTCAAGACATCCCATACTGCGGTCCCACTGTATTAGATATAATTTATTTTCAGACATTTTTTGAATTAACAATATTTGAATTGTGTATTTTCCGCTAATCAATATTGTACCACACCATTAGTACCATTTGGATTATGTAAATGAATTAAATTTGCTATTGCTTTATTAAGCATTGGCGGAAAGAGCTATAGAATTTAATTTATTTAAATACATTTCGCTCGCAGTTTTGCAGGCGGAAACCATTAACCACTATTTCAAAAGTACCTTTTTATTGAAATCTATTTTTACTTTTGCAATATTTTGAGAAAAGATGTTGTTGTGTTTCTAGTCAATCGATGAACTAATTTGTTTCATTTTCATAACTTAACGTTTCAGAAAGTATTCGACTCAAATTTCATTTTCTTATCTAATCTCTTAGCGATTATGTGAAATATATTGGCCCTTATTAAATGACAATAAAATAATAACGAATCTGATTGTGAGTCTGACTTTAATAAAACTTCGCATATCTATAGCATTACAATGTTCTTTAAGTTTTGAATTAAAACTCTAAAAGTTAAGTAGTGTTTCCAAGCATAAAAGCCCTTTTAGAAATAACGATTTTAAAGTTTCAATAACCAATAAGAGATGTAATAAAATAGAATTTAAAACTACACCGATTCTGCAATGCGAGTTTCATTTTTAAGATGTGTCAAATAATATTTGGCCGAAATCGAATCTATTCAAGCAAATAATATTCTTTTACAGTCAAAAATGTGTCAATAAATCGGGCAAATTATACAAAATTTGCTATGAGCATCAGTAATCTACTCGCGAAACTTACATTTGGCGCTCATAAAGATGACGCTAATTTTTAGCTTCACTGGTTTCTTAAAACCAAAATTGTAGCATATGAATTGAGCCTAATCGATAACAGACCCTACGCTCATATAAAAATGCAGCTTCATATTGACGATGGATGCCCTAACATCAGAATTGTAACATCAATGTTATAACAAATGACATCAATGAGGCAAAAAGTGACATCAATCCAATGCCAAACGTCATCATCCAAAATCCTGTTAAATTTTTTTTGGTCATCTATGCCATGATTCCAGTGACATCATCAATTCGATGCGACATTTTGTGTGTTATTAACATTATTTTCATGTTTAAAAAGTAAATTAAAAAGCCAAAATTCCCATATTCTATTTGTTTAAATTATTTAGTTAAAAGTGATGATTACGAAAACTATATCGGGCATGTTGCTGGTGTCTTAAAATTGAGTTTTTTTTTTTTTTGTTAACAAAGGGCGAAATACAACAGAAGTGAAACAAACATGTGTAACGAGAAAGAAAATTTGATGACAGTTTTTCACGCCTTATTTCTTTTAAAATTGGACGTCCAGAATGCGCTTCGTCAAGAACATTCATGTTACCTTTATTTTAGCAATTATTTTCAAATGTTAATGCCATGTACATATGAATCATTACAATAAACAATTATTCATTAAAAATAAATTTGTTGTGCTAGTTGTTTTTTCAATTCCAAGTTCTATCGGGCCTACCGTTATAAATTTCGAGAAAATACTAAAATGACACGATTCCCACAAAAACACATTAACTGTTAAAAATCTTTCAAAAATTTTAGCAAATAGAACTCGACACATCCAAACTTGTAAGTCAAAACTGGGTCACAAAATTTTAGAGGCGTAACTTCCACGTAAGCTCTTTTACACTTTTCATAGACAAAAACAGACCCGTTAAATAAATGCCATAGACATTAAATAAAGCACAAACAACAATCAAAAGCTCCTTAACAAATCACTCACAAACGTAGGAGGTGCTTTCTGTAGGACCATAAAACTTTTTTGAAAAAAAAAAAACAAAACAAATTAAATAAAATGAAAAAACCTAAATTTTGCCTTCATAAGCTCACAAATTTAATGGCGTTTAAAGATAAAAAATAATTTCTGGCATATGGACTCCACGATTGGGCCTTAGGTACGCCAATATTGCACCACTTTTTCGAGCATACCTGGTACTAATTCGTCAATTGAATGTTGGCTACTCAATATGAAGGGTCCGCCAAATAACTACTGAATATTTTCTCAAATTTCTTTTTTTATTTAAAAGTACAATCCTTTCATTCAAATGGCTGCCTCCGCTGGCCATGCAGTAGCCTACACGATCGGTCCAATTTTTAAGCACATTATCGATTGTGTGCAGCTGTATTTCAGAAATGGCTTCACGAATATTGTACTTTAAAGCGAGAATTGTCTCTGGCTTGTCGGCGTAACTCTTATCTTTGACGGCACCCCACAAATAATAGCCCAACGGTGTCTAATTGCAGCTCCGAGGTGGCCAAACGACATCAGCTATGCGGCAGATAGTGCGATTTTCAAAAACAGGGCGCAAAACATCGAGTGAAGCTTCGGTTGTGGGGCACGTAGCGCCGTCCTGTTAAAACCAAATGTTGCCAATATCCTCCTCTTCAATGTTTGTGAACAAAAATTCGTTCAACATGACCCGATAACGATCGCCATTGGCTATAACGGCCACTCCTTGCTCATTTTCGAAGAAAAATGGCCCAATTATGCCTCTGGATCAAAATCCGCACCAAACAGTGACTCGTTTTGGGTGCATCGGCTTTTCAATGTATGCGTGCGGGTTTTCTGTGCCCCAAATGTGACAATTTTACTTGTTTACATACACGCCAAGATCAAAATGAGCTTCATCCAAAATCCGTACGCCATTTTCGCACACATTCCGCAACATTACCATGATTTTCAAAGAAATGTAGCAAAATTTCCCAGTGTTGTTCAAGTGTATACACAACCATATTCGGTCAGCGGAAGGATAAAACTAATTATCTGTCAAATCAGACATGAGCTAAGTGTTACCATTCACCAAATAAGCACCAGTTGAAAAAAAACGTTAGATGGCGGACCCGTTACAATCGTTGCTGGTTTATCAGAGATTTGACGTAACCCCCACAAAAAGTAGGCCAAAGATGTCAAATCACTCGAAAGAGGTGTTCAACTCATTTCTTGAGACATTTGGGTCACCAAACGTTTGGTTTTACTAAGGGATGGTTTTACACGCTGTACGGCATGTTGAGCCTTCTTGTTGAAACCATTTATCCTCCAAATGATTTGGAATGATATGAGGAATAAAAAAATCCTGAATCATTTTCCTGTAGGGTTCGCCAATCACGTTAATGTTGGCACCGGTTTCGTATTTAAAGCCAAATGAGCCGATCGCGGTTTCAGCATATAAACCGCACCAAATAGGAAATTTCTTTGGATGTAATGGAGTCTCATAAGGATTGTCCTCTCTCCAAAATCGACAATTCTGTTTGTTTACATTCCCGTTCAGCCAGAAATGAACCGCTTAAGATGATTTAACGATAAAAATCTTGTTCAACTACCAGTTGATTCTCAGCTGACTTTAATTCCTGCACCAATAGGTTTTTATAAGAATGTAGCCTTAGTTTTTTCCTCAAAATGTTCCAAGTAGTGGACGGGCAGCGACCGAGTTACTGAGAACGGCGTCAGATTGATACAGTCAGTGTTGCCAACTCTTTGTGACAAAAATGGCAAAATTTAATTTAGTTTTAGGCAAAAAATAATTTTCTATTCTTCGAGAGAATTGATTTTTTTTTTCAACATATAAGTGGTTTCAATAAAAAAATTTCTAAATCGGCAACTCTGTTAATACACAATAGTTCCTATTTAAGCCTACAAATTGGTTTTACTGCCGTATTTCGCACAATCCAAGAAATAATTGGGGGATTCACAAGGTGTGCTATCCAGTCATATCGTCATAATGTCCTAAATAATATTTTACAATTGTTTAAAATAAATGTTGTTGTATTTTAAATAAAATTAAAATGTTAATGCTGTATTTATTGATTCGTCATAACTGTACAGTAGAAATCTTTATTATAAGCGGTAGCCCACAGCAGTCCTTTATATTTCTTGTAATTATTTTAGGACATTTGACTTTACAACTTTATGACTACCTTGTGAATCCCCCATATATTTCACAAAACTAAATTTAATATAAGCTAGAATTCCATTAACAACGTTTAGAGATAAGAAGGCAGATCTTGACCCTGCCTCTTAGGATTTACAGCAATTTAACATGCAAACAAAATGACACACATTAAATGCTTAAGAATTGTTTTGGGAAAATTTTTAATTTAATACGACATTTAAGTCAGTTAACTATTCAGTAAAGCTGGTTTTAATTTTAGCAACAACAAAGGAGTACCGAATTTTTTCACCTACCCAATAGTTCATGCTAAAAGTTTTATGTGTTAATAAGTTAAATGTTGTTTATATGTACATTTAAAAAAATACATTTTTAAAATGTATCTACAACATGGATACAAATATATCTTACCAACAGGCATACATTCATAATCAATTCACACACGCATGTAAGTAAATTTTATAAAGTTATTTGCTGATTTATGATTTCCGTAGTAAAATGTACAATTTAGGCAGAAATTTAGGCATTTTCATAAGAAATTTTAATTACGGCTTTACACAGAAGCACTGAATGAATACGAGAATTTATATTTGTATGCATGTATGTGTATTTTCTACACAAAGATGTATTCGGTTAATGTTTATCCGGTGACTCAGTTCTTGTGGGTTTTTATCTATAAAATACATCTCGCTCTACTCTAGATTCATTTATCAGGAGGCTCTATTCCATAAATTATTTCATAAAATAAGTAAATGGCATTTATACTAGACCCTCTTTTAAGAAAATCGATCGATAATAAAATTTTGTTTTTATTTGAATTAAAAAAAAATATTGGCACGATTTAAGAAATGATGATGGTATAAAATTTGTTATGAATGAAATTTATTTAAAAGGAAATTTCAATCGGTAAAGGTACAATTTTTTAACAGCTTAAAGAAAGAAAGATTTTTTTTAAATTAAAGTACATACATACATTTTTAGTAGTTTCTCTACTTAAGCGATTTTTTCAATTTTAGTTTAAGAAGAAATATTTTGTTTTAATTTAATAAATTTTTTCTTGGTTTTTAAATTTTGACTGCCACACGCTTTTTCTGTCAAATAAGCGAAATAACTTTTTAATTTAATTATTTTTTTATGGATCTTTTTTTGCTAGTGGTTTAAGTTTAACCCAGTTTTAGATTTTTGGTTTTCAAAACTTTTTTTAAATGTTTAGAAATCTATACGATTATGTCGTTTTTTATTGACCTTAGGACAACAAGGTTCTATCTTATATGAAGTTTAGGTGCAAATAATCGTTTGTATTTAATGTTTTAGATTTTTGGCGAATTTTCAGAACTTTTTTTAAGTTTAGAATTCTATACGATTATGGCGTTTTTCTAATTAAATTGAAGATTTTATTTAATTTAAGTGTATTTTATTTTTAGAGATTTTATCGATTTTCTAATTTTTTGGTTTTCTGTTTAAAGTTTAAAATTAAGGTTTTGCTCATCGATTTTTTATTTATTGGGGAAGTTTTTTTAATTTAGAATTCTATACGACTTATGCCTTATTGCAAACAAATAAGAGATTTTATTTAATTTAAGTATATTTTTTACAAGTTTTAGCGATTTTCTATTTTGTCGATTATTTGGTGTTTAAGTTTAAAATTAAGAATTTACTGATATTGGTTAATTAGATCAAGCGTCTTAATAAAAACCAATTGGAAAACAATCGATAGATTTTTTTAGATATCTGCGATTTTTTCTTGTTTAGTCGATTTTTTATTTAATCTGGAAGTTTTTTTAAGTTTAGAATTCTATACGACTATGGCCTTATTGCAAAAAAACTTAGTGATTTTATTAATTTACAAGTTTGAGCGATTTTCTATTTTGTCGATTTTTTTTAAAAATTTACTGATATTGGTTAATAAGATCAAGCTTCATAATAAAAAATCGGAAAATGTTATACATTCTCGTTGAGTTTAGCGGTTTTTTTAAATTTGAGCGATTTTTCTTTTTTAGGGTTTATAATTTGAATAGCTAATAAATCGCTAATGGGTTAAACGCTGGTTTAGTTGAACTAAACTTGAATTCATATGTAGTCTAAACTCAACCACTATATATCAGTTTCCCATGCACTGTTGCCAATAATTTTATCTAATAAATCTTAAAAATTGGACTAAAAAATCTGGAAAATCTGAAGAAAAAAATTGTAAAAATCTGTAATAATTCTGGGACCTTAAAATACTTTATTTTGGGGTTGATTTTGTTAAAATTAAAAGTTAATATATATAAAAGAAAAAAATATATATGAACATTATGTTTAATTTTTACATAAAAAATAAAATGTATATTCAAATACATTTGCCGTATTCACAAAGCCCGTTGTATCGATTGTATGTTGCATAAAAACCAATAGTGTACTATGCATTTTAATATGTATTTACAACATACAATTGATACAACGATTTTGTGAATTCGGTAATTGTATCATATCATCGTATTTAAAATAATTCTACACATCTATTTATTGTAAACTTCAGAAGTTATTTGTCGTAAAATGTTATTTTTTATTGGAGTATTCAAATAATTTGATTAATTTTATTTAAGAAAGTCTTTTGTGTACAGAATTCCTTCAAGGGTTTCTTTATCTAAACGATTTTTGTGCTTTGTTAACTTAATATTAGCTTTATATTCGTTCCAAATAAGCGGATGAATGTGGCAAAACAAATATATTTAATAAAAAACGTCACAATTTAGTGAATAATATTCTTTTTATTTCTCAAATTTTGGAAATCGAGAGTCAATTCGTTGCATGTCTTTTTTGCATATTAAATTCGGAAACTGTTTATAAAATTTAAAATATTCAGTTCAACTCACCATTAAATAAAAACCAAAAAGAGAGTCAAACTTGCTCTGATTTTTAAGCTCTAAAAGTTTTTAACTTTTATAGATTTACCAGATTTTCTTCTTTTTAGATTTAATAATTTTTTAACTTCGGCTATTTTTTTGGGAATACAAAATTTATCATTAAAAGATTATTGTATGACGTGCCGCTAATTTCCCAATTTTTTGTATTTGATAAATACACTGAACATTATTGTTGAAGGAAAGCTATCTTCTATGCGCATTTCACTGGTTGCCATGGCCTGATTATCAGGAAACCTTTTCCAACGATTTAAGAAAAGCTAAAAATATTATACAAATAAAACCTTAAAGCGATTAAGAATTATACAGGTCTGTTCTGAAAATCACGCGATTTAAAATCACATGTGCTTTTAAAACCACACGTTTAATTTTGTGGTGTTCTGTAAATCACACCGTTTTTTGTTTTTCGATGTGATTTTCAAATGTCGAAAACACAAGCAAACACAAAAAGTTTGTTCTACAAAATTATTGTAAAATTTTTTGAACGCTTTTAATGTTATTTTCCAACAATTTGTGTTTTTTTAACCGATCTCAAATTAGTTTTAGGGTGTGTTTAAAAATTTTGCAATTTTTTGCGAGTTTTACAATTTGTTCCTATAAGTTTTCTGATTCTTTACAGCTTTATCGATTTATAATAAATACAGTCAAATCCCGATAATTCGTACCCCGATAAATTTTCTATTCCCGATAACTCGTAATAAACTGTCGGTTCCTTGAAAAAATCTCGTTAATTCGTAAAATGTCCATACATTTTGGTCCCCTCGCTAATTCGTAATTTTTTTTTATAAATAAAATCTTCTTTACCTCTTATAAATCGTAATTGTTTTCTAACTACCACTTATAATTCGTTATAATAACAACATAAACATACATGGAAAGAATGATACATATTTTGTTTACCGCTATTTTTATTTTTTTTTTTTTGCTTCGGTTTTTGCATGGGACTAGGACTAACTAGTCCAAAAGTAACCCAAACGTATGGAAACAACATGGTCTATTTAACATTACGATGTCCTAGGGCAGGACCATATAACCCAGCTTTGGATTACAAAGGAGTAGTTCTAAAACTACTCCAAATTGCTTCATTTTATAGTTTTCGTAAGAATTTTTTCATTTAGCCGATTTTTGTATTGAATCGAAAAGTTAAATATGTTTTTGATTTTTGCCGATTTTACAAAATTTTTTTAAGTTATGGCGTTATTTCTAAATAAAAAAGAAGATTTTATTATATTAAAGCGTATTTTTTTTTTAAGATTTTAGTGATTTTCTATTTTGTCGATTTTTTTGGTTTAAGTTCAAAATTAAAGACCTGCAAATGTTGAACTATAAATCATGTTAACATGGCCACATAATGTTATTGTCAATTCATGTTATGCCACTCATACATGTTTGACAATAACATAATAAGACACTGTAGAATTAAAACAAAACAAAACTATGCATAGTTTTAACAGTGAGTTTACAGACATCAACATGGAAAATTAACATGTCAACATTAACTTAAACTTGCGACACATGCGACATATACAGCATATGTTGTTAATGATTACAATGCATCATTTGAATGGCTTTTTATAAAGAATGTAACTAAAAATAAAATAGGAAAACTTATTAGTTATGATTGTTTTTAATTTCAAGAATTTTTTTTAAGAGAAGCATTCATGAACAATGCATAAAAATGTTAGAAACATACAAAAACACATCGAATGTCGCAGACACTACAATGGAATCAGTAGATTCTGAAGATGATCCTTTTAATGATTTTGTGCAGGCTGTTTTTCCACCCGAATACAATGACCAAGTGCACAATGAAATCTTGAGGTATGAGAGCCAGAAAATTTTATATCACAAAGAATTTGATCCTCTGGAGTGGTGGGAAGTCCGCAAAAGAGAATATCCTTTGCTTTTCAATTTAAGTTGCTTTGTATTAGCAACACCAGCCAGCTCAGCTTCTTCGGAAAGGCTCTTTTCAAAAGCTCGACATTTGTTATCCGAAAGCGTTAATCAAATTATGTTTTTACATACCAATTTAGATTTGAATGCATTGAATACTACAAATTCAAATGATTAGTAAAGTATCGAGAAAAAATTTTAATTTTTCAACTACCCAATATATATGGATTTAAAGTTTAACTTTAAATATTCAAATATAAATGTACATCAAAACCCGTTTTTTACTTATTAAATTGTTTTTGAGCTTATTTGAAATAAAAAATGTATTCTAAAAACAAAATTTAATATAAAATTTAAAATAAAAGTTTTTTTTATTTCAACAATTGTTATTTAATTAAGAATCTTTATTTAAGAAATAATAAATATTTTTAATACAAGGCAGGCAGGTTCAAACAGTATTAAAAACATGCTGCAGGTTAAACATTTAAAAATACATGTTATTGAAATAACAGCCTACAACAGTTTAACTTAATTGCAAAGTCATGCAAAGACAGTATGTTAATGTAGACATAACATGGCATAACACCTTGTCTGAGTTAACATAACATGTCAATGCATGAAAATATGGAGAACGACATTTTTACATAAAATGTTGAATTGTGCAGTACTTTATTCAAAATCAAGGTTTTCCTGATTTCCATACGTATATCAATAAATATCAATTGGAAAAAATCTGTTTAAATTAAGCGTTTTGTGTAATTTTTGCGGTTTTTCCTTTTTTCTAGATTTCACAGATGTTCTTCTTTTTAGATTACATAATGTTTTAATATCGGTGATTTTTTCATTTAGTTGATTTTTTTTATATAATCGTGAAGCTAAAAAATCTTACAAATACTTTCCATTCAATTTAATAATTTTTTTAGTGCATTTTTAGATTTCGGCGGCGCTCGTTCTTTTTTTAGATTTTATAATTTTTTTGACCTGACGTTTTTTCTTCTATTTTGTCGATTTTTGATTTTTTTTACTGATGCAAAAGCGTTTTAAACAAACAATTTAATGTTTTTTAGATTTTTTTTACAAACTGCTTTTCTTAATTTTGCGATTTTTTTTCTTATTGAAAACTTAAAGCTGATAGAAACTTTTATTTTAATAAGCCTTTTAAAAAAATTAAAAACAAAAATACCGCTTTAAGAAAAACACAAAACGTGAAGACGACGAAGCTGGGTCAGCTGCAGTGTCTTCTGAATTAAATTTTGTTAACGCTAATTTGAAATTTTACATTCAAATTTGTTATAGAAAGCCTTCGTGAAATAAGATGTATTTAAATTTGCGACCGTTTTTTTCGTATGCTCTCATATGTATATAGACACTTATTCTCTCAAAATGGTTACCATACTTTTACTAATTTACGAAGTTTCTGCCGACGTTTTAACTATGGGCTTTAGGATCTTGGCCTGATAAAATTCGGTCCTTGTTTTGACGCAGAAGCTGTCTAACCGTTTTTGGTATAACGCAAGCCGCATCTGTTGAAATAGCAACAGCACCCTGCGAGGTACGCAAGCAGTCGAACTTCACCTCGTTGTGGAAAACCAACCCTTAAGCCGGCTTTTAAAAATATCCCTTCCCGCGACACGATTTTTTCGGGCTTAAAGAAAATCAACCATGCAAAACAAGGTCGCAGCAACAGTCAGGTTGGAACCGAAGTTCCATTGGCTACTGACTCCCTTGGTACCACATGAGACCTCTGGTCAGCCGCGATCTCAAATTTTGAACTCTGCCGAATTTCAAATGGTGAAATATCCTTACGATACCTCCTTTCATAACGCTGGGGGCTAAACTGAGTAATAGAGTTGCCAGATTAGACAAGCATATGACTGTTTAATACCTGCCAAAAAAATCCACAGCTGATTTGTCCAGGAAAATTAAAATTAAAAATAATATGTTTAGTTTATAGCGATTTTTTTGTTCTCACAATTAAAAATTTTACCCTAAAAATAAATCTAAAAGATGACACAACTTTTTCGAATGGAATACTTACGAAATTCCTTCACACTGCTTTTAAAATATAAGCAAAAAAAAAAATTTTAAATATTTGAAACTCAAACTACAACATTTTCAAATAACAGATTTTTTTATTTTTTTAAATACTCTTTAAATGAAAACATTTTTAAATATATAATTTATTTTTTACATTTAATGGCTTTCCTATACAAAATACCAACTTGTACAATCCTTTACTCGTATCACTGCTGATAAATACTCACATTTATTATACGAAATAAAAATGTTCAAAATGTATAAAGTTTCAGTTTCTTCCTTTTTTTTGTGTTTTTTCCCTGTACATTTATGGCCAATTGGCACTTTGGCTCGATTAAGGAATTTTCATATTTTAACTTTTTAATAAAATAATTGAATTTTGTACCACAAACAATAAGATAAAAATAACAGCAGGAAAATAAAAACGAAATGCAGCGAAGCCAAAATCAAATAAAAAGGAATGCGGTGGAAGGCAGTGAAGAATGTTTGGGATCGCTACTAAAGTAATCAGGAAAAATATCGTATACTAATAGAAAAATTTATCTTCATATTGATGATGCCCTTAGATAAGAGTTGTGATATCAATGTTATCTATATATATAAAAATGAAAAATGTTTGTATGTTTGTGTGTTTGTGTGTTTGTGTGTTTGTTTGTTGGCTTATAGACTCCGAAACTACTGAACCGATTTTCTTGAAATTTTTACAGTAACATCACGTGAGCCCTTAAAATAAAATAGGCTACTTATTTTTTCGATAGGGGCAGGGGAATTGGTACCCCCCATAGGATGCCAATATTTATTATCGCATATCTTAAGAGCCGCTGGCGGCATTTTGCTGAACTTTTTGTAGTAGGATCTTCTGAGCCCCGAAATTGAAATAAAATAGCAGCGGGGGAAGTGGTTCCCCCCATAGGACGCCAATGCTTAATATCGCATATCTTATGAACTGTTATAGTGAGAATGTTCAAACTTTGTGGAAGTCACTCTTATGGTATACTACACTTTTGAAAATAAAAATAAAGCGGGTAGGGGAGGGGGGGGGGAAACCTCCCATAGGATGCATATATTAAATATCGCTTAACTGAAGAACTATTAAAGGGGGAGTCTTCAAACGTGGTTAAAGCTACTACTATGTCAAACTATAAATTTCAGTATAAAAATGGGCGGGGTAAACAGGGGAGGAGCAGTACCCCTCATAGATAGAAATATAAATAAGAGCCACTGCACGCATTTTGTTGAACTTTTGGTAGTAGGATCTTCTGAGCCCCGAAATTGAAATAAAGTAGCAGCGGGGGAAGTGGTTTTCCCCATAGGACGCCAATGTTTACCATCGCATATCTTAAGAACTGTAATAGTGAGAATGTTCAAACTTTCTAGAAGTCACTCTTATGGTATAATACACTTTTGAAAATAAAAACAAAGCGGATAGGCGCAGGGGGGGAAATACCTCCCATAGGATGCATACATTAAATATCGCTCAACTGAAGAACTATTAAAGGGAGAGTCTTCAAACGTAGTTAAAGCTACTATTATGGTAAACTATAAATTTCAATATAGAAATGGGCGGGGTAGCCAGAGGAGGAGCAGTACCCCTCATAGATAGAAATATAAATAAGAGCCGCTGCAAGCAATTTGTTGAACTTTTGGTAGTAGGATTTTCTGAGCCCCAAAATTGAAATAAAATAGCAGCGGGGGAAGTGTTACCCACCATAGGACGCTAATGTTTAATATCGGATATCTTAAAAACTGTAATAGTGAGAAAGTTCAAACTTTGTAGAAGTCACTCTTATGGTATACTTTACTTTGAAAATAAAAATAAAGCGGGTAGGCGCAGGGGGGAACTACCTTCCATAGGATGCATATATTAAATATCTCTCAACCGATAAAGTGGTTAAAGCAGTGTAGCGAAGCGCACCGGGTTAAGCTAGTTACTAATAAAATCAATTAGACAAAAAGTGACATCAATCCAGTGACGAACGTCATCATAAAATCTTGTCATATTTTATGCGTCATCTATGCCATGACTGCAGTGACATCAATTCGGTGGCACATTTTGTGTATTATTAACATTATTTTCTTGTTTAAAAAGTCAAATTTGAAGCAAGAATTCCCATATTCTATTTGTTTAAATTATTTAGTTAAATACATCAAATTGTTAAAGTAGAATGATCCCGATAACCATATCGAGCATCTGCTCCTGGTGTCTTAAAATTGAGAGTTCTTTTGAAACAAATATGTGTAACGTTTAAGAAAATAACAATATTTATTCAGCTATTGATACAAAACTACACTTTGATTAAAAGCTTATGTTACTCTAAGCTTAACTCTAATCTTAAAAGAGATAGTGTTGCCATTGAGTAGCATAATTACTCAATATTCAACATTCTCTCACTTTGACTTAAGTCAGTTTAATGAAAAAATTCCCCTCGATCAGAGGAATTTAGAGAAAGTAAACAAAATTTCTCCTGATCAGAGATACTTTTTTTAGAAAATGTCGCTCAATCAGAGACATTTTTCCTGTAAGCAATGTGCGTCGTGATTTAAGAAATCTTTCTTAAGAAAAATTGTTCTTTATCAATAATAACAATTTATAGAAACAGACCTTCAATCAGTTATATTTATTTTCTATTAAAAAAATGCCTCTAAATCAAAGACTTTTTCTTATAACAAGTTTATCTCTACCAGCGATATTTTTTCTTTTAAGCAAATACTCTTGTCCAGAGATACTTTTATCTTTTAAGAAACGACTCTCAATCAGAGATATTTTTGTTTTAGACAATTTCTCTCAATTAGACAATTTTTTTCTGTTGAAAATGTTTCTCGACTAGAGGCATCTTTCTCAAAAAAATTATGGTTAATCACAAACATCGTTTTTAAGAAAATGACTGTCAATCAGATACTTTTGAATTCTATTAAAAAATGCATCTTTTTAAACACCTTTTTCTTATAGAAAAACTTAAAAATATTTTGAATTTGGAAATATACAGGCAAACATTATAATTTTTATTTTCAATTAAGTCAAATTAATTGGAACAATTAAAAAAATTGTTTGAAACAGCATTATTGAATTAATTGAAAAAATTTAAGCGAACATTTTTTCTGTGTAATGTGTCGAATCATCTAATGCTTTAGCTCTTGAACTGGTCTTGGCTTATTGACGTAAACTTTTTCTTTTAAATATTCCCAGTGAAATAAGTCCAATGGTGTCAAATGACATGATCGTGGCGGCCAATTAACATCGCCACGACGTGAGATAACACACGGGCATTACATTTTTCGCGCTAAAGAGGCATTGTTTCGTTGGCTGGTTGGCAAGTGGCACCATCCTCTTGGAACCACATATCGTCCAGGTCCAAATCCTTAATTTCTGGCCACAAGAAGTTCGTTATTATCCCGCGATACCGAACACCGTTCACGGTAACTGCTTGGCCAACCTCATTTTCGAAGAAGTACTAAACAGTCACTCTTTGTGGATGCATCGGCTTTTCATCAATCACACTTAAATTCTCATTTGCTCAAATGTGGCAATTATGCTTGCTTACGAGTTCACTGAGGTGAAAGTGTTCATCACAAGGTTAGCGAAATGAGTTTAGATTTGAACGCCCATTTTCGTAAAAGGCTTCAAAGCGCTGCTCAATTGTGTACCTCTCTATTGCTGAATTTGTAAAATACTGAAACAAAAAAATTGTCAAATTTAGTTGGTCAAAGAACTTAAAGTTAATGAATGTGTGACTCGCAATTAACATCTTGCATTATGGTTGCACCACCCTTTATTTCTTTCTTATCGAAAATGGTTCTCAATAAATATGTTTTTTTTTTGTAAAAACCCTTTTTCGATCACATGGATTTTGTTTTTTTGGTCAGTAGTGTCTCTGGATCAACAAAATTTTGTTGAACCAAATGTCTCTCGTCTAATGACGAGACTTGTTAAAGGGCCCGAATCAACATTTTAAAGTGTTGCAAACTTCACAACTAAACTAATATGCATCCAATAATTTTTAGCACACAACATTTTTAAAAAAGGCCAGAAACTGTGAAAAGAGTTTCTCATAAATCTAAATATACCCAAGAGGATGTGATCAAACACGTAGGAACGTGTAACATCGAACTACCTTTTGTGGATTTGTGACGTTATTAAAGTTTTTTTTTTATTATGATTTTTGTTTTGGAACAAAAAGAATCCAAGACTTACAGACATTCAGACAAACACACAAGTTGTACTTATGAATGTACCAACATTCATAGAAACAACTGTTACGTACTTTCAGATATATTGGTTGGTATCTATGTATGTGTGTGTATAATATATAAATTCTGAGAAATCTTGTGATCTTATAACATCTCACACACAATTTGGGTTTCCTCTTTTTTTTATGATACTGATGATGCATGCATTCATGTTTCTTTACTTCTTTCATTTGGTTTTTGTATTTCGCTGTTTTTTTTGTTTTGGGGCCTGAATCCATTGCTGCTGCAAGTACTTGACGTGCACACACATGAACATACATGCAACCGTGCATTCATGGTTGGAACATGCAGCATGAATGTACCATTCAACGAGTATGAATGTATTTCGGGACAAAACAAAAGAAGTTCTCGTTCTCAGTTTATTTTTCTTATTTTTTTTTTCTTGTGTAGAAAAAAATCTCATTCAATAATAAACAGTCAAAAGTTTTTGAAAGAAGATGAAAATGGGGAAAAAGAATCAAAAACCAACAAAAACCTCAAATAAATATACGTATTCGCTTTTATATTTGCACAAACTCAAAGAAAGACACACAAAAATCCATTACAAATGCAAAAAGGAAAAGGTTTTGTTGCCCCTGTTCCAGTGCGCTTTGAAGGAAATATACCTTTGAAACACTACCACGAATCATCAAACATAACTACACTCGTGTATATGAGATCCCATATTTTGTACACTATGAAGTCGAGTACGTGGCACAGTGGAGTTATTTGCGACAAGCAACCTGTCAACAGCTCTGTTTTTTTTTTAAAAATTCTACAGATTTTAATGCAGTTTCTTAGTAAAGGGTGATTCAATTTTAAGGGCCGATGTTGATTTTGAATAAAACACAAATTATTTAGAAAATTATTTTCAAAGTTATTTTCGGGAATACAAAATTTATTATTAATACGATTTCCGTATGACGTGCTAAATTCCCAGTTTTTCATATTTGATAAATACACTGAAATTTATTGTTGAGGGAAATTATTGTCATTTCTTTTTATAATGATAATATTGGTATGGTTTCATTATGAATGGAACAAAATATCGGGCAAATGTCCGGACAATGGTCCAAATTTTCGATGACGCTGAGGTATAATTGAGGTTCTATGCCGTCAATGTGCCGAACTATCTCATCCTTTAGCTCTTAAATTGTTGCTGGCTTATCGACGTACCCCTTTTCTTTCAAATTACCCCAAAGAAAGAAGTCCAATGGCGTCAAATCACATGATCTTGACGGCCTATTGACATCGCCCCCACGTGCGATAACACGGCCATTGAATTTGTCGCGCAAAAGAGCCAATGTTTCGTTAGCCATGTGGCAAATGGCACCGTCCTGTCCTGTTGAAAGCCCATATCGTCCACATCCATATGTTCCAATTCGGGCCATCAAAAGTTCGTTATCATCTCACGATAGCGAACACCATTCACAGTAACCGCCTGGCCGGCCTCATTTTGGAAAAAATACGTACCGATGATGCCGTCAGCCCATAGACCGCACCAAACAGTCACTCTTTGTGGGTGCATTGGTTTTTCGACAATCACTCTTGGATTATCATTTGACCAACTGCGGCAATTCTGATTATTGGCGAATCCACTGAGGTGAAAATGTGTCTCATCACTGAAGATGATTTTCTTCGAAATTGATCATCCACTGTTGCCATTTCTTGCCCCCATTCAGACCATTGACGACGTTTGGAATGGTCAAGAACCTTTAGTTCTTGAGTCAATGGCACCTTGTAAGCGTGTTAATGCAATTCTTTATGCATAATGTTCATCATCGACGAGCGTGAGAGGTTCAATTGTTGGACACGACGACGAGTTGAGGTGGACGGCTCTTCAGCCGCACTATCGCGAGCAGCAGCAATATTCTCTGCAGAACGAGCTGTACGAGCATACACTGGTGTTTTCACATCTTCCACAGACCCGGTTTGTTAAAATTGTTGCACGATTTTCCCGATTTTACTAACATTTACACGATTAAATTGACCGAAAAAATCACGAAGTGCACGATTTGCATTTTTATTTGAACGCCCATTCTCATAATTAGCCTGAATAACTTAAAGGCGTTGCTCGACTTTGTATCAGTGTGTATGAAATGCGGATTAATTTATTTGAAAAGTGTATTAATGTATGTAGGTCTCCATCCAGTATTCACAAAATAAAATATCTCTATTGGTTTTTGTTTAAGTACCGGCCGCGAGATTATGATTTTTCCATATTTTTTTATTTTCCTTAACAAAAAACCAGTGTTACCACCAGTAAAATTCAAAATTACACTTGAGCTGAAGCAAAATTACCCGATTTAAATGAAATTACACCTGATATAAAATTGAAGTTTTATTTATTAAAAAGACATTTACAAAGAAGCAAAAACACAACAAACAAATTGAAAGAATATCAATATAAGTCAAACTGTCAAGATTCTTATTGCAATTTTAAATAAATTAACAAAAAAAGGCTTTAAAACAATCGATAAAACATAAAATAAAACTCCTCAAATAATGAGTTTTGCTTCCACAATTGGTTGCTTATATTTAGGGAAGGTTTAAAATTATCATTGCAATTCCTTTATAATGGGTGTTTTTTTTTAGCCCAATAGAGCCTTTCGTAAGGTTAGCTGTCAAACGAACTGTCATACTGCTTTAAATTTTTTTCTCATGCACATCATCATGAATGGATTCATGCTTGAACAACGCCACCAAATCGTCCAAATTTACTTTAAAAATCAGCCTTCGATTTTCTCAACTTCATGTTTAAACTGACGCAACTTATTTTTTCACAAATGAAGGCGATGTGTTGATTTAGAGAAAATAAATTGCCAATTTGACTTTGAGGTCGTGCGATGTGACATCTCTTGATTGTGACATCTCTTGATTGAAGTCACTGGTTTATGCTGATAAACAGCAGCAACTGACGTCTTGGAGGTCACCAGTGCTCAGTGCTCAAATTTATATATTGATTGAAGTCTTTTCTTAAAAATAAAACAGAAACTTTGGTCCAAAAGACTTTGTATTTTTTAGTAACAATATTTAACCCTTTCAATGCGGATTTTTTTTTTAAAGATAAAAACTCTTTTTATGGTTTGGTTGCTTGATTATGCCTTAAATAGTGTTTCCTAAGGTGCGTTCAATTAGAGGATAATCAGGACACGAAAAATGTCCTGGGACAGGGATGTCCCAACAGTAAATGGCTGCGGGACCAAAAATGCTATCGCCAGCGAAGTCACTGCCACTTTCGGAGTCGCTGTTTTCCAATATACTTCGAATCTTTTCGCCATCAAATAACTCTGCCGCTTCCGTTTTGGAAAACATTCGCTAATCAGAAAAAAATTAATTACACTGTGTAATTTTTTAAGTCATGGCGAAATAACCATATACGGACAATAAATAACAATAAAGGACCAAAAAAAAAAAAAGACCCGTGTCTCCCAGTTTTGCCGAAAGTCATGCACTTTTTTATGGGCATTTAAAGATTTAGGGCCTCGGTGTAATTTTTGCAAATAAGTGATAATTTTCTCAGGCTCATATCTTGCAAACCGTTCGGAATTTTGATTAACCCTCTGAGACAAAGTTGTAGCTCTTGCCATAAAGAACATATAAAATCAAAAAACTTCATCTTCAAGATTAAAATCGCAAAAAAAACTTAAAATAAATTCGATTTTTGTTACCTTGTTTCCTCTGTTCAGGTCCATAGGTAGCAAACCTTTCGAAATTCAAAAAAACAATCAACCACAAAAATGTACCTTAGATCTCAATAAATAACTTTCTAGAGCATATAAACTGCCTAAGAATGATTCCTAACACCGTTTAGGTAGCGCCAGGTAGCCGCAAAAGTGAAACATTTTTATTTTGTGGGCTGCGTCCCTTGATGCGTGTTCTGTGTTTACTGCTTTGCCTGTGATGTTGCGGTCGGTGCGTGATCGCGTGAATTGTATGTTGAGACCTTAGGTACATTTTTGTGGTTGATTGTTTGCCGAGAAAATTATTTTGATTTTATAAGAATTTTTTAAACTTTTATATAAAAATTTCTAGAGATTGTATAAAAAACCCAGAATTCTTATACCAAAGTGAAGAAGATCCTTGTCAGCTATGCAGGGATGTTAGCAAAGCCAGTGTTCGTTATACCATATAGAATAAAATCCTTGTGCCAGACTGAAGGCCCGACAATAGGGCTATAATAATATTTTAGTAATGAAAACCCCTGTCTCCAGTCGTTTTGCGAAAAAACCTCACGCAGGGAAGCAAATTTCTTAAACCTTCCAAGAAATTTTGAACTGCTATGAATTGTAAACCGTAGGAAAATTTTTAAATCTACAGCAGTGGATAAATTCCAAAATACCATTTAAGTGATACGTATAGGAATATATACAAATATCAGGTGCATATTTTTTAAAATAGCCGTGAAATAAAAATGGTTGTTTTCAAACTTCAACCCCTTTTCTAATAAATAAAATTTACAAAAAGAATCATATTTTCGATCCAATTCTTTCAATTTCAATCCAGTAAATTAAATATGTGTAGAGATGTGCTTTGATATAGCAAGAGTTTTTTTTGTTTTGTATTTTTAGACATATCGCTAATTTGCTGCAACAATGTCATAAGTCAAAAATCAGCAATTTTAACTTAAAATCAGTAATGAATGCAAAGTTTCTCATTCTTATGAAGATTTTGTAAGCTCAACTCTTGAGAGAAGAACACAATTTTACATTTTCTTTCATATATATATATTAAATGCTTATTTTAATTAATTTTATAGCATATTTTCAAGTATTTAAAGCATGAAATTTCACTTATTGCTAATGAATTATCTACGCATGTTTTCGATGTGCGATCTTAATCAAGGACTCGAAGATATAATTGCCAAAATACTCTCGAAATTAACGAAAATGTTCTCTTAATATGCCAACTGTTATGACTATAATTTAATTTAATATAGATTTTTTTTAACATATGCCTCGATACCACTGTGCAACATATTATACGAAAACCTACATACAAGAAACTGAAATCTAAAAAAATCTACAAACGAAAAAGCGGATGATATGAAAAGGAACAAAAGCAACAACAACAACTGTGGAAATAAAATACAATCTCAGAAATTCTTGCATATTCGAACAAAAGTAAAAGGTTTTTATTACAACATTGCAAAAAGGCAGCAAAATCAAAAACTAACATACACACACACACACACACTCAAACCAAAATTAAATAAAGGAGTTTAAACAGAACGAGCTCCACACAAAAAACCAAAAGCAAAAAATAAGGACAGCAGCAAAGAACAACAACAACAACAATACATAATTCTTTTTCCATAGTCAGTGAGGGGCACAGTTAAAACCTTGCACTGCATTTATCATCTCTCTCCACTCGTCCAAACAATAAAATGGCATTTGTACAGAAATTCCTCAGCGTAGCATGAACTTTACAAGCTGTGCTTTCAGTTGTTCAGTGTTTTGTATTGTGTTGCACGAGTTTGTGCCGCTAGCAGCAGCAACACAATATTTTCAACTAAACTGGTCGAAAAGCGGACTGCCTGGCAGACAGTCAGGCAGGCCATTCACGACAGCAGCAGCGGCAACAAGACCCACAGCAGCCATCACAGCAACCAAACAGGCCAATATGCCACATATTTCCATACATTTGCATTTTTAGTGCAACATACACTAATAACGTGGTTAAATGAATCTACAAAGATTTGCCAAAAAAAAAAAATAGGAAAAATACTTTTCCTGAACTTACTTTGAGTGCTTAAACGAATAAATTTGATATAGAATCACGATGTTCTGCCGGCAGAGGACCCATGTACACATACATATGTATATGCAACTTGGGTAACATAGTGTATTATCGTCATTGTCATCCTCATCATAGCTTATGAAAATTGCAATGGTAATGTTGAAATAGCGCCACTGGCATTGCCAGTGGCTGGTATTCTAGAAAATGTTATTGACCAGACAAATGGACGAGCGGAAAGAACAAAATTAAGGAATATTAATTTTTTTCTTCTCAATATTAATTTGTTGAATTTTCCTATTTTTTAAATATGAACTAACAAGAATTAATCAAATCTTATTCTAATAATTTATTTCATATACTGCATTACCGCAACAAAAAAAAAAAAGCTTAAGCGACATAATTTTAAATTTTCGTTTTTTTTTGTTAATAAATTACTTTATTGGCAACACTTGCTTTATCTCCTAAAATGTCATGGTCACATAAGATACCATTACGATTTTATAGCAAAAACAACTGTATCTTAAGCGACAACCTTCATACAAAATTTTTATAAAATAAAACCTTCTCCTGTAAAATTTTGTTTTAGTCGCTTAAGATATTTTTACGGTGTTTATCGCTCTTCTGGTTGGGTGAGTGCTGCAGTGTCTCTTCTCCTTGAGCGAGTGTGGCCGCTATCATTTTAATTATTTCGAGCTAGTGGGTTCGGATGCTATTCGAGCCTTTTTAAATATTTTACTGCATATTTCGTAATCATAGTTTTTACTGATGGCACCATTGAGATCTTCGATGTGGATATTTGAGTTTGTAACATACCAGTGATCGGCTGTAATTATTCGAAGAAGTTTATGTTGGTGCCTTAGAATTTTTTCGATATATTCGATACGTCCCATAACTGATTATCGAAGCACCCGACTGGCTTTTAGATGGAGTTGCCAAGTATAAGTTTGTAATCGAGACTGATGAAAAATTCCTCAAAATAAGCCAAATAATTGGAATTGCTTTAAGTTTAATTTTAGTTAATTTTGCCTCTCGCATTTCCATTAAAACGCCGATCTAGATACATACCGAGATATTTTACATGCGAGTCTTGAGGTATTGCGTGTTCGGTTCTCGCCAGAGACTCCGATCTCCCAGCGTAGAGCTTTTGCATTAAAAAAATTAATTATTGACTTTAATAGACGCAAAGTGAATGTTGTATGTACGCATTTAAAAAATAGAGGCGGAATTTTTGAAGCCTGTTCTGTAGTTAACATATTAAAACGCTAAAGCGGTTATAGTGTCAGCTTCAATTGAAAACATCAGGATTTAAGATCAGGGACCAATAAAGTTAAAGGAACATGTTAAAGTATCTTTTTTGCTTATTTTTGAGATTTCATCACCAAAAAT
Source organism: Pollenia labialis (assembly GCA_949318255.1). NCBI lineage: Eukaryota > Metazoa > Arthropoda > Insecta > Diptera > Polleniidae > Pollenia > Pollenia labialis. The sequence goes on from OX439140.1 coordinate 72,346,914, forward strand.
TATCGAAGGAACCATAAAAATATATGGGGCAATCCAAGTGAAATCGGACAGTTTGGAGAAAAATATGTTTTCGATTTCCTTTATTTTTTACTGTGTTGATGTTCCTTATCAACAGCACATTTCAGCAAATTTTCAGATTTTTTTTTAGCTCGTGGTTATAGAATATTAAAAAAATCGGGTTATAAGAAAACTCTGTTCCAATAAATACTCATAACTTTTTCAATATTAGTCCAAATTGTATAATTTTTTTTTATTTGTTATTTTTTTTTTGTTTACGATCCAATAAAAAGTAGAAACAAATTTTGCACAGTGGGCTTGGATGCGATTTTCGAAATTTAATATTTTAAACAAATTTGTTTCACTGTTTGTACTCTTTGATTTTTTTAAATATTTTTTTATATTAAACTACGAATTTTTTCCACAAATTGTAAGACCCATTTGGTTGTCCAAGCCCCAGTCCAAACATTTTTTATACCCACACCCCAATAGTGCTCAAAATATTGGTACTAGACCGATCGGCTCAGAATCACTTTCTTAGTCGAATTAGCGTTGTCCGTCCGGGTGACTGGCTGGCTGGCTGTCTATGAAAACATTTTGCGCAAAGTGCAGGTCGAAATTTTGTAGGTAATTTGATGAAATTTGGAAAATAGATTCAGGGGCGAATCGGTCAATACTTTTACAAAGCCCCCATACAAGCTTCTTTTCGGAATAGAGTCTTTGTGCCTATAAACCGTCTTATTATGTTGGCATTTAGATTGAATTTGGTCCAAACTTATTTTATTGCAACCAAAATAATCTTACAAAATCAAGCCATAGGTCCCATATAATCCTCCATCCTAAAATCTCATATAGATGAAGATATCTAAATAATATTCGGCACCCAGAACTTTTAAGTGAATCTTAATCTCAATAGATAATTTTGTATAACAAAATACAGTGCTGAGTTGGCAACCTTTGGCATGATACTTGTTGCTCCGTAGGATAGAGTCTAGAGCAGGGCTGCCCGGTCCTTTTTTCCTTGTCCCTAAAAAATAAAAAAAAACAAAACCTTAAAAAGTTAAAATTTTTTGTTTTGTTTTTCTAATCAAATTTTTAAAAATTTTTTAAAAATTTTTTATTAGAAATTTTTATTAAAAATCTCCAAAATCCCAATAAAAATTTTTTATAAAAAAAAATATTTTATTTTGTTTGTAGCGACTGGTTTTGTCATGTTTTTTAAATACTTTTTATGCGATTAAAGTGCGGAATTACAAGCAGAACAATATGCAGTCTTTGAAGACGAAAAAGCCAATTTATAAGAATGTGGTTCTTTTTCAATCGGGTTTAGCCATACTTTAAAACAACAATAAAAATACATACATACAGGTATGTGATGTGATCGATTTCAAAACGAACGTTTCCAAAAGGTGTGATGAATTTCGAAGGATTTTAAAATCCATTTCTAAATTAAAGTTTTAAGTTTTCGTTCAGAATACACTTTATAAAATTTAAAAGAATAAAGACTGAAAATAAAAGGAATGTGTATTTGAAATCCTTTTTAAAAGATACTGAAAACGATATTTTCGGGTTCAAATCGTTTCGTTTTTAAAATCGATTTCCATCACATACCTGATGTATCCGTCAATTATTTAATACTTCCAATAGTCCAGCATTCCTTTCCCCAAACTTTATTATAGTGTCTTATAAAGTTAGTTATTTTTGGGAAAGACATATTTGCTTGAAAATTGTCTTTAAAAAATTAAAAATTGTATGTTTTGTTTAACGCTTTCAACACGAATCCAGCTTTCTTAATACGATTTGTCCAACCCTGTCATTGCCAATATTATATTTAGCATATTTATACATACGATGTAGAACACATAATAATTTAAAACCCGGAGATTACGAGATAAATATTTAATGCTTAGATCCTCTTCGAAGATATTTTATTGCGATCGAAAACACGTACATATTTATTTGGCTATTGCCCTTTTATTGAGCGATATGCCCAGGCTGTGTAGTCGCAGTTGAGGTTTTTGTACCGGAGTCGCTGTCGAAGTACCCACAAAAACTAGCGACTCCGACTCCAACATTTTTGGCATTAATATTTGTTTTAATGTTTCTCATAATAAAAAAAATCTTAATGGCCAATTTTACCAATTCTATTTAAATATCAATTCATATTTAAATATAGTCTTTTATATAATTTTATTTACATATGAGGAGGTGCATTTCAAAAATTAAGTAATTGAGATAACATCTTATTTTGACAGATCTTTTAGCAATTTATGAGAATAAATATAAAGATTATATGAAAGCATGTCCTGTTCTATGTTTTATGTGACCTAAAATTTCTGTAACAAAACTCGCTGGTTCACTTTTTAACCTTTCTGTTTAAATTTCGCCAAGATATCGCTAATGAAATAGAGCCCAATTAAGGAATTTAAAAAATTAATTTGTAAACAATTTGTTTTTTTTATTTATCGTATATTAACATATATTTGCTGTAGCTCATGCGGTGAAAGCGTTAAGTGGACTACATTTTAAGTTCCAACCTTTATGGTGAATTATAATAGAAAAAAAGGAAAACGAACTCGCCCAAATACATGACATTGGAGTCGGAGTCGTACTTAAGAAATTTCAGCGGAAGGAGTCGGAGTTAAAACTATTTCTTGACTCCACAGCCCTGCATATGCCCGAGTGTGCAGTAATCCAAAGTGTGTATATTAACTTTTCCTAGGCCTTATAGGAAATATTAATACATATTTAAAATAAACCCAGAACTCAGAACTTACAACTACAATTCGAGTCGGAAAGAACCCAACCAATTGTAGGGGAATGTAAGAAAAGATAAACTCACTGTTTATTGTTGGTGTTTTGTTTTGGCTTTGATATTGTTTTTTTTTTTTTTTAGCGATAAACCAACACTCAGGGGATGCCCCCTATATATGCAGTGCATTGTGTTGATCAGGAAAATAAGGTTTGGGAAGGAGGAAAGAGGGAATAGTGTTTGTGGACATTTGACTTGAATCTTAATAAATTATAAGTACCGGGGAAGACCTCTGCGGGAAGTTTATTCCACATACGGATAGTTCGACTGAAAAACGAATTTTCTCTATAATGCGTTGCGCGAAACACAGGACAATCGACTACAAACGGATGTGATCCACTGGATGAGCGAGTATTACGAAGAAATACTCGGGCGGGTGGAATAAGTTCACTTATCTCAGTGGAACACCTCCCATGGTAATATCGATAGAAAAGTGTCACACAACCCACATTCCGACGATGCTCCAATGAGTCAATACCTACCCTACTGTCATTGATGAGCTTCACCGCCCTCCTTTGTACACGGTCCAGAAGGTTGAAAATAGACTTTGAAGCCCCTGCCCATATATGGGAGTTGTATTCCATCTTCGGTCGGATATAGGTGGTATAGATAGCAAGGAGATCGGATGAAGTGAAGTAAGTCTTGCACCGTTTTAAAAAACCTAAACACTTGAATGCTTCTTTCGACACTTTAAAAACGTGTTTATTCCAGCGGACATCGCACTGTATTCTCATGCCCAGAACATCAAGAGTATCCGATTCTTCAATATCATTGCCACCCATCACTACAGATGACATAGTTGGTCCCACGGCCCGTCTGTGGGACAACATACAACATTGGGTCTTGCGTGCATTAAATTCGACCCTATTCGCTTGACCCCACTCAGAGATTGCAGCTAGGTCCTGATTAAGAGTGTCATTCATATTCTGCCTTTTGCCCCTAATCTCAACAAGGCTTGGCCTATGATCGAAGGAATATGAATGACAAATGTTGCTGTCATCTGCAAAAGAGTAGATAGGATTTGAAGTATGACTAAGAAGGTCATTTAGAAATATAAGAAATAGCGTAGGAGAAAGGACAGAACCTTGCGGTACCCCTGAATTCAGCTGAAACTCGTTTGATGCAATCCCATCTATAACAACACTTATAGTGCGATCACTGAGGAAACTCGATATAAATCGAGAGAAGTAAGACTTTGAGCCATTTATAATTCTTATTCGCTTTAGGGTTTTATTTGTATAATATTTTTGGCTTTTCTAAAATCTTTGGAAAAGGTTTCCTGATGAGCTGGCCTAAGAAACCAGTGAAATGCGAATAGAAGCTAGCTTTCCCTCAACAATAAATTTCAGTGTATTTATTAAATATGAAAAACTGGGAATTTAGCACGCCATACGAAAATCGTATTAATAACTCAGAAATTGTTTAAAATCCATCCTTAATTTGTTTAACCATATTTCCTCAGTCTGACCCATTGTGCATTTTTACATTTTAAAGAAGTTTCATTTAAATTTTAACTTGATTGTTAAACAGAGAAAATGCCGCTACGTAACCGCCGCCACCAGCACCAACCAATAACTGGAACACAACAATACGATAAGAGCAACACAACGATGCCACTGCTGCCAGCAACTGGCAACAACAACAAATTCAGACAACAATAAAAAGTTACAAACAGCAGCCCTTTGGTACTCTTTACAAAACAAAAAAAACTATAATAAAGGAACAACAGCAACAAAAAACCATTGAAACTTCATCGTCAATATCATGATCATCATCCTCATTAGCGTCGTCATTATAATCAAGTTTTTGGTTGGTCACAGCCACTAAGTGGCGTTGGTAGCATGCAACCCATCCAAGCAACCAACGCAGTCTTTCATTCAAACATTTACCAATTCGGGCAGTAGGCAGGCGGGCAGGCAGTCAGTAGGCATTCATGCATGATGACATGACATCATGAGTTTTAAAAGTCATATTCAGGCTTTTAGGCAACATTTTTACTCCCGAGATTGTGGCAGGTTTAACTACAAAAACATTTGTGCTATATTTTTTTTGTTGGGTGCTGCTTGTTGCCAAAGCTGGGGGATGTAGAAATATTATGAAAAATTTCCTTAAGAAATTATCTAATGAGCATAATTTGTTAAGTGTTACCGCTAATGATATGCAAGTGTTTAATTAAGAATTGGGTTAAAACTGATTGCGGGGTGTAATGAATAAAGCGGGGAGTTTTGTGGCAGTTAACTTAGGGTTTGACACTTTTGAATTTTGCTGCATTTTAAACTTCAGTCGGTCGAACCAGATTATGAAGTGTAATAACGAACACACGATAGCAGTATAACGATAAAGTAGTGAAACTATTTCTCTTTAAATTAAAAGAAAAGCATTATCGGTATGTCGGCAAATTAAAAGACGATTGTACAAAAATTTGATTTAAATATGTTTCCTCAATTATTGTTACATCAATTATCTTGATATTCTGAGCCACACTGTTTGTATAGTGTGGTTCAGAAGTCATCTCCCTATCGGATGATGCTATAATTTTTGCTAAAGGCGGAAAATGTCAGTTCCGCTTTGAGATTTGTAAAGTAAACAGACGCAAGAAATGGAGCGCTCTACTAGTAAAGAACACGGAATAATTGTTGTGGTTTGTTTATGCGAACCTTTTTTTTTTAAATCATTCGCTCAGGATGAGACCCATTTCCATCTCTGTGGATACGTGAATAAGCAGAATTATCACTTATGGGGCACCGAATATTCACATATAACAGACGAAGAGCCTTTACACCTGCCTAAAGTTACTGTATTTGGTGGTGTCAACGCTGGAGGCATCATAGGGCTTTATTTGTGTTAATAACTACGCGGCCCATACGACTAATGTACACGTCGAGTGCTACAGAGTCATGCTCCTACCGTAACTGAACGAATTGGGACTTGAGTACATGTGGTTCCAGCAGAATGGAGAAATGGTGCATACTGTACGACATGCAACCGAAATTCTGAGGGCTCAATTTCCGGGTCCCCTAGTCTCTCGTTTGGTGATTTGCAAGATCTCCGGATTTAGCCGTTCTAGACATCTTTTTTGAGGTTTCTTGAGATCACGAAACCCAACTTCTGACTCTTAAAGTCGTCAAAGAGAATTTATGTTAGGAATGCGGGAAAATATCGCCGGGAGTGCTGGAAAGACCCTGCGGGAAATGTATGTCAATTGTTCATAAAGCACTTATCCCGTGGACAGTGAACTCCATATTGTAATAAAACGAGCTGTGATTGGTGAAAACAACCACTTGACAGGTGATGATTTGTTTAAAGTACAGTTACTTCAGAGGAAAGGTGTTTGGCACAAAACTCGTCATGTGAATGGATATTGTACGTGAAGTCGGTAGTTCTCTTAAGTTATATTAATTTATATGAAGGCGATCTATCAAATTAACATGCCTCACTCGGGACAATATCTGCGACAGATAAATTTTAAATCGAAATTAAATGTGTCTATTTGGGGTATTTAAGTGACCTGTTGCAAAGTGTCAAAAAGGTGCCAATTTACCTCCTCGTAGGTCATCGCCATGTTGAAGTCACTACCACTTTAGAACTGTCACGTGACAAGTTTGGTGTTAGTTCCCATTCCCTTAGGGGAGTAATGGAAAATGGCATAAATCGGGCTTGTATGGTTATCAATTCTATCTGCCAATATCAATTTTTCTGCTTAGGGTGTGTGTGAAACGGTAGCAAAGTTCTATGGTGAAATGAAATTTGTTTGTGGTAGAAAATTTTCATATTTGTGCTGTGTGAAATTATAACATTTTTGACAACGTAAAATTTTGACCTAAAGAAAAAAACAATTACTAGTAGTTTTGTGAAAATGAATAAATTAATCAAGTTTTTACCAATAATCATTTCAATTCTGTTGAAATTGAGCTCGTCCCAACTATTTGATGAATTCGTTCTGATATATTAACAATTTTTACAAAAAGTGCGGGCAAGAAAGTTTATACCAAGGCCCATCTATCAGGTCTGCTTACTTGTACAAAAACAAAATACGATTCTTTTTAGTTGTCAAAAATTTACTACCACATATACAAAGCAAAAGGAAAAAACGTGTATGTGTGGCATACCATAAACGAATACATGCACATGTAAACAACTTTTGACAACTAAAAAGAACATAAACAATGATCATCGGGCTTCTTGCACAGACCTTTTTAATGGGCCTTGGCTTATACATGTGTAAATACTTACATTTTGTATAATTCTTTTTAATTTTTTTGCCGCTGGTCCTACTTCCATATTATTTTTTATTTAGTTTAAACAAATTTGATGAAAAAAATAATTTTGTGGTTGTCAAAAATTTCTACACTAATGTCAAAATTTATACTAGCCCCCAGTGCTAGTGAAATTTTATTCACCTCAATAGTGTCAAAATTTTACTTCCTTAATTAAAAAATTGTTTCACATTAAATGAACACAATCCAAAATCAAAACTAAAGTTTTTCACTTTTTGAAAAAACTACAGTTAAATAACTTTTGCGTCACCTTGTAAAAGCTTTTATATAAGATCTCCTACCTTACAAAATGTTAAGTTTTATAAATCTTTTATACATGTTGAAAACAACCCCTGGGGTTTGTTCGCATGTGTCTCGATTAACAGCTACTTCTTAGCGATGCACACTCGAAGTATCCATATACTCGATATTAACACGGATTTAAAAAAGCCTCATCTACCAGCTTCTTCAAATCACAATTGCAATCAATCGCGGTTTTTTTCGTAAGGAATGAAACAAATATTATCTACACTGTTTTCAGCAAAGCTTTTGATAAAGTCAATCATTTTCTTTCTTGTAAAAGATAAATAAATGCTTAAATTGGATTTACGCTTATCTATCGAAAAGGGTCCAAACCGTCCTTTTTAATATAACGTTTCCTATAAAAATCAATGTGTCATCAGGAGTACCCCAAAACAGCCACCTTGTACCTCTATTGGTCTTGCTTTTTATAAATGATTTGCTTGGGGTTATAAAGTTTGTAAAGGTTCTTATGTACGCTGACGACGTGATATGTTTTTTTAACTTACAACCATGTGTTTGATCATTAACGTCTTTAAAATGCTCTAAACTGCTTTTATGAATGGTGTAAACCAAACTTAATGGAGCTTAATTTAAAAAAGTGAAAACTAATGCGTTATTCAAGAAATAAACCAGCTACAGTTAATTACTTTCTAGGAGATATTCAAGTTGATTTAATTAAAAACTTTCTTGATCTTGGAATACTACATGGCCCTAAACTGAGCTTTAATTCGCATAATGCGTTTATGATACATAAACCAAGAGGAAGACTTTTATATACAAAACGCTTGGCAAAAGCCTTCAAAGGTCGCTGATTTCAAATTTAGTCTCTATTTTTCGCTATCAGCTCTACTTTTTGAGATATACCGTTATGTCCAAAATTAAGGCACTTTCGTTGACCTGAGCGGCACACCTCCATCCGATGGTCCAAATTTTCGATGACGCTGAGACATAGTTGAGGTTCTAGTGCCGCTAATGTGACGAATTATCCCATCCTTTAGCTCATTAAATGGTGCTGGTTTATCGACGTACCCCTTTTCTTTCAAATAACCCCAAACAAAGAAGTCCAACGGCGCCATATTACATGATCTTGGCGGCCAATTGACATCGCCACCAGGTGCGATAATACGGCCATTGAATTTGTCGCGCAAAAGATCCATAGTTTCGTTAGCCGTGTGGCAAATGGTACCGTCCTGTTCAAACCACATATCGTCCACATCCATATCTTCCAATTCGGGCCATAAAAAGTTCGTTATCATCTCACGATAGCGAACACCATTCACAGTTACTGCCTGACCGGCCTCATTTTGGAAAAAATACGGCCCGATGATGACGCCAGCCCATAAGCTGCACCAAATAGTCTCCCTTTTTGGGTGCTTTGGTTTTTCGACAATCACTCTTGGATCATCATTCGCCCAATTGCGGCGATTCTGCTTATTGACGAATCCACTGAGGTGAAAAATGCCTCATCACTAAAGACGATTTTCTTCGAAAATTGATCATCCACTGTTGCCATTTCTTGCCACCAAGCTGACCATTGACGAAGTTTGGAATGGTCAAGAGGCTTTAGTTCTTGAGTCAATTGTACCTTGTAGGCGTGTAAATGCAAGTCTTTATGCAAAATGTTCATCAACGACGAGCGTGAGAGATGCAATTGTAGGGCACGACGACGAATTAAGGTGGACGGCGCTTCAGCCACACTATCCCGAACAGCAGCAATTCACAAAAAATTTACATCTCCTACCTTTGCTCAAAGTTTTGCACGATTTTTCCGATGGTACGCACTTTTGTACGATTTAATTGACCGACAAAATCACGAAGTGCACGATATGCATATTGATTTGAACGCCCATTTTTATAATAAGCCTGCATACCTTTAACGCGTTGCTCGATTGTGTATCTTTCCATGGTTCAAATTGAGTTAGTCTGAAATTGAGAAATTTCAAATGAAATGCAGAAAGAAACTTGACGTTTAGGTGTGGTTCACATTCAACATCGCCCCTTAAAATTTAACCAGCCTTTATATTGGAATAACTTGAAAAAGGTTGACCATATTCAGTATACAAAACAATCCAAAACTCGGCAACAGTATTGTATTTAAGCCGTGCTTACATTGTTTTTAAATTTGCCCTGTAGTTTCTTTCAGGAATATGGTGGAATTTTTGAAGAAAAAAAAACAACTAATTTTTTGTTTATTATGTATGTTTAATGTGTATTTCATTGTATTCGGTGCACAACTTTTGATTTTATTCACAATTTACTGAGAAAACTGAATATCGATTTTATTTCTTTTATCACAGTAGTGCATTACCTGTACATTATTATTAACGTTCGAAACCGATGAACAAGCTTTAAAACTCGTCATGAATAATGGATTATCACTAGAGTAAATAGTGTAAAAATAATTATTTTTTTTTGCTGAATTTGCTCTGTTAACGATTGTTCCTGAAGGAGAGAACTACTGAACCCCGGTGCCTTTCATTGGCGCGGGGTTCATGACACAAATGGCGCACGGCAATGTGCTGTCGGGTACTAGTGGTTTATACTGATGGTTCGAGGAAAGGTGAAAGAGTTGGCGGAGGTTTTTTCATAGAGGAACTGGATGTGAAAGTTTTCTTTCGTCTGCCGGATGGATGTAATGTCCTGCAGGCGGAGATCTCGGCTTTAAGGCGGGCGGCAAACTTTCTGAGGTATCATCGCATATCTAGAGATATACGAATATTTACTGACTAGCGGGTGTCTACACGACATCGAGGTTAACTGCGAAGCATTTAAGGGTAACGCTAATATGGATACCGGGGCAATCAGAGTGCGCGGGCAATAAGGTAGCTGGCCAAACAATGGCTCACTGTAAGCCACTTATGAGGCGCGAGTCTTATAGAGTTGCGCAGATGCGGTTGACCTGTGAGTCCACCTGCTCGATATCCAGGATCATATGGCCTGGATATGAAGAACGGGGAACTAGCTCTCTACTTAGGTTCAGCAGGGACTAGATTAGGACAGTGATATCGGTTGTGTCTGGACACTGGCCTGTGGGGACTCATGCCGGAAGAATGGGTCTGGTATTTAACGACTACTGTAGAAGTTGTCAAAACGAGGAGGAAGAGGAGACTGTGCTTTAATTTCTTTGTCAATTCCCTGGGTTGCGGGGCATTAGGGAAAAAGTTCCTGGGGGGAACCGGTGTTTGCCTGCTTGGAGGATCTAACCAGCATAAAACTTAAATCGCTTCTTCTCTTCACTAGGAAGACGAATTGGTTGGACTTTGCAGTGACGCCATCTAGGTAACTGCTCTAAAGGATGGGCATTGGCGCTTGGTATCACAAAGGGAACAACAGAGGACCCAAGTGAGCTGTCTCTTGATGGCTGCCCATGGAACCTAACCTAAATGTTCCTGTTAGCTATTGCTATTTTAAAAATCAAATGTTGCTATTAAAAAAACAAGATCTTTTGAAAATCTTTTTCCTGTCGCACAGTGATTTTGTGTCGTTTAAAATTTTTCGGGTGCATTTAAACCACTAGGCATAAAAAATAAATTCGAAATTTACATTTTAATTTAAACTTAACACTATTTTTCTAGTCTCCTAAAAAGCAAAAGTATCCTTACAAATCAGAATACATAAATAATTAATACTTGATAACAAAATAAAAATGAAACTGACTTTCGACAAACACTTTTCCTCCTGTCATCCATCCAGTCACAACTTTTACTATGACATAAATGATGTTTATGTATGAGAATCCGCAATTTAACATACAAAACACGTAGAACATCTTCTCACACTGGCGATGATGCAGCATTAGACAACACTTCTAAAGCACTTTAAATTGTATGAAAGAAAAAAAATGAACTGTAATGAAGGTACACGAGTACTTGAAACTAGAAGAATGAGTAAAAAAAACTACATGTATTTTGTAATAATGTTCGCACGTTCTATCTACGGCATACATACACATACTACGTAGTTGTATCGATATGAAGTTTATTAGATTAAATGTTATAGCTACAGGTAAAGGAAAAGGAAAATAAAAGGGAAGATAGTGATAGATTCATTTGTGTTTGGTTAGATGTGAATCTCTTTAGGATGCTTCATTGATTATATGTACCATCAAAGGCTTGTTGCGATTTTTTTTTTAAAGCCAACGACGGTTCCTAAATGGGGTTCCATTACAGATTTTCTGGAGGTCCTTTTAACAGAAGACCAAAAAAATAAATAATATTTCACAGAACCTTTCTGATTACTCGGCGCTTAACATGGGCTAAAAATATTTGTAAATATTCACGTGGACGTGGCACTTCCCATACAAAAATAATATTCAAATCCACAAGCTCGTAGCATCGTCGTATAATCGTTTATATATTTATATATAGTCACTTTGTTCCTTATAGGAGCATAGGGCCTCAACGAATGTCTTCCATCTGGGTTTGCCTGCTGCAATACATTTTCTTTCACTCCAGGATACAGCAGCCTTCGCTGCTTCCACCTCCAATAATCTGCGTCAGGTATTGATGGGCGTCCTCTTCTTCGGATTCCTTGAGGTGTCCATTATATACCTTGCCTTGTAATATTATCTGGCGATTTCCGTTGCAATTCGCGACCATTTAAAAAAAAATTTTAATAAAAAAGGTTTTTTTCTACAAATGTGTCAAAATTTGAAAAGAAAAAGCCAAACATATATTGAAATTCAATTTGTTTTAACATATAAAAAAAAAGTAAAAAATTAACATTGCAATAAAAGAGAAAACTACGTACAAAACAAACTTCTTTTTGTCCGTGATGCCACAATAATAATATTAGAACTTATTGCCACTTTTGTAGTGAAGACACTAAAATAATTGAAAGATGTAGAATGGAATAAAATGAGATATCAACATCTTTTAAAGATGTTGAAAGATATGGCTTTTTAGCCCTTTGTATTTCTTATGGAAAGATGTTAACATCTTCGTAAAATGATGATGGATGTTAGATGTTGATCAGTGTAAAAAGGCTATACGAAGATTAAGTTTTCGTAAATAAGTGTTGTAAGAAAACATATACAACATTTCATTTCAAAGAATGCAGACCTTCGAATAGATCCTGGATACACTGAGTCATAACTCAGTTGGAAAAGTAAACTGGGTTAGAAAATGAATCGTTGAAACGAAAAACATTAAGAACTCCTGTTCTAAATCAAACAATTCTTCTATTTAATTTTTACTTTTTATTGATTTTCATTGATTGTATTTCTTACATTTTCTTTCATTAACTGGAAATGAGGGATTTTTTTTGTTTGTAATGAAAACAAGACCAAACACTGAGGAAAACAAAAGAAAATATTGTGAAAATGTTACTATTTCCAAATCGAAACAATCAAACAAAGAAAAGCAGACAGACGTCCGTTCGACAAACATTTATGCGTACAAGGTATTGATTTCATTCACAAATCCTTATTAACTGCTTTCATTCAAACATGCCTTTGTGCATTATTTCATACATTCTTCATTCATTCATTGATAGAATTGTGTGTGTGTTTTTTTTTGATTCTACAAACACACGCTAACCGTTTCACAGTTATTGTTCTCTCATTTACTGCAATCAGGTCTGCCAGATTTGTCGATTTATCGTCATTTTGACGATTTTTTGTTCTGAAATTAGCAAAGTGCCGATTTGCTGATTTTTTTAACTAAAAAGTGACGATTTTTTTTAGTCTCCAAAGTCTGAATAAATCATACATAAAATTTTCTGACACATTCCTTTTTTTAATCTTGGAACAGTCGTATCTTAACAAGAGCGAAAGGCGGAAAGTTTTCTTTCGCTTACCTTTTGCGCTGATATGCCATACCTAAACAAGAGCGTCAACGTTTTTTCACGAACAGTAGTGTTACCTCTTTTCTTTCGTGGACACCAATTTTAACGAAGGGTTTACCGTGGGCATTTTGCTATATCTCCATTATTAGGCAAGATAGGAAAATTCTGAAAACACCAAACTGCTAGAAATTTAAAATAAAAACTATATAACGGCAAAGACTAAGTTTTTATTTTTGGCGGTTATGAACGTCATGCGTCTACGTATGTCCTAAATGTGCTGTAAAAACGGCATGACGTTCCTAGACGTCAGGCGTATATAAGTAAGTTCGACGGCTGTACACGTCATACGTCTGTGGGAACTCCGAATTAAAATATATGTATGGTTTTAAACGACTTTTATTAGATGAACATTTTGGTAGTGTTTTTTTTGTCCAATAGAATATTTGCACACTTATGATGGTATGTACAATATATTTACACATGATAGAAGCCAGGATGTTATTGTTTACTCCTTAAGATTCTATGTACTAAACATTTTATGACGTATATAGACGTCATGTCCCACGAGAAAACTTTGTTTTGACGTCTATACACGTCAGTGTCCGCGAAAGGGTTAAAAAACCCACAAGTTATGAACAAAATTAGAAATAAAAAGGCTAGATTGACCAAAAAAAATAGCTAAATTGCCATTATTAATTAACAATAAACGAGCTGTCAAAATTGGCTTTTCCTATTAAAAAACGTTGATGCCGCTATATTCAAAACCTAGAAAACGCTAACCGCTTTTGTAAAGGTACGGCAGTAAAATGCAAGTCTTAAGAATATCTTTAAATTATGATTTTCAGAGTACAAAAACCACAATGTTACACTTTGTTTATCTTTCGTCAAACCATCATCGAAAGAACCCTTTTCGACTCTCTGTATAAATCATATATTCAGCAATTATACGGCGAACATTTCACAAGTTGTAAGATAATATCAACATGAGTCTCATACGATTCTTGACATTAAAGACTCGTTAGATAATCGGTACCCACGTCTTAAACGATTCCCACAACGATTAAAGAAGCGTCTTTCCCTGTGCTATGGAAGAATCTATGTCGTGTTACAGCTTTTCTCTTGTGAGGCATCTTCTACGATTAAAAAATGCGGTCATAGACGATCAAAGATGTCCCAGTATCTCTTTCACGATTGAAAATTAATTAATTCATAAATTATGTTTTTGTTTAAATGTGTTTTTTTATAAAAATCGAACAAAAATTGTTAAAAAAAAATTACATTTTAAGTTGTCCGATTTTTTTTTTTTGGCGATTTGTCGAAACGTGGAGCATGATTTTTTCTCAGGAAATTGACGATTTCCTCACAGAATAATCTGGTAGCCCTGACTGTAATCATTGACTTCATCTCGAAGTTAATAGTGTTTGATTCCAATTCAATTCAATTGAGCCTGGGAGCATCATCGTCATTGGCCAAGACTTATTATTAACTTCATTATTGTCTTGTTAACATTGATCAAATGTCTAGTTGAACAAAATATAATGATTTCAAAGTTTTTTTTTTTTGTTTCGATTAAATTGTTTTTTTTTTTCTATTCTTGTAATGAGTGAATGAAGTTATATTTATTCTTTGAACCTGGCTTTTAGCTACTTTTAACTTTTTAGCCATGAACGTTAATCGCTTTTTATGTTTTATGATTTTATGGAATATCAATCGTCAAACTTAATTGTCAGTAATTTAAATTGATTTTTTTTTAATGTAAATGTTAAAAGATATTTAATTGGCTAAAATGTAAATGCTTTTTATTATTGGTTGTACACAACAAATTTTGCACTTAAAAAAACATATTTGAAGAAGGAAAATCTGTTTGAAATATTGGTTAAAATTTTCTAAAGGAACCTCAAATATCCAGATTTCAAGCAAATGCTTTGTACTTCTCTAACGCTTATTTCTTAAATCATCAAGATTCTTACAGCGATCTTAATAATTCTGCTTAACTGCATCCGGAAAAGATCACAAAACAAAACTTACTCCTAGATTTTCTCTGTTTAAATGTTTTGTATGTTTTGTTTAGAATGGAATGGTTTTGTTACGATCACTTAATAGATTAGAAAAGTCAAGTCTAGGAGCGAGTCTTCTAAACTATTTTACTCCCTTTTTCTATTGCCATTCAATTTGCGGTAGACATTATTTGCTCCAACTTGAATTGCAAAAGAATCAAACTTCAACTTTAGAATTCAAAAGACGAAATCAGTAGTTGGCCTAAAATGTTCACTACAGTAGAGGGAGACATATCAGCGTACGCTGCAATGTTGCATATTTAGACAATTTCGCAAATATAAGTGTACGTTTAATTCACTCGATTAAATTTTTAATTCAAACTGATTTTATTTTTGACTAAAGGTTTAATAAAAAAAAAAATTGGAGAGAATCTTTTCTGTGTTCACTGTCGACAGCCGGAAAACAATGAGATACGAAATTTCATATAGAACGAAGGCGTAAATCATTTATAAAGATGGTTCTAACTCAAAAGAGAGCAAAGGCTCTGAAGTATTGTCTTAAGAGCTCAAGCTAAAAATATATAGCGGATACTTCTGAATTACTACGTAATTTTCTGAGCGGAGCAACTTGGGATCAAAAAAGTTGTGGAGCAAAGGATTGAAACGGCAAACCACTGGAGAACCACTGTTCTCCTTAAAAATATTAGGGCAACTGTAGCTGTAGATGACAATCGTACATTTCTACAATATACTATGGACAAATTTATGTATATTTGCTGGTATCTGATTACTGAACACTAACAAAGTGTTTTCAATAAATAACGGGTTTCAAACAAGAGGTTCTATTCTGATTATGAAATTACAATTTCTTAGCATGATCCGAAAATCTTACGCATATGTAAACATAATAATTCCGAGAAATTAAACAACAAAATAAATTTATTAAAAAAACCTACACTAACTGTCAGAAGAAACAAATAATTAACTGTACACAGAAAAAAATAAAAATAGATTTTAATTAAAAAATTAATTAAATTTGCACCAGTTAACTAATTGATAGTATCAATTTAACGTTTAATTTAGTTGATTAAACGTTTAGTTCACTTGATTAAACGTTTAATTCACCTGATTAAACGTTTAATTAACTTGATTAAATTTTTAATTAAACTGATTTTATTTTTGATTAATGCTTTAATTAGTGAACAATTTTGGAAAGTTTTCTCTGTAAAGATAAGATTATTTTTTTTGTCAGAATTTCGATAAATAGTCGACATCGACACAAACTTCTTAGAAAATGCCAAATTAATGCCAAAGTAAAGACAACTTCAAATTAATGTTGACAACGACTTACTACCTATAGAGTAAGAGCGATTTGTTCTTTCTTTTACATTTATAACTTGAGAGTAAAAGGATTATTTGTTATTTGCTCTACTGTTAATACATTTAAAACAAAGGCCCCCTAACTAGACAGAGTGTATAAAAATCGGACAAGACATTCTCTTAAACTTTAAACTGCGTTCTTTTCAATTAACGCTCAAGTTTTTTTTGAAAAGAAATGAGCCTCTTAAGATAAAATAATGAAAATCTGTCATGACTTTTATTCAACTACAAATTTCACTACTTTCAATAACTGTATATTCTACAGAGAAATTGAAGGAACTTCACATAATTTATCCATTCTAAATATACATTGTTCCCTCTCACATGTCGCCTAAACAAAAAAAAAAACTATTGACACAAAAATTTTTCCATAAAAAAACTCTTCTTGGATGGTATTCAAATAAAAATACATCCTAAATTTCATACAATTTAATATTTCATTTCAAAAGGTTAAAAGTTCATTAGCTGAAATCCAGTTTCAGTAAAATTGTTACTTCTTAATCTACTCTTTTAGCACTTGCACACACTGGTAAGTCCTTACGCAATACACATATGTATGTACATTCACACATACATATGTATATTATAAAACACAGAGCCAGACAGACAGACCCACACGCACACACACAGATATTCTTCTGTAAATACATCTACCAGTTATCAAATAATAAAAAAAAAACTTAAATAAAAGCCAGATAATGATTTATTGATTGTTATGGCGCCATAGGAGTTACTGACTTAAACTCTCACAGCATTACATTCCTGCTTACACTCTCATGTTCTCTCTGTTTCTTCCGTTGTGCTCCAGTACTCCCTGAATACTTTGTTATACTTGGGCAAAAGATTTATTTTCTTTTTAACAACTTTAGCACCAGGACTTCAAAAGCCCTAAATGAACAGTACCGAACTCAATGAGACTGAAGCGCACCAGAGCAGAGTGAAGCAACAAAAAAAAAAGTAGCTGTCAACTACCAAAGCAAACGTTTACTTTTTATTGGCAAAAAAAAACTTTAGGAAAATAAAAAACTTTTATAAAAAACGGAAGAAACATCAAAAAAAACGTTCGAAGTTGTTTCTTTTTTGCTGTTGCACGAAGGTGGTCCGAAAAAGAATTATACAAATCAAACAACCCATGAGTAGCAGAATATTTACAAATGTTAGTTGTTTGTGTTATTTGAGTGGTGTAAGAGTATTAGGGTAGCGTTGAAAACTTGGATATTTTTTTCGACAACAGTGTTAACAGTCCTGTTATAACAATCCCACTGTTTTCCTTTTACTTCAAGGTTTATAGAAGATTATTTAAGTTCTCCTTCTTAAGCATTCGTTTACCCACTCCATGTATTCTGGATAATTTAGGATAGATTATTTTGCTTTTCACATTCATTACAAGATCTAAAAGAAGTTGTTTAGAATTCAGCAAAGTAATCAATCCGGAACAAGTCTAACAGTACTTTTTAGTTGTTCTAACATTACCAGGTAATCTGTGACTTTTAGCTGTTTTACATGGGGCCATAATTCAATTCATGATCCAAAAGGAGATGCGCCAAATTTAGCAAAGCACTCAGTAACTTTTCATTCTAGTAATCCGAAGAAAGTATTTCGTAAGCCACTTTATGTATTACCAAATCACTTATGGTAGAGCCAATTGGATCCAAACTGCATTACAAAAGAGGCATTTTCTTTTTTTTTCACGAGATACCGCGACCAGGTTAGGTCTATTGTACCCATACAAAAGAGGCATAATTCTAAAATTATTTGAAGAAGAAAAAAATTAGATTCAGAGATTCAGCAATGGGAAATTAATGGTTCTATTACGGATGGCAACACAACTGAAGATGAGTTGCCAGCAGCGAAATCAGACAACGCCGCTCGTGTAAAATATACAAAATTTTTTGTATTTTATATTTAAACATTAGCGGATTTCCTGATTTCGCTCCTGGCAACTTAATTTCAGTTCAGTTGTCATCCGTAATCGACCCATTAGCTTGTGCTCGATGTACTTTAGATAATTGTTTTCTTATTTATATGTAAGCGATCATACAATTACATGTTTTTCGGACAATTTTGTATGCATTAGGTACAGGTTATAAGATCCCTATCCTCGGCAGTTCTAAAAATACTACTTTCGTTAAAATGTCCTGTTCTATCTGGGATGTTTTGAGCCAGGAAGTTTCACTTCTACTTCGCCTTTAAGAATTATTTGGAGCAGTTTGTATTTGTCGTTCCTTATTAGAAGTCCCAAGTAGGAAATCACAGTTAGGAAGATACTGAGGATTCAATGGGGCTGTATTTTTCCCTTTAACTGATCCCTAGTAAACTAAACTAAAGTTAAAAGACTGCCAATTGCATTGCAGCGAACACGGAATTAAATTTTTGATCTCTGATAGAATAAAATGGCCTCCAATAGCATTAAAAAGAAAAATAGTTATTAAGTGATCTAAATAAGCAAAACTGTTTCTGGTAAAGCTAAGGGTGCCTGACTATTGTGCGATTCGTAAGCATTGTTGATTCAGGACGGTGGGTTGCTGGCCCTCTTTTCTTAGATTGGTGATAGGGCGGCTATCTGTGTGCCCAATCTCACGTTGCAGTCAAGCTTAAGCAAACATTTATAAATCATTTTTCTACTTGCCTGAGGCGTCATGATGTACTTTGACGATGACAAGCCGGAAGACGATTGCCCGCGAACTAAAACGTGGTCCAACCAGTGGATTCGTTAACACGTAGAATTGCCGCATTTTGGCCAATGAGAATCCAGGAGTGATTGTTGAAAAGCCGATGCATCCACAAATAGTGAATGTTTTATTGGCTGACGGCGTCCTCGGGCTCTACTTCTTCGAAAATGAGCTCGGCCAAGCAGCTACCGTAAATGCTATTCGCTATCGCGCGATGATAGCGGACTTCATGTGGCCATAAATTGAGGATAAGGTACGCGACAATATGTGGTTTCAAGAGGATAATGCCACACAGCAAACGAAACGATGCGCGAGAAATTCAATGGCCGTGTTATCTCACGTCGTGGCATTGTTAATTTGCCGCCACGCTGATGTGAGTTGACACCGTTGGACTTCTTTCTTTGGGGATATTTAAAAGAAAATGCGACCGTCAATAAGAGCTAAAAGATTAGATAACGACATTGAACCCTAATTATGTCTCACAGCCATTAAAAATATGGACCATCGCATAGAAGTATGCCACCGAAGCCGTGGCGGGCTTTTGACCGATATTTTGTTTCACACATTATTGTCATAGATCCATCTTTAATAATTAAAAAAGGTTAAGAAAATTCTTTAAAAACTTTTGTTTTATTTAAAATCGCTCGTTTTTCTATGGCCAGCAGTAGTGAGCTGCTGGGACACCCAGGCAAAGGAATTATTTAACTCCCACGTAAATGACAGTCAGAAACTTTTCGCACGACGTGCACCTCTGTAGAAATCCCAGTTCCTTAAATGTACAAGTGAAGAGGTATAATTGAGTTTAACTGCCTTTTTCCGATGTGCAAAAGAATTCTTTCTTTCGTTTAAATACATTTAAAACAAAAACAAAATTTTTAGATTTAGTTAGAAATTGTTCGAAAGAAAGAATTCTTTCGGATATCAGAAAGAGGCTATAAACTTTAAATTCCCAATCCGGAAAATGGGTCACTCCAAAGTTTATTTCAATGGATAAATATAATTCTATTATTTTTTCTATTGAGTATACAAAAAGTAAATTTTTTGTTTTGTAGTTTATTTAATAATATTTGAAACATTTTTAAGTTTAAAGGAAACTGATACTCCTATAACACAAAATTAGTATTTGTCCAATACAATACACCACCCTAATAAAACCCAGGATTCTACTCATACTTGTGTTTGTTTGTTTATTTTGTAAATATGAGTTTGACTAATGTTTATAAAGTCAGCAGTTAAAGTGCCAAGATTTATTTTATCGACTTAAAGTGTTTCATAAAAGTTTATTTCTATGACCTTCTTTTATTCGTACACTGCAAAAAATCTATGGTACATTAAACGAACGAAAGTTTAGTAGCTACTTCTTTTGTATTACTTACAAAAGTTTCGCAAACTGTAAAAAAAATTCAAATTTTAGGTTTTATTATATCTACACTGAAAACAACCCAGGATGCATTTAACAAACAAACATTGAGTGGCCCATGAAGAGAAGACGTTCTCAATAAATTCTTTGAAGCTTCAAAATTTATTCATTCCATTAGAAAAAATGCGCATATTTCAACGTCTTTATAACTCTCAAAATAGTTTTCGACGATTTAAGAATTTATTTTAGTATTAAATTTGCTGTTTGTAAAGGCTTTGCCGCAATCATACAAATTAGGATGTACTGTGATTTAAGGTATTGTGAAACCTTGGCAGACCAAACTTCACTAAAAATTTGACAATGTGATTTCTAGTCTCATTAAAGAAAGAAATGTGTGCAAGTTGCCAGTAACGTAAAACGTGAGATAAATTGAGAATGTATTTGTTAAGCTTTTGTTGTAAATACAGTAACAAACACAGAACATTAAATTAAATATTGTCATTAGACAAAAAATTTACACAGGAGTACGGGCACAGTACTGTGTGCCCGTGTTCTGTAACTCTCGCGTCAAGAAACTTTTCGATTGAAATGTGTGAAATGAAAAAAACAGCTGTTTTGCTCACTTAACTGTGCCTGTAACTTTTTTGGCGAGTACAAGCTGTCACGTAAGGAAATTACTCGCCAATTCATAGAAAAAGTGTGTCTGTAAAATTTCTGTGAGAAAAGTTACTGCTTTCAACTGTCAAATAAACTCACGAATACAAATGGGGCGAGAACAAATTTTATCACTAAACAACAATTAAAAATGCAAAATACAAAGAATAATAACAATTAAAGTTTGTTCTTGGCACATTTTTTTATTGTTTAAATATTTTGCTTTTAACATTTTTGGAAAATATACGAAAGTTTTCAAAGATCGTTTGCAAACAACAAACATTAAAGTAGCACTTTGCACTATTTGGAATAGCCGACGGTTGTGTGTTCGCCGCCGTCGTTGAAAAATTTTTAATTTTAGTAAATTTTGTTCGCCGTCAACGATATGAGTTACTGGCGTCCTCAACGTCTGCAATGTTACATCGGCTTCGTGTGCAATGTTATGACATTTATAACGTAACGATGTAATCTTGTTGGATAGTTTTGACATGAGTTCCAGACACAGTTTTTTCTCAGTTTTCGAAAAACGATGGAATATTTTCTTTCACATCTTTTCGATGCAAGAAGTTCACACTAAAGTTACAGAACAGAAAATGGCAATTAATTAAATTTTTTTTTAATATTAAGAATTTTTTTCCAAAATTTTGAATTGTTCAGTGTATGACTTATAGGAAAGAAGATTGTCTAGAACGGGAAGAGAGAGAAATAAAACCGAACTCTATGATTGTGTAAGATAAAAATGTATTTTGTTTGTTTGTGTTGATAACTTATTATATCATACGAACATAATTTTAAGAGATATGCTTTTGTTTGTTTTTCCACATTCGTATGAATCCCGAATTTAGCTGAAAAAAAGTCGTAAATGTCAGCACTTTGAAAAAAGTGGATTTCTCCATAGCAAAGAGCATGCTCTAAAAGAACGGTTATTTTTTTCGATCTCAGGTACTTGTTGTAGCGTGCCAAGAAAAACAGAGTGCATATGTTGCCAAGCGAGAAATGCCACACAAATTTGAATTCCTTATAACAATTAAGTTATTGTCGCTATGATATTGAAAGAACTTACTTAGGTACAAATGCTAAAATATTTAAGCAATATATTTTTATTTTAATTTGAGAAAGTTAATTACTTTCTATTGCCTTTGAAGTTTCGTCCAAAACTGTCAGTGTTTTGGAAATATTTATAATCTTTTAAGGCCCGCCAAAAGGAAAGACTATCGAGTGCTATAACAATTTTATAACCTCGTGTAAAACAAATTATCAGAGAATAAATAAAATTATAATAATGTATAATTAAATTAAATTTTTTCTTAAAAAAAAAAAGTTGTTACGAACTTTTTATATTTATTATGTATAACATGGATAGAATATCACTTTTTTGTTAAATTGTAAGTTTTAATAATTTGGTAATCACTTTTTTATTTAAAACAAATAAAACAATATTTTATTAGAAGCATTTATTTATAACTGTAAAACTGCTGTAATTTTATTATTAGTTTACCAAAATACAAGTAAATCGGACTAAAGTCAAGTTATTTAATCCAAGATAAATATTTTTTAAATTCTCTATTCGTTAAAGCTTAACTGTACTGTAAATCATAAATATCTTATACTTTCAATTAAACCAAATATTAAATTGATTAGTTATTTACAAAAAATAAAATATAAAGTACGCAACGCCTGAACTTCTCTTGTTTTTTAAGTGCTATAGAAATTTTTTTTAATAATTTTCCAAACTCAAAAATCAATAAAACATTAATGGCTAATACGAATTTGTTAATATTGTGTGAAAAACAAATGAATAAAATATGATACCCTACAGCACAGTACATAAAAACAATTCATGCTTATGTGTCAATATAAATATGGATTTATCAATGTTTATAAACTTCATTAAAATCGGTTAGAAAGTTTGTGAGAGGTATAAATTGCAAACTACCTCCCCTTGTGGTCCTAACTTTGAAAAACTACATAGTTTATCTGGCCATATACATATGTTCTATCTATGATTTAAATTTCATTAGAATCGATTTGAGAGCTTCTGAGGGGCAGAAATTTACCCCTCTTGATCCTACGATTCGGCCCATTTTCAATAGGCTTAGTCCTTGTGCCAATAAGAACATATGTCCCAAATTTTATCAAATTTTCTCCAAAATTGCGACCTGTACTTTGCGCACAAGGTTACATGGACAGCCAGCCAGCCGGACGGACATCGTAAGTTCGACTCAAAAAGTGATTCTGAGTCGATCGATATACTTTAAGGTGGGTGTAGGACAGAGTCCGCCAAGCACATACGTTCAACAAATAGATATCCAGCTGTATCTATGATTTTCATAATTTTAAAACGTAATTCTTACCTATGGGTTAAAGTGTAATGTATTTTACACTGTATTGTCAGTTAATCCGGGTAGGCAAAATTAACGTTGAAATTAGAAAATTAGTGGTATCGGATAGGTAAAGATAACTGTTAGGTACGAACACGACTAGATATCTGTTTGTAGAAATTACGGGCATCAGTTATTTATTTTTGTGCGCGATTGTATTAATAGTATTAGTTAAACGGTTAATTTACTTGACTAAACGCTTAATTCACTTAATTGAACGTTTAATTCACTTGATTAAATTTTTAATTAAAACTGACTTTATTTTTAATTAATGCTTTAATAAGTGAAAAATGTTGAAAAGTTTTTTCTGTTTTATTCCACTTCAATAAAATAATCACTTACTAAATATTGTTAACAGCTTACGCACGAGCTCTATGTTTACATTTGCCTATCAAGTTGAGCTGAAAACGTCAACGGAAAATAGAAAGACAGAAAAAGAAAAAAATAAATATTATCCGGAAAAATGTACTTTGGACTTTGGGAAGAATTCTTCACAAAAAGAATTAAAAACAGAAGTAAATAAGAACAAATTTCGATCTACCATGTAGAATAACATTTGGTTTAAAGATTGATGTTTGACTGTTGACTGCCAGCCGTCGTCAATGGCGGTGAGTGTTAAACGGCAAACCGCTCTGAAGAGATAATGTGGTTGCTATTGAAACATGTCAGCGTAACCTGTCCGTGAAAGCCTGGGATCGATTCCCAGGTCAGTCAAGAATGACAAATAATCAATAAATTTTAATAAATTTAATTTTGTAAAATTCCTTTCTTCATAAAAATAATTTAATAAAAATTAAATTTATTAATAAACTTTCATATTATTCGAATGTGTATTGTAAGTCAAATTACAATCCTCAAAAGCTTTTAACCTTTAATAGTCTTATTCATCCATATTTTCCAGGAATATTTTTTATGCACTATCAGAATTTTCGTTTGTTACTCACCATGAGACAAAAATTCAATTCCCAAATTCTATTTAATAATAAACTTTAGCCTGACTAAAAAATATTAGAATTTGGATTAAAACCCATGATCAGTTCAATGAAATAACCACATACTTTGGGAAGAATTCTGTTTTTGATTTATTATAAAAGTTACAGTCAAATAACACCGGGTGACAACTTTGTATAATAAAATAATCTGTTTTTTTCAATTGTTTCATAAGAAACTAATTTGATCACTTTTCAGACAAACATCAATGTATTTCTGTATAAATTTTTTTTAAAGAGTTCTTTACATTAATATACAAGTCTAATGTATTTTAAGGAAAATACAACCCTGTCATGATAAGTTGTTATTGTTTTTTGAAAATTTGTAAAACAATAATTCGATCAGAGGTGAATTTTCGTCAAATGACTTAAGACTGGTATGATAATGTAAAGTACCCTTAACCAATTGTTTTACTCAATAGTTATCCAATTTAAGTCTCGAATAAAGTTGGCAACACTGTTACGGACAGAGCACGAAAACTCAAAAATATTTTCCTAACGCATAACTTTATGGTCATTACAAAACACTTATTTGTTAACTGTTTTCTACAAATTCCACAAATATATGGATATTTACATATTGTGTGTATACATCACTTAAAATATAGCCAGATACATAACGAAATGTTTGATGTACATAATAATAGCTTTGCCATCCATAACCCATTAGCCATGAAACCTACCATGAAATTTCACAACAGCCCAAACACAACAGAAACATTAAGGACTCAAAAAAAGTAATTTTTAACACCATCCAACAGTAACAAACAAGAGGAGCCAAGAGACCAAACTGAAAAGAACAAAAAATTAAATGCCAACCAAACTGCTTAAAAAACTTTGTTTGATTAACAAAAAAGTACAAAAATCCTACCAAAAATGGTTTTAAAAAAAGGGAAAACCAGCAAAAAACAAACAAAGTGAAATATTAGAAATAAATAAGAAATAAAATTCAATAATATTTTCCTTTAACCATAATTCAACACCTCAAGAATTTCAACATTTAAGCACGGACGCGACAACGTTTACTTGGAACAAAAAAATGGTGGGACTTTTGCTTTAAGAAAATAAATAAATAAATAATAAAAAAGGGAAAGAATAGCTTCTTAAGAATATTTTGCTTCCAAAGTTGCAATAAGTAAAAGTAAAAAACCAAAAACGTATTTCGAAAGATTATAAGGGTAAAGGCAGATTTTGAAATATTAAAAAGGAAAACATGAAATGACGAGCAAAATCATGCTCGTTATAAACAATAGTGCAAAGGAAGCAAATAAAAAGAAGAAAAAAAGACAATATTACAAAAAACTGCTAGTGATGAATAAAAAGTAAAAACGTGGTAGAAAGCAAAAAACGTAAAAAAATAAATAAAGCCCATGCAAAAATTCTGTGAAAAAAGGCAACTTTTCTAAAACAAAAGAAAAAAAAGCTCCATCAACCAAATGAATTTCAGCATATTTGCAATTGCAACAGAGACGTGGCGGAAAGGGTGTTAATTTCTGTTAAATTTCCAAAATTGTTCAAACCAACATTTACTGCCTGTTTTTAGAAAACATAAACAAGTGAGTGAAATGAGTGAGTGAGAAATTACTTATATTGAAAACAAATACAAATTTTCGTTTTTTATTGTTGTTTTCAATATAATTTCTCACTCACTCACTTGTCTACGTTCTCGAAAAACAGGCAGTTATACTCAGGATCTTGTAGTCTGTTCACACTTGAAATCTTAGCACCATATTTGGTTTTAGCATTCGTTAAAACCTGGTTTAACCATACCAAATGATTTTGTTAAAACCAGTGTTCGAAACTAAACAGAACATTTTTTAGCGTTCGACTGACACACCCAGGAACGAAATGTATTTTTTTGGTGGTTGTGTAGACGAACACAACCCTTAATACCGTTCGTAGCTATTTTCAAGAAAGAGCCGGACATTATATAGTGTTCTTTTCTTCATTCAAAACGGAACAATTGTAGTGATACTGTAAACAAACATTATATTTTAATGTTCTATAATGTTTATTTTTAACATTGATAAAGAAATGAGCAAGCAAAAAATTTTAGCAACGAACTCACCACGAACAGCTTGTGTGTGTTTGTGTAAAATAATTTTGCTGGTTTTTTGTTTTTTTGTTTTTGTGCATTTTGATTTTGTAAAAAATGTTTGGTTTCATACCAGCCAAAGGGGCGCTACTTACAATAGAAACGAACGAACGGTATTTTTTTGTTGTTCGAAAGATGACAACCAGGAAATCGTTATTTTTAATATTTACCACGCAAAGACTATTAGCGTTTGTGTTTTCCACTATCTACCGAACCGAACATTTAGGAGCCATATTAAGTATCTTTTTCGAACACTGGTAGAAATACAATAACTTAAAAACTTTATAAAAGAAATAATTTGTTATTAATTTTTTTTTTGGGAAAACATAATTTTTCATTAATTATATTGTGTTTGTTGTAGTAAATTTCCAATTTCCATTCTTTGCGCATTTCACTGGTTGGTTAGGCCAGGTCATCAGTAAGCATATTTCCAAAGACTTTGGAAAAGCTACAGATAATATGCAAATAAAACTGTAAAGCAAATGAGAATTACAAACACTTAAGTCTTGTTTGCAGCGATATCAATGTTTAGACAAAACACCAGCAATAAACAGTGAGTTCATCTTTTCTTATATTCCCGCTACAATTGGCTGGATATTCCCCTATCCTCCTACAATAAATTTTAGTGCATTTATCAATAATGAAAACTAGGAACTTAGCATAATACAGGCGCTTGATTTTGTAGTTATTTGAGTTCTTTGTATATAAATTTTACGACACGATTAATCGACTGTATTATGGAAACCGTGTGGGAATATATTTAAATCACTAAAAAAAAACACATCCGATTTATTTGCCATAAATTTAAATTTCGAATTCCCTGCACTACCTCCCTGACACAAAATACCTTCATTGGCAAATATCTTTAGTAGATCATAAGCTATAAAAATGTTTATTCTTTGTCCGTTCTTTTTTTCCTTATTTTCTTTTCTCGAAAGATAAAAACGAAGACGAAGAAAAATAAGACATAAAAATTTTGAACTTGGCGATGAATCATAAAATTGTATATTCATGGTATTTTTGCATTGAACCAAAACGCAAGCAGCAAACAAAGTTACCACTTCGACAATTTCAAGCCAGTCAGCCTGGCAAGCAAACAAACAAGCAACTAGACAGCCAACTTCATGTTCATACTCCTAACTGATTGCAAACCTACCTGCTTGGCTGATGGTCGGCCTACCTCTCCAACACACACGCACACACTCCAGCAACCAACCAGTTCTGGCAAGATAAATGCCAACCAGCACCACCAACAACAAAACAGATGTGAAAGAGTTGTTGTGGAAGAAGTAGTAAGACCGCATTCCTGAAGTCCATCTCATCATACATTTGAGCAACAAAAATAAACTACAACCAACAACAACAACTTGGTGTGCAACGTTCAAAATGTTTTAAAAATGAGTTTTGTACTCCTTTTTAATTTTATTGAAGTAAAACTGTTTTTTTTTAATGAAGTTCTAAAAATTTTCAAGTTTTATGTTGCTGTTTAACATTTTGTTGTTCTTTTTGGGGTTTGAGTTCTTTTATTTTTTGGATTGTCTTAAAGGTAGAGAAGGTAGAACGAACGAACGGGCGAGCTAAGCAACTAACGAACTAACAACCATCCATCCATCCATTATGCGGATGCTTTGTGTTTAAATGTTTGGAATTCGCTTGTTTCCTTCTCACCATCAGGTTTGTTTTATTGCATGTATTTTTGCAGTGTAGAGTTGTGTTACAGTGAATTGTTTTGCTTTTTTTTTTGGCTTATGTGTATGCCAGTGCACAATAGGTGCATTTCGGTTTTGGTACAGTGGGTTCTAGGGTGGAAGAAATTATTTATTACCTTGATGTCTGCCCGTTACCATCATTAATAGGAGTTAAGGTCGACTTTAATAGATTTTGCGGGGATAAAGTTATTTTACGGGTTTTACGATCCGACAGCTTTTGTTATAATTTCGACAACTGTGGTTCAGTGCGGAACTATTAACCTTTACTTCTATCGCAATATTGGAAGTATGGAAGAATATGTAAATCAATTAAAAAAGGTAATCATGAGAAAATTTCGTTCTACCACAGTAAAAATATCAATTGGCTTAAAGATTTATGTTTGACTATTGACTGCCAGCCGTCGTCAATGGTGGTGAATGATAAACGGCAAAGGTTTCTAAAGAGATAATGTGGTGACTATCGAAACATGATAAATCTACCTGTCCGTGATAACCTGGGTACGATTCCCAGGTCAGTCAACAATGAAAAATTATCAGTAAATTTTAATTCATTTCATATTGTAAAATTCCTTTCTTCATGAAAACATTTTAATGAAATTTATTGTTGTTGTTTTACAATTATTACAATTAGAGTTTTGAGAGTTTCTAATTCCTATTCGCTTTACAGTTTAATTTGTTAATAATGTTTTTAGTATTTCTTAAATCTGTGTAAAAAGGATTCCTAATGATCTGGCCTAAACAACCAGTGAAATGCGCATAAAAATTCAGTGTAGTTATTAAAACTAAACATTTTTTCTTTAAATATAGCACGTCATAGAGAATTCTTATTAATAATAAAATTTGTTTCCCGCAAATAACTTTGATATTAAATTTAAAAAACTTTAGCCTGACAATATGAAAATTCGGATTTAAAATCATAAACAGTTCAATAAAATAACCACAATATTAATTTTTGTAAAAAATTTCTAAATTTTGCCACTAAATGGCTGAATTGGCAACACTGTAATAAAGATAAAAGTAATCGATCAAAATTCTTCACATGCCAAATAAACTACACAAACGGCTTGACAGCACATGCTATGTTTTTGCAAATAAACGACACAATCATAACTATGATTTTCGAATTAATTCTAATAAAACAAATTTCTCCTTGTCAATTTTTTTACGCTCTTTCCTTTTTGTTCTTTTTTTCACTGTGCAAAATTATTAAATTTAGCACAAGGCAGCGCACACAGTTTGGCAAGAATACAAACACTTGAGCTTAATCATTTTTCAAACAACCAAACACCCCAACTAAAAACGCAGAAGGTTTGTACAAATGTAAAATTGTGGCACGTTTCCCAAATTTTAATAATTTTAAATTTCCTTTATTGCGTATTTCTCTAAAATGTGCTTGGGCTAATTGTTTCCTTTCTTATTTTTTATTATCCGTCGTTTTGTTTGGACTAATGTGGGTATTGGGTACCAGAGAGCGAAAATAGCCTTCATATTTGCTTTATTTTAAAGTTGCTATAATTTTTGCATATAACGGTAAATGTTAGTTCTGCTTTGAAATTTTTGAAGCAAACTGATACAAAATACACAGCAATAAGAAACAGAGCGCTGTTCTTCTTAAGAGTGCGAAATAATTGTCGCGTCGATATGATAGACAACTTTTCACCGAAAATCATCCTGAGTGACGAGACCCAGTTTTCATGCTAATGAATACGTGGATAAGCAGACTTACCACTTCTGGGTCACATAATTGTCGCAACGAAATCAAAGATAACTTTTCATCGAAAATCATCATGAGTGACGAGGCCCAGATTTCATGTTTATAAATATGTGAATAAGCAGACTTACCGCGTCTGGGTCACATAATTCGCATATGACACACGAAAAGCCATAACGTCTGCTCAACTCGCCCAAAATCTTGTTTTGCTAATTTGCACTGGCCGGCAAAATCGCTCGTTTTTATCATTCTAGATTTCTTTTTAAGCGATTTCTTAAAGTCACGAGTCTATGTCAACAAGTATCAGACGCTTAAAGTCGTCAAAGAGAATATTCGTCCGCAATGCAAATGTCCAGCCCGATTTATTGCATTTGTCATCAATTCTAGTGGCGTCCACTTGGCCGCTATATTTTTAAACTTTTTGAAAAAAAAAGTTTTTCATTTATTCAAAAAATTACTAGCAAAGATTATCGGGTGATAACTTTTGCGCCCAATTGTAAATGCTTGCCAAATTCAAATCTTTCCCATGTAAAGGGTGCCCCAAAATTTAGGAAATATTTTAATTTGTTCGAGGATTTTTTAGAGATGCTTTTTAACTCAGTTTTTAAGAAATTTCTGATGAATTTTAAGAATATAGATGACTTGCTATTGCGGAAAGTTTTAAGCACTTTTTGTCTTTTAGGCTCCACTGTACCTTAAATAAAAATCGTGTGCAAGTTTATTGGGTACATACTACGTTAATATTCTGAGGGTCATTGTTAAGTGCAGTAATACTTTTTATTTAACATTTTTTTTGTTGTACCTCAATATTTTCTTCCACCAGGTTTCTTATTTTCGGTACGAGTTGAAGAAGTTCTTTAAGCGAAAAGCGGTGGGGGGAAACCAAAAAAAGAAAAAAAGAAGAAAGAAGCAAACATGATTTAAGACTTGTTCCTTATAAGTTATGCAAAACATGTTGTAAAACCAGATTCTTGAGTTCTTTGCTTTTTTTTAAATATATTTTAATTCCTTAGTTATTTTCTTAAAAGTACTCATGGGTTTTACTGCTTCTTGGAGTGTAGAATGTGTTTTGTGCATGTATTTTTTATTAAGTTTTATTAGATTTTAACATTTTCACCATCAGGTTCTTTTAATAATGTTTCTAGTTGAGAGTAGAAATGCAAATAGGAATTTCGACCATGAATACTTATTTTAAAAAGATTGTCAGTATTTAAAAGAAATTATTTATAGATACAAGTAGAAAGCGTATACAATTTTCACACAAAAGTCCAGTTTTCCCACCATTAGCACATTTTTCTCATTGGCAAAATTACAAGCATTTTTAACGGTTCTCAATACCTGGTGTTATTATTTTCAATATGCACTTATTTCCTCTTGTGCAACCAAGTTCACCATATTAAATATGCCTTGACAAGCATCCAATTAACTGTTGTGCATACGATTGTTAGATTTATGCAACAACAACAAACCTGTGAATATGGATATGG
This sequence comes from Pollenia labialis, assembly GCA_949318255.1. Lineage (NCBI taxonomy): Eukaryota > Metazoa > Arthropoda > Insecta > Diptera > Polleniidae > Pollenia > Pollenia labialis. Next base: position 72,378,501 of record OX439140.1, read on the forward strand.
ATAAAAGGGTATGCGATGGGTGTAGAAAACACCAGTCATACATGTTCCACAACCAAAAACATCTAATTAAATTTACAACGATTTACACAACCGAACTAAAGCGATTAATAATTAAATCAATATATTGAACTTAACACTGCTCAAGTGACTTCAAGGTGCATGATTTCATACTCATACGAACACAAGTACACGAAATACTGTTCGAACATGGATCCAAGAATGCTGTCAGATGTTTATTAGGGTGGAAACAATCTTAAGTATTGGTTAAAATAAACGTAAAAAGTTTTGTATAATAAATAAAACTTCAAGCTCGAAAATTTAATTATACTTACATACAAAATCCGTTTCATAAGCCCATTATTAATCTGTTGTATTTTTTATAAATAAGAACGTTAAAGTATAATTTTTAATAAGCACCCACCTACTGCAAATAACAGAAGGTTGGGCAATGGTACCGAATGAACATGAAACCATTTTTTAAAATAGTTTTTCACACGAAAGAAAGTTCTCTACAATAAACAGATTTGTATAAAACATTATATCTATAGAACACATTAGATATCAAAAAGAAAACATTAAAAATTAAAAATTTTGTTAAAAAAAACTCCGTCATCGAAATGTTTTGAATAGAAAACATCAGACATCCAAAAGCTTTCTATAAAAAAACATCATTTATCAAATGTTGTCTAAGAGAAACATCGGCTTTATAAAAAAATATTTCTTAAAAAGAAACTGGAAATTGAAAAGCTTTCTATTAGGCATCGCAAAGAAAGTGGTATATTAGACGACGAAAAGTTATTAAAAGGTTTCTACAGAAAACATCATCCTTCATTAAGGAAACTCCAAACATTCAAAAGTTTTATATTAATGGCATGTTTGTCGATAACGAATAAAGACTTCGTTCGCTTAAATTAGATTTAAAACAAAAACAAATTATAAAATATTGGTTTTGTTTTACATGTAAGTTAAGCGAACGAAGTCTTCATTCGTTATCGACGAACAGTCCATAAGAACTTCATTCATCTACAAGTTTTCTATAGAAAATTTGTGTAAAACAATAAGAAATCAAAAATTTTTTCACAGAAAAAACGTTAGACATTCTCTATAAAACATAAGAATAAGTTTTTTATAAAAAATATAAAACATTAACAGTTTTTTTTTATAGAAAACATAAAACATTGACACGATTTCTATATAAAAGATAAAATATCGAAAAGTTTTTTATAGAAAATATAAAACATCGAAACATTTTTTATGAAAACATAATACATCGAAAAATGTTCTATAGAAGTTTTCGAAAGAAAACATCAGACCTAGAAAACATACAACACGGAAAGGTTTTTTCATAGAAAACTTGAATCCTCGAAAAGTTTTTTATAGAAAACAAAAATCATAGAAAAGTTTTCTAAATTTTTTTTTTTTTTTTATAATTTCCTAAGTTAATCCCGCGAAGCTTTATGCTTGTCTGCAGGAAAGAAACCAGAGTCTCAGGCGGGAATCGAACCCGCAACCCCGGCGCTGATAGACTAGCTCGCTATCAGCTAGTCTACCGGGGCACTCAAATCGAAACGTTTTCTATATAAAACATTAAACATCGAAATGTTTTCTATATAAAACATAAAACATCGAAAAGTTCTCTATAGACAACATAAAACATCGAAAAGTTCTCTATAGAAATTATAAAATATCGAAAAGTTTTCTATAGAAAACATAAAACATCGACAAGTTTTCTATAGAAAACAAAAATCATAGAAAAGTTTTCTAAATTTTTTTTTTTTTTTATAATTTCCTAAGTTAATCCCGCGAAGCTTTATGCTTGTCTGCAGGAAAGAAACCAGAGTCTCAGGCGGGAATCGAACCCGCAACCCCGGCGCTGATAGACTAGCTCGCTATCAGCTAGTCTACCGGGGCACTCAAATCGAAACGTTTTCTATATAAAACATTAAACATGGAAATGTTTTCTATAGAAAACATAAAACATCGAAAAGTTCTCTATAGACAACAAAAAACATCGAAAAGTACTCTATAGAAATTATAAAATATCGAAAAGTTTTCTATAGAAAACATAAAACATCGACAAGTTTTCTATAGAAAACATAAATCATCGAAAAGTTTTCTATAGAAAACATAAAACATCGACAAGTTTTCTATAGAAAACATAAATCATCAAAAAGTTTTCTATAGGAATCATAAAACAACAAAAAGCTTTTTCTAAAAAATCATTTATTAATGCCCATAGTGGTGCTCTGTTTCATTACATGAGTCATATTGTCGCAGTCTGTCCGTTTGGTCTAATGTTTGATTTGTGGTTGATTTATGCTGCATGAAAATTTATTGTTATTACAAACAGTTTCTTATTGTTTTTCTCTCTGTTCATCCATCGACTTCTCTATTAAATGCATCGTGCATCAAATACAATCGAATATGAGTTTGCGGCAGCATCATTAAGAACATGGCTAAAAACAACAAAATGTGCAATTTAAGATGAAATGACTTGTAACAGACCATTCTTCGTCTGTCCTGCCGTTGTTGCCGTATAGTCAAGATGAGAACTGTGAATTAATGATTATGAATGGCATCTTTATGGGGCAACATTGCAATGCTATTGTTGCGAATGTAATAAAGTAATAAGTGATAGATTTTCTTTTGTGACAGTGATGTCCAAGGAAGGAATTTACTATTTTCGTTGCAACGAGCGGATTCAATTTTATTGAAGAAACTTTTATTGATTTTTGAAAATGTACATACACCCAGAGAAAAAACATGTTAAGTTATGATCATCTATTTTTAAAGAAATTTTAGAATATATTATGTTTAATTTAACCATATTATTGTCAACGCCAACCATATTATGGTTGAAATAGTCCTCCATCAAGAAGGCACAACCATATTATGGTTGTCTCTAACCATGTTATGGTTAAATATGACAATAATTTGTTTCAAAATTAACAATAGTGCATTCCTCTTTTCCAAGAGCAAAATGCTATGGTTGAAAAACGACCATGGTATTATAAGTGTTTAACATATTTTTGTTATTATTAACCATAACATGTTCGGAAGTAACCATAATATGGCTGCGGCTTCTTGGTGGAGGACTATTTTAACCATAATATGGTTGGCGGTGACAATAATATGGTTAAATTAAACATAATGCGTTTAAATGTTCTTTTAACATAATTTTGTTGGAGTTCACCATATTTAAACATGTTTTTTCTTTTTTAGGAAAGTTGTCGTAAAAAATTTCATTGAAAATTTTCCGTACAAAACCGGTGGATAATTTTTTGTATCTTGATTACACGAAACATTTTTATTGTTAAAGTTGGCGAATTTTTTTGGAAAACTTTTCGTTGGCGAATGTTTTTTTTAGACAACTTTTCGTTGACGAACGTTTTACTTAGAAAACTTTTCCTTGCTAAAAAATTTCTATTGAAAACTTTTCGTTGTGAACTTTTTCGTTTTCTATATCAACATGTTCGCTGAAAAGTTTTCTTTGTTCTTAAGGTCGTCCACTCCTGTTTTTAAGTTGTAAAAATTTATTTATAAATTCTAAACACACAATACAATCAAAATGTAATGAACATGAATTTAAACACTTGCACTTTCTTATAAAAAGGCACGCACTCCAATGATGAAATGGACAATCACATCCACAAAAAAGTGATTTTGCTGACTTAATGGAAGTACAACAACAATAAAACAACTCAACTTTTACAACTCATGACTCTACAAACAGTCATCATCCGTCCATTCATTCATCTGTCTATTAATATGCTCGTGTTAAGTCTTTCAAGAATAAACTTCTTGCACTTCGTCATGATGATGATGACGAGCATAACAGTGTCATTAGTTGCAAGCTATTTAAGGTAAAAAAGGGGAGGCAACAGCTTCTCATTAAGATTCTTCATGGGTGTGTTTGTGTATGGCGATGGCTTGAGTTGTGTTGAAGATTGAAAACTGTATTGAATTATTTAACCCAGCAGGAAATAAGAGCAATTTTCTATTACATTCATTACAATGTAACTGGCTGGTTGGTTGGATAGTTCATCCAACATCACATCACACCGCCTCGCCTCTCATCCATTTTTGCATCACTGTGGAATACAAATCATTGTTAAGAAAATTACATCCGTTTTATTTTCTTTGTCTTATTAAAATTTTATTTCATTTCATTTATTTATCACTTTGCTTAGTAACATTTTGTGCTTTTTTCTATTTAAGCTCTAGATTCAGAATGTTTCGGTACGTCAGAGGCACAAACAAAGTTGCTAGAGAACAAACAAGCAGAAGAGGAATTTGTTAAAAAAAAGAAGAAAAAAAAAACGGTGGAAATTAATTTCACTTTGAATTGAGGTCAATTCCAATCACACTTACTTAGTTAGTAGTTACCAGAACAATCTCTTATTCTGAAAAATCTTATGTGAATAATGTTGCTGTAGTGTTGTGTGTGGCGTTTGTTGTAATTTTACAAATGAGGCATCAGATTTCCTATTTTCATGATTAAATATAAATTAAAATAAATTGCTTGTAATGCAATTGTGTGAGTAGCGGTAAACAGGTGGATATAATAGTAAAGAAATGTTCTATATAGAAATAATGTTAATAAAGTTTTCTGCGGAAAAATTGTTGACGAATAATGTTTACTATAGAAAACTTTTCGATACATAATGTTTTTTATAGAAAACTTTTCAATAAATAATGTTTTTTATAGAAAACTTTTTGATCAATATTGTTTTTTTAAGAAAACTTTTTAATGGATAAGGTATTCTATAGAAAACATTTCAATGGAACAGGTTTTCTATAGAAAACTTTTTAATGGATAGGGGTTTCTAAGAAAACTTTTCGATAAATAATGTTTTTTAAAGAAAACTTTTCAATGGATAAGGTTTTCCATAGAAAACTTTGCAATGGATAAGGTTTTTTATAGAAAACTTTTCGATAAATAACGTTCTTTAAAGAAAACTTTTCAATGGATAAGGTTTTCTATAGAAATCTTTTCAATGGATAAGGTTTTCTATAGAAAACTTTGAAATGGATAAGGTTTTCTATAGAAAACTTTTCGATAAATAATGTTTCTTAAAGAAAACTTTTCAATGGATAAGGTTTTCTTTAGAAAAATTTTCAATGGATAAAGTTTTCTATAGAAAACCTCTCAATGGATAAGCTTTAGAAAACTTTTCAAGGGATAAGGATCTCTATAGAAAACTTTTCAATGGATAAGGTTTTCTATAGAATACTTTTCAATGGATAAGGGTTTTTTAGAAAACTTTTTAATGGATAAGGTTTTCTAAGAAAACTTTTCGATAAATAATGTTTTTTAAAGAAAACTTTTCAATGGGTAAGGTTTTCCATAGAAAACTTTGTAATGGATAAGGTTTTTTATAGAAAATTTTTGGTAAATAATTTTTTTTTAAAGAAAACTTTTCAATGCATAAAGTTTTCTATAGAAAACTTTTTAATGGATAAGGTTTTCTATATAAAACTTTTCAATGGATAAAGTTTCCTATAGAAAACTTTTTTAATGGATAAGGTTTTCTATACAAAACTTTTCAATGGATAAGGTTTTCTAAAAAAAACTTTTCAATGGATAAGGTTTTTTATATAAAACTTTTCAATGGATAAGGTTTTGTTATAGAAATATTTTAATTCATAAGGTTTTCTATAGAAATATTTTCAATGAATAGCGTTTTCTGTAGAAACCATTATATTGTTTTCAGTGAAGTATGTTTTCTATAGAAAACTTTTCGACGGATAATGTTTTCTATAGAAGACTTTTCGATGGAAAATGTGTTCTGTGGACAACTTTGAATAATGTTTCTTGTGCTGTTTTTTTCCTATAGAAAACAATTCAACATACACATTTTTTTTAACTACAGGTAACCCTCCTACAACACGGTAGATATGTTCCTAGAAAACGCCGTGTTGTAGGAAAACGTGTAATATGAGGCTAGGAGACAGTGTAAGATATAAATTTTTTTAAATTAAATATTTTCTTTAAATTCATTGTTTTTATTAGAAATATGTACATACATACACAAAAATACATAGACAAAAATAAACAAGAGTTACATTTTTATTCTAATCTAACTAAATCATAACAGGGATGCAAAAATTAGTACTTCTGTACTATTTTGGTACAATTTTAACAACCCAATCATGATAAAATTGCAATTCCATTTTATCGTGTTAGAATGAAAACGTGTTGTAGATAAAGAGATTTCCGCAAATTTTTTTTCGTGTAATATCGAAATCGTTTTGTAGGCTGTCTTGTAGAAGGGTTACCTGTATTTTTTAAAATAAAAATATTCGAATTATTGTTAACCTAAAAATATTCTATACAAATCAAAAGTTTTCTATAGAAAGCTTTACGTTGGCGAGCATTGCGGCAAACATTTTCTATAGAAAATTTAAAATTTTTTATGGGGAAAAAACCATGTTTGGCCAACTTTTTCTTCTAACCAATTGTTTAAAAAAATTATTTAATAAAGCATTTTATTTAATTTAGCTTAAACTTAGTTTATTTTAAATATTTTTAATGGGATATTCCAGAGAAATGACTTTAAATAATAATTTAACGTTTTTTTTACAAACAGAAAAAACAAAACACCAAGATTTCAATCACTATTTTCATATGAGCTCCATTAAATATCAGATATTTAACTGTTTTGGGTGCATTTCATTTGAATAAATAAAATATAAAACAATAAGTAACAATAAACAAATTATAATTTACAATAAACAATTCAAATGCACACTGTAACACGAGTACAATACAAATTTAAATTTTAAACTGTGTAGTTTCTCTAAAATAACAAAAAAAAACAATTCAAATCAATTTGTTAAACTATGAATTACAACAACAACAACTATAAAAAATAAAACGAGAGTGTCAACAAATAATAAAATCAAGCTCGGACTGACAGTTAAAATAGTCAAGTAAATAATTCACTCAGTCACTCGTCATCATCATCATCATCATTAAAAGTATCGCCAGCCAGCAACCAGCAATGGAGCAAAATCAACGCCGTCATCGTCACCACCACCACGATTATTGTTTTTGTGCTTGTTGTAGTTGGTGTCGCCACACTCATCAACTTACGCCGTAAAATCTGCATTACACAAAATGCTGGTGGCAGCGGTCGACTCTACATACTTTTTTCTTAATTTATTTCTGGACCAACAGAAACAAATGAAAAAAAAACTATTTGTTTAAATTTGTAACTGCTGTGCGGTGCTGACGAACGGCGGCGGTTTTACTGTTTTCCGGATTTTAAAAAATTTCAATACTCACTGGCTTTTGTAGTTTATATTTCTTGTATACCCTTCACCTCAGGTATTAAGGGAATAACAAAGTTTGTCATTCCGTTTGTAAATTCTGCAATAGTGATGTTAGACCCTATTCTGGATATTTAAGAGTAGCGAAATTGATTTAATTATGTCTGTCTGTTCGCCTCTCCGTCTGTATGTTGTAATGGGGTTTCCAAAGACCCCAGCTATGATGGGGACTTCGTTTTAATATAGATATTTAGTTAAAATAAAGTTTTGAATAGTTTGCTATTGAAATTCAGCCCGATCGGTCCACAAATGGCTGATATATAATCAAAAACCGCGACTGCCTCTGAAGAAGTGGTCGTGACTTTTGCTGTTGAAAGACATTAAAGATTTCTGTATATCTGCAGAGCGAAGAACGGCGAAGTTTGATTACAAGCACATTTTTTATCAATAGACAAAATGTTTGCGGAATTGGAGAAGTGGGCGTGGCACAAAATAGATTTATTTTTATCTAAAGAACGGTAAAAGCATAACTGTGTCAATTTGGTACACATATCTGGATAATAAATAAACAACCTTTAAAAAATGGGCGGAATTGGTGAAGTGGGCGTGGTTCCTTGCGTACAAAGGTATTAAAGATCTCTCTATATCTGGATAACAGCAAGAGTTAAAGTTTCCAAGTCAGATACACGAACCTTGGTAATCAATAGACAACATCGCACAAAATGTGGGCGGAATTTGAGAAGTGGGCGTGGCACAAACTAGATTTATTAATATATTAAGAACGGTAAGAGCAGAATTGTGTTAATTTGGTACCCATATCTGGGTAATCAATACACAACCTTTAAAAAATGGGCGGGATTGGAGAAGTGGGCACGCTACCTGCCATACAAAGACATTAAAGATTTCTGTATGTCTGGATAATGGCAAAACACAAAGTTTCCAAGTAAGGTATATGCACCTTGGTAATTAATATACCACATCGGACAAAATGTGGACAGGATTGGAGAAGTGGACATGGCACAAAATAGATTTACTTATATCTAAAGAACGGTAAGAGGATAAATGCCCTAATTTGGTACATGGAGATGGGTTATCAACACACAACCTCTAAAATAAATAGGCTGGATTGGAGAAGTGGGCGTGGTACCTCCCGTATATTTTAGATTTCTGTATATCTGTATGGCAAGAGCCAAAGTTTTCATATAAGGCTCCAGGATCTTGTTATCACTAAACAGCATCCGACAACATGTGGGCGGGATTAAAGAAGTGGACATGACAAAGATAAGATTTATTTTTATCTAAAGAACGGGGTTTATATAAATTTCTCTTTTTATTGCACCTTGGTGAAGGGTAAATAAGATGCGTCATTGCCGAATTTGTTACATTTGCTTTTTTTTCAAACGTTTTGTTCAATTTTCAATATAAATTGTTTTAATTTTCATTCATTTGAATTGCATTTGAATGTTTAAAAATTCAAATTAGGGAAAACAAAATTCGACGGACAGACAGACAGACAGACAAAAGCCATATGCAGTTTACTTCTGTCACCGTTAACAATGCTGGGTCCGAAATTCTTGAACTGTTTTAAATTTCAACAAACAGGTCAGCTACTCACATGAAAATGTCTGAATAAAAGAATAGTGAATGATGTGCATGCGGTAAAATGCGATGAATGGTAAATGTCAGGTTAAAAAGAGTTTTTTTTTTGTTAAATTGCAGAATTTGAAAGGTATTAAATCGAAGAAATCTTCAAAATCAGAAAAATCGAATTATATACTAGAATGCTATTTCGAATTACATAGAAACACATTTGTTCTAAATTTACTCACTCTCTCTCGATTGGTTCGTTTTAGTGCTAACCATACTGGGTACTTGGGTACATAAAAGTTATAGTATTTTGTTTAGTAAAAGTTAAGAATTGATCAGTTTCCATATCTTACTTTGTACTGGTATTATTACACAAAACAATTCTTAGGAAATTAACATTTCGTGCAGATGTGCGTGTTGTACATTGGCAGTTTACAGCCATCACATATTTTTTCCATCCGATTTAGAATCCATAGTTTTAAATGAAACAACTGATCAACAAGGTTTCGTTTAAATGTGCTACATTTCCTATTTTATACCATTGATAAACTGAAATTTATTGTTGATGGGATAAGCTATTCCTATGCGCATTTCGCTGTTTGCTTAGGCCAGATCGTCATTGATAATTTTTTGGTCACTCCCTTTGGTCAATCGGCTTAAAATGAGAGAATTAAGTCTTGTCGGCACCCTTTGTCAAAACAAAATGTATATTCCGAAAAAAACTACGGCAAAAGCCAACGGATGATGAAGGAACGCCACGATATGGATCCAGCAGTGTTGCCATGCTAAGAAAAATCCGAATTTTCCCTAAACGTTAAAAAACTTCCACTACAAAAATCCCTACGCATTATTGTCATTAGAAGAATAGAAGAAAAAACATTAGCTTTACAAAAAATATGTACCAAATGGTGTTGAAATATTGCAGCAAACGTACAACAAAGAGGTTGCAAGTTGCCCTTTTTAACGTGGTTGATGTGGCTGCTTTTTGTATGTTATCTAGTCCCAAACAAAGTGAAAAAAAGCTCGAGGCTACCATCGTTGTTTTTTGACATTACCAGGCGTGGATTTGGCAACTGTAAACACAAAAAAACGAGCCAATGGCAATACGATACGCGAACGACCGAGCAGCAGCAAATGAAACCATCCCTATGGAAGCTTCTCAGGATTTTGCAGGCCTATCGGAAATATTAAAGCGGGATAACTTTAATATGTGATTGGTGAAAACTGCCAATGTGCAACACGCATAGCAAGATAATTGCTCCACGCTGCACAATATGTTAATTTCCATTTCCTAAGGTTTATTTTATGTAGGGATATCAGTACAAAGTTGGATATAAAAATTTCTTTACTTTTTCTATAGAGAATGCTGTAATTTATATACGGGTGCCCAGGTGCTCTTATCAGGAGGGCAAGGATTTTTTGATTTTCGGTGGCTCTACAGCAAACCCAAACAAATCAGCTTAAAATTATAAAAATCGAATCTGGGAATTTATTTCTCATGTTGAGTAACATTTATTATACAAATTTTCATATTATTCGAATGTGTATTCTAAGTCAAATTACAATCCTCAAAAGGTTTTATACTTTAATAGTCTTATTCCTTCAATTTTTTCCAGGAATATTTTCTATGCACTATCAGAATTTTCGTTTGTATATTTCTGTTACGAGGCTTACTTTAGCTATCCTTTGGCTAGCAATGAAGTAAATTGTAAAGAAAATGTATACAACTATTAGATACAAGCAGAATGTAATGCATTTTCTGACCCGCTTCGGCCTTTGTCTGCATTCTTTGTATCTTATAGCTGGATAGTGCCTATTGTAAATTTTTTTGTATATTAGCAGAGTTGTAGTACGTAAGATACCACATTTATACTACGTACATTTTCGTAGTATATAAACCAGAAATACACCACTTTGGTTCATGGTTTAATTGTAGTTTATGTTGACACACACGAAGTATACCATGCTAGTATAGTATACAAATCCTTTGTCTGTCCGGGGTATAAGTCAAATAACTTTACTGCAAATTTAATTATTTTTGAATCGGTTTAGATTTGCCCAAAGCTCCCATCTATAAATAGCTTTAACTTCCTTTTAAATGCTAACATTAATAAACAATTTAGCGACCGTCCCTAAAATCCCTTTTAGACAAAAACTTTCATATGGATGTTAATATTTAGATAATATTCAGCACAAATAATTCTTAAATGAATTTTAACCTCTTAACATAACTTTTTTTGAGCCGATGAATGCTCATCGTGTCCAAATACAACAAGATCTTGAAAATTCGTCTGTAAATTTTATGGTGTTTGGGCAGTACCGATTTTAATTTTTGGATTGATTTTATTAAATGGAACTGTTATTAAATTGTTGAACATTTTGTATTTTTTTGGGCATATTTTTAACAATTTTTAGGGCATATTTCCCAGTTTTTTCTGCATATTAAAGCGCATAAAACGCGTTTTTAGAGCATATTTCTGGTTTCCCTCGTAATAACATAATGCTTGATTTGAGTACGGATTATTTAAGTGCCCTGTGCTTAAAATAACCTTTAAAAGGGATTGACTTAAGTATAAGTGTGCTAAAAGTAAATATCAAACTGTGCTTGCTTCAAGAAGGTTTTAATTCCAATTTCGTACTTGAAATAATCCGAAATGAAGGATTTGATTCTCACCTAAACACTTACCCTAGAGAACCAGAGAGGGATAGAATATTATTATTTACTCATTTCACAATTATAAGACACCACCACCATGCCCGATATGGTTTTCGTAATCATTCTACTTTAAAAATTTAATTTTTTTTAATTAAATAAATTTAACAAATAGAATTCGGGAATTTTTGCCTCTAATTTTACTTTTTAAACATGAAAATAATGCGTGGTTTTGTTGTTGTTTCTATACAAAACAAGCAAATCGATTTTAACCTACTTTTGTAGTGTTTTTGTTGCATTTAGAATGCATTGGTTTTTGAAGTTACTCCCATTTTGGATTGGAAGTACTTTTTGGTTTTATTCGTACTTCAACTTTTAAGTACGATTCGTATTAAAAGTAAGTGGAAACATTTGAGAATAAGTACGAGTTTTTTCTTTCTATGTAGAGTATGATTGACTTACACGCAGAGAGCGCACATATTTTTATATGGCCAGCATCAACAAAATTATTACCAATTAGCCTTTTAGGCTTGCTGGCAGATGCTAACTCCGCTGTTATCGCAGAGCACACACAGGCATTACGAAACAGAAAATATTGTGTTTTTTTGTCTTTTTCTTCGAAAGCAGTCCTTTTTGCATTTTTGTTTTGATCACGCAATTTGTGTTGATTGCGACGGCCTGCTTTTACACATTGACACTTCCCTACCAAAAAACGTTTTCTTTCTCTGATTTTGGCATTTTTCATCTCTGTATGCTCTGTGGCTGTTATATCCATAAAACTGTGTGATAATAGTCATCAGCAAAATATGTCTCCAAAAAAACAACAATAAATTTAAGAGTGGAACTAGGAACTAGAGCTAGTTATATTTGGTAAAGGGTACTTCACACTATCACGCAAGTCTAACGTTTTTTTTAAGGATAATACAACACTGTCATTAAATGTTTGATTGTTTTTTTAAAATGTTCAAACAATGATTAGATCAGAGATGTATTTTCGCCAAAATACGTAAGACTTGTGGGATAGTGTAAAATACTCTTAAAGGCCGTTATACACTATCCAACAAAGTCTTAAGTATTTTGCAAAAATGCTTCCCTGATCTAATAATTGCTTGAAAATTTTCAAAAAACAAAAACAACTTATCACGACAGGGTTGCATATTCGTAAAATACTTAAGAGGAGGTGGTAACTTGAAATATTTTTGGCTTGGTTGGTTTAGTGACCTGTTCGCTCGTTACAATATCTGCAAGATACAACATTATAGTAACCGAAATTGAATGTATCCATTTAGGCTTTTTACAAAGTGTTAAAAAGGTGCCAATGTTAAAGTGACAATACCCCTTCATATAAAGTGTTTGAACTAGAACCTGTCTCTACCACTTTAGAATTGACACTGGACAAGTTTGGCATTAGTTCCTTTGCCCCTAGGGAAATAACCTAAAGACGTTAAGTCCCATGATTTTGGAGGCCGGCCAATTGACTAAAACTTTTCGTTGTTTATTAGGTGGTGCTAATCGAGAAGTTTTCATTAAAGCTGCCATATAATTTATAATCATCGCTTTATTTCGATCGCCGCTGATGACCAATATTCTCACTGATCTAATCGAAATGTTTGTTGACTCAAAAGGGAAACCTAAGCACTAAATGAAAAAATTACGATAAAATATTGGCGTAAATTGTGAAGTCATTTAATTAAAAAAATATTTCAATAAAGGGTGGTCCAACCATAATGGAGGATGTAAATTAACGTCAAGTTTTTTGCCAAACATATTTTGACATTTCTTTGTTCCAGTGCTTGACAAATTCAATAATGGAGAGATTCACAATTGAGCAGCGCGTTAAGATTGTTGAGGACTTTTACGAAATGGCCATTCATAAACTTCGCATTTTTTTTTTTTTTTTTTATCAGCATAATCTACCAAATGTGTCACCATCGGATGAAGTTTGCGCAAATTTCAGCAAGCCCGGTATGTAGGAAATGCGAAAACACCTGTGCAGGCTCGCTCAGTTTGTTCTGCTCAATCGAGCCGTACTTCTTAGAAAATGAAGTTGGTTAAGCACTTACCGTGAATGGTGTTCGCTATAGCTAGATGATACCGGACCTCTTGTGGCAAGAAATGAGAGACCTCCAACGAAACAATAACTCTTTTGCGCAAGAAATTCAATGACCGTTATATCTCAAGTTATTTCAGTTATTCAAGAGCAATTCAAAGGCTAAAGGATTAACATTAACGACATTGAACCTCAATTATGTCTCAGAGTCATTGAAAATATCGAGCACCGGATAGAGGAATGCCGCCAACCTTTGGCCGATTTTTTTCTTCACACATAATTGTCATAGATCCCTCAATCATTATAAAAAATATTAATTAAGATAATTCTCTGAAAACATTTTTTGGATAACAATAAATATCGATAAATTTGGATAACAATAAATATCGAGCGGTTTGGTTGGACTTAAGGGTGGTCTTTTTTGTATGATAAAAAAAAGAGCATTTTAAATTTCCGTAATACATTTACTACCTTTCCACTTCTGCCTTAACCCAGTTTACCAATATTTATGTTAATTTTATTGTTATGATTACAAATCGCTTTTTAATGTTATCAAACATTTGAAAATACATTTTATTTGAAATGCTTTTGTTTTTATGTTAACGGATTTCGTTTTTATTCAAATCTTGATGCCCTGGGACTATAACAAATAGTTTAAAACCGTTTTTAATTATTTAATCACGATGGTTTTATTAAATTATGTGGGGGAGACTTACATATGTATGTATATGAACCTTAATGGGTAAATAGTTGACGCATAAATAAATATGAACACGTGTTTCAAGTATGAAAGTTTTAGAAAATATTCTGATTGGAAGAAATTAGTATTTTACTAGAAATGATAAAAAACTCTTTTGGATTAGGTTATCGGTTAATCAGTAGTGAAGTAAAGAATATCCCATACATTTTTAATCGAATTTTTAAATAAGAATTATTTAAGCTTTAAATAAAGATGTTGATAGTTTTATAGTAGCCCAGTGTATTCCAATAACTTTATTGATTTTAGTTAAAAAAAACTGTAGTCAAAGTAGATAAACTGCTATTTCGACCACTTCTTTAGTTACCATTGGCCAAAAAAAAAAAACTGTTGCTTTTACTTCTGATTCATTCAATGCAAACCAACTCAAAAAGCGATAAGTTGTACACAAATTTTCGTTTTTTGTTCGACGGTTTTTGGTTTCGACTGCAGTTTTTTAAACCCTGATTTTATTAAACAGTTTCATGGAACAGCCCTCGCATATTTTTCTTAGTACTTTTATTATTTTTATTTAAATTTTTTTATTTTTTCATTTCAGGTGTGTTTATTTTATTATTAATTACTAGAATTAAAAATCATTATAATTACACGGTATTTTTTAATAGTATAACTCTTGATTTATGTTTATTATTATTAAAATAGTAAATTGTAAATATTTATTATTTCCATTTAGCAATCAAATAAAATAACATAAAATGTAATTTAATTAAAAAATATGTACATGCAACTTGAGTTGAAGAAATTAAATTTACTATTTTATTATACTCAATTTGCATTCAGATTTTGTAGAAAAAATAAATTTAAAATTAAAAGTGTCTTAAAAACGAGTGTAAATGAAAAATACACCAAGAGAAATAAAAGGCAAACATCATACAAGGAGGTCATTCAGAAGTTGTAACAGTAGGAACACAATAATTGCACCCAGTAAACGTAGCACCTTAAGGCATATGTAGATGTGTTGTTAAATTGAAACGTGTAAAATTGCAAGCGCTTTTACTTTTCAGGCATTAAGGGAGGTCTGCAAACACATATTTAATAAATGGTAACTCATTCCACTATGTCTTCTTTGAAAATGTCTTTTATTAACATGATTTTGTTTGTCGTGCTTAATTCCCAATTTTTATTCTTAATAAAAACACTGAAATGTATTGTTGATGGGATAAGCTATTCCTAGCGCATTTCACTGGCTGCTTAGGCCAGATCTTCATGAAACTTCATCCAAAGATTTTAGAAAAACTAAAGATATTATACAAATAAAACTGTTAAGCGAATAAGAATTATAAGCAACAGTTTTACATGTAACAATATCAAAGCTTAAACAAAAACAACAACAATAGGCTAGCTGGTAGTGAGCTGGACTATCAGCGCCGGGGTTGCGGGTTCGATTCCCGCCAGAGACTTTGGTTTCTTTCCTGCAGACAAGCGAAAAGCTTCGCGGGATTAACTTAGGAAATTAAAAAAAAATTTGGTTTAATATCTTTAGTTTTTCTAAAATCTTTATGGATGAAGTTTCCTGATGATCTGCCCTAAGCAACCAGTGAAATGCGCATCCCATCAACAACAAAATTCAGTATTTTTATCAAAAATAAAAATTGGGGAATTAAGCACGAATAACAAAATCATTTAAAATTAAATTTTGTATTCCCACGAAAATTATTTTGATAACTTTTTTTAGTTTTTTTTATACCGGAATTGCTTAGGGGCAAAAATGGGCAGCTAAATCGTTAGCTGATAATTCAAGCTTTAATTTGATATAAGTCTCGGGCTAGAGGTCGTTGGAGATTAATATATACGAGCTATAGAGTTAAAAAAATAAATATTTTCGGACAATTTATAGAAGTAAAAAAAAAATTATTTTAATTTTCAAAATTTTTTTATTTCCATAGATATCAATTAAAACATCAAATTTTATAAAATAATGCATTATAGTGTCATTATGTTAGTTTTTTGAAGCGATAGAAAGTAGCATATATTATACAGTCATTTCAAACGCATTCACTTTGGTCAACTTTGAATGTCTCTGGACAAAAAAAGTAATAAAGATATAAGCCTAATATTTTGGATTCATGATAATCAGAGTGTTGATTACAAACTGTGAAAAAAGTCAGCAGACATGATCAGCAGACATGAAAAATTGAATTAATGCCGCTCTTAAACCAGTGTGCGGTTTAGAATCGAAATATTTTTCCTCAATCTTAATAATATTAAAAAAAAATGGATGATCGATTAAGAAACTGTAGTCTAAAGCTGGGATCACACGATTGCCGCAAATGCACCAATATGACACAATTATTATTGTGCTTTATTGACGCACAATAATGAAATTGCCCCAACCAAATTTTCTGAAATCACACGATTGCCCTGTTTTATACAAATTTAATTGCCGCTAGTTGGTACAAAGCGAAATGGTTACAACTATTGCCGCAGAACAGTCACACGATTGTTCTTACTTATGTATATTATCTGCGAAAACAGCTGTTGTGGTAGCTGTTTTATTTGTTTGAAAGTTCTTGTTGGATTGTTCATTGAAAAAAATTAAATGATAAATGATACAAATCATATACTTAAACAAATTATTGTTGAATAGTTTTATTTAATTTTTTAAGATATTACAAAAATTAACAGTCTGTTCAACAATTTCATATGTTTAGGTTCGAATAGAAATATCTTTAATGAAAATATTCGCACAGAACAGCTAAATATGCTTGTGAACATACATACTTAAAATAATTAATTAAAAAAAATTTAAATGCAAAATAAATATATATGTATGTACATACATATTTATTTTCATTACCTAATAAAAGAAACACAAAAAAGTAAATCTAATAAAAAAAGCAAATATTGGCGCGTATTGTGTTGTTTGATTGCCGCACAAGAACACAATAAATATTGGTGCATTTTTGTCATTTTTATTGACGCGCGGTTGCATAGCAAACAGTCACACGATTGCCGTACCAGGGTTGCATTTGATTGGTAAAAGTAAGCACAATATTGTCCTCGATTGGTACATGAGCCATTTGGTTGTGCGGTCACACGATTGGGATATTAAAAAGTGTGAAAATTGGTGCATTGCGGCAATCGTGTGATCCCAGCTTAAGCCCTTTTTCAAACTCGTCATTGTGCATATTTTTTTCTATGTAAATGTAACAAGCAAACTCAAATATTTTTCTTTAATCCAAATATGTATGTCAGATTTTATTTCCGACCTGGTATAATTTTTAATTTTCCAAATTTTTTCTCCAAGTGTCTTTAGTAAACATTATTTTCATAAAAAAATATATGGACAGACAGATTATATGTTTTATCTTCTAGTTTCTTTTTTTGCACAGAGAGATTAAAGTCCACCTTTTTAGGGTTTTGTTGTTATTTTTGTATGTTAATCTGTTGTCTAGTTTGTTTCGTTTTGCATAACAAAACCAATAGTAACAACAACAAAATAATAACATAAGTAAATGGAACAAGAATTCTAGATGTCAGTATCATGCATTATCTTTCTCAATTCTTCCTCTGGTTGTTGGAAGTTTTTCATATTTCGTTTTCATCATCAACATCATACGTCCACCTTTAAACTACATTTTTTTGAATGCAGGGTTGCCATATTAGCTCATTTATAAAAAGCTAGATACATAATTGTTGAATAAGACCCAATTCACATTATACGATTTTTGTCGTTGCGATTATTGTCGTTTCCTCTTTGAAGTCGGTCTGATGTTTACATTGTACGATTTTTGTCGTTACCATGGTAGAATAAGTACAAGGTATATTCCTTAGAAATTTTGTTCTCAATTTCCAAACCCATATAACGTCAAACAAAAGAAAATATGGAAAAAAATTAAAACAAGGGTCAAAATTAAAATAAA
This sequence comes from Pollenia labialis, assembly GCA_949318255.1. NCBI lineage: Eukaryota > Metazoa > Arthropoda > Insecta > Diptera > Polleniidae > Pollenia > Pollenia labialis. Next base: position 72,396,683 of record OX439140.1, read on the forward strand.
CTATTTTGACATTACATGGGTAAATAATGAAAACTCTCCCTAATGAACATGCCTGGTACTTATTATACTATGGTCATTACGACTTTTTCTTGTGCAACCGAACTTCAATACATTTTTTGTCAAATGTGAGAACAATGAGAGAAAGAATGAGCGAACAAAATGAATCGAAGAGTACAATCGCTTTTGTACCCCTTTTAATTCCTCTCTCCCCTTTCTTCCATAAGGTAAGAATCGCAACGACAAAAATCGTATAATGTGAATGGGCACTTAGTTCGAAGTTCCGTAATGGATTAAAGAAATCAAGGTAGTGAATTAATTTTGAACGATTAGATAAAATAAGACATTAAAAATGAGGAGTTCGTTCTACCGATGAAACCACTTATAGCTGTTGGCAGCGAAAAAAATCAACTGCTATAATTAATTTACTGAAGGCAGATTCACTTTCGGAAGAGGGTTTCATTTATGCGACACTTAGGTTTATTTGTAATCCGACTGTGAAAAAAGATGTAAAAATAATATAAAATAAAAAAGATTCAGATTACGTTTACGGAATGACAAAATACTTGTTTTCAAGACCCTTCGGTGTCATAAATACTAACAAAAACATGCTTGTTAAGAATTTTGTTATCGCATTGATCCCTTTAAGAAAAAGTGAAGCGTACGGCTCACAAACCTAGAAACGATATCTATTTTTTAGTTTTTGTGTATTAGAACACAAACTTAAATTCCGTTCGTAACTGTTTTCCAGAAAGTAACGAACATTGTATAGTGTTCTGTTCTTCGTTATAAAACACAGCAATTGTCGTGGTTCTCTAGAGTCTAGACATATTTTAATGTTCTATAGTGTTTCTTTTTTTCTTGAGCATAAAAAAAATTTTACCAACGACCACAGCACGAATAACTTGTGTGTATACAGAAAGAAAAACAATTTGGATAAATTAAGTTTATAAACTTACCTTAAGTACGAGTCGTAGTTACAAATTTAAGTACGAATAACACTAAAACGTACTCAAATGGGACAACTTTCGAAATTAAATCCCGGAATTTCTTAAAATGAGTACAAAATTCTTAAACCAAGGAAAAAAAAGATTGGTAGTGCCACTCTGAATGTAAAATTACAATGTGAGCGTTTTAATCTCATATAATCTCGTATAACTTTAACAACGATTTAATTGTTTTGTGCAGAAATAAAAACGACAACAGAACAAGAAGAAAAACATACATTATTTTCATGTTAAACAAGTAAAATAAAAAGCAAAAGTTCCCATTCAGTATATATTTAGTTAAATATGTACATCGTCGAATTCGGAATTAAATCAACTTTAAAATACTTGAATCAAGCGCATTTTTTATTTTATATTTAAATAGATTTAATTCTAATTCATACGCCGGCGTACGACGAACAAATCTGTACTGGGTAGCCATATTGTTTCAAAATGTTAGGTGTTTTAGTAAATTAAGTTACTTTTTACTTTAGAAATTGTAAAATTTTAACTAAAAATCATATAAAATACAAATTGAAAAAAAATTAACAATAAAAAAGTATTTTAGTTAAGTTGTTTTTAATATTTTATTTTTGAAGAATTTATTGTTCATAAGGTACCACTATTTCTTGTTTATACAAAATATTTTATTTCCATTTTGTTTTTTCGTCGTTATTGTGTTTCATATGCCGAATTTATACAGCGAATTTCTTCTGAATAATTCGTCGTGCTGGACGAATTTCGTCGTTCGTCCCAGTTATGTTCCTAGCATAAAATGCTCTTTTTGCTGAGCTGGATAAGTGCAGTACTTTTTTTTTTTTATTCGAAGATCAGAAGGAGAGAAACTTAATTTTTGTATTGGCATACTACACAAACACTATTAGCGTTTGCGTTATTCACAAATCGACACTAAGGAACGATATTTAATGTTTATTTTCGGACACTGCTTTACATGTACATAGACTTTTCATAGATACAAATAGAAGCGAAGAGAAAATCGTTGTATTTGCAATTTTATATATTTTTCTTTGTAAACATTTTTATTGAAATTTATAAAGCAAAAAAGGGAAAATCTGAGGCCAATTATGGCAGTCGCGATGGAATACTTTTTCGACTCGAAAGCAAAAATATATATAAATTAATAAGGAGTAACATTGTTGAGGCTCAAGGCTGTTAGGGCCTTGATGGACTGTTTTATGAGTTCCCAGCTAGTGATTTTAGATAACCTCGAAGCGAAATCTTTGTGGAGTATCTAGTGAGGCAATGCTGGGTACCGGGTCACTGCAACATCAACTGTAATGAAATGACGTAAGAGTTGGCGAGACTGGACTTGGAAATGGTGGATACGTACTGTGTGGAAGAAAAAAGGTTTTTATTTGGGGAGGATAAGGGACTCTAGGAAATTATTGCCATTTCTGATAATATTAGTAAGTTCAATTATGTGTGGTAAAAAATTTCGGCCAAATTGCCGCCGCGACCTTGGCGGCACTCCTCCAAATTTTCGATGACGCTGAGGCATAATTGAGGTTCTATGCCGTTAATGGGCCGAAATATCTCATCCTTTAGCTCTTGAATTGTTGCCTGAATATATTTAAGCCATTTTTCGCCGACCGGTGATTATAATCACCAGTACTCATACTCTTGCTTTTTTGCAATGTTTTACTTTTCTGTCAGCTACTTAAAATCTTATTTCGTTATTAAATTGTCAGATTTGTGATAAATATAATAAATACTATTACCCTAAAAAGGATACAGATTTCCCCCCTCTTAATGCGCCTTAACTCCCAAGAAAGGCTAATGAACAAATTTTACCTAAATTTTATAACATTTGGCAATCCTGTTACATCTCTATACATTTCTATAGAAAGAACAGGATGCTTTAAAAAATGTTACTTTTTGTTTGGTAAAAAAATTTCCTAAAAAAACTCTTTTTAAACTTTAAACCATCAACCACAGTTGTAACTTTTTTGTTGTCGTTTAAAAAATTTGTTTAGAAACTCAAGTGAACAATTGGATTTATTTAATAATACTTATATGTACATAAGCGACTTGAAAATGCCACTTATATCAGGATTCAGAAAAAATATTACTTATAATTTAAATTGGATATTACGCATTACTTTGTGAACAGTTACTCTATACATTAGGTAAGGTTAGGGTAGGTTAAGAAGGATTATGCGCCCAAGGGTACACCTCCACTCGGAGGCCAATGCGGTCCCTTGTGAATTCCTTCAGTATAGAGGAAGAAGAAAGAGTGAAGAAAAGAATTGATAGGTAGAGTTAAGATAAATAGTCGAGAACAGTACTCTTCCTACAATCTCCTCATCAGAAATAACCGTTCTATTTCCCTGACAAAACCCCGAAGTGCAACTGGATTACATCCAGCGTTACTTATAATTTAAACTGGATATTACGCATTACTTTGTGAACAGTTACTCTATACATTAGATATGGTTAGGGTAGGTTAAGAAGGATTATGCGCCCAAGGGTACACCTCCACTCGGAGGCCAATGCGGTCCCTTGTGAATTCCTTCAATATAAAGGAAGAAGAAAGAGTGAAGAAAAGAATTGATAGGTAGAGTTAAGATAAATAGTCGAGAACAGTACTCTTCCTACAATCTCCTCATCAGAAATAACCGTTCTATTTCCCTGACAAAACCCAGAAGTGCGTTACTCCCCCAGTTCGACGTGAAACCTATCTCCTAGCCATTTTTGCCTGAGGCCCTGCATTCTAGGACAGTGACACAGTACGCATTGAACCGTATCTAGCTCCTCAGCATCCTCGCATAATCTGCAGAAGTCCGGTATGGTATTGTCCCGTTTACTCGCAAAAGCCCTAACAGACCAATGACCCTTCGAAAACCCTATAAGAGTCCTGAGACCACTTCTGTCCAAGCGTAATATAACCAAGGTCACCTTTGCATCCAATTCGGGTCATAATGCCCTTGACACCCTGGATTACTCTATACATTACTTGTACCGATTGAAGCGCTACTTAGTCCAGAAATGGCAGTCTTTACACTTAAAAAAACGATATACACATGACATTACATAGGAAAAATCACACTGCACACTCGGTTTTTCATGATCACATAAGACTCTTCTATAAACAGGCTTAAATTTAACGTTTCCCAAAAAAATTAATATATAAAAATCAAAAATGCTTGTCTGTTTGTTAGTTAGCTTATATATTCCTAAATTACTGCACCGATTTTCTTGAAATTTCTAAAGTAACATCTCGTGAGCCCCGATAATGAAAGAGGCTACTTATTTTTTCAATAGGGGCAGGGGAAGTGGTACCCTCCAAAGGATGCCAATATTAAGTATCTTAAAAGCCGCTGCACCCATTTTCTTGAACTTTTCGCAATAGATCTTCTTAGCCCCGAAATTGAAATAAGGCGAAGTGGTACCACAAAGGACGCAAATGTCACCCCTTTGTAGGACGCACTCTTATGGTAAACTACACTTTTCAGGTGAGCCCCAAAAATAAAATAGACTGTAGTTAGAGACATGAAATTTGAACAGTGGATAAGTCTCCCAACGAATAGATCTACTGAAAGAGAATTTTAGAAATTTAGAGGTTAAAAAGCAGTTGACATAGGCTATAAATGATGAATAACAAATTCAAATTTAACACAAATAACTTTACCATTAATACCCACATCTTGCAAAAAGTGGGCTGGATTGGAGAAGGGCGAGAGGCCCCTCCATTAAAAAGATCAAATATCTATCCCTCCTATACAAAGACAATAAAGAATTCTTTATATCCGGAGAACGGTCACACAAAGTTGGCTGGATTTGAGAAACGGTTATGACACCTTCAATATAAAAACAATTCAGGTTTATGTATATCAGTGGAACGGTAACAGTAAAAGTATCTAAATCTGGTACTATTTGCTTCGTTTACACAAGATCTGTTTTAAAAATTTTTTACTAATTTTATTTTGATTGGGGGAACCAAAGCGCACCGTGTAAAGCTTGTTAATAATAGGCAAGAAAATTACAGTCAGGCGGCTCTTAAGGCCTTGATGGGGTGTTTTGTGAATCCAGGCTAGTGGAAGATTAAAGAAGATCTCCAGGGGAAATCTTAAGAGAGAATACGGTGCAGCAATGCTGGGTACTGGGTCACTGCAGCATCACGGGCAATAAAAAGGCCATTGAGTTGGCGTTACCGGACTCGGTAATGGAGGAGCCTGACTGTGTTGAGACAGTCAGACCTTCAATAGGTTTTAATTTGGAAACATTAGGGAATAGATTCTAAGTGCGACTAATCGAGCTTAGGGGAAAACGGATTGTGATTGAAGGCCGCTTTTAATTCGCTACTAGGCAGGAGTAAGGTCTGCGTTAGGCCCATGATATATATTATTATGGGCTACTGTATGAGAGACAGGACGGTGGTGGTAGTGGCATCTGACTTGTCAGATTTATTTAGGTTGTGTGAGGATAAAGAGGAGATAGAGACAGGTTAGCAGATTCTGTCTCACTGTCTTAGACTACAGAATAGCAGCCTGAGAATGGGTAGTAGGTTCATAGGCGAATTGGGAGCCGTGGGCTCGAGAAACTGTCAGAACTCGTAAAAGGCATGTCCTGGCTATACAACAGGCAACTGGGGACCGGGTTTGTGAAGGGCTATTGTAAGTTTATTTTTTTTCGGTCCGATATTATCTTCCTCTAGTTCTTATGCTTACACTTTTTATTTTTTTAGAATCCAAAAAGCCAAAATGGAGCATGTAAGTCTCAGGGTAGGGGTGTGACTTCGTACCAACCTCTCTACTTAACCTTACCTAAAAAAGTGCATTTTAATTGTAAAAAAAATATCAAGGCAACATTTTCAATTGAATTTTTTTTTCGAATTTGACATTTTGATTAAGAAAACTATCATACTTATGTGTAACAAGGCACAGAGATATACCTGGGAATATTAAGGCGAATGAGTCTTCTAGGCTTGGCACCACCTTACGGGTTCCACTAGATTTTCAAGGCGTTAGGGTACCCATAAGTACTGCTGCAAATTTAAGCTTTTGCGATTGACTGTCAACGTTGCTAACGATAGATGGGCTGCGAACACATTAAAGGATGTTGTAGACATAAAGGGACATATTGATGTTGGTAGCTATTAACACGGGACATTTTCTAACAGGCAGGCATTCGCAGTGTCTGCAAGCTAGCCGTAGCTGCGATTACGAAAATGAAGAGGAGAACGTGGAATACAACCTCTGTCATCTGCACCGCCGAGAATGCGACTGACCGAATTGGGATCCATTACTTTCGAAGAACTGTACGATATCTCTTGCATTCAACTGCAGTGCAGTTTGAACTGAGTAAAAAGTCCAAATTGGTTCTACGGTAGGAGTTCTGTGTAGTAAAGTAACATGCAAGGCGAATTTATAGCAGGTGATCTTATCTTGCTACAAAAGCAACAGCTGATTACTTACCTTGTGTCAAAATGATATACCGTTCATGTGGTTCTGGGGAATATGTACTACATTTTATAAGTTTCGCTTAAAATTATGAAATTAGAAATTTTTTAAATTATTAAATTTCAAAACCAACAATTTAAAAGTAAAAAGAAAATGAAATATTTGTTTAAATTGTTTACTACAGTGTTGTATTATTTTTGACACAACGTTAAAATACTTTACAGTGTTGTAAACGTTTTCAAAATAAGACCACCTTGTATGAATTCGCCTTGGTAACATGGAATCACAATGGATTATTTAGTCTAACTGTGTCAGATGTGACTACATGATCCAAGCTAACCTTGATTATGTATTTTGTTAGTTTCAAGAGAAGAATTATACAAACAATTTTTAATAAAATCCTTGCAGTGTTTTTTGGGAAAATATTTTTTAGTATTTTCAGAGTTAGAAAACATAAATTGACAACTCCTTTAAAAAAGCCCTTTGGCCAACCCATCATACCAACTTCTCTTTTATAGCTTTTAATAGAAAAAAAAATCTAAAAATCTAGAAAAAATTCTTAAATCTGCATAACAAAAAAAAAATGAAAAGAAAAGAGTAACAAAAACAACAATAAAAATGGAAAACCGTAAAGGAAGTGCTAACAGAATGCAACAACAGCAGAAGTAGCAGAATCATCATCATCAGCAGCAGCAGCATAAAAAATACCCTCTGGGGCATAAATGTTTCCAAACAGCGTGGGAATCCTGAGAGTTAAAGCTCAGACAAAAATGCAAACTAACAACAAAAACAACTGCATAAATACTACATTAAACTTTAGACCAGAACCAGAATATTGAAAGAAAAAAAAAACGGACAAAAAGAAAGAGAAAAGATAAACATTTTATATATTTTTTTAAAGTTAATTTAGTTAAACTTTTTTTTAAAGAATTTTTGTTGCCTTCACATACTCATACATCGCACAGTGGGAGATTTTGAAAAACATTAAATTAATTTGGATTTCGTAAACGGTAAGTCCGATTAGAATACAATAAAATCCGATTTAAATACAAATTAAGAACTCTGGATCGTTTAAAATTTATGTAATACCAGAGGTGCCCGTCTTTGGAAATCTATGGCGGCCCTCCTGATGTCTATAGACCCCAAATCCAAAACGTTAACTCGATAACAAGACCTTAATTGTCACTTGAAATTTTATTTCAATCGCACTAACCGTTTAAAAAGTGCGGAATTATTTCCATTTTTTTTTCAAAAATCTTCCACTGTGCCCCGTAAGTTTTTAAAAGTGGAACATTGTTATCAGCGTTGCCACTTTCTGAATAATTTTTCAGAATTTGTACTTTTTCCGAATTTTTTATATACAGTCGAACTTCCCTATAATGAATCTCCACGGGGACAGACAATTATTTCACTATATAGAAACTTCATTATAAAGAAATTTTTTTTTTTTGTTTTTTATTTATTTAAAATAATCAGGTATTTTTGTTTGAACTACATACATATGACTGACTTGTTTTTTAAAATGTTTGATAATGTACTGGGAAGAATTCCAAACTCTTTAGCTATATCTTTTTTCTTTGATGTCCATTCTTCAACTTTATTAATTACTAACAACTTTTTTCAAGAGAAATGCTACTCCGGTGCGTCATTTTCGTTCACTGAACTCGAGCGACTGGTGTTAAAAGTCAAATCATTAACTTTTTTGTTTTCATTTACGGTACATTTCTTATTTTCTTAATAAATAGTGTTGCTAACAAGTGTAAAATAAAGCTTCAAAAAATAGTTCACTATATGGAGACAAAAACACACGTAAAATGTATTTTTGGTTCCAAAATTTTGTTCATTGTAAAGAAAAATTCACTGTATGGAAATTCATTATACGGAGATCAAAATACATTCAAAGTGGAACGAAAAAGTTGTGTTCTTGATTTAAGTTCATAATAAGGAGAACTTTATTGTATAGAAGTTCACTATAAGGAAGTTCGACTGTATATACGTTTACGTTAGAGTAACGTAGCCTTTACCTTCAGCATGGTTTGCTTTTTATAAAAATTTCCCTCCATTCTAGCATAGCCATTTTTAATCTTGATAAACGCATCACTAAACGTTTTTTTCTTACATTCACAGAAAAATCAATCCATCCGTACTTAAATCAAGGCGAAACGTTGTCAATAGTACGGCAAGTACGGATTTCCATAAAGCAACTACATAATTCTTGAATCAAGCACGTTTTTTTAAGTGCCCCGTACTAAAAATTATGCGAAAACGATACTGACTTAAGTAAAGGTAAGATTAAAGATAATCTCAAACTTTGTTTTAAGAATTTCTAAGTTGGTTCAAACACAAATTCATATTTGAAATAGTCCGAAAATTATTCTTACCCAAAAACTTAAGACCCCTAAGAACCAGAGGTACAGGGAATATTATTATTTACTTGTCCGTTATTTGTTGCACTTTTGTTGTATTCCACCTTTGTTTACAGAAGAACTCTCAATTGAGGGGCTTAAAGCACAAGGGGTTTAAGTGCCTTTTTTTTCTAAAAATGAGTTTGCACATATTGAATTATAGGTGAAGTTCGAAGAAGTTGTTTAAAGCAGAAGAGGTGAATGTAGGATTCTCATCCGGACGCAAGATATGGTGAAAAATTCAAGCACTTGACATTAAAATACCTGCTTCGCTTGGTGCACAAGTGAAACAACCGCTTTTGTCTCATTATTTAACATAATTCCCTTGAACCCCTTGTGGTTTAAGTCCCTCAATCAAAAGCCAATAGCATGGCAGCATGGCCAACAAGATTTTCGTAATCATTTTGCTTTAAACATTTTAATGTTTTACCTTAATAATTTCAACAAATAGAATATGGGATTTTTCGCTTGTAATTTTAAATTTTTATCCTGAAAATAATTAGTTTTTTTTTTTATTGTGATGCAGTTGTTGTTGTTTTTACACAAAACAAGCAAATCGTTTTTTAAGTCCCATTTTAGTGTTGTTGCTTCTACATTCATACATTTAACAAAATCACGCGTATGCACGCATATAAGTTTTCGAAAGTTATCCCATTTTGGACTGTTTATTGTACTTTTTACCGTTATTCGTACTTAAAATCTTTAAGTACTTCTCGTACTAAGTTACAAATAAAGTACGAGTTTTTTCTTTCTGTGTAGTGATTGTGTTATTTAGATTATCGTTTTACATGTTAATGTAAATAACGTTAATTTCGTTAAATCAGAAACCAAAAAGTTATAAGCGGATTAAGGCCATTTAAAAATGTTGTCTTATTGGCACATTCCATACTTTCAAAGTTATTTTTGGGAACACAAAATTTATTATTAATAAGATTTCTGTTTGACGTGCTAAATTCCCAATTTTTCATTTTTGATAAATACACTGAAATTTATTGTTAAGGAAAAGCTTTCATTTGGAGTCATTTGTTATGCAAAATATTTGTGCATCTACAAAAAATTTCAACTTAAGTAAGTACCAACGTAGATTACACAAATTTATCAAAAAATTATCAAACAAAAAAATCGTTTGTGTACTACCGTGTAACTATTAAGTTCAGGGATGGTAACACTGGTGGAGTATTAAAGTAATAAAATCATATTTAAATTAAGAAAATGGCAGGAGTTTAAAAGAGTCCGTGATTCGATTGGCCGTATTTAGGGATAAATTAGTCTCTGTATTGAGCAAAAATCAATTTAAATACATTAAAAATTAACGCATTTTTTGCATGAAGAATATAATATCGCAATCTTGGGGACGAATTGATACGTTTTAAAAATAAAGCTTTCGTCTCCAAGTTATCATTGGATAACTCTTGATTTTTTTTTTTGTTAAAACCAGCACTCATGGGATGAACCCTACTTTGCATTGCATTGTGTTGGAGCTAGGCAAACAGGTTGTGGGCAGTGGGACAGAGGGAGTTGTGCTTGTGGACATTCGATTTAAAATTATTCATGCTAAAAGTTAGAGGGAAGGCTTTCGCAGGAAGGTCATTCTACATACGAACAGTCTGGCCAATGTACGAATTTTCTATATAACGCGTTTCCAATGCGGCTGCACAAAAATCGACCACAAAAAATAATGGGCTCATGAGAAAAAACGTGTATTTCGTAACAAATGTACGACTTTCGGGAAACTGTACCCATGTTTTATAACGTTGGTGAGAACTTTTCGCATCGAAAAGTAGTGAAACAAAATATTCCATCGTTTCTCGAAATGTGAGAAATAAGTGTGTCTGTCACTCATGTCGAAAACTATCAAAAGAGACTACGTCGTTACGTTATAAATGTCATAATTTTCTACTCGAAGCTGATGTGACGTTGCGAACGCCAGTCACACATATCGTTGACGGCGTCCAAAATTTACTAAAATTTAAACATTTTTAACGACGGCGGCAAAAATTAACCCGACGGCTGTACCAAATAATATAAGCAACGACTTTGTTGTCTGATGTTTACAAAAAAGCTTCGAAAACATTCGTATATTTTTAAAAGCAAAATAATTAAACAACGAGAAATTCTGCCAAGAACAAAGTTCTTACATTGCATTTTTAATATATTTTTTCGTGTTAATTTTTTTCTCAACCCGTTTTCTTCGTGAGAATATTTGACAGCTCAAAGCGGGAACTTGAATCCAAAAATTTTACAGACACACTTTTTCTGTAAATTGGCGAGCAGTTTCCTTACGTGACAGCTTTTACTCGTCAAAAATTTTGCAAAAGCAGTTTAGTGCGACAAACATTTCTCACATTTCAATCGGAAAGTTCCTCGAAGCGGAAGTTACAGAACATCGGCACAGATTCCTTATTTTATCAGAATACATCCGCTTGTAGCGCGTTTATACGTTAGCATGCAACACTGGTTCTTTAAGCCGCTAAAATCGTATATACACGAACTTTTTATTAATTTTTTTTTTTAATAAAACCCATAAAGTAATCTTTTCTTTTAAACTTCTGCATTCTCAAATAAAATAAAAAAATACGTAAAAAGGCGAATGAATGTCCGTAAAATATTCGTGCTGAGTTCAAGCTAAACAGAACATTTTTATATTTGAGTTGATTAAGAAACCCCATAAACAAATTTTGTTTTAAGGAACCACTTTATAGCTGTATTACATGATCTCCTTGATATAAAAATTATAACCAAATGTTTGCTGGGTCTTCAGCAGACTTTAAGCCTGCATGTCTTTAATGGTTTTTATTAAAGATATTCAATAAAATATAATTTTCAATTATATTGATAAGAACACACAACGTTTCGGAATAAAAAAGATCGACTGAAAAACGAAATGGGCATTAATATGCAGATTATATTTTGTATATTAAATTAATTAAGATGTTTGCGGTTCTCAACAAGTTAATTAAATTGAAGACTAATTTTGTTTAGTGCAACAGCGTGTTTATTAAAAAAGAGAAAATCAAATGGTGATTCACTTAAAGAAGTCAAATGTTGTATAAACGCTTAAAAAAATCTAATGTTTGAAGCCGGCTGATATTTTATGAACTGCATGCACTAAGTCTGGATGCACACTATGAAGGTTGTCTTTCGGAAAGTCTGAAAACATGATGTTATTCTGTCTCCTCTAACAAAAACTTCAAAGATTTTTTTTTTTTAATAATTTGTTAAAATGTTTCATTACTCGTACCACAAACTCCACCCAGGGGTTTAAACGTATCATCTAGAGAATTATCAACTTTTGGTGTTGCAGCCTCCAGGAAAATTAGGTGGGATTTGGCAAAAATCCAAAATTGACAGATCTCAGGAGATCATCATGATCTTTTCAGATCGCGGCTGACCAGAGATGCTATTTGTTACCAAGGGAGTCAGTAGCCCCCATGGTGGCAAGTTACCGGGCTGACTATAGGTTGAATGCTCCTTTTTTAAGGCTCTTGCGGGAAAAGATTTCCGTCTTTCAGGAAGATTTACTTTACAGATGCGGTGTTTGTGGTTTACTATACAAAGTAGCTGGGATGGATATCCTAAAATTTCCACTAAAGGGCCGATTTTTCGCTATTTGTGAAAGAGTTCGGCCTGAGGGAGGATCACCCCTAAGTGTTGCTGCTACTCAACAGATGCAGCTAGCAATTTTACAAAAACAGCGAGACTCCTTGATATATCTAACCTCCGCGAAGTTTATGCAGCTCCAGCTCCTTAACAAATGCTGAGTGTATAATCTTGCCAGATTATGCACTTACATTGCTAATTGGGTGTGCTGGTTGCGCTCACACTTGGGGGGCGATTAGTAAACGCCTTGTGATTAAGACCCACCATGGAGTAGTGTCTAGAACATGTAAGGCCCCTATTACGGTTTACAGCTCAACTCAATTGAGTTGTAATTTCTTAATTTTTGTATTATGGTTTACAGCTTTGCTAAATTACTGTAAACAAACACATAACAAAAACTACAACTGATCGCAAGTAGATGTCTTAATTACAACTCAACTGAGTTGAGTTGTAAACCGTACTAGGGGCCTTAATCTTTTTGGCAGCTGTTCCAAAATACTGTATACTATTAAATTTAGTTAATTTTCCAAAAATTTCTTTAAGTGTTGGCAGAAGACCCGTTAATCAACTCTAAGTAACTCTCTGCAAACTTTTAATTTCTCTAGAGTCACCCAGCAAATAAATAAAAATCTCTGTGAGAAAATATCTGTCTGTTAAGCTTTTTTTCTTTACTAGCTGTTACAAACATCTTGTCATTAATGTTCAATCAAGTATTTTATGCGTTTTTTTTTTTTGAAATCTTAAACTTAAATTAAAGATAAAAACTACACAAAATTAGTTTTAAACTTGCAAGAAAAAATCAGCAATTATTTAAACAAAAAGACACTCCTTCAGCAATTGCGCTGTTTAGCAGAAAATTAAAATAACCAAAAAAAAAAAGTTACAAGACATTGCTTTTCTAAAGAGAAAAATAGCAGGGAGTGTCTTAAACAAAAACTTATTTGTTTATTTTATTTTTTGCAAAAGTAATTTGTGCAAACAATTGTTTATGGATCTTCAATACAGGGCGAGTGCGAAAGTTTTTTTACGCGTTTTTATTTGTTTTGGTGTGGTACATTAAATGTTTAAAATTAACATTTCTAAGTGTATTTCGGAACTTTCCATTAGTATTTTAAGTTTAATTTCAGAAAATATTAGTTTGGTCTAGTTTGGTTCCCCTTTAACAGCAAAGCCACTTGGAAGATGAATAAAAGGGTCTTGGAAGTTCTTAATAAAGCCATCATAAGTTGCAAATTACTCCTGAAGGACCTCCTGCACAGGCTAGTGAAAGGCCTAAGTAACACATTTCTTAAGGCAGCCAAAATTTGCAAATTAATCCTCTTATAAAAAAAAATTAGTATTTGTTGGTACTCCAAATTTAGTTTAAAGCGAAGGTGTTCTGTCAAACCCCGAAAAACTGTAGCACATTAACATTGTATGCAGAGCTACTACAAACTTCAAAAAATATACTTACAGTGGCCTTATTCCCATGTAAAAGACGTGCATGGACCCGGGCACCTTAGTACGCATTTAAGGGCGTTAAGAATAAATTTATCTCTCACGCAAATAATTTTAGCTGTTCGGCTGTACTTTGGAAAAATAATTTTTTAAAAATAAGCCATGAATTTTCGGTTAAAAACACCAAAGGTATCCCGGTACCTATTGCACATAAAAGTGTTCAAAAATCTGAAACCGGCATTACGTTCGTTACAGATATCATTCAATTATACACCCACATATAAATTTGTTGTTAAAGATTGATGTTCGACTATAGACTACCAGGCGACGCAGTCGCGCACAGGGTGAAAATTCTTTAATGGGAATGTGGTTATTCACGAAACTTGTAAATTTGCCCCGAGTTCAATACCGTGTTTAGTCAAAAATAAAATTATCAAAAAAGTTTTAATTCATTTCATGTTGTAAATTTCATCCTTCTTTAAAAATTATTTAATGAACTTAAGCCTAATTCAAATATCAAAAACTTAAATTTTTTATACTTAATTTTTTAAATAAACCCTAAACATCGCTCGGTAGATTTGAGGAAAACACAAACGCTATAATATAATAGTGTTTAGAAAATCATTGAAAAATAAGGGTTTCCTGTTTGTCATCTTTCGAATACAAAAATAACACTGTTCTTATCCAACTCATCGAAAAGATGAGAACATTTATTTCCGTTCGGTTTTTTTAACCACAAACTTCATTCATGTTCGGTTCACCTCATTAATGTTCAATCTATTCTATTCTGCTAAGCGCCTTTTGGCTGGTAATAAAAACCAAACATTTTTTACAAAAACAGAATACGCATACAAAAAGCCAGCAAAATAATTTTACACAAACAAAATATATACGCAATACACACAAAAGCTGTTCGTGATGCGGTCGTTGCTAAAATTTTTTGTTTGTTCATTTCTTTATCAATGTTAAAAATAAACATAAAGACATAAAGTTTGGCTATGGTATCACTTCAATTGTTCTGTTTTTTTAACGAAGAACAGAACACTATATAATGTTCGGCTCTTTAATGTCTATTAGATTTACAAAATATTCTTACAGACTATTCGCTTAAACGTTGTGGTCGTCTACACAAACACTAAGAAAATATATATCTTTCCTGGGTGTGTAAGCCAAATGCTGTTTATTTTCGAACGCTGCTTTAAACTAAATTGGAGGAAATTTGGGGATAAAAAAATGATTTTTCGGTAACATCGCTAAAACGCGCTTTAAGAAGAAACTAAATTGGAGGATATTATCAAACTTATTTTCGGGAATACAAAATTTATTATTAACACGATTTCCGTAGGACGGGCTTAATTCCCAGTTTTTCACATTCGATAAATACACTGAAATTTATTGTTGAGTGAAAGCTAGCTCCTATGCGCATTTCACTGGTTGCTTAGGCCAGCTCATCAGGAAACCTTTTCCAAAGATTTTAGAAAGGCCAAAAATATTATACAAATAAAACCCTAAAGCGAATAAGAATTATAAACACACAAAGTCTTACTTGTAACAATATCAAAGCCAAAACAAAACAAACCAACAATAAACAGTGAGTTTATCTTTTCTTACATTCCCCTACAATTGGTTGGGTTCTTTCCGACTCGAATTGTAGTTGTAAGTGGAGGAAATTTGGGGATAAAAAAATAATTTTCGGTAACATCGCTAAAACGCGCATTAAGAAAAATAAAAGTCGCCAGCGACTTCAAATTGTCAAAATATTGCCAGAAATCTGATCTTTTATATACAAAAATAGTGAAGATTTTGGGTACATTGAATATATTGAGTGACAACAACTTTAAAAAACATGTTTAATGTTGCATTACGAAAATGATGTGTCACAAATTGAAAACTTCAATCATAATACGATTGCGGCCATAGTATAATTGAAACCCATAATATTCTGAAATTTTTTGCAAACATGATAAATGAATTGACTGTGATCACGTCGAATGATTTTTTTTTTTTGAGTGTAGTTTTGATTACGTTATGATTAGAGTGTTTGGTGAAAAGGGCAAGGCGCTAAGGATTATAGATTAAGACAAAATTTAGTTCAGATTGAAAAAAACGGCTGGTGCTTGAAGAATTGTTCATAAAAATTTTACCGATCGAGGTTTTATTCTGGAATGTTTCTGTGCGCTTAAAATCTCAATTTTAAAGCAATGATAAGGCCTATTTTTGGATTAACCGGTTGATTCTAGAAACATGTTTTTAGGATAGATGATCACATGTGTCATAGAGCGAGTTAAACACTTATGGAAGCATTTTCTGAACAAAACTTTTCTCGAAACGAGTGTAATTTTCTTTTGGGGCTCAATTCGATGAATGGTCTGAATACTTATTTTGTAAGAGTTGAATGAAAAAAACTTGGAAACGAAAATATAAAATTAAAAGAGTTGGAGTTCTATATTCGGCTGTGATGAGTCTTTGATACCCTTCACTGACAGTTAAAATATTTCAGGGCTCTTTGAATTATTAAACAATCTTTTTAAGAACTTAAATCAGTGTTAAAATTGGTTGAGGTTAACCCCAATGTTAAATTATTGGCTGATCGTCAGAAAGTTTCATACTTTTATTTCTAGTCATTTAAAAGGCAAGAGGAATTGCATGGAATCCGCTACGACCAGAAATTAAAATCACTTGAATATGCGGAAGATAAATGCAAACATTCTCACAGACTCTGTGACATGCAAGGAAGGCTAATTGGCCTATCTTTAGAATCCAATAAAGTAGGACTAAGAATTAATTTAGATAGAACAAGAGAGATGGTAATAAAACCCAGTTAAAATGCAAAAAGTACCAGAAAGCCCCTCTTACAGATTCACTATCACTCATGATCTTCCATGTTAAATGTTATGTTTCTAGGTCCAATGCTAACGAAAATAAAAAAAATTACCAGTTGAAAAACAATACAGTTCCCTCTATAGATTTTCATCCGCACAGGACATTGCACGTATATTTTTATGTTTCTAGGTCCAATGCTACCGAAAATAAATAAGTACAGTCAAAGGACGAAAAAGTACACAAAAGATCCCTCTTATGGATTCTCATTCACCCAGGACCTTTCACGATTAATTTTATGATTATTGGTCCAATATTAACGGAAATTAAAAAAGTATCATTTAAAGAACAAAAACGTACCAAAAAAGCGCTGTTACTAATTCATATTCACTCAAGGCCTTGCATGTTTAATTTTATCTTTTTTGGTCCATTATTAACAAAAATTAAAAAGTACAAGTCAAAGGACGAAAAAGTACCAAAAAGATTTCTCTTACGGATTCTCATTCACCCAGGACCTTTCACGATTGTATGTTAAATGGTCCAATATTCACAATAATTAATTCTCCATTTTTCTCACCATTGAAGTATCAAGAATTTCAATGTTGTAATCGGAGCACATTATTTAATAAGTCACATTTATTTAGAATCCAATAAAGTAGGGATAAGAATTAACATAGATAAGACAAAGGAGATGCGAATAAGTCCTAACTAACTGACCCATTAAACCTTCTACATACACAGGTTCACCAAGTAGGAAATTTTCAAAATGTGGGAAGCATTATCTCAGAGATCGGAGGAACTGTCGAAGACGTGGAAAGCCGTTAAAAAAAACAATCAGCGTATTTACTCAACTTCACAGAGTAGGAAACTCAAGCACATAAAGCGTCAAAAAAAAAATGAATGTAAGAAGAGATAAACTCACTGTTTATTGTTGGTGTTTTTGTTTAAGCTTTGATTTTGTTACAAGTAGGACTTTGAGTGTCTATAATTCTTATTCGCTTTAAGGTTTTATTTGTATAATATTTTTAGCTTTTCTAAAATCTTTGGAAAAGGTTTCCGGACGATCTGGCCAAAGCAACCAGTGAAATGAGCATAGAAGCTAGCTTTCCCTCAACAATAAATTTCAGTGTATTTATCGAATGTGAACAAATCTTATTGATATTCAAAGTCTGTGTTCTACGCGTGCTTCATTGCAGATGCGAAACTTGATTTGTAACGCATAGTATACAAAACAAACTGAGGGCTTTCGTTATAACGAAATTAATAAAAAATAAAAATTGATTTCAATTAAAAAATTTGTGATATTAATTAAAAAATTAATTAAATTTTCACCAATAAACAAATTAATAGTAACAAAAAAAAACGTTTAATTCACTTGATTAAACGTTTAACTCACTTGATTAAATAAAACATTGATTTTATTTTTGATTAATGCTTTAATTGGAGAACAATTTTGGAGAGTTTTTCTGTGTAATCGCAGCCTGCGAAGAATTCCATATATATTTTGGCCTTGCACATTAAGCCACGAACAGCTTTGAAAAGATCTAATATTGGTGGTGTTAACGTGGCTATTCGTAGAAGACAATTCGGCGGGATGCCCATTCATTTCGAAAACCACCCGCAACAATTTTCCATCAAGTTCTTGTTTACAACCTGCAAGGACGTAGAAAAAGAGGACTGCCCAAAACCATCCGACGATGATCAACACTATAGAGAATTTATTTAACATCCAATATTCTTGGAAAAGCCTTCAACACTATCGAAGAGTCCAGAGAAATAGTTGTAGGTCGACGGCGCATTGCTTGCTTTAGTTTCAAAGGTCGGTTGCTGATAATGGTGGTTCTGGCTACTTTTTCTGTGCTGGCCTCGTTGTTTTGTTGCCGGGTCCCTTTGTGACCGTTGAGTCTCCCGGGAGGGTGACTGTGTTTATTGTTGTTGTTTGTGGTCAGTCTTGTGCATGATGTCCCTTGCCGGTGTCACACCATGTGGCATATTGCGTCATCCGCGAGGGGTGCTGTTAATTGTATTGTGTTTGTGCTGTCTTTGGTTTCCGTATGTGGATGTGTGTTTGATGTGGCAGCTGGGGGTAACCAGTCCCCGGGCCGTTTGGGGTCCTACTGATAGTGGCTTAGGCTATGAAGCTGACCGAAGTCTTTTTTCGGTACAACGGGAACCAGTGCGCCCTTGGGACTATGGTCCCAACCTGGTTATGGTGAGCCCCTTCGGGGAGTAACGTGGTGGCTGTGATTTAAAACCCATATCGTGGGTAGAGCTAGTTATTGATCGATGTGCACTGCAACTAGTTGCCATTTGACCACAAAATGGTAGGGCTCCGCCCTTTACTGAGGGGAATGAAGTATCATGGAAATGCATGGATTCGAAGTCGGAACGCATTATTTTGACCTGGTGTTAAGAGCACTGGGAGGCGGGTCTTAGGACGGTACCATGTTAAAATGGGCAAATCTGTGCGTCGACAAAAATGTAGACAACTTATAGACGGCATATGCCTAGCAAAGCTCTTAGCTCGTTATCATATGACATCGAATGATTTTCCGAGAGTGGGCTTTTTGTGGGGCCTATGGTAAATTATGGACTGATCTTAACGAAATTTACCGATGTTATTTCCTGTCTCATAATTCTGTGACAGACTTAATTTTATTATATGTAAAAGCTTTATTCGTTACAGTTTAAGGCGTACTTTTACTGTTTTCCGATAGGCTTAATATGGGGCCTATGATAAATAAATGACCGATGTTCACGAAATTTAAAAGTATGATTTATTGTCACGAATTTTTGCAAAATCTTACATCAATCTGTATTATTGGCCACTATTGTTGTTAGTTTTTCCAATAAAATTATCAATTTTTTAGGTTGGTCGTTCCACATTTGTATTCATAACTTTTATCCTGCTGAACCGATTTCGATAGATTTCATTGATTGGGATAACTACATGCCATTTGACACCAATATTGTTCTTTTCTTTTAAGTTGTTTGGCAGTGAGCCTATTTTCAACAGACAGACGGAAAAGGCTAAATCGACTTATAATACTTTATGTATGGGGTCTGGGATAAAAAATAAAAAGGTTTCACACGGAATGACCGCTAGTGGTGGAGGGTATTACAAGAACAGGAGGGTATTACAAGAACATAATAACAGAGGAAACTCTAAAAAGAGAGTTCGATACAAAACAATTTTTTTTTATTTCCCAGATAACTAATGTTGCCGAGTAATCGATTAACTGATAATCGAGGCCTCACTGTACTTTTAAACAAGAAAAATATTTATACTACAAACATAATGTCAGTCTTGGTGTAGAGTGCATTTAATTCGCCTTAATCCACATTTTAAAACTTTGACATACTGTTTTGCCTGTTTAACTTGTCCGACCAATGTTGCACGTCATCATTACCAACATGATTGAAGTCTCAGCAAAGATTGCATTGCAAAATGTTGGTCTGCCAAAGTTATTTTGCGCAAAAATGTCTGTGTGTGAGAGATTTTTCTCTTTGTTTTTTGTTTTCTATTCATGTTGGCTTTTGGTCCAGACAATACGGATATGGGTTACAACAACCATCACAATAAAAACTAACTTTTCTAACATTGTTCGAGTTGGTGGTTGGCTAAAAATAAATGGGAGTATGTTTGTCTGTTTCAGCAATTGTGCTCTCGCTTATTGAACAGACATTTTGACGTCAAAACAAAATATTCAATCAAATAAAGTGATTGATACTTTTTTTGTTTCTATTTCCTCTCAAGTCATTTATCATGTATCTGGTTGTTGGGATGTTCCTTTAAGTTGTTAAGTAGCCAAACTGGTATTTAGCGTAGTAGCGGAATATTTTTGTACAGCATACTTGTAGGAGTAAATTGAGCTTTAAAACTCATTGCCATCTTTGGGGCTTCCTAATTAGTTTAGTTTATTTAGTTGGTGGGTTCTTTAAGTTTTCTTAGTTGTTTGGAAAACTGAAAACAAATTAAAGCAAAAAAAAAAAAAAAAAAGGCTTTTAAAACTTTTTTGTGTTTCGTTTGGGTGTTTAGCAAAATATTTTAGCAGCCGGGCTGGGCTGCCTGTCTTCGTGCCAGCATGTTGTCTTTATTCTAAACACATTTTACATCTTTTATTTGAAACCTTTTAATACTTTTAACTTTTTCATTTTCTTAGTTGGAAACATGTACGTTTCTGTCAGCCATGGTTATGGGTTGTTAGCATACTTTTTTTCATCTTTTTTTATACATTTTTTGTTGAAGGGGGGGAACTGTGTCATGCCATCACTTTTGATTTTTTCCAGCTTTTCACAAAACTTTTCTAAAACTCAGTTGTGTTTAATGGTTTTTTTCTCTATTTTTTTTATTCTTTTCAAAAATAGAAGATGAGATGAAAAAAATATAAAATTCAACTTGGAAAAATGTCACATACAAAGTTCACTTGAATAACGTGTGTTCTATATAAAATTTGATAGAGTATTGTGAAAGGGAAAAGGAAGCAGAATTTTCTTCTTGCTGCCATTAACATGTGATGAAAGAAAAGTCGGTCAAAGTAAGGTTATCAATTTAAATTTCAATGATGCAATTATTTGGTTCCACATTCACTTCACTTGAATGCAACAGTTTTTCTTTTCTTTTCCAGTGGTTTATACTTACAGTGTATTGTTCAGTTCAGTTCAGTTCAGTTCCTTTCCTGTCTGTTTGTCTTGCCTTGGCACCAAATTTGTGGAAGAAAGAAGTCTGATTTAGGAAATGGTTTCTTTTTTTATTTGACATGTTGTGTTTTATTATTTGTTCTTTTTATAATTTAAAAAATGTTTTAGCTTTTGGCTTTAATAAATTAATAATTAGTGGCACTTAAGTTTTTTATGAAATTTTTTTTTTTGTTGAATTTTTTATTTATTGACAAAGGTCTGTATAATCTTGAAATATCTGCAGGTTGTTTTATTTGCTAGTGTTAAAAAAAAGATTTGTGCCATGTGGCAGTGCCACAAATGCTCGGTAAGGTTTACAATTTCACTGTGAATAAACAAAGTGCTGGTTCATACTCTTCAAGTTTTAGCCATCAAGTCTTTAGTTTTCAGAAAAGAGAGGTAAAGAAGTGGCATTCAATTTTCCTTTCTCTCCTAAAAGCTTTAGTTTTGATGGTAAAAACTTGAAGAGCGTAAGCCAGCACTAAAGGCCAAACCATAATATGCATAGCCTTGCTTAACCTTCTGTCAAAAATTAACAAAAAGTCTCTCAAATGTGTTTAAAAAAACAAAAATAAAATCAACAAACATTTGATTCCGTACGGAATGTGCGATCAGTTTCGCACTTTGCTTAAGCAAATGACAGTTTCATAAAATTTAAAAAAAGTTTCCTTAAGTTCAATATAGTTTGGCTCATTTGATTTACATGTATTCGTGCATTTTCTTAAGTCAACTTAAGCACATTATGGTTGGGCCTTAACAAACAATCGAGACGTGCAAGTCTTTGAATTTTATTAACAAATTAAGTGCTGTGTAAGAGTTCTATTTTTCTATTGATAAATTTTCTTCATCGACGAAGCTAATTTTAAGCTCAATGCGTACGTCAATGCTAACACGAAAAAAAGCGAGCTTTGCATAGTTAAATTGGCATCAATGCATAAGACAACCTCGTGATTAGTGAGTTTTTTTGTGTTGGTGGAAAGATGGCAAAAATCCACGAATTATGCTACGGGGTGAAAACTAGAGAAAAGAGCGGATGAGGATGCACATCCCGTTCCAACCTGTTTCCAAATCAGAAGGAATGGCTCGCCGAAAACAGATTCGACTCCAACTAAAAATTTTTTTTTTTGGATGGGATAAAAATATCCACAAGCTTGTCCTTCATTTTAAAACACCACATCCAATTTAATAATTACCAAACTAATTCTTTGTAAATATTTTAGAAATGTCTTTTCAAAACTTTTTACAGCCATTTAAGTTTTATACCTTTTTATTAACATTAATATACTACTTTAATTAAACTCCTTACCGCAGTTTAAAGATAATAAAACTTTATTTTTCTAATTTAGTTCTCTTAATCCCACCGCCATGTCTGTCCCATTCTCCATTTAATTGTTAATTAAACTGATATTTGTTTTTAACGACTTCAATAACATTTTTTTTCTAGATTGTTAATATTTTTTACAACGATTTGATATTTGTTGTCTATTAAAATGAACACAAATGTACAGAAAAAAAAGGAACGATAGTTAACTATTTCATTAAAAAATCTAATTTGCGAAAGATGTATCAAATTTCGTACGTGACAAAGCAGACTGATTTTTTTTTTTTTTTTTTTAGTTTCGTATAATGGTTGTGACTGAGTCACACATGTTTTACATATCAGATGTTTTGCTAATATGCAATTACAAGGGTCATCATTAAATTAAGTATTTTATGAGTTTTATATGCTAAACAGAGTTGCCAACAAGTCATAACCAAAAATGGCAAAATTTATAGGAAAAAATGGCTAAACAATTTTTGATACGGAAACTGTACAGAATTAAAATTTTTGAATGCCGTAAAAAGCAAATCTTCTACTGAATTAAATAACTCACTAAGCCACTCGTTTCAATATTTGCTCAGAAGAACACAGCGAATGGCTAAATTAATTGTTTTGTAGTTAAAAAAAAGGATGAAATTAGTCTCATTAAGCCTCTAAATTTAGAGATCTAACACAGTTCATGACGACCTTGGACTTCACTTTAAAGAAGGAGCGTGCTCCTAGAGCCGCTTTACTTAAACCCTGTCGTTTTTCTTCTCAAAGCTGACATTCACACATGAGGATGGCGTTAATTTCTGCCTAGAAAAAAACAATGTTTGTTTAGCCATAAGTAGGAATTTTAAAAAATTTGGACCAAATATTGCAAATATATTTGGTCATATACACGCAACGGAGAGATCAGATCATCGGCCCGAACGTAAGTGCCTGCCTTTAGCGGCAATATACGCAATGGGATTACTTACACCTCTTTGTGTGGACAGTACTGCAGAAATTAAAATTTCTTTCGCGTTTGAGAACACGTGATTTTTGCGAAATTCTATTCTTATCTCCAAAACTTGTCAAACTCAGTTTTGGTACTTTTTATTATAATAAATCATTTTGTTGGATAACAATAGATTTTTTCTGGAATCGTTTGTTTAGAAAGCTCAAACACCTTAAGTTAAAAACATTTAATTCGGAAAATTGATTAAATAGGCTAGACATTATTTCTTCTGATCTTTTAAGTGCATTTTGCATTCTATTTAAAGACGTGGTACTTTTTTTCATAGTTCGTTAGTTAAAGGACCAAATAAATTGCATAATCATTTTGACAACATTAACAAAAAGATGTTTGTGCAAATAATCAAACATGCTCCATACTTTTTTTTATGTTTATGTAACTGTTTGTGTGGTTTACTTTGCCCTTAAGACATTGCCGGCTAAAATATTTTGAAATTAAGACATGAAATCAGAACCAACGATAAATCGCCAAAATGGACCTACAAAGAATAGAGTTTTTTGAATTCGAACTTTAATAAGTGAATATTCAGGTTTGATTTTGTATCTTCTAAAAAAGGCCGGCTATGCAGAGAAGCTTTAGTTAGCGAAGCCGGTGTTTGTAATGCCATAGAGCTAGAAATCCTTGCGCCCGTCCGAAGGCCGGCTATGCAGAGAAGCTTTAGTTAGCGAAGCCGGTCTGTGTTATACCGGCCGCAAAACATTATATGTATTATGATCGGATAGTACATTTTGAATTGAGTTTACTGAAACTAGATCAGAAATATTGCTAAAAACGCAGTCAATGCATGACTCACTTTCAGGTCTTGCTACAAGGTTGTGACAAGAAATAAAATTAAGCTTTGAGAAAATATTCTTGAGTGATTGGCTGGAGTTGTTTTCATACATTTAATCAATATTGTTATTTAGTTATTTAGTTAAATATAAATAAAATGGTCAAAGTGGAATAATGACGAAAAACATATCGGGCCATTCTGCTTGTGACCGATAATTTAGAGTTATTTTGTAGCTGAGGAAAGGTAAAAAGAGTGTAAAGGAAACATTGTGTTTAACCCATTACCGCCCACTGTCCTCATATAATGACACTTGTTCAGCTAATGCCAAAAAAAAAAAAGTGTAACATTTTTAATAAGGTATGATTTTGTAAAGCTGTCCCAGTTGGGGATAATGGGCGTTACAAATAAATAAATTGTTTTCTTTTAGGATTTTTCAATATGAATATGAAATATAATCCATCGCAATATTTTTAGAGGCCAAACTGAGTTTTCAGAAAGCTTTTAATTACGAAAAGGAAAATGATCACATTTATGCTGAATATGATATTTTAGTTGCGCTACCTGATACCGCTTGCCATAAGTGACGAATACGAATGATATGAAGAAAACTTCTTTACCCATATCGAGAATAAAAACTAACCGATTTTTTTTCGCGAAATTTTGCTACTTCCCATAAATTTTTTTTTGGGAAAAGGGAACAAATTACGAGTGCAATTTTAATTTACGATAGGGGTGACTGTGTTTAAATATGCCGCACGATGTGCTGGAAAAATTAGGCTTGTGTATAAAACGAAAATCATAATTCTAATTTGAATTGGTATAACAGTGACGATAAGCCACTTTCTAGTTTTAGAGAAAAGTGGCAAGGCAGAAAATATCTGGGTATCTTTGGAGACGTAAAAAGACTCGAAAAAAATGCTGACTTTTACAATCAGGAATTGGAAGGATTCGACCAAATAGATCAATCTAGGCTAATCAATTAAGGCTAATAGAGACTGCATAATAGGAAATAAAGAAGCGTTGGTGGTGTATTTAAACGTTTATTGTAGATTTCACAATAAGAATTGCTTGGTGGTTATATGTTTTGATAAGTAAAGCTGATAAAAAAAACTTCTATGGTCCAACTTTCGTTAAAAAAATATTACTAGGGTGCATTTGCATCCTTCAATTTCTAGAAAACGTCCAACATCTGCAGCAGCAGCTGATGCTGATCGCAAAAACAATATCCATAATCAGTTGCGATGTATGGTTTAGCATTGCAAGTGCCGATAGAGATGCGAACTATGCACGAAAATAAAAACGAATTTGATTTGGTTCATTTCATAGCTAATTGTCAACATTTGGGGAAATCCATTTTTCTAAGAAAATTAAACTTTTTTTATGATCTCCTTTTATTTTAAATAAATAACAATAAAAAAAGTTTTTTACTTGGGCGTTGATGGGTTGAAGAAAGGGAAAATGAAAAAAGAAAAAAAAAACGAAAATTCAATTGGTGTAAAGGTAACTAACGGTAAGTCACCTATAATCAAATACAGTGTTGCCCATAAGGTTGGTTCAAACAGATGTTTTGTATGGTTATGGTTATTATTATTTAAGCTTTATAAAAAAGCAATTTTATTTTTTTTTTTTAATAATTTTTTTTTGGGAGTGCAAAATTTTCCAATTAACAAGATTTTATTTGTTGTGCTTAATTTCCCAATTTTTATTCTTAATAAAAAAACACTGCATTTTATTGTTGCTATTCCTATGCACATTTCACTGGTTGCTCAGGCCAGATCGTCAGGAAACTTTATCCAAAGATTTTAGAAAAACTAAAGATATTAAACAAATAAAGCTGTTAAGCGAATAAGAATTATAAGCAACAGTTTAACTTGTAACAACATCAAAGCTTAAACAAAAACAACAACGATAAATAATGAGTTAATCTTTTGGAATTCTTCCAACATTAATTGTATTTGGTAGCATATTGCCAGTCTAGTTTTTTAGCCGTGCACTTGCAAGCTTATTATCAAAGTAATGTGAAATGCGCTTAGGAATAGCTTATCCCTTCAACAATAAATTTCACTGTTTTTTTATTAAGAATTAAAATTGGAAATAAAGCACAACAAACAAGATCTTGTTAATAATTATAAATATCATAACAAATCTTTGCGATAATGGCTTAATATTACAAATATTTGTTGAAAAAAATTTGAGTTTTTTGTAACTCTGAAATGCTGCCAAATAAAACTAAAAACACTGTAAATATTTCATACTTACAAACTTATCTCCTTTCTAATCAAATATACCTGTTAGACTTCAAACATTTATTTGGTTGTCTGAAAAGAAAAAAAGTGTTATTTGTTTAATATTTTTTTTATCTTATAAATAGTTGTAAATTTGTCTTGGTATGCTTTTTGACATTTGTTTGTTGCTCGTCTATCAAAATAAATAAAATATGGAAAATTAAACACAACAATTACAAGAGTAATTCCAGTATTTATTTCGAATGTTTAGAAAACCTAAAAAAAAAATAATTTTTGTATGTGTTTAGTTTAAATGCAGAATTTATTAATAAAATAAAGTAACTGACGACATTTGTTCACAAACTCAGTTGTTACATGCATTCATTTTTTATGTTTAAATCTGAGAAGAGTTAGAAAAAGATAAGCCACCTGTTTGTCTGTCATATTTTATCTGAAGCGAACGAATAAATATGAATGAATTTAGTTCATATTTACATTAAAAGGGAGATTATCAACAGATGAAATGTACAGTTGTAGAAAAGTGTTTAGAACTTTGAAAAAAATTTCCAATGTTAGAGAAGAAAGAGATTAAAACTAAAATTGAATAAACATAAAAGTCAGTAAAGATAAGAGTGTATTTAAAAAATAATTGTAGTTATGATTAAATTTTCATAATATTAAAAAAGAATTAAAGTTTGATTGGAGTAACATGGAAAGAAATAACGGGTGGTTAAATTTTAAGGACCGATGTTGAATGTGAACCACACGTACACGTCAAGTTTTTACTGCATTTCACTGGACTTCTCAATTTCAGACCAACTCAATTTGAACCATGGAAAGATACACAATCGAGCAACGCGTTAAAGTTATTCAGGCTTATTATGAAAATGGTCGTTCAAATCAAAATATGCGTGCACTTCGTGATTTTTTCGGTCAATTTAATCGTCTAAACGTACACTCACAATATTATTACAGTTACGGACTGTAGTTCATTTAAAAAGTATTCCGTTCAGTCATTTTTAAATAAATAAACGTTTAAAATTCCAACCAAATTTATTATACCCTCCACTATAATTAGTTGTGAAGAGGGTAAGTTTGTCATTCCGTGTGAAACTTTTTTATTATTCATCTCAGACCCCATTAAGTATATATATATTCTGGGTCCTTGAGTGATTCTAAGTCGATTTAGCCATGTCCGTCTGTCTGTCCGTCTGTTGAAAAGACGCTCACTTTCGAACAACTCAAAAGAAATGAACAAACTTGGTGTCAAATTGCTTGTAGTTATCCTAAGCAGTTTGGGATTGAAATTCAGCAAAATCGGTGCAGTAGGGCCAGAGCTATGAATCAAAATGTGGAACCTCCACCTTAAAAAAATTATAATTTTGTTACAAAAAATAACATAAATGGTGGAACAAGGCACGGAATGAGATAAGATTTTGCAAAAATTTGTTTTTTTCGACTGGAAATGACGCTGCAAAATTTCGTGAAGATCCGTCCATAATTTACCCTAGGCCCCATATAAACACTACTCCCGGAAAACAGTTTAGTATGCCTAAAACCGTAAAAAATAATGCAATCAAAATAAAATTAAATACTTCCCTACTCACACTAATAAATTTCGTGATGCTCGGTTCATAATTTACTAAAGGCCCCATATAAAGCCCACTGAGCTATCGGTGGAGGGCTCAAAGATTCGGCACAGCCGAATATAGCACTCTAACTTATTTTTAACTGATTCTAACAGTTATTTAAACAATTAAGTGCATATTAATTCGGATTTTCTCTTGCAGTTGTCCGTTGATTAAGTTAAATTCTTCTTTATGTAAAATTAAATTCATTTAATTTTTACTGTCAAAAATTTGGCCGCGAATTCCGTAAAAACAAATGAATTTTCAGTTGTTTTATATTAATTAACTATCAAAAAATTAACTGAATAATCCGTAAAAAATAAAGGAATATTCAGTTATTTTATGTAATTTAACTACCAAATTTAGTTAAATACATAAATTTTTTAAAGTATAAAGTGTAACAGGGTAAGTAAAAAATAATGTTCTCTCTCTCTCATTAGAAAACAAGCGGGCAGGTGTGTGTCTGGTATTTTTATAAATTCGGGTTTTTTCGTGAAGTAAACGAAAATTACTGAATTAAATAAAACAACTGAAAATTCATTTGTTTTTACGGATCATGGGGTTGAATTTTTGACAGTAAAAATTAAAAGAACTATTCGTTAAAAATAAATGAAAAATAAGTAGACCGGGTTTTAACTGCATTTTTATTTATTTTATATTACAAATTCAGTTAATTTTTCGTACAGAATATTGTTAGTGTACGCACAATCGGAAAAATCATGCAAACATTTGAGCAAACCGGGTCTGTAGAAGATGTGAATTGCTGCTGTTCGCGATAGTGGGCTGAAGAGCCGTCCACCTCAACTCGTCGTCGTGCCCAACAATTGCACCTGTCACGCTCGTCGTTTATGAACATTATGCATAATGACATTAATTAACAAGTTTTCAAGGTGCAATTGACTCAAGAACTAAAGCCTCTTGACCATTCCAAACGTTGTCAATGGTCAGAATGTTGGAAAGAAATGACAACAGTGGATGATCAGTTTTCGAAGAAAATAATTTTCAGTGATGAGGCACATCTTCACCTCAGTGGATTCGTCAATAAGCAGAATTGCCTCATTTGGGCAAATGATAATCCCAGAGTGACTGTCAGAAAACCAATGAACCCACAAAGAGTGGCTTTTTGGTGCGGTTTATGGGCTGGTGGCATCATCGGGCCGGATTTTTTTCAAAATGTGGCCGGTCAGGCAGTTACTGTGCATGGTGTTCGCTATCGTGAGATGATAACCAACTTTTTTGGCCCGAATTGGAAGGTATGGATGTGGGTGATATGTGTTTCAACAGGACGGTGCCCTTGCCACACAACTAACGAAACAATGGCCGCGTTTGGACGGAATAACCCTAAGCCCGTAGTGATTAAATCCACTGTGCACGGCCAGCTTGGAGGCGATGCTGGCAACCCCAGCTCCTAGATCAGCTCCAAATCTTATATAAATCAGATTAACGAAACCACTTCAAATTTAATGGATCGAAAAGGAACTAATAGTGAATGGAAATATCAGTGGTACTGTTGGTCAAACATGGGCATATCCCTTATTTCCATGGAAGGTTGTTACGAAAGAAATAAAACCGAAGGGTCCGAAGACTTATGAAGATTTTCTAGCCCATAACCATCTCTAATGAAAGGCAATGAACCAACCAAATCACTTTTTAAAGTGAAATTCGAAGAAGGAGATGGAGAAAATCAAACCGCGATATCATTATAACCGCTATTGAGTAGAACCGTAGGTAAGACCACTTCACACATGGCGACGTCTAGTAGAGGAGTCCAGCATGCAAAACAAGAGTTGGAATAAACTTAAACATTGGTTTGATCCAAGTAGAAGAAATTTATTATGGCCCCATGATCCTTATAGAATCAACAGGAAGTATAGTACTGTAAATATTTTATATGTGTGTTTAGCGGCTCATAAACTTGCAATAAAATTGTTCAATTTTACGTATTGTACAATTACATCGCCAATGTGTATGTGATATTCGAACGTGGCACAATATATTGCCAACAATCAGAAGACTTTTCATTGCACAACGAAAAGAATATGAAATGTGTTGGCAACATTGTTCAATGCTGTTTATGTTATTCCTATAGGTTATGTTTACCTTTTTATTAAACGAATGAAACCTTTGTGCGACTTATTGCATAATATAGGACAAAATTAAAACAAAATGGCGAATGTCATATGCAATAATATTGCAAGTATATGGGCCGCGATAATGTGCACTACTCATGAGTAAAAGCGCAAAAAGAGTGAGAAACCCGAAATCTGAAAGCATTTAAGTATAAGAATCAGTGTGACCATTTCAGCATTTTTGCAAGTATATTAAGCATTAAAAATGTTGGCATATCTGTAAATTTTCAATTAGCATTCGGCATTTTATTCACCATTTTATTAAACAGTGTCAGCTTCTTTTAAACGTAGTTTTAAAAGTTTGGAGAAATAGTGTTATGAATTAACTAAAACTATTTAAAAAAATTATTTTAAATTTTTATTACAAAAGTGCACTCAAATAAACGTCTCACCTGTTTTGTAAAAAATGCCACATTTAGTTACTAACTGATTCATCATCGCACAGCCTAAACGCCTGAAGCTAAAAACATAAAATTTTGACCCCAAGTCGAAATTCCAATGTTTAGGGGCTAAAAAAGGGCAAACACTGGTAAATATGGGCCCCTTTTATCTGGTAAGCTAAAAGAGAAAAAAGAGTGTAGTACATACTAATCGTTGTTCTTAAGAAAAATAAGCGGACAGGTGTCTGGTACTTTTTTAAAATTCAGCCCTTTTAGGGAGTAAACGGGTAAAACCTGAATCTTGGTACTTATTTGTCACCCAACTATCTTTCAAACTAATAAGCATAGAAATAAAGTTTATACCACATTCGCAACTAATCAAACAAATACGAATACAACTTTGGAACTTTTTCGAAATTCGAACGTTTTTAACTATTTCAACTATTTTTGGTACTTTTTTTACAAAACATTTTTCTCCATTCTTTGACATACTCGTTATAATTATGGGCTCTCATACTGAAATTTTTAAAACTTTAATGGGGGAGAAAAATAGTACCAAAAAGGGGAAATACTGGAAATTTAATTTCTTTCTGTAGCTTTTTGTTTCTACAACTGATATTTTTTTTTATTATCGTTAATATTGGACATTAAAACATAAAATTGCAATGTCCTAAGTGGATAAGAATCTATGAGGCAACTTTTTGGTACTTTTTGTTCTTTAACGGGTACTTTTTGAGTTTCCGTTAGTATTGGACCTAGAAACTTAACATTAAACATGCAAGACTCTGTGTGAATGAGAATCTGCAAGTGCCCTCTTTGATACACTTTTTGATTCATAAGCTCTTTCATATGCTTTTGTGTTCTACTAGTGGTAGTTTTTGAATTTTCTATAACATTGAACTTAGAAACACATGAATATCAAACATATGAGATGAAAAATGTTGGAACATAAACTTTGGCATATAAATATGTTCATAAAAGAAAAGGCCCGGTTACAAAGTTAAAACCTAGAAACATAAAATGTCGTGTAATCCAACGTAATACTCGAAAAAAAATTTTGCCACAACAACAGAGTTGTATTAAGGAAAAAATGAACAGCACTTTTTTCAAATACAACTCTGTTGAAAAATACAATATTACCTGACTGCAAAGCTTGAACA
Source organism: Pollenia labialis (assembly GCA_949318255.1). Lineage (NCBI taxonomy): Eukaryota > Metazoa > Arthropoda > Insecta > Diptera > Polleniidae > Pollenia > Pollenia labialis. Next base: position 72,428,643 of record OX439140.1, read on the forward strand.
ACAGTCAAAAACCAACTAACAATACAAACACTAAGTTGTAAGATTTTTTTTCAAAGAATTATACTTTAATACAAAATACTAAAATGTGTTAAAAAGTCTGCTTTGTTGATGTTTAAAATTTTTTATTCTAACATTTTCTTAAATTTTAAAACGCGCGCTTTAACTTATATTTTTAATAAGTTTAACAGTTTATTGCCCTTGTGTTACACCCTGTAAATGCGACATTTCTCCTCCCTACTATTCCATCAATTAATTTGAAAAACATGCTCTGCTCTTAGTAAATTCACTGAATACAAATAAAAGTTTTTATTAAACACTTTAGCAATTTATCGTTTCAAATAAAAATGTTAATTGTATCCATTGTGAACAAATTTTTTTTTTTTTTTTTTGTTATTTAAACTGCATTTATATGAAATTTTTTATCTATTGCGAATTTTTTTGTTTTGTTTTTCTACTGAAAGTATTTGTTTGAAATTAATATTGCCAACGGCAACGCCAGACAACTGAACTGTCATAGATTGCTGTTCATTGTCAATCAATATTCACACCCAGTTAACTGATTTATAACGATAAAGTAGATGAAGCACACACATGCATGCGCAGGAAAAAAATGTTTATTCAATACTTGATGAAAATATGGAATTTTGGAAGAACACGAAGACTGTAAGATGCTCTATGGGAGTTATGCTGGGGTGCCTTATTTCTTTAGGTGCATTTGGGACAGCGATACGTATAAAGTCGGCGATTCACCATTCTATTTAGTCGTACTAGTTGCAGTTTTTTCTTTTGTTTTTTGGAGAAGTCTATCCGACTTGCAAATGATAATGACAGTTTTAAAAAAATAATAGATTCTATGCGATCAGAATTGCATTTTCTTGTAAAGTAGCTGAGTCATATGATTTTGCATATTTCCTGTGTGACAGTGCGGAATTGGCAACAGATTTTGCAGACATTTTTTACCTCGGATAAAATTTTGTCAGATTTTCATGTAAATTAATCGTACGATTGTGAGGGTAGTCAGTTCCAGCCTTCAAAGGAGACTACGAAATTGTTTATTTTTATCGTTTAATGGCAAATCATTCTTTACCATCTTGTTGCAACCACACAGAGCTTAAAGTAACAGCTTCCAGTAACCGTAACGCTGTGTCCGTTTTGTTCAAAGAAGTATGGCCCGACAATACAGCGTGCAGAAGCAGCACACCACACTGCCACGCGAATTGTATGGAATTCCCTCTGATGCAGTATTTCTGGGTTGGAAGTACTCCATATGCGACAATTTTGTGTATTAACGTCGCCATTCAGATCAAGTTTTTTTTTTGGTAGTGGCTTTTATCAGCCACCTTGTATGTATCTTTATTTATTATATTTTGAACTAAGTCAAGCTGGAAAATTATTATATAAATAATATAAAGTGTATTTATAAGCACGATAAAATATAAAAACGCAAAAAATAAAATTTTATTTAAAATATCAATACATGTCATCGGGGCATTTGAGCAACGCAGCGTTCTTGACGTAGCGTATATTGGACGTCCAATTTTAGGACACTTTATCGAGTATTGCTAGCCGTATGCTACGAATGACACAAACACTAATGGCCTTCAAAGCTTCAACTATTGCTGGGTTATCAGCATAAACCAGAGGAATCGCCAATTGAAAGGTTTATTTTTAGAAATTAACTTAGTGACAAATGTTGATTTCAGTTAGCCGATGGTTGGGGTCACCGTATATCACGTAAATCACATTTCAACCAGATCAATTTCATCTTTCAAAAATGATTTATCATGGCGCGGTAGCGATCTCTATTGACTGTTACGCAAGCTCCAGCTTCATTTTTGAAAAAATAAGGTTCGACGATGCATACATTTTTCTGAATCAGCAAGAGTCTTTAGGGTCTGTTGTCGATATTGTGTCTTCACAAGCCTGTAAGCCAAAAATGAGCCTCATTTAAAACATACTTTTATTTCAACTAAAGTAGCAAAATAATTAAAAGAATCTTTTTATTTTAAAGTTGTTTTTAAAAAGAACCGACTTTAGTAGCGTTTGACTATGATTATGGGCCATTGATTTAAAAGTCCTTGTTGCCAGTTGAAATAAAAGAAAACAATTTAGGAATTATAAAAATCAAAAATAACCATGAAGAGTAAAAGCAACAAGATTAGGAATTTCATTATTATAGATATAACAAAAAAAAAAAAAAAAAATTTGACTTTGGTTTCAATGTAAAGCTACGGTCACACTTGTCAAATATTTGACGAAAATAACGGGACCAGCAAGCAAACTTAATAATCATTTCCTTTAATTCCAATATGTATTTTGATTATAATTACACATCTTACAAAACCCGGTTTTTTTCTATGTCTAGGAGTATGTATAATCAGTTTAATTTGTGATATAAAGACCATGTTAAATCTAACTAACTATTGACAAAAGTAGTGGTAACACTTATTTGGTCAAATATTTAATAAGTGTGTATCTTAAATTCAAAAACAATCGCTAACTTCACAACGTTTTTCAGCAATATGCTTTGCTTGGAAGTGCATAAAAAAGTATAAAAGAAAAAAATTACATGAATTTACAAAAAGGGCAACATTGCTATTGAGTATTTACATATAAAAAAAATAGAGAGTGAAAACTGTAAAACAAAAGCCGTTTCAATGAACAACGTCTTTGTGTTTAAGATGTGAAACAAAATTTATTTTTTAATGTTGAATGTGAACCACACCTAAACGTCAAGTTTTATTCTGCATTTCATTTGGCAATTCTCAATTTCAGTATGACAATCGAGCAACGCATTAAAGTTATTCAGGCTTCTTGTGAAAATGTGCGTTCAAATGAAAATGATGAGGCACATTTTCCCCTGTAAAGTGAAATCGTCAATAAGCAGAATTGCCCGATTTGGGCCAATGCTAATCCAAGAGTGATTGTCGAAAAACCAATGCACCCACAAAGAGTGTTTTTTTGGTGCGTTTTATGGGCTGGCATCATCGGGCTGTATTTTTTCCAAAATGAGGCTGGTTAGGCAGGTACTGTGAATGGTGTTCGCTATCCTGAGATGATAACGAACTTGTTATGGCCCGAATTGGAAGATATGGATGTGGACGATATGTGGTTTAAACAGGGCGCTGCCACTGTACACACATATAACGAAACAATGGCTCTTTTGCGCCACAAATTCAATGGGCGTGTTATCTCACGTGGTGGCGATGTCAATTGGCCGCCAGTACAATGTGATTTGACACCGTTGGACTTATTTCTATGGGGTTATTAGAAAGAAAAGGTGTACGTCGATAAGCCACCAACAATTCAAGAGCTAAAGGATGAGAAAATTCGGCACATTAGCGGCATCGAAAATTTGGACCATCGGATGCAGGTGTGTCGCCGAGCTCGCGGCGGCCATTTGACCGATATTTTGTTTCATACATAATTGAACCATACCAAGATTATCATAATAATAAAAAGAAATGACGATAATTTCCTAAATAATTTGTGTTTTATTCAAAATCAACCAGGCCCTTAAAGCCACCCTTTAGTAGCATGAATAAAACCACTCTTTGTTCAGTACGCTCAATTTTATTCGAACACGAACTTCAGTGCATAAACATTTCAGTATGTTAATGAATGAAAGGGTTCATGCTGCTCTTTAGTATTTGAAAAACCAAGAAATGGTGCATTTTGGCGCGTGGAAAAAATTGTTGCTGTTAAAAATTGTTCACTTCATTGACGTATATTTTATTTTAGGGGCTGGCAGTCACAACTTTTTTTAAATGCAGGCCGGACCGCTTTACTATGCATATTTTTGTTTTCCTTTGCATATTTCTCATTTTTTTTCTTCAATGTTTCGAAATTTTTCGTGCATTAAAAAAATTCAACATTGTTTTATATTTCTCTAAACGCTTTTAAATTCTACTTTTTCTGTTCCCACCTGCTTAATTAACCACCATTGCCACCGTTACACTACTGCCAATTATTGTAATTATGTGGCAATGAGCTTGAAACAGCTTTTCAAAAACAGATGTAACTAAAAATGCAACTGAAAAAATTGATTAAAATTCCAAATCATTAAATTCAAACTAATTTGCATGCAAATGTTTTTTTTTTTTTTTGTAAAAAGAAGATCGTATTTTTAAAAATCACATTATAAATAAATCTTTTATCATTTCAGATCTCATATCGAAATTTAATTAGATATTAACACTGTATTCCAATTTTTTTTTATTTGCTACTCATTTTTACATTGAAAAATGCATACTTTGCTCTACAATAAGTTTTTCCTCCATGATTCACAAGTTTGTTTATATATTTTTATTACTATCCAAAATACACAACGCGTAAAAAAGTTAAAAGTTAACTTGTTCTATTAAAAAACACTAGTTTAACTTTTTTGGCAGAAGTCTACGGGTGCTCCATTACCAGAACGAGTTGTAAATAATGCACCAAAGGGTTCCGGCTGCACTCTCGTCCTTTAAAAAACCCCGGAATATGTAGACTGATCTCGGCATAACCAACAGAATAACCGCTAAGCTAAAAGCTAAGGGATGTCCTAAAAATAAAGCAAGATTTGAATTTGCCGTCATTTGTTTAGTAAAGTGTTGGCAACCCTTAACAAAAGCTGTTACACGATAGAACAAAATGTCTTCATTATTAAACAATATTTAAAAAAATAATTGGGGGATTCACAAGGTGCCATAAAGTCATATTTCTTTAAATAATAAAGTGAAAAAAAACTGTTGTGAACAACCCCATATAAATATTTTCCTAAAATCAAAATATTTTTTAGTTCTATCCATGAATTAATAAATTAAATCTTACCTGACTTTTTTCCATTTTAATACGCAAATCACAAATAATTTATTTTTTATCAAATTTATTTTCGGGAATACAAAAATTTACTATTAATACAATTTCCGTATGACGTGCCAAATTCCCAGTTTTTCATATTTGATAAATACACTGAAATTTATTGTTGAGGGAAAGCTAGCTTCTATGCGCATTTCACTGGTTGCTTAGGCCAGCTCATCAGGAAACCTTTTCCAGTGATTTTAGAAAAGCCAAAAATAATATACAAATAAAACCCTAAAGCGTTTGTTTGTTTACCAAACATCAGAGTCCTAAGCCGATCTAACTAGACGCCGCAAGTGTTTTGTTGCAAAAATTGTTAGCCGCATGTTAAATTCGGATGTTTGCCGGATAAAACTGTATTACCAACGTCGACGGCTACAAAAACATAGCCACTCAGCAGTGTTACCGTTCAAAATTTTCAAAAAGGGGCACAAAAAGGGGATTTTCAAAAAAAAAGTGTCACAAAAAGGGGAATTCTGAGAAAAAAAGGGGCAACTTTAAAAACAGGAAAATTTAAAAAAAAAACGTTTGTATTTATTAAATTATTTTCATCGAAAACTAAACATAACAAAAAATAAACTTCATATTTATAAAAAAAAATACATTATAGGTATATAATACAAATTGTTTGGGAAAAACACACATATATATACTAGGGCGGGTCGATTTATTTTTCGACAATTTCCCTATAATTTCCGTATTCTATGGGTTATTCCATGAAAATTTGCCAAAGGAACCACACCGCTATCGTTAAAATCGAGTCCCCTACTTTTTGTTGGTAAAAAGTTCAAAAGTTACGGGCATTTTTGTCCAAATTTTGGACCATTTTTCCATTTTTTTCATGATTTTGTCCAAGAATATTACCTTCATGGCCATTTTTTTGGCTCAATCCATTATTCCTTCGGCAAATTTTCATGGAATAACTCATAAAATACGGAAATCATAGGGAAATTGGTGAATTTTTCACTCCCTACAAATCGACCCGCCCATATATATATATATATATATATATATATACATATATCGTGAAAATACATGTCTTGTTTGCAAGTAAATGATAATGAACTGTTGCATAAAATTTTTATTTCAATTATTTATACAAAAACAGTTACTAATTACTTGTAAATAAAACGAGCTTAAAATAGTGTAATAACAATACTTACAAAAACAAAAAATAGTTCATAATATGATTTGATACAAAAAAACTTTACATTTAAATAGATAGAGATATGTATAAATGTAAGTATATGTACATAAATATTTGGCACTTGGATTATTTTACTTTTTTACCAAAAAAATTAAGTTACGAAAAAACCTCGTGGAAAAAGGATATAAATTGCAGTGTTATGTTGTTTCTTCAACTATTAAATATCTATTTATTTGAAAACGTAAATCTATATTTATTAATCAATTCATCACGTGGAATCCAATCTTCCAAGTCATTTTGATACAAATTTAAAGCGGATAACATAGACTGACAGGTATCTACTTTCAGTCTATTTGTCACTTTATTTTTTAAATATGCTAACTTGAAAAAATCCGCTCAGCGGATGCACTACTATGTGGTAAAGTAAAAACATACGAAGCAAATTTATACAAGTTTGGATATAAATTGTCACCCAAACAGTTTTTTAAATTGCCAATTTCGTACCAAAATGTTTCAGGCTTAGATATTTTTAAAATTGCTTCATAGCTTTTATCGTTTGATCTGGTTTCTAAAAGTTTGAACTTTTTTACAAATTCATCTGGGTTAGTAATTATATCAATAAAAACGGTAACAATTTCAAAGTAATTTATGTCTTTAGCTGACTTAATAAATACTGGATCTAAAACCTTTAATGAACTCAGCCTCTTATCGCTAATATTAATTCTTGATAAAATTTCTTTCCACAGCTTTTGGTAAAAAAGTAAAATGTTGTTTTTAATTTCTACAATATCACTACTTAAGATGTTGTTAGTACTTATTTCTAGCTCGGCTTCGTGGCCGATATATATATTAAGAGTTTCTTTTATATGCAGAACATCAACAAAATCAATTTGTTCTATATTTGTTTGCATAACATACTCTTTTTTTAAAAATTTCTAATACAATATCTTTCGTGGATGAAACTAAATATATAATTTGTGATGATTCGTTTTAAAATTAAGGTTTAATTTATTCATAATATTTAATACATACCATACTAGAAATTTAAGGTAAATGTTTATATTGTTTATAGATAGCCCTTCCTGAATTATTTTAATTTTTTTCAAATTAGATGCTATTTTCTCTTTAAATTGAGCTCGGATTTATTGATTGACAGTATAAAAAAAATTTGGTTCAAAAAGGGGCAAAAGGGGCACAAAAAACTACTAAATGATACAAAAGGGGATTTAAAACAAAGGGGTCAAAAAAGTGGCACGGCTGTCAAAAAGGGGCAAAAATGCGACTTTAGTCGCATAACGGTAACACTGCCACTCAGCTCAGCCGCTCAGCGCAGGTCTCTTCTGATTAATTACGACAGCACAATAAATATAGCAAGCAGAGTTATATTAATTTAAGACACTTTTTGTTTACAAAGCCCCAACAATATTTTAAAATAAAGTATTAGAACATAATGACAGTACAACACGATAGCACACATTGTGAATGCCCCAAATGTTTGTCTACAGTATCACTACAGTTGTTCTGTATTTTTAACGAAAAACCAAACACTATATAATGTTCGGCTCTTTCTTTCTTGATAGTCACGAACGGTATTTAAAGTTGTGTTCGACTACGCAAGCACTAGACAAATTTATTTTTCATTCTTGGTGTGTGAGCCGAACGCTAAATAACGTACTGTTTTTTTTCGAACACTGGTTTTAACTTCGTCAACTGTGAAGAAATTAATTGAAAAATTCAGCAAAACTAGATCTGCTTCTGAACAACTAGTGTGTTTGGCGTCTCCAACGGATCCAGTTTCCCTGAATTTTTCAATTAATTTTTTCACAGTGAACGAAGTTAAAATACTTTTCCGACCATTTTGGAAATTTTCGAATTGCCGCAGCCAAGCTTTCATTATTTATTTGTGTACCCAACAAGTAAACCGATGAAATTCACCTTTGTCGATGTATAACGAAGCGATCCTACAATCAATCAACTTACCTAGAAATTATCTTCAAGAAACATTTGGAGATTTCTAAAATTTCACATTTATCAAAGTAATTTTTTTAAAAATGCAAAAATTTTTAATATACAAGATTTAGTTTGTCGTGCTCAATTCCCAATTGTTATTCTTGATAAAAACATTTGTTTGTTTTCACATGTTTTTTTTCTAAAGCTGCTAACAACAACAATTAATGTTGGAAGAATTTCAACCAATCGTTGTGGGGAATCTAAGAAAAGATAAACTCACTGTTTATTGTTGTTGTATTTGTTTAAGCTTTGATATTGTTACAAGTAAAGCTGTTGTTTATAATTCTTATTCGCTTCACAGTTTTATTTGTTTAATATCTTTAGTTTTTCTAAAATCTTTGGATAAAGTTTCCTGGCGATCTGGCATAAGCAACCAGTGAAATGCGCATAGGAATGGCTTATGCCATCAACAATAAATTTCAGTGTTTTTATCAACAATTAAAATTGGGAATTAAGCACGACAAAAAATACATTGTAAATTAAAAATTTCACATTTTCATAAAAACATTCCAATGGATCCGGTTTTAATCGATGCACTTTGAAATGTGATATGAGGTCCACATGTGTACGATTTTTTTTTGTCTTTAAAACTTTTATTAGATTACAAGAAATTAAAAATAATTTAAGCTGCTCTCAATTATCTTGACTTAAGTAATTTTTCATGTCTGTTTTTACGAAATGGATCTTGTTTTTTTAACTTGTTTTTTTTAATAAAGTTTGTCTTTTAATTATTTGTTAATCAAAAGTTGCAATCCCAAAACCCACGTTTTTTTTAATTTTTAGTTTGATTATTTTTTGTTTCTTTTTTTTTTTGTTTTCTTTGCAAAAGTTTCTTTAAGCAATTGAATTGAAAACTGAAAGGAATGTTTTATTGTAGCACTCTCCTTTTGCTTTTTTTTTGAGGAGGGGGCCTTTAAAAAAAAAAAAAAACTTGCTGTATGGAATACATGTTGTAAGTTGCATGTAGTTTTTAAAGCACGTAGGTTTTGTTAAAGTGGCGTGCGTATAGAAACACACAAACAACGATCAATGTAATTTTATGTTGCATGTTTTTTTTGTATATGCAACATCTATAAAAATATTATTACAATGCTAAAGAAAAAAAAATCAAACAAAAAAAGGTGTTTAAGGTGATACCAAAACCAACTAAATTAAATGTAACGTAAACACTTCTTTATTAAAAGATCTGTTCAGTTGTAAAACAGAAATAAAGCAAAAAAAAAGCACTGAATGTGTCCTTCGGATAACCAAAGACAAAATAAAAGTACCAGCAATTGTTTCTACAAAAAATAATAATAATTGCTGTGCAGAGGCTGTAATAAGGTGTCACTTTTTTGTTAAAAAAAAATAAAAAAACGCTGAAAAAACAAACAAAGTGGGTTGCATACTTGTTACAAAGTCACCACCTCAAAACTTTATGTACCATAAAAACAACTAAAAGTAAAAAAAAAATATATGAAAATAAATAATTTTTTTTTACAAAAATCAGTTTTCTTATTTTAGACAGCAAAACAAACTTAAAAAATTACATTTAAGATTTTAGTTAAGACACTTTTATCTTTTATTGGCATCATACAAGTTTGATTTTAAAGCTAGAAGCAGCATTTAAGTCCCTGTTCAAGATTTTTCATATGTAGCAGCTTTGATTTTTTTTTTTTACAAAATAAATAATCGCGCAACTACGAAAACGTCATCAAATACGGGTCATCATATAAATTTAAAAGTTTTTAAATAAATTTACACATATGCCAATTAAAAGTCTAGGCGTATGTTAGTTATAACTGTTAGCTATTGATTAGAAGATTATTAGATAGTGTCCTCATAAGTGACTCACTTGCAGCTCAATCAAAAGAAAAATAAATGAATTTTTATTTAAATCTATTCGAAGCGGCATCAATAGTACAGGCACAGAAAGACTGATTCAAAAATGGATTATTCAAGTGCGAAATACTTTACTTATCCATATTTAATCCCGATTTCGAGCTTGAAATTTTTGATTTGTTTAAAGACAATTTTCAAGCAAATAAAAGTAAATATGAAAGACAATCACCCCTTTTATGAAAGTCGACGGAACCTGAACAGTAATGGTATTTTGTGAGTCGTTATTGACAATAATCGATTACTTTTGACAGTCAATTGATATTTTCTAAGGCGCTTTTAAGTCGACGTCCCTGTTTTAGTCGACAGGAAATTTTGCGACGACTCAAGTGAAAGTTAAAAAAATTCTAAATGAAATGTAAACATATTTATTAAATAATTTTTAAATAAAAAATGCAAATATAAAAGCAGTTATGGGCACAAATTTTATAAGTAAATTTAACGCGAAAATTGCGAAAATTCGGAAAAGTTTGCTAAAATAGCAAACGCCCGAAAGAGCAAAATATTGAAAATTCCGAAAAGGTTGCAAAAATAGCGAAAATACGCAAACGTTTTTAATATATCAAAAAAGCCATACAATTGATGTAAAGTCCCTAAAACTATAAGAAAAACTTTGGCAAAACTTTGGAAAAATTGCAAAATTAGCGGAAATTTGCAAAAAATTGCTAACAGCGACATGACAGCAAAGTCTTATATTTATTAAAAATCGTTTAAAGAATCAGAAAACTTATGGCTAAAATTCGCGAAAATGGCAAACTTGGAGCCAAACCCTTAAATTGATTTGAAATCGCTAAATCGGCTAAAAAAAACTAAATGTCGGGAAATAACAAAAAAAATATGCAAAAATAGCGAAAATTCGCTAACATTTTTAATATTTCAAACAAGCCATCAAATTGATTAAAAGACCATTTTACTATGAGGAATGGCAAGAATTCAATTAACGGAAATTCGCAAAAATTTGCAAACAGCGGCAGGATAGAAAAGTCTTATATTTAGCAATTAACGTTAAAGCTATAAAGAATCAGAAAACCTACAGTAAAAATATGTCTTATCGAAAACATGGCGAAAATTCGCGAACAAATTCAAAATTGGAAATAAACTCTACACTTTATATTAAAAAGCTAAATCGGTAATCTTTATTAGGACCCTTTACATCGTATAAGTTGATGATAAGGATAAGTTAAAAGTTTTGCTACTTTTTTCATATTTTATATACGAAACAAAGAAAAATAAGCGTAAATAATAAAAGAAGGGACAATATTTTAAAAATGGAATCAGGGAATTATTTCTTTTCATAAGTACTTTATTATATTCAACAAAAAGATACAAGATAATAGTCTGGTAGGGTATAAAGTCATTCCTAAAAATTTAAGGCATATGACTATTACAAGAAACTTAATAAAATATATAACTGTCTTTGACCTATTTCTCGCATGAAATCCCCAAGTCTGGCAACCCTGATTTAGCACGTCATTACGAAATCTTAATAAATAGAAATTATATTGCTTTAATGAAGTTATAGATCATCTCAACCGCTTCGCATCTTTTGGGCAACCATGTACACACCTAAACGCATTATTTCAGCACCTAAATGTTATGGATGGTACTTTCCTTATATACAACTTACGCTTAATAATTTAAAGAACAAATCAGGACTCAAATTTTTTTATAGAAGAAAAATTGTTAAATGTTTTTTTAAGAAACCGTCTAAACCATGTTACAGAGCTCACATGTCACCCTTTTTCGAAACTAAGATGCAACTTTTGCACAGCTAGTTGTTGTAAGTATGTATATGTAAGTTCAAACCTCTCTACGTGGACTATATCGTATCCTTGCGTTTTATGAATCTCGATACCGACAGAAAATGTATGTTAAATTACTTCTATGTTACCTCAAATGTCAGCACAATTTGTTTTTGTCAGTAGATTCATAATTAAACATGAGTCCAATGTAATTTTCTTGTGTTGTAGGGAATTATATAGACGGACCTGTTAGGACTATGATTTATTATTTTTTTTTTGAGAATTTTGTTTAATTTTTTTTTCAAAAAAAAAATTCTTTAAAATAATTAATTAATATCCTTGATAAATTATTTCAAACTGAATTCAATAATTAAGGAAATGATACTCTAATTAACTGTCTGTCCATCCTTCAGATTTACATTTCCCATTTCTCAATTAAGTTTTAATTTAATTCATTGCAAATAAAAGTACAATTAAAATAAAATTATTTCATTTGTTAGAATTTATAAACATTTTCAAATAATTGCTCTTTTTACTTACTTTCTATCAAAGAAATAACCGAGAAAAGAGAGTTCGTATCAAACAATATGCAACAGTTTTCTGAAACTGCACTTGATACTACAAGAACAAAGAAGAAGTACAGTTGATTCCGTAAAAAAGCTCATCGCATGTGAATAATGAAATAAATCGATCCAATATTTACACCAACCAGAATAAGTGCACTGTAAGAAACGAACTTCGGGAATAAAAAAAATATTTTAAAATCGGTCGGTATCGATTTATTCAAAAATCTTAATCGAGTACGAGAACTTTAGAAAGCACGCAGTTGGGCTTGGTCAAACTGGCCAAATATCTCAACCACGCAAATACCTTTCCCGTGTAAGTCTTGTGAACAAAAGTTAACTAAAAATTTCCAAAGTAAAAATGGAGGAAGTAGATCAAATTGGTTTATTATTTTAACCAGCTATTAAGCAAATATCCCAGATCATTTAACAATTCCTACAAGCCTCTTACAAATAACCTGCAGAATAAAAGGAGCAGCACTAAATCGGAAAACTGAGAAAAGTTCCGATAACAAAATGTGGCCTTATTGGCTTTTTACCCTGATCAACATCTACCATCAATTTGGGAAAATATCAACATCTTCCCATAAGAAATACATTCGCCTTAAAATCAACATGTTTCACAATTTTTACAAGATGTCACTATCTTTTTTTGCAAAGTATTCTTGTTTAATATTTTTCAACAAATTGAATTCCAAATGACTACATTTTTATTTAAAAATTTTTTTTTCTAAATTGTCACATTTTTGTTTGTTTTTGTAGATGTAAGATGTGGACAATGAAAACGAGTGTTGTACATTTTCTACCTTTTTGATGGTAGATCTTAGATGTTGATCAGTGTAAAAATCCTATTAATACTTTCTTTATAAAAATTTTACTTAAGCCTGTCATAACAAAATACGGAAATGTCGTGTGCCTCCTTTAAAACATTGCTTTTGTAACATGCTGTCTAGATTAGCCATCGCTAAGCTCAGAGAACAAAAAAGTTTTTGTGCACACATTAATTTGTATAGTGCAGACATCTCAAACAGCGTTTTTCACACATTTGTTCGCGCAACGATGTCTAACCTCACTGCAGTATTGTCATATAAATAAAGGTCGGGATTCACTATCCTACACAATCGTTCGATTCATTCATACGTTACACACGTTTTTATATAAAAATATTAAATTTACTTTAGCAAAAAGAAATTTAATAAAATTAATATTTTTATATAAAAAATACCTCAAGCTTAAACAAATTAATATACATTTAAACAATAAAGATCGAATTTGGTCGGAAAGCAACTAGTTTGGCAACCCTGCTGACAACGCTGATCTCAACAGTCAAGCGGTTGACTTACAGTTCCGTGATGTTTACGGAAATCATTTTGGTAGACTGGGAGAGTATTCCGGTGATTTAAAAAAGGAATAATTTTTAATTGAATAACATGCTTGATTAGGAATACATTATTATTAAACTTTTTCCAAATAGATTTTCCTTTCAAACCTTCTCTTCTATTAGTTTTCTATGTTCTATAACAAATTACATTTTTACATTAAATAGAAGATGTATAATTGACTATAGAGGAGTAGTAATTAAATTTTAACCACAACTGGATAAAAACTTGTAGACAAATAAAAAACTAAATAAATGAATGGAAAAGAATTGAATAGAATGGAATCTAAGTAAATGGAAGGAAATAAGAATGAAAGGAAATGATAAAGACGATTAATGAAATGGAATGAATGAATGAATGGTTCTGGCTGGGTTGGGTTGGATCGATTCGGTCGCATAGTTGGAAGCATCATACAACAACCAATAAGAACAATAATACATTCATTCACTGGTTTGAAGATTTGTGGTAAAACTTGATGAAAATTGCAAGTGGGAGAATAAAATGAACCACAAAGAATTCTGAAAAAAAATATAAATTATACACTAGTTGTAGTACCGCTACTTGTTCTTTTAAGTGCCAGTGTAGTAACAGGTACTCGAACTAAAGAGAAATTAACTTAAAAATTTATTTATATATTTAAGACCAGCAAAACCGGGGGAAACAGAAGGAATTTATGGCGATGCTTTTGTAAAGAGTAAAGCAAATATTAAAAGCAAGTTAAAGTTAAGAAAAATACTTGATATTAAAGGAGTATCAATAGTTTTGTGTGTAAACAACATGAGTTTTGTTTTGAACCAGTGATTCTGGTTATATTTTGACTTAAGGAACTTTAAGATTTAAAATTAATAAAAAATTTTAATTAAACCCAAAAAGTAATTTGGTTATTAAAGTTGACTATGTAGATTTGGAAAAAATGTGTCTTTTTAATATCTTGAATTAATTAACCACAATATGTCACATCCCTTGCTCAATTTGAAAGAAATTTATGATACGGTCTTAAGATACTCCTCGATAAAAAAATAAAGTAAATTATTTTTCGTTATAAAGAACAGAGCCTACTGAAATTAGAGAAAATTGGTCTTTGATTTAACTTAAGCCCATACAAACGATCGAAACGATCAACTTTGGGACATTGACAAAATGTTCGTTTAAACTAAATTCAGCATCAATGAATGAAATATTAAATTGGTGTAATTTTTCTGTAACTTCAGAAAATTGTTTTCTTCTTTTTAACTTTAAAAAAAAAAAAAAAAAAAAAACTAAGCACGACTAACAAATCTTTTAAATTAAAATTTTGCATTCCCAAAAATTACTTTGATAATAAACAGGCAAGTGCACGGTCTAAAAAAACTTAACTGGCAACATGCTTTTGCAAGTTGTTTTTGTTTTAATTTTTTTTTTTTTTCTTAACCTACTTACACCTACAATTAATGTTGAAAGAATTCCAATTAATTGTAGAGGGAAATGTAAAAAGAGATAAACTCAGTGTTTATTGTTGTTGTTTTTGTTTAAGCTTTGATATTGTTACAAGTAAAGCTGTTGTTTATAATTCTTATTCGCTTAACAGTTTTATTTGTTTAATATCTTTAGTTTTTCTAAAATCTTAGAATGAAGCTTCCTGACGATCTGGCCTAAGCAACCAGTGAAATGCGCATAGGAATGGCTTATCCCATCAACAATAAATTTCAGTGTTTTTATCAAGAAGAAAAATTGGAAATTAGGCACGACTAACAAAATCCTTAAAATTAAAAAAAAAAAATAAATCGGTGGTCTCATGTAGAAAGGCCCTAACTAATTTTTTTTCGAAGTTAAGTTTGTTTTTTAGTAATTCCAATACATTTCATACAAATTCACCTCGTCACAAAAGCGTAAATTCTGCAGCCGTATTCTATAATTCCCTTAGCTAAAGCTAAATCTCCATCGCTAAAATGCTTTAGATAATATAAAATTTAAACTTTTTAGCGGTGACATTAACAGCTAAAATTGAGGTAAATTAAATTTGTATGGCATCGCAAAATTAAGCAATGCACGTAACAGTACTGCATTCATAGCCAAAAGTCGCTAGGTCAACTTTATAGATTTTTAGCGATAGAGATTTAGCTTTAGCGAATTTCAGAAAACGGCTGCTGGTTTCGGCCTGCTGTTAAAAAAAAAATCAGTCAGCGAGAAAGTTTCCAAAAAAAAAATACACACACACTAAAAGGAATGAAGTACAATTTATATTTAAACGTATTCAATGATTTTGTTTAATTTTCATCTTGATCTAAGAGGCCATCATGCTGCCTCTGCCACTTGTGCCACCACCGCCATTCCATACTCTGTAATATAAGTTTGGTTTTGTTTAGAACAAATACAATTAAAGTAGAACAAACAATGTTTCGTTTCGTAATATATTTTTTCGTTAAAATTTTATAGTTTTGTCAGCACAAGTAAAAACCAAAACATTTTGCACGTAATTTTCACTAAAAATGTTGCAAATTAAAAATAAGAAAAAACTAAAAAATTTTGTAGTTGAGTAAGAAGTTATTTATACGAAATGTGGCCAACTACGTACAATAGGATTGTTTGAAAAATACAATTTAATAGCGTTTTATTTTCCGACACAAAAAATTTTATGAACATATTATGTACCACTTATTAAGGGTTACCCACACCCTCACACATAACTGTTATTAACAAAAAAAAAAAAAAAATAAAATGATATGTATATTTTTTTTGCGATAATGCTAAATTTATCACCCTTTGATAAAATAAAGGGTAAAACATGTAACATATTTTTGGTTTTGTTTGGTAACATTATAAAATAAAATATGCGCCTGCAACATTACATTGTAATTCTTTGGAAAAGAACACAAAAATTGACAAAAGGCAAAATTTATGGCAGAAAAGAAAACTCCATAAATTTGCAGTTTTTAGGCCGATTTTAACTAAATTCATGTGTATTAAACAGATATCGGTTAATTAATGCATGGAATTTAGAACAAATATAAAAAAGGTGTTTAAAGACCGATACAAATTTTCGATTGTAAATATTAACGTTCTCGTCGATCCTATGCTTCATGAGCCTCAGCTAACACGATCCAATGTGATTTCTATTGCGCAAGGAATTTTATTTATCCAAATCTTTTGTTCATGGTAGCAGCTTCGATGTCAATTTTTAGTCTCCATGTATGTGCACTCAGCACTTTGGTTACCCTGAGGATTTAAGCGGATGGCGTTTCTGGTGATATTGTTTGTGGGTCTTTGTAGAATGTGGCCAATCCAATTCCACTTGCCTTTCTGAATTTCTGTTGCTACTGGTAGTAGTTTCATTTTCCCCGGGGGATGTGGGTGCCTCATATGGCGCAGTTAAAGCACCTTGAGGAGTCCGTACCTCTTGGTGTTACATTCAAAAAATTGGTTATATGTTAACTAAGGACGAATGTACTGGCATTCTTTGGAAACTCATACATTTAAAATTCAGGTTAATGCTACTTTGAATGAACCAAACATTAAATGACAGACCTCTTGTGTTCCAATGGACATAATTCGATTCGAAGTTGTAACTCAGTACCTTAACTGATGTTACCACAGGAGTCAGTAGCCCCCGGTGAGTGCAAGCACCGGTCGGACTATTGCTGAGCTCTCCGTTAGTATGCTTCTTGCCAGAAATTCTTCGTGTCCTTCAGGATGACTGTCTTTACTAAAGCCTTGCTTTTCAATGAAAATATGCTATCGGGGAGCACGTGGTGGCTGTGGTTTAGACCTAAAATCACTGGTAAGGTGACGTCCTGTGAAGGACTGATCATTACCCCTGGCTAAAGTTCGGGTCATGGGGCTGTAAGAAATTTCGATTTCTCGCCAAACGTGGCGAATTTGAGACGTGTTTGGCGGTGGGATTTTCTATTTGGCGACTGGCGACTTTTTTTTGGTGATTTTTGATGTAACTGGCGATATACTTGGCTATTTATACCATTTATCCATTATTTCAGCGATTTTTTTAAAAGTTTGTCGTTTTTTGTTATCATTACTTATTTAAAAAAATCTGGGAAATTTTTTTTCCATGTTCTGTGGTGCGATTCACTAACTTTTAACGATCCGACAATCGTTAAATTTGTCGACATAAATATTCGCTTGCAGTAACGATAGTGTGATTCTGTAACTTATTTTTAACGATTGTTAACAGCTGTTTTTTTGTAACATCTCTGTCTACAAAATGTTAAAAAAAAAACGAAAAGCACAAAAGAGAATAAAAAAAAACAAATGAAATTGTTCTTAACCCCCCGTGTTACACATGTTTTTTCATTCAAAATACATTGAAAAAGGTCTGGCGAGACTCATGAGTAAGACGAAGGGTTAATTTGTGGTTTTATATTTTTTTGTGAATTTTACATTTAGAATTTTGTTTTTGTTCCTAATTTGCTTGTTTTTAATTTAGGATTTTGTGTTTGTTCATACATATACATATGAATATATCTTTGTATGTTTGTAAGTTATTTTAAACATAAAATACATTTTATCGATTAAATAAACACAACTTAAATTATTGTCGCTAAAATATCAACAAAAAATTGCTAAAAGTAACAGCTGACTTTTAACGACAGCGAATATCGTTAAAAATGTTACTGAATACCATATTCGATAAAATTTCGTTATATTTATTTTATCGATACGATTATCGTTATAAAAGTTAGTGAATCGAGCTACTGTTATCATGAATTTTATCTTCAGTCAGTATTTAATTCTAATGGTATGTATGCAGGTCAAAACACCAGTAATGAAATCGATGAGGCTGAAGTGAGCGATCTTAAGGACTTGTGTACTTTATTTTAGTTTTTTTTTTTAACTGAGAATATGATCTTCATTTTATGTTATTAAAAAAAAATTTTTCACGCTATCAGTTCCAGTGAAAATAACAAAAAAGAAGAAAGATTAGGAAATATTTAAAATCAATGAAATTTATGTTCAAAAATATTAACGTTTATATTTTAAAGAAAAGTGAAAATATTAAAGCTAAATGATTAGTATTGGAGGGATACGTTTATTGCACTTTTTAAATTTTATGTAGTAAAATATTTCCCAAAATTCTGCCACCACGTCTTTCGAAAGCTTTACAAATCTGCCGGCAATCAACCTCTTGTTTTTCATTTTGTTGACGAATATATCGGTTGGTGCCTTATTAACGGAAATAAACCTTAATATTCGATTTATAGGAGAAACTACTTACATACATGTTCTGTTCCCTAGCAAAAATAAAGTGAGAAAATCTAAGGGAAATGTGAACAAATTACGAGGGAAAAAACTTTTCACGATAAGGGGAATTTTTTCACGTGAACATTTTTTCACGTTATTATTTTCTTTTGAATGACCTTTTTTCATGGGAGTTTTTCATGATCGCAAATATGTGAAAAGGGGAAACATTACGAGGGAAAAATTATTCACGATAGGGGTGACTATGTTCACACTTGGGGTTTTGAACGCGTTTTGAACGCCGTTCACATTGCATTTGAGGTGATAAAGATGACAGATGATTAAGAAAAAAAACACAACCAGCTAATTTTAATTTCTTTAAAGTATTAAAAATTTATAAAAAAAATACTTTAATAAAATTATCAGAAGATTATTAATGAAGAAATTGTGAAAACTGATGGATTATTTAAGGAACAAATAAAAATATTAAATACAAATCGTGGCCGGTTGTGCTTGTGAGGAGTACATTCATGGTAGCCGATTCTACATTACAATCAGTTTGGGGTATGTTCAGAGGATTTTAAGTGCTAACAAATCACTCCAATGTGTGGTAAATCATCTCGATTTTGATGTGATTAGAGCTTAATCACATTCGAGTTGCTAAACCCGTTTAAGAACCCAAGTGTGAACTTTTTTTTTTTGCATAATATGTATAATTGGGCTTTATATCTTCTTTCTTAACCCATTTTAAAGATTGCACTAAATTATACTGGAAAGAATATTATCATGCTTTTCTCTGGTGGTTTTCAAAATATTTGACTTTTAATTCTTTGGTCTCATTATACCTCTTCTAATTGTATTTTGCTCAAAATTACAAAAACTAAGCACTTAAGTTTCTCGTAGTGAGTGTTAGTTGTGTATGTCTGTCTATCTGCCTGTGTTTTTTTTTGCCTAACAGTGTTGCCAGTTAAGGGGTTTGCCACCCAATGGAGGATTTCAACTTTTTTTAGGGACAAATTTTATTTGTAATAATAAAATGCGAATTTTTAACATTTTATTATTTATAATTTATTTTTATATATTTTTATTTTAAGCATTTTTTTTTGCCGATCTGTGTAGTTTTTGGGTTTCTCTTGAAGTATTGGTATTTTGCAAAGGCGCGAAGAATATTTTTTCAAGGTGCCGATTTTCTTTAAGAAAAGAACCCGTTTTTAAACGGACATGACGGACAGGTATCCGTGATCACGTTTATTCAAAAAACTGAAAAGATAATAATTTGGAAAAACTAATTAATTAAAAAAAAAAAAAAAACATTATGAAAATAAGAAGTTATTTAAAAAAAATTACTATTTGAAGCCACATTGAAGATTTAATTTCACTTAATATCGCTCCTTAGTGGTCGGTTCGGTAGATTTGTGGAAAACAAGAACGCTAATAGTGTTTGTGCAGAAAATCATTAAAAAATTAACGTTTCCCTGTTTGTCATCTTTCGAAACCAAAAATAGTACTGTTTTTATCCAACTCAACAAAAGGATAAGAACATTTAATTCCATTCGGTTTTTTTCGGTTCAGCTCATTAATGTTCGTTCGGTTCTTTTGTGCTTAGGGCCCTTTTGACTGGTAAAAAAACAAAATTTTTTTACAAAAACAAAATACACATACGAAAAAAAAACAAAAAACCAGCAAAATAATTTTCACAAACAAAACAAATACACCATACACTGACAAGCTGTTCGTTCTGCGGTCGTTGCTAAAACTTTTTGTTTGTTCATTTCTTTATCAATGCAAAAAAAGAAACATTTTAGAAATTAAAAATACAATGTTTGTCTAAAGTATCACTACAATTGTTATGTTTTTTTTTAACAAAGAACAGAACACTATACAATGTTCGGCTCTTTCTTTCTTGATAATTACGAACAGTATTAAAAGTTGTGTTCGTCTACAAAAACACTAATTAAATAGATATCATTCTTGGGTAGGTGAGCCGAACGCTAAATAATGTTGTGTTTATTTTCGAACCTTGTTTAATTTTTGAGTTGGTGGTTTTTTGGGGACAAAAGACAAAAGTTTTCTGGTAACATTGGTGTCTCTTACAATTTTTTTTGGTCGAAAAAACTTTCTCCCGTTTGCTTATGTCTAACATTTTGTTAAAATAGTTGTAATTATGCTTGAACAGCAGTAGAAAAATAAAACTTTTACAAAATTAAAAAATTTATCTGATGTTTTCTGGTTAATAAACAAAGTTGTTTTTTATTATTTTAACTTTACGAGTTTGCAAAAGTCCTTGTAGACATTAACATTAATTATATTAAATATCAGTGTGATATAAACAACAGGTTAACAAAATTATATAAATCTATAAGTAACAAGGTGGTCTAGAAACATTTAAATAATATAAAATCCTGTAACGATTTCCAAAACTGACTTCCTCGGAAAACTTAAACTCATACTATTAAAGCTGGAGGTCCACACCACGCGTTCAATGCGTTTTTTTGCATCTGTCAAGTTGTATTGACAATTTACTACACAGCTCACGTGTAGAATGAATATACGCATCGAAAGCAAGAAGTCGGATTGATTTTGTATGCGTCGCATGCGTCTTGAAAAAATAAAACCACAACTAAAGTTTTAATCAAAAAATGTTTATTCGAAAGATTAAAACATCATGGCATTACATTTGAAAATCATTTCAGGTAAATAGGCACCGCTGCTTTTCCTAACGAAAGCAATTCTGGACGTCCAACTTTAGAAGAAAGTAGCGCATACCGGACGATTAATTTTGGGCTAATTTTTCGAGCAGTGCTGGCCATCAAGGCCCAGTCGATTTCTGCTGGTTTATCGGCATAAATCAGTGACTTCAAGTAGCCCCACGTAAAATAATTGAAAAGGGTCAAATCTCACGACCTTTGAGATCAATTGACAGGTATACTTCTTGATATCATTTTATCGACATATTTTGAGTTTAATAAATCGACGATTGCAGTCGCCCGAATCAATGGGAGCCATGTTTTCAAACAATAAATCATTGATCGATCTCCTTCAAGCTCTGGCTTATTTTTGAAGAAATAAGTTTTCGATGAACCCACTTAAAAATGCTTTTTTCTTGATGGAGTAGCGTCGTTAAGCCAAAAACAAACCTAATCGCTAAGCACAATTTTGAGATAAAACAAAGTTCACTTATTTTTAAACAAAATGTAAGTAATTTGGTTACGTTGTTGCAACGTAAATCTATTCATGATGATTTTCCAGCGTATACCGATCGTAAATGTCAAATTGTGACCGCGGCAGTTCGTTTGCCAACTCACCCTTTTGTAAGTTCTATCCATCGGTCTTAAAAAAAATATCCAACAGAAAACGCATAAATAAAAAAAAATATATGCTGAACCCTTTAACGAATGTAACAAAAATTTGCTTAATAAAGATACTTTTGGAAAAAGATGATTTAAACTTCGAAATGTGGTACATATTTAAATTTGAAGTGAACCAAAGGAAAACTAAACTGGCAACCTGCTGTATATTTTTTTGCGAAAACAATAAAGCAAGTTGTTTTTGTTTTCATTTTGTTATTTCTTAACCTACTTACAAAGAAAAGATAAACTCACTGTTTATTGTTGTTGTTTTTGTTTAAGCTTTGATATTGTTACAAGTAAAGCTGTTGCTTATAATTCTTATTCGCTTAACAGTTATATTTGTTTAATATCTTTAGTTTTTCTAAAATCTTTGAATGAAGTCTCCAGTGAAATGTGCATAGGAATAGCTTATCCCTTCACAAATAAATGTCAGTGTTTTTATCAAGAATAAAAATTGGGAATTAAGCACGATAAACAAAATCTTTTAAAGGGAAATTTTTCTTTTCAAAGTACAACAAATTTTAAAAGCTGCCTGAAGGCAGCCAAAATCGTTGGAGGGTTAAACCACGGATTTTCATTGAAGGCGACAAAATTGGCAATATAATGTTATCTATTGAAGTACATAAAACAAATTACAAATTTCCGCCGCTGATACAGAAAATTAAACATAGTTTCCTCTTCCTTCTCGTCATGACAACTTCTGCAGTAGTCATTGAATTCCACCCCCTTTCTCCTCGCGTGAGTTTCTAAAGGCCAGTGACCAGCTATCACTAAGACCCACGCCATTTGTGCAAGTCTCAAAGACTCGCGCTTAATGACTGACTTACAGTGAGCCATTGCACTATAGGTATAGAATATAACAAAGCAAATTAGGTTTTTGAAAAAAAAAATATCAGCTGATTTATCACATTTGCAAGCAACGTTCAGAGTGCATCATTAAAAGTGTAATTTTGATATAAATTAATAAATAGTTATTAAACCAAAAGGAGAAAATCGTGCATAATAGGGGGAAGAGAGGGGTTAGAAAGTATTTATTAAAACCAACTAATTTTGGTTGACGTTATTGCTTTTGTTAACAATACGTGTAGTTCTAACTTAACCTCAAATAAATTACTTTTTCCATAAATATAAACTTCTCATAAGCATTTGATAACATTGGCCGTGGACTTAGGGTTGCCATTCGTACTGGTTTTTATTCAATGTACAAAGAATGTTGACGAAGGCTGCAGCGGGCCAGAAAATGCATTACATTCTGGTGGTGTCTAATAATTGTAAATTTTTCTGTACATACAATATACTTCATTGCTATCCAAAGGACAGCTAAGGTGAAATGTAACAAGAAGATACAATATAATAGTCTGGTAGTGTATAAAGTCATTCCTAAAAATTAAAGGAATAGTACTATTACGAAAAAGCTTTATAAAATACATAACTGAAATTTAGCTCATAGAATAAATTCGAAAAAATAAAAAATGTTGAATATTTTATTTTATGGTATTTTTTCGTTTGTAATTCAAAAACAAAAAATACAACAATATGGCTAGATTGGGGACCACGTGAATACCGTCATTATATTGACAATAATTTGTATGGATTTAGAATTGTTTGTGCATTTAAAACAAATGTGCCGATCAATGGCATTACTTCTATCTATTTTTAATATTGTGACGTGATGTTTTTGCTGTATGTATTTTGTTAAGTTCTTGCTTTAAAAAATAGAAAAATTAATTATTTTTAATGTATAATTTTCTTTTTGTTTTAATAATCGTTTAAAACTTATGAATTCAATAAAATTTTGGGTCAAAATTGTGTACTGATTTTTCCAATTTCAAAAATGACAACCCTACGTGGACTGCCGTTTTTTTCATTGATGAAAAGTGCTAAGAAAAGAATCAATTTTTTTTTATTT
Source organism: Pollenia labialis (assembly GCA_949318255.1). Taxonomy (NCBI): domain Eukaryota; kingdom Metazoa; phylum Arthropoda; class Insecta; order Diptera; family Polleniidae; genus Pollenia; species Pollenia labialis. The sequence goes on from OX439140.1 coordinate 72,452,632, forward strand.
TACGTTGCGATTTTTGCGTTTTTTGATTTATATTATTTTCTTTCAGACAGCCTTAGCTTAAACTATAGCGAGCTTTCTAATGTTTGGATTTGTGAAAAAAATTAAGAGAAAAAGCTAATGCTGTTTACAATGTTATTATCAGTGGGACTGATTTAAAGAAAGTTTCGTTAAAGCGAATGGTGCAGACTTTTTGTAAACACTTATCTTTAAGTTGGCACAAGGCTCACGGAAAAATTAACGACTTTTTCAAGCAAAATCAAAACTGATTTTGCCTGCATGGCTTGTACGCAATTTTGTTGGCCCACTTGCGTGTTTTCATCGTGCCGAATTTCAAAGAAATATATCTGTTAGTTCTCGAGATATTCAGTTTTTTTACTTTATTCATATATGTTGTGGCAATCCTAAAAAATTCGACTTTACCAAAACTCAAAAACCCCAGCGTTCCTGCCCATTAAAAACTCTTAAATCCCAAATTTCAGCCATACCGGCAAAAAACTTTGCCTACAATTATTTTTGGCCTAAAAAGTAGGTGAAATAACCTAGTGTGGACAGCTAACGAATCTATTCATAAATCTTTCATCCCGACAATCACCTCGTTTGGCAAGCTCATCTACCATTTGGTTAGCCCGGTAGTTCGCATGCCCTGCTATTCAAATTACCTTTATGTGCAATGGCTTCGCAATCTCATATAAGACATCCTTTATTCTGCAGTTAACCTCCATGTCGTATAACAAGGCACCTTCAAGAGATGCTATGGCAGCCTTATAAGATACAAATATTTTATTTTTTCCTTTTTGGAAGAAATCGACACGTATTATTCATATCTACCCGCCGTAAAAATATCGTGCTATTTGGTCTACTTTTTGGTAATGAAACGGAGCTTTGATATAATAGAAAGTAAGCTTATAGGCCTATATAACGCAATTGTTGTGTGATCCTTTCCTGTGCCCATGTTCTGTAACTCTCGCGTTGAGAAAATTTTCGATTGAAATGTGTGAAATGAAACAAACATTTTATATATTGAAACAAACAGCTGTTTTTCTCACTCAACTGTATCTACTGTATTTTTTGGCGAGAACTAGCTGTGACGTAAGGAAATTACTCGCCAATTTACAGAAAAAGTGTGTGTGTTAAATTACTGTGAGAAAGTTCCCGCTATGCACTGTCAAATAAACTCACGAATAAAAACGGGGCGAGAGAAAATTTTAGCACTTAAAAAATATTCAAAATGCAAAATGCAAAGAATAATAATAATAATATTTTGTTCTTAGCACATTTTTTTATTGTTTTATTATTTTTCTTTTAACATTTTTATAAAATAAGCGAATGTTTTCAAAGCTCTTTTACAAACAACAAACATTAAAGTCGCACTTTGCATTTGTTGGTATAGCCGACGGTTGTATTTTCGCCGCCGTCGTTGAAAAATTTTAAATTTTAGCAAATTTTGGCCGCCGTCAACGATATGTGTGATTGGCGTTCTCGTCTACAATCTCACCTCGACTTCGAGTGAAATGTTATGGCATTTACAACGTAACGACGTAATCTATTTTGATAGTTTTCGACATGAGCTACAGACACACTTTTTTTCACTTTTCGTCTTTTCGATGTGAGAAGTTCTCACTAAAGTTACAGAACATGGGTACTGGTTTAGGTAACATGGTGACTAAGGAAACCTTCCACTTTTGATGATGGTATTCAAGGCATAAAATAACATTAAAAATTAAAAGAATAATTTTCTTTGCTGTGCTGGGTAGTTCCAAAACCAGGGGCTTTTTGGGGATTAACTCACAAACAGCCTTTTCGATCTCTCTTATCTTAAATCTTAGGGGACCGGCTGCACTAGCAGCAACAAGTGGTTACTCAACCGCAATATCGTGAGATATATTTGGGGTTCATACGTTTTTTAAATGATTAACAAACAGATTTCCCTTTTCAATATCATTTCTTGCCCAACTTCCATTCAAGTTTAATTTTGTTTAATAATGTGTAATTAATATTCCACTGATTAGTTTTTGCTAGAGTTCTTACAAATATCTAAAAGATATTTCTAATGAATATTCATAAGCTTTTGGATTTATGTTTCGCTTTGTTTGCTTAAGCATTTTTATCTTCACTCTCTGTTCAGTTATCAATTAATTATTGTTAGTAGTCATTTGTTTTATTGCGAAAAACACAAAAATCATGTTTGCCTTCAATTAATCTTAATTTATAATTGAGAAAAAATAAAGCAAAATAAAACAAAACGAGAACTTCATACAAACTTTTTTGTAGCGTAAATAAATTTTTGAATTCATTTAAAAGCACGCAATAATTTGCAAACGCGCGCGTTTCAATAGTTTTTACACTCAATTTAAGATTTTTTTTTTAATTTTTTATTTTTTTTTTTCAAATATCTTTTAGTTAGATGAGAGAATTTTTTATTTATTATATTCTTTTTCTTTAACAAAAACTATGCGGAAACAAAAACTATTAACAATTTCTAATAAAGTTTTAGCAAAAAAAAAACTGGAAAGAAATCAAATGATACTAAAATTTTTTATAAGAACTGAATGGAAAAGCAACAATAGCAACTGGAGCATAGAAATGCGAAATAATATAAATTGTATAAGAGTTTTGAAAAAGTATAAGAGGAATACGACTCTTGAAAACCTGATACTTCTGGTAGCTGACGTTTTTGTTAAAAGTGTATGCAAGTTGCTTACTTGTCAGCAGGACAGATACTCTTTAGAGATTTTAAAGCTGGAAGCTGTATTTTTTTCTTAATTCAATATTAATTTGACAAAATTTTCTTTACAATATTACGAAAATCTCCAAATTTCGAAATAACAAGTGGAATTTTTGTTCCCATGAAGGAAAAAAAGCAATCGTTAATCTCTCGTGAAGAATTTTTCACGCTATTAGATCTAGTGAATGCAAAAAAAAGAAGAAGATAGATTAGAAAAAATTAAAAATCAATGACATTTTAAGCAACACGTCTTTCAAAAATTTTACAATAGATCTATTGGTTTGCATTCAATTGAGCATTATCTCGTTTTACACTTTGTTAACATTTCTAATCCTAAAAAACTTAATATAAATTTTAATTTTAAAAAAAATTCAATACATTTTTACATGATTAATACAGGTCCCTAGTAAAAATGGAAATTTTGTTAACATGAGAACTTTTTTCAATGGTATTATTCCCCAGTGAATTGTCATGGAAAAGATGTCATGGGAAAAAGTTACTCACGATTGCAATTTGAGGAAAAGGGAAAATATTTCGAGGGAAATCATGTTCACGACAGGGGTGATTATCTGCATACTCTGGCATTAAAAGTAATGCATAATGTCATCTACTAGATTTGGGAGGGAAGTACAAAGAGAGGTTCCGCTTAGAGTTAAGGACTTCTTAAACAGAAGTGACCAACTGCATACTTTAATATGGGCTTTAAAGCTTTATTTTGCTTACACTACTCTAAAAACGTAAAGAGTAATGCATTCTGTAAGCAATTACATTTGAAGGGGCTTTCAAGTATTAGAAATTTATGATCTTATTAAACAAGAGTCCCTAGAATCACTGACATATTATCGAGGGGTTGGCTATTTATTCAGAAATTATGATTACTTGTCAGAAAAAACCAAAACTGGTTACTAATAAAACTAGCAAATTTTAATATGATAAAACTTTTCCAAATAAATAAAGAGAAATTCATAATGTAATCTAACGAATTTAGAAAGGGGAACGAATAATCCTTTGTATTTTAGGTTTTTGATGCTGTACTAAACAGTAATCAGCATGATTAACGAAATTTCATCAACATTTCATTTGTCATGCTAACAATTACCTAGATTAGCTCTAACCAAATTTTGTCGAGTGTCACTAGATAAACGAAAAATTCATAAATAATGATTGCATCAAGTAGGGCAACTCTCATTTCACGTACTCAGAAACTTAAAGAAATTGCCAACAAACATTTTTATTGATTAATAAGATGGGAATTATTCATTGCACTTGCATAAAAACTTTAGTTCAATCAAGAATATACATAATAGAATGTTAAAATTAAATGTTTAATAAAAACAAAAACAAAACAAAAAAATGCAGCAGCAGCAAAACATCATCACAAGTCAATAGAGAATATAAGAAAAAAAAAAAACTTCATCTCTATGTCAAATAAATCATTTTTAACTAAAAGCAGCAAAATATTTGCAGCTCCCTTTTCATAAAAGCAGATCATTAAAGTTCTTTCTTTTAAAACTACGAAGGAAAAATGTAAAACAAGCAAAAGTTATAATTCTTTTTAAACTATTTTGCGCTATTTTTATTGCTTTTATTACAAATTGTTGGTTAAACATTCGTTTAAGACATGATTTTTCAAAATTATTTAACAAGTGGAGAATAGTGCACAATGGGACCACTTTTTCGTTCGAATGTGAGTCACAGAGGAGGGAGAAGTTGAAGACATTATAGCTAAATATAAAAAAAAAATAAATGTACAAATGACTTGTTTGTTAATTCATGCAAATCATGTGCCGAGCTGTAGGCAACCGGACGGGTCACAGGTTGCGGATAGTGAACGGCCTTTAGATATTAAGGTTAGCTGCGAGTGTGTTTTTTTCACAAATAAGCAGTCCCGGACAGCCAGCAGATGTATGCCATGTTCGCAACATCGACAAGGTGAGTGAGTACCACCTTTAAATTTGTACTCCCCGCACATAACAGCGTCTGTTCACCAAATTGGTGCGGCTGCAAGCAGACGTCTGTACTTATATTAAGCGGTTCGTTTTAAAAAAGTAGAATATGTACAGCTAGTCTGATGCCTAAGATAGCAGCCCCATCATCAGAATAGGATGAAGTAAACTAATCATCTGCTCATACGAGTTACAATGATTAACGAAACCTCAAATAACATGAATGGAGGCCCTGTGCTCCTTATAGGATCGATGGGAACATATATATACATATATATATATATATATATATAATAAAAGTTGGTTATTTTATTCGACCTTTTCTTAATAGAATCTCAAAGAAATAAATACTCAAGCTCGAGGTCAAAAGTTGTACAATCATTGACGATGGTAGTAAACACTACAAACATAGAAAATAAGACAAAGTTTTTTGTTATTTTTTTATTAACAATTTAACTATCCCTGATGATGATATTCAAGGAATATCGAAATATTGGATGTATTTAAAATTAAAAAAAATTGTTTAAAAAACTTATGACCTCGAGCTTGAGTATTTATTTCTTTGAGATTCTATATGAACTTTTAACAAATATAATTTGTCGAATGTGTATTCTAAGTCAAATTACAATCCTCAAAAGCTTTTATACTTTAATAAACTTATTCCTTCAATATTTTCCAGGAATATTTTGTATGCACTATCAGACTTTTTGTTTGTGCATTCGAATAATATGAAAATTTGTTAATAAAAATGTTACTCAACATCAGAAATAAATTCCCAGATTCGATTTGTTTAATATAATTTGTATTAAAAAAAATTGTCTACTTAAAAGTTAAGATACACAAAGATACAAAAAATGGATATCAATTAAAAAATTTGTAATATTAATTACAAAATTAATTAGATTTGCACCAGTAAACAAATTAATAGTATTTATTAAATATTTTTTTAAATTTACAACATTTTCTGCAGTAATGTTGTTGTTATAAATCAACGTTTAATTAATTTTATAAAATTTTAATTAAAACAGATTTTATTTATCAATGCTTTTCTTGGGATTCAAAAATTAATTAACAAGGTTTCTTTCAAATGCGCTAAGTTCCCATTTAATACTATTGAGAAACTAAATTTCATTGTAGAAGGGATAAGCCACTCTTATGCGCATGTCACTGGTTGCTTAGGCCGGATCGTCAGGAAACTTTATCCAAAGATTTAAGAAAAGCTAAAGATATTATACAAATAAAACTGTCAAGCGAATAAGAATTATAAACCTCAGTTTTACCTGTAACAATATCAAAGCTTTAACAAAAACAACAACAACAAACAGTGAGCTTATCTTTTCTTACAGTTTATCTTTTCTTATTTTGATTAATGGTTTTATTGAAAAAAAAAAAAAAAAAATTGGCGAGACTTTTTCTGTGTAATAAAAAAATATTTGTTATTGCTAAAAATCAACGAATGGATATCTATCGGCTAAGCCGATTAAGAACTACCGCTCACTTTTAACGGTTGTCTTGTTTTGGTATCAAAGCTATTCGTACTAAATTTTATATTTTTACTGCTACTGATCTTTTTTTTGTATTTGTATGGAAGGTGCCACGCCCATTTATCCAATAACACCATGCCCAATTATCCAAAAACACCCACTCTTTGACGGGTTTTGTGTTTTGTTTTTACAACCCAGCTGTATTTATAGTATTTAGCGACAATTTTTTTGCGAAAGTACCCAAATTGGGACCCGCCATCATGGACCAGCAAGAACAACATTATGTGATTCGGTTAAAGTTCATATAAGAGTTCTTTGTGCCGGATATTATATAAATATTAACATCTATATCTATGTCATGAATTAGTTGCTGTTATAAAAATTATTGTTGACAAATTTTATATCATTACAAAAATTCTTAAGAAAGCTTTTTTTTGGGAGAAGTAAAGGGGGTTCAAAGTTTACATGATCAAGAGCGAGTGATTCATTAAATTCATTTTGGTATCATTTAAATTATAATAAAAAAAAGTTTTTTTTTTTGAGATATTAAAAATATTTTTATTAAAGTTATTTTCGGGAATTCAAAATTCATTATTAATAAGATTTCTGTATGACTTGCTAAATTCCCAATTTTTCATATTTGATAAAAACACTGAAATTAATTTTTGATGGGATAAGCTATTCCTATGCGCATTACACTGGTTGCTATGGCCAGCTCATCCGGAAACATTTTCCAAAGATTTTAGAAAAGCTAAAAATATTATACAAATAAAACCTTAAAGCGAATAAGAATTATAAATTACTTGCAACAATTTCAAAACTTAAACAAAACACTAACAATAAACAGTGAGTTTATATTTTCTTACATTCCCCTACAATTGGTTGGCTTTTTTCCGACTCGAATTGTAGTTGTTAGTTGGTAAAAAGAAAAAAATAAAATTAAAAAACAAATTGCTTCATTTTATTTAAGTTTATTAAAAAAAGGTTCCTACTGGCTGGGCAGGTGCCCAATCTTTTACCAAAATTCTCAATCTCGTTTCTCAATAAAGTGTTGTCAATGGTTGAAATCTGCTCGATAATGTTGTTTTGAAGCTCTTGAATTGTTGTGGGATTATTGCTGTACACTTTCGATTTAAAAAAAACACCAAGGTGTCAAATCGCACGATCTTGGTGACCAATTCACTGCTCTCTACGAGAAATAATGAAATAATTTTCGAACTTTTCTTTCAAAAGTTCCATTGTTGTTTCTCTTGCTGTGTGGGAAGGGGCACCATCCTGCTGAAACCACATATTCTCTACGTCTGAATCGTAAATTTTCCGCCACAAAAAGCTACGGATCATTTCCCTTTAGCGATATCCATTGAATGGTGATGCTTAAAATTTGGTAATTATTGGATTTGGTAATATGATTTGGCTAGCAAAAATATTAATTTGGACCAAACTTAGTCTTGACACCAACATAATAAAATGATGTATGGGCACAATGGCTCTTTTTGGGAAGGAATTTTGTATGGGGGCTGTGTTGGATCGATTCAAAAAGTGATTCTGAGTCCATCGGTTTACTAAAATATGGGTCTTGGATCTTGTGATAGTTTAAGGTGTTAGACACATCACTATTTTAAATTTAAAATTTTTTTATAATTTTTTGTAATTAAAAATTTCAAATCTTTTTTTAAAACTATTCTGAGGAAAGCGAGACGTTGGAGCACTTTCTCTGCCACTGTCAGGCATTTGCCGAATTAAGGTCCAGACACCTCGGGAGCGATATCTTATCGGACCTGGAATCCCTGAGGAACGTCAACTGGAGAACTTTGAGGAGTTACGTCCGAGAAACCAGGTTTCTGAATACCGGACATTGACAATTGACAATTGGATCTCCATGTTCTTAAGGAGCCCACAACAGGCCCAGCAGAGGCCTAGGTGTATATCGTAAGATATGAGGAGGCATTTCGATGCTTCATCCTCCTTTCGACCTAACCTAAGGTAACCTATTCTGACTAAAATCAAGATAAAAGTAAAATTATGCAATCACCTAAAATATATTAAAATCCAACAAAAACTTTTGCACGGGGTAATTAAAAAAAAATTGTTTTTTTATTGCCAATATATTTTTAATTGGCCTAATTAAGAACTTTAGGTACGATTATCTAACACTTTTAAATTAAGTTAAATACCATCAACCCCACTGTGCAAAGAAAACACATTATAGAAGGCCAATGATTTGAATATGAGATGAAAATGAATGAAATGCTAATAATGTTAATGTGTTGATGAACAACAATGATGATGCTAATCATGATGCCTGGGAAAGATTAATTGATAAATTTTCTAGTTAAAAAAGATAGAGCAGCCAGATTGTTTGCTTGTGAAAAGAATAAGAACTTATGTGGCAGATATTTACAAATTGATAGTTAACATAATATTTCAGTTGCTTTCCGGAAATTTTAATTAAAAAAAATTTTTTGTAATTAATGAAAGAAATAACATGATTAATTATGAATATTAAAAACTTGTATAGCAAAATAATTGTCTTGTTTCAAAATAGGAATTTGTAATTTTTATTTTCAAAAAAAAAAAACATAATTCTCATGTAAAACACACCACACTCTCTCCCTTAAAAACACACTTCTCACTTGCTTTAAAAATCCAACAAATGTTACTGCAAATTGTCTTTAATTTTGTGTCTGGTTTAAAAACTGCTGATGCAGTTTATTTTAAATGTTCAACTGTATCTCGTATCTCAATAATATTGCAGATGTTTAAGTCATCTCTGTGTCATAATTAAGTTCAAAATATTTGTATAATTATTCATGCTTAAATATTTTTATCTTTAAATTGTATGCACTTTCTGATGGCTCAATTTATATAAACACATAACAAATTATTTCATTATTTTACAAAGAAACAAAAAAAAATTTGTTTAAACACATTTTAAAATGTGTTTCAATGCATAATGTTTCATTTACACTAAGCTGCACAAGATAAAATATATTGAAAAAGAATTTAGAGAAAAAAATAACCATCACATGATGTAAGGACAAGTTTTTCGTGAGTGTTTCCCATTTGGGACCCACGGTCAATCAGGGTACCCACAAGAACTCAATGATGTTATGAGGTTAAGATTTGTGTAAAAGTTTTTTGCGCCGAATATTATTAAAATATATTCATCTATATGAGATTTGTTTGCTTTTCACCGTAGTTATCATGATTTTAGGAAGGTGGTTAATATGCGACGTATGGATAATTTTGGAACTATCAGCATAGCATTTTGTCATGCCATAGTAGCTATCGTAAAAGCTATTATCGCCAATTTCTATGTTAAGTCCAACATTTATAAGGAAACTATGGCATTTAAAGCTATTGTCGGCAGTACACTAATAGAAAAATGCATCTTCATTTTGATGATCCGCTAACATCAGAACTTAGACATCAATAAGGCAAAAAGTGACATCAATCCAGTGACGAACGTCATCATAAAATTGTCTCATATTTTACGCGTCATTAATGCTATGACTACAGTAACAACAATTCAATGACAAATTTTGTGTAGTTTCAACATTGGTTTCATGTTTAAAAAGTAAAATAAGAAGCGAAAATTCCCATATTCTATTTGTTTACATTATTTACTTACATAGATCAAATTTTCCAAGTAGAATTATTACGAAAATCATATCAGGCATGGTGTTGGTGTCTTAGAATTAAAAGTTCTTCTGTAAACGTTTTACACTATCCCACAAAGTCTTTAGTAATTTACGAAAATGCACCCCTGTCATGGTAAGTTGTTATTGTTTTTTGAAAATGTTGAAAGAATAATTAGATCAGGGAAGCATTTTTGAAAAATACGTAAGACTTTGTGGGATAGTGTGTAAAGGCCTTAAGTAAATATTAAAAAAAATCTCTCACTTTGAATTAAGTCACTCCCAATGACTCAATTTAACGAAAAACTGCCATTAGTGCCTTAAGAGCCCTTTCTCCGATGTTACTGAGCCAGCTCGTCTGTCTGTGATGCCGATATGTCATCCATCATTAAGGCTGACATTACAATTATGAAAAGTGACATGGGGTCAAAATACATCAGCGTTATGACTGACGCCTTTCCTATCGGTGTAGTATTTGTATGGGAGCTGTTGCCAAATATGGACCGATTCCAATAAAATTTAAGTAAGACCATTAAGATTGCCGTAAAATCAGTTTGGACCAAATTGAATCTAAATACCAACATAATGAGATGGTTTATCGGCCAATGGAAATTATGGCCCGAATCTCACTATTTTTAATAGGCTTTTTCCTTATGACAATTAAAACGTATGTACCAAATCTTTAAATTATCTAATTTAATCTATATTTAAATTAATTTAAAATTGCTAGCCAGCCAAACAGTCGGACATCGTTAGATCGCCTCCGAAAGTGATTCTTAATTGATCGGTATACTGAAGAGGTGCGTCTGGGATCAATATTATTTGAGCACAAACGTATAATACCCTTCCCAATATTTTGGTGTGGATATAAAAATGAAAAATTAAAATTTTTACTAGGGGCTAAATGACTGTTGAACGAATTGGCCCATTTCTGCTACAGAGCATTTTTTTTGTATAAAATACGAACTGCGTTGCTTTAGCTCATCCCGTTTAACCGTTGTTATGCACAAATTCTTATTCGAGGGGGTTCTTTTTTATGAGGGCTAAGTGAATGGGACCAATTTGCTCTGTTTTTAATACCAAATGGGTCTGTCTTCAAATAATCATTTTTGCCATTAACGACCAATAGACGAACGTTCGTGGCAAGCTTAAGTTAGGTTAAGTTCCACTGGCAGGCGCAATTAAGCACAGCTCAAGTAGGACCAGTAATTAGTTACTGTTCCTATGTTACCTGGATGTGAAAATTCTCTCTCAGCCAGCCATTAGGTTGATTCAATGAAGGAATGGATGCTGTTCAAGAAGATTCCTTGAGCAAACTGTCTGAGTCTGAGAGAAGATGTCGACTCCTCCTCCTCGTAGCCGCAACTTTTACATAGGTCATTGTAAGGGAGCACCAACCTTTGGGCGTATTTCCCAATGGGCGAGTAATTACCGCAATTAGGTTTCTGAGATGATCTCTGGATAATCGTAATGCGCACCGTGTCCTCTTTTCATCCATAGTGGGCCAAATTTTACTGGTTTCCCACATGTAGTTTCATCAAACTACCTCTGATTGACAGTGACCTGAAATGTGTGTGCATTAATTTGCTTACTCCTTGGAGGCGAAAAAACTATATAAAGGGTAGAACTGCTACGACTCAAAGTGGTTCCTGCATGTTCCAACGAGTCAGCTACCCAGTTTCCATGTATGCCCCTGTGCCCAGGGACACAATTTAGGGTAACCACTGAATGCCTCGCTGTCTCATCCAGCGACATCCGGCATTCTCATGCAATTTTCGATGTGATAAACATACCCTCCAATCATCTTATGGCCGCTTTACTATCGGTAATAATATGAATATCCCTGCCCGATTTCTGACCATACCGAATATGCACCACGGCTTGTTATATGACCTTTAGATCAGCCTGAATGACACTGTAGTGATCCGACAGGCTAAAAGGATTGGTCCAGTTTAACTGCTCAGAGTAAATGCCAGAACCGACACCATGCAGAGTTTTGGATCCGTCGGTGAATATTCGTATCGCCCCGCAGGAATTTGAAGGTCATCATAATCACCCTTATCGAAATTGAAATACCTCTTCGACTGTTTGTTAATAGATTTAAGAGAACGTGAACTTATTTCCTTTTATCTATTACCAAACATTCGCAGTCGTTTTCTAAATTCGCCAACCACGATAAGGGTGAATGAGCCATTCGATCCCCAAGAAGCTTACGGTAAAGCAATGATCAAAGATCGACTCAGGTGTATTGTTATCAACGTCAGTTTGCCTATTTATATCATGTAGGATTGTTGTATGTCCGATGTTATAGTCTCTCAATGCTCTAGTGTACCAACGGTCGTTTCAAGATCATCTTAGAATTTGATAAGGGGGCTTTTAAGATGTTATCAAATGTTCTATGACTGTTATTAATAAATAAAATCTTTAGTTGAGTTTATTTGATGAAAAATTTTGTTCATTTGGTAAAAAAAATTGATATCGCAAAAGTTGACTGGAGCTGGAATTGATAACCGTACGAGTATCTCTCTTGCCAACCTTCCGGCAATGAAATACCGCATTCCTGATGCGTATTCACTTTGACTCGTGGTTTCATAAAACCACACGCAAAGAAGTCTAGAAGGGCTAAATCGATTCTTGAGGATTATAAGTCTCCTTCTCTTATTGACTTGTATTTTGTTTCTGTTTGCTACACAAATGTCACAGCGGATCTGACATTTACTGCCATTGATAAAAATTATAGCGTCTTTCGATAGGGTGGTACCTTTTGCGTCACCTTGTACTTTATAGGTTTTGCGATGAATATTTCTATATGTAACAGACAAAATGACAAAATAAATATGCATACCTTCCTCTCTTCTTTTGGTGAAGGTTAAAATAAGGACCTTTAAATAAGTTATAAACGGTAGTAAGCAGAGATGTGGAGTATTCAAGAAATAGTTCAAACTCCTACTCTTACGTTGATGCTAAATGTAGATGAGACTTATCCTTATTTGACTTACATTTCTTTTTAATCCATTACCTTTTAAATGGTTAAATATAGCAAGGAAATTACTCTTTAAATATTCAAATCGATATTTTAATTCTAACACGTGCCGAATTGAGCTTTAATTTAGTTATTTACAAATGTAAAGTAGACTGGTCCCTATGTCTGAATTCAAAATTTGTAAAGCAGACCCTCATAAAATTTTTTTATTGTGAAAAATATTAAAAAATTAAATTACATTTTATTACAAAATTTTTTATGCCGAAAAGTTTTGGGGTCGGACTCCGCCTCCACAGCCCTGGTATTAGTGTACCGTACGCTAAATAATGTTCGGTATATTTTAGAACAGTGCTAAATAAATGTTCGTATCAGGATAAAATTGCTTGCCAATATCTCTTAAGTTTCAAGTTTGTCAAGCAAATTTTAATTCGGCTTATTATTTGGACTAAGGAAATATTATTCCCTTTTACACAGCAGCCCAGTGTACAGCACTTATTTTTGTTTTTTCTTCACTTTATATTTAAGAATAAATAAATATTGTAGGAAATGAAGTATGAATTTGAGCCAAATGCACAAATATTATCATACAGTCGATGACAAAAAGAGATCTCGAATGGGAATTCGAGAGCAACTACAAGTTTCATTATGTTGCTTGTCATATTTTGTTTAAATCAAATGAAAGCTTGAACACTTTTTATAGTTTAAATATACAAATACTATTCGAACAACTACAAACAAGAAATGTGATCAGTTAAAATTCAACACTTCGAAACATCAAACTATCGCCTCTCAATATTTAAAGTTGTGGTTAAGTGTATGTTGCAAGTACGTGCTTAATACTATAAAATACTTACTCATACATAAAATATGTATGCCACATAAGGCTTATGTAAACATGTGTACAGACATCTGAATGTTTGGACTATTAAAAGAAATAGTTTCATTATATAATCCACATAAACTTAATAAACAACACAGACATCCCAAAAAAGGGGTTGCTATTTGGAAAGTTTATGACGGAAAACTTCGGGAAGTTTTTTTACAACATCTTTAACCTTAATTTAAGGTCTTATGACATTAAATCATCTGCGTTTTGTAGCACTTCATTGCATTAATGAAGAATGTTTCTTGGGTTAACAAAAAGTTTCATAAAATCGATGAAAAGTTTGCTTAAACTTAATGCAAGAAATTTTATTAAGACTATGATTATTCATTATTTTATTGAAAAGGTTTTTGTATTTCAATGAAATTTTTAATTTGTTCAATGACATAAATTCACTATATTAATTGCGTCGCAGTGGCGCAAACAGTCGAACCGCAATGACATCTGACACTAGGAATGTGGTTGTTCTCGAAACATGTTAGTTCGACCCAAGTTCAATCCCCCGTTCAGTCAAGAATAAACACAATTTAACAAATTTTAATTCATTTTATGTTGTAAAATCCCTGCCTTAAGCAAAGTAATTTAATGAAAATAAAATTTGATGTATTTAATTTTATTAACAGTAATTTTAAATGTATATGCACTCTTAAACATTTTATGGCAAAAAATACTTTCACGGTAAAAAATATGCACTAACAAATCGATGCCATTTTGTAGCAAAATTCGTAATTCGGATAAATAACTTATACACTTACCGTCTAATTAATGTAACTCTCGCGTAAATGCGAGTACCTGCTGTCACGTCAATTTCCCGAAAAAGAGTGTCTGTAGCATTTTTGTAAGAAAAGTTACCGCTTTGAACTGTCAAAAAATCTCACGAATAAAAATGGGGCGAGACAAAATTTTAACACTAAAATTAAAAATGCAATAAAAATAATACTTTGTTCTTGGCACATTTTTCCATTGTTTAATAATTTTGCTTTTAAAATTTTTATAAAATATACGAATTTTTTCAAACCTCGTTTGCAAACAACAAACATTAAAGTCGCACTTTGCATTATTTGGTGTAGCCGACGGCTGTATTTTGCCGCCGTCGTTAAAAATTTTCAATTTTAGTAAATTTTGGCCGCCGTCAACGACATGTGTGACTGGCGTTTTAAACGTCTGTAATGTCACATCGGCTTCGAGTGCAATAATATAACAATTATAACGTAACGATCTCTTTGTCTGGGTTCACAATATGAAAGTTTTCTTTCAGAAAGCCTGAGTTTATGGGTGAGAGAGGAGAAAAGAAAAGCATGTTCTCTACCCCTCTCACCAATAAACTCAGACTTTCTGAAAGAAAACTTTCATAGTGTGATCCCAGACTTTTGATAGTTTTCGACAAGAGTTACAGGCACAATTTTTTCTCACTTTACGAGAAACGATGGAATATTTTGTTTCATATCTTTTCGATGCGAAAAGTTCTCACTGAAGTTACAGAACATTAGTACTGGTTTATTAAAGGTTTATGAAACTGATTTTCTATGAAACCTTCCAGGAAAGCCATGCATTTGCATCGAATTCCACGCCATACTCAAAACATAGTTTTGTTCTGGCGGGAACATGATTGCTCGAAAATTTGTTTTTAAATGTTGTGTTGGGTTGACGGACTATACTCTTCTACTTTTTTTTAATTAAAGAAGTTACGTAAAACTTTCCTCAAAGGATACCTCTTTGTTGGTACTTAATTTAATATTTGCGAAGAAAAAAACACTGCGTAAAATTAAAAATAAATGGCAAAGTTGTTCCATTTCTTATCGCCAGTTATAACTGAGTGTGAGATAATACCCTTTTTTGCATCTGCGTTAAGTACTTTTTTATGCAAGCAATTATTTTTCTAATATAATTGGTCGCATCACAAATCAAACCACGAGCCGTAAAACTATCTTAACGGATAAAAATGGACAGCTGCTTACAAATGAAGATTAACAAACTCGTAGATGAAGAGATCACTTCACGTCTATAAGCAATTTTACAGAGGAAAACAACATCACAGGAAACAACGCTTCCTCTGAAACCACCACAACAATTAACACCTCAATTTCGGACACCCCACCAGAAATCGAAGAGATTTCCCCCGCTATTTCAAAACTGAAACGCAATAAGTCACATGGAGAGGATGGCATCCCTCAGACAAACCCCTCTACATGCGCTGAAATTTCGCACCCCTATATTTACAACGCTGGGATAAATGAAGATCTTCCAAACACATGGACGTAAGGCGTCATCATAAAACTTCCCAAGAAAAACGATTTGACTGTATACGACAATTGAAGGGGTATTACCCTTCTCAATGCAATATACAAGATAATTGCAATAATTATTAATACTAGACTGGCAGGGGTAGAACAAACACTAAGGGATGAGCAGGCAGGTTCTAATATGCGTCATAATAGTTAGAACAATCAGTTTAATGACGTACACCTCTATATCTCGTTTTCATCGATTTTAAAAAAGCCTTCGACTTAATAAGGCGTAGTGCAATATGGGAAGCACTTAGAGCTAAAGGAGTACCCACAAAAATAATTAATATGATAAAGACAATGTACAACAATGCTACACTCTACGTCAGACACGATGGAAGAACTACTTAACCTTTTACGACAAATACTGGTGTGAAACAAAGGTGTCCCCTTTTGCCACTCGTTTTTGCCGTTGTACTGGATGAAATAATGGAAAAACTAACCACAAAAAGAAGAGGAATTGTATGAGCCTTCAATAAACATCTCGAAGATCTAGATTTTGCTGATGGCATACATATGTCTCATTTCACACAACTTTAATGACATGCAAAGTAAAATCAATGACCAGGTTTGGAAATTAATATTACAAAAAGAAGTGCAATGCAAACAAATAACACTTCCAACAACCATAACAAAATACTAAATCAGAAAATTGAATATGTGAAATCTTTTTGTTATCTGGGTTCCCTGTTGTCGGTCGATGGGGGTGTCGACGAAGATGTATCAAACATAAAAGTTATTTAACCTTGGAACGTTTATCTTCATTTTAGTGCACTCTTCGTTGAATCGACGAACTTTTTAAAAAATAAATTCTAGAGGTACGATTTTTAAAGTAAAAAATAAACAAAAATCTGTTTTAGTTAAGCGTTTTATTAAAAAATAAAATAAGAAAAATAAAAATTCTTTTCTCTCTAAAATTCGATTCTAAATATTTGGAACTCTTTTTTTCAAAATAATTAACTTTTTAAAACAGCAAAAACTAAAAAGGTAACAAAAAATATTTTTTTCATACTCACGCTTAACAAATAATCAGTCAAATAATACAAAAAATAAAAACATTTATTTATTAGCCTTATTTTACGCATTCAATTTTATGTTCACAACAGATGCTTTTCTGGCACATATTACATGTACTTCTTTCTCATCATTCTGAGTTTACTATGGGTACAGAGGTGACAAATTTAACACTCTTTTGGTCATTTGGGAACCTCTTTCACGGATTCTTGTCGATTAGGTATTGAATTTTGAATGTTTTCCTTAATTAAGGTCTGCAAGGTAGGTGTCTCAAATCTGCCTCTTAAATAGGGGGCCACGAGAGATTTATAAAGATTTTTCAGATACAATCGTCGGTTTTTTTGATTTTGATCTTTATGGAACATATTGTGAGTTATATTGCGTAGCTGTTGACAAAAGTAACATTTAAAATTCCAAAAAAATAGACACAAAAACTTACACTTAGTTTACTCTTCGTCGTTGCAAGGAGTGCACTTCTCTGAATATCAACTTTGAAAATATAAGGATCTAGCGTACATCCACTCACTACAAGCTTTCTGCATGAGCTAACATTGTTGACGAAAAGGGTGTTATTTGAACACTCATAAAAAAGTAATTTGATAAAAGTAAATGACCTTCGTCGATTCGACGAACACACTAAAAAAAATTTTCCACCAGTAAAAGCATTAATCATAAATAAAATCAGTTTTAATTAAAAATTTAATCAAGTGATTTAAACGTTTATTCAAGTGAATTAAAAGTTTAATCAACTGAATTAAACGTTTAATTGATATGATTAATGCTTTTACTGGTGCAATTTAATATTGTTAATTAAATTTTTAATACAATTGATTAACAATTTAATTCACTTAATTAAACGTCTAATTCAATTGATTAAATTAAAAAAAACTGAATTTATTTTTGATTAATGCTTTTACATCCAGCGTTAAGACACAAACCATTTTGGCTTTTCTGATAGTTTTTATTTTACCAAAAATTACCGGGAATGAAAAAAAATAAATGTTTTCGGGTATGGAAAAAGTCCGGGTAATTAGAAACTCTAACCCAAAATCATATGACTGCAAACATTCCACAAAATTGCATAAACATAATGTTCTCTTTAAAATACTTACACACATGCCACAGGCATATATTCACACAAATATTGAAATGTTCACACACATATTTATTCGCAAAAGGTGTTTTTTTCGCCCGATAGAACTTGAAAATGTAAGAAGTAATACAAACAATTTATTTTTAATAAATTTTAAAGCAAATTTGGATAATTTGGTAGCGTTGTTCAAGCGTGAATCTACGCATGATGATTTTCCAGAGTATACTAACGCAAATGTCAAAAAGTAAGCGAAGTGAGACATTTAGCTTGACAGCTAGCTTTCCAACGAGCTTAAAAAAACACCCTCTATTAAACATACATACAAATTTCTGGTGCATTTAAATACTTTCTCATTTCATTTAAATTTCTACATCTGCTAGTGCAATTTAAAGAAATTTTTCCAAATTTTTTTTTCTTTTCTTGTAGATTTTAGAATTTTATGTTTCATTTACAAATTGTTGTACTTTATAGTTGCTAAAAAAAATGTTAAATGAAAATGCGTTCATAATATGTTTCATGCTGCTGCAGTAGCAGCAGCAGCTTGTTGTTTTGTAATTGTTAATGCTGCTTCAACACTAAACAAGTTGTTTGTTTTATTTCTTGTTAGCTTTTTTCACCCACTGCAGCTGCTGCCGCTCTTGCAATTTTAACATCAACATTATCACACTTCGTAATCAACATCTAAATATGCAGCACATAGTCATTAAATACACTGTCAGTTTTTGGGAGCAAAAGTAAGCGAACGGTAAACAGTGGGGCTAAGTTAAACAAAAAAAATAGATACATAATTTTGGGAAAGCAAATAAGTTGCATTTAAAATGGAAAGATTTCTAGTCATATAAAGCAAGAAAATTAACAAAAAATAAATAAATTTTTTTATTCAAAAATAAAACAGTGTAAGAGATTATTTGTATTAAACATTAATATTAATAAGATTTTCGTTGGATTTGGATTCCCATTTTAAAGTTCCTAAAAAATTCGATCGATTTAGTGTTGTTATTGATAAAAAGGATGATACATTTTTATATTTAAAGAGTTTTTTGCAACAAATGTTAAAGCGTATCCAAACAAATCTAAATGTTGCAAGGATTAACAAACATTTGCTCCAAGTATGCTGTACCCCATGAGGACAGCACAACTCAATTAATAAAATAATTCTACCGGTTATGAATATCAATCTTTCAAAAGACATTTCGTCAGCTCATTATTGTTTTGGCGCACATGGCAAAAAGTTGTTGTGGAGAAAAACGACAATAATGTTTTGTGAAAGTATAACCGATAATACTTTTTTGTATTTTCACCTCTGCTTTTGGCATATGTTTTGATGGAAAATGTAAATTTTTGTGAACGTTCATGAACGAACTTTATTTTATTTTAGGTGAAAATTATAGTTTTGTGCCGCATACGCCACTTTTCTAAATTTATTTTACCTTTTTGTTCTGCATACTTACCGCTGTGTATTGAGTAGTTGACATTTTATATTGTTTTTACTGCTTTATTATTTACGTTTTTTGCATGAGGAATTTCCAGCATTCGCCGAACAGTGGCGTGTAGAGCAACACAATACTAAATAAACTTTAACATAGTTGATATGGAGCAAAATTAATGCCTAATATCTCAGAAACGACAAAAATTTCGTGAAACAGGTTTTGGATTGGGAAAGGAGGTATTCAAAATATTTATACCTAACTAAGCCATCTTTGGCGCGCGAAAATTGTTATTTGAATTATTTTGTAAATAAACAAACTTACAACAAAAAAAAAAAAAAAAAAAAAAAAAACTCAATTTTTTTTTTAAATGGTCGTTAGGTCAAAGCAATAATGAGCGGACGATTTATGAATCACAATAAGGAAAACTGCCGTTTGTTAAATGGAAAGATTTACTTGACGTGCAAAAATTTAATAGTTTAAGCTCATTCTTTACGCAAGTTTATTAATACCACGATGCCTCTGGATCACGGCCATTTGAAGATTTTGGTTGGTATTACAGTACTTTTCGCTTATAGTCCACTACTATAGTTGCACAACTTTTGTGGACTATAAGCGAATTTGGACTATAAGCGATTTTTTTTATAAGCCATTTAATGGCTTATAAGTGTATAATCCACATTTTGGACTTTATAAAAGTTATTTTCTTCAATAAAACTGCTCTTTTTTAAACAAAACAAAAGTTTATTTAAAACATAACCAAATTTTGATTTAATTTAAATAAATAGTTAAAACAAAAAATAATACAATAAAAACAAAAATGGTCAGATGAAGACACCATGTTATGAAATATAAATTGCGAAATTTGGTATTTATAATATTTACCAGAAATGTAAATAAAAACATGTTACAAGTTGATTAAAAAAATATTAAAAACAGAGTGGACTATAAGCGAACATTTTTGCATAAAGAATTATATTCGTATGCTAAGAAAATGTGGCTTTTAAACGAAAATGGACTACATGCGAAATGGACCTTAGGACAAATTATTTGTATGAAATTCGAAAAAATCTGCATGTGAATATGACAGTTTTGGCTTATATCCGTTTTTGGCCTTTAAGCGGAATGGACTATAAGCGAAAAGTACTGTATTACTGCTTTGTATACCAATAAGTGATGCTTGCGATAAATAAGAATTGCAAGAATCATTATTTCGAATAAATACTCCTTTGCAAAAAAAAAATTTAATTTGATGCGAAACATTTTAACCATCCCAAGAAATAAATAAAACAGTTGTTTAATTCAAGAAATATTTACCAACAAATTAAGAAGGATGATAAATTTGATTGTGAACTGTGTAACTTTTTATATGAAATTACAAAATAACGTCGTCAACGGCTGTGAGTGTTCAACGGCAAAACCCTCTGAAGAGATTGATTGATTGCAATTGAAACATGTAAAGGTAACCTGTCGTGAAAGCCTGGGTTCGATTCCCGCGGCAGTCAGGAATGAAAAATTATCAATAAATTTTAATTAATTTCGTGTTGTAGAATTTCCGTTTGGGATGAATGTACAATGGCGCATAAAAAATCTTTGGAGGCATTAGACAAAACGTTGCAAGATATACGAAACAATCAAAGCTGATTTGGAGGTACGATGATTTGTTGGCAGGTGATTTTCGGCAAACACTGCCAGTGATACCAAGATCAATGCCAGCCGATGAATTTAATGCATGTTTGAAGTCGTTTGCTGTGTGGAAACACAAAAGGAAGCTCAAATTGACTCTGAACATGCAGGTCCAGCTGCAGAACAGTCAATCTTAAGACGTATTTTCCAGACAATTGCTGGACATAGGAAACTCCAAAATCCCGGTGGATATTTCAATTTTTGCCAGTTCACCGAGTCAAAGTCCGACCTCATCCGAAAGGTGTTTCCAAACATAACACAAAATTACAGAAATAATGATTGGTTGAGCGAACGTGCTATATTACCTGCGAAAAACGTTGATGTCGACGAACTGAATTTTTAGGTTCAAAGTGAAATCGCTGGCGAATTGAAGACGTACAAACCGTTAGATTCCATTACTTCTCAAAACGATGTCGTCAACTATCCAATCGAATTTTTAAACTCCCTGGAATTACCCGGATTACCGCCTCATAATCTCCAACAAAAAGTTGGATCGGTAATCATAATGTTACGAAATATTAATCAACCAAGTTTTTGTAATGGCACCCGTCTTACGGTAAAAAACTGATGAATAACGTCATCGAAGCAACAATGCTTAAAGGAAAGTACAAAGGAGAAAATGTTTTGATACCTCGGATCCCAATGATTCTAACCGACATGGCATTCGATTTAAACGCTTGCAGTTTCCAGTAAGGCTCGCATATGCAATGACAATCAACAAATCTCAAGGGCAGTCATTTCGTGTTTGCGGCATTAACCTTGAGAATCCATGCTTCTCGCATGGTCAATTATATGTCGCCTGTTCCCCCGTCGGAAGTCGATTAGCATTATTTTTTTATGCGTCATACAACCAAACAAAAAATGTCGTATATCACAAAGCATTGCAATGAGCAAAATTATGATCGAATAAGTTTTACTTTTTTTACTGGTTACCTGAATATTGATCTTATCAACTAAAATGTAAATTGAATGCTATAAGATCCACAGCATATTGATATTTTCAAATCAAATGTAAATCAAACATGTGTATATGAACTACATTTTAATGAAAAAAATACTTTGTTTTCCTCTTTTTAACGGATTTTAAAAATCGAACGCAAACATTTTTTCTCTAATTTGGACAGGACAACGTCTGTCGGGTCAGCAAGTAATTTAATAAAAATTAAATTTGATGAACTTTAGCCTAATTAAAATATCAAAATTTGGATTTAAAACCAGTTCAACAAAGTAATCATTATACTAATTAACATTTAATTAGTTGATGCATAATCCAAATGAAAAATAAAACAAAATGTACAAATAAAGTATCCTATAAAAAAATTTCAAAGTATTTAGTGGGGATTTTTGGGGATAAAAATTTACAATTTTAGGGTAACACTTGAAAAACATCTGACAACCCTGGTGGATGTTATAAAAATTCACGCTATAATTCCAAAGGTTTAACTTTAATTAAAATTTATTTGTTTAAAAACATCTTCCATTTTACTTCTTATTAATATTTCTTATCGATCCATTACTTTTTGCCTTAACTGTACATTATTTCGTATCAAAATTCCGCCCATATTTTTTGTATATTTTCTTCTTTACAGTTTTTAGTGTTAATTGCTTTAAAATTAGTTTTTCTTTATTTTCCACAGCCAATTAGTAAATTGCTGTAAATTTACTGATACTCATTTACACTTCTCCAACAACTTCTAAAGCGCTTCTTTCAGTGCGTATCCAATATTTATTTTTTGGGATGGTGGGTGCATCACACCATTTAAATTTTATGAGGGGGAAGTGTTTAAACCATTATTTTAAAATGTTTATTTTTGTTGTATCAGTTTTACATTGAAATTCCTAATTTTATGAAAAACAATTTGTTTTTTTTTTGTAGTTGTTGCTTGTGTAAATTGTGTAAAAGAAGGTGCTTAGAAAATGATCCATTAAAAAGACTCATAATCTGATAAAAAAGAAACGTTTTTTAATTCAATAATTTGTTCAAAATAATGTGATTTGTGTTAAGAATTTTATTGAAAAAATAATATAACTACAGAGAATTTAATTGTTTAAAGCAAAATCAAACGGCAAATAAATGGAAAATAAATAATTGTCAGATGAGTGCTGGTTGGCTTTACGACAGAATAGAAGCAAATGAGACATCGGTAAAACCAAATTTATTTAATGAGCAGTTTTTCGTTGGGGAAAAAGATAATCGCGTAATAAGAAAGCGGCCATTAATATTTTAAAAGCAAAATAATTAAACAAAGAAAAATCTACCAAAAACAAAATACTTACCTCTTCCGTGTTATTATTTTTTGCATTTTGCATTTATAATCACCCTTATTCTGCGTTTCGATTCGAATCGTAAATTTCTCAGTTTGGCAACTTTGGTATTCTGCGTTCCGTTCCCCGTATCAATTCGATTTGTTTTTCGATTGTATGTATTCTGCGTTACGATTGTAGCTACGTTTTGTCAAGTTGTTTATTTACTAACGGAAAGTTTTTCGATTTTTGTTTCTGTAGTTAAAAAAGTGTATAATTAAATAAAATGTGAGTATAAAATGCTATAAATTTATTTTGCAATAAATTAAGTTTTTTTTTTGTAACTTTAAAGCTTTATTTAATTTATTGCAGGTCAAAAAACACAACACCTGAGCAGTATGCAAAGCTGGCGAGTTTAATGGCACCGAAGGATGATATTGCGTTTGGATATCATAAGCGTCCCAAGGAAGAAGTTTGAAACGCACTTAACGCAATAGGGCCACCAATAAAAATTGACGCTGCATGGAAGAAAGTATGACATTTTTTCTAGTCTTGATTCTGCATTCTGGACCACGTTGTTCTCTTCTTCCAACAACAACGCCGCTGCCATCGATTCCATTTATTCTCTAAACTAAATTTTTCTTTTGCAATGATGTGTAGAAAATGAAAATTTCTCTCCGGCGCTTCAGGATTCCTCACACTGTAATTGTTTGGCCACAAATACCGTTTGCTTATAATCTGGCTATTTTCTTCCTTATTTATTATTTATTATTCCGTATTTATCACTATTTATTCATAAAATTTTACTTTTTGGAGTTTAACAATTACAATGTTTACAACATTTTTTATTTTTTATGTTTCTATTTCATACGTTTCATAACAAAACAGCTGGATTAAACATACTCTTCTCTTCTTCTTTTTCTTTCGATTAGGTTTTTTTTTAGAATACCTATTTTCGATTCGAGCGTAACTGAATGCGGGAACGTAATCGAAACGCAGAATAAGGGTGAATTTATTTCTCAGCCCGTTTTTAATCGTGAGTTAATTTGACTGTTCAAAGCGGGAACTTTCTCACAAGAATTTTACAGACACACTTTTTCTGTTAATTGGCGAGTAATTTCTTTATGTAAGAGCCAAAAAAGTTACAGACGCAGTTAAGTGAGAAAAACAGTTGCTTGTTTCAATTTATAGAATTGTTGTTTCATTTTTCACATTTCAGTTGAAAAGATTCCCGACGCGGGTGTTACAGAACATCGGCACAAGTTGGCCTTTAAAATTAACTAGCATTCGTAGTTAATAAAAGAAATAATTAATTTTTTGTTTAAATCTTTTTTTTTTTTAATTAAGTTCAATGTGTTCTTACAGTTGCCTAAGCCAGCTCATACACATTATAGTTTGGCATTAAATTGTTTAATTTTTCATCCAGCATCGTCGGTGTCACACAAACAAACAAATGGTCACAGCTACAACCACAATGTTTGATGTGAAATTTGACCAATGTATTTGGCCTTTAAAGCTAACACTTCTTTTCAAAAAAGTTACACAATCTAGCGAAAGAAGAAAGACGTGAGAAAGCACGACCATTGAATTTCTCGCACAAAAGGGCCTTGTTTCGTTGGCTGTGTAGCACTATCCTGTTAGAACCGCGTATCATCCAGGTCCATATCCTTAATTTCTGGCGAGAAAATAATTGTGGCCCCATGACGCAGAACGAACTGGGCGAGAGATATGTTTGGAAATAAAACGAGTAGCTTTCTTTGTTGGTTGATTAATAATAATTAAACATTTATATTCTTACTATTTAAAAAAACAAATTGTTAATAAAGCAATTTAATAAATTCAAAGAATAACTTTAGGAAAAAAAATTAACTAAATACAATTCCAAGAATAATATTAGGAAATAAATTGTTAAAAATAACCAAATTTAAAAATTTTATTAAACCGCCATTTGTGTATGGTTGAAATTCTTAAATTTGGCTACTGCAGTGCCAAGGATGCCCCTAGATGGCTCAAATGTATGACCAATCCCACTTTATTTTTCATCTCAATCATTTATTTCTAACATACATACCCGCTATCTCCATTCCTTAAGGGGCCCCATACAAAATGTTCAATGCAGACTAAAAATATATTGAAGATAATTCCCATAAATGCCCAGGAGTCGCCCCTAGTGGGATATAATGTATGACCGACCTCAATTAAATTGTTATCCTAAAAATTTTTTCGTGACATACTTGCCGCTTATCACCACTCCTTCGGGGGCGTCCCATAAAAATATTGCGTTTTATGAAATTCTTAAATTAATTAAAAGTTTTTTTCAAAAAAAAAAAAATTAAATTCTCTTTCTAAAACGACTGCGCATATTAGAAACAGGGTTTACCTTAAAGGAACTTTTGTTGCGTAGTAGTTTTATTTTTTAGTAGTTTTAATATACTAAACCGTTTTTGAGTTACGCGAATATATGTTGTGCAACCTCCTCCATTTTCGAAATAACGGTATAAATCGAAAACAAGAGCTAACCTAAAAAAAGGTTAGCACCATTGGATTCAGCGTACCCAAATTATGTTAAAAACCATGTGCCCGGCTGGTCTAATTTTGCAACTAGCACAGTGTAGGTAATTAAAATAATAAAATGCTTAAAAATATATTTATGTCTGACCCAATTTATGTAAGTAGTTGTTGTTGTTGCTGTGTAGGTAGGTAGGTGGGATGACCGCACTAATTGTGATCGTTGTTGTTGTAGATTGTATGCATATACATATATATTCACTGTTGTAGTTGTGATCATGAATCAAAAAAAACAAGATTGCGCACTCAGCCGTACAAAAAAAAATTTCTACTGCGCATCTACGTCATCGTAGACTAAATAGGAGTGTTTGTTGTAAAAAATGTACGGCACACACAAATGCACATACACAAAGTCTATTGTTTCGTCACACACAAAAATAACGGACTTGCGTAATGCGCAATCTTGTTTCTTTGATTCATGAGTTGTGATCGTTGTTGTTGTTGCAATTATTGGTTTGTTTGGTGACCATCGGTAACTCCAGCATGTACAGGTGTTTTCACATTTCCTACAGACCAGGTTTGCTGAAATTTCTCCCGATTGTAAACACATTTGGTCGATTATCCTGACTAAAAAATTACAAAATGCACGAAATGCATTTTGAATTAAACGCCAATTTTCGTAAAAGGATTAAACAATCTTTACGCGCTGCTCAATTGTGTTCCCTTGCCATGGCTGAATTGGACAAAAAACTTGATGCTAAGGTGTGATTCACAATTAACATCATGCAGATGTTAATTGTGTTGATGAATTAATGCGGGTAATGCATGTAAGCAAATGTTTATAAACAAAACAAACTGTAAATACACAAGTTTGAATGCATAAAAGCGTAAAATGCTTGTACCCAGTGTGCAAATAACCGATTAATGCTGCAAAGTTTTGGTGCAATTAATATTTTGTAAAGCCATTTACTTTAATAACTGTTAATTTTTTATTTCCTTTCATATAAAAATGATGTAACATAATCCTTCTTCCTTGAACTGATTACTTTTAAACCCCCTCTTTCCACTAAAAACAAAAAAAAACGGTTGTTGTTATTTATTTGAAAATGATATTTTTTCTTATAAAAAAAAAAAATAGAAATAAAAATCTATAATTTTTTTTTACTTTTCTATGTAGTTTAAATCAAATTGAGAAAATCTTTTGCAGAATACAGCAGGATATTACGAAAAAAAGAAAAAGATTTTAGTTTTCCTTCCTTAAAAAAAATAAAAGAATATTTTGAATCACAAACACACATTTTTTTAATACATACCAAGCGGTAAATATTGAAAGGACCGCGAAGGGCAGGGCTTTTTGAAGGCCTCTATACTCTCTTTCCTAAAAGTTTCGTTTCTTATGCTATTTTCTGCCTTCAGAAATGTCAGAAAAGTCTTTTACGGAAAGTGGCGTTCATCTCAAAATGCATTTCCTGATTTTTTTGGTCAGCATAATCGACCAAATGTGTCCACAATGGGGAGAATTGTGCGGAAATTTCAGCAAACTGGGTCTGTAGGAAATGTGAAAACACTTGTTTGGTTCGGTTTATGGACTGGTGGTGTCATCGGGACGTGCTTCTTCGAAAATGAGGTCGGCCAAGCTGTTACCGTGAATGGTGTTCGCTATCGCGAGATGATAACGGACTATTTGTGGCCAGAAACATGGTTTAAAAAACTGCAGTCGAAACCAAAAGCTGTCGAGCAAAAAACGAAAATTTGTCTACAATTTGTCAATTTTTGATTTTGTTTGACAGCGACTGTATACATTTAATGAATTAGAAGTAAAAGCAAAAGTTTTTTTTTGCCTAATGACAAATGAAAAAGTGGAAGAAATGGGAGTTTTTCTACTTCGACTGAAGTTTTTTAAACACTGGCCAAAAATTGAGGATATGGCCCTGGACGATATGTGGTTCCAACAGAATAGTGCCACATGCCACATAGTCAACGAAACAATGACCGTGTTATCTCAAGTCGTAGCGATTTTAATTGGTCGCCACGATCATGTGATTTGGCACCGTTTGACTTCTTTCTTTGGGGATATTTCAAAGAAAAAGTGTACGCTATTAAGCCAGGAACAAATCAAAAGCCAAAGGATGAGATAATTCGGCACATTGATGACATTGCACCTAAATTATGTCTCAGAGTCATTGAAAATATGAACCATCGGAAAGATATATGCCACTGAAGCTGTGGCGAGCATTTGGGCGATATTCTGTTTCACACATAATTGTCATAGATCCTTCCATTATAAACAACATGTTAAGATAATTCTTTGAAAACTTTTTGTTTTATTTGCTTGGAATTATATACATTTTGACAAGTTTTTTGTTTTCCTTTTAAAAAATTGTAACACGTTAATGTGTTTCTAGGGGCTACCAACCATTAAAGTCGACCGCAACATTTTTTATATTCCCTTTTGAAAAACCTTCATTTGAAGGACTTTTAGAATTCCTGTAAGAGGAAGGGATTATGAAAGGGCTTGATCTCAAGGGCAAACTGAAAGCTTGTCCCTGCTAAATAAGGCCTTCTATTAGGCCTCTTTACTCATTCCTTTTACCTCTGGGTTTATTTAAACAAGCACACTCATATCAAACACAATGATACAAATGCTTACACATAAATAAAGTTTTGAAATAGACAATTCTCTTTATTCTTCATGACTTCTCTGTTTTCACAATTTTTTTTGTTATTGCCTTGAATTCAAGAAAGAATCGAGGGATAGACAGAGAAAGTTTTTCTTAACATGCAAATACACTTGCAGCTAAACATATAAGAGGGTTCAGATTGGAGGTACTTTATACCAACTTGCAACAGCAATAATATATTTTTGGATGTTAGAATTGAAATCGGGAAAAGGTCTGATATGATAACACAGTTCTTCTTACACATCTTGATTGACGTTAAACATGGAATGAGATGTAAAGTCGTCCTACACAAGTTGTACTGCCAAAAAATTTTTGAAAAAATCGTGAATTTCCTGAGAAAAAATAAAAAAAACGTCTTTCTCGTTTTAAAAATTCTTCAAAAAAATCCGACAACTTTAAGTTGAGTTTTTTTTAACATTTTTTGTTCGATTTTTATAAAAATAAAAAACAATCAAATAAAGCATAACTTCATACCCAGAAGGCACTTTTTATCGTGTAAGAGCTGCTGAAAGTCTCATGAAGAGCGTTTTTATCGTCGACAAGCGCATTTTTAATCGTAAAAGATGCCTTACACGGGGGAAACTGTAACAAACTGCAAAGATACATACTAACTTTATAGGTTATGAGAATCGTTTGCGATGTGAGCTAAGTTTATCAAACGAGTCTTTTAAAAAGCATGTCAAGAATCGTATGAGACTCATGTAGGTATTTTCTTACAATTCATGAAATGCTCGCCGTATAATTGTTGAAATGTTATTTATACAGAGAGTCGCAAAAGGTTTATTCGTTGATGGTTTGCCGAAACAAGATAAACAAAGTGTAACATTGTTGTTTTTGTACTCTGGAAATAATTATTTAAAGATTTTCTTAAGACTTGCATGTTAAACATTCCAAGATTAAAAAAAAGAACGTATCAGAAAATGTATGAAAAAGTTATCACCCCTATCGTGAATAATTTTTCCCTCGTAATTATTCCCCTTTTCACATATTTGCGATCATGATAAACTCCCATGAAAAAAGGTAATTCAAATGAGAATAATAACGTGAAAAAATGTTCATATGAAAAAATTCCCCTTATCGTGAAAAGTTTTTTCCCTCGTCATTTGTTCACATTTCCCTTAGATTTTCTCAATTTATTTTTGCTAGGGAACAGAACATGTATGTAACTAGTTCCTCCTATAAATCAAATATTAAGGGCTAGATCCGTTAATAAGACATAAACCGATATATTGGTTAATAAATTGCAAAACAACAGGTCGATTGCCTGTGGATTTGTGAAGCTTTCGAAAGACGTGGTGGCAGAATTTTGGAAAATATTTTACAACATAAAATTTAAAAAGTGCAAAAAACTAACGTTTTAATCAAACTATCCCTCCAATACTAATTATTAAGCTTCATTATTTTAACTTGATTTTTAATTTTTTTTAATCTTTCTTTTTTTTTTGCATTCACTGGATCTAATAGCGTGAAAAATGTTTCACATGAGATTCACGATTGCTTTTTTCCCTTCAAGGGGAATGAAAATTTCATGGGAACAAAAATTCCACATGTTATTCACGATAGGGGTGAATAATAAATAAAAAAAGGGAAATGATTTTGTTATTGTTTCTCGTCAGATCATTATCAGAAAACTATTAAAAGAGTTGTATAATCCACCAATCGCCTAACAAGCATCCTATATTAGCAGAACAGCAGAACTAGGCGTGCTGCAAGTAGAGTCGACAATGACTCCGTTTTAACACCACACAACTCGTCAAGAATTGGAACCCCTAATCAAATTTGACCCAGGAGTAATACTGAGGTGGCTAGAGCCAGCCCGTTGCGTTGAGATATTTCCGCAAGTTGTCGAGTTTCACCCGCGATATCTCCGTGAGTCCTTGTAGAGGGTAATTCCCAAATAATCCCAGGTTCCGTGCATCTGCGGCAGCATTCATTAAAAGGGAGGCCTAGTCTAATAGCGTGCTTACCGATCGTCCATTGTCCAGTAAGTACACACAGAAAAAAATACCAATGTTACATTAACATGGCGAAATGTTGATTGAGAATCATAGTAAAATTCTGCAAAAGTATGCCATATATTTAAATTTATCATTATTTCATATTAATTTTAAATGAAAAATATTAAAATAACTTTAAATCACGTTAATTTAATAATATTCACTGCTAAAATAACATTATTCAATATTGAATCCATAAAAACCTGTTTTATATTAAAATCAAAAGTTAATCTTGTTAAATCAACATGCATACATTCTTTTATTTTCATGTTTAAAATAGAAAACAATTCTCATATTTTTTTAATTAAAATTATTTCGTTAAATAGAACCTCAAGTTTTCAGAGTAGAATGATGACGAAAATCATATCGGGCCATTCTGCTGATGCTTCTGTTAACAAAGGAGAATACAATATAAGTGAAACATGTGTTACAGGGTAAGTGTTTCACTCTGTTATATCACACTCAAACCAATTTGATTCTACATGAAATTCAAGTTGTTTCAACTTGAAAAACCTTTCATTCAACGTGATTCGGATCGTTATTTTTCAATATAAATGACATTTTGCTCTAACTTTAGTGCAATGTTAAATTAACATGAATTATAGTTATTTTAAAAGAAAAAAATGTTGTTAAATCATGTTAAATTAACATTAAGTAACAATGAAGCAAAATCACCACCGAAAACGGTAAAATCAACCTTGTTTTCGACGATTTTACATTGATTTTTTCTGTGTGTACGTACATATATAACTTTCGACACGTCTTTCCGACTGAAGTTGAAAAGTCGCTCAGAGCGACCTATGTCATATGTGGGCCATGTTACTTTGGTAGCCCTGCAGCCATCTAGTTTCCTCCATTTATCGTCAGCCATATCCAGATTGTGTCTGAAGATTTCGCTTCTGATAGTTCCCAGGGGTGTTGCGACTGACACACCCTGTGAAATGTCAAGAGCGTCTCCAGTCTTGGCCAGCCCATTCGCCTGTTCATTACCGTTATTGTCCCTAAGCGAAGGGACCCACATTAAGGTAATGCCAGATAGACTGCCCGGTCTGGCTAGTTGCTCTTTACACTGGTTGACGAGAATGAACGTTGTTGTATGCGACTTCAGTGACATCAGAGCCGCCTGGCTATCGACGAAAATGCCGCTGATGTTCCTACTGTACAATGTTCTACGTGCCTCTCTTTTCGCCAGTATTGCAGCCTGAAATTAGCTGGGTAGGGACATATTTAATGCACATATGCAAGCCGCGATTAGAATCGCTTTTTATAAGTTTATCATTCCGTTTGTATCTTTTTATATATTGAAATAGTGAAAATTAAAAAAAATCGGTTCATTAATGACCGAGTAAAAGACAAATAGTTACTTTTTTCATCCAGAGTTCGGCATAAAAGCGCCCAATATGAGCCAGGGATATTATAAGGAGTATTTTATGTTAAAAAAGCGGTCCATTATTGCACTTGGTCCCCATACTCGAATTGAATTCTTAATCACTTGAAGAAATGCAACTTAAAAATTTAAGTTGACTTGTTTACAAAATTTGTTGCTACAAAAATGTGTTGCTTTTGCCAAATTTTTAGGATTGATATTAAAACACATCTACACTCACAATATTCTGTACGTAAAATTATCCGAATTTGTAATATAAAATTAATGCAAATTCAGTTAAAAACTGGTCTACTTATTTTTCATTTATTTTTAACGAAAAGTTCTTTTAATTTTTACTGTCAAAAATTCAACCAGATGTTCCATAAAATCTAATAAATTTTAAGTTATTTTATATAAATTAACTATCAAAAAATTAACTGAATATTCCGTAAAAACAGAGAAATATTCATTTATTTTATGTTATTTAACTACCAAAAATTATTTTTATTTTATCTATCTTAAGCCAATCTGGTGCTTTGGTGTGGTTCTGACTCCGCCTTCAAAAAAAAAAATAATTCAAAGACACCAAAACAAAGGAAATTCTTCGAATGTTACATTCGTTTCCTGTACCCAAGTTCTGTAACGTTAGGGAGAACTTCTCGCATAGAAAAAATTCTCAAAAAGTGAGAAAAAAAATGTGTATGCAACTCATGTTGAAAACTATCAAAAGATTTTACGTCGTGGCGTTATAAATGTCATTAAATTCCACTAGAAGCCGATGTGAAATTGCAGATGTTGAGAACGAAAAACACGCATATTGTTGACGGCGATTAACATTTAGTAAAATTCAAAATACAAGCGTCGTCTATGCCAAACAGCGTAAAGTCGCAACTTTAAGCTTTGAGAACATTCGTATATTTTTCAAAGGCGTTAAAAAAAAATTAAACAATGAAAAAATCAGCCAAGAACAAAATACTACATCTTCCGTATTATTATTCATTGCATCTTTATTATATTTTATGAGTTAAAATGTTTTCTCACCCCGTTTTTATTCGTGAGTATATTTTACAGTGGAAAGCAGGAATTTTCTCACAAAAGTTTTAAAGACGCACTTTTTCTGTAAATAGGCGAGCAACTTCCTTACGTGCCAGCTAATACTTTCAAAAATTCTTACAGACGCAGTTAAGAAAGAAAAACAGTTGTTTGTTTCAATTTATGGCATTTTTGTTTCATTTCTCCCATTTCAGTGGAAAAGTTTCTCGACGCGGGAGTTACAGAACAAGCGCACTGGTATGTAATAAACTCGAACATCCAAAAAGTACTCAGTGTGCCATCAGTAAAAACTATGATCAGAATTTGAAAATGTTTCATTTGCACAACTATCCATTAGCTCGAAATATTTGAAATGAGGAGGGCACTGCATAAAGAGAACGTATACGAACTTATCCGATCAAAAGAGCGTGAAATACCTCCCAGCTTAGGGAGAACGCAAATTTAAGTATTAGAATAAGTTTTAATCATTTATTGTTAGTTTATATTTGAATATTTGAAGGAAAATAATATTAAAGTCCGAAACTCACACTTTCCTCGACTGCGCCATATTTTCATTCGCTGCTAAATTGGCCTTATTTCCCAGTTTGCGTCCAGTTTCTTTACGAGACAAATTTGTAAATTCTGCTGGTATTTCTCGCCAAAAATAAGAACCTCAAAACGAATAATCTATTATCGAAGATCCATTTCAAAGCCTCTAAACATTAGTACGAACACCAAAAAGGATGAAATGGCATAAGAGCAAGAAAAAATACTTCCTACATCATCATAACAACGTACAAGTGCAAGTTTATGGAAATCAAAAACTTTTTTATTTCAAGCTCTTTTTTCTTTCTTTCTTTCTTTCTAGTTTTAGTTCGTTTTCTTTATTGAAATAGAAGTCAATTGGTGCAATATTAAAAGAAAACACTTAAACAAAACAAAAACACTAAAACTTCGATTTAAATTACGATTGGAAATATTGAAGGAGAGCAGCAAGAAAAAAATAGAATAAATTTTGCAAAGAAAAAATTCAAATTGATTTAGAAAAACTATTCAGGTTTTTAAAAGTACAAAAAATTATGAAACCAAATCAAGATGTTGTTGTGTGAGTGGATACAAAAAGGATGTGGCAACAAGTGCAATTGGAAGCAAAAGCAATTAAAAATGTTTTTAGAAAATGTAAACACAAGGATTTTTAAAAGATAATCGGGGGATTTTATTAGAATAATATTAAAGGGCAAATAGGATTATATATACTTAAGTGTTTGCAGCACAAATATAAGGACATTTAATCAATTGGAGTAAAGTGTCGTATAAGCCGCTGACTGAAGGGAGTGCCAAATCAGCATCGGGCGGCTCGCGAGCGGCAATTACAAATCGCACCAAAAAGGCAAACCAAGCATTTGGGGCCCTGCCAAAAGTTTGAAAATCACCCTCAAATATAGCTGAGGACCAAACTCCACCACCCTTTGCATCTAACGTGCGTTCCGTCCCTTTTTCTGGCTGGGAATCCTTGAACCACCACACCTACCGACTTGCAATCCTTGCAGGTATTCATTAATCGCTCGTTACGAAAAATACTCAAGATATTTTGGCCAAATGTTATCTGAAGCAGAGACCTGTGGGAAAGAGTAGGTTAAACACCAAAACGCATCCAGCTCATCAATCATAAATGGAGTTGGATTTGCCATGTTTTCATACATACCAACGACAACGTTGCCAAAATGGCAATGTAATGGGACCCCCAAGGCAGTAGAAGAAAAGTCACACCCGCTAACATCTGTAGGAGACTAATTGAAAGTGAAACAAGCTCAATGGAAAAGCCCTAGGCCGAAGTGGAGCAGAAAGCCCAATCACAATAGACGGACTTTGTTGCGGCCCTTTGTTCCGCCTTGGAATCAAAGAAATCAATATATAAACCGCTGACTGCGTTTGAACGGCCATAACTAAATTTCCGGAATTGAATCCTTTTACCTGAGTCACGCATAGTGTGGGAATTTGCAGAAATTAAAAAAATCTGGAGTATTTAAAGGAATATAGCGATCTGAAAAACTTCCGAATATCAGAAGCAGAAAGGAATTGGAGTTAAAGTATTGAATAGATCAGTATTGAATAAGTACACAGAAAAAATGGAAAACCAACTTCAATTAACGTATTTGTTAGAAATTTGTACTATTAATTAAATTCCGTACTGATATTTCGCCAGCAAACAAATTGATCATATCAATTAACACATTTGTAAGTTTGTGCTTTTTTTGCTTTTCATTTTCAATTAATATGTTTAATTGAAATGTGACCACACAGAAAAAATTTTTGCAAAAAATTATTCAATTAAATAATTAATTGGTGTACATTAATTATTTAATTAATTTTTTGTTTGCTGCAATTAATTTTTTTAATCAAAACCCATAAAATTAAATGTTTGTGTATATGTGGTGTATTTTTTGTTTATGCAATTAATTTTTTAATTTACTAAATTTGTGTCCCATGACTCGAAAATACAAATCCGTTAATTGATATGATAAATTCCTTTGCAGGGGCAAAATTAGTTAAATATTTAATTGTCTGAACGAATTGTTTAATAAAAGTCGATTTTCTATTTTTTCTGTGCCCTAGCAAAAAAGAGGCTATAAAAATCGTAAACACAAATAAAAATATTTTTTTCAACCAACACAGTTAATTGAAACAATTAAAAAATTGTTTGAAACTTTAAAATATTTCGAAGTTTGTGTGTATGTTTTCATATTTGCAAATATACTCACAAACATTATAATTTGTATTTTCAATTTAGGCAAATTAATTGGAACAATTAAAAAAATTGTTGGAAACAGCATTATTGAATTAATTAAAGTGTAAGTATTAAATAGTTTCCTAAACACCTTCCCCCACTCAGGTGTATGTAGGATAACATTAACATGATATTTCACCTTCTGGGGTAACATTCTCTGGGCAAATTAGGAGCAAGCAAAACCTGACAGATCTTCTGATATCGCGTCTGACCAGGAATCCGCTCTCTGATAACATGGGAATCAGAAGCCCCTGGTGTCTCGGCTCTAGACTGACTACTGGTTAAAGCGTCCAAACGTCTACTTTTTGCAAACGAATGCTTTTCGCCACGAAGAGATTGTTTTTGCAAAGATTTTTACTATTCTCACTATTTTTACTATTGGCATCACTCCTGGAACCTAATTGCAGTTATAACTGGCGACTGGCTCCTTAGGAAACAAGCCCAAAAGCCATGACCTATGAAGAAGTTGCGGTGACGAGGAGAAGGAAGAGTACACGGAACATCTTCTCTGTCATTGTCCGGCATTTGAAGAACTAAGACTTAAACTGTTTGGCCGAAGAACCCTTAGGAATATTACCTAATAACTTTCTATAAAACCTCGAGTGATAAATAAGGATTAACAGCCAGTTTTTAGAAATTGAAAATATTTGGTCGTTCGTAAAAAAACGATAAAAATCAAATTTAGGTTTTCAAAAAATTAAAAAAAATTTCCGGTGGGTGCCAAAAAAAGCTTTTATTGTTTTCTACTTATTTCTGTTTCCTTTAAAACGAACATCTTCGTAATAAATGAAGACAAAAGTGAAAAGAAGACGATAAGTAGAAGGCATTCGTTTGAAAAAATCCAATTTTAAAGAAAGAAACCAAAATAACTAATACTATTACAAAATAATCGATACAGGTTCACTTATAATTACATAAAAATATATTTTCAGGTTCAAAAAATTCTAGAAACAACCCAACTTCATACGCTCGAAAATATGTACATATGTATGTACATTAGAGCGCGTCGACCTCGTCACCCCTAGAATGAAAAATATGCCAATGAAGTTTCTGAAACATTAAAAAATTTTTGTCACTCCCCCAAATACAGCTCTTTTTTTTATGTATAGCGCTGCTATTTAAAGGACTGTTATCAGATTTTGCAAAAATTCGTTTTATTCGACTGGAAATCGCTGTTAAATTTCGTGAAGATTGGTCCATAATTTACCCTAGGCCCCATATAAGCCCTACTCCCGGAAATAAGTTTAGTACGCCAAAAACCGTAATTAATAATTAATAATGCTATCATAATAGAAGTTGGTACGTCGCTGTTTTATAAGACTAGAAATGACACTAATATATTTCGTGATGATCGGTCCACAATTTAGTATAGACCCCATATAAAGCCCACTCTGGTAAATTAATTAAATACGCCTAAAACCGTAGCAGATATATTTATTGTGGTAACATTTCTTCAAACTTCTATTCACATGACCAGAACAAATGTCATGAAATTTTGTGATATACGATTCATAATTTACCTTTGATTCCACATTTGGAAGC
This sequence comes from Pollenia labialis, assembly GCA_949318255.1. Lineage (NCBI taxonomy): Eukaryota > Metazoa > Arthropoda > Insecta > Diptera > Polleniidae > Pollenia > Pollenia labialis. Next base: position 72,489,954 of record OX439140.1, read on the forward strand.
CTTCTGAAATTCACTGTAAACGCTAAAATTTATTTCCCCGCTGTATTGAAATTTATGTTTTTTTAATACCAGATATCACTCTGCAGAATTTGGGTTCATAACTTACACCATGGCTCCAATATAAATTCCCCTCCTGAAAATCATTTAAGTTCGGCCTCAAGCTAGTTAATATTGCTATAAATAGCATAAACCTTTCTGATGGTCGGCCAATAATTAAATAGATATCATATATTTAGATATCACTCCCGAAATATTCGAACTGTCGGTGGAGGGTATCAAAGATTCGGATCTAAATTGTTTCATATTTTTTAAACTTAAATTTTAAATTGTATTTTTTTATTTTAAAATTCAAAATGTTTTCAAATGCATTTTGAACAGATATTTAAAAACTTCATTTTGTTTGTTATTATTTCAAATATTAAATTGTTAATATTAATTTAAATTCACATGCATGTTTAAGAAATGTCATTAATAATATCTACATGTCGTTGGTTCCATGTAGAAAGGCCCTAACTCACATAATTGCATCTTTATATGAGAAGGTAATAATATATCGCTCCTTTATTGCAACATAGTCACATCTCAAAAAATCAATAATTTCAAGTTATTTTAGCAAAAACTCCCCTTCAAACTGTCTCTATATGTAAACTAAAAATCAGCGTTTTATCTCAAACTGAACAGCAGTTATAGCAAAATTTGTATTATTGAATCAAAGTAATTTTGTGGGAATACAAAAATTGTTTAATTTTAAAAGATTTTGTTTGTCGTGCTTAATTTCCAATTTTTCTGCTTGATAAGAACACTGAAATTTCACCGGTTGCTTAGGCCAGATCGTCAGGAAACTTCATTCAAAGATTTTAGAAAAACTTAAGATATTAAACAAATAAAACTGTTAAGCGAATAAGAATTATAAACAACAGCTTTACTTGTAACAATATCAAAGCTTAAACAAAAACAACAACAATAAACACTGAGTTTATCTTTTCTTACATTCCCCATTACAATTGGTTGGAATTCTTCCAACATTAATTGTAGTTCAAAAAAAAAATGAAAACAAAAAGAACTTGCTTTATTGTTTTCCAAAAAATAAAGCATGTTGCCAGTTTCGTTTTTAGCCGTGCACTTACCAGTTTATTATCAAAGTAATTTTGTGGGAATAAAAAATTTTTTTTTCTTAATTTTAAAAGATTTAGTTTGTTGTGTTTAATTCTTAATTTTTATTCTTGATAAATCATTGAATCTTTATAAAAAGGTAGGTACATTATGAAAACTTTAATCGCATTTTGCCAAGTTTGATTTTTTTTGAGATATGACTATGTTGCAATAAAGGGTGTTTTTTAAGACTCATAAAACTTTCGATAGGGATAGCTGTAAAGCTAACTGTCATACTAATGAAATGCGTTTGTTGACTTTTATTTTAGTAAACTTTCGCAAATCATCATTCATTCTACCCGAAAACATTTACAAATCGTGGAAATTTATTTCAAAAATTCGCGTTCTTTTCGCAAAACTTATAGAGCACTAAGCCAAGTTTAAGGTGCTCATAATCGACCACCTGAGCAGCTGTACGCAAGACTATAAATCGATTGATGAACAAATTTTCTCTTTTGGATAATATTCATTAAAATCGAGCCCGTACCGTACATACAGATGTAGCCATCGCTGTTGTAGACGTGAGTATGGCAGAGAACTCGAATCTATCGATCCGACGACGTTCTCAGCCACTCGATATCTACCCGTCCGCTTCTTGCCAACTATTTGGAGGAGAAATGTTGCAATGAACCTGTGTATTTGCCACCTTGTTCCTGTATTTTGACAACTATGGCCTACTTTTTGTGGGGGTACGTCAAATCTCTGGTCTTTGCTGATAAGCCAGCAACGATAAAATAAGGGTATGCTCAAAAAAGTGTCGCAAAATTTTACCGACATGACAAGGTTCACAAGGCGCAATCGAGACATTATTTTTAAACATTAATGGCACAAATCACCAATCGATTTATGGTTAAAATTCGTTTTTCATGTCGAATAAAAATAAAAATGTATATGAAAAACTATTGGGGGATTCACAAGGTAGCCATAAAGTCATATGTCTTAAAATAATATCAAGAAAAAATATGAGTGAGAGCAACCACACAGAAAAACTCTCGGGATAAATCAAGTTTTTGTATGATTACTTTTACCCTCATACGCTCCTCAAAATAGCTTGCGGGAAAGTTCTTTGGGTGAAAAATCACCCATACTGATTATTTAATGAAAATATACTGGGCTTTTTCCTTAATTGAAGGTGTTTTTATTATTTTTTTTTTTTTGGCAAAATAAAAATGTGTGAGTCGTATTCAAAAATTCAAATATGAATAACACTAAAACGTACTCAAAACAATCCTAAATGGGGGATTACCTTCGAAAGTACTGATAAGTATTAAATTCTTAAATCAAGTAAAACAAAGATTAAACTTTTCGTTGTGTTTAACATTCCGGCTTACGCATGATTTGATTTTCTATACACATTGGAAAGCGGTCTGGCCGGACTCATGTGTACTACGGAGGGTAAAAAAGTAAATTTGAACTCTTGCTTCTCATTTAGTTTATATTTTTGTTTAAATATCTTCATACGATTTCTAAAGTAAAAACCATATCGGGCATGATGTTGGTGTTTTATCATTCTGTAATGTGTAAAACGGCTTAGTAAATCAATCATAATAATTTTTCTTTCTACTTCGGGATAAAAAACAACTTTATAATTCTTGAATAAAGCGCATTCTGAGATTGATTCAATCTTAGTTTTACTTAAATCAAACTCATTTTCGGATTATTTCAAGTACGAAATCGGGATTGAAGAAGGATAATTTAAGTTTTTTGAGTTTGAAAATCCGTACATGAATCAATCTTTCTGTACTTGATTCAAGCAAATCCGTACTCACCGTACTATTAATGCCGCTTCGGATTGATTTGAGTGCACTCATAATTTCAATTTTTTATTTCAATGTGACAACCAGCGTGGCCATTTTGGCATTTTTGCAGCTAGATTTAGCATTTTTTTTGTCTGATTTAGCTGCAAATTTTCCATTTAGCAGTTAGCATTTTGTTAAGCATTTTTCAACTACATATTTAGCATTTTTTAGCATTTTTTAATTAAAGAATATTCAAGTAATTTTTTTTTAAAAACTACCACACTCTTTTGTTAAATGCAAATACAAACCCCAACTCTTTTGCTATAGAAACTGTACAATCTTTTAAACGACCTTTCATCAAATTTTTTTAAAGTTTGATCGGTTTGATCCATTAAATTCATGTTCAGACTATTGTTTTGATCAATTACGATTTTGAAAATTTTTTGGAATCGAAAAGAGATACCCAAGGCGAATTCTTTCCAGGTAATCTCGATACTACAACAAGTATCACTCGTACAAAAACCACAAGCCATTTGTTTTTGTAAAATCATTGTACAATGCCATAAACAGAAATTGTTTTATTTCACAGAAACAAAGATAATAAACAAAATTTTGACATCCAACAATGACAAAGCTAAAAAAAAGTTGCCATCAGGGCTTTTAAGGCCACCTGTAATAAATTCGACTTGGAGATACCATACATTTTTGGAAATATGTAGAAAAACAAATACGAATTACATGCCGAGATTTTAAAGCTCAATTTATATGTCAACATAGAAAACGATTATCAAAGTTATTTTCGGGAATACAAAATTTATTATTAATACGATTTCCGTATGACGTGCTAAATTCCCAGTTTTTCAGATTTGATAAATACACTGAAATTTATTGTTGAGGGAAAGCTAGCTTCTATGCGCATTTCACTGGTTGCTTAGGCCAGCTCATCAGGAAACCTTTTCCAACGATTGTTAAAAAATTTTCACCGATTCCAACGATTGTTAAAAAATTTTCATAATATAACAAATGCTAACTTTTTTTGTGTAGAAAACAGTTTAAAAACTAATAAATGCAAATTAAACGAACGAAAGAAAAATGATTGATTTCACTGTAGAACAAATTACAACTTTGGAACATCAGTGGCTGAAACAAAATTTATATGAATTGTTAAATAAGAACTCAACAGTTGATTTCTGGATAAATGTATATGGATGTAAAAATGCATTAAATGAAAATCCATTCATTGAATTAGCTTCTTTTGCAATGAAGTTCCTGGTTTTGTCATTTTGCAACGCAAAATATTTTAACTTTCGCGTTTTTAGTGGTATATATCTCTTAAAAACGAAAATTCGAAATAGAATGACGTTAACGACTATGAATTCGCTACTTTCTTTTAGGTCCGATCTCATTTAAAAATGCGATAAGAACATATATTATAATGATATCTCGATCGATTCTTCAGAAGCTGAAGAAGAATATTCATTTGATGACGTATTTTATTTATTTTTTTATTTTTTATTCAACATATAATAAAAATTTTATTAAAATACTAAATAATACCCATTTATGGGTCAAGTTCCTTTGAATTTTTTGTTTGAAAACTTTTTTGTACGCATATAAAGACTGAAATATGTTTCTTTTATAGTTTTAAGACTTTTTATGTTTCATAAATTTTATTGCTATTTTTTTTTAGCCAGTTTGTTCTATTGATATGATGTGAGTTTTTAGGGAAGAATTAGGTAAAATAAATCATGTATAAAGGAATTTTAACTAAAATAACAAAAAAAAAAATAAAACAATTTAAGCTTTAGCATTATTTTTTGGCAGTTTAGGATTTTTGTTAGCATTTTTTAGCATTATTTTTAAGCCGATTTGGCTGTAAAATTTTTTTGGATATGGCCACACTGGTGACAACATCTCTTTACAATACAAAACACGAAGCGCATTTAAATTGTTTGTTTCTTACATATAAGCAAGTAAAGAAGAATTGCCGATAACGGGAACCAACCCTAAAATCATGCACGCAGAGGAAAATTATGGTTGGGCATGGTTACGGCAACAACACTTTGTTTAATGTAACAATATATTGTTGTCGTACACAAATAATTGTTATTTTTGTTTAATATCAACAATATTATAGTTACTGTAAACATATCAATGTTTATCGCAATAATAAATTTGTGTTTTGTTGACCGAAAAATAATTATTTTTCTAAAAACTAAATTATGATAACTTTCAAAACATATTTTATTACTCACAACCATATCATGATATTTAATAGCCATACCATAATAACTGTCTTCACATTTATCATATTATGTTTAAGATGCAATTAAAATATTTTTACTCTAATAATATTATGTAAGCGCCATTTGTAAAAAAATTTTGTATCAGTTGTGTCGTTTATTTTATATGTGAGCGGTTAAACAATTTAAAGATAAATTCCCATTAAAAAAATAAGTTTAAAGAAATTAAAAAAATTAAAATATAAGCGTAGTTCATTTAGTTTAGGGATTTAATAGTGCAAATGCAAAATATTGTAGATTTTTTGTAAAATCCAACAACAAAACACACAGAGATTTCGTTATATTTTATAAAAGTTACGATATTTCTATGGTTTTCATGGCCAACGGCGTATAGCTTAAAACAAATTTATCAGGAGATCCGAAAAACCATTTTATATCAAACTATGGGCTAGGTTTTGGACTTTTTAAACTTTGTCATTACGTTTAAAAATCGGAATTGATCCATCTTTTTTATAAAATTTTATAAACATGTAAATAGCGTTTAAAATTAGGCAATAGGGCATCAACATCTCAAAATCGGAAAAATGGACATACGAGGTTGCAAGCATTATATTGAACTCCGCTTTTTGATTTACATTAATAAAAATTGTAAAAAACCACAAAATAAAAAATCGATGCAAAAAAATTTCAATTTATTTTATATTTTTATGACATTTATGAAAGGTGCTGTATCATAATATGATTGCTTCTAAATTTATTATGATTAACATGATGAAAATATGACTGCTTCTTAACTTATAATGATTAACATGACAACAATAAGATTAGTTCTTAACTTATTATGATTAAAAGAATAATAATATGATTAAGGGAAAAATATTATGATGTAATATTACGTGTATATTAAGTCATAATATGATTAAATAATATTCTTAATATGGTGACTACAATCATTAATCTTATCACAACATGTTCTTCTTAGAATACACTCAAAAAATTATGTAGTTAAATTCAAACGAAAATTCATTTGAAAAACGGATCATTTACATTTCATTTAAAACAAATGATTTTTACATTCATTTTCAATTTTTTTATTTATTAAACAGCATATTACGTAAAATTGAATAGTTTTTATTTTTAAAAAATATATTTTAACCGAAAAAAATCAAACTACATAGCAAAATAAATACGGAAAAACATTATTTGTTGGTAGTTTGTTTTTTGAATAACAAACACAAATGTTGAAAAATAAAATTATTCGTAAAATAACTATATTTTTATTCAATTTTAACAGTACAGAAAACGAATTTAATAACCCACAATCAGTTACTGTAATAATTTTATAAGTGTATGTTTACCACAAAAATGGTTTTTCTTTGCGTGTTGGGAAAAAGCATGGTTTAAATCTGTTGCGTTTTTGGAAGCAACTTTTAAAAGGAATTAAAAAAAGACATGATTTTTAAGTCAAGGTCTAAATCTGGTGTATTGTAAAATTTTAGGATATCATGACAATATGACTTGACACCTTGTAAATTACCCCTAGTGAATCCCCCATATATTTAAATATGAATTGTTTTTTTAAATTTGTGAGCTTTTTAGGTCATTCCATTGAATTTATTGTGCTTTATTTTAAAAAAAAAGTTCTTTGACTTAAAAAAACACCCCTTGTGAAACCGTTATTTCTATATACCACTGCATTTGTGACGATATATATTTGCTGTATTGGAATCATTTAGTAACTAAATTTCGAAAAAAAATCTAGTTTAAGCCCTTCTACAAGAGACCAACGATATGTAGAGTCCAAATTTGGCATAGAAAACTTAATTATAAATTTGTTAATTTACATAGACACAGACGCCTAAGTCCCTTTATGTCTGACACCAGATGCATAAATACGATTATTAACTAAATTAAAGTATCTAAGAGATGTTTTATTAAAACTTAAACAAATTAGGAGCCAAAGATACATAAATAAACATATACAACTCATGATGTTGTTTACAACAAAAAAAGGGGGAATGTTTTAATAAATTTGTTAATTCAAATGTGAATTCATGTTGTCTGCATGATTAAAATGAATAATAATTTATGAAAATATTTTGTTAACATAGAAATATTATAAGCATGGAATAAATTTTAGTGACTTTTAATATTAAGAAAAAGGGGTTTAGGAAGATAAGGAATAAGGCCCGTTTTCACAACTTGCCGATAGCTAAAAGTAGACTTTTACCGGCCTTATAAAAAGTGCTCCATTATTAAAACTTTACTTTAACCTAAAATGAGCGATAAAGTTAATTAAGGGTCATCCTACCTGGTAGGCTAAAGTAAATTTGTAAGAATGGAACACGTTTTATACTGCCGATAAAATATTACCTTTTGCTATCGGTAAGTTGAGAAAACGGGCCTAAGATTTATAAATTACAAGTTATAATTTTATTAAAATGGAAGAAACGTCGTTATGCTTATCAATCACCTCTAATAGTTTTACCCATTACCGGTCACTGGCACAGAAATTCTCCAACTAACTCTAGGTGATACCCGTCCAGGAAATAGTGTAGCATTGAAGTGAAATTTCTAGAAAATCGCATGTGCTTGCATTTTTTTAAGTTTAGCACCATTTGGTTATGTTAACACCATGCGTAAAAACTATTTAAATCCTGCTGCAAATACGCCCCATCTGAAGATAATTTTTAGCTGAGAAACATCTTAACATCATCAGCGTACATTAAAATATTACAATGCTTCATTACAAGCGGCAAATCGTTTATGAAAAGCGAAAATAGCAAAGGGCCTAAGTGACTTCCTTGGGGTACACCGGAGCTAGCACAAATTTCATTGGAGATGGTATTATCAAGAATAACACACTGTGTTCTGCAGGTTAGATACGACCGTAACCAACTCAAAGCGTTGCTAGTAAACCCTAATAAATTTAGCTTAGTGAGAAGAAGGTTATGGTTGATTTTATCAAAAGCCTTGCTGAAGTCAGTATAAATAACGTCCATTAGTTGTCCATCCTTAAAAGCTCGATTTGTTAGAGTTCTTAGTTGTAAAATATTTGTTACTGCAGAACAACCTTTTCTGAAACCATGCTGGTATGGTGATATCATTGAGGATACACTGTGGAAGAGAGAGTCTGTTAAGCATTTTTCAAAAAGTTTAGGAATCGCACTCAATTTTGCAATGCCTCTATAATTCGTTATGTCCGACTTGTTTCCTGATTTAAATATCGGTATGATATAGGATTTCCTCCAAAATTGGGGAAAATATCCGTATTTTAATGACACATTAAACATAATAGCCAAAGGAGTAGCCAAAGCATGAGCACAATTTTTTAAAACGCAAGCAGGGATGCCATCAGGTCCACTTCTCAATGCTGATTTTATTGTTTTTAAAGATAAAACAACCAGCGAAGTATCAAGAGAAGAAAATGATATTGCCTGATGTTCCATCAGAGAAAACGGGTATTCAGTTGATGTATCGTACTGTTGCTTTGAATATATTGTTGAAAAAAAAAATCGGCAAACATATTGCTTTTGATCAAATTAATATGAGATTCATTAGATAAATACTTCATAACTCTAGGATAGCCAGTAGATTTTCTTTTCGAATTTACAAAATTATAAAATGATTTTGGGTCACGTTAAAAGTTCCTTTTCATTTTCTCAAGGTAATTTATATACAGTCTCCTGTTGAGAAGATTATATTCCGCTCGAGATACACAGTATTTGCTATAATCATAAACTGTTCGATATTGCTTATATTTTTTATAGCATTTGTTTTTTACATTTTTTAATCTTGATAGATGCGGAGAATTCCACGGTGGACCTGAATGTTTAATCGCGAAAAGCTTTGGCACACATTCCTCAAACAAATTATGCATAGAAGTATAAAATGTATTAATCATATAGTCAATTGAAGCTGGAGTACCATTCGGAATGGATAACAGTTCAAGCCAATTAGTGTTGGTCAAACAATAGTTCAGGTCATCATAATTTGTTTTCTCAAAACATAACCTCTTATCGTTTGTGTCATCCTGATTACAAAAGGCATCAGACAACATATTATGGCTAACTTCAAGAGTAGGGTGGTAGCGATCCTCTGGTCTCGTAATTGGTAATGTTCGAGCAATGGTGCAGTTAGTGGGTTCGTTCACAAAAACCAAATCTAAATTGTTTCCATATTCATTACAAATCCCATTTTTTTGAAAAGACATAAATCAGATAAATTATTGAGAAACTCTTCAATAAAGGCATCAGATTTTATTGGTGCATAACTGTATGAGTCTGGTAAAAATTTCCAAATTACAGCTGACAAGTTAAAATCGCCAAAAACGTAAACGAAGTCCTCTGGCTGAGCGTTAGACACAACAGATTTTATGGATTCAAAATGTTTCATGTAAGTTAGTTGATCAGATTTTGGGGGAATGTAGGAACATGTTAAAAATATATGTGAGCTATTCAGTTTTATCCGAACACAGATAAACTCAATATCGGAAAAATATTCAAATTTTAACTCATCAGATTGGAAAATATTTAAAACAGCAATTAAAACGCCTCCGCCAGTAGTTAAAGTTTCTCTGTCACGTCTAAATATATTAAAATCATTGCAAAGAATTTCAGTACTTAAAGTATTTTTATTTAGCCAGGTTTCAGTGAGGATAACTATATGGTGATTTATATTAAAGCTTTCAATATAGAGATTAGCCAGTTTTGTGTTTATACCACGAACATTTTGGTAAATAATATTTAAGTGATTTTCAGTTTACAATTGAAGATTTATGCCGTAAATTTTACGATTTTTCAAAAGAAAACTTTTGTACTTTTTACAAAAGTTTCAATAACTTTTTTGATACTTTTTTTTGTTATCTATAGATGGCAGTAATTTTCATGTGCATAAAAACAGTTCGAAACACAAAATACGCTTTATTCGCAATCGGGTTTATTTTACTTGTTGGTCCTGTTTTAAGTATGATAGTTTACGCTTTGGATTCTGATTACAAAGGGCGGCTTAATTTTAAGGGCCGATGCTGAATAAGAACCACACCAAAACGTCAAGTTTTTTCTGCATTTCACATGACTTTTTAATTTCGGACTAACTCAATTTGAACACTAGAAAGATACACAATCGAGCAACGGGTTAAAGTTATTCCGGCTTATTATGAAAATGGGCTCAGTGGATTCGTCAATAAGCAGAATTGCCGCATTTAGGCGAATAATAATCCAAGAGTGATTGTCGAAAAACCAATGCACCCACAAAGAGTGACTGTTTCGTGCAGTTTATGGGCTGGCGGCATCAAAGGGCCGTATTTTTTCCAAAATGAGGCCGGTCAGGCAGCTACTGTGAATGGTGTTCGCTATCGTGAGATGATAACGAACTTTTTATGGCCCGAATTGGAAGATAAGGATGTGGACGATATGCGGTTTGAACAGGACGGTACCATTTGCCACTCGGCTAACGAAACAATGGATCTTTTGCGCGACAAATTCAATGGCCGTGTTATCTCACGTGCTAGCGATGTCATGTGATTTGACACCGTTGGACTTCTTTCTTTGGGGTTATTTGAAAGAAAAGGTGTACGTTGATAAGCCAGCAAGAATTCAAGAGCTAAAGGATGAAACAATTCGGCACATTTACAGCAAAGAACCTCAATTATGCCTCAGCGTAATCGAAAATTTGGACCTTCGGATAGAGGTGTGTCGCCGTGGTCGTGGCGGCTATTTGGCCGATATTTTGTTCCATACATAATTAAACAATTCCAATATTATCATTATAAAAAGAAATGACATTAATTTTCTAAATAATTTGTGTTTTAATCAAAATAAACAACAGCCTTTTAAATTGAACCACCCTTTAAAAACGATTCAGTTTTTCTATAAAATTAAATTGACAAACGAGAACAACAAAACAAAAAAAAATACTCTATCAACCTCACTTTAAATTGAAAATTGTTGGTAAAAAAATTTTATATTACTAAAATTAAAGAAAATTTGTTTATATGATGAAATAATTCGTAGATCTAAATAAAAAATCTATTGATTTATTATTTTTATTCGTTGGTGATGTAACAATTGTTCGTTGTCTTTGTATTAATTTAGTGAAACAAAACCGTTGTTTGATAACACACTTCTGTCACATTTGATTTATATTCGGTTTATACAATTTTTCTAAGCGTTACTGTATTTACAAGCTTGTATGAACTTGAGTGTCTAAATAATAAATGATAAATGGACAAAAAAAAACATTTCTTAACCTGAGATTTATTTTAAATAATATTTCAAATAAAAATCTATCAAAACAAAATATAATTTATGACCTCATGTTTCCTCAAAGGTTATTTATTTTGTAATATTTTTTTTACTAAAATTCATCATGCGTTGGATTAAGTTTGGTGTTTCTGTAATTCAAGATTCGATTAAAATTGATTAAACATTAATATTGTTGAGTATTCGTTGTGATTTAAATAAAAACATATATTAAATTATACAATATCACAAAATATGCATAGAAAATAAAAACACAATTTATAAAGCAGAGCTTAATAGTGGCTACATGCTTTTTTTCGTTTATAAAATGTTTAGCTACATTTATCTTTAGTAACAATTTTTTTTTTTATTTAAAAAAAAATAAAAGTTGAAATATCTAAACACAGATAAACCATTAGCTTTATATTCAAAAAATTTTTATGAAAAATATTATAAAACTGCCATCACAGCTAAACACAACCTTAACAATGTTTAAAAAATTGTATCATGAAAAGGAAACACTAACAACTAAAATATGACACAAAATCGATAAGATACTAAAAAAAGAAGATAAATTGACAGCTGTATTGTATTTGGAAGAAAAAACCTTGTTAAAATAGGAAAAATGTGAAAATTTTTAAAAAAAAGTTAATGGTTTTCGAACACCGTTCGTTGCATGTTTAACTTCAAACTGTTCAAAAAAAAAAAAATAAAAAAAAAGGAATTTTAAGACAAAAACTACAGCAAAACTTGTAAACACTTTAAGAGTATTGACAGCCTACACAATTTCGCAAAGTTTTATTCAATGTACAGGGCAAACGTGTTTTGGTTAAGAACGAAGCAAAATTCACTTGTACAATTTCGGCGTACGAAAGAAAGGGTTTCTAAAGAAAACTTTCTCTCCTTAAAGGTTTTTTTTTATAGAAATCACTTTCGTTGCAAAACGTTTCTCTATTAAACTTTTTCATCGCAAAATTTTTTTGTAGAAAATCTGCTCGTTGCAAAGTCGTATTATTTTTGTCTCGTCGCGAAGTTATTGTAAAGAAAATTTACTATCCGCATATTTTTTCTAATTAAAAATTTACATTTTTTTTTTATAGAACACTTTTTCGCTACAAAGTTTTTCTAATAGAAATCTCTCTCTCTCGTTGATAAATTTTCCTATAAAAACTTTTTCATCGCAAAATTTTCTTATAGCAAATCATCTCGTTTCAAAATCGTTTTCTCGTCGTTTTAAGGAAAACTTTCTCGTTGCACATTTTTCTAATAGAACAAATTCTCGTCACAAATATTTTTGTCGTAAAGTTTTTGTATAGAAATCCTATTTGTAGCCAAGTTTTGCTCAAAAAAATCTCCTCGTCGCAAAAAATGTTTAGAGAAAATGTTCTCGTCGCAAAGATTACTTATAGAAAACTATCTCGTTGCAAAGCTTTACTAGAGAAAATCTATTTGTCTCAAAGTTTTTCTACTGAACATTTTCTGGTTGCATTGTTTAATTAACAGTGCAGCAAAATTCGGGTAATCGCCGCAAGCCTTTTATACTTGCAATGCGAAATAAAACTAGACTACTGGCAGAGCAAATCTTCCAAAGCGTTTTGAAAAGTTATCTCGGGTTTTCGAAATTTCGGCCCCTGAAGTAAAAAAAAAATATACTAAATATACTTCTAAGCTAAAAAATGTTTTCAGATGTCATCAGTAGAATTGTATGGCGATTCTTTTCTTAGTAAGTTTTGTCCTTTTTCCAAGTTTCACACAAAAGTATACTAAAGCGACACTTTAGAGGTTTAAAATTTCACTAGTCTTAGAAGACGAAAAGTTTGTGAAATATGTGTAAAATTTCGTTACAAGGTTTTCATTCCTATAGAACACTTTATTGCCCCAAAGTTTTTTTGTAAAAAATCTTCTCTTTGCAAAGTTTTCTGCTGAAAGACTTCACTGCAAAGTGTTTTTATCAAAAACTTTTTAGCTGCATAGTTTTAGGCCCTAATTATGTAAAATGCAACGCAAGACAAAAAATTCCTGTTATTTTCGTGGTTTGAAATTCCAATTCTATAACTCCATAGTAGGATATCGCACCCAAGGCCATAACACCACCTACTCGACTTTGGCGACGGGCTAACAATACGTTTCCACATGCAAGTAGATACTTGCAAGTAGTGTAAACGCATAATCAACGAAAAATCGATGAAACAGCCGATTGGCTGAAAGTACAAAATTTGTGTAAAAGTTAGTGAAAAAGTGTGAGTATTCAGTTTTTCGAACTTGCACTTGCATGTGGTAACGGGGGGGAAAAAATTGTGAATTATTTTGTAGTTAAAATCGAACCAAATTACCAAACAACAATTTTTTAATCACTGCACAAGTTGTTTACACAAACTGCTTGTCAAATCATGGTTGTAGTTATTGCAGCTGTGGCACAGGCTGCACCAAGGCGAATTCATACAGGTGGCCGCATCATGAGATAGAGTTATACTAGCTATCCCTTTTCTTTCAAAAATACTATGAATTTTGTTTTTGTTAAACGTTACAGTGAATTTCAAAATTATTTGTTGAAAATATAAAAACGGACCGTTTTTTGTTTACAAAATATACACAATTTCTTTAGATGGTAAATTCCTTTTCCTGTATTCCAAATTTATTGTGGCTCCATTTATTCCCTACGCCTTTTTAAAACCTTGTGCTAATATTTTTTAGTCCCTTGTTTTTGTTTTATAAAATTTAAACAAGTTGTTTTCAAGTATTTCCATTTTTATTGGATGTTTTATTTTAAATAATTTTTTTCAACAGAACTTGACATTCAGTATACACACAAAAAATAAACAATTAACAGATGACTGTAAAGGGCCAAATACACTTGTCAAATGCTTGGCCAGCCGGCGAATTCAACGTGTACGTGTGCTGGACGTAATATTCGCCGTCATATCTAAATTTTTTGATTTTTCATCAAGCGTTGTCGGTGTCACACATACAAACACATTTTCACTAATGCTACCACAATGCTTGATGAGTATTTTGAACAATGTATTTAATTCGCCTCGGGCTACACTCAATTTTATAAGCAATTTCATTTAAAAAACACCCTCGTCGAAGTAGCAACTCAAAAAAAGCACAATTTTTTTAAATAGAGCACATTAATTTTTGAAGAAATATAATTTTATAAAGGAAGCGACAAAATTAATTTGTGATCAGCTGTTAAATTGAACGTAAAATTGACAAACAAATTGAAAGGTAAAATTGAAAGCAATCTCGTGGTCAATTTGAAAAGTGTGAGTGTGTTAGTAGAAAAAGTGAGAGTGTATTGCAAATTGAAAGGAATGGAAAGGCAAAACTTGATCGTGTGGCCACCAAGTAAGGGAACTTTAACGACTATTCTTTGTCTGCACACTTTTTCTTAATTATCAAACCATTTATAAAAAGAACAACCGAATCCTCTCTATGAATTATCTTAAGAGCAGCTAGATTTAATTTATTGCTAAAAAAAATGCATATTTTCATGTCAAGCGTAGTGTATTAAAGCCCGCCTGTCACCAGTCTTTAATAAACTTCACATTTTCATGTTAAGCGTAGTGTATTAAAGCCCGCCTGTCACCAGTTTTAATATATAAAATTTTCAACGTACTTTTCTTACAATAAGTTTTTAAAACAGACAAAACGCCTGTCAGCCTAATTGTCGATGAAACGTAGTGAAAATGCTTAAGGTATTTGAAGTCAAAAAACATAATTGGAGGATTCAACGGTATGACGTTTTACAATAGTTTAGCGAAAATTGTTGTTGTTTTTATATTGTCAATAGACACAAATTGTCATAATAACACAGTGGAAATTTAAGTTATGAGGGGTTGCGCTGGCAGGATTCTTATTTTTTCATGTTACTATTTTAAGACATTGGACTTTACGACTACCGTTTTTGTTCATTTAAATTATAAAGGGTAAATATTTTAAGCAAATCTTTAAAACATGTAAATTCGACCCAAGTTCAATCCCGTGTTCAGTCAAGAATAAAATTATAAAAAATTGTTTTTTAAATTAATTTTATTTTGTACATTCCTTTCTTAAGCCTGGTACTCTGTTCAACATTTCACGTGAAATGCTGTCAAAACGCATATGAAAAAAACTTGTGGAATATCTATGAAATAATGTTGATAGAGTTGTACTCTGTTCATTTTTTTAAAAAGTTCCGAAATGTTTCTGGCAACATTTTTTTACAACTGCGAAATAATTTAAGCTGCACTTATTTCACGTCGAATTTTAAGCAAAAGCAAAAAAATAGTAACCGATTATTAAATAAGAAATACAAAATTAAAATAACACAACCGGTTACAGTTTTTTATTCATATTTACTTGCTTTTTGTATTCTTTTTTATTAAAAAAATTAATTTTAGTTAAATGTATGTGGGGCTTGTTTACATATGCAAAACAATGTCGCAAACTTTGCAGGAATAAAAACGTCAAATTGCCCAAACTCGTATGATAGGTAACATTGAAACATGTAAAAATTTTTGTGTGAAATAATTAATGTTGCTCAACCTTTTTCACAAAGTTGAACAGAGTACTAGGCTTTAACAAGACCACATAAAGTATATATATTCTGGCCCCTTGAGGAATTCTGAGTCGATTTAGCCATGTCCGTCCGTAGGTCTGTCTGTCTGTCTGTCTGTCTGTCTGTCTGTCTGTCTGTCTGTCTGTCTGTCTGTCTGTCTGTCTGTCTGTCTGTCTGTCTGTCTGTCTGTCTGTCCGTCCGGCTGTTGAAAACACGCTCACTTTCGAAAAACTCAAAAGAAATGAACAAACTTGGTGTCAACGTACTTGTAGCTATCCTAAGCAGTTTGAGATTGGAATCGAGCAAAATCGGTTCAGTAGGATCAGAACTATGAATCACAATTTGGAACCACCACCTTAAAAATTTGATAATTTATTTTGTTACAAAAACTAACATAAATGATGGAACCATGCACACAAATGGCTTGGCAAATATGTCAAAATTTAACGTTTGTACCAACATTTTGTGTTGTTAATTGTGGTGTTTGCTGTTTGTACAAACATTTGAAGCAATGTTTGTAGAAATATTAAAAATTTTTAATAATTGAAAGACATATTGGATATTTGTCAAACTTTTTGCAGTGTATAGTGTTAAATGTAATCATTTCAGTGAAAATTTTGCATAGTGAAGACGTATAAGAAGAAGCATTAAGAAATGGACGAGGAAAAATATTTTTAAATGAATTTATTGACCTCTATAAAAGTCTATGATTGTGTTGTTTGTTGGCAAACTGAAGCAAAAATAAAGCGCAAGTTTGCCAAGCCATTTGTGTGGTTTATAATGCCCTTAACTTGTTGTTAAGTAATATTGAACAAAATATATATTCAGCATGATTTTAACTATTTTGTTAAGTATTATTAGTATTGTGGTTATTTTGTTGAACTGTTCTATGGTTTTTAATCCAAATTTTGATTTTTTAATTAGGCTTAAGTTCATCAAATTTAATATTCATTAAATTATTTTTTTGAAGAAAGGAATTTTACAACATGAAATTATTTAAAATTTATTGACAATTTTTCATTCTTGACTGACCTGAGATTCGAACCAAGGCTTTTTACGGACAGGTTACCCTTACAAGTTTCGATTGCAACCACTCAATCTCTTCAGAGGGGTTTGCCGTTTAACACTCGCAGCCATCGACGACTGCTAGCAGTCAATAGTCAAACATCAATCTTTAAACCAAATTGTATTTTATCTTTGGCAGATCGAAATTAGCTTTGAATGATTATCTATTTTAATTGATTTTACATGTTCTTTGTTAATTAATACATTTTTCAACTTTTCCCTTTAAAAATTATTCATTTAAACAATTAAATTAGTTATTTTAAAGCCGACTGCTGGCATGTCATTAAACTCATGCTCTCAATTCTTTGTTTTAGTATTATTAAAAACTTTTATTTAAAATTCGGTTTATTTTTCTTTTTTTTTTTTTTTTTTTGCTTAATAATTATTATAAAAATTTTATATAACTTTTTCTTTTTTTTTTTTGCATAATTTGCGGACAGCAAAAATGCAATAAAACCCAAGCAGAGAGTCAGCCCCAAAAGCAGTTTACCACAAGTCAATCAGTTTAAAATTTTCTTTTGTTATTTTTTTTGTTGCTGTTTTAATTTCAATTTTTATTTTTTTTTTTCTTTAAATGTGAGTGGAGTTTTTGAGCACAGCAGACACATGATGTATCCAAGTGAACTGGTAGCGAAACAACCACTTTCAAAAACAAACTTCAGTGTAACGAAAATCAAAAGTGTCATATGTCAATCTGGGGACTAATTATCAGGCCAAAAACCTTAACGTTAATACATTAAAATATGTATATGAATAAATTATAAGAGCAAGTTTTAGTATAGATAAACCTTTTTTTAAAATATGCATGCAAATATTCTACAAAAAAGAAAATTAAAAATATGCACGAGAAAAACCAAAAACTAAAAATTTTTCATTAGTTTGATTTAAACAAATTTTTATTACTAAACATAACCATGCGTTTTTTTCTCAAGTTTTCAAATGCAAATTATCTTCGAAGTCGATGTATCAAGCGCACTTTTTAATAACTTAAGTTCAAATGGAGATGGACCTAAGTTGTTACAAGTCTAAAATTTTTAATATTTTATTTTTAACATTTACTTTAAGCCTCTATTAAAGTTGCTACTAATACGAAAATATACAGACTTAAAGCTAAAAAAGCTATCCGAACAAAGCTATTTAACAAAACTGAGGATATCTCGAAAAACTATAATAATCGACATAAGCTACTTTTCCATATTGGCACAGATCAAGGCGAATTCAACTGCAGGTGGCAAACCACTAACAAATCAAAACAAATAATTTTGAACTGTCAAAATCCGATGGTTCTACGACTCCACCTGTAGTTGAATTCGCCAAGGCACAGATAATTTTTGTTGTTGTAGCAACGAGACCTAAGGAACAGGTGTTGCTGAGTTGACCAATCTAAGCCTATCACCCTGCCCGATGAAAGATCAAAAATATCAATTGGGCTCTTCGAAGTCCCTAAGTAGGACAGCAGAAGGGATGTTCTGATGTTTCATCATCAACCTCACAAAATCTGCATATCATGTTACTTACATTACCCATTATAAACTGATGGTAGCTGAGACCACAGTGCCTCATAAATACGCCAACAAGTACCCTAAGTTACACTTTCTTAAGCAGAAGTAGCCCTGCCACGGGACAGAGTCACGTTTGCAACGTTCCCTTAATGTGACCAGCAGGGTCGCCGAAGAATATCTCAGGGCCTATTAATGGAAGGTGAGCACCCCTATTTGCGAAGCAGTCAGCCCTTTCGTGGCCCACATAACCGTGTACCGACCACAAATTCAAATCATTGTGTTTCCCCAGATTGTTCAGGGATTCGTAACAGTCCTTGACCAATCTGGATTTCACCTCTAAAGAAGAAAGTGTTCTTAGAGCGTCCTGTCAATCTGACATTATAAATAATCTAACGCCCTGTATCCACCTTCTCAGAAATTTCCCCGTGCATATGTGGATGGCGTAGATCTTCGTCTGGAAGATCGTAGTCTATTTGTCTGTTGATTAGCCCCATTGAAAACCCGGGCCTATAATGCCTGCACAATATGCACATTTATGCAAGGCATATTTTTCATGCAAATAGCATTTAAAACTTGCCCTGTATATTATATTTAATGGAATATTTCGCTCCTTTATTGCAACATAGTCATATCTTAAAAAATTAAATATTTCAAGTTACTTAAGCAAAAGTGTTGCTTCATACCTTCTTTATATCTAAAAAAAACAGTATTTTATCTCAAACTGAACCGAAGTTATAGCAAAAGAAAGGGTATTTTTTAAAGAGTGATAAAAGTTTAAATCATAATAAAACATATTCATATATTTTTGATATCAATGAAATGGTCTTTATTGGAACGAACATTTTATAAAATGAATGTTTTAATATGATTTCTGCCATGTGGCCGCCACGGCTGGCGCGTAAAAGGCGCAATTTGAAACACAAATTTTCAACAACTTTTCCTATTCTGACCAGTGATGGAAAATTTAATAACTGACCGCCAAGCAAACCCGTGCTTTTTTCAACATTTTGGTACTTTTTTCAAATATATTTTTTTGGAAAATAAATTTAAAAAGAAGAAAATTAAATACATATTTTTTTTGTTTTATTGTTTTTTTTAATATACCGATATGGATATACGTATACTTTTCATAAGAATAAATTTTGTCTTGGCAATGTTGTCAAGAAGGGTGTGGGGTCGGTGTTGTAGAGCCGGATTTGAGGTTGTTGTACCGGAGACGGCGTCGAAATGCTCACAAAAATTCGCGATACCGACTCCAAAAATACTTCGAAATTGGCGGTGCAATATTAAAATATTGATTCGAAATTTTTACTGAATACTTTCCTTGCTATATTTAACCAATTAAAAGGTACGGCATTAAAAAGAGTTTAAAGTCAAATAAGAACCAGTCTCATATACATTTAGCATTAAGGTAAGATTAGATAGTACTTTTTGTTGAAGACTACACAGCCCTGGCAGTCAATGTTAAAAAATATCAACGCTTAATTTCTGAACAAAGAAGCATAACAAGGAAAGAGAATTAAAACGGACGTGGGGGTATCGAGGTATATTTGAAAGGAAAACGTTCTGAAAATAGTACGATAGTACTGAATATCCCATCACTGATTCTTACCATCATCGTTTTTGAAGACATATTGGCCAATGACTCCGCCAGCCCATAATGAACAACAAACAGTACTTTTCTGTGGTGATAATGGTGTTTCGATAAAAGCTTGTGGATTCTCCTCACTCCATATGCGGCAATTCTGCTTATTTTCGTACCCATTCAACCAGAAATGGGCTTCATCGGAAAATAAAATTTTGAATGAAAATTTAAAATCAATAAAGATTTGTGCTTCAGCCCATTCGCCGAATTATTTTGATTAAAAATTTCAACAATTTGCATGCGTTGCTTTGGTATAAGTCGATCCATAATGACATGTCAAAGCGTACTAAACAAAAAGCAACTATCAGCTGTTAAATGGGTGGTCAAATAAAGCAGTGACGCGAACTCAAAGTTGAATCATTCCAAAAAAAACCACCCTTTATATTTCATTAAACCTGTATTCAAAAAGCTTGATTTTGAAAAATTTAATCGGAATTTGCCAAGTTCAATTTTTTATGAGATATGACTATGTTGCAATAAAGGAGCGATTTGTGTGAAACACACTGGGAAATAAATGATAATAATTTAAAATATATTTAAGAAATATTCTTGGCACATGGAAAAAAGTCTTTTATAAATGTCTCGCCAATATGCGTTCCAAAAAAAAAAAAAACCAATAATCGACGATAAATTTTCTGTAAAAAAAATTCTCGACGAAAAGTTTTGGTCGATGATAAGTTTTTCTTCTCTAGAGAGAAATTTCTTGATAATGATATTTTCTAGTGCAAAACTTCGCTGCGAAAAATTTTCTAGCAAAAACATTCTTAACGATAAGTTGTCTAGAGAAGCATTATCCGCAAATTAGTTTTCAAGAGTAAAACTTCTTAAAAATAGATTTTTTAGAGTAAACTTCTTTAAAATAGATATTTAAAAGAAAACTTCTCGGCAAAAATAAGTAAAAAAAACTTTTCTAGAGAAAAATTTCTTTAAAAAAAGCGTTAGGCGATACATTTTTAATGAGTAAAATTCTTGAAGATACATTTTTCAGATTTAAAAAGAGAAAAACTTCTCAAAGACAAAGTTTCTAAAGAATAATTAATCGACGATAAGTTTTCTAGAGCAGAACTATTAGAGAAAATTTTTAGACAAAATTATTTTTATAAAAAAATTTTTAAAGCAAAACTTCCCGAAAAATTTGTTTCTAATAAAAAACTTCTCCACGACCAGCTTTCTAGGGAAATACTTCCCGACAATAAGTTTTTAGAGAAATCATTCTGAATACAAGTTTTTTTTTAATAAAAAAGTTCTTGGCGAGGTTTTTATAGATTAAAAAGATAAGTTTTCTAAATAAATACTTTTCGTCGATTAGTCTGTGTTCAGACGGCTCATGTTTTAAGACATTTTTCGTATAAGTATGAATATTTCATCTTAGATATCAAAGCGAATCTTTAGCGCAATGCGAAGCAAAAGTTTTATCTGACATGGCCTTTATTGACATGTTTGCTACTTTATTGTCGAGAGAAACGAGTACACAGTTTCACGTACGTCAGTACCACTGTTGCCAGTGAAATTTCGAGAGATACATTTTAGTTTCTAAAAAGGTAAATTTTTCCCAAAAAGATACATTTAGAAAAATTTTGAAATCCAATTTTAACGTTTAACATTTATTAACATAACATTTTTTTTTAATATTTAATGATTGTTGTAAAGAAAATGAATACTAAGTTAATGAAAAACTAAATTTTTAAATTCTCCGATATCGGGCTGAATCTGGACTTAGTACTTATAGCCTTCTAGTCTTCCGTTACCCCGATTCATGTCTTCTCGAAATACCCATTGGACCATCTTATATTTTACCCTATTATGTATTAGAAATTCACATTAATTTCTATGAAAATATTTTTTTTAATGAAAAATTCATTTTTTAATGAAAACTTTAGTTTGTTTTTATAGGAAAAATGTTCTTATTTTTAATTTTAATAATTATTTTGTTTTTTTGTATACAAAAAAAAGTCTTTGTTTTAGCAACTCGTGTAACAGCGTGTGGAATGTATTTAAAATAACTGTGGGACGTATTTAACTGGCGTATTTAGCTTCACACCCTACATGTTGCTTACAGATTCAAAATGTACCTGAAGTCATCAATAGATACGAAAAATTTATCTTTCGTTTCCAATGGCATTATTTAAAAAAGCAATAAAGAAACGCACACATGTGTACGCAAGACTATGCAAAAAACATGCCGTCAAGATGACATGAATTGTTTGAACACTAATAAAAGTTCAAAGAAGAAAAAGCAAGAATATTTTCGCTTATAATTTTTTAGAAAAAAACTTTTAGGCACTAAAATTTCAGGATAAAAACGTCTTGTCGATTAAATTCCTAGAGATAAAGTTCGAAGAGAATAACTTTTTGACTTAAAGTTTTCTAGAGAAAAACTTTCAACAAAAAAAAAAAAATTAAACACAAATTTCTATTGCTACAAATTGTTTTAGACTTAGAGCTTTCCATACAAAAAAACTTCCCACCAACACTTTTCCCATTCAAAAGATATCTTGACAATTAATTCTCTTTTCAACAAAATTTTCTATACAAAAATTCTTGAAAAAATATTTTTAACGTAAAAGGTTTTTTATAGAAAAAGTCTCAGTGAAATTAAATTTAAGCCTTGTTTTAATTTAATACCACTGTGCATTTGCAAAAGTGCATGAAATTAAAATAATTTTCAACTACTACTTGCTGAATTTTTTTTTATTTTTGTAGTAGTAAAGTTAAAGGGTTTTTATCATTTTATTCACTGCATGTCATTTAAGTCAGTCTTTTTGTCTGCACCCTACACAAAACTTGTGTTTCTTGTTTACATAATAAGTTTAACATGACATGAGTTATAGAACATGAGTCCTGTGAAGTAAGTCTAAGTATGTTTCGAAAGTTCAATTTTTCAAACTTCCTTTAGAGGGTCCGTGCCCAACATGTTTCATGTTAAAATAAAAATTTTCTATTGGGCTTCTGATAATAAAACCATTTCGAAAATTTTGTTATACACTGCACAGCTTCTTGCAGTCGTTCTACTTTATATCTTGTTCATTTCGTTCCATTTTTTGTTTTCTTTTCTCATATTTTTAGAGTGTTTTTAAGTTAATTGCTCTTAATTATAAAAGCCTGTAAAGAGCTTAAACAAAATGGCGTGTAGAACATACATTTATACAATACACGTATGTATAGCAAGTAGGGATGCCAAATGGGCAATGCCATTCCGAAAAATCAAGGTTTTTTTTCAAAAACAACCTTTATGCAGTAATATAAATTCCTTTCATTCACAATGGGTTATTCTTATCTAACTGAGAGCAATGTGTTGTCAAAATGGCAACGAAATGTTGTCAATATACCAACGGTGTGTTGTTAAAAATTAAAACGAATTATTAAAACCATAGAGGTGTCATATGGTGATAACATCGACAACTCAATTCCAAAACTTGCCAAGTTGAAAAATCGAGTTTTGCAGAAAAAGCTCATAAAGGTCACAGGTTATACACGATTCAGTTGTATGCTAAGTTACTTTTTTTGTGCATAACTATGGATTGGATAAGGCGACCAACACCAAATCTAACAGAATTTAAGTAGAACAATACTCAATTCAATAACTAAAAACATGCTTAGGCGATTTAGCATGTTTTGGAACTGTGATATCGATATATTTACAGTTTTTTGTCCGAATGAGACCAAATTGTGACACAAAAGGACAACGAGGGTACTAACACCATCCGTTGTTAAATTGAGCACAAACGTAGTTGGCTCACTTTTAAAAACGAATGTGGTCAGTTTTGGTATTTTTATACCGGCCTTTTCCCCCTGTGAAACAACTTCAAATCAATAAAACCATATTGAATCAATAAGAAATAATAACGAAAGTCTAATAATGTGAAAATTTTTTAATTTTACTATGGAACAATATTAATTTAAAGTTGTCCTAATTTACTCATTCTAATATGAAAACAATATAGAAAATAATATTTTTCATCATTGAAAATATTAAATGTCTTTAGAACAATAATGCAGAAATGATTTACAAATTAATTTAAAATGTTGCCAAATAGATTTGGAAATGTTTCTTATGTATTCAATATTTTGCAAAAAAAAAAAATGTCAACTTAATTAGAATTAATTAAATAAAAACCCTAAAATTATATGTTTCAACTTTAAAACAAAGTTAATTCAATATTTCCTACGAAACAGATAGAAACTAAATTAATTAAAAATTATTGATTTAAAGTAAAGTACTCAATACCCTTAATCAGGCTAAAGTTCATCAAATTTAATTTTCATTAAATTATTTTAATGAAGAAAGGAATTTTACATTATGAAATTAATTAAAATTTATTAATCATTTTTCATTATTGACTGACCTGGGAATCGAACCCAGGCCATCACGGACAGGTGTCGAGGCAAACTGTTTCGATAGTAACCATACTATCTTTTCAGAGGGGTTTGCCGTTTTAAAACTCACCGCCATTGGCGGCGGCAAGCAGTCAGTAGTCAAACATCAATCTTTAAACCAAAAGTTATTCCACTTGGTGGATCGAAATTTGTTGTGAATGAATGAATGTTCTTCCTTGCTTCTGTTTAAAATACTTTCTCTCAAGAATTATTCTTGAAGACCAAAGTATATTTTTCTTTTTTCTCCTTTTTCTATCTTTGTTATTAATAAATTTTAATTAATTTTATGTTGTTAAACTCCATTCTTCATGAAAATAATTTAATGAAAATTAAATTTGATGAACTTAAGCCTGATTACGGATATTGGAATTTCGTACTGAAACCATGGACGGTTCAATAGTTAAAAATATATTTAAATTAAAAGTTACTTCTTATTTGTTTTCTTAATTTTTCCTAAAGTTGCTCTTACATTGGGCACGTTATTGCCCTTATACCCATTTGCTCTCCAAATATTTTTAAGAATATCAAAATTGCCTTGCAAAATTTGATGGCTCTTGTCCAGATATACAGATATACGAATTTTAGTATTTAATTCATATGGGCGGTACCACATCATCTATTACCAAATTTTGTAGACTGTAGCTGCTGTAGTGTCCAAGATAGCAGGTGTCAACAATTAGTGATATTAAAGTTACTTGCACAAAAATTTGGTGGCTCTTGTTCACAGATTTACTTTATATAGGAAGTGCCACGCCCACTATTGGTAGTCCGCCCATTATTGTCAAAAATATTAATATTTATACTAAAGTAACTCCTACAAAAATTCGGGATTCTAGCCGTATACTGTTCCAAACATAGGCATTGTGCCATGCCCACTTTTGAAAGCATACCCACTTCTTCCTTAAATGTTTATTTGGATGTCAATTTTAGCTGTGCAAAATTTGATGACTTAAGCTGTTATAGTTTTGCATACATACGAATTTAAGACTTTAATTTATATGGGAAGTGCCACGCCTTCTATTGCTAGTGCACTCGTTTCTTATCCAAATGTTCATATAGATGTCAAAGTAGCTCTTGCAAAATTTTTTAACTTGAACTAATATCGTTTTCCCGATACACGAATTTTAGTATGTAATTAATATGGGAGTGGTCACGCCCACTATTACTAATACTTCCATTTCATACGTAAATAATTATGTCATCGTTGCCCTGGCAAAATTTGTGTACTGTAACTGTTATCGTACTCCAGGTATACGAATTTTAGTATTTAATTACGCGCGCATACTACCGAAATGTTCGTGAGGATGTCAAAGTTGACCGTACTTAATTTGAAGACTCTAGAGGTATTCGTTTCTGAGATAAGCAATTTCTCTGCAAATAATCGGACTAGTCCAAACACGCGTGTAAAATGTAGCCGGCAAGGGACTAGGACTAGGACTAGGGTGTGCTGGAAATCGCAAACACAAAACGCAAGAATTTTAAAAGTCGATTTTAAATAAGATTTCTGAAATAAAAGAATTTTATGACAAATATTAAATAAATATTTCCCTATTAAACAGGATTTTAAACCAAAAATTATAAAAATTAGGTTTAAAGTTTATTAAAAACAACTTCCAAATTTTTGCGTTTTGCGTTTGCGATTTCCAGCACACCCCTGTATTTAACATTACGATGTCCTTGGGCAAGACCATACAACCCAGCTTTGCGTTACAAAGGAGTAGTCTTAAAACTACGCCATGGTATGCTACAGAGGATAAGATATGAAATCGAAATTAAAAACGAAAACATGTCGGACCACTACAAACTCTTTTTAACAATGACATGGTCCATGCTTGCATTACATTGAACCATTCCAAGGAGTAGTCCATTTGATCAAAATGGATCAGGTGGTCCAATATTATTTGCAGGGTTATAATACTTTGATGGAGCGTGGCACCTCGCCTACTTGTTATTGCAAAACAAAATATAGCCTATGTTTCTTATGCGTTCTTATCTTTAAGTGGCAGTTCTTTCCTTAGTCTACTTCTATTTTCAGAAAAACAAAACAATGTTGAAAACCCCAAGATTCCAATTTCAGGATACCAAAATTTATTTAAAAATTTTAATTTACGTCCCGATTGAGATCCTTAAACTCCAGCGATGCGATATGCATGTTGCCAATAACTAACCTAGTCACACTACAGGTCAAAATTCTTTAAAATTCTTTTACGCAAATGAATTTAAAAGTACTTTTTAAAAATAAAGCCAATATTGCACAAAAATTAAAAAAAAATCTCAAAATATGTCACTAATCTTTTTTTCTGTGTGCGTATTTTTTATTTCTTTTTAACTGGTAAATTTTTGTTGGCGTTGCCAAAAAGAATTAAACAAAAATGCAAATTACATTTAATGTTGTTGTTGTTGTTGTAGTTGCTGTCGGAAGTATGTAAATTTTATTTTAAAATCCTGACATTAAAATTTTATGTTTTGATATTTGGCCGTCAAATAAACCCCTCAAACCCATTAAAGAAGGCAAAAAAAAATAAACAGATCAATTGGATGGCCAACATAAACTTGTGGTTGTTGTTTAGCAAATGAACTTTTGGCAAATTTTTTCAAAATGGGAGAAAAGCATATTGCAGCATTCATAAAACATCGAGAACATTTGCAACGAAATGAACTTGATGACTAGAAAAAAAACGAAATATTTCGATGACACTTGACAAAATAGTCAAGAGAATTGGTAACTTTATATATGAATAGTTTACATAGAGTACAGTAAAAAATATAATTAAAAAATATTTACTGTTTATATTTACACGAAGAGGACGAGCTTCGAAATGGGACAAAAAAATAAAGAATTATATTTTTTTGGGGGGGGGGGGAGGGTGGTTGTGATAAATTCAATCGGACGGGTCAATAATAATGTTCTGTAATTCAAAAAAATTAATTTAAACAAAAAAAAAATTAAAAGCATGTGGTTCATTCATTTGTTATTTAAGTTCATTATATTTCAAAGTATGTAATGCAAGTTTCAATATGATTTTTACATAAATTTATTACATGCTGTAGATTTGTTTGAATATTTTGTATTGACTTAATATTTTAATTTTGGCCCATATGTTTAGCTGTCAGAAATTTATATTTAGGGAATTTTTAGGAGGTTTTACTTTTTGCTTGTCTGTACAATAACAAAGAATGCAATATGTACTCTGTTTAACAACTTGTTTTTGGTCTAGTAAAATCCGGTAGATGCCCGCTATGAGTGTCTGAAAATCGCTAGATTTCACGGGAAACAATCTAAATTACCATATTTGAATATAACGAAATTATGAAAATACCATATTTTTCAACTGCTCAAGTTTGTCTTTGTTGTAGATAATTTAGAGTCAACAAGTTTAAATTTTTTTCTGATAATTCAAGTGCATGTAATTCAAGTAACAGTTTTTTTAAATATTTTATTTTGAGATATTTTTTTAATAAATATTTTTTTAAGAAATTGTAACCAAAATAAATTTTGGGGTAATTTTAGTAAATTTGGCGATTTTTCATTTATTTTAGTAATAGTATTATTAGTTTAATTAAAACTGAGTCAAGTTAATTTAATTGAAATTTAATTATCACAGCTTGTATTAATAAAATAAATAACAAATTATTCGAACTTTTGCAATAATGAATTTTTTTAAGCGGAGAAAAAAATTTCCTGGCAACACTGGTTAAGCGTTCTTCAAACTTAAAAATTTCGTTTAAACAGACGTATTTTCTTAATAGTATTTTTTATCGCATGCGATATTTTTTAATATATTTACTATCGCATGCGATAGTTTCCACAAGCGATTCCTCATACTTTTCTCATATGTGTCTTAACCGTTTGTGTGCGTGTGTTTTATTTTACACTTAAGTTAACAATCTTTGAACAAGTTTCACTTAAAACGTTTCTGATTGATGATACATGGTTTTATACTGTGTTCACAATAACTCCGTTAGGATGACTCCTGCACAAGTAGAGCGGTCACAAAAGAGTATAAATCATTTACTAACCCGATCAAAAGATATCTGTAAACATAATGTGTAGGCCAAAATTACGGATAGAAACTGATCTGAAGTTGAGTCGCCAGCAGCGAAATCCGGCAACGCCGCACATTTTTAAATAAAAAATAAAAAAAAATTTATGTTTTAACATGAACGGCGTTGCCATATTTCGCTGCTGGCAAACTAACTTTAGTTGTGTTGCCATCCGTTATCGACCCAAAAATCTGAATTTTTCGGGCACTGCAAGTCCGCATGTGAAGCACGTAAAACCGTTACATCCACTTAAAGCCATTGTGTGTTGCGGCGCTGATGTGGGAGCAGAATTGGGTGATTAAGCATAGCCAGCAAGATTCTGACAGTCGTGATCGAGTAATTTCTCGATTGGAAAGCAATTTATTATCAAATTATTTCAGTCAATACTGAACGAATCGGAATTATTTTTTCATGGTTATAAAGCATTAATTTGATTTGCACAATACTGAAAAAATAATTTCGATTCGTTATGTATCGACCGAAATGAAATTGCCCCAGACAATCACAGCCATTGAGAAGAATATTCAACATTTAAACGAATAGTTCTCACGAAAATCTTACGAAAATGAATGGAAAATGCGATAAAAAGGGCACACGTGTGTATCAACACTGGCGGCAGCCACTTGCCAAAGATCCAAATAAAGATTTCCATCACTCAAAATAATGGTTTTGTTAATTTAACCAAAAAGGAATTGAAAACGAAATTGGATGATTAATTTTGCGCCACCTTTTATCTACTTTATACTCTCTACATGATTTTTAATTAAAAGATAACTACGATAAAGTCGAACTGTCGACACCCATTTAAAAGATCATATTTCTCAATTTGCTAACTTTATTAATTGTTAATAAAACTGTAATCCACTCATGACCTCTCCCTCCCCTGAACACCACTGCACTTTAAATATAGTGTTGATATACAACACATTGTCAACTCTATTCAAATTGAATCGATATTCAATAACAAAATACGAAAACTACAAAAAAAAAAGTTTATTTAATCGAAATGTATACAGAGAAACACCCAGTGCCAGTATCGGAGGCAAAAATAAATTTTTCAATAAAATACAATAAATATTTATTTCTTTTTTATTCTTGAATATTGAAATCAAATAGAGCATAATTTAAAACATGTACGGTATTGTTGCATTTGTATTAAACGTAAAAAATGTATACAGATGTACATATGGGTGTTTATATGTATTAATATGAATAAAGTTGGTTTTATGAATGATTAAAACCGATGTATACTTGTAAATACGTTTTTTTGCTTTTGAAAAAAAAAATAGTTTTCGCTTGATACGGCAAAATAACAATTGACACAGAAACCCCTGACAATTCGTGACAATTTATACGACATATCAATGACACCATGGACAAGCTTAAATAAATAAATAAATATGTACGTAAACTTACATACAAACATATGTAGAGGGTGTTTTTTTTAGCTGCATGAGAACTTGAAATGATAGTAGAATTAAGAAGTATTGTTGATGTGAAATTAGTTTTAATTAAAATCTAGTAGATAATTTCATGGTATCGCCTACGATTTACATGGTCCATTCGATTTTTGACTACTGGTAGCGAGCTAGTCTATCAGCGCCGGGGTTGCGGGTTCGATTCCCGCAGAGACTCTGGTTTCTTTCCTGCAGGCAAGCAAGCTTTTACTGCTTCAAGAGTTGCTAGTTTGTCGGCATAAGCCAATAAATTAAAATAGTCCCATTTAAAGTAATCCAGAGGCGTTAAATCGCACGAACGAAGGGGCCAGTGTGCAGGACCACTTCTGGAAAAAAAATTTGCCACCAAATTGATTTTGCAAAAATTCTATTGTTAAGCTCGCTGTATGGCAAATTATTGAAACCAAATGTCGTTGATGTTTAGCTGATTAATTTTTTTTTTTTAAAACAATTCGGTCAGTATGGCTCGAAAGCGCCCGCAATTCACCGTAATGGCAGCTCTTTGCTCATTTTGCAAGAGCGTCAAGTCAATTTTATTGGATGTAACGGTGATTCGTTAACGGCTTGTCACCGTTCCAAAAACAGAAATTTAGCTTATTGACATATCCTTACTAACATACTTATTCGGCTGTTACAGAACGTTTGTTCCTGCAGCCGAGAACGTAGAATAGATTTCCAAGCGCTTCGACATTCTGTGCTTCTTCTCCAATTTGTGACACCAATTTTCGAGATGTCTTCCTCGACCTGATAGTTCCACCGTAGTTTTAGTCTTCCCCTTCTGCGTAAACCGGCACTAGGCTCGTATTCAAATGACCTTTTAGGTGGAGTGTCTTCGTTCATTTCACCATACGACACCGGTATTCTCCGTCAACGCATTGAATGGACGAAGTTATCGATGAACTTTGCAACCAGATTAAAAAAAACACCCTATAAACATATTATTTGTAAAAACTTAGGTATTTATACTCCAATGCATGAGCATGGATGGATATTTATACTTACAAACATATATTATGATTCATTCCACTTCAGCTTTTACTACAACTACTGACAAACAACCTTAAATGATGAAGACCATAAAAATCGGTTCCGCCGACAATATTGAGCCTTATAATACAGATTCATTCAGGTTTGTCGCCAGTTTCAAAACCATTCTTCACAACTGTTGGAAACGTTGATGTGTATAAATACAACAAATACCGCAGTTTCATCTTGGAGGTTGCCCGCCGCCTAATGCAGATACGGAAAAAAACAACAACAACAACTATTGTAAAAGTCCAAAAACACAGTTCAATGCATTGTTTTTGAAAAAAACAGCAATTGGATAACAATTTTGAGTACGGGACGCTAAAGTAAAAGGGTACCGCCTGATAGGCTCGGCGATTGGTGAAGCAGATAAGGTCATGGTCACCGACAACTTGCTTACCGGTTTGCAGCTCTCCACCACCTGAAGGCAGTGAGGGTCGTGCAGATTAATCTGCAGCACACAATATGTGCTTCCGACAGTATTGGCGTTGTTTTAGCTGAGAAGGTCGATTGCCAGGCGGCTCTGATTTCTCCAACGTAGCATTAAACAACGTTTATCCTGTTTAACCAGAGTAAGGAAGAGCTATCCAGACTGGGCAGCCTATCTGACATTACTTAATTTGGATCCCTGCGTATAGAGGCTATTACCGTTGTGAGAAGGCATTACGGCCAGTAATGGAGCCGCTTTCGCACACCCTGTGAAATATCCAAAGCAAGAACTGTCAAAGGCGAAAACTTCAGACACTATCGGGATATGGTTAGTGATAGATGAAGAAAACTGGATAGCTGAAGAGCTATCAAGATAAAGTGGCACTTATACGACATGAATCGCTATAAGCGACTTCTTACAGCCTGTTCGTCGATTTTGAACGCCAACGTTCGCGTAGAAAATTACATTTAAAACAAAAATCAATTTTAGAATTTTATTTTAACATACGTACTTACTGGTCACTGGACGATCGGTTATGGCTACGAGACTCGGTCTCGCTTTTAATGAAAGCAGCCGCAGTTACGGAGATCCTGGAACTGAGGAGACGGTATTTCATCTCCTATGTGATTGCCTAGTAGGCAATTCAACACGACATGGATTATTTTGGAATTACCTTCTACAAGAACTCTCGGAAATATCGCGCGGGTGACTCTGAACGCAATGAGCTGTCTGTAGCCATCTCAGTATTGCCGTGGTGCCACGGGGTATCTCCTCTTGATGAGTTGTGTGGTGTCAAACGGGGTCACTGTCGATCCTATTTTCAGCACGCCTAGTCTTTGGGTACCACGGTAACCAACCAACAAAAACACCGAAAAATGGTGGAATTTTTCTAATCTTGCCCACGAACAATTGTTATGATGCAGCGAAAATATCGTCTATATGTTAACTCAATATAATCTCGAACGGCGTTCACAATGAGGAATTAAATCGGACGTTTTAAGGCACACGTGAAAGCTGTGCGGCAGAGTATTGAAAATAATCCATCCATCTCAACTCGTCATCGTTCCGGCTAATTGTGCATTTCCAAAACAAAATTGCAGAGAATTTTTTAGTTGGATTTTGAGATGAATTCATACAAAATTCAAACTCTGCAAGCACTGGTGGCCTGATTTGGGCCACCATAAACTTCGTAAGGGACTCGTAAGTTTTATTTCAATGCCAGCCAATGTAAGAAGTAAATCAATGATTAATTTGCAAGCCATTTGAAGATCTTAACTGTTCAAGGTCCAATATTTAAAACCAAATATCTGATACAAGACCTATAAGTGGTCGACGGTTTAAACCGAAAAATTTCTGTTTAATGAAGAAAGGAATTAAAAGGGACTAGCACTATTGTTAAGAATTTTGTTTTAATTTTTAATTATAACGCCCTAAGCGCATAGTCTTTTAACGATACCGACTTTTAAGGTCAATTTTCGAAAAATATCAGTAGGAACTATCGACTTTGCAAAAGTTCTTTATTTTGATCTCGCACAAGCTCCAAAGGCGTCGAATTCGGCTGAAAAAATCGGTTTACGGTTATAGGAGCGCCCAGAATTCCTGAATTTGCAACGTATCCTCCAAATCGGTTACACTACCAAAGATTTAAATTTAGGTTTAAGTGCAACGACCATTTTTAAACCGCCTCATCATACAATCTGGGAGCAGTGATTTGTATTCTACACTCATAGAAAAAGGCATCTTTATATTGATGATTCCCTAACATCAGAATTATGACATCAATCTTATTACAAATGGCATCAAAGAGGCAAAAAGTGACTCAGTCAAATGACGAAAATCATCATAAAATTTTGTCATTTTCTATTTTATTAACATTATTTTCATGTTTAAAAAGTAAAATAAAAAGCACAAATTCCCATATTCTTTTTGCTTAAATTATTTAGTTAAATACATGAAATGTTCAAAGTAGAATGATTACGAAAACCATATCGGGCATGATGCTTGTGTCTTATAATTGATTTCTTCTTACAGATTTC
This sequence comes from Pollenia labialis, assembly GCA_949318255.1. NCBI lineage: Eukaryota > Metazoa > Arthropoda > Insecta > Diptera > Polleniidae > Pollenia > Pollenia labialis. The sequence goes on from OX439140.1 coordinate 72,523,452, forward strand.
TTCTATTAGCAGAGGGCGGTATACAGCAAAACTGAAGCAAACATGTGTAACGGGTAAGTATATAATAATATTCTCTCACTTTGACTTAAGTCAATCCCAATGAGTCCTTTCTCCGATGTTACTGATTCATCGGACTGCTGACATTTTTTTATTAAACTGACTCCGATTGGTCATTTCTGTGATGCCGATGTTTCATCCCATTGACATAATTTCACGGGATGACGCTTTGGCCAAGTGATGTTTAGGCTGAGATCACAATGGTAAAAAGTGTCATGGAATCAAAAACGAAGACACTTGTCATAGTACTGATGTCAAAATACATCAGCGTGATGACGCCTTTTAAATCAGTAAAGGGACTTTTATTTTGTGTGGTTGGCTGTAAAAAGCAGTACATTGCACATAGTCGAGAAATTTTGCTGATTCTGATTGCTTAAGGTTTCCAGAAAATGTTTGTTAGTTCTTATAATGATTTGGTAAAAGGTATGAGTCAGGGTTAGAACTCGTTTTGTATTGAAGCAAAATTCTAACGTGAAGTTTATCAGCCTAATTATGAATAAAAATTTCCCGGGAGTTTTTCACTTTTCCAATTTTTACAGTTGAATTAACATAGGAAAAATGGGAAAAGGGAGAAAACTCCCGGGAGTTTTTATTCATAATTGGGCTGTATTTCTTTTCGTTTTTAGATTTCTCAAAACAAAAGTTCTTTGAATGCAATTATTTAATCTGTATATTTTGACAAAAATCCTATCTTTTTTAAAGATAAGAATAAATATCCCATAAAATATTTTGCCACATTTACTGATACATTTAAATTTAATCTCTTACGAAAGCAGTTATTTTACTCCATACAGTCTTTATCGATTTAATTACGTCAAAACCGTTATGAATGAATGACCTGTAGAGTACCAAAGTAGAGAATTTTTTATTAATTTTATTGTAGTTCTCTTGCTAAAATGCATATTTAAAAGCACCGGCTTAGTGTTACACAGGACCGCCAAAACATTAAATGGCAGTAGAGTCATGTGGGGTGCTGGTTAGGCCCCATATTTTCAGAGTTTTTTTTTAACCAAAAAAGTCATACAATGTTCAATGTCTTTATGTTAAAGCGATTCTTTTTTTTATTATTTGGTCTTGGTGAACCGAAATCACAGTTGAATGAAATAAACGTTAGACAACAAGTCAGTCGGCCGACCATTTAACCAACCAACCAGCCAGCCAGCCATCTAGAGAGCTTAACAGCCTTTTAAACTGCAATCACTACAACAGTAAAAACAAAAAAAAACGCGGCTTTTTTAAACATGTATTGCCAAACAAACAACAACTGTCATTTGTCAAAAACAAACAACAAAAAAATAGTAAAACTGAAACAAAGATTTTTGCTTGTTGTTGGGAATCATAGACCAACGATTTCTGCCATGTTTGATTGGTAAAAATGATTGTAAATTTTAAGTTTTTTTCTATTCGTTACATTAAAGACCAGAAAAAATGTTTTAAACATGATTATTTGATATGGAAATTTACTTACAGAAATGGTTTAAAAAAAAACTGAATTTGAATTAATTAAAATTTTTATTTTCTTAATTTCAAAATAGCAAAAATACGATTTCATTTCTAGGAGAAGTTATTTCGGGTGTTTAAATTTGAGGTATCGTCGGTCAATGGACATCGTTATAGGGAAATGATCCGATGATTTTTGTTGCGGAAAATTTTTGATTTAGACGTAGAGTAAATGTGCTTTTAACAGGATGGTGCCACTCCACACACAGCAAGAAGAAAAATTCGAAAATCGCATTGTTTCTCGTAGAGGAGGAGTAAACTGGCCACCAATATCGTGCAGTTTTTTACCTTTAGACAATTTTTGTTGGCGTTTTTTAAATCAAAAGTGTATAGCAATGAACCCACAACAGTTCAAGAGCTTAACAAAAACATCATCGAGCAGATATCAACCACTGACAACAGTTTATTGAAATACTTGATTAAGAATTTTGGTAAAGTATTGGGAGCCTCCCGAGCCAGCAAGGGGGTCTCTTGAAGGACATAATTTTATTTTTATCTGAAATAAAAACATTTTTTTTAATTAAAATTAAAATGATACCTAAATTTTGGACATCCGTTAAACTTGGCAATCTTTTTCGATTTGTAGAAAATAGGGATTTTTCAGGCTGCTGAGGACAAGTTGCATTACACAGAAAAAAATAAAAATTGATTTCAAATAACAAATTTTGTGATATTAATTAAAAAATTAATTAAATCTTCACCAGTAACCAAAACTTTTAATTCACTTGATTGAACATTTAATTCACTTGATTAAACTTTTAATAAAAACTGATTTTATTTTTGCTTATGCTTTATTAATTGGTGAAAATTTTTTAAGAATTTTTTTCTGTGCATATGAACTAAAGAAGTTCATTGCGTTAATTTCACATTACATTTCAGTTCTAAAAATTTACGCTGCATTCCAGATTTTGTGTTATAGAATTAATGACAAAATATGATTGTGTTTATGAAGCTTTCAAACTTAAAGAAACGATTTTCGTAGCGGGAAAACGTTGGCTCAAAAATAATTACATACAAATAAAAATTATAAAAATGTTTTTTGCGCAATAAGTCTGGGTTCACACTCTGAAAGTTGTCTTTCAGAAAGTCTGAGTTTAGTGAAGAGAAGAATGGAATGTTCTATACTTATCTCACCAATAAAATTTGATATTCGGAAAGAAAATTATAATAGACAACTTTAGAACGTGTGTGAAGATAAATATGAAAAGTTTAATTATTTTTTTTTAAATATCGCATGCGATAAAAATATTTTTTAAAATATCGCATGCGATAAAAAAATATTTTAAAGAAAATACCACTATTTACACGAAATTTCAAAGTATTTATGAAAGTTCAATAATTTTTATTTAATATTAATTATTATTTGAAATTTTGTTAGTCTTTTTATATTGAAAAAAAAAATTAATTTAACTCTGTATTTATCTTTAAACACGTAACTTCAAAAGCATTCTGGCACAATTTTAAAACTCTCACTGCCATCTCTATTTTGGTTTCAAAAAAATTTTTTGTTGTCTTGCAACCAATTGATTTTCCTTTTCTTTAAATCAAATTATTAAATCACTAGATGTGGGGGCAGATGTCTTGCGATAGATTTAGAAACAATTGCAATTCTGGTTTTTCCGAAGCAGTTCTTCAGTAGTAGAAATTTTTTCTATAAAACAGCGTGTAGAACACAGCTTTTTTTAGAGAAAATTTTTAATTAATTATAACATTTTTACTTGTTTTGTTGCATCACAAAACATTTATGTTTAAAGAATTAATTACTTTTTTACCACAAATAATTATATTACAAAATTTCAAGTTTTTTTACCATAATTTAATTTACATATTTCATTTTTGTTTCTAAATTTATAACAAATTCTTTTGAGTGTTTATATAACACATACATAAATACATACATACTTTCGAATGTATCTTTATCTATTTATAATTGGAATTGGGATTGTGCATTAAATAAATATATAAATAAATACAATTCATGTAACATGATAAAGAATTTGAATTGAATTGAAGTCGTGACTTTTTCAAGGCATTTCAACAATAAAACTGAGAATTGTTAATGATCTCATATGTTTGATTCCAGCAAAATCCTCATCATCATTATCAGAATCTTTAACTAAAGAAAAAAAATAAACAATAAAAACCACATGTGGTTCTCATAAATAATTAAAAATAAAAATTTATAGTAAATACACCAAGACTTTATAATTTAATTAAATTTTTTCACTGGATTATCATGAATCATTAATAAAATGTTAGTAAGAAAGTTTTCTATTAAATCAATAAAAGCAATAGTTTAAATTCGCAGAACATTTTGTAGGGGGTTAAGAATAAATTTGAGTTTTATTTTTTCTTTAGAAATATTAAAATAAATTTCTTTAAATGTCTAACCTTAAGTGTTTGATTAATAATGACTTTATTATCGGGAGATCTAAATTTAAATTTGCATATTAATTAGAAAATATTTATACATTTTTCTTTCTTTTTTGTACCTCTTTCATGTCAATTTATCAAACAATAACAAATTTTAAATTTTGTTTTCTTCACCGCCTACATTTATAGTGGACTTGAGATGACTTTAATCGGTGTTGGCAGACTTAAGCAGTTACTTTTAAAACTAAAATTAAACTTTTTAATTAATTAATTAATATCTTTTATTGAATTTAAAGGCATAATTAATTTAAAGCGAAAGTATAAATTTTGTTTTAACTTCATTATAGAGTTTCAAAGTTAGATACCCAATTTATGTTTTAAGCAAATATGTAAGTTGTCACTTTATGTCAATTTAAATTAATTTCTTAAAATCTTCTACAAATTTTCATTAATAATGAGTTAATTAAGGAGGGAACAAATCTTTGCAAGTTTAAAAAAAACTGAAAGTATGACGACGAGCAGCTTTATGATGAGGCTTGAACACTTGAGGTCCACATAAATTACACAAACGGCTTGACAAATAAATTAAAATTTTACGTTTGAAAAATATCTTTTGCGTTGCTAATTGGCACTTCATGACACTTCAACAAAACCACCCATGAAGTTAAAAAACGATTTGCTTGTTGTGTGAAGCAACAACAGAACAAGACGAAAATACATTATTAGTGTTCGAAAATAAACAGTACATTATTTAGCGTTCGGCTCACACACCCAAAAACGAGATCTATTTTTTACTGATTGTGTAGACGAACACAACCCTAAATACCGTTCGTAACTATTTTCAATAAAGAGCCGAACATTATATAGTGTTCTTTTCTTCGTAAAAAAACAGAACAATTATAGTGATACTGTAGACAAACATTATATTTTAATGTTCTATAATGTTCCTTTTTTTACATTGATAAAGAAATGAACAAACAAAAAATTTTAGCAACGACCGCTTGTGTGTGTAATGTGTTTATGTTTTGTTTGTGTAAAATTATTTTGCAGGCTTTTTGTTTTTTTTTCGTATGTGTAATGAGCCGAACCGAACACAATGAAGTTTGTGGATTTCAAAAAAAACCGAACGAAATTAAATGTCCTCATCTTTTGTTTAGTTTGATAAAAAGAGTATTATTTTTGTGTTCGAAAGATGACTTACAGGGAAACGTTATTTTTTTTAATGATTTTCTACACAAACACTATTAGAGTTTGTGTTTTCCACAAATCTACCAAACCGAACAGCAATTTCGAACACTGCCCATTATTTTAATGTTTAAAAAGTAAAATTGAGAACTCTTGCTTATCATTTAGTTTATATTTTCAGTTATGAATGTACATTAAAAGTAAAGACAATATCGGGAATGATGCTGGTGTCTTATACTTATGTTAGATGTAAAACAGGTAAGAATTTCAATCATAATAAAATTCTCCTTCTAATTTCACTTTTGGTTTCTTTCCAGTACGAACTCGGCATTAATAAATCAACTTTATAATTCTTAAATCAAGCGCATTTTGAGATTAATTCAATCTTAGCTTTACTTAAATCAATTAATTTTCGGATTATTTTAAGTACGAATTCGGGATTTAATATGGATAATTTAAGTACATATTTTGCGATTCAAATCCGTGCTTGAATCAACATTTCTGTACTTGATTCAAGAAAATCCGTACTCACTATTAATATCGCTTCGGATTGATTTGAGTACAGATGGATTGATTTTTCTTTTGAGTGTTTAAAAATTGACGAGGAAAAAGTTCTAAGATTTAGAATAGAATATGATATTTATTTTTTCTTTTATTTCCAATTCTATACACAAGACTTAAAGCTTCTTATTGCAGTACAGAACATTGTTTTAACAGAAACATTAAAAATTATAATTCTTAAATCATAAAATTTTTTAATATTCTAATCAGGCTTAAGTTCATCAAATTTAATTTTCATTAAATTATTCTTATGAAATACAATTTGGTTTAAGGATTGATGTTTGACTATTGACATCAGCAGTCGTCGATGGCTGCGGGTGTAAGACGGCAAATCCATCTGGGGAGATCAAGTGGTTGTGATCGAAACATGTCATGGTAACCAGCCACCTGGGTTCGAATCTCAGGTCAGTCAAAAATGAATGATTATCAATAACAATTTTAATTAATTTTCATGTTGTAAAATTCCTTTCTTCATAAGAATAATTTAATGAAAATTAAATTTGATGAACTTAAGCCTGATTAGAATATTAATAAATTTGGATTAACGACCATAGATGCTTCAACAAAATAACCACAATTCTAATTGTTAAATCATAAAATTTTGAAACAAAAGAAAACAAATTTAAAAGAGAAAAATAAATTATTAAAATGATAAAAAAAATTGAAAGTTAACAAAAAGATAATATTAAAAATCGTACAAATTAAAAAAAAAAAAATTTACATGCAAAAAAATTTAAAAGCCTTTTTAAACCTCAGTGCGTTACTAATTCTTTTTATATTATCCGGGAGTAGATTCCAAAGATGGATTGCAATAAGGAAAAATTGCCAATAGGAAGTTGAACTTTGGTGACTAAACAATAAAATTCTTCTAGCTCTATTAAATCTAGATATGGCAAAGCGGTTATACAGATGTTGTAGTTGTTGAGTAAACACGATTTCGTGCATTTATATCAGAACTCTTGTTTTGAGATGGCCATCAAACGGAATACCATATAATTTTACCGTAAGAGGAGAAATAGAATTAAATCTTTTCACGCCATAAACGTATCGTTCAATACTTTTAAAGACATTTGGCATATAATTCGCATCCATACATTAGAATTGGCAATAAATAGGTTTTGGCAAGAAGTATTCTTATTTTGATAGGTGTACAAAACTGCGTTTTCCAGAGAGTTCTTAGGATGGAATACGGACGGCAACATGAGTAATTAATATGGTTGCACCATGTCAGGTTCTTGTTAAAAATAATACCAAGATTTTTTGTTGTATTTACCCTTTCAATACGTTCACTACCAAGAAAAATATCAGGTAAATGATCGGTTATAGTAGTTCGTTTTTGGATAACAAGATATTTAGATTTTTTGGTTTGATACTATGACCATTAGCAGTAGCCCATTCATATAGGTGACCTTCTCCGAGAAAATGGACCTAGTGTGTCAAAAAACGGGTTTGGACTTAAGAGTGGATTCTGATGCCTAAATGGGTGTAGAATAAGATGCAATTATTTTTTCTCAAAACTTCATTTTCACACACTAGGTCCCTTTTCTCGGAGAAGGTCAAATATATGTTTTAACTCAGTATTCAGAGTTAAGACAAATTGCTCAATTTCAGATATATCACAGCTGATGCAAATCTGAACATATCGTCAGCATACATTTTGAATTAGCAGTGTGTACGTTGACTCGGAAGGTCGAGCGTCTCTTGTCTGAAGAGAGGAGAGCTCGAAGAGAGTGGCAATTGCACAGATCTCCTCAACTTAAGAACTAACTAAAAGAGTATACAAAAAGGCCAAGAAAGTAACTGCAGACCAGTTGCCTCTAAGCCACCATTAAAAAACTTGAATGAAAGTTGGGCAAGAAATGATATTGAGAAAGGAAATCTGTTTATTAATCATTTGAAAAACGTTTAGAAGAGAACACAGCACAATTGAACAAACCCATTGAATACTAAACGCCATAAGAAAAGCCGTTAAAGAAAGAAAATATTGTTCCCCTCTCTTCATCGATGTTTCTCAAGCTTTCGATAGAGTCTGGCATGAAGGTTTATTACATTAATTGAAGCTTAACTTACCGGTAAACACGCACAAGCTATTAGAAAGCTACTTAGTCGGTAGTCAATTTATTATTTAAGAAGAAAATTTTTTAAGTTCATCTTAGCCAATTGGCGCTGGAGTCCCACAAGGTAGCATCCTAGGACCTCTGTTATACTTGATACTTGCGGACGATACAGCTTTTCTAAGCGTGCACGAAAATCGTCATAAAGCTTTTCGTTACTAACCGGATCATATATTTCAACTCGAAATATGGTTAAAACAATGGAGGATAAAGGTCAATGAGCAAAAATGCGTTCATATAACATTCACCTTGCGTCGGGAATCATGCCCCCCTATTAAAATCAATAATCAAAAAACTCCTCAAAATTCGCATGTTAAATATCTCCGTATACATCTAGATCGCCGTTAAACGTGGAAAAGCCATGTAGAGGCAAAATTAACTCAAATGAAACTAAAAGCCATCCAAATTCATCGGCTTATTGGAAAGAACTCTGTGCTTAGTCTCAACTGCAAACTTCTACTTTAGAGTCTAAACACAATGTTTGCGGTGCGGTACGATTTCTGTTTGCGGGAGAGAAAAATAAACATAATACAACGGAAGACGGCGACGGAAATAGTTGTCATTTTTTGTTTAAATTTTTATTAATTTATTTGTGCATACATTTTTATCATGTTGTTTGTTTTCAATTATGTTGTGAACATAGCCAATTATTTAAAACCTATGGCAACATCAGAGAGAGAGATTGAGTATCAAAAATTGAGAGACAAGGCGAATTAAATTCGCTTTGTAGGGAGAGAAAGAAAGTCCGCAATGAAAATAAAATAGATTTTAATTTTATTTCGTTCCGCACTGCGGTTTTTTACTTCAAATTCGTATGAAAAATCGCACCGCAGTAAATTATCGTTACATTGTGTATAGACTCTTACAACACCATCTTAAAGCCAAGCTGGTGCTATGGGATTCAGTTATGGGGCACTGCATCGGCCTCTACTACCGAAAAAATTCTAAGGTTCCAAAATAAACTTCTTCGAATAATTACAGCTTCGAATAATTACAGCTCCCTGGTATGTAAAAAACTCAAATATTCACAAGGATCTCAATGGGCCATCAGTAAAAACTATGACTACGAAATATGCAGTAAAATACTTAAAAAGTCTCGAAATGCATCCGAATCCATTAGATCGAAATATTTTAAATGATAGCGGCCACACTCGCTTAAGAAGAAGAGACACTGCGGCACTTATCCAATTAGATGAGCGATAAACACCGAAATATGTGAACAGAACCCGTGATGAAGAAAATTTTTGTCTGGCACTGGCAGGACATAAAATAAAGTATTAGGATAAGATTTGATTAATTATTGTTAGTTCATATTTAATAAATGAAGATTCAATAAATAAATAATGCAAACAAAAAAAAAAAACTTTGAACATACTGATGCATGTGTTGAAGTTTATAACATAAGACGTCATGATTGACTGTATCAAAGGCTTTTGAATGATCCAAAGGTACTAAGTTATTTGTTTTTCGTTCATCTATACCACTTCTTATATCTTCCGCAACATCTACAAGTGCAGTTAGACAACTGTGTTTTTTCAGAAACCCAGCTTGTTTATCATTAGACGGATAATGATCAATAACGTAAGGCGATATCTGATTGTGAATTATCCTCTCAAATATTTTCGACATAAAGGGTAAAATGGTAACTGGCCTATATTCTGATTTAGTTTTGGATTTTGGTATTATTTAAGGTTTTTTAAATAGAATTTTTTGAAAAATTAATGATTACGTTTGTGTGGTTTATTTCCAAGTGGAAAGTGTGTGTTTGTGAGAACGTTTGTGTAGTTTAGTTGACCTTTTAGCTCTCAAAAAGATTTTGACGCGTTTAACTTGACAATCGTTAAAAAAAAGATGCACGTCTGAAAAAAGGCTTAACAAATGCAATATCGGTGTATCGAAAGCAGTATTAAACATCTAAACAGGTGACAAATATTGGATCTATGCATTTAAGCCAGAAACAATACAGCATCTGAACGTGTTAGTTCAGTAAAACACCATATTTTGGAGGTACGTCAATCGGAGTGAAAGAGTTAAAATATTGATTGAAAAACTCCTGAAAAATTATAAAAAAAAACTTTTCTTCATAAAAATAATTTAATGAAAATTAAATTTGATGAACTTGAGCCGAATTAAAATATTAAAAATTTGGATTAAAAACCATAAATTGTTCAACAAAATAACCACAATACTAATTATTTTCAAAATTTTTTTTTGCAAAACACACTTTAAATTTTCTATAACAATTTAAAATAGATTTCTATTAACAACCTTAATTCCCAGCTCAACTCGTTCTATATCCTACAAAGCCATCATATTCTCATGAACTTACAGTTCATACAATTTTATTGTGTAGAATTTTCTATAACTTTTTTTAAATAAAAATGTTAACAAATGAAAATAATGGATATACAGGAAACGGATGTAAAAGTCATTTACTACGTACAACTGTAACAACAACAACAAAAAGATGTAGTAAAACAGGCAACACAAGTTTGTTATAGATAACGGGAAAATGTTTTTTGGAACCTTTTTAAATCCAAGGAAAATATTGAGTTTTAAATGTCAAAATTGGCAAAAGAAAACAACTAAAGAACTCGCCAAGGCGAATTCATATAAACGGTGGTGGCGAAACTACAGGGTGGCTTAAAATTACTTTTTTATTATATTTTATTTTCTTTTCTTTTTAGTATTTTGTAAAGAAGACTTGGGGAATTAAAAATGGAGAAGTACTTAATTGAACAACGTGCCCAAATTGTTGAGCTTTATTTTTCAAATCAACAATCCTTTTTTTTGACTCAGCGTCATTATGACCCAGTGATTTTAATTGGCCTCCGCGTTCACCGGATTTAACCGCCCCAGACTGTTTTCTTTGAGGTTATTTGAAAGGAAAAGTCTACATAAATAAGCCTAGAACCATCTAGCAATTAAAAAGCAATATACGCGACGAAATAAACATCATAACACCTGAAATTTTGCGAAAGGTTATGGAAAATGTTTTGGAAAGAGCACGAATTTGCGAAGCAGAAAATGGCCACCACTTGCGAGATATTATTTTTCATAGCTTAACTTCAAATATTCCCCATTTATATACTGTATTAAAAAAAATTAATAATTATTTCTTAAAATAAAAATTGTAACGAATTCCAACCCTTTCGTTAATTTTGGGCCACCCTGTACAACACCAGAAACACAACTTTGCATTTTATGTTATTTGTTGCTTTCATTGGCCGATATGTCAAAAAACACAAGCAACTTTTGACATTCATCTCTCTTAGTAAAAAAGCTGCGCTTTCAACGCCACCTGAAAAATTAATTCGCCTTGAAACTTGCTGTTTTAAAAAATAATAAATAAACATTTTCGAATTTTACAAAATAATTATTTGTTTATTTGAATGTCAGAAATACAATTATGTTCTTAATCAAGGCGAATTTACACCAGATGACCTTATCTTGCTACGTAAGCAACAGCTGATTACTAACCTTGTGTCAAAATGATATACCGTTCATGTGGTTCTGGGGAGTATTTACTAAATTTTATAATTTTCGCTTAAAATTATGAAGTTAAAAATTTTTTTTTAATTATTACATTTCAAAACAAACAATTTAAAATTAAAAAGAAAAATAAAAATAAATATTTGTTTTAATCGTTTACTACAGTGTTGTATTATTTTTGACACAACGTTAAACTACTTTACAGTGTTGTAAATATTTTCAAAATAAAGCCACCTTGTATGAATTCGCCTTGATTCTTAATTAACAGAACAATAATAACGAAGGAAACAGACGAGCTAGCCACAAGTCGACCTAGGGCAACCGATTTTTTCCGTATTTAGATGCTTTGCACATTCTTTTTTTAACGGTTCATAATTGGCAACAGCTTTTGAAGGGTAGCAAAGGCCTATCGGTGTCAAAATTACAAATGTATTTCGCGGCTTGACGAGTTAGCGCAGATCCGGAATGTCCAATTTTCAATGATGCTGGCTCATAAATCATGTCCAAATTTATAAAACTGTAATTAAAAAAATTGAAAAGTCATTTCTCCTTTTGATGAATAACCTCCGGGCACGTAGGGTAAAATTGTAACGTCTTCCTTCTGTTGTAACAATTTAATACAGAATGGCAAACTTATGTTAACCCTTTTTAACTTCGTTGAAGGGTGTACAAATTGCGATTATTATATAAACGATCTTAGCAAATACAAGTACAGCCTCTTTTATCCTAAAGCTTTGGGCACATTTGGAACCCCATACAATTTTTTTTAACATTGTAATTTTTTTAAACATCTGTATTTTTTCAGTAAACAAATTTTTGGAGAACAACAAAATTTATTTAACCGAAAGTTAAAAGTAGAGCATTTTTGGATTTTTCCATCAAACATTTGTTAAATGTGAACATGGGGCTTGGCCGACAAATAACACTTTCCTACTAGTGTTTTTGTAATTATCAAATTTTTAAATGGCTCGTTTAAACGATGAAATCTCTTTATAGTTTTAAAAAAGATCTTCCAATTGAAGCATCCGTTAAAAGTGTTTGTATTGCATTTGCAGAATACTCTTTTAGATTATGTTCGTTTGTGTATGAAGTGTAATTTATTTATCTGGAATTCATTCAATATCAATTAAATATTTTTTAAGCTTCAATGACATTTAAAGCAGATTATTATTACAATGTAACACAATAAAAGCAGACGGTTCTATAAAGTTTAAATTGTATACCCACATATTAGTATGTTTTTATAAACTCAAGCATAAATAGTGCGTCACAAAAGTAATGAACATTTGGAAAATACAATAGATGTGTCTCAGCAAAAATTAATTAATCACTTAACATAATTTAATTAAATATATTTTAAGTTTCAGATTTGATTCCTTAATCTTTAAAAATCCTTGGGTTTTTGTTTCTTTTGTACACTTCTGTTAGGCACTTTATTACTGATACCCTTTTTATAACCTCCAGCAAAACTAGTCGTTAATGAAGGTTTGTCATTCCGTATGAAACTTTTTAAATATTCATCTCAGAGCCCATAACGTATATATATTCTGGGCCTTTGAGTAATTTAAAGTCGATTTAGCAATGTCCGTCGGTCTTTCCGTCTGTTGAAAAGACGCTCACTTTCGAAAACCCCAAAAGAAAAAAACAATATCGGTGTCAAATTGTTTCTAGTTATACTAAGCAATCAGTATTTACACCAAAGCGAAGCGGTATCAATTAAACGGTAAATACGGATTTGTTTTGGAATCAAGCTCAAAAATATTGATTAAAGTGCGGAATACTTAACTTATCCATATTCAATCCCGAATTCGTACTTGAAATAAACCAAAAGTGAAATTAAAAGGAGATTGATTTACTTTCCCGTTTTACACTTTACAGAATTTAAATTATAAAACACCAGCATCATGCCCGACATGTTTTCAACTTTACAAATTTGATTTACATATTTACCTAAAAATACAAACTAAATGGGAACTGTTGCTTTTTATTTTACCTTAATAAACTTGAAAATAATGTGTTTTCTGTTGTTTTTGTTGTTTCTACACACAACAAGCAAATCGTTTTTTTACTAGTGTGGTGTCGTTGTAGATTTTACAACAAACAAGTTATTTGAGATTAAAACGCCTACTTTGTACGTTTGCGTGTTATAAGTACTTAAATTTTTATATGTACGACTCATACTTTAGGAAATTATAAAACACTTATGTATCTCGAGAGTTTTTCTTTCTGTGTAGGTTAAGAATGAAAATATGAAAGAATGTTGAACAGCCAGCCTATAAAGTTTTTTATAAATTTCAATTTTGTAACAAAAATTAACATAAGCAATGGCGGAGTGCACCAATTGATATAAGATTTTGCACAAATTCGTTTTGTATGACTAGAAATCATAGCACAAAATTTTGTCAAGATCTGTCCATAATTTACCAAAGGCCCCATAAAAAGCCCACTCTCAAAAAACTTTTTAGTACACCCAAAACGAAAAACGCTTTAATCATACAATTAAGTCAGTCATAGTTTTATAAGACTTCAAATCACATTGTCAAATTCCGTGAAGATCTGTCCCATATAAAGTCTCCTGCAGAAATATTCTAACTGCCGGTTAAGGGTATAAAAGATTCGTGGCAGACGAATATAGTGGCACTGTTCCTCTTTAAATTTACTTCAAGTGTTGCAATTATTTTTTTTATTAAATAAAAAAAAAACTTTATGGAAGTTGTCAATTATTTACAGTTTTATAAAGTCTTAATTTATTTGTTGAGTGTTTAAATATTTTGTGTGAATGAAATGTTTTGCAAACATTTCATTTCAATTCAATTTGTTTTAAAGTTGTTTTATCTTCTAATTGAACCCATATGTTTTCATTCTCATGTATCTCGGTTGTAAATAAATATGCTTGTATGTTTGTGTGAACGTCCTTAATTGTTCAATAAGTTTGTGAAAGTTTTTTTGCCCACGATAAATAATTTTTAACGAAAAAAATGCTTTAACTATTGCTGGGAATTTTTTTTTATAGAAAAAGGAAGTATAACGATTTAGTTATTATTTCTTTTAATACATTAAGCATTTAGAGCAGCCATGTACGATGCGGTACAAAACTAATAGAACATATTTTATATTAATTTATAATTAAATATTAAGTTCTTTAACCCTTAAATTATAATTATTTTAAAACCTTAATCTTAACTAATTGCCTTGATTGTGGTTACACAAAAACAAATAAGATAGAATAGACCTGCCCAGCAAAAATTTTTTAAGGTTTGGAATCAATAAATTCGTCTACTACATCCTGACCTCTTTCTTTTTTGCTTCTTAAATTTACTGTCATACAATTCTAAAATTCTCATTCTTCTAAAATGCTCATTCGGTTTCTACTGCTTTATTGAAATAGTGAAAACATTTTTTCTTTTGATAAAAACTTAAACTTATTTTATTCACTTAAATCATGTCAGTTTTCAAAGCGTGAAAACAGAGCTTGTGCGCGGGAAATCCAAACAAAAATCATGTTATATTTAATAGAAGTGTAAGCGCTCCGCTCCGAATTCTCCCTTATAAAAAGGGTAGTTCAACCGAAACGCACGATGTTAATTGTAAGTAAAGCAAAAAGTTTTAAAAAAATTATCATAAAAATTATCGACAGAAGGACCAAATGCCGATGGTCCACATTTTTAATGACTCTGAGACTTAGTTGAGGTTCAATGTCGTTAATGTGCCGAATTATCTCATCCTTTAGCTCTTCAATTGTTCTTGGACATAACGTACAATTATCTTTTAAATATTAAATATTACAAAAGAATGAAGTCAAACGGAGGCAAATCACATGATCGTGGCGGCCAATTAACATCGCCGCGATATGAGATTACACGGCCATTGAATTTCTCGAGCAAAACAGCCATTGTTTCGTTGGCTGTGTGGCAAGTTGCACCATATTATTCGAACCACATATTATCCAGGTCCACATCCTAAATTTTTTGGCCACAAGAAGTTCGTTATTATCTCGTGGTAGCGAACACCATTCACGATAACTGCTTGGCCGACTTAATTTTCGAAGAAGTATTGCACGATGACGCCGCCAGTCCATAAACCACACCAAACAGTCATTATTTGTGGATGCATCGGCTTTTCAACGATCACTTATGGATTCACATTTGCCCAAATGCGTCAATTCCGCTTGTAAAAGAATCCATTATGTTGACCAAAAAAACCACGAAATGCAGTTTGATTAAAGCGCCCATTTTTTAAAAGGCTTCAACAATCCAAAAGCGCTGCTCAGTTGTGTACGCCTCCATGGTTAAATTTGTCAAACAATGAAACCAAGAATTGTCGAATTAAGTTGGGCAAATAAACGTGACGTTTAGGTGTGACTTACAATTAACATCGTGCATTATGGTTGGACCACCCTTTATTACTGCTTCCGAGGAAGCAACAGTTGTTTCTGAAATATGTGTTCACCTTTTTTTAAAACAGACAAAATAACTATCGACTGTAGGCTCTATAGGGGATCAATGGCTAGCAATGGACTCATGCTAACAAAGTTTCTGAGTTTAAGGTTAGATTAGGTTCGATCCTTAGTCAGTGACCATAGTCAAGCCAGTATTCACCATATTACTTCATTAGCAGATATCACAGCTGCCTCCAACCATTTCGATTCCCTGCTAAAAAGAAAGACCGATCTAAGTCCTACCTTAGAATGGACATCCCAACAGGGCAATTCTGGTCTCCCGAAATCGAAATGCCTTATCCTGATACGATTGAGGCTAGGAATTTGACAGAGAAAACGAAGCACCGTTACCTGCTCCTGGCAACTTCTGCACAAGTTAAAATAATGTAAGCATTTCCAATTTGCATTGGTCCCTATAACAATCGTATTGACCGATATCACTGGGCTTACTCTGGTTCCTACCAAGTGCACGTAGCACGCCACAGAGTCCTGGCCAACGAGCAGGTGTTCTCAGCCCGCCATCTCGATTTATTCTTCCTGTACGGCGCACAGATATTGAGATTTTTGCATTGAAAAGCTTTTTTAAGGCGTGTTGTTTGTAGAGTGACACAAGTTTTAATCATATAAAACAAGAAAATATATTTTTAATATCAATGAAACGGGCTTTGCTGGAAAGAAAATTTTATTAAATTAATGTTAAAATATGATTTCTGCCATGTGGTCGCCACGGCTGGCGCGTAGGAGGCACAATCTAGAACACCAATTTTCGCAGCATTTGCGTCCGTATTTGGCCGATAATTTTTCGAATGTTGATTTCCAGGTGTTCAATTGTTTGTGGTTTATCGACGTAGACAAGTGACTGATCATAACCCCAAAGAAAATAATCCAATGGGGTTTAATCACACGATCTTGGTGGCCAATTAATTGGGCCATTACGTGATATTTGTTCTCATCAAAAGTTTCTTTGAGTGAATCTATTGTAGCGCCCGCTGTGTGGCCGAACTGGCGGCGCATACGATGGTCGTTTGGCTTTAATTTCTGCACAAGTTGAATCTTGAAAGCTGTTAAGCAAAGTTCCTTTCGTAAAATCGTTCATAAAGTGGAAGGACACAACCCCAGTTGCTGAGAACGGCGACGAATTGATTGATTATGATCAGCTTTAATGCTTTCCTGTACAGCGGCTAAAGCTTCTTCAGTGCACACTGTTCTTAAAGGATGCACCTTATCAGTAACAGTTAATGTGGTCCGAAAACGATCTATTGTTCATCGAAGAACGATTATGTACGCAACAAAATGGACAAAGTGCACGATGAGTTTGACGAATAGAACAATTATTTTGATTAATGAAATTTCAAAGCAAACTAAACAAAAAGCAACAATAAGCTGTTAAATGGGTGCTCAAATAAAGTACTGATGCCAACTCAAAGTTCTGACACTCTAAAAAAAACACGCTTATTATGTTTAAAAAGATACTCTGATGTAAACATAACGTACGGTTGGTTGCGGACAAAATTAAAGTTTTTCGCTGTGTATGAAGATAAATACGAAAAGTTAAATTAATATTTTTTTAAATATCACATGCGATAAAAATATATTAAAAAAATATTGCATGCGATAAAAAAAATTATAAAGAAAGTATTCACAATTTTACATATTACTTGGGTTTTTGACAAGTATTTAAACTGTTTGAAAACTTTGTTTGATTATGTTGTTTAACAGAGCGAACATTCTATCGACGCACACAATGTTTTCTTTTTAGTTTTTTACACGAAACGCACAACTGGCAAAAGCTAAAATTTATGAGAAGTCTTTTTTGTAATCATCGTTACAAATTTTGACAAGTTTTCTATTTTCTTTTTAACAAATTAACACCACATGAGACGTCTACGTATTTTTAGTAACTACCAACGATTCAAGACGACCGCAACGTTAACGTGTCCGCAGCATTAACGTACAAGTAACGAGGCCTTAAAACCTAAAAATTTGTTTTGTTCAAAGTAAAATTTAGTTCATTTCACTGTGTTTTTATTTAAAACAAAAAATTTTCAAAGAATCAAAAGAAAACAATCCGTATTTGAAAAGTCTTCCGTTTAATTGCTACCCGCAGGATTATAAAGAACTCGCCTTTTAACCATACACGTTTTTGTGTGAAATAAGAATTCTTTTTATGTGTATGTATATAAAGGACATTTTTAAAAGTAACATGTTATGCTGCAACATTTTTGGTTTACTTAAAAAAACAAACTTAAGTATTCTACTACAATCACAAAATAATGTTTCATATTTTCTTTCACTAAAAGGAAAATAAAACAAATTTTAAAGAAAAGAAAAAACTAAAAGCAAAACATTTTTGCGTTTTTGAACACGTACCATGTTCGAAAAAAAATATTTTTGTTACATTTTTGTCGTTGAGTGTTTTAGAATGATAGTAAATGGGCTTTAAAAGCATGAATTCTTATGGTGAGGGAATAATAGGAACATTAATAAACCAAGACAGAAACCATTTCACAGAGTTTCTTCTGATATGCAATCAGGTGATTGTGCCAGCCGTTTGACCGTGTATATGTTTGTGGTGTGATTGCATCAGCTTCTGGTGCAATTTAAAAAAAACAGTTTGATATTTTAATGGATGTGCCAGAATGATTGAATCGTGTATTTAAGTAATAAGCACATACAAATTGTCAAGACATAAACGTCTAAAAACAAAAAAATTATAAAAAAAATAATTATTATGCATGCAAAAAAATACTCTTCTGAACACTTTTTTCTCTTTCTGTTTAAGATAATTGCAAACTTTATCGTACACAGTACGATCTTATCCACACACACATTTAAAAACAAATGCAAATTGTACGTAGAATCTCACAAATTAGAACCACGTTGTGCACCGGGCAGTTAAAATTTCTGAAAAGTTCGAATTTCTGGTCATTTTTTTTTCAGAAAATGATAAAATCATAATGAAACTAGTTGTGTAAGCTTTATTTTAACTCGAAACAGTTTTTATTTAATAACATTTAATTAATTGAACATATTAAATTCATAGAAAAACGTTTAAAAGGTTTTTTCAATTATTAGGAACTTTATTGGTCTTTCACCTAACATCAGTAATACTTGTTGGTTTTTTTGATTTATTAAAACTGGATACAGCGATATCGTTACGGTCGTCAAAAAGGTTAGAAATGTGTTTTCTGGAATAATAAGGATTTTTTTACGTTTGTTTGACATTTTTTTATCTTTTACGCGTATGAACACTTTACTTTGACCTTCAGTTATCTTCTGACCCAAATTTGTACAAGCATATCAAATTTAATACGCATATGACCGAATTGTAAACACCAGCAATTACTCGGTGATTCCCCCTTTTATTTTTACTTTAATGAGCGAAAAAAAAATAATTTGTAGTGAAAACACAAAAATAAAAAAACTTTCAAAAATTAGAACCCCCTTTTCTAATTTTAGAGCGTTTAAGTTTAAAATCATAAAAGAATGATTCCTAGTAGAAATAAAAACAAAAAACTTCCAGAAATAAATACCACAGGTTCTAATTTCAGAGCGTTCAACACATTGAAATGGCCGGTTCTAGTTTCTGGACGTTTCGAATTTGTGAGATTCTACTTAACCAGCTTTCTGACTGCGCAATTCTGCTGGTATTGTGTATGGGTTAATAACGTATAATATGGTAATGATTCACACACAGTTCAAGCCCTATTGACTTAGAGCTAAAAAATCAAAGCAAGTTAAACTCTCTTTTTGGTTTAAAATGTGTTTAAGCCAACAAATCTATAAAACACCAAACATATAAACCATCTTTAAACGCATAAATTTGAGCGTATAAACTACCAATACAGACCATATGAATTTGATAAGATTTATCGTAGTGCTGCCACATGTTATGTTTTTAACATCATATAATACATGGGACACTGATCTATAAGTGTTGAGTTTAAACTTTAAACTACATATAAATTTAAGTTTAGTTCAACTAAACTACAGTTTAAACCATCTGTGATTTATTAGCCATAAGAAGCTTAAACTTCAGTACTCTTAAACTTGTTTTGCTGTTAAAAATTTAAAAAAAAAAACTTTAGGAGATTAATACTAAAGTACTCAACTGAGTTGAGTTGTAAACCATAATCGGGGCCAAAAGGCTTTGATATGTGAAGCAAAAAAATTCATATTCCCCACGGCGCTGCAAAATATGGCCCCAAAAACTAAATGAAAATTAACCCCAAGTTTGGGGCTCTTTTTTATAATGCAATATGACCCCATTTTTTAATCAGCCTTATTCCAGTTGTCGTTGTCGTAATCGATCAAGTGGTGTTTTGGAAGAGATTAAAGAACACTGGTTGTGTGTTACTTTAATCTCTGACAAAAAACGACTTGATCGATTACGACAACGACAACTGGAATAAGGCTGAATTACCCCAAAAAAATAACCCTAAAAATAAAATGAAATATTACCCTCAATTTGGGGAAATTCTTCATTATGAAAAATCACCTCAAAACTTATAATGAAATTTAACCCCGCAAGGATTTTCGTGTTGTTGTGTCTCATGTACAATTTTTGGGGCCGTTCTTCATTTTCTCTTTAGGGCCATATTTCCTGGGCTCATTTTGCGCACCGCCTTTCCCCACAGCCTTTTATTTCCGTTCGTTTAAACTTGCAAATTTTTTACATTCTTTTTTAAAACTTTAATCAGGCTAAAGTTGAATTTAATTTTCATTAAATTATAGTGTTAAGCGGCAAAACCCTTTTGAAGAGATTGTGTGGTTACAATCGAAACGTCAGAGCAACCTGTCCGTGAAAACCTGGGTTCGATTCCCAGTTCAGTAAGGAATGAAAAATTATCAATAAATTTTAATTAATTTCATATTGTAAATTCCTTTCTCCATAAAAATAATTTAATGAAAAAAATTAAATTCAATAAACTTTTGCTTGAATAAAATATCAAAATTTGGATTAAAAAACATTTACAGTTCAATAATTAATGTAGAATAAATTAATTCTTTTAAAATTCTGTCAATAATTTAAGCAACATATTGCAACAGGCAACAACTGTTTTTACAAGTACAATCGTATTTTATATTTTTTTTATATATTATGTATTTGTGTGAGTTTGGTTTATTTTTTCTTCCTCTTTAAAAAAAAAATAAAAGAAACATTTGAAATGCAAGTTTTCTTTATGCAGCCACTTAAACACAAACACAAAGTTACTTTGAATTCCGTTTTTGTGATAACAAATTCTTAAAATAAAAAAGTTTAACTTTCTTTTGCATTTACTTAAAGCTTAATAATGATATAAGATTTTCTGAATACTTATTTTGTAATACGAGCATCAATTTGTTTCATGGCACAAAACTTAGCAATGCACAATGGCCCAATCAAAAATGCAAAGATTGCAAAATGAGCCATTTTTCTTTTAATCAAATCAAACGTTTATAAATTTGCTCATAAAGATACTTTTTTGTAAAGAGATGTTTTTTATTATAAATTGTAAATGGGTTTGTTTAAAAAGTACTTTTTGATACAGAAAGTTTTTAAAAAGTACTTTTTTGTACTTTTGAAAATTGTGCATTTTAAGGAAAGTAATTTTGTTGAAAAAATTTAAAGACAACATTTTTAAGCAAATTTATTTGTGAAAAATAGGACCTTTTGAAGATTTTCTTAAGCCAAAAAGTACTTTTTAATAAAAATGTACTTTTTAATAAAAGGGTACACACAAACACATTAAAAACATAAAAAAGGGGTCTGAAAATGAAAAGATACAACGACTTCTTTGTTATAATTGTCTTTTTTCTGCTTTGCTTTTTATTAATAAAAAACGTTAAAAAGATGTGCGCCTTTTATTCTTCCAAACGACTTTTTTGTGCTAATGTATTTTTATAAAAATACCTTTCGTGCGACTTTGTTAAAATTCCTAACGGTTCCCCTTCACAAAGTGCTCTACATCACAGCATTGAGAAATATTTATAACCACAAGACACTATTTTTAGCGCGCCAAATTAAATTTGAATAAAATTCGAAACATATCGCACCAGTTCCTCTAATTTGGTTTTTTCATTACACGAAAAACATAATCGTGTAATGAAAATTTAACCATCTTTGTTTAAATGAATATAAAGAAAAAAAACCCACTTGGGTTTTTTTAAACAAAATACCCATTAAAACCTGGGTGGGTTTTTCTGGGTTACCCAGTAGGCAGCCAACCCTGCTATTTTCCACTGTAGATCTGGTATAAGCGGATTTTCAAAATCTTCTATCTCCGCGAAAGTTTGAAATTCTTTGTTTTTTTACATACAAATTTTATGTACTAAAGTGTCAGTTTCAAATATTAATAATCTCTTTTTTTTAAAAAAAATAATTATTTACGTTAGTATTATTTAGGCTTGAGTTTATCAAATTTAATTTTCATTAAATTATTTTTACTGAAGGAAGGAATTTTTACAGCATGAAAATTTATTAAAATTTATTGATAATTTTCTTGGCTGAGCTGGGGCTCGAACCCGGGTTAAATTTACATGTTTCAAGAATCTCCACATTCCTTGATCAGAATTATTTGCCTCTGCACCACTGCGGTGCCTGCTAGCCAACAGTCAAACATCAATCTTTAACCAGTGGTCAAGTGGTCAATTTATTTTCATGTTGCCACCATTTCTTCTGTTTTTTCGTATTTTTTCTTGAAAACCTGAATACCTTTGTTTAGTGTTATTTTTTTTTTTTTGTCCACTTTCGTCGACTTTTATTTGTGCAAAAATTAAAAATTAACAGTTCAACTAAAAATCACAATTGTTCTTAAAATAATAATTAATAATGATAATTTTACCACAAAATCAAATTTATTACTTTGTTTTTCTTAATCTTGTTATTGAGATGAGATTTTCATGCACTAAAAAATCGAAAATATGCGCTTAAAATATGCATTTAAAAAATCCAAAATATGCGCTAAAAATAACAAATATTCACTTTAAACTTAAAAACTTTCCATAAAAAATCGTTTTTCAATTTTATTGAAAAAATATCTTTAGAAAAGTAATTTAAATGTTTGTTTGTTTAATTAAATAAGTACTGTTTTATCAAATGTATAACTGTATCTTGTACTTGAAGAATGACAATGCATTTGGAAAAAATTCATTTCCGGGTCCCACTTTGAATCCAGATGAGATCAGAAAATATTTGAAGTTTATTCTTTTTAAATTCTTGATTTTTTTGCAGAACGTTTTGGATTTATTTTTAATTTGAAAGGCTAAGATTTCACATTGTTAATTTAACATTTTGCCATATCAATTAATTTGACTTGAGAATTAATAAACTAAATCTCTCCTAATTAGTTATTGTTTCACCAATATCGCCGTAGTTAGAAAATACAAATGCTAATTGACTTTTGATGTTATTTATATTTAATATTTCCTTTCTTTTTTAATTGCAAAATCATCGGTATCAACAAGCTCTCCTAACATTCTTAAATTACTAAAAGTTTTTTAAGTAGAATTCTGAAGCATCTAGCCAGACCACCATTTTGTTACTACTGGCTGCGGCGGAAGGGGAATCAAAGAATAAATTTCATTAAAAATTGCAATATTATCGAATTACCTTCTTATTTTCTCTGCAACCCATGTGCCAAGCATGTAATTTGTAACAGTTTTGGATATAATATTTAAAACCTGTTGTAAGCCTTAGCCATATGGAAATTAAAAAAAATCACTCCAAAATGTAAAAATATGCATTTTAAACCTAAATATGCAAACATATGCAAAAACAAATCGATGCCATTTTAACGAAAGATTCGAAAAGATAATCCGCCGACATCGTTCTTAGACTATCGACAACCCTACTTATCAGTATTGGTATCGTAGCGGCAAAAAGGCGTATCGTTACATCCATAGTCTTCAACTTTGTCTCCAATTACGAAAACGTTCTTCTATATCTCGCTGTTATGTGTGTGAAGAGAAATGCGAAAAGTTAAATTTATTTCTTAGAAACATCGCATGCGTTAGAAAATATATTATAAAATATCGCATACGATAAAAAATATATAAAAAAATATCGCGATAAAAAAATTAATAAAAAAAAATACGATTATTTCAACGAAATTTTAAAGTTTTTATAAAATTTTATTTTTTTTATAAAATTTTATTTAATATTAAAAACTTTTATGATATTTTATTGGATTTTTAACATTACAATTTATGATTTTTTAAAAAATATGACTCAAAGTGCTCTGTGAGAAATATGGATACTATGCCCAAATCCTTCAACCTCAGGAAATCAAACCATATTTTCAAAAATATATTACTGTAGCCTTGTCCATAGTTTTCATTTTCTATTAGGTTTTGTTCCCTGAGATGGAAGGATTTGGACACAGTGGCCATATCCCTCACGGAACTCATTCATATGAATTTCAGTCTGTCATATTTTTTTCAAAAATCATAAATTTTAATATTAAAAATCTAATAAAATATCCAATAAGTTTTTAATATTAAATAAAATGATTGATGGTTCACAAAAACTTTAAAATTTCGTGTAAATAATCGTATTTATTTTGTTATATTTTTTATCGCATGCGATATTTTTAATATATTTTTTATCGCATGCAATATTTTTAAAAAATGAATTAAAATTTTCGTATTTATCTTCACACACGTCTCGCTTTTTACTATCCAAAACCCATTACAGCAATTTAAGCAGTCTTCAGGACATAAACTGTAACGCTTTGTATAGTTTTAGCTGTAAATTATTTATTTGCTTTATTTTCGCCAGATTCTCGGTATACTTTTAATGTCTTATTGTTTTTGTTATGCTCGGCTTCCTACTTCTTGTATCTCTACAAAAATTAAGAAATATAAAGAAAAAATAGTTATTTTGAAACAAAAAACTCTACTTGGCTAAAGCACATTTAAAATGTAAAAAATTTAATGTTTTTATTTTTTTACTATTAAATTCTTTTCTTCGGAATCCTTGAACAAACACCACTAAAACTTTCTAAAAATACATAAAACATGAAATATGTGTGTTTTATTTTTTATATCTCTGACTTGTATCTAAAAGTAGGTTTTTAGTACAAATGAGTTTCAGCGGTCCAGCAAAAACATTAAAGGAGACACGAACAAAGTTCGTGTGAAAATGACTGTTGTTATTTGTCCATAATAGTTTTGGTCAACCAGTAAAAGAAGAAAAATTTCGTGTCAACATATTACACCGAGAACATTTTGTCTGAACAACTTGTTAAATGTTCTAGAATTTAAAATATTTCAGATGCATGAGTGTGTAGTTGTGAGGTGCATGTATTTTTATACATCTTTTTTATGATTGCGATATTTACAGTAGGAAATTTTTAGAAAAACGTCAACAAATAAAAATACACGCAATTAGATACGTGACCACAATGTGTACGAATACTTTAACAGAGACTAGAACAAACATGATTATTAGGATGGTGCCTTTTAAAGAAACCCAAAAAGATGTAAAGAGCTTTTCGAAAAAATGAGTTATTGAGACTGGAGAAGCTAAAGTGTAACGGAATTGCTAAAATATTACCCAAATTTGTATCTTAAAAACGATTTGTTATACCCGTCACCGAAGGTAAAAGGGTATATATGCAAGTATAAAACCCTATAAAGCTTATATTCTGGGAGATTACGAGGAGCGCTTTAACGATGTCCGTCTGTCCATGTGTATGTTGAAATGGGTTTTCCGAAAAACCCAGAAACGATGTGGACTAGGGTGTTATATTGATATGACACGTATACTAGATACTTCGCTTAAGATTTATATTGCAACTCAGCCGAATTTGTCCATAAATGACTAAGATAGGAGCAAAAAACCCTGACTGCCTCTAATTTTACCCATAATTGCCTTGTTGTTTTTTTTTTCGGTATACCTGAAGAAAGGCAAGATCCAAAAATGCTAACTAAGCTACAAGCATTTTAGTTATCAGTTCACTTTAAAAATATAGGCAGGATTAGAAAAGAAGGCGTGGCACTTTCAAAACAAAGACATTATAAATAACTGTACATCTGCAGAACAGAAGAAGCCAAAGTTCCCAAATTTGATACAAACATCTTGGTTATCAGTACACATCAGTTCCACAAAATGTGAGCAGGATTGAAGATGTGGGCGTGGCACTTAACATTATTTTATATCTTAAGAACGGTACCAAATGTCGTACACATAGCTGGGTTATTAATACACAGCCTCTCTAAATAAATGGGCGGAATTGGGGCATTGGGGAAGTGGGCGTGGCACTTACCATAAACAGACATTTTAAATTTCTGTATATCTGAAGAATTGAAAGAACCAAAGTTTCCAAATTTTGTACAAGCATCTCGGTTATGAACAGACAAAATGACGAGCAGGATTGCAGATGAAGGCGTGGCACAAAAAATTTTTATTTATATCTGAAGAACGGTATTTACATAACTTGCTGGTCTTATCGCACCATGCTGAAGGATATATCCAAATATAGCACTCTTACTTTTTTTTACTTTATTTTTTATGGTGTTTCTTTTAATTTTTGACAAAAATGTTCGATAAACGCTTCTCGTTTGACAGGAGTGAGGGTTTATGTGCAATTTTAAAAATATATACAACAATTAAAAAATTTGAGTTTTCCATTCTAAATATGTTGCACTAATAAATGGTAAATATGTTTCATATCTTACCACCAGTTATATTCCGCGGGTAAAATAACACCCTTTTCGCAGCTGCGTTTAGTTCTTTTTTATTTAACCGAGTATTTTCCTTATTTAAGTGTAATTAACTAAAATAGACATTAACATTTTTTTTTTTGTTTTTTACAGCACTTTCAATGATAAAATCAGTGTTGAATGTTGAAAATCGCTTTAAATGTGGTAGATATTGTTGAACATTGTAAACTTTGAGTTTCAACGTAGCAGGAGAACAAAAAGATTTGTTTAATTGTGAATTTCATATTGCTAGAGAAGATACCCCTGTAAGCCCACCCAAAATTCTTAAAATAATTAATTAAAAGTAACAAGACACCAGAACTGAATTCAATCCAGATTACTTAAGGCAACACCGGAAGTATTGTTAAATCAAATTAAACAATTCTGGGACACCAGCAAGCTGTCTGATGAACTTAAACAAGGCGTAATTGTCAACATACCCATACCCTGGGGGACCTATCGCCCTGCAGAAATCGACGTGGCATTGCCCTATTAAGCATTTCAAACAAAGTTATCGCTCAAATTCTTAATAAGCATCTTTTAAACGTATTTGACCCTCATCTCCGCAAAGAGCTGGCGGTATTATGACCTCAGAAATTATGCTCTGATCACATAAACAGTCTTAAGATCATTATAGAAGAGTCTATGGCGATCGCCACTATATCTGACATTCATAGATTTTAAGAAGGCGTTTAATACACTGGCACATTCTGCAATATGGAAAGCTTTGACATGCAAAGAAACACCCGGGAAAATAATTAATAATATAAAAGCTTTTTACACCACATAAAATGCCGAATAATCCATGACGGGAATATCAGTGACCCAATAACCATCAAAGAAGGGGTAAGACAAGGATGCCTGCCGCCACTTACACTATTCAATAATGTCCCTGACTGCCTACTACAAAAAGCATGATACCCAACCAGCGATAGATTACATGAGGATTAACCAACAGGCTGCAATATCTTGATTAGTTATACTGATGACGCAGAATAAAGTAAATGGTGTACAGCTAAAAGCAAGCAAAGCAAATCTACAGATAATCATCGTCAAAACAAAAGTCATAAATGAGATTCTGAGAAGAAAATAGAGGTGGATTGGAAACACGTCAAGAAAGCCAGATGGAGATGTAAAAAAAAATGCAATTGAATGGAATCCACAATGTAGCAGACGGCAAGTTCGTCCGACACATACATGGCGATGACAAGTTGAGAAAGAAGTTGACACACAAGGCCAAGGTTGGAGCCGGCTCTTCATGGAAACAATTTCTTATGGTTCTATGATCCTTTTACTATCTGGAGGAAACAATAATAAATAAAAAATAAAATGTTCATTCAATATTTGAGACGCTTAATAGCGTTAAGCTTAAAATCAGAATATTATATTGCTCAATTTAAATACGGACAAATGAACCACTTTGTAAACGTGTGTGTAACATTATCAAAATATTGCATATTTAGAAGGCAAATTTTTTTTATAAAAGACAACACAAGCACAGACAAAATTTAAAACTGTCTCTTATCACCAAATTCATAGAATCAACCACACAATTTGTTGATTTTGCACCTGTCATCAAAATGATTATATTGATCATTAAAAATTGTACAAATTTAAAATTTTGAATCCTTTTTTTAATGATGTTATATATTTTTAATTTTTATTTAAAAAAAGTGATCAAAAAACTTTGCCGTTTCAAACAATGTGTTAATTGATTTAATTAAACATGGCTAAGGATTTAACAATTCCCAACAACAACTCTACAAATTTAAATTATTTTATTTTAAATAAAAAAAAATCAATTAAGATTTTTTGTTATTTAATTTATATTTTAATTAAAATTTTATTTAAAACCAACTAAAATGTTAATTAAATTAAAATTGTATTTTGTATCGATTATCACATTAATTTAATTTAAATACTTTTCAAACTCTTTTTTATTGATAAAAAACTACTGATTATTTTTTTTCTGCGATGAAAGTTCCAAATACAGTTACAAATTATATTCTAACTGATAGACTAGATTACTACCAACAAGCCAAGCAACGCAGAAAACAATGTATTTTAATTGAAAAAAAAATTGTGATAACTATTAAAAAATTTATTAAATTGGCAGGAGTAAACAAAATAATAGTAATGTTGTTGACATAAGTAAACGTTTAATTCATTTGATTACAATTTTAATTAGAACCGATTCTATTTTTGATTAATAGTTTAATTGCAAATACAAAATGTAGAGAAATTTGTTTGTGTGCCGGGGCATCCACACTTTTTAATGACTTTTTAAGTGAATATAATGTCGTGTAGGTGCAGCGCATTCTTATGGTGTTTTCTTTTCTACAAAAAATTTCACATTTTATTTAAAAAAAATGCAGTTTGGTGTTCGTTTCTTAAAAAGGGCTGCGTGTTTTATTCTAAAAAAATTCACCCTTAAATGTCATAAGGCATTGCCCTTTACGCCCCGTATAAATTGAGAGTGT
Organism: Pollenia labialis; assembly: GCA_949318255.1. Classification (NCBI taxonomy): domain Eukaryota; kingdom Metazoa; phylum Arthropoda; class Insecta; order Diptera; family Polleniidae; genus Pollenia; species Pollenia labialis. Next base: position 72,552,335 of record OX439140.1, read on the forward strand.
TGATAATGCCATGTAAAAAGATGGCTTCTGTTTATGTATATAGGGCTACCAGACGAAGTTAAGAAAAAATCGCCTTTAATTAGGACTGAAAAATTTCAAGTTTTAATAGTTATTTTTTCTATTATTTTAAAGTAAAAACAAAAGAAAGCATTACATTGTTAATGGTAGACTGTCAGTGATATAAAATTTAAATATATTCGGTGTAATAAAATTGTTTTTGAAAAAAAAACGTCAAATCAAGAAATCGTAAAAACTTGGTGTTAATCAATCTGCAATCTGGCAAAGGTATTTTCTTGTTTACATATTTTATGAGAAACAAACTAAAGAAATTGAAACTTCATCATTAATTTTGTTCATTTATTTATTTAATATCGATCGATTAACAAATTTGGGTTTATGTATATTTTTATTATATTTTCAGAACACACTGTTTGATTTATGTACATACCTATTTTTTTATATATTAAAGAACAAAGTTTTTGTCAGCTGTTAAAAACAGGAGATTAAATTTTTTGTTTTGTTTTCGTCAAATTAAAAATTGCAATATTAAATGTTCGGCAAGACATTTTATAAATGCACCTTTTAAAATGTGGTATTTTTTTTTTGTAGAAAAGAAAACACCATTAATTTCGCATAGTTGCACTCACCATTGGGTGCTGCAGCGTAATTAAGCAGCGGCGATGACAATTCCACTACCGACTTGGTTCTTTAAAAAAAGAAAAGACACAATTGTACGCTTAATAAGCTGTAAATACTGCTGATGTACATATAACTTAAGCTTTTAAGCCGAGGCCATTTAATTGAAAATGAGCTTCGTCACTTAATATCAGATTGTATAGAAGGTGGTCCAAACATAATGTACGATTTCAATTGTGAGTCACACCTTAATGTCAAGTTTTTGCCCAACTTAATTTCACATTTCTTTGTTTTAGTGTTTTATAAATTCAACCATGGAGAGATACACAGCTGAGCAGCGCGTTAAGGTTGTTGAAATCTTTTACAAAAATTGGCGTTCAAATCAAAATGCATTTCGTGCACTTCGTTATAATCGACCAAATGTGTCCACAATCGGGAGAATTATGCGCAAATTTCAGCATACCGGGTCTGTAGAAAATGTAAAAAACCTGTGCATGCTCGCTAAGTTCGTGTATCGGCTGGCGGCACAATCGTCCCGTACTTCTTCGGGAATGAGTTAGGCCAAGCAGTTACCGTGAATGGGGATCACTATCGAGAGATGATAAAGAACTTATTGTGGCCAGAAATTGAGTATATGGACCTGGACGATATGTGGTTCCAACAACAACATGTTGCCACACAACCAACGAAACAATGGCTTTTTTGGGAGAGAAATTCAATGGCCGTATTATTTCACGTCGTGGCGCCACGATCATGTGATTTGACACTGTTGGATTTCTTTCTATGGGTATATTTAAAAGAAAAAGTATACGTCAATAAGCCAAGAACAATTTAAGAGCTACAGGATGAGATAATTCAGCACATTAAAGACATTGAACATCAACTATGTCTCAGACTCAATGAAAATATGAACCATCGGATCGAGGTATGCCACCGAAGCCGTGGCGAGCATTTGGCCGTTGGTTCGACCACCCTGTATAAAACCATGATTTTCTTCATATCAATACTTTTAGTTCATTTTGTATAACAGTGCAAATAAAATTCATATTAAATAATGTTAAGTTATAGACAATTTCTATTTCTTCGTTTATTTTTGGCAACCCTGTTTGCATACAATTTTTATGAGGACCATATAAATACAACAGCATAAATGGCAACACATACATTCACATGCATACTCATACATTTGTATTCAACACAGGAATACGCAACAAAAGAAAATGGCGAGGACAAACACATCTCATACACAAACCCTTTTCAAAAATCGCTTTATGTATAAAACGGGTGTTTTTATGGTAGTTATTAAACTGTCATAAGCTTGTCAGACTTGACAGCTTCACACACAACATTTTGAGACCTTAAGTAATTTGAAGTCTTCTTACGTCGTTTCCGAACTACTCAACAGTAACAAATCTGTTAATACAAAATTGTTTCTAGAAATTCAGCACAATCCTGTCAGTGGCGAAATGATTATAGACCCATCCTCTCTATAGAAAAAACTTGAATTTTTCATTATTATTATTCCAAAAAACTCCAGTGGACAGGCCATCCAAAGCCAACAAAAATGCTAAAAGTAGCATAAACTCGGTGGCGGAATGCTTAAATAACTTCAAATTGTACACACAATTTTTTTTATTTTTTTTTCATTTCCTTACTCATTCTCTGCGCAGTTTGCTTTAGCATAGAAATGATAAAAAAGTATAAAATATTAAACAACAAGTGTAAGTACATGACAAGAAACTCAAACAAGGACCCAGTGACAGCAACAACAACAACACGTGTAAAAGCAACAAAAACAGATGGGAAACTCGGAAAGAGAAAAAAAATACATGGAAAGGACCATTCATTTACTCCAGGATAAAAGCTTTATTGTTTTGATTTGGGAATGGTTAACGGAAATGAGGTTACAACAACTACAAAAGTAACAAGCAATAATAAAAAAAAAAAATAGTCAACTGCAAAAACAAATAACAATAATAAAATGGTTTAAAAATGAGAAAGAAAAAATAAACACTGATATAAAACATTTAATTTAGGACACGTAAAACAAGGACAAACAACATGTTGATTTATTTTTATACTTTATTTATTTAGTTTTTTTTTTGGCAGTGTACAAAAAATTTTAACGCATAAACTTACATACTCGTATTTAAACAATCATACACACAAGTTCACAAATACATATGTACTCCATATATGTATGTATGTATGTATGTATGGATGTGTGTGTTATTAAGTGTGATTGTGAAACAAGGACACGGATGCTTGTTGTATATTTAAAATCGTGTTGTAGTGGTAGTTTTGTTTGTGTAAATGGCAGAGACAGAGGTACCATTGTGGTCTGCCGCAATTTCAACAAATTATGTGGTGTTTTATTTGATGTTGTTGTAGTTGTACATACTTGCATTTGCGTGTGTATGTGTTTGGCAAAAAATATTGTTGCGAAATAAACAAACAAATACCTTTACAACGATTCAACGAACATTCACGTTTAGGGTGTTAATTCCTTTTCGATTAATCGAAAATTTTAGACGATTAATTGTTCGAATAATTTAAAATCGCTAGTTTCGATTAAAGGATTAATCGATGAATTTATACCGATAAATGTATAATCTTTTTAAAATTTCAAGTCGAATAAACAAACCAAAAATGTATGGGTCCTTTAAAATTAACAAAAAACAGTCATGTTTAGTGAGTCATTTAGGTTATATTTTTGTTAAATTGTTTCAACTCAATTTAGTAATTCATTTCACAAAAGAAAAATCGACAAAGGTATATTAACTCAAAGGTTTATACATATTAATTTATCGGGTATGTTCAAGAAATCAAAATGAAGTGAAACTGAAATCAAACGATAGTTAATATTCAATTACTTTTTACAAAATGACCGTAGTTTTTCGTGGTTTTAGGTGTTGTTCTTGCAAAAAAAAAGTAGATTAAATATAATATTTTTATGAACTTTTATTAAAGGTTCGCTTTTAAAATTTGCTCGATTTTAAATAAACTTCATTTCAATTTGTAGAACACGCCCGTTTTTTTTTAACAAAATAGTTTATGCGTTTCTCTCTGTAGAATGAGTTTGCTTTAAAAAATATTGTACGAAAGATAAATATAACAATGGTAAATGTAACAGGTGTCCAAAAATATATTAACGTAAATGTTTTTCAACGACTTTACTTATTTACCACGTACACTTGAAGAAGTGGCCCAATGAGTAAATATTTTAAACAAGATACTTCGATCGATTCTCTAGAGGATATTATTTGCAGTGAGCATAGCAGAGGATGGAATGTCCATGAAAAGTTTCAAAAAATCCAAAGTTATATTGACTCTTTTAAAATCTAAGTGCCCGAAAGTGAAGCAGCAATTTGGAGCTACATTGACAAGTTTTATTTAGAAAAGAATGTTTTTTTACTCAAGTATTAATTTTTTCTAAAATTATCGAAAAAAAATCTCGTAGTATAAAAAATTTCTGGATTAAGAATTATTCGATTAATCGATTTATTTCAAAATTTTATTCGTTTAATCGAATAAGTTAAAAATTCAAAATATCGATTAATCGAACAAAAATAAAACTCAATTCATTGAATACCCTAATTCACGTATTTACGTCTGCATGGGTTTTATACACAAATCTATGTAAAAGGGTGGCCCTTAAAAATGTTTTATGAAAATTACAAATTTGGGAATGGATGTCATTTTAATGGATAAAAAATTCTATGTTTTACTAGTTTTTCTAAAATATTAAAATACCGAGCGAATCAGATTTTTTTTTTTTAAATCGATCTAACGATGTTGGCCCGACCAACTTGCTGGTTGCTTGCTGATAACTTAAACGAATTTCGTATATTGAAAGCGATAAGAATGAATCAATTTTCTTTTATGCCTAAATACTTAAAACTTTATTCGTGGAGAGCTCTTCCTGGAGGACAGCTCCCGTAGGCGGACGATATTAAAAGTCCCATGTTATTCTATATTACCTTTACACACATTAAAATAAAGGCACATCTCCTGTTAGCGAACAAAATTTCGCCGACGCACACTGGGGCTTAAAGCCTCCTCAGATGCAATAGTGTGATATAAAAATCTTGCTACTCTGAAGCAATGTCGGTATGTATTATAAATTAACATTAGCATTTTAATAAAATAAACTTTTTGTTTAGCATTTAAAAAGATAAACGGGTTCTTATTGTTCGCTCAAAATAAATTGAGATTAAATGGCCACCACAAATAGTGAGGCACACCAAATTTGATGTGCACAACACTTAGAACAAACTGCATTTTAAAACAAAATCTGGAGGTATAGGAGGGGTTCGATAGTAAACCTAAGAATGTTAGTTCGTGAGTTCGTTAGAATTACAGTTTTAAATTCACGCACTCCATTTTTACCACGGCCAGAAGTGATTATGAATGAATCACGCGTAACTCACACATTGTACATCGCGACATATGCATATCTTTAATAAAAACACATAAAACAATAGCAACAACAACATCTATAAACGTTATACATACGTACTTTTCGCTTATAGTACATTCCGCTTAGAGGCCAAAAACGGATTTAAGCCAAAACTTTCATATTCACATGCAGATTTTATCGAATTACATATTTGTTCTAAGGCCCATTTCGCTTGTAGTCCATTTTCGTTTAAAAGCCACATTTTCTTAGCAGGCGTATATAATTTTTTATGCCGCAATTTTCGCTTAAAGTCTACTCTGTTTTTTATATTTTTTTATTTACCTCTTTGGGAAATATTACACCGTCCGACACTCAATATTAGACACGAACCGGATGACATAAGTCTGAAACTAGAGATTAAATGGAGCAAAACTGCGTTCACAGTTTTTTATTTTCTGATCCTGTTTCCTTTTAAAAGGCCTTCAAAATTTCAAAGGACTATATTTTTAAAAAAATGTTTTAAAATACTTCTGCTCATCCTACTATGCCAAATTTGGTGTCAAATGATCAAGAAGAGTTGTAAAATATTTTGCATTATTTTGTTATTATTCTTTTAGGATTAGAAGATGTCAAAAATGTCCTTTCAAATTTTTATCCTTTAATGTCCTTTTAGATTTCCAATAATTTTTTTTAAAACAAATAGTGCGCACAATTTTTTTAAAAGGAATTTATTGGCAATCTTAAAGGATAAATATTTTAAAGGACATTTTTGACAACTTTTGATCCTGACAGGATAAAATAAAAATAATACAAAATATTTTACAGCTCTTCTTGTTCTTTTGACATCAAATTTGGCATTGTTGGATCCGCGGAAGTATTTTAAAATATTTTTTGAAAAGTTTGAAGTCCTTTAAAAAGGACACAGGATCACGAAATGAAAAACTGAAAACGTTGTTTTTCTCCATTTAATGTATAGTTTCACAATTTTATCATCCGGTTCGTGTCTCACAATTTTTTTCTTTTTTTGTCGGATTTTTGCCAAATTTCGAAATTTATATTTCATAAAAAACGCTGACAAAAATATTAGAGTTTTTATATAGTTTTATATGACGTTTGGTATTACAAAAAATTGTCAGGTGAGGACCCCATGCAAAGAACCACGTGTTTGATTTCGTCATCTAAAGACTTAAAATTAATCTCATACTGAAGCCTTATGAAGCATTGAAATTATTTACATTTTTGTTTTTATTGTAAGCTTTTAAAGCATTTGAATTCATTAATAAAAAAGATGTTTATTTTAACTATTTATTTAAATTAAATAAATATTTGGATATTTTTAAATGTGTTTTAAATAAACTTTTCAAAAAAAAAAATTGTCTGCAAAATCTGCATCCAATAAAAGATAAAAATCTTTAGTTACATTTTTATTCGAAAAATGAAAGGCAAATATATGAAATACTTTGGGAATAAAGAAGATAGAAGAAAAAACGAAATTGTTTCTCTCAATGTGAACGAAGCTTAAAAAAGATGAGTCTACTTCGCTTCAGCAACGATTTGTATGCAATTGAAAATTACGTTTATAACAATTTTATTTAGTTTCGAAAGAACATTTTAACAAAATGTTTTAAAAAATAATTGGGGGATTCACAAGGTAGTCGTTAAGTTGTTAAGTCATAAGTCAATTGTAAAGTATTATTTAGGACATCATGTCGATATGACTAAATAGCACACCTTGTGAGTCCCCCAAATAATTTATAAGTAATATTGTGCCTATTGTGAACAAAGCTTAGTCCTTAAAATAACACCCGCCTGCGGGAGCTTCCATTGTATATCCGCATATAAAAAGTTTTCAGATGAATTTCTGTATAAATAAATTGTATGTAAACAAAAATCTTGCTAGCAATACTGTTAGGATCTGGTCCATATTTCGTTTAAGCGACAATAACCCATTAGTAATTTCATATTGGTATAAAGGTCTAAATTTCAAAAGGCAGTCGTTTAGCTAAAACTATCTAATACTATGTTCATACTTTTGTTTTTAAACGCGTTTAAGCCACTCGAACGTGAGTAAGCTCCAATCACATTAAAATCGAGATGAATAAACATACATTGAAGTGATTTTTTAATCACTTCAAATTGGCACGATTACAACTAAATCAATTCATTAATCACATTGAATCCTTTGAACATACCTCAAGCTGAGTATGACGTAGAATCGGCCACAATAATCGTAGCCCTCACGTGTACATCCGACCACGATTTCTTATTAATGTTTTTATTTGTCCTTAAATAATCCATCAATGTTCACAATTTCATCATTTATTTGTTTAAAAAAATCATTTAATACCTTTATTTAATTATTTTTTTATACATTTTTAATACTTCAAAGACAAACATATAAATTTGTATGCCGTGTTTTAATCACCTCAAATGTATGTGAATGGCTTTGATTAGATAAATCAACATTTTGCTTGAACGCGTTTAAATACACAAGTGTGAAAATAGTATAAACGTTTAATTTATTTGATTAACTTTTTAATTAAAACTGATTTTATTTTTTATTATTGTTTTAATTGAAAAAAAATTGGTGAGAATTTGTTCTGTGTATCTTCTTATAAACTAATACAGATAGAACGTATTGAATATAAATCTTTTCCATATGCGAATATTTTGTTTCTAAATTCAGGACTCGCCCTATTGCACACACAAAACCGTAGATAGTATCTGGTGACATATAAACAAATCATGCAGCCCGAATATCACATTTGTTTTTCTCCTGTTATTCCCTTTTTTTTTTGTATTTATGGTAGTAAAATGCACAGGAACACGTAATTAACTTTTATGAACTTTTTTTCTCTATTTTTTCTACATATAAAGTAATAAATAGTTTTTTTCTTCCTTTTATTTGTATAAATGGGCCATTTTCTGAAACCTGTATTTTATTTGCATCAAACGTGTCAAACAAATATTTCAGTTATTTCGTTTAATTAAAGTTAATTATGTCATTAGAAATAGTAAAGGAATGTCAGAACTCTTCTCTGGTTCAAACTTTTAATAGAAATAAATAATAATTAAGTTGTAATATTCGTTTTGCGCTAAATTAGGAGCAAGCACTTAGAGAAAGAGTATGGCGATTCGGATTGAAAAATTTTGAAATAGTCGGAATTTCGATTCTGTAAATAATATCGATTTTTGTGTTTTGTTTTTTTTTGCATTATTGCAGAAATGTTATTGATTTAAGTAAACGTTTAATTCACTTGGTTAAATTTTTAATTAAAACTGATTTTATTTTTGATTAATGGTTTAATTGGAAAAAAAATTGCGAGAATTTTTTTCTGCGTAGGGTTGGGCTGCGAACTATTAATACAGCTGGTCACATTAATGTTTCTACGTTTTATTAAAGTTATTAAAGGCTGGTTCACACTATCTTACAAGTCTTATGTATTCCTTAATACTTTGCGAGAGAGAAATCTAATGAGTTTTGTTGCGGTTGTCAAAAAATCTAAGTTAACATAACAGTTTGTGTTCACTCCATCCCACAAAGTATAAGCACTCACACATTAAATAAAATGCAACTCTGGCCCAATGAAAAGTATTTTAGTTTAAAAATTTTTCAAAAAACGATGAAGTCGCATGGGATGTCAAACTTTTTTTCATAATGCTTGTCATTTTCATCACACATGCATTCATACTATTAGACTTTAACATATTGCTTGAGGTTTTGGCATTTATTAATACAAAGTACACCAGTGTAAAGTAGCCTTAAGCGGTTCTATTCGTTCCTAACAGAATTGGATACATTTTGGTAACCTTTTAATTATGTAATTACAATTAAGGGTGACGTGGGGGTTTTGCACACCAACCAACGGCTGTGAGTGGGTTTAACATGGCAAAGCTCACCCCTACCTTGGTTCTGAAATGTGGACACTGACTTTCACCTGGAGGTGTCATTTAGAGTAGCTACCTTCCACACCCGTTGAAGCATCGAGCTAGTAACCCACACTCATATTAACTCACCTTCTACTATAAAAAAAACGGAAGAAAAGAAAAGGAAAAGCTGACTAAGTGCGTGCTTTCATATTAATTTGCAATTAAAGAAACTCAAAGGCTAATCATAAAGGGAATAAACCGCAACGCGTTTTATAAAGTAAAAACGTAACAATATTTTGTATTTATAAATTTTTATTAAAATTTGTTCGCCTTAACTTTTAAAAAAAAAAAAAAGTAGTCATTGTTTGCGAAAAAATTTCAATGAAAAAATTTTCAATATTTATGGAAAAAAAATTGTGAGAACTCATAACGATAAATTTAGACAGTCAATTTTATTGTTTTATTTTCGTTCATTTCATTCACGATGTTTTTAAAAAATAAAGTAAAGCCGAAATGCAATTTTTCTCTTGATGTTTAATTAAAAATTAAAATAAATTGTAAGTTAAATTATTACATACTTTGATTTTTATATGGCGATAATTATTTATATTTAAAATGTCATTAGTGGTGTTTTGAGACAGATAATTGCGGTGATTGTAGTTCGGCACGACATGCTAATTTTTTAATGCGATAATTGAAAGTGTAGGAGTTTATTATTTGTACATTTTTTTGGCATGCGAGCCGTTTGCAGCAACAGGGGAATAGCACAACAATTAAATTTACAGCTGTAAAAATAGTGATATTGAAACATTTCCATATGACATTCTGTGAGATTAAGATATTCTTAAAATCTAAATTTTTTAAAGCATATATTAGATACACATGTTTTGTATATATATATAGATATAAAGGGTGTTTTTTAAAGCCCGAATAAACTTGATATTGTAAAAATTAAATGTTAGTCTGGATTCACACTCTGAAAGTATTCTTTCAGAAAGTCAGAATCAATAGGTAAAAAGGACGAAAAGAAAAGCATGTTCTCTTCCTCTCTCACTAATAAACTTAGACGTTCTGAAAGAACACTTTCATAGTGCTAACCCAGATAAATCAAAAAAATCGAAGGATCAATAAATGGCATTTGAAAATCATTTGGGGCTGGACATCAAATTTTCTTTATTTTTGAAGAAATAATGTCCGAGTACCTAACCCGCTCCAAAAGGTCTATTTTTCAGGTTGTATTAGAGCCTGCAGAGTCTTTTGTGGATTGGTCTCACGAAGTCGCTTAATAGTAACGCAAATCAATGACTGACTTTCAAAGTAAATTTAATAAATTTAATAGGCTGTTCAAGCGTGAATCTTTACATGGCGACTTGCCAGAGTATACTGATCATTAAGGCGGCACTAAATAACCCACCAAAATATAACACCCCAAAAATATAATTAAATAACCCCCCAAAATGGGGGTTTATTTAATTTGAAATAATCCCAAAAAGTCATTGTGAACTAAAGCCTCAATATATTGGGGGAGTACTACATTTTTAAACTTATAATGAAAACGTTTTTGGATGCAAGGATTTTCTCCTCTGTGGTATAACAAAAACCGGCTTCGCTAACTAAAGCTTTTCTGCGTAGCCAGATTTCGGTCAAGCACAAGGCCGATTTTAGGAGATTTAGTTAGCGAGTCGGTATTCGTTAAACCATAGAGGAGAAAATTCATGCGGCCGGCCGAAGGTCTGCTATGCCAAACAGCTTTATTTAGCGAAGCCGGACTTTGGTATGCCATGCTTTATATCGCGCGATTCTTACAACCAAAACTGTACAATTAATTGTATAATATGTACATATTATGGTCTTATTTCAATTCAGAAACCCAAAAATTAGGGCCTTTTTCATTTCTTTTTGGGGGTGTTATTTCATTTCGTTGGGGGCTTATTTCATTTTTCGAATTGGGATTCTATTGCATAAAATAAGGCCCCACAAATTAGGGGGTTGTTTCATTATTTTTTTTTTTTTGTGGGTTATTTTATGCCGCCGATTATTAATGTAAAAAAATTAGTGCAGAATGATAGTTCGAATAGGAATGCTCTGAAAGGGGTACCCGGACACTGCAAGGTGGATGGTAGGTAATGAGGTAGCGGACGAACTCGCGAAACAGTGTTCGACCCGGACTTAGAGGAAGGGGACGGGGGCAAAGCACCCCTTATTTCACTACTATGGGGTGATCGGTCCTGGATCTATAGAACGGATTGCAGAGTGTCTAGGGCATTATGGCCCGGTTTGGATGCAATGGCAACTAGGGTGCTATTAGGCTTGGACAGGAGTGGTCTCAGGATTCTTATAGGGTTTTTGGCGGGTCATTGTCCTGTAAGGGCTTTCACGAGTAAATAGGAAAATACCATACCGGACTTCTGCAGAATATTCGAGGATGGTGAAGAGCTGAGGAGGGTTGAGCATGTACTCTGCCACTGTTCTAGTGTGCAGGGTCTCAGGCAGAAATTGCTGGAAGACAGGTTGCACGACGACCTAGGGAGATCTACTGGGTTTTGTCAGGGAAATAGACAGAAAATATTCGTTGAACATTTAACAGGCATTGATACCAAAATGACTTTTATGTGATAAAAATTATATGAAGCAAGAACATATACCCCTCGTCTACAAACTTCATCTGTCTGCCCTTAAATTTCTACACTGTAATCGGGGACTTACTGTTAGGTCTTTATTAGAAAGATTCAGTAAATAAATATTAAAGTTTAACCCTTGAGCGAACACCTGGTCCTGCCTAGGCATTTTTGACTTTTTTCCATTTATGTTTGCCTTAATCAAAGTGTTTTTTACAAGAAAATTAGAAAAAAGTGTAAATTTAAACACCGTGGGCCTTGCAATTGGCCAAATAAAATTTTTGTGCATATTGTATCCCTATTATATTTGTACTGTAGCAAATAAAATCAAAACGAAACGTATTAAAAAGCATACGCAACACATAAGAATCCTTTCTTTGCTATTTTTCGAAAAATTATTCTATTTGACAACAAAATGTTTCTGCTATAGAAATAAAACCATACATATAAAAGTAGTCCCAGCCAGGCCCAGGGGTTTGTTAGTGTTAGTTTTTTCTATAGCCACAAAAAGCTCCATACAAAATACAAGAAGTCCCGGCCAGGCCCTGGGTTAAAATAAAAAAAAAAAGTTATAATTTGGTAGGGTATTTAAATAAACATTAGGTCCAAGCTAGAATTTTTTTAACTTGAAACCTGCCCTCTTAATGACAGTGTCACCCTGCTGTTCACCTTTAACAATTCTTGACCATGTTTTTATTTTGCTTGCATGTCGACGATGTTCAAGTAAAATTGATTTTGAATAAGTGCCGGTTCACACAAGTCAAGTTTGACTCGTCAAGTCTTGAGCTTTTAGGAAAGAAGGGTAAAGAGAATGCCATTTCTTTTCCCTTCTCTCCTAAAAACTCAAGACTTGACGAGTCAAACTTGACGTGTGTGAACCGGCACTAAGGAGATAAAATCGTACAGTATGGTGTGACAAAAAATTGTTGAACAATTGTTGAATTAAAATGTTTAGCGAAATCATAAGCCAGGTCAGATTTTAATCAATTATGAACTAATGCTTTTAAAAGTTGGTAGCTTGATTACAGGGTTCCAACAATCACGAAGTCGAATTTTTGATAAAAAAAATCCTCAAAATTTTTTCAATGGTTTGATTTTAACAATTAAATTCCAATTGACAATGATTTAAATATACCGAGCACTAACCACGAAAATACCGTAAGCGACATCATTTTGAATTTTCGTTTAATTTAATAAATGGCTTTATTGGAAACACTTCCATCACCTCCTATAATGTCATGGTCACATAAGGTACCGTTACGAAAGACAATTTTATATGAAATAAAAAAAACTCTCTCCTGTAAAATTAGATTTTTGACGCTTACATTATTTCCACGGTAAAGGCTCGATATAAGAATTTGTAATCAATTGGTAATCTCACATTCAAAATAAATATGGCAACACTAAAGCTAAATGTTAACAATTAAAGAAAAATTACTTTGAAACGTTTTGCTTATGAAAAAATATGTAATTTGTTATTTGTAAGTAAAAAAAGTACGCTGGGTAAGATCCGATAAAACAGGAAAGTAGAGAAATTATAAGTTTGTTGGATGATCGAGTTGCTACGCAGAGCCAAGACAATTCTGAAAATTAAGAGGAGGATTTTTGCCTGGCCAAGATTTTGAGGATGATGAGAACGCGTTGTCATAAATTTAAGAATGAAAAAAATTTAACGAGTGTATACACTCATTACTCAAATTGACACCTGTGTGGGCAGGTTGATCTCACATACGGGAGGTGGTTGATAAACGCATTGTTCGTCACCCAGTGGTAAATATCCACAATGGCGTTAATATGCCTTAGCAACAGGTATCCATGTAAATATAAATTGTCCACATCTGTACAATTCAACGTCTAACTCAAACTAAAAAATTTCTTTATTAGTGTAAAATCTTTAAATTACATTTGATTATCTACTAAATGCATGTTGGCACTTATTTCTCTATCACATGTTGGCGAAAATTATTATTATTCTGAACTTGACATTGACCTTTTTTATTGCGCGGCAGGCCTGACTTACATAAAATAAGCAAAATCATTTATCTGTTTGCTAAACTTTTAAAAAAGATAAAACTGTTGTATCGCTTATTCTGTTCAAATCGTAATAGAGCGAAACTAAATTAAATAATGAAAAACATTGTTATTTTCAGTTGTTGCGAATCTTAAATACCCTTTACCGTAGTAATAAACAGTAATAACTCTAAAAGCAATATTTTTATATTGAAAATTTTTTGATTTGAGGTGGAACTTGGTATTTGGGGCGAGATGAAATAATGAATCTATTAAGCATATTTGTAATACAATATGAACTGTGTGTGTGATATTTTTCTTCAAGTTTCAATAGTAAATTTGCTTTAAACCTAAAAAATATCTGAGTCAAAGTTTCTTATATTTCTTTATATGTATCTTCATATAGGAGCTACAGTTACAAAAAAAACTGGCTTTGCGGGCGGCTATGGAAAAGATTTACATGTTTACCTGCCCTAGGGCCTACTCAATGGTGGCCAAATAATGCGTTTACCAACCACCTCTATCCGGTTATCTAAGCTACGCTGCTTTTGGAAAAATGCTAACAGTAACCGTTGAGTAGGAACAGCACGTAGGGATAATCCTCCCTCAGGCGGAACTCTGCCACAAGTGAAGCAAAAACAGCATTTTAATAGGATTTTTAGATATCTTTTGGGTAGTAAACCACAACCGCCACGAGATCCACGAAAGTATATTTTCAATGGTTAAGCAAAACTTCCGCAAAGACAATCTTCTTGAATGGCAGAATCCATTTTCCGCAAAAATGTGTTTTCCCCGTGCCACCGGGGATAACTGACTGCCGTGGTACTAGATAGGAAATCTGATCAGAGCGATTGCAAGAGATCGTAAAGATGTCTTAAGATCTGTCAATCCCAAATAATGACTGCACCTGATTTTCCCGAAGATAATCCCCACGCACAATCCCAGGGGGCTATTGCGGCCAGGTGAATGATGAAATAAAATAGGCTTCGCAGGCAGAAAATAACAATCGGCCCAACGTTGACAAAGCATTTTCTGAGGAAGAATTTATTGGATTCAAAGAACCAAACTCGACAGATGAGCAGGAATTGATTGATAATTGCCGAAAAATAACACATCGAATGAAATAAGTTTAAATAGCATGTGATGATCGTAGACAGAGAAAACATTTTAATTGATTTCAATGAAAAAATTAGTGATATTAATTAAAAAATTAATTATATTTGCAACGGTAAAAACATAAATGTATTAATTTAATATTTTTTGATATTAATAAAGTTGTTGGCAGTAGTATTGTTGATATAAGTAAACGTTTAATTCACTTGATTAAATTTGTAATAAAACCTGATTTAACTTTTGATTAATGGCTTAATTGAAAAAAATTGGGGAGCATTTTTTTTGTTTAATGCTATAGTTGATCCTAAAATATACAAAAGAAGAACAAATAATACCAATAATACGAGCCCTAACCGCTATTAATTCATACACCAAACATTTTTCGACAAATCTACATGTAAAACTTCATATTTTAGAGAAAAAAAATATAGACTGCTCCTAAAAAGTTTACTTTTCCGGAAGGTTGTTTTGTTATCTTTCAATATATAAAAGTATTTGTGTACATTTAATAGAATAACAGCCAATCCCACGATGTCACACGTTAACGTTTGCATAGAAAATTACATTTTAAGCAAAAACGATTTCTAAAATTTCTATGAAATACAAAATAAATACATACCTAACTGTTTTTAACGAAAAAAACAGCCAACAAAAAATTTCTACAAAAACAAAACATGTGTAAGCAACAACACCGATACTAGTGAAAAACGTTGCTATAATTTTTTGTATGCTCATTCCTTCATCAATTTAAAAAAACCACTAAAGAATATTAAAATATAATTTATGTATATCTATAGAAACACTACAATTTTTCTGTTTTATATAAAAAAAACATGATTTCGTTTCAAATAAGACTTAAATTTTTGTAATTCTCATTCACTTTACAGTTTTATTTGATTAATATCTTTTGCTTTTCTAAAATTTTTGGGAAAAGGTTGTCTAATGATCTGGAAAATTGGGAATTTAGCACAACAAACAAAATCTTATTTATGAAAAATAATATACATACTCCCAAAAGAAAAACTCTGTTAAGAACGCTACATAATGTTTGTTACTTAACTGAAATTAGCTATTAACGGTTCCAAGGGTTGTGTACTAATACATACAAAACGCACAAACAAAATTGATATCTTTGCTGGGTGTGTGTATCGTTCGTTAAATACCCAGCGGTAAAACTTAGAAGACCTTCTTACTTCAGGCCTTTTTGAAGGCCTGATTAAAAAATTTTTTGATTTAATTACTATTCTTATGTAACTGCTAAAGAATGCCTCATAGAAGGCCTCGGCTCTTTGGTATAAAAGATAAGATACACCTTCCACACTCGCTTCTATGAGAAGCGATAAAAGAAGGAGTAACATTTTTTGTTTTGTTTTTTTTTGCACACGCAAAAGCAAAAGAGTTCAGATTCCTTTACAAAAACAAAGTAATATACATAATAAAATAACTTCCAAATGAAAACAATAACGTAAATTTTTTTAGTTGATGTTAAAAAGAGAAAGAGTAATATTTTTTGTTCTGTTTTTTCGCCAAAGCAAAAGCGAAAGAATTCAGATCCCGTTATAAAAATAAAGTTACATACATATTAAAATACCAAGTGAAAACAATAATGTAAATCTTTTTAGTTGTGTTTTGTTCATTGAAGAAGAAGGTTCTGTGTAGGGATGGACACTGTAAAAAAACATCGATGTTTTTTTCGATGCGAATGAAAATGGTCAGCAAATTTCCATTAGAACCGATGCACTTTTTACAAGGATGGCCCGAAAGGCCTTTTAAGAGCCATTAATTAAAAGGCCTTTTAACATACCTTTCTTAAAAACCCTTTAAGATAACCTTTATTCTAAAGCCTTTTAACAGTCCTTCGCTGGAAAGCCTTCTAAGAGCCATATATTTGAATGCCTTTAAGAAGCTCTGGCGAAAGAAAGGAAAACGGAAGGCCTTCTCCGCAATGACAACGCGTGTAAAAAAGATATGAGTATGGAATGGAGCAAGAAGGCCTTGTACATCCAAAAGAAGGGGTACAGAGGCCTTCTAGAAGGCCTTCGTACTCCTTCTTTTTCCCGCTGGGTAATGTTCTGTTTATTATACCCACACCACAATAGTGGAGATGGTATTATGCATTTGTGCTGATGTGTGTAGCACCTTAAAACATTTGTACTAGACCCACCTTAAAGTATACCGATCGACTCAGAATCACTTTCTCGAAATAACGATGTCCGTCCATCTGGCTGACAGTCCATGTAACCTTGTGGGCAAAGTACAGGTGGCAATTTTGGAGAAAATTTTAAAAAATCTGAGACAGAGGTTCTTATAAGTCTATTAAAAATGGGCCAAATCGTAGGATCACGAGGGGAAAATTTCTGCCTCTCAGAAACTAGCAAAACCCTACGAAACAAGTCCCCAAAAATACTATGAAATAATTCCCCAATTTTTAAATGAAATGAAACCCCAACGAAATGAAATAACTCCCCAAATCAAATTGAAATAAATCCCCAAAAATTGAGGAGTTATTTCATTTGAATTAAATTCCCAATTCCTAAAATGAAATAAATCCCCAAAAAGTATTGAGAACATCCACTCAATTCAATATAGATTTTTTGACGATTTTGGAATAAATTTGAAAATGAAATAAGTTCCCAAAATATTTTTAGGGAGTTATTTCATCTCAGATTTATGAGGACATATTTTATATGAAATAACTCCCCAATATAAACAGGAAATAATTTTTGGGGAGTTATTTCATATACGTTTTGGGGACTTATTTCGCGGGGAGTTATTTCATGCCGCCGTTGGAAACATATTTAAATGGCCAGATAAGCTATGCAATTTCTGCCTTTCACAAACTTTCAGACCGACTTTAATGAATTTTTTAAACATAGATGAATCCATATTTATATGGGCACATAAGCATGATGTGCTTTTAAATACTGTGGTGTGTGTGGTCTGGCTTGACCGACTATACTTTCTTACTCGTTTTTAAAGGCAGATGTGTACGAAAGCCATAAGCACCCCGACCCAGAGGATCTTCTGTTACATAAAAATGAAAACATAAAATAAAATTTAAGCTTTACAAAAAAATTTTTTAGAATTTAAACCGTAGCGTTAGCAAACGGTTTTGTTACTTCTGTTTCTGTGCTTTTCTATTGCTTAAATTTTTGTGCGGTCTGCATTTTCTATTTCGGTTCTTTCATATCTGGGATCTTAGAAAACCTCATCTTAACCAACACCACATACAGTGATTTCGTAACGGATGTAAATGAATTTCAATAGGAGATTTCTTCAGACTTTATACAACATAAACATCTCAACAAACCAAAGTGATTTAGAAATAACTTGAAGCAAGCTTACTAGCATAAGCCTTTAGCTTAGAAAAATGTTGTGATTACTATTATAAAATGCTTATAAACAATTATTTAATAATAAAAACTGACCCCTTGCGATAATATTGCTGGAAAAAATACTTACAGAACTATAGCGAGAATTAGTCATTTGCAAGCATATTTGTTGTCATGTTGTAGGAAATCTATTATGATAAGCTTGTTCTTTAACTCATTCCCATTTTTCTCTGTTTTTGCCTGTTGGGATTAAGCAACCTGGTTCTGGACATTTGTTGGGTATTTGGAAAATCCATTTCAATAAGCAACGTAGAAATTAACGTCGTTATATCAATTATTGTTCTCATAAGGATCAAGAGTACTTATTTTATGGACCTAAGATAAATATTTGTAAAACTACAAACGAAAGGACAAACTTATATGTACAACCTGTTCAACTGTAGTATCGATGGGGTATAAAGAGCATGCGGCAATTGTTTCTCAAAAACAAACCAAATTTTGTTGCTGCAGTGATTTTGTTATGGATTTCGCTGTTGGTGATTTGTTATTAAAGCTTCCGCCAATTAAGAATTTTATTCATCAAAAGCAAGCAACACTTGAACCAGTACGAGAATTGTCATTCCAATGTGCACAATATTGGAGGTTTTTTAAATGATTATGCAAAATAATATTTATTTTTTTTCTCTTTGTTAATTTAGGTGTATTTTGGAAAATTTAACTTAAATACATAGATGAAATGGACTTTGGTTTGTTTGTTAGCTGCACAAATGTAAGATTATTGAACAAACGTGACTTGTATCTCAAGTGCAAACAAAAACAGATGAAACAAGTAAAAATGCGAATCTTATATACCCTTCACAATGGTGCGATAAGAACAGAATAATAAATGTGTTTTTGCCACGTCTACTTCTCCAATGCCGCCCACATTTTGTCGGATGTGGTATGTTGATAACCAAGATGCTTGTAACTGATTTGGAAACTTTGCAGTAGTGGTTTTTGCTGGACTTGGACTTCTTTCTTTGGGGATTAAGATTAAGTGTACGTCCATAAATCAAGAACAGTTTAAGACCTAAAGGATGAGATAATTTGGCACATTAACGTCATTAAGCCTTAATTATTGGTCATAAACATTTAAAATATCGACTATCGGATGGAGGTATGCCTCTGATGCCGTGGCGAGAATTTTGCCGATATTTTGTTTCACACATAATTGTCAATTTATTCTATCATAATAAAAAATATTAAGATAATTCTTTGGAACCTTTATGTTTAATTTACAATTAACATCGTGAGTTTAGGTTTGACTACCACCCCTGGTTCATATCATATCCGGAGTGCTCGGAAGCGAAACGGAAAGACAAACTTACATAAACCCTTTTACCATCAGTGAAGATTATACAAATCTTGCAAGATGAAAAATGTTTATATAAACTCAAAGTATTTTAAAAGCTTAAGATGAAAATAATTAACATACATAAACAGTGCTAAATTTAAATAAAAATGCTTAGTGGGATAAATGCGAATTAATACAGGAAAAAATATACAGGGGTGTGCTGGAAATCGAAAACGTTAAATGCAAGAATTTGGAGGTTGTTTTTATTTTTAAAACACTTTTAATCTAATTTTTTAATTTTTGCTACAAAACTTAGTTTAATAGATAAATATTTGTACAATATTTGCCATAAAATTCTTTTATTACCGAAATCTTATTACAAAACGAATTTTGCAATTCTTGCGTTTTACGTTTTCGATTTCCCGCACACCCCTGAAAAACTCATACTCCTTGATTTTGATACATCTTGCCATCGTATAAGTATTAAATCTATTTAAATGTAGTCATTATTGCTCATACGCCGCACAGCACTCCCTTCCAAATATTGTTTTTGGTAAACGGTTCCTCTAAGCTAGTGTTACCAACTCTTAATTACTAAATCGAAAAAATGTTGGTTGAAAAAAATAGCTAAACAATATTTTATTACTAAAAATTGATGCGTTGATAATCAAAAAAAAACTTTTAAATTTATTTACTACACTAAAATTGCACATAAGAGATTATTTTGTTTGAATTAATAAATTGTTAGTAACAATAAACTAAACATATGAAAAAATGTAAATAACAACCAGTGTTGCCAATTTAGCCATTTTTCACCCTGTTTAGCCATTAAAAAATGCATTTAGCCATTAGCCATTTTTCAACTGGTTTAGCCATAAAATTTTTCTTGCCGTGTTTCTTTTAAAAGAATAATTTTTATTTTATTATAAAAATATATAAAAGCAAAATAAACACTTTAAATAATTAAAACGGCTTTAATTTAAATCACAACTTTTACAAATGTTGAAAATCGCTATAAACGATGATGATGAAACATCTTTCAAAATAAAGGAACAGTATTCCAATATTAAATTTATAAAACGGATCAATACAAACATCGGTGTTTCTTTCTGGTTGCAAGTATTTCAATAAAGAGATGCTGGCGGCAACAAATTTTTTTTAGAAATTTCAGAATTTACTATAAAGTTGCTCTCACTTCCATGGTATAATGCTGAAGTAAACATCGTTAAAAGTAATTTCAGAAATAGGTTACATTTAGCAACCGGTAATTCGATTTTATCAATGAAATATTTATACCAACACCACAATAGTGGAGAGGGTACTATGCGTTTGTGCTGATGTTTGTAACACCTTAAAATATTGGTCCTAAGCCAACCTTTTCGTAAACCGATTAACTCAGAACCACTTTCTGAGTCGAATTAACGATGTTTGTCCGGCTGGCTGGCCGTCCATGTAAACCTTGTGCGTAAAGTACATATCGCAAATTTGCAGATCATTTAATAAAATTTGGTACACAGGTTCTAATGAGGTGTAGGGTATCAAATACTCGGGGTTGACCGACTATATTTTCTTACTTGTTTTTTATTGTAGATCTGGACTTAAATGGTGTTGGATAAATGTTGTCGTGATTATGATTTACCTCAAATTATTTAAAACTAATAGGCACGAGTGATTCCTATGAGATGAACAATAACGACATAACATTTATCGATGATTTTATTTTTAAATATCTTTCAGAATATTAAATAACGTTTATTCTTATTTAAGAAATTGATCTTAACTAACAATTTCATCGTAAACAACTTTCTTTAAATGAATTATTTCTGTTGTGTTATTGAGTTTTAATGTGTTTTTATTTAAAAAAAGCTTTTAGCCATTTTTTAGCCCATTTTTAGCCATTTTTTAGCCATTTTTCCCCGTAAATTTAGCCATTTTTGGTCTCCAAGTTTTGGCAACACTGATAACAACAGACCCAAATTATCGACCATATTTATTTTTTTATTGTAAAGATCATTTGTGTTAATTAATTAAGAAAAGTCCAACTGAAAAACAGAATTAATGCAGCATTTGTTGGTCTAAAATTTTTAAAAACTTGGGGCGAATTTGGCAAAATAACAATGGCTAATGGCTAAGTTGATTTCTTTAATGGCTAAACGAGGTGAAATATGGCCAAATCTAGTCAATAGATGGCTAAATTGGCAACACTGGGGGGCTACCGCGTATTTCGATTAGAAAAGTAATCTAGTCAATAGATGGCTAAATTGGCAACACTGGGGGGCTACCGCGTATTTCGATTAGAAAAGTAAAATTTTTCGAAAGCAATTTCCGAATTTCGAATCGAAATACGCGGTAACCTTCTGATTCAGACCCGCCTTTTTTTTAAAAACGGGCAAAAGATTTTATTAGTTTTAGTACAAAGCCAATTGATATCTACCAAAAAAAATAATAAGTGAAATTGTTTCCACATAAAACAAAAAAAAAGCAAATATTTTCATAAATACGAAATTTTAAAATAAGGTTCTGTCGGCCTATGAGGTTCAAAATAGGTTTTGGATCGACACCTTTTCAAAAAATCACACAAAATAATATCAAGAATACTCTACACAGAAAAAAAAAAAATCTAGTACTAAATTTGTAAAAGTTTTCTGTAGACACAACATCAACACTACAAAGGTTGGCAAAAACGATTTGCTTGTTTTGTGCAGAAAAACAACAACCCCATTACAAAAAAAACACATACATTATTTTCATCTTGAAAATTAAGAAGCAAAAAGTTCCGAATTCTATTTGTTAAAATTACTTACTTAAATGCATACAATTTTCAAAGTAGAATGACTACGAAAACTATATCGGGCATGTGTTATAATTGTGAGGTCTTTTGTAAACAAAGGGAGGAATACAACAAAAGTGAAATAAACGTATGTGCAGAGGGGTAAGTTAATAATTATATGCTTTGGTTCTCTGGGGTCAGTGCTTAAATTGATCAAAATCTCACTTTCGGATTATTTCAATTACGAATTTGGGATAAAGACAAACTTAAAAATTCTTGAATCAAGCACAGTTTGAGATTAATTTTTGTCAAACTTTTACTTAAGTAAATCTCGTTTTCGGATTATTTTAAGTACGGGGCACTTAAATTAATAATCCGTACATGAATTAATCGCTATGTACTTTATTTAAGGAAACCGCTTCGGCTGCGAATTATATGATTTTTCTTTTCAGTGTACACAAACAACATTGGCATAAACTTTAACTTCAAAACACAATAAAGAGCGACTTCGCGCAAGCTACTTTTACTTGAATAACAGCCTTAAGAGAGCGACAACAAGTCACTAATTATCGTTATAATTAGCTTCAAATGACCTTTCGACTTACTGGGCGTCCGGTTTTATGTTTCTAACGTAATCTATTTATTCTTTGTCAAATGAATATATTGCCACATCGCCTATTTCAACAAAAAAAAAATTATTAGAGTTGTTATTTTAAATAAACCTTTTTACAAAAAAAAGTAAGTGTTGTTGTTTCAAGTAATAATAATGAAATATATTCGTTTATTATTGCCACAAAATGCCTCTGTTGGCAACCCCAACACCAGTGACTGATTTTAAGACAAATTAAAATTAAACATATTAATAGTTTCAATTAAATAGTTTTTGATGTTAACAACATTTTCTGCAGTAATTTGGTTGATATAAGTAAAACTTTAATTCACTTGATTAAATTTTCAATTAAAACTGATTTTTTATTAATGGTTTATTTGAAAAAAATTGGCGAGAATTTTTCTGGTGTAATCAATAAAAAAAAAGACAATTTTGATGTTTTTGGATTTAAAGTGACGGTATTCCAATTATAAATCTGAGTCAGACATACCACCAACTTAATATCGCCCAAAGTCTTTTAAAAGTCTAGTAGCTTGCATTCACATAAGGCGTTGTATTATCAGCAAAAAATTAATGTCAATTTCCCGATTAAATGGTTTCTTTATCTTATTTTAACAAATTGCGCAGATAAGTAACCAGAACTGCCTACACACTATTAACATACATACACACATGCCGGTACCTGATCCATTAAATATTCATTGATTTATTTCATTTTTCATTTAGACTCTTGTTTCTAGTTCGAAGATTTTTTTCCCTTGTTAATTAGAGCTTCAAGTGTTTAGATAATTATAAATATTTCTTACGTATTTTTTTTAACGTATAAATTAATAAATTATCGTTAATTACATCATTAGCATTCGTTCTCATGTTGTAAGTTGTTGTACACATGTTGTCGCCCCAGATTGTCTGCATATTTTTTTTGTAATTTGTTCTTAAGGTTAGTTGGTAAGTGGTATGAAAGAAGGGTACTTTATACTCAATAGAGTATTAGACATTTCTTCTTAGACACTAATGATCTATTAATGTTAATTACCCATTTCTAATCATGTAGTTGTAATTTTTTCGTACTAAGAATTAAGTTTTGTATTACTAAAAACGAAGGTGTTTTCCATCAATGTCGTTTTAATTAATTAGGTAAGAATAACTTAGCTTAACTAATTATATTTCTCTGAATTTTTACATTTAAAGTTGCTTAAATAATATTAATATAAAAACTGAAATATCGTAAATTTATTGTATAGAAAAACTTTCAGTATTGAAAATTTTTTATACTGGCTTTGAGACACATGTTTTGTTTGAATTATTTTTGAACGAAGTCTTGTTTATACACACAATGTTTTTCTTCATCACTCACTGTTGCTGAATCCTTTCCTTGGCTAAAGAAGAAGAAATGTAACAAACAACGGCAGCAGACCGACTCGATATGTTTTTCGTCATCATTTTATTTTTGTATTTGATGTATTTAAGTAAACAGTTTTCAAAAATTGAATACGGGATTTTGTTTTTCATTATTTTTTTCCAACTTTGAAACCAACCAAAAATTTATTTTGTTTCTTATAATGTTGTTGTGGTTTCTGTTGTTTAAAAAAGAATGAAGCCTTTTTTTATCTGCTATTTTTTTGTTTTTTTTACTAATAACGTCGTCGCGCTATTTTATCATCTTTCTTCTTGTTGTACTTTTTTAAAGCGTCCAAAAATAAACTGTATGTGTTTTGTGTTGTTGTTTTTATATTTCACATAAAGAAGTGTTGCTTACGATCAAATAAAAAATGCAAAAAACGATAACATTAAAGAGCGTTAAATATTTCATACAAAATTATGAAAAATTGAAACCAATAGCGCGTATATTATATTATTGAAAAGTTGTCAACATTTTTGTTGGTTAAATAAAAATCAAACAAAAATATTAATTGAATCAGTAAAAAAATTTGTAGACATTAAAAAAAATTTCAAACAATCGTTTGTTTGAAAATAATTCGGCAATAATTTTTTCTGTGTACAACAGTAAACGTCAATGTCACAAATATTCGTTAGCGACCAGTTAGACATCGTTATTGATTAATTTCGTATTTTTTACATTTTCTTATTCCAAAACTGTTCAATTATTCACAAATAAATTTATATGGCTACTTGTCGTTTAATACCGAAAAAACTTAGATAAATCTAAAATAATCCCTACAAGAAATCTAGAAATCAATAAACCAATCAATTACACTTAAATATTTTGTATCAATTTCACTTTGGCTTTGTGTTGGTTACGAGTGAACGAAAAGAAATCAAGACATTTCAACGATTTTCCTAAGAAATAACAATTTTATTTCTGTTAAAATGTCCTTGACAAAAATAAATTTATATGGGCTCTTCAAGGAAATAAAACTTTCCTCCACACCCGACCATATGAAAAAAAACATAAAATATTCAAATCTAATCGGTGAACGAACAACAAAAATAACAAGAAAAGAATCGTTTAGAAAAAAAATATATGAATGACTAAAGAAATGTTTCTCGTTCCGTTATTCATTCATTCTTTTGTAAAATAAACTGCTCATGCCATAAGAACAATTTGTTTTATTATAAACTTTTACCTTAAGTTCCCTTGAAAATCATTTACATAAAAGTAATAAATATTCTTTGGTAATTCTACTAAACTTTGTTGTTATTTATTTTATTTGTTAGAGGTTCATTAATTCCATGGAATCAGACCGATTCTTTGTCAGTTTCTTTTATTGCTATTGGTGTTTTTGGTTTTAGAAGTGTGAAAGATCAAAATGCAAATGAAGTTGAAAGAAAATCTGTAGTATATAAATTGGAAATTTTATAGCCGGATTCTAACAAAAAATAGATCTTAACACGTATCAGTTTTGAAAAAGAGAAATACTAAAGTATGGCTTTCCTTCTCGCTTGCGAAATGCATGGATTTTATATGGCGAGTTTATTCTTGAAGCAATATATTTAGCGTTCGGCTCTCACACCCAGAAACGATATCTATTTTTTTAGTGTTTGTGTAGACGAACACAACCCTAATTCAATTCGTAGCTATTTTCAAGTGTTCTGTTCTTATTAAAAACAAAAAAATATTTATAGTGATACTGTCGACAAACATTATATTTTTAAGTTCTAAAATGTTTCTGTTTTTACATTGATAAAGAAATTAACAAATAAAAATTTTTAGCAACGACCGCAGAATGAACAGCTTGTGTGTGTATTGTGTATTTGTTTTGTTTGTGTAAAATTTTTTTGCTTGCTTTCTGTTTTTTTTCGTATGTTTTTTTTTGTTTTTGTAAAAAAAATTTGGTTTTTTACCAGCCAAAAGGGCGCTACGCTACGCACAACCGAAACGACCGAGCAATAAGCCCTTATGACATTAATGCATTGTTCAAGTTTTGGTGAACAGTGCAAATATAAAGTAATAGAAAAATTAACCAAGTGCGAAGGGTTCAGCTGTATTAAGATAAATGGCAAACTGTCAAACATTTTACTAAAGTTATCGATAAAAAATGAAGTTATGTCAAAAAAATGTAAAATTGTTCAAATTAAAATTGACATTTCAAGCTTGAAATGTTAAAAGTGTTGCTGCATCAGCGGTTTATGGGTAAATTTAGCGATTAACAGCTTTTTGTTTTTAGGTTTCTCATAAACAAAAAGTTGGCAACATTGAATACAACTAACAGAACAGGGATGGCTAAGTAGTTTCAATTTCACTTTTTGTTAATACTTTTTAAACTAAGATTTATAATACCTTTTTGTGGTGTTTTTTAAGAACATAAATAAAATTAATTTCAACTAAAAAATCTTATAGTACTATTAGGGTAAAAAAAGTAAAATTTTTAAAGGTTGTTGGTACAATTTTAAAAATTCTCAAAGCCATCCCTGAAACAAAACCATAACAAGAGAAAAAAACTAAAAAACTTTGCTTACATTTTCTATACTTTGCTCTTTCTAGCATTTACTGTTTCTTTCTATCAATTAATGAATAAAAAATGTAGTGTCATAAGGACTTTAATGAGCCGAACCCAACAGAATGATGTTTGTGGGTTTTCAAAAAAAAAACCAAACAAAATTAAATGTTCTCCTCTTTTTATTGAGTTGGATAAGAACGATTTTTTTTCGTGTTAGAAAATTTAAAAACTGGACAAAGTTATTTTTTAATGATTTACTACACAAACTCTATTAGCGTTTGTGTTTTCCACAAATCTACCAAACCGAACACTAAGGAGCGATAAAAAAACTGGTGAGTTCAGCGTTTCGCACAGAATTTTTCGTTGTTGCGTCTACTCTTAAATATTCTTCCTTGCAAGTTAGGGAATTCCATGGCCCTTTATATATTTTTTTTAAGGAATTTTGTTTATAATTCGTTCACATTCCCTACCGCATCTCTGTATATGTTTTTGGGATGCGCATAAATGTGCGCTTACTATTTAAAATGTGCCGTAAGTGCTTTACAAAATAAGAAAAGTTTTTATTGGTATGATTTTGATGGCCTGATTAGTCATACGATATGTAAAAAAACTCGTGTGTGCACATAAATTTATTAAAGGTTAGGTTCAATAGACAGCAGACACTAGGGCGGCTCGCTTGGGTCCAAATAGCGGTCATTATGGGATACCTTGAGTCAGGAAGTGTTCATCTAAATAACTATTCCCTAGACATCACTGCAGCCTCAAACCATTTCGATTTACTGCAGAAAGGAGAGATCGACCTTTATCCTACATTAGATAGAGCACCAAAACATGATAGTTCTAGTCTCCCAAAATGCCTCATCCTAATTACCCCGAAACGGAGGCATTGGCAGAGCAAATTGAAGCCCACCCATCCCCATGGAATAGGTCCCTATCAACCAGTGACATGAAATGACCGATATTAATATATTCTAATCTGTTCTCTACCAAAACGCGGGTTTTTCTCGCGTCATAGCCAGGCCACAGATTCTTGGCCAAGGAGCATAAATTATAGTGTGTGTGAATTAATCGCGTGATTGTTGAGGATAGTAAATACCGGCCTTAAATAGTACTTTAGACAGAAATGTTATTTCTTGTCCATCTCGGACCTAAATGTTTCAATCAGGGCTGTGGAGTCGGAGTTGTAGATTCGTTGTTGAGCTTTTTGTACCGAAGTCGGAGTCGAAGTAGTACAAAAACTCACGACTCCGACTCCAAAATTATTCAGCAAAGAAAAATAATTTAAAAATGTTCTAAAATTAAAAAACATTTTACATTAAGGTCAGTATAGGAGTCGGAATTAAAAAATTTCAGCGGTTGGAGTCGGAGTTAGAACAATTTTTTGACGACTCCACAGCCCTGGAAATTCCAATTATAAACTATAACTATTCGATCAAATATAATGCCTGAAAATGTGTAAAAAGAAAATATAAACACAACACCCATTCCCAGGTTTGTCTAATAAAGATGCTGAAGAAATCGTTGTCTTAACTTTAAAGAACCAAAAATCCTCAGATAAAATTTATTTATTGAATTAAAAATTGTCTTTGAAGAAGGCAAAATCACCTTTTTTATATGTATACATCGTTTTCAATGTCAATTTTACGTTAATCAGCCGTATTCCGGTTGTTGTTGTCGTATTCGATCAAGTCGTTTTTTTGTAAGAGATTAAAGAACACTGGTTTTGTTTTGATTACAGCAACGGCAACCGGAACAATGCTGATTGTTTATTAATAACGACAAAGACAAAAAAAATTATTTTCAGTTGCCGACGACTTGTATCGACGTCAGCATTTGATTATTTAGATATAAAGATAGTATCAAATAATTAACGATGAGACCCATTTTCACCTTAATAGTCACTTGAATCAACAAAATTGCAGAATATGCGGCACCCGAAATCCAAGAATAACTGCTGAACATCCAATTCACCCACGTTGATGCACAGTATGGTGTGGAACAACTTCAGAAGAGATCATTGGAAAATAATTTTACGAAAACGACGAACAAGTTGCGGTTAATGTTAATGGAAATCAATACCGCGCAATGATTGAAAATGTTTAAAGCCCGAGGTAAAGAACAACCCCGAATTTTGGTTCTTACCAGAGCCACAGCACACACAGCTTGATCAACTATGACTCTTTTTTTTTGGCTATCGAATAATATGGCTTTTTTCTCATTTTTACGGCTCCTGATTTTTTCTTTGGGATTACCTAATGGGTAACGTGAATGCCAATAAACTAAGTACCATCCATTAGCTTAAGGCATATATCCGAGAAGAAGTGAGAGCGCAGGGAAAGCTTATGAAAAATACTCTGGAAAGGGCACAAAAAGTGGAATCGAACAATGGGAACCACATTAAGCTCAGCAAAAGTGTGTGAACTATATGTGTTAGTTAACTAATGTGAACTTGAAATTTTTTTGCATTGAAGATAATCCAAAATATAATTTTAACATATTTCCAAACTAAAATCTAAAGTTGAATAAATGCCAACATTAAATAAAATTAGAAAGAAAAAAAAGTCATTATAAATTTATATATTACTAGCATTTAATTCGCTACTTCGTAAGCGTCTCCTTTTCCTTCGTGGACATATTATTTTTCGAAAGTTTATTAAAAAAAATGCCAGTTGTAGGACCAAAAAGCTAAAAAAAAATATCAAATTCCCCGTATATCCTTTTTTTTTGGTACTATTTTATTTCCCCATTAAAGTATAAAAATTCCAGTATTGTAGTGTCAGATAATTGGTCGACATCGATCGATCGACAAAAACATGTATTTGCATGGAAATCGCATCCCTACAAAGAAACAATTATTGCCGAATTATTTTCCAACAAACGCTTGTTTGAAAATTTTTTTCTAAATTTCAACAAATGTTTTAACTGATTCAATTAATATTTTTGTTTGATTTTTATTTAACCAACAAAAATGTTGACAACTTTTCAAAAATTTAATATACGCGTTATTAGTTTCAAGTTTTCATAATTTTGTATGAAATATTTAACGCTCTTTAATGTTGTCGCTTTTTTTTGCATTTTTTTATTTGATCGTAAGCAACACTTCTTTATGTGAAATACAAGAACAACAACGCTTTAAAAAAGGACAACAAGAAGAAAGATGATAAAATAGCGCGACGAGGTTATTAGTAAAAAAAACAATAGCTGCGTTCGAGAACACAAAAGTTTTTACTATTTTTTACTTAACTTTACTGCATTTTACTAAATTGCGTTTTCGTACACAAAATACAGTAAATAAGAACACAAATTGAGAGCGAAAAATTACAGTTCTTGTCTGAGTATTTACAAATTTTTACAGCAGAAATTTTTGCAGTAAAATTTAGTAAATCAAAAAAACATGTTTCAAAAGGTAAACAAACAAAAGTTACAAACAAAATACTTACAAATTGTAAAATAAAAGAAAAGTTGAAGCAAAATTAAACAAAAACAAAAAGGGATTTAATATTAATTAATTGTACTTGTTTGTGAAGCATTTATTTGGCTAAATACCAACATTTGAAACCTTTATTTGTTATGTTACTTTTTTAGAGTTGTAAAAGCGTGAAGTACTTGGGTACTTGAGTAATCAATAGCAAACTTTTATTCATGTTCTTGTGAACAAATTAACCCGCCACATATTAGTAACATCAAATAAAATAAAAAACAAACAAATATGAAAGATTACATGAAATAATTTGTTTGTATTTTCCAAAAATGTTCGTGTTATAAAAAGTATTTAATCAATTATTGATAAGAAAACGAGTTAAGTAGTCAAAAGTGTAAAAATTGTTCAACACTTCAATTATTTGCCATCAGCTGTTGCCTTTATTTTACGAATTTTTACAAATTTTGCGTTCGCGTACTTTTTTGGACAACAGCTTTTTGTGAGAGAAAATTTTACAATTTTCTCATTTACTGCATTTTACTGTAAAAGTACTCAAACGCACCTAATAACAGGTAATAAAAACTTTTCACTCTTTTTAAACAACAACAACAACAACATTATAAGAAATAAAATACATTTTTTGTTGGTTTCAAAGTTGGTAAAACAGAATAAAGAACAAAATCCCGTATTCAATTTTTTTAAACTGTTTAGTTAAATACATCAAATACAAAAATAGAATGTTGACGAAAAACATATCGAGTCGGTCTGCTGCCGTTTTTGGTTACATTTCAGCTTCTTTAGCCAAGGAAAGGATACAGCAGCAGTGAGCGATGAAGAAAAACAAACATTGTGTGTATAAACAAGACTTCGTTAAAAAATTATTCCACCAAAAAAATGTGTCTCAAAGCCAGCGCGCCGCTCTGCTCTACTTCATCTTCTCCTTCAGTGATTGCTTGTGAAAAAACTTTTTTGTTTGATTCAGCAAAATTATTTGTTTGAAATTTATATGAATTTCAGTAAACTTTTTGTTTGATTCAGTTAAATTATTTTTTTGAGAAAATCAGTGTTTTTTCTAAAAATAATTTTTTCTGTGTACTTATTATGTATCGCATCCCTACTTATTTTGTATATTTATGAATTATTTTTTTGTTTGCTCTTTTTAATTCAAGAAATGTTAAAAAGGGTCCGCCAAATAACTTGAAAATGCTATAAAAAAAAACTACTGAATATTTTCTCAAATTTCTTTTTTTGTTTGAAAGTACAATCCTTCCGGTTAATAATGGAAAATAATTTCATTCAAATGGCTGCCTCGGCTGGCCATGTAGTAGCCTACACGATCGGTCCAATTTTTAATCACATTATCGATTGTGTGCAGCTGTATTTTACCAATGGCTTCACGAATATTGTCCTTAAAAGCGTCAATTGTCTCTGGCTTGTCGGCGCAACACTTATCTTTTACGGCACCCCACAAGTAATAGTAATAGTGTCAAATCGCGGCTTCGAGGTGGCCAAACGACATCAGCTATGCGGCTGATAATGCGATCTTCAAAAACAGGGCGCAAAACATCGAGTGTAGCTTTGGCTGTGTAGCACGTAGCGCCGTCCTGTTGAAAGCAAATGTTGCCAATATTCTCCTCTTCATTTTTTGTAAACAAAAATTCATTCAACATGGCCCGATAACGATCGCCATTGACTGTAACGGCCACTCCTTGTCCATTTTCAAAGAAAAATAGCCCAACTATGCCTCTGGACCATAATCCACACCAAACAGTGACTCGTTTTGGGTGCAACGTTTTTTCAATGTATGCGTGCGAGTTTTCCGTGCCCCAAATGCGACAATTTTGCTTGTTTACATACCCGCCAAGATCAAAATGAGCTTGATCTGAAAAGATGATTTTTTTTTGGCAAAACTGGTATCTTCTGTAAGTCGGTCGCAGGCCCACTAAGCGAAGCGAAAACGCATTGGATGGTGAGTTGCTCAAGCGTATACACAACCATATTCGTTCAGCGGAAGGATAAAACTAATAATCTGTCAAATCAGACATGAACTAAGTGTTACCATTTACGAAATAAGCACTAGTTAAAAAAAACGTAAGATCGCGAACCCTTTATTTAAATTGATTTGTTATTTTTCTTTAGAGCAGGAATTCTTATGGCCAATTCCACTCATTTATTTAAATATCAATTTATGTTTAAAATTCGTTTTTCATGTCAAATAAAAATAAATAAAATTATATGAAAAACTATATTTAAATATGAATTGGTATTTAAATAGAATTGGTAAAACTGGCCATTAGAATCATAGAAAATTCAAGTTTAAATAAAAACAACTTTTTTCCTAACTCAATTAAATAGTTTTTTTTAGCAAATGAATTTGTCTAAAATGAGTTTAAGCAATTATTTTATTATGTTGCAATTAGTTTGAACCTTCTAACTTTTCCCTACTAAATTTGCACCAAATGACTTTTCTCTTTCTTTACGAGTTAGCAAATCTTCAAATTCACCTAGTTTAAGTTTATTATTTCATTTATAGTAATTTTTACGAAAACACCACATAAATTGACAAATATTTTCCATAAGCTTTATATTCTGCAATTTTTTCTTCATGCAACTTTCGAACAAAATTCAACCAACTAAAATTATTTGTCAAGTTTCAAGGTTTTCTTGCTTTATGCGTTTTTTTTTCGTTCCATATTTGCAACAAAGTTCAAGCCACCACAAAATTGTTGCGATGGCATCAAAAATTAAAGTTACAAGAGGTAGAAGAAGATGATACAACACAGAGTACAAGGCACAGACAAGTACGAACGAGAACAATATGAAAGTTCTACTTGAACAATTTTTCTTTATTATGGATAAGAACAACACTTAAGAAACTTTAATTCGATTTTATTTTATTAAATTTAACATTCAAGCGGTATATTTACAACAAATTATGAATGCAACCAACCACTTCAAACCTGCTAGTAAATTATTTTAAAAGAGAAGCTTTTAATAAAAGCCTATGATTATGCTTTTCATACTTGGGAAAAAATTTCATTCAAGTTTTTTAAGCGAACAAGTTTGATGCCTATTTTGTTAAGGGGCCTTAAACATCATACAGGTTCGAAACAGTAATGGAAAGATAAATGAGGCTAGTAAATGCTTTGAAATTTATTATAATTTTATTTTGGGTTTTTAACCCATTTTCTTTACAGCTTTCTGTCCAATTACTCTAGTAATATACTTCTAAAAGCTAGACCAGTTACTGTAGCACTGCAGGTACTTGGTCGATTAGCAACACAAGCATTTTTCGAGCTATCAAAATAGGTCTGTCCGGGGCAATTGTAAATAGGTCCATACCAAGTTGTGCCAACCTTAACACAGCTTATATACCTGTAAAAATAATCGATCGAGAAAAAATGCTTCATTAAGATCAATTTAAAAAAATCATTATGTGGAGAATGGCTGACCATATGATACCCTACACCACAAGTACTTTATTGGCTTTAAGTCCGAAGATCTAGTATCGAAAAATTTGTGGATCACAATTTTATATTGCATATCGATATCGACTTCTGTAAGATTTTTTTCAGCAATAAAAGCAATTTGTGTAACCTTGTTTATATAGGAGCATCGGTAAGTTATGGACCTTCATGCATAAAGTTAAGTTGAGAAGTTCTATTTAACATGATAACCATTCAGAATAAAATTTATCCTTGTACCAATTTAAATAACAAAAAATTTGTACGGCATTAAAATAATGGAGATCTACCAGCAGGCCGCAAAGTTGGTTTAAACCACTGCCGACACGTGGTAAACCAGTCCAGGGCCTATCTTATCCCCTAAGAGCTTTCCGTTTGCTTGGCACAATATTAAAGGCTCTGATCAGCCAGGCTCTGATTTTAGGTATTATCTGCGCCCATTTACTTAAGAGTGCAAAGCCAAAAGGTAGGTGCTACTTAAATCGATTTTAGCACCCCTTTATGCACGCAATTTTGTAAAATTATCTTAACATTGACGTCATTAGTTAATATGCCAGCTTGTCAGAAGAACCTTGTTAAAATGAGTCTGAAATACGATCGGCATACTAAAAGAAATCAATAATTCCATGCACTTCATCAGCGCCAACGTAAAATACTTTCCCATCAATTGTGGTGTAGAGTTCAAAAACTTTACTTACTGTCTGCAAGTGGTTTGGGCATTAGTACCCAACGGAAAGCGTCCTTCTTTTTGCATAAGCTGGCAAAAGCCATTGGGGTCTTGAGCAGGCGATTGCGTTGTAGTTGTTGTGGTTGTTGTAGTAGTCGTTGTGGGTTCAGGTGTAGGGTCATCACGTTCAGAACAAGTAGAACTATCCTGCAGATTTTTCAGTTAAAGTATTTAAAATTACAAAATATTCCTCTTAATTTTCTCATTTCGTTTATTTAATACTTACACTACCACAAATTTGAGGATCATTTATATTACAAGTATTATCTTCCGTACAGTGACCCGTCATTTCCGAGTATTTTTCCTCACCCAAACACAAAGCAAATGTTTGCGTTCCGGTACAAGCAAATATTTTATTTGCATCACATTTTCCACATGAATTACAATCGGCTAATTCCTCGGATTCCATACAGCTTCCTAGTATCGTACAATAGGAGTTCTCATAACATGAGTATATCGAGCCATAAGGTTCATTATTTTTACACTGCTGAAATTCGGTTTTTGAATAACAGGATATATTCGTTTTAGCATTGCAAACATTACACTCGGAATAGACGGTAGGGGAGAGATTAAGAATATAAAGCACTAGAGAAAACTAAAATTTTAAACGTAATAATTTTTTATTTAGCGTTAATTTAAAATAAATAATTGTTACTTACGACTCTTAGGAATAGTAGACGTTTCATGGTTATACTGGCAAGATAAATGCACTTTCATAACGTTATTGTAAAGTTTTTATATCAAAATAAAAACAAGTTAAAGTATAGAGTAAGAACGACTTCAAAGTTCCCTTCCAGTATCTTTTTAAGAAGTATAATACTCAGTGCAAAATATTTTCAGCAAACCTTTTAAAAATGCATGTTTGGCATAAATATGCATATTTTCCTTTTTTACAATCAAAATTATGCTCTTAAATCTTTAACAAAAACATGGGGTCTTTATATAACCGATAAAGTTTGTGCCAATGCTGAGATTAAGGAAATAGTTTTGATCTATTCTAATAAACTCAGCGATTACTCATAATTTCGGCAGAAAAAATCAAAAAAATAATAAAAAAAAATATATTTTTAATCAAAAATGTCTACCTAAAAAAGTAGAAATTTATGAAAGCAAATAAAGGTTGGTCCAACCAAAACGCACGAAGTTAATTTTAAATAAAACAAAAAGTTTTCAAATAATTATGTAAATATCTTTTATTATTATTCAAAGTAATTTTTGGGAATACAAAATTTTAATTTAAAAGTTTTTGTTAGTCGTGCTTAATTCCTAATTTGTATTCTATACTGTAGTGGGGAATGTAAAGCGGCTCATACACTTGCAATAAAATTGTTAAATTTTACGTATTGTACAATTATATCGCCAATGTGTATGTGATATACAATGATGGCACAATATGTTGGCAACAATCAAAATACTTTTGATTTTTATTGCGCAACGAAAAGAAAGTGAAATGTGTTGGCAACATTGTACAATTCTGTTTATGTAATTTCTATAGATTATGTTTATCTTTTTATTGAATGAGTGAAAACATAGTGCGACTTATTGCATAATATAGGACAAAATGGAAATAATATGGCGAATATCATATACAATAATATTACAAGTGTATGGACCGCTTAAGAAAAGGTTAACTCACTGTTTATTGTTGTTGTTTTCGCTTAAGCTTTGATATTGTTACAAGTAAAGCTGTTGTATATAATTCTTATTCGCTTAACAGTTTTGTTTGCTTAATATCTTTAGATTTTGTAAAATCTGTGGATGAAGTTTCCTGACGAGTGAAATGCGCTACTTTAGTGTTTTCTTCAAGAACAAAAATTGGGAATTAAGCACGAGAAACAAAATCTTTTAAATTATCTTTTATTATTATAGAAGGATCTATGGAAATTATGTGTGAAACAAAATATCGGCCATTAAATTTCTCGCACAGAAAAACCAATGATTCGTTGGTTGTGTACCACTGCATGGTTGAGTGTTTGAAACTCTAAAAAAAATGTCAAATTAAATGGGGCAAAAAAATAGACCAGGGGTCTAATCACCGCATACGATATCGAGCAAAATTGATCGAAATTATTTATTTTGGTATCATGACTCTCGATATCGAATGAAATTTATTGAATTTGAAATAAAAGCATTCGATATCGAGTAACTCGACATTACATTTCTCGAGTTTTCATTCGATACGTCAGTGTCTATCGTATGCAAAAACATTCGATAGTTTATTCGATACGATAGTATCGAATGCGGTGATTTGACCCCAGGCTGTATGAAATTCGTTTTGTGGCTAATAAGGATACTAAATGCAACACTATTTGCAATTTCAAAAACCATTAAGGATTTCTCTCAAATTTTTTATACCCTTCAGCACTAGTGGTGAATGAGGCTATACTAAGTTTGTCATTCTAAAGCTCCTTGAGTTGGAACCAGACTTACTTTCGAACTACTCAAAAGAAAAGGACAAGATTGACACCGATGTTTCTATTTCTCCTAAGCAGTTTTAAAATCCAACACATTCGGTTTAGTTGGAAAGAAGTTATGAACCCTGGATATGGAAAAATCTCCCTAAAAAATTTATATTTGCGTTAAAAACGAAAAATTTATTATTAATTGATGTCAGACTACACCGATTCCCATTAAATTTTGCACAAGTTCGTTTTATATGGCTGGAAATCATACTACTACATTTTGGGAAACATCGGTCGACAACTTGTCATATGTTCTGGAAAAGGCCCGTTCTCGGAAACCCCTTTTTCGTACGCCTAAAACCGCAATTAATAATGTTATTGTATTTAAGATTTTGTACAATTTAGCTTTTTATCGCTAGAATAAACAGCATGCAATTTTCTGATAATCAATTCATTAATTTCTATATGTTCAATATTAAGCGGCCTTCTAAAACTCATTTTAAGGCGCATAAAATAAAAAAAAATTGTATTGCTGTTTTAAAATTTTGTATAATTTTCTGAAAATCCCCTTTTGAAAATCACTTAAATACGCCCAAAAAAAAATGTTACTGGAACAAATCATGATATTTTATTAAAATCATTGTAGGGGAATGTAAGAAAAGATAAACTCACTGTTTATTGTTAGTGTTTTGTTTTGGCTTTGATATTGTTACAAGTAAGACTTTGAGTGTTTATAATTCTTATTCGCTTTACGGTTTTATTTGTATAATATTTTTGGCCTTTCTAAAATCTTTGGAAAAGGTTTCCTGATGAGCTGGCCTAAGCAACCAGTGAAATGCGCATAGAAACTAGCTTTCCCTCAACAATAAATTTCAGTGTATTTATCAAATATGAAAAACTGGGAATTTAGCACGTCATACGAAAATCGCATTAATAATGAATTTTGTATTCCCGAAAATAACTTTGATAATAGGCTAAATTAAATTTTATATGGCATTTTGGAATACGCCAAAAACCGCAGCGAATTAATTAACTGTGAGGTCAGTTTTTATAAAGATTGGTTAGATCCCATATTAAACACACTCCCGAAATATCAAACTTCTGGTGAAGGGCATCAAAGATTCGGCACAGCCGAATTCATGAAAAGAGTTTTATGGATGTAAAGAGAATTGTTTTTTCAAATGGTATCTATACATCCCCTTTACGAGTGACATGCGGCCAAAGTAAAAAATTATTTATGAAAAATTTAACAGTTTTATTTTGTTTTCTAAGAAAACTTGTAATATTTGATCTGCATTTACATTACATAACAAATTTAATGGTTACTAGTGATGTAAAGGAAAAAAACTTTGAAACGATTAAGGAAGTGATCTTGTGATTAACCAACTAATCACTAGTGTTTACTCGTATTCGTCGTTTGTAGTACGCGTTTATTTCTTATTAAAATGAAAAGCGATTTCATTTTTTCGCATAACCTAATAATTCAATTAAAAGTTAAAAATTTTACAGCATAAAAAGGAAAAATAAGTCCGCAGTTTCTTAATGGATGATTCGATTTTGATGAAATTTCTGGTATAAATAGCAGAGCCGTAATCAAGTTTGGGTTCAGAACTTTAAGGTGTAATAGCGAAGAACATAGAAAGCTTCAAAGTGTAATGCAGCCCGCAGGTGAGCGCACAATTTTAAACGATCCCCCTTCTATATTTTTAGTCAGATTTAAAAGATTGTATTATTAACGAAATCTCCTATAAAGAACCATGATGGCGAAACACGAAAAATATACTCAACTGCAGCTCTGATATGAAAATGTGAATTAAAAAAAAAAAGTAAAAGTGCTATATTCGGCCGAATCTTTAATACCCTTCACCTGCATTAATGCAGCGCCTTAGACTACTCACCTTCTAACACACATTATCAACCAGAAGAAAAAAATAGATCAAATATGTTGAGTAAACAAAAACAAAAAAAGTCTACACACATTAAAATAAAAAAATTATAAAAATTAACAAGATCCGCTGATTTTATGACAAAAAAATTAGAGGCAATTAAAGTTTATTTATGGGCCGATTTGGCTGAATTTCAATAGTAAAATTTAACAATGTAATGTGACATAAATGTATAACAGTTTAGTCCCCATCATATCTACGACCTTTGGAAAACCCATACATACATCTGAAAAATAAGTAATTATAGATAATAAATGATGAGTGAAAGAAGCTATTCATTTTGAAAATGTAAGCGAAGTTTGCTATTGAAATTCATATATTTAGTTCAGTCTACAAATGGCTTTTATATTCAATTTTTCTGTACAGCTGGAAAAGGCTATCACTATACAACATCCGACAATATGTGGACGAGAGTAGAGAAGTGGGCGTGCCGCAAAATAGATTTACTTATATCTTAAACTCGGTAAGAAGAAATTTTTCCAATTTTGGTTATCAATACACAAACTCTCTAAAAAAAATAGGCAGGATAAAAAAAGTGGGCGTGGCACCTCTCGTATAAAGACCCTACAGATTTCTGTATATATGGAGAACGGTTAGAGCCAAAATTCCAAATAAAGTACGAGCATCTTGGCTATCAACACACAATATCCGCAAGATGTGGGCATGGCACTTCCCAAACAAAGTTTTGTAGATTTCTGTTTATTTGGAGAACAACAAGAGTCAAAGTTATTTATATAACTTTCTGTTGTAATCGCACCAAGCTTAAGGGTGTATTAGATTTGGCATAGCCGAATATAAAACTCTTGCTTGCATACATATGGCATGACTGAGATATAATTGAAATTCAATTTAGCCAATGTGCAGAATTATCTCATCCTTCAGCTCTTGAATTGTTCTTGGCCTATTGACGTACATTTCTTCTTTACAATATCCCCAAAGAAAAAAGCCCAACGGTGTAAAATCACATGACCAATTAACATGGGATAACAAGGCCATTGAATTTCTCGCCCAAAGGAGCCATTGTTTCGTTGGGTGTGTAGCAAGTGGCACCATCCTGTGAGTGGCTGTGAGTGTTAAACGACAAAACCCTCTGAGGAGATTGATTGGTTATAATTGAAACTTGTAGGGGTAACCTGTCCGTGGAAGCCTGGGTTCGAGCCCTTCGGCAGTCAAGAATTAAAAATTATCGATAAATTTGAATTAATTTCATGTTTTAAAATTCCTTTTTTCATAAAATAAATTTAATGAAAATTAAATTTGATGAACTTAAGCCCAATTGAAAAATATCAAAATTTCGATTAAAAACCATGAACAGTTCAACAAAATAACCACAATACAAATTATTGGTTACTTCTTGTCCGACCTCATTTCCGAAGAAGTACGGCCCGATGACACCGCCACCGCATAAACTGTACCAAACAGTCACTCTTTGTATACAATTCTCCCGATTATGGAATCATTAGGTCGATTAGGCTGACCAAAAAAATAACGAAGTGCACGAAATGCATTTTGATTTAAATGCCCATTTTCGTAAAAGGCTTTAACAATCTTAATGCGCTGCTTACTTGTGTATTTCTCCGTGGTTGAATTTGTCAAATTAAGTTGGGTAAAAAACTTGACGTTTAGGTGTGACTCATAATCAATGTCGTGCATTATGGTTAAACCACCCTTTACATACGTTACGATAAACATTGGAGAACTTATTATGCTTGGGTAATCTAAAATGTATGTATTTTCTCTGTCAAGCCATTGTTACACTACCGTTAAGTAATGCAAATGGTAACGGTGGTTTCAAAAGGGGAATTATGTGTCCAAAGGGTACCAATTGCAAAAATTTTTTTCTAATTCACTAATTTGCTTGCAAAATAATCCCATACTTTTTTTCAACATCAGATAAAAATTTCTCTTTGTTTTTAATTAGATAATTCCATAAACAAATTTATCATTAAAAAGATTATAGATTAGATAAAAGCAAAGATCATATCGCTCATTTGCTGCAAGACCGGCATAAATCAAAAAATACAATTTTGGAGTTAGTGATGCAGAATTGTTCGCTATGTTTTTCTTTATATTGTGTATAGAATTCATCTTTATATCTTTCATACTTTTTCCATTTGAAGAGAATGTATCGTTAATTTTTCTAAGTGATTAGAGCAAATCGAAAACTTTAAACGCGTTTATCTCGAAATGGATTTTTTTGACTTATGCCGGTCTTGCAGCAAATGAGCGATATATTAATAAAGGAAAAAAATAGAATGATTTGCATTAAATAAAACGACAATGCGATTTAAAGATTTTAATTGCAAGACTTGTAAGTGAAAAGTAACATGAAAGAAAAGGTGGAATTTTTGCAAGTAAATAATTTTAATAAGAGCAAAAGGATAAAATAAATAATAATAATTAATCATTTTATTTTTTATTAAAAAAAAAAAAACCAGTGATAGTTTTAATCAGGTCTAACGTATCTATAACTATTTCTTTTCTTGTAGATTTTATCAATAATATTGATTAATGTTCTGCCCTCTAAGGCGGAATGTAACGTTTGTTCGAGCATTAATCAGATGGCATGTGTCTCTGAAACGTCATATCAATTCTGTGTGACAAATGTGCCCAGTGGTGCTGTAAATTCATGTCCAAGTGGATACGTGTGTTCGACTGCGACAGCTACTATTTGTCTGCCCAATGCAGCAGGTGTGGTAGCCACTTGTAGTGAGTGTAATAAATGTGATTTGAATTTAGTATTTGCCTGTACGGGTGTAAATACTTACGCCCTTTGTTTGGGCCAGACTACGCCTTCGACAATATCGACGGGTACTTGTGGTGTGAATCAGGTTTGCAATATTAATTCGCCGCAAATATGTGCAAGTTCGTCAACTGTACGATCAATTAAATTAAATCGAAACAATATGTTTTCTAAATGCACTACTTTCTCTTTAATTTAGACTACAGCAACTTGCCCAACAGGAGGATCTTCTAGCACTACTACAACAACTACTTTGTCGCCTATATTTACGACCCCTACAACCGTACCAACTTATGCTCAATATTATTGCAATGTCATGCGCATGAATAGGCGTTTTCAAATACCTTCGGAATTTGACAGTTCATGTAAACGGTAATTGTGAAAATTTCTTTACTACACCCAGAGAAAAAACAATTTTCAATATGGTCAACTTCAAACAAAACTATTTTAAACGAAAATTTTTAAATTTATTATGGTTAATTTAATCATTTCTTGGCACCGGCAACCATATTATGGTAAAATTAGTCCTCCATTTAGAAACCACGTACATATTATAATGACCTTCAAAGTTTTGCTGGAGGCGTTCATATTGAAAAATGTTTTTTCTCTGCGTGTACCAAATATTTTTTAGCAATAAATTGTTTTTTTTTTATCTTCTCTAGATATATTTACTGTTTCCGTACTACTGCTGGCACTTGGTCTGGTCAGATTTATACTTGTGCTGGATCAACTTATTTTGATCCAGTCTCACTTTATTGTGTCGCCTCTAGGCCTTCAAAATGTTAAGTTTTGGAA
This sequence comes from Pollenia labialis, assembly GCA_949318255.1. Lineage (NCBI taxonomy): Eukaryota > Metazoa > Arthropoda > Insecta > Diptera > Polleniidae > Pollenia > Pollenia labialis. Next base: position 72,594,426 of record OX439140.1, read on the forward strand.
AATACTTAAAAAAAACACGTTTTTTAATGACTGGTTTTAACTAAATTTATTCTAATTTTTTTTAGGAAATAGAATTTGAGAATTATTTCTTTTTATAAGTTATTTTTTTTTTTAAATTTTAGTTATATACAATAAGTTGGTTTGTTAAAGACACACTTTTTCTGTTGTATCTGATAATATGTGCCCGATGAGCAGGTGTATTCGAGACCCCTCATGACGCCATTTAGGTAAGAGCAATAAATGTATCTGAAAGGAAATGTTAAAGAAGGTGTTAATTAAAACCAGAACTGTGGAGTCGGCGTTGAGGTTCTTCTACCGGAGTCAGAGTCAAAGTACCCGCAAAAACTCGCGGCGACTCTGACTGCAAAAAATTAAAAAAATTTCTAATATTTTCCGACAGTCACTTTGAAGATAGCTGCAACGTCACATCAAAATGTGAAATTATTTTGGAAATATGACTATAACAAAAATCTTTATAAATTTAAATTTGACTTGAAGAAGCACATTGAATTGAAAATGTTTAAATAATCAAATAATTTATGAAACAGAATGAGTAATTCTCAAATGCTCATTGTTAAAAAGACTAATTTTTAAAAAGAATCTCTATACATAAAACAAAGTCGGTTGTGTAACACCCAGATAAAAAATTTTGCAAGCCTTCGCAAAAAAAATCAATAACTTAAAAAAATGGGCGTGATTATAGAAGTGGGCGTGGCACAAAATAGATTTATTTAAAATGTTGGAGTAAAATTGCCCATATTTGGTACAAATAGATTTGTTATTAATGCACGATATTTAACAAAGAGTGGGCGGGATTGGAGAAGTGGGCGTAGCACAAATAGCTTTTTCATATCATCTAAAAATGGAACAAAATCAATTCTCTTATCCGTATTTGGTTGCAATACTTTCGTTATCAAAACACATCTCTAAAAAGTGCGTGCGGTTGCATAAGTAGGCGTGCCACCTGCCATGCAAAGACAAAATACATTTTGTTTATCTGAAAGCGCTACGAGAAAAGTTGCCCAAAATTACTACAAATAGCTTCGGTATCAATACACGACATCTGCCAAAATTGGACTGGCTTGTATGAGTGGGCGAGCCACCCTATACAAAGAGCATAAAAAAAAAATTTGTTCAAAATTCAAAGTAAAGTTTAGCCATAAGTAGCACTACATGCATTGAAAGGCAGGACCAGATCGCCGGGTAAGCAAGCGTTTCTGAAAACAAACCAAAATTTGACAACTAGAACAAATGTGTGAGTGAAATGCGTCGATTATTGTCACTAAGTCGTTTTCCAATAGTCAATTTTAATTAAAAAAAATGAGGTAATAATATGATTGCAAAGAATATAATTGTGACAATTGCCATGCTCCTTGCAAGAGTTAAATTAAGCACAATAAAAATTATGTAAGATTGGTGTGTTTCGATAATAGTGTTATCCTAACTTAAGATTTATACGAAATTTATTAATTAAATGTTATATGTTGGAAGCTACAAGGAAGCTATGGTCAATTTCGGATTCATAGCTACAAAATTTTGAAGTAAGATTAATATTTGCTTTTTTATTGTTTGTATAAAATTCTCTACATCGACTAGCATTTGGGTGATAATTTTTTCGTAATAACCATCTAAATGATTTAGGTGATTAAAACGCATTTATCACTTGAGCGATTGAAAAATTATAAATGTATCGTTCGTATAGTTCAAAAGTGACACAACTCAAAAAACTTAATTTTGCAGAAATTGAAAAAAACTGTTTTTGACCTCGACAATCTATACAGATTATGATCCTAAAAGTTTTTTTTTTAAATATTTGTACACGAGATAAAGAAAAATTTCAGTTTATCAATAGTATGAATTGAATTTAGCATATTTAAATGAAACCTTGTTAATTAAGAAAAAAAAATTTGATAACAAAAATATGCAAGTGGCAGTGTAAATAAAACTGAACTGGCAAAATAAAATAATGTAATTTGAGCTTTGATATTGTTACAAGTAAAACTGGTGTTTATAATTCTAATTCGCTAAACAGTTTTATTTGTGTTATTTTATTCTAATTTTTATTAAATCTTTGGATGAAGTTTCCTGAATGAAGATCTGGCCAGGGATGCCGAACTTGGTCTTTGCCGGCTTTAGAAAATGTAAACATATATTTATTTTAACAAATTAAGAACAATTACGCAATTTATTTTGACGGTGTTAATTTTATAAAGGATAGTTTTGACACCTTATTCGAGCTTGCCAAGTCAGATGCCGTTTCAATTCTTCTTTAAAAAAAAAAAATTTCATAATCGGATGAAAAAATATTTAGGTTCTTTGTGGTAACATTTATAGTTTTTTCTTCGCTCCTAAAATTGTTTTTAAAAATTATGATAGCCCCTTTTGCATTTTTTTATGACGATACACTTGTTTTTGAATATTACAAATATTTCAAAGGATTGCGGTAGGTTTTGCAGACAATTTTGGTCGGATAATAATTTCTGGAACGGCTGACGACAATGTCAAAGCCGTACGTAAATTTCTTTTATTTTATTTATTTCTTTATTCTTTTATTATACATACATATAAAAATAAAAATGTTTGTAATGAATTATTAAAAAAATTAAAAAATTACTGCTACTACTACTGCTACTACTACTACTGCTAATTTCTGGAACGGTAACCCTGGATCTGGCCTAAGCCAGAATAGCTTATCTCATCAACAATAAATTTTAGTTTATTTATAGTATGAATTGAGAATTTAGCATATTTAAACGAAACCTTGTTGATGACTTTTTGATCTGCCAAGATAAACTTTGAGAACAATTTTTAGTTGTGTCATTTTTGATGATGAATTATTTGCACAAATTACCGAATTATTTTAAGTTATGTCTCTTTAGCTGAATTCTTTTCAAATTTTGATACTTTAAAAATTCTAAAATGACACAAGTCCAATTAATGTAAACTCCAACAACGAATTATTTTATCAAAAGCGTCACAATTCGAATTAAGGCCATTTAGCACTTAACAGTAGGGATCTACTCCCAATGTATTTTGTGGCACAACTAAAAATAAGTCACTTTTTCGAAATGCAACGTTATACTAATTGAAACATAAAGAAATACATAACTGTTTTTGGCATCAGTTAACAACAACAAAATAAACTGATATTTTTTTATAGATAAACAAGTGTATTGTGCATTTTTAAGCATATAAAACCGAATATTTAACATTTTGAGTTGAGTCACTTTTGAACTATATGATTTATGTATATGCTTGAAAGGGAATCAGAAAATTGTATCACAGACGATTCTTTAAAGTGATTCATCGACAAATATGAATATACTATCATATGCGGTTATTGCGCTCTTACAGCTGATTCAAGATGATATCTGTATATAAAATGTTATACGAGCTAAAGAAATATGTTTCAGCAACTTAGAGCCACTTTTTGGGTTTGAGATTAAAGTTAATTTAATTCTATAATTAGATAATCTGAGAATTAAGTTAATTTAGCATAAATTGAATTTGATATTTTAGGGTTGTGACTTAAATCATGTAGTGTTACCATACTGAGCACAAATAAATGGCAATATTTTTTTTGCAAATGCAAACTTGTTATCAAAGCAAGATGGATGTTTTCAAAGGAAAAGAAGAAAATATGCGAATTTAATATTTTTTACAAGGTAGAAATTTTTAACGTTTAAAAAAAATTATATTAATGAAAAAATATAGAAAGGAAAAATTATATAAAGTGCTTAGCAATATATTTTATTTTAAAAATTATTTTTTGATCCAAATTTTTAATATTTTTAATCAGGCTTAAGTTCATCAAATTTAATTTTCATTAAATTATTTTTATGAAGAAAGGAATTTTACAACATGAAAATTAATTAAAATTGTTATTGATAATCATTCATTCTTGACTGACCTGAGATTCGAACAAGAATGAATGATTATCAATAACAATTTTAATTAATTTTCATGTTGTAAAATTCCTTTCTTCATAAAAATAATTTAATGAAAATTAAATTTGATGAACTTAAGCCTGATTAAAAATATTAAAAATTTGGATTAAAAACCATAAATAGTTCAACAAAATAACCACAATTCTAATTATTGTTAAAGCTAAGGCACGAGCTCTATGTGTACATTTGTCCTTCAAGTTGTGCTGAAAAAGGTCAACAAGAAAAAAGAAAGACAAAATGAAAAAACAAAAAAAAAAAAATGTACTTTGGACTTCAAGAAGAATTCTTGACATAAGTACGGAAAAAACAGAAGTTAGGAAAAAACATGTAAAATCAATTAAAAAACTGGATAATCATTCAAAGAAGCAAATTTCGATCTACCAAAGGTTAAAAATACAATTTGGTTTAAGGATTGATATTTGACTATTGACGTCAGCAGTCGTCGATGGCTGCGAGTGTAAGACGGCAAATCCATCTGAGGAGATCGAGTGGTTGCGATCGAAACATGTCATGGTAACCAGCCTCCTGGGTTCGAATCTCAGGTCAGTCAGTAAAAAACTGGATAATCATTCAAAGAAGCAAATTTTGATCTACCAAAGGTTAAAAATACAATTTGGTTTAAGGATTGATATTTGACTATTGACGTCAGCAGTCGTCGATGGCTGCGAGTGTAAGACGGCAAATCCATCTGAGGAGATCGAGTGGTTGCGATCGAAACATGTCATGGTAACCAGCCGCCTGGGTTCGAATCTCAGGTCAGGCAAGAATGAATGATTATCAATAACAATTTAAATTCATTTTCATGTTGTAAAATTCCTTTCTTCATAAAAATAATTTAATGAAAATTAAATTTGATGAACTTAAGCCTGATTAAAAATATTAAAAATTTGGATTAAAAACCATAAATAGTTCAACAAAATAACCACAATTCTAATTATTTTTTGTTTATATTTTTGCGTTAATTGTTTATGTTAAACATGTGTATGTTGACAGTTTAAGTTAAGGTTTAAGTTAAGGTTTAAACAACCACCAATGACCGCTTAAACTAGCAAAAAAGTTTAAACAATACAACTCAAAAAGTAAATACGGAGTTAAAGTTATTGTAATCGCTAATCTCTAACCCAAAAAGTGGCTCTTAGACTGTGATTTCTAAATCAACTGGTGCACTTACATATTGGTATGCGTAGAAATATAAGCACTAGCGCACACTACTATAAAATGTATAGTAAAAATCGTCTCAAAAAAAAAATTGGGAACTGACTAAAGCCTAAAGATTACACGAATTTTACTTCAAATGCACAACAGTACATTTTTGAAATATGCTTGTAAAACGTGTGTATCTTTTGCATGGACTTAGAACTCCTATTCAGAACAATAAATTTTAAATTTAAATAGAGAAAATTTATTTGCAAGGCCTTTTACTTAAATTTTCGGTTTTGTGACATTAAATGGCTCCCATTACCTGTCTATCAGAGAGACGTTTACTGGAATTTAATACCGGAATAGTTCACTAAAAAGCAAAACACCAAGTTTTGTCTGATTAACACGACAAATAATTCTCAATAATGAACAAAAAATTCCGGGAATGCAAGAAAAGAGTTAACCCATCGCCACAAAAGGTACAATTTTTGATGCAAACTTGTACAATTTTAAAAGGTATTTTTGCTATCCATGGTTTTTAGAACTTTTAAAAGCAAAATTGGAACATTTTCTCTTTTTAGAAAAGGAAAGTTATTGAGCTGTACTATTTCCATTCATATCCGTCGACTATATTAATTCTTTGAAATACACCCCAAAATTGTGAACCAGCAATTTTAAAAACTTAATAACCTTTTACAATACGAATCCTTTGGTACGGTAGGATATAAACCCACCGAACGATGCTTTTCACAAACCTCTGTCGGTGTCAACGTATCATTACCAGGTTTGCTTGTGGTTGAACTTCCAGATGTTGGGGTTGGTAATGGTGGCGAATGTGTCGATGATGATGTCATACCACCATCATCTAAAATATCACAGGTAACAGTTTTGACGGTGTCCTCAAAAACACAAACGGCATTACTGCCACCATGACAAACATAACCGGTGGGACAGTAACCAATTTTTCCGGTGGGCCGTATAGCACCATAACACATTTGAAACGTGGTACGACTAAGGCAGGCGAATAAATAATTCCGGTGAGCAGCACACATGCCACAAAGTGAGGTATCACCACAGCTGGGTGGACGTTGTGATGAAGTCTGAGCACAAATGGCACTTAAATCGGTACAATCGAAACCATCTTTGCAATGATACAAAACCTCCATATTGGGCGTATTACCTAGAGAAAAGGGAATAGAAATAATTTGTAATATGTGCTTTTTGTAAAATCAAAAAGAATTTATTACCTCCAAAACATAAATAAAATGAAGTAGAATTTATACAGGCCGCTTGATTTGTCTGGCAAACATTACATTCTGCTACTGAGTAGTTAATATATAGAAAGACAAGGTAAATCACCTTTGAATTTGTTTAAAAGAGATTTGTTTTTTGTTTTAATTTCTAGGGAGTTAATTTCTTTTCTGTTTCTTTTTAAAACTTACTTGCCACATCATAAACTCAAATTTTTCGAATTTCTTTTCAAACTTTTTTTTTAGTTTTATTTATTTTTTTTCGTGTTTTTTCCCGAATTTCACTACATTAATCCGTACGTTTTGACAGCTGCCGTACAACTACCTGTTGTAGTTTATGAGTTTGTTGATTTATTATTCAAGAACATTTTTCTGCGCCAATCTTCAAGCAGCGTCCATATTGACAATTCTATTTTTTTAATGATGGTGTTAATTTCTTTGTTAACATTTCTTTTTTTGAAAGATAATGTTATATTTAACTTTTCTCTGTGTTGAATCTATGTTTGTAAATAAAAACTAAACAATTATCGCTACACCTTTTCTAATTGTAATTTAGAAAGCGTCAATAATAACTCGGAATGCGTCAATTGTAATTCAGACTAGGCAATTGTAATTCAGAAAGTGTCAATTGTAAATGAGAAATTGTCAATTGCAAATCAGAATGCAAACAAGTTTTCATAACTACTAGCCGTTCCCGCGGCGTTGGCCGCCCATTGATCGGCTATAAAGAAATATAAAACCTGTGTGTTTTATTGGGTGTAGATCGATCTACATAAGTGTTAAATTTCATCAAAATCGAAATTACCCATCTGTCCCTTCATATTCCTGGCCCTGTGCGTTTGATTACGCTGATCTATCTATTCAAATTTCATATTTTTAGAGTGGCAGTATTTATCTGAATGTCTTCTTTTGGTCGCTTTGGCATTTGGGGACGGTCGAGCGGAGAGTTAGCGGAATGAAGGATGAACAGAGTACTCATGTTAAAATGGCTTTATTTGCCTTTTGAGTGCGGAAATTATTACTTTAATAGAAATCTTCTAAACGATAATTAATATTTTCTGAATATATGAGGTTTAGCGGCCCTGTTAAGTTATTACCAGTTTGAGAAATACAAATTACCAAAAAATCCTTCAAGAAATTCAAAAAGTACCAGTTAAAGAAGAAAAAATACCAAAAAGCCCCTCTTACAGACTCTCATCCACTCAGGACATTGCATGTTGAATTTTATGTTTCTAGGTCCAATATTAACGAAAATAAAAACAGTACCAGTACCTGACCAAAAAAAGTACCAATAGATCCCTTTAAAGATTCCCATTCATTCATTGTCTTGCATGTCTAATTTTATGTTTTAAGCCCCATACTAACGGAAATTCAAAAAGTACCAGTTAAAGGCCAAAAAGTTATCTCATAGAGTCTTATCCCTCAGGATATTGCCTGTTGAATTTTATGTTTCTAGGTCCAATATTAACGGTAATTAAAAAAGTACCAGTTGTAGAATCTAAAGAAAGAAATTTAATTTTCCTAATTTCCCCTTTTTGGTACTTTTTTTCTCCCCATTGAAGTATAAACATTTCAATATTGTAGTGGGAGCCCATTTAATACGTATAAGCCAAAGAATGGAGAAAAATACTTTGTTAAAAAAAAGGTACCAATAGTTAAGAATTTTACACCTCAAACGTTAGAACTTATAAATAGTACGGAGTTCGTATTTGTATTTTTTAGATAAGTTTCCAACGTGATATAATTTTTATTTTAACGTTTATTAATTTAAAGGAAATAATAAAAGGGGACAAAAAAAGTACCAAAATTCCGGTTTTACCCGTTTACTACCTAAGAGGGCTGAATTTCAAAAAACTCTCAGACAACTGTCCGCTTATATATCTGAAGAACAACGATAGGTACTACATATTTTCTGTCTCTTTTAGATTTGGAGATATGAGTGAGGTTAGAATAGGACGTTTAGCGCATCTGCACTCTATCCACATTAGTGGAACCTTATATAGCCTATGTCCGTTTGGAGGTTCCATTCTTCATTTTGCTGAAGACATTTTTAAAATGGGACCGGCAGGAGATTTCCTCTTACAAACATACAAACTTTTCAGCTTTATATTATTAGTATAGAAGTAAAGATTTATTTTTATTTTATTATAACAAAAAAAATGCAATTTTGAGTGATTTTACATTTATTAATATGAACTTCAACTCACCTATCTGAATTACAGATGAGGCTTTCTGAATTTCCATTGACTGAATTACAGTTGAAATTTTCTGGATTACAAGTGGAAAAGGTGTAGTAAAATTTTGTTAAATGTTGGTAACTTGTGGTTTTTGCCATGGTAAAAGTTTATTAAAATTATTGCTGGCGTTGTGCGAGAATACGATTAATTTGTTGTGGTAATAAAGACTTCTTGGAATCCCTTATCTTTATTGTCGATTATAATCAGGTGATGATTACTGATCACTTATCTTTATTTTTCAAAATATTAAGCACTTGATGGGTAACCCTTGAAACGAATTAATATCATCAGAGGAATTAATTTTATTGTTATCATATTTGAAAAGAGAAATTTTTGCTTTTAATTGTAGAAATTTTAAAATTTTCTTTATAATTCGTCATTCATTGGCTTCAAGAGGAAATAAGATCGAGTATCAATTTTAAAATAAACGAATTGACAGAAGCCGAGAGAATGCGAATGCCGCGCAATGCATTTTTGAACAAACAAATATCAAACTACATCTACATCTGCGAAATCGCATACCTTGATTACAAAGGAATATATAAAGAGTCTTCCAATAAGACCAATAGAAACTTTCGAAGCTTGATAGATTAAAGCGGCCATATTGTGACAATTGCTCTAAGAGCACTAATCCTGTGACCAGTGAACAGAATATTATAATAAAATTGACCGAATTGTGATAGGGGAAAACAAAACAATTCACTATACTGGTGATAAACTGCCGTATTCATAAAAAATTAAAATAGAAAACACATTTCAAACTTGTTTTATTTTTTTATGAATACGGCAGAAAGTGTTTAGAGTGTAGTTGCTCCAGAAGAAAGTTAATTGACAAAAACCAGTCATGGGACTGGATTTTGTGGGGCTGTTGCTATCTGTTTATTGTTCTTCATATTATGGAGACTTATCATATTAATATGGTTCACACGGGACAATCAGTCTTATTGTGGTTGTCGTTTTCGTAAACAAACGTGTCGTTTTTTGTAGTAGATTAAAGAACACATGTTGTGTATTACACATGTTGTGTATTACTTTAATCTATTACACAGTCGTATACGACAACGACAACCACAAAAAGGCCGAATATCTGTGACAGGCATTATTTTAACCGAAATTGAATGTGTCCATTTAGATTACTTCAGTGAATTCTTACAAAGTGTCAAAAGGTGCTAATTAACCCCCTCCTAGGACATCGTCGTGTTAAACTGACAAGTCCCCTTCATATACAGTATTACAACTTGAATCGGTCCCTTTAAATTTAGAACTGTTACGTGGCAAGTTTGGTGCTAGTTCACTTTCCCCTTAGGATATCCAGTCTGCTTTGGCAAATTATCATGGAATGAAATTGAGTACAAGACACACTGAAATGATCAAATTTAAATTTTTAATCGAAAAATCACAATCAGCGAAGATATTTATTATTAAAGGACCGAATTCAATTGAATTTTTTATTTTACTTTAAAAAAAGTGGCCTTAAATTATGCAGCAACTGGAGAGCGGTTTGTAAAATCTTTCACTTGCTTACATCGTTTTCTCGAACCCTTAGACAGACGCCTTCGTAATGAACAAGCCGGGTTCAAATGCCCAACCGCTCCTCCGTCGGACCAAATAAATAGCATGCGCTTTAGGCCGTTATTCACTATCCCAAAAAGTCTTAAGTATTTTACGAAAATGCTTCCTTGATTTTATTACTTTTTGAAAATTTTCAAAAAAAAAACAATAACATTTTATCATGACAGGTTTGTATTTTTTCAAAATACGTAAGACATGTATGATAGTGTAAAGCCCTCTTTGGCAATAGAATTATATAACCAAGTAAAATTTTACAGTATACCAAACTTTCGTTGATTACGAAAGACATGCTACATATATAATTAAAATCTGAAATACTTTGAGGAACAAACATGTCCCTTCCAAAATAATAAATCTTTTAAAAGCCCAATACACCGATTCAACAATGTCGGTCTTTCATAATGGCAAAACCCACCAACTTTTTAAAACCATAAGCAGAGTAATGACCGCTTTTCCCACTGATTTTCATTAACACACTCGACGTAAAACCCACGGAGTCTTTAGGTCTCAAATACCCGGACGAAAGTGCCATTAAATATATACACAGAAAAAATTCTTTGGAATTTTTTTTCTTCTTCAATTAAACCATTAATTAAAAATAAAATCAGTTTTGATTAAAAACTTAATCAAGCGAATTAATCGTTTACTTATATTAACAACATTACTGCAGATAATGTTGTTAATATCAAAAATTATTTTATCTGTACTATTAATTTGTTTACGGGTGCAAATTTAATTATGCCCGTAATTTCTACAAAAAGAAAGCAGGTCGTGTTCGTACCTAACAGTTATCTTTACCTATTTCAACGTTTTTTTTGCCTCCGTGTTTTTACCTTCAGTTTTCCTTTAAAATATGGCTTTTAAACCAAAGATTTCTATGCATAGCTAGATTTCTTTTTTTAGAAATTGAAATAAATTTTTAATTTTTTTTCTAAGTAAGAACTTAGTTATTTATAATAAAAGGATGTACCTAAGTTCTTTCATCGAATTAAAAGAAATCATGGAATGTTGTTTAATGTTATTATCTCCGCATGTGCCAATTTTAAACACAGTTTCCCAATAAAAAATTGAGCTTCCAATAAAGCAGGTTTGAAAGAACGTAAAAGTTTCTCGCTTGCGAAGAACACCAATTTAATATGGCGAATTCCCACTTTGAAGCAATACATTATCGACAGAGAAAACGCTTTATTTAGCGCATATAAAAATTGGTGAAAAAAAGTAGAAAGTAGTAGTTGAAAAATTTGGCGTAAACCGCCATATTATCCCGTGCGTGATCCAAAAGATTAACGAAAGTACCTGACATGTTGGCCCAACCTCACGGTGTCATAGCACAGGGTGGCAAACTAAACGTTTATTTATCATCCCCATCTGGGAGCGCCACAAACCCACACGGTTAGCAATTTAAGTGTAAACCTTGGCAATACACTCTCCCCTTGTTTGAGAGCTGGAGACTGCAACACTCGTTGCAGTTTTGAAGCAACCAACATCTGTTGAATAGCAACAACACCCATAGTGATCTGCCGGCAGCCGAAAGTTTCATCAAAGGAGGAAAATCAGCTTATAAAGCCGACTATTTACGATTCCCTTCTCGCGACTTCGTTTAAGCCGCAACCACAACATGATTTTCTAAGAGGTGTCACCAACCCTTAGGCTGGAAATAAAGTTGCATGAGCTCCTGACTCCGCAAGTTATTATTCATTCCAAATTCCCTGAAAACATGGTGTTATAAATGTGGCAATATTAGTTTTTATTTTAAACAAATTAGGAAAAGAATGAACATTAAAGAAATATTCCTATTCATACAAAAGACAACAATGAATTTAAAAAAAAAATTGTATTGTCCGTTTTCTAAATACAGATGAACACCATAAAAACCCCTTTTCAAAGTATTTACATTTAATTATTCACTAACCAAATACTTAACTTAAGACTTTCAAATTTATAAAATTACTTAGGAAAAGAACACAAACATTAAGATTGCTAAAGCAAATACATGTTACCAATTAACACCCGCAGTGAGAGACAATGAAGCGAAACCGAGATCGCGAAGAAAATTAAGATTGTAAAATAAAGCAGACAAAGCCATAATACGAATAGGAGCAGTGTTGCCAAAACTTGGTGAACAAAAATGGCAAAATTTACGAAAAAATGGCTCAAAATGGCTAAAAGCTTTTAAAAAAAAAACCCATTAAAATTTAATAACAAACAGAAATAGTTCATTTAAAGTTGTTTGCAATAAAATTCTAAGTTCAGTTTGTTAAATAAGAATAAACGTAAATTAATATTTTAATAGATATTTAAACATTTAAATCATCCATAAATTCGATGTCGTTATTGTTCATCTCATAGGAATCACTTGTGCATATTAGTTTTAAATAATTTTAGGTAAATCATAATCACGTCAAAATTTACCCAACACCTTTTAAGTCCAGATCTACAAGAAAAAATAAGTAAAAAAGTACAGTCGGTCTACCCTGACCACTTTAGAACCTACGTACCAAATTTTATCAAATAATTTCCAAAATTGCGATCTGTACTTTGTGCACAAGCTTTTCATGGACAGCCAGTCAGACAGCCGGACAAACATCGTTAATTCGACTCAGAAAGTCAATCGGTATGCTTAAAGGTGGGTCTAAAACTAATATTTTAAGGTTTTACAAACATCAGCATAAACGTATAGTACCCTCTCCACTATTGTGGTGGGGGTATAAATATTTCATTGTTATGGTTAAAATATTTAGCCTATTGATAAAATCGAATTAACGGTTGCTAAATGTAACTTATTTCTCGAATTACTTTTAACGATGTTTACTTCGCTAAATTCCATCTCTACTTTAGCATTAGACCAGGGAAGTGAGAGGAATTTTATAGTCAATTCTGAAATTTCTAAAAAAAATTTGTGACCGCCTGCATCTCTTTATTGAAATACTCGCAACCAAAAAAAACCCCAATTTAATATTGAAATACTGTTCCTTTATTTTGAAAGATGTTTCATTTATAGCGATTTTCAACATTTGTAAAAGTTGTGATTTAAATTAAAAGCGTTTTAATTGTTAAAAATTTTTATTTACAAATAGAAACTGGGAATTATTTCCTTCCGAGGGTTACTTTATATTATATTCAACATTTTTATTTTTCGAATTTATTCTATGAGCTAAATTTCAGTTATGTATTTTATAAAGCTTTTTTGTAATAGTCCTATTCCTTAAATTTTTCAGAAATGACTTTATACACTATAATAGTCTGGTAGTGGATAAATTCATTTCTGAATAATAGAATAAATTCGAAAAATAAAAATGTTGAATATAATTTTTATTTACTTTTATAAATTTTTATAATAAAATAAAAATTATTCTTTTAAAAGAAAAACGGCAAAAATATTTTATGGCTAAACTCATTTTTGATGGCTAAACAGGGTGAAAAATGGCTAAATCTAGCCACTAAATGGCTAAATTGGCAACACTGAATAGGAGAACATAATAATGATCTCTTTTTAAATCATTACCTTTTTCAAATTTAACAGTTCATTTTATTAAATATTTATTAGGAGTACTAAATTTTTCAAATACTAAAACTTAAAACATAATTAAATTTACTTAACGGCAACTATCGGGCTTCTCTTTGCCACAAACTTTAGTCGATGGATTAAAATAAAAGTTTTTTGGGCATTTCATGAAGGTGTAATGCATTAAACCGCTTTTTTTGAAACAGTAGACGTAGCTGGAAGTAGAGGAAAAATTAAGAAAATTATTTAGCTTATTTATGGTTTCAATAGCCCTGATTAGGTGGCTAAACTGATTTTGCTTAAAGCTATACTGTAGTGCAATTCACTAACATTTAACACTTTAAAAAGTGTTAACTTTAACCACACATTTTGGTGTTTGCACTAACCACTATGTGATTCACTAACTTATTTATAACCACGGTAAACAGTTTTATATTTCTCTCTATTCAAATTGATATAACGTGGCAACTCTGCCAAGAGAAACATCAAAATAGGATAAAATAGCAAAGAAGAATAAAAAAAAACAAAACAAAAACCTTTTAATTTAGAGATTTTAAATGAGATTGTGCAAAGTGCTTAAATAATTACTAATTTTTATTATTATATTAATTATTTTATTTTTTTATTAATTTAATTTTAATTGAATTAATTAAATTAATTTTGTCAATTTCTTAATTTTATTTGATAAGAATAGGATAAATAAATAAGATGTTCTACGGAAAATTAGTGTGTGATAAGAAGTTGATAAATTTTAGGCTAAATACCTTAAAGCCATATCATTTATCGACTATACAGGTACAAAGAAAAATAAACACTTTTCTAAGCGGATTTAACCACACCGAAAATGTTGGTGTTAATAAACCACAATTTGTTTTGTTTAAAATAACAGCTGACTGAAACAGCTGGCTTTTAACACCAGCAGATGTCGTTAAAAGTGTTAGTGAATAGCAAAATGGTTAATTTTGTGGTTAACATTTTTAAACGAAACAATTGTGGTTTAAAAAGCATAGTGAATCGCACTACTGAAGCCTATAAGTCGATGTTTTGTTTAAGCGGGTTAGTCAACACAATATGTGGAAACGTTCAAGTATGTTTGCAGTAAAAGAAAACTATTTTTGAATTAGTCGTGCATTTAATAAACAACCGTGTTGCCTAGAGACCCTAGGTAGTGAGCTAGTTTATCAGTGCTGGGGTTGTGGGTTCGATTCGCGCCAGAGACTTTGTTTTTTTTTTTTTTTGCAGACAAGCGTAGAGCTTCGTGGGATTAGCTTACGGAATAAAAAAAAGTTCTCCAGATATATAGAAATCTATGTCTTTGTACGGAAGGTGCCACGCCCACTTCTCCATTCCATACCAAGTTTTTAGAGAGGCTGTGTATTAGTAACCCACCTGTGTGTACCAAATATGGACAATATTTTTCTAACCGTTTCAGGTATAAAAAAAAATTTGGTCACGCCCACTTCTCAAATCTAGCCCACATTTTGTCGATCTTGTGTGTTGATAACCGAGATAACGTTGGCTCATTCCGTTTTCCAGGTTTAAAGGAATTTATTATGTGTGTGTATGGGAAGTACCACGCCCACTTTAGAGGCGTTGTGTTTTAATAACCAAGAAGCTTGTACCTAATTTCTAAACTTTCGCTCTTACCGTTTTCTAGAGATGCAGAAAAAGGAAATATGTACAAATAAAACAATAACAACTAGGGATTATCGGTCAAATTAGAGGCAGTCGTGGTTTTTTGCTCTTATCTCAGACATTTGTGGACCAATTGTAATAGCAAACTTAAACGGAGTTTATGTGACCCCATCATTTTTGGGGAAAACTCATTTCAACATACACATGGACAGACGGACATCGTTAAATCAATTGCGCTTATCCAGTAGCCAGAATATATATATATATTTATATTTTTATAAGGTCTAAGATCAATACTGTAGAAATTACAAACGGAATGACAAACTTATATACATATACCCCTTTACCTTCGGTGAAAGGTATAAAAATAGCGAAAAAAAACTCCAATAAACCGAAACCTCGGATTTTTTAAAACACTTCTCTCAGATACGGAACAAATTATTCCAAATATTAAACAATTATTTTTAAGGTAATTGGTAGGACTTCGCGCAAATATAATGTCTTGAATATGTCTTGATGTGATGGAGCAATTCTGGTTACCGATTTGAACTTAGCGACTTAGTTTTTCGATTTCTTTAAGGTAAATAACCAAAGCAGATCATTTTCTATCAAGAGCGTATCCAAGCCTTTAGCTGATGGGGTCAAATTCAGTCTGGAAATCCTACAAACCCAAGTTATTATTTTAAAATCCTAGTTTTCGACTGATTAAAAAGGTTTTGCCCCCCACGCCCAAAGATACAAAAAAAATTTGGTTCTTGATTGAGGAATTCATCAAAAATTAGAAGGGTTTTCGACGCTATCTAGGCAAGATAAAGTTCAAAAATGCCTGTCTAGGACGTGTTATTAATGGTTAGTGAATAGTAAACAAATTTAATTTGAATTTCAAATAAATAAACCGGAGACTTTTCAAACTCCTTCATTTCTTTTGGGCCTCCCACTAAAATACACGAAACTTAAGGTAAAATGTTTACCGAAAATACTTTCGTATTGTTTCACCATTACGAATTTTTATAGTAGAAGTCATCGAATTGAATTTCCAGAGTTTTCCGAAAGTTATTTTTATTCGAACTGTATTGGCTAGATAAAGCATATTTTCATTATGGCGTTCATGTACAGAAAAATTGCAGCAACTGGGAATCGAAAAGCTTACAGGGCCAAGTCCAGAATAAGAGATATTTAAAATTTTTTAATTTCAGTGTAACGTCCAAACCTATTCAAGAATAATCGATAATTTATAGAGATGTCTATAGACCTAAAGAACTCAAAACATACATAACGTACATTTAACGAATAATCCCAACAAAATAAACTTTAAAGAAAATCTTGGAAGCACTTACTTTTCACATGTGGGATCATTGGGATAAGGATAGCGCCCAACCGCTGACTGTTGAGAGCAAACGTTTTCAGGTGGAATTTGAGTAGGTAATGCTGTAGGAGAGGTGATAGTTGGTAATGGAGGTGTGGGAGAAAATATTGTTGTTGTAGTTATATTTTCAGTAGTTGTAGTTTCTGGTTGTGTAGTAGTTTCCGCAGTTGTTGATGTTGGCACTTCTGTTGTAGTTACAGGCACATCAATCGCATCATATAAATCACAGAATTCTATCTCTCGTTCCTTACAGCTGGGAACACAAGGATATTGTCGTTGTTTACCCAAAGCCAAATTACACATTTGATTTTCGGGACAAGTACCACGTATATCGGTTAACACACCGCCCATACACATGGTAAATGTTGTGCGGCTAGTGCAAGTAAATCTACCATCATCTTCTTCGCCTTCACACTTTCCACAATTGGAGGTATCACCACAAGCGGGCAAAGCTGAACTCAATTTTTTGTCCATACAAACAGGGGCATATTTGGTGCAAATTTCATCTTCTCCCATGCATGAATAGGTATTTGAGGTATCTGGCACTCCTGAAAGTTATGAATCAAAACTGTATCTGGATATTGAAAAAGATGTTTTGATTGGTATACCCTTAAAACACAAATTAAATTCTTTCTCATTTACACAGGCCACATTATAAGCCGTGCAGGCATTACAGACCGCACTGGCATACTGGACAATTCCTAGATTTAAGACTAAAATGAACTAGTTTTGGGTTTATTTTATAATTTAAGATCTCGTCAAAATATTTATATTTTGTATAGTAAACACTTACCAATAATTTAAACATATTTTCAAACTTTTCCACTTGAAATCTTTATTTAAAATGAAGTTTTTGAAAATATATTTTTTCTTTTTATATCTTTTACGCTTTAAAAATTTTTCTAAGAGCTTTGTTATCTTAAAATTCACCCCATTTCATCAAATCTTTAGTATTTCTTCAATGTCAATGGGATTAGAAAAACAATTTTTTCGTTGAAGACTTATCTTTGAAATAATATTGCAGCCACGTGTATAAGATAAAGTTTTTGGAAGTTTTTTTAAATAAGCTGTTAACAAAATATGTTTTTGAAAGAATCTTAACCCTCTAAATGCTATTTGGCCACTCTTAATGAATATGTTAATACAGTGTTATTCACTGCCATCAGAAGTGTCAATAATTTAGTGAGAGGTTGGCGATTTACGAATATAAATTGTTTAACAACCGAAGAACGCGCAAAAATAGTTAAAGCAAAAATGATGGTTCAAACGAGGTCACTTTTCCAGTCTTACGGGGTGATTATGGTCATCAGTGTTGCCACAACCAATACAATTTTTATAACCAAAATGTTTGATAAAATTACAAAATGAAAAATATATATAACCAAATTTAAAATGTCTTTTCTTAAATGAGAAAATCATTAAAATGAATCAAATCTGATTTTGAAAGAAACTTAACCCTCTAAATGCTATTTGGCCACTCTTAATGAATATTTTAGTACAGTGTTATTCACTTGGGGGGTTTTAAAAACGGCCGGTCTAGCAAGGCTGTCAGCTGTTTAATATCTGTCATCAGAAGTGTCAATAATTTAGTGAGAGGTTGGCGATTTAAAAATATAAATCGTTTAACAACCGAAGAGCGCGCAAAAATAATTAAAACAAAAGTGGTGGTTCAAACGAGGTCACTTTTTCAGTATCACGGGGTGATTATGGTCATCAGTGTTGCCACAACCAATAAAAATTGTACA
Organism: Pollenia labialis; assembly: GCA_949318255.1. Taxonomy (NCBI): domain Eukaryota; kingdom Metazoa; phylum Arthropoda; class Insecta; order Diptera; family Polleniidae; genus Pollenia; species Pollenia labialis. Next base: position 72,612,823 of record OX439140.1, read on the forward strand.
GCCAAAATTTTTTGAAAAGTTACCAAATGAAAAAAAAATAACCAAATTGAGAAAATCATTAAAATTAATTTAAGTTGCATTGTAATACAAAGCGTATTTGCACTTTATAGTAAAATAATAATTATAAATCAAGAAATCAAAACAAGAAATTGAATTCTTTTACAAATTAAAAAAAAATAACGAGAAACTTAATAAAAAGTTTTTATTTATTTAAAAAAAAAATTATTTTCAAGAGTTAAGCCCGTTTAATTTCCATAGAAAATTCAGGGCCTTCTCCGAGAAAAAGGGACCTAGTGTGTGAAAATGAAGTTTTGAGAAAAACGTTTTTAAAGTTTCATACACCCTTTTAGGTACCAGAATCCACTCTTAAGTCCAAACCCGTTTTTTGACACAACAGGTCCCTTTTCTCGGAGAAGGTCACATATTGAAAGTTAATAAATTGAATATTTTTTAAAATGCCAGTTATAAATAACAAAACAATTGTTTTTCGCTTTTAAGCTGTTATTGGCAAGACAGTCGTCAATGGCGATTATTTCGGCGAAATTGAAAACGATTGGCGATATGCGAAATGCATTTTAAGTAAATATTTTCTAATTGACATGTATCTAAAAACTTATAAAAACTTTTTTCTCTTGAATGTAAATTTTATTTCAAATTTATAATTCTTATTATAAATAACTGTTTCAAAATTGTTCTATTTGATATATTTTGTAAATCATTGCAAAAAAAATCCGCCTTTCGTAACGTACATTCAATGGGGGAAAAAGTATATGACTGACTGTCAAAAGTTTTCTTTACCAAATAATTATTTTAAAATTAATTAGAATTGTGGTTATTTTGTTGAACTATTTATGGTTTTTAATCCAAATTTTTAATATTTTAATCAGGCTTAAGTTCATCAAATTTAATTTTCATTAAATTATTTTTATGAAGAAAGGAATTTTACAACATGAAAATTAATTAAAATTGTTATTGATAATCATTCATTCTTGACTGACCTGAGATTCGAACCCAGGCGGCTGGTTACCATGACATGTTTCGATCACAACCACTTGATCTCCTCAGATGGAGTTGCCGTCTTACACTCGCAGCCATCAACGACTGCTATCGTCAATAGTCAAACATCAATCCTTAAACCAAATTGTATTTTAACCTTTGGTAGATCGAAATTTGCTTTTTTTGAATGATTATCCATTTTAATTGATTTTACATGTTTTTCCTAACTTCTGTTTTATTTTAAAAACCATAAACAAATATTCATACCGACAAGTTATAAGCAGTAAAATTTTAAATTTCTTAAAGCTTACAGCCATTTCTTAAAGAAAATTCGATAAATTTTAAAATTATATTGATAAAGCAATGTATTTTTGAAAAATCTTTAAAATTTGTATTTAAAATGGAAATGCATAAAATCATGCGGAATCGATTTCAGAAAATTACTGAAAAATTATACAAACGTCGTTTTAGTGTTTCTAAAAACTTGAAAATAAGTATTATGTTCTGACTTTAGGTCATTTCCAGAAGTACATTTATATGCATATTTAAAAGTATTTAAAAATCGATTCCGCATGATTTTATGCACTTCCTACTTTAAGTGCTATTTACCTTTACTACTCTTAAAATCAAGAAAAACTACGCTCATTTAAAAAAAAATAATTGAAAATATCCATTGATTAAAACTTTATTTATTTTCGATGGCGTTTTTAATATAAAAATCACAAATGGCAATATTTTCTTAGCAAAAATTAAAAAAAAAATTATTTGGTTGCTGTTTGGAGAGGGATTTTATGTTTTCGATAAATTATAAAAAACTTCCGTTTATTGGTAACAATGAAATGAAATAAAAAAATCGTAGTACGCAATACAAATTATTCGAGCTCGTAAATAATTGTATCACGAAAAACATATTCGTACGTACATATTATTATTTTAGAAAAAAGTAACCAAAATGGAAAAATATATTTACAATTTCACATTAAAAAAAATATAACCATATAAAGCTAAAGCTGAATATTTAATGATGGATGGGACCAAAGCGGTTCCATCTCAATTAGCTGCTGAAGTTACAATATACGCAACCCCAGACCCTGACCCTTCAGACTACCATTCGTTTCAATCGATTTATTTAGAAGGCTATCGTTTATGAAATGAATTGAATTCCTTTGTGGTCCTAAAAAAGTTTTTTTGCGATATCCACATGTTTCCAAAAAGGTTGGAAAATAAATAAATAAATTTATATGGTACCACTATTTTACAATAAGCGCTTAATATTTTTTAAATCCCAGTCTTTTCAGTTTTATATAAATTAAAACTTATTTTGCTTCGCGGATTCCATGAGAAACAATTTTTCTGCACAGACCCCGAACGTAATTCTATATTTTTAGAGTTTTTGAAATTCAAATTAAAAATTCTTAAATTTTAAGTTGTGAAGAGGCGATTTTTCGCATTCTCCTTCTTGGACTCCCTGGAAATCTGCCACGGGCCCTCATTTTAGCACCACTGATCTAGACGTTTCTAATGAATTACCTCTAACTCTACCTCTTACTATATTCTTATGGCTGTTTTCTCATTACCCGATTAACTTTTTTCCCAACGAAAAACTGCACATTAAAGAAATTTGATTTTCTCAATGTCTCATTTGCTTCTATTCTGTCGCAAAGCTAACCAGCACTCATCTGCCGATTATTTATTTTCCTTTTATTTGCCGTACAGATAAATTCAATCAGCTGACTCCCAACATTTACATGTATTTTGAGAGGTGTTGCCAGCTTAAAACCATGTTTTTTGTCGGTATATTGAGAAACCCAAAATTGTTAACAGACAGTTTATCGGTCTAATAAATTTATGTTGACATTAAGTAACAGGCAGTTTGACGGTACATTGAGAAAATGGCCATTAGATAAATAAATGTTCATCAAATTTATGGAACACTTGAAAAAACTTATTTGAAAATAAATGAAATCAAAAGGACTTACCGAAGTAAAAAGAGTTAAATATTGGATGATGGTTAAGGCGGATATCTGTAATAAATTAAAATTAAAAGACATCAATAAATTTTTAAAAATAAATTCAAAGTTTTAAAATGTATTTAAATTTCAGCTAAAATTTGCTTGTTATAAAAGTTTTTGTAGGTCCTTTGATGAAATATTTAAAAGCAGCAAAAGAGGACTTTTTAAAATTATAAATAAATAAAAAAAATTAATTGCCAACTACCGAGCGCCAAAATAATCGTACTTATTATACTACTAGATATAGCAAAAAGACTAATTTTTGTAAGATGTGGTATTAAAATCAAAATAAATATTGGAATTCAAAGACGTGATTAATCAGTTTGCCTGTTGGTCCCGTTTTTTTCGTCAAATATTTTACAAGCTTAAGAGAAGTTTTATAATTTTTAAAATCTATATTTTGTGTGTGTTTTTTTTTAATAAAACAGTGTCAAACTCCATATCATTGTTTTCAACGAATAAGTAAGGAATAATAAGCCTTTTCTTTTCATAATGAACCTCTTGTGGCCGTTTTATCATTAGGCGATTATCTTTTTTCGCAACGAAAAACTGCACTTTAAAGAAATTTGGTTTTCTCAATGTCTCACTTGCTTCTATTCCGTCGCAAAGCTAACCCGATCTCATCTGACAATTATTATTTTTGCCGTTAATTTGCCGTACAGATAAATTCGATCAGCTGACTCCCAACTTTTAAATGTATTTTGAGATGTGTTGCCAACTGAAAACAATGTTTTAAGTCGCTATATTAAGAAAATCAAAACCGTTAACGGACAGTTTATCGGTCTAATAATTTAATGTCGACATTAAGTAACAGGCATTTTGTCGATACATTGAGGAAATGGTCATTAGACTTATAAATAAATGGACATACAAATACGTATTTACTATAGGCGTATTTTTTTATCTTTTTAGAGTTCTTTTTTTTATAAAAATTATAGATTTAAAATTCAAAATCAGTACTATAACAAGTATCTTCGTTTTTGACCTCAAGACACTTTTCATCATTGTGTTTCAGCCACTTGGCCAAATTGCCATCAGTTGAAATTATGTCATCAATTGGATGACACATCAGCATTACAGAAATGCAAATCGGAGTCAGTTTAATAAAAAAATTTTATCAGGGCGATAACTTAGTAACATTAAAGGAAGGACTCATTGGGCTCTATTTAAAAACAAATTGAGTCACTGTGATTGACTTAAGTCTAAGTGAGAGAATAATATTTTTTACTTACCCGTTACACAAGTTTGTTTTGTATTCCCCCCTTTGCTAACAGAAGAACTCTTAATTATAAGAAACCAGCAGCGTGCCCGATATGGTTTTCGTAATTATTATACTTAAAATTTTTTATGTTTTTACCTTAATGATTTAAAAAAAATAGAATACGGGAATTATTGCTTCTTATTTTACTTTTTAAACATGATGATAATGTTTATAACACACAACATGTGGCATCGAATTGACTGTAGTCATTGCATAGATGATGCATAAAATAAGACCGAATTTTATGATGACGTTCGTCGTGGGATGGATGTCACTTTTTGCCTAATTGATAACCTTTATATGGGTGTACAATAATATATTTTTAGTTCGATAAATGACTGATCAGTAATTGTGGGTCTGAAATATAAGTAACCACTGATTCGCTCAAATTATCATATAAAATTTTCGGTTTGAAATGTTGGTGATCACAAACTGGAATCGTTTTATTAACCAAACGCATATTTATGGAGATGACTAAAGATTTTCGAGACAGTTAAAAAAAATCGATGTTCAATTTCAAATATATGGGCGAATATAATTTTTCAAAGTCTGTCTGTGAAAAATCGAATTTGGAATTAAAACATAAGTAATGTGTTTAAATATTTTTAACTAGAGTTTCACCCGCAACTTCGTAAGCCTCTCTAATTTTAAGTATTTATCGACCTTTTTTGATTACTTTAAATAGATTTTATAGTTTTCTATATACAGGCTTTCAAGGGCATTAATTTAATGTAAATAAAAGATTATTTATTTCATTATCAATAAAATCCGACGTTTCGTTGGTATTCTTTCCAACTTCTTCAGGGATTGAGTTTTATTAAAATAATAATCTTTTTCGTCAGTTTACATCATTTATAAAATATATCACAGTATTTTGTATAGGTGGACAACACAACACAAAACTTAAAATATTAAAATAAATATATGTATGTAAATTTAAAAATTATCACAGAAAATTTGTCCTTTTTAGATCACAGTTGTTATTATTACTGAGCCTCTCTTTTTCTTTCGTGGACAGATTTTAGGATATACCAAAGTTTAGATTGCAAGGTTTTAACAAAAAATTTTCATTCTTTAGGTTCCCATTCACTAAAATTAAATATTTCTAAGTTCAATAATATAGAAAACTAGCGTATACCCGGCATGTGCTACTATGTTCCCCCTTCTTGTTGTCAAATTTTCGAAAACATTCATAGCTTATGAGTCTATCTAAATAGGGATCCATCTATGTTTTAAATTTCAATCGAATCTGTTAGTTTCGGAGAGGCAGAAATTGCCCCCTTGCTCCCCTCGGGGTGCTCCTTGTTTTGAAAAATTGTATAGCCATAAATCATTTTCACAAAATTGTCTTTCAAATGAAACCGGCTTGGAGCACATCGGTTGGAATGTTCAGAGTGTAAACCGGACATTTGTATTTTATATGTACATATAAATTAAAAAAGTACCACACGTACCACCTATTAAAAATTTCAATATTGCTGTGTGGGACCATATTTTATTATGTATGCATGTGTATGTAAATGAATGAAGAAAAATGTTTAAAAAAACAGTACCAAAAATAGGTACAATTTTCATTCCTTAATCGTTTGAATTTTAAATTTATATCTATATTTTTTGGACAAGTCACGAATGTGATATAATTTTTATGTCTATGTTTATTGTTTCAAAAGATAGATGGGGTGACGAAAAAGTTTCAAAATACAGTTTTAACCCGTTTACTCCCCAAAAGAGCCGTATTTCAAAAAAGTACCAGACCTGCCTGTTTAATTTTTATTGAACAGTGATAAGTTTACATTTTCAAGAATTTACAAGTTGTTTCTCCTTTTTTACCTCCTAAGCATTCGAAAATGCCGTCTCGATTTGGCGATAGACCAACCTCCTGTACAAATTTTAACTTTTTAGCTTCAGGAGTTTAGGCTGTGTAATGATGAATCAGTCAGTGGCGACAATTAAAAATATTCATAATTGATTTTTGGTTTGAAATACCATGGATTACAGATGGAGCTTTTCTTCCTTATTTCACGCTTATTTACAGAGATATCGGCGTTTAGCAAATTTTTAAGTTGTTAACATAAATTTTAAATTGTTGGTCTTGAATATAAGCGATAACTTTTTTAGGAAGAAAATCTCTTGTTGTTTGTTTATCAGAGATTAAGCCATGATTTCTTCATTAAACGAGTTTTTACAGAATTTTGTAAGATTTTTTTATTTGAATTCGATTTTGGGCCTCAAAATGTTAGAGATCACAGATATCACTTGTTATTTTGGTAAAACATTATTTACAAAGATATGGGCTTCTTGATAATGATGCTTTCAAGCTTTTAATTTAGCTGTTTCGAAGTAAATCTAGAACAAATATTTTATCAGATTTTCTTTTCTTATAAGTGGGTCACTGACAAACGTTTTTAAAATATTACAGCACCTTATAAATTAAGATGTACACACTCTGTTTATTTTAAAGTGTTAAAAAATTCTTGGAAATTCTCACGTTTAAATTTGGAGAAATATTTGTTTAAAACTTAAAAATTTGTTAAAAAAAACTACAACCCAGGATGTTAAAGGCAATAAAATTATTTGTCTCTGCAATTCTTATTAAATCAAACCGAACATGCTTTTGATTATCTTATCTCTGATAAAGATAAAAACTTCTTTTACAAAATGAAATTTGGTATAAAAACATGAAAAATGCTAAGAAAATCATTTAGTTAATAAAAATTAGTCTAAACATTAAAACGAAATGAGTCAAAATATTTTGTCAACTTTGGTATGTATTTTGGAAAAGTTCCTTAAATTAGATTCATTAATAACTTTTCCATAATTTTTTGTTTAAGTAGACCTGTTTTTTGGTCTTTGCTTTTATCCTTCTACCCAGCCACATTGAAGCCAGGTGCAATTTTTGCAGTGAATATGGAATTGCCTGCATCAATGAAACCTCGTTCAATTTATGCTATGGAGGCAAACCAGATACCAAAACAGAGTTCACATGCCCCTCGAAAAAACTTTGCAGTGCCACCAGTTTGAAATGTGTCGACGTAGAATCTGGTGGAAAACCTGCTTGTCAACCAAACATCGGTTGTGGCATCTGTGATCCAGATAAAATGTTTGCTTGTACCAGTCGTACAACTTTCGCTCAATGTGTTGACTCAAAGTTGACTCAAAAGAATAGAAAATGTCCTCAAGGTTTAATATGTCATACTCAGGGTGGCGAAATATGTGTGGACGAATGCAATAAGCCCGCTGTCCTCGAATGTGACAGAGATACTCCCATGTCAACATAATGATTTAACCGCCAGTACATATAAAATTATTGTTTTGTCTTCTAATGTATCTTTAAACGTATTAAAAAGTTAAAAATTTGAATTTGAAAAATTTTAATCTTTAATTTCCAACATTCCGGTATAAAAGAGTTTACTCAAAACAACAAGCATCAGATATTATGCTTGTATTAAACCGTTGCCTTCATAATAAAATGTAAAAGGCTGCAGTTTCTTAAGTAATTAGAACGTTATTTAAGAAATAAGTAGGAGTGTTAAATTCGGCTATGCCGAATTTTGTATACCCGTCACCATGGTGCAATAAGAACAGAAAGTTATGTAAATACCGTTATAAATAAATATATTTTGGGCCACGCACAATTTTTCAATACCGCCCGCATTTTTCGGATGTTGTGTACCAGAGATCAGCAATGAGTAGGGAAAAAGTGAGTAGAGCTGAATCATGTCTCATAAATTCTTGTACTTTAACGCACTCATACTTATTGCAATGTTATTCAAGCTCATATTCACTCAGAAGTTTGATTTTATTCATCCCTGCAAACAATTTCGATCGAAAAATAATCTAAATAGTTTCGCCATTCAGCAAAACTATATCGCTTTTGCTATTCAATTCTTACTGATAAGAATTCTACTTGGTGTCTATATTTTATGACGAATTAGAGCGTTTTTGTAGTTGAATATCAACTGAATTTAGTAGAATCGCTTTATGCTCTAAAAAGTACTCTTTTGAAGTTAAATTTTTTCCTACTGTTCTTTACTATAAGAAGTCGGCCATTTTGCAATTATTCTTCGTTTGTTTTTGTAAGGAAAGTTTGAGTAAAATACAAAATAAATGAGCTGAAAGTTTTTGAAATTATCAAAAATCTACAGTACATTTGGTAAAAACAATTGTTATGGCCAATTTCACCATTTCTATTTAAATATAAATTCAAATTTAAATATATTTTTTTTTCATATAATTTTGTTTAATTTGACATGCAAAATCAATTTTGAACATAAATCAATATTTAAATAAATTGGGGAAATTGGCCATGAATGTTTCAAATTCAAAATCCTTTAGCTGAGTTATAAAGCTTGGACTCGGGGAGATCTATGGGAGGTACCACGCCCACTTCTCCAATCCCGCCCACATTTTGTAGGATGGTGTGTATTGGCTACCTAAATGTGTGTACCTAATTTGGAAACTTTGGCTTTTGCCGTTCCCCAGATATACAGCAAAAAGTAATAAAATTACAACAACCACAAGGGATTTTTGGAAAATATTAGAGGTAGTCGTGGTTTTTTGCTCATATCTCAGCCATTTGTCGATCGATCTTGCTGAATTTCAATAGCAACCGATGGTAGACTATATGTGACATAAATGTAAAACAACCTAGCCGCTATCATGTCTGGAGTCTCCGGAAAACACATATCAAACGTAAGACGGACAGACGGACGGATATCGTTAAATCAACTTCTTTCCCCATAAGGACCCAGAATATATATACTTTATAGGGTCTAAGATCAATATTGTAAAAATTACAAACGGAATGACAAACTTATATATACCCTTTTCCACCTGAGGTGAAGGGTATAAAAATGCAAAGAAAAAAAGTTTATGAACTAAATTGGAAAAAGAGTTGTGCAATTAAATAATGTACTTTAATAAAAAGTTTTATATTGAAATATTAGGAAAAAAATAATGCACGTTTTTGTGAAATTGTTTGTTTTGTTTGTTTAAAAATGTTTTCAACAGACAATATAAAATTTTTTAAAAGTGGCGCAAGCTTTTGTTGTTTTGTAAAAGCTGTCAAAACACTGACTTTTTGTTTTGTGCATAAAACTGTATTTATACTGTTCCCGTACTTTTGTGTAATTTTGTAATTATTCTAAATTTTGCGAAAGTAAGGAAACAGAGAATATCAGAAAAAGGCTGTCACACGATTCTGTAAATGCTTGTTCTTCATAAAATTCCTATTTTCAAAGAAAAAATTTATTATAAATTATTTAACTTTATTTCGGTTTTTATCAATGCTGTTGGCTTTACATTAAATATTGTAAACATTAAGTTCATTTATAATCTAATTTAAATGATCTCGTGAATGGTATTTGTTTTTTTTTCAAATAATTTGATCTAAATAATATTTGCATCGTTTTGTATTGGGCGGGAATTAACGGGAAATTGAAAAATCAATCCGGCTTTCCGGGGAAATTCAAAATCCACGAAAAGAAAAACTCATTTAATAAGGTTTTAATAATATTTTAGAACATAATCATATATTTATATGAAAAAGATCTTAAATCATTGTTATCAAGAAAACTATATATTAAAAGCTTTTATCAACGTTTTTTTATTTTTTTAATAATTAAATTGCGCAATTTTAAATTTGAAGTTAAGTAATAGAGCAAATTGAATTAACCTTCACCTAAAATTAAAATTCATATTTGTGTTAAGTTGCGTCAATTTCATTTTTGGGTGTTAATTTTATACAATTGTTTTTATACATTAAATTACCGATTTTCATCTAACTGTGACGTTATTTTTTAATAGAGCCACAATTTGTCATACATTTCTTATTTAATACTGTTATTAATGTTATTATTTGTGTTACAAAATATTTACTTAATTTTAGTATGTTTTTTTTTTTTTTTTTTTATATGAAAATATTTAATTCATTGTTTCCCGATTTACCAAATATTTATTTAGACGAGTGTTTATAATATGCATTTTGTTTTGTGATCGTTAATTTGTAGGTAATTAAATTATTCTAACGGTTGAGTGCAACAGGGTTGTAGTGAAGAAAATGAAGCAGAGTAATTGAAAACCTAAATACTTTTTCTAAATTTATGTGTAATAATTAACTTTAGTAATATTAAGGCCCAAATTTACAGTCATTCTTAAATTAGTAGCAAAACTAAATAATAAATTTTGCTTAGCTTAAAAAAGTTCAAAATTAGCCTCTATGAATGTGTGTGCAGATAAAAAGGAAAAGTCAAACTCATTTTTTTTAAATACCGCATGCGATAAAAAAATATAAAAAAAATATCGCATGCTATAAAAATATTATTAATGTGTGTGAAGATAACTACAAAAAGTCAAATTCATTTTTTTGAATATCACATGCGATAAAAAAAATATACATACAAAAAATATCGCATGCGATAAAAAATATTATTAAGAAAATCTGAAAACGCTGGAAGGATTTGGATTTGGCCATATCCCTGACGGAGCACTTTCATGAGAATTTCACTTTACGAGTGTGTGTGTGAAACGGTAGCAAAGTTCTATGGTGAATAAAAATTTTCAAGAATTTCTACTCTAATGCAGAGCTGCCAGTTTAGGGGTTTTGACCCCAAATTAGGGGTTTTCTTGTTGCTAAAAGGGACAGAAAATTTTATTTGGGGTTTGCATTGGGGATATTAAAAAAAAAACAGGATTTTTTGGGGAAATAGAAAATATGAGCTTAATTTTTTTATAAAAGACAACTAAGTTTAATGTACACATAGTATGTGTCACATACATATTAAAGTGGCTATTTTTGCAACATCACTTGATATCAATGAGCACCGGGCAAAAAAAGTTTCGTTTTTATTACAAAAAATATCTGATAAATTTGAAGTTAATCTGTCAATAATTCGATTATGTACAAAAAGTCCAAACTTTGCATTTTTCTGGACAACTTCATTTGTATAAGAGGTGTTCAAAAAAATTAAACTCTAATGCCAATGAATGGGCTCATTGGTCCCTTTGTATATAAAAACATTTAATATGAAGTTTAGTGACGATTGGGTAAAGAAAAGTCGTTTGAAATGTCAAATAGTGTTTAGAAGGCAAAACTATCACTTATTTAAAATTTTGGAATATTTTTAAAATGTCGTAAAATTTTTTAGTCTAGATTATAAATAATTCGAAATGAACATACCATTATATTTTTAAAAAAGAAATAAAAAAAATCGGTTTAGAACTAGTAATAAATGATGCCCCAGACCACTAATGTGCCAATTATTACTTGACCTAGAAATGCGAGCACACACCTTAAATAGTTTTAAAATTGATTTGTGCAATATAATTTTTTATTCAAAAGACTAAAAATTGTCAAATAATAATTACGCATTACAGAAAATACAGTTCGTTACATTGCATTGCACAACATTTACGGTCGACTAAAGCAACCTTAATTCTTAAAATGTAGAATGCAAGCAATTAAGCACTCAACCCAAGAGCATTCAAACTAGTACAGCCTCATTATTTTTTCATAAAAGTGGAAATAAAATAAATTGTGTACAATAAACTTTCTTAAAAATTAAGTGGTACAAGTAAAACTCAAATAAATATTTAAATTATTCGTTAAAAATTATGTATTATTTTACAGGGGCTTATTTTGGGGATTCTTTCTGTTATCGGGGGATATTTGGGTAAATTTATTTTTAAATTTGGGGAAAACGAAAAAAAGTACCTGGCAGCCCTGCTCTAATGTCAAAATTTATACTAGCCCCCGCGCTAATGAAATTTTATTTACCTCAACAGTGTCAAAATTTTACTTCCATGAGTAGTTTCAACTAAAACAATTTGAATATAGTGCTTATAGATTTTGGTAGCCTTGTCCGTAGTCTTCATTTTCTTTTAGGTTTTAGCATCTAAGATGGAAGGATTTGGACACAGTGACCATATCCCTCACGTAACTGATTCATATGAATTTCAGTCTAAGTCATATTTTTCCAAAAATCATAAATTTTAATATTAAAAGTCTAATTATTTATATTTCATAAAAACTTTAAACTTTCGTGTAAATATGTAGTCACATTTTCTTTATAATATTTTTTTATCGCATGCGATATTTTTTAATATATTTTTTTTCGCATGCTATTTTTTTTTAAATGGTTTTAACTTTTCGTATTTATCTTCACACAGATCCTCCATGAGGGCTCTGCAAAATACTCAACTTTGGTCCAATTGATTGGTCAGCAAGGTGTAAATTTTTACAACAGATTATTTTCCATCTCAGTGAATAGTAGGCCACTGTTTAAGCCAAATATCGTCGGCTTAATATGCAAACCTGCTAACTCCCTTTCAGAACATTTTTCAGGAGAGACAAACAACTTTTTATATTTCGTTTTTGCAGCTTGAGAGGAAAACCAAAAATATAGTTGGTTTAACAGACTTTAAGACTCAAATTGAAGGAAAACTACATGCTGGTCGACGAGGCGTCTATTTATCTACCGTACGGTATCAAAATCGCATTTTACTTAAAAAGTGAATTTTACTCTGGATTACAACTTGGATTTTCGGAATTTTGTTCGCTCATTTCTAGTATGGTAAAGTACATTTCTGGGACGCTGTACAAAAGCACAAAACTCTCGCAGTTGTTTATTCGCGGTTCTTTAATTCAAATTAAAATTAACAAAACTAAAAACATTTTGCAAAAAATATAAAAATATGTAAATTTTCTTTTCAAAGTAACAATTTATTTGCACCCGGAAATTGTCACTTTGCATTTGAACATTTTTTAAAAAAGACTTACACAGAGAAACATTTTACACCATTAAAAAAAGGTTGTATTTTAAAATTTAAATGTTTCTTGCAAAAACAAACAAATGAGCCATTCGAATTAAATTCTCTTGAAATTTAAAAGAAAAACAAAAATATCGCTGCAACATTTTGAAATAAATGTCACTACCAATGCTAAAATTTTGCTTAATAACTTGTCTCACATGACTTTTTCTTGTCACACTTTAAATCACACCATTAAAACAGAAATAAAAATCTGAAAAAACATTTTTTTCTATTTTATATTTTCTAGGTAGAGTGAGAAAACGCCAACACAGTTCACGCATTTAATTGTTTCAATTGCTGGCTGGCTTAACTAATTGTTGCAAACATTTATTATCAACAACTAAAAACTCTGCAGAGTGTTAAGTTTACGGGAGCTAACAAAAAAATATATACATATGTATACAAAACTTCAATGGAATTTTTTGTTTTATAAAACAAGAGTGATTTTTTTCTTCTTTTTTTGTTAATTTTCGGTCATTAAACTTTTCAAATTTTATTTATTACAAGTATAAATAAATTGTTTTGATGCGCAAGCTTAACAGTTTTTCGCGTTATTTACAACTGTTAACCTCGGGCGAATTAACCAAACGCGTTATAATCAGTTTTAAAATTTACTTTAATTTCAACATGAATATCCTTTATAGGATGTTTATTTCTCTAAAAAAGTGTGACATTATCTTATTTCATATTGTGATTTTAATAGTTAATGTTGTCGCTTCAAAAGTAGACAACAGCTCTTGGAAGGATTTTTTATTTGGCACAAAATGGAAAATGGCAACAGTGCCGGAATCAGCCCGCTATAGTCGATGTAGGTTTTGAAAAATTTTAACAAAATTCAAATAAAAATATAAAAAATGAATTGAGAACAATAAAAAAAAAATAAATGAAAAAAGACAATTTTAAAATAATGTACTGTTTTTGTTTATAAAAAAAACCGTTACAGGTTTAAACAATTAAAATATAAAATTAAATGTAAATTAATTTCTGATTTGTTTGCTTAAAAAATGTGGAATTAAGGAAATATTTTATCTTTATTAGCCACGCTTCGTGAACACAACATACAACATCGGATGTACAATACTACAACAACGACACTCATAATAACACCAATTACATACAATGTTTTTAACCAATACAGAGGGATATACCAAAATGTTTTAAAGCCACGATCAAACGAGTTGATAATCCATTTTCGTTTGTGAAAATAATGTAAAATTTGGAATTTCATATAAGTTTTTTTTTATACTCTCTTATTATTCGGATAGAATACAAGTGTTCTATTTTTGGTACTATTCAGTTTGAAAAGCACAACAATGATTTATCTTGTAGGAGTTTTCCCAGTTTTCTAAGTTTAAATAATTCAATTTTGATATTTAGTTTAGAGTTCATCATATATAATTTTCAATAAATTATTTTTACTGAAGAAAGATATTTAACAACATGAAATTAATTAAAATTTATTGATAAGCTGAGGCTCGAACTCGGGTTGAAGTTACGTTTCGAGATTAACCACATTCTCATCATCAGAATTCTTTGCGTTCTACCCTCTGCAACACTGCGGTGCCTTCCAGCCAAAAGTCGAACATCAATCGTTAACCAATGGTATTGGTTATTCGAAATTTGCTGTAATTTATTATCATATTTTATTTAGTTACATGTTTTTCCCTTTTCTTGTGTTTCACCTCAAATCTCGGTAGACCTCTTTATTTGCGATGAGAAAAACTTTATTTTCTATTAAAGGAAAATCTGATGTATTTTCAGAATGGTTTCAACTAAAACATTACTTTAAAACAGGTAAGAGTGCTGTAATCGGCTGTGCCGAATCTTTGATTACCACCACCGACAGTTAGAATATTTCAGGAGTGGGCTTTATATGAAACCTTTAAAAAATTAAGGACCGATCTTCACAAAATTTACCAGCGTGATTTTTAGTCGTATAAAACTGTGACAGATTTTATTACAGCAGCACTCTTCGATAGGATTTTACTCGTACTGAAGTGTTTTTCGAAAGTGAATTTTATTTGGGGCCCATGGAAAACTATGAACCCATATTCACAGTGTGATTTATAGTCATATAAAACTGTGAAAGACTAAAATTTATAAAAATAACATTATTCGTTACGTAAGCTTTATATGGGGTCTATAATAAATTTTGGAACGTGTGTGAAGATAAATATGAAAAGTTAAATTCATTTTTAAAAAATATCGCCTGCGATAAAAAATATTTTAAAAAAATATCGCATGCGTATTATAAAGAAAATACGACTATTTACACGAAATTTTACAGTTTTTATTAAAAGTCAATCATTTTTATTTAATATTTAACAAAAATAAGATATTTTATTAGTCTTTTAATATTAAAATTTATGATTTTTGAAAAAATACGAGTGAAATTCTCATGAAAGTGCCGCGTGAGGGATATGGTCACTGTGTCCAAGTGAATCAAACCTAATGGAAAATGAAGACTACGGACAGGGCTACAATAACCTATAAGCACTTTATCCAAATTGTATTTGTGAAAATTTTTACACATTCCGTTTTTATATGTCCCTCACACAGCAGTTTCATGAGAATTTCACTCTGAGTCAAATTTTCAAAAATGTATAAAAATTTTCACAAATACAATTTAGATAAAGTGCTTATAGGTTATTGTAGCCCTGTCCATAGTCTTCACTTTCCGTTAGGTTTGATTCACTGAGATCGAAGGTTTTGGACACAGTGGCCATATCCCTCACACAGCACTTTCATGAGAATTTCACTCTAAGTCGTATTTTTTCTTCTGGGTTATTTAACAAACGTGTTTACTACAGCATTTTGTTGGATTTTTCAACCACAGCGTAGTAAATTTTAGTCTAATACATTTTGTTGTTGCAGTGTTGTAAATCTTAGAACTTTAACTAAATTAATAAGATTCACAAGGACTACAAGGGACTTAACTACCAAGGGTGAAAAATAGTATGCCACAGCATCTGGCGATAAAAAGTTATATAAACTCCTCACATCATTTTTTTCCGATGATATCGTTTTAATATCTGAATTCTGAAGGTCATCAATTAAATTGTTTGGAGTTAAAAAAGCAAATGATAACAAAGAAAATATCAAGAAATCAGTAATTGCTTAGCGAAGGTTAATTTACAACTATCCTATTTAGCAACATAAAAAGTAACAATTACATGTCATTGATATCTTCGATTAGAAAACACGCGGAGCTAATTAAAAATTAACGGCGTTTACATACTGTTTGAATGTTATTCTTCTTTTTATTTTTTATTCCATTTCATTTGCCAAGTGCAATGTGAAGTCACAAAAAGGAAATAAAACAAAAAGAGACAACGCAAAGAGTTCCAAAGAACTACAAACTTTATTTGCACTTTCATATAGCACAAAATAAAAGCAATTTTTTTTATTTAGTATTTTTACTACGCTTTTGTTCTATATGCACCATATCTTGCGAACGACGATATGTTCGCGTTACTCAAAAACGCTTTAGCTAATTGAAAAAACTAAAAACCCCGAAATTCCGCAATAAAAGTAACATATTTTTCTTAAATGAGCAGTCGTTTTAGAAAAATATTTTTTTTTTATTTTTTTTTTTTTTTTTTTTGAAAAAAAAAGAATTTTTTTTATCAAAATGTTCAAATTTTTGTTTTTAAAAAATTCATACAAAAATTCAGACATATGAAAAACAAAGCTACAAACAAATCAAGCCATAAATGATTAAAATATGATAGCAAATTTTGATTTTATTCATAAAAGTCGAAAAATTTTAAATAATTTAAGAATTTCAAAAAACGCAATATTTGTATGGGAGCACCCTAAGAAGTGGTGATAAGGGGCAAGTATGTTTTAAGAAAATGGTCAAAACAAAACAAGACCGGTCATACATTTTGTCCCCATACAAATCAGGCCGTTTAAAAAAAATATTCTTAGATTTAGCATCTGCAGTGCCAAGGATGCTCCTAGATGGGTAAATATTTGACCAACCCCACTTTATTTTTTATCTTAATCATTTACTTCTAAAATACCTACCCACTATAACCTTAAGGGGCTCCCATACAAAATTGTCAATACAGATTAGAAATATATTGAAGAAAAAGCCCCATAGCTGCCAAGAAATCGCACCAAGGGGGATATAATGTATGACCGACCTCAATTAGTTTTTTGTTATTAAAATTTTTTTAAAACATACTTGCCTCTTATCACCAAATTAGGGGGCTCCATACTTGTCTATATTTTCAACTAGCACAGTGATATAAATACAAATAAAACCATTTGTTTTACTGTGCATACATAAATGTTTTGTAAAGTTGTTCCAAGTCAGCATTTGTGTGATCATTTTATTTTAAATCACCGGTATCCGACGGAAGTCACCTTTTAAGGCCGATGCCGAAGTTTGGCCAACCCAAAGCTGTACTTTACTATATAATCCCAATTCACAAGAGAAAACCTCGAAGTGTTTGAGATTAATTAATTAATAAACCAGAAAAATCCATTGATTTATACAAATGTTTTATTTTCGAGAATTTTTTTCATTATTTCCTTCCACTGCAATGCGAGGAATTAAATCCTGCATTTCCCATATGAAAACTTTTACTTTTAGTTTACTTCTTTTTTTCTTCTGATGTTGCTTGCTTACACGTTAACCTTTTTTTAGAAACAATATAATTTAACACAACCGAATATTTGATAATATAACTGACATGACAATGGTATGAAAAAGTAAGGGCTTCGGCGAAAATCGGCAAAAAATGTCGAACACCGAAAAAAGAGTCTTGCAAATTTACGTTTAAATCAAAGTTGAAATGGCGCAAGCGATCACTCAAAGGAAATTAGCTATTTGTAATGTTGCCCTACCAACAATTTTATTAGTATGTTGTCACAAATCGAAAATATTGCCATATATAAAGTTTTGGCACATTTTTGAAAAGTCCCTACATTTTAATGATTTTAAAAAATCTGTCTATTTTCCCTACGGGAAATTTTTTTTTGAAGAAAATCCCTACGAATAGGGATTTTTTCCTACGTATAACATCACTATTAGTGATGTTAAAAACTTTTGTAAAAAGTTCTACGAAGCCCTTAAGAAATCCCCATTTTCCCCTACGCGTTAAAAAATTGTTCTCTACAAAAATCCCTAAAACTTTTAAATGTTAAAATATCAATTTAAATAAAACCTTTTGCATTAATGTACATAAATCTTATTTAAACTTGTTTCCAGCTAGCCAAATGGCCAAATCATAATTTTTTGTAAAAATCCCCTAAATGAGTCTTCTAAATCACTTTTGATGTTAAAGAACTGATACATCACTAGAGCGATTGAAAAAGGATTTTTCAATTGCCGAACAATTAAACAAATTGAATAAAAAAAAGAAGCCCAAAAATTATTGTAATTTAAAGAAAATAAATGAAAGTGTAAACGGGTTTTTATTTTCTTTGGGAGAACCCGATAGCTTTTGTTTGGTTCAAAATAAAATTTGTTCAAATATTTGGTCAAAATCCAAAATGGTGCTGCTTTTATTAGAGAAAAATTTTAAAACATGCCGATAAAAAAAAATATTTAAAATATAATCCGAAAATGTAATTTACGATTGAAAAATAAGACGGAAAACTAATTGATTATAAAAACTACAGTTAAATTGGGATCAGAAAAGTTTATAAAAAATGATTTTTTGATGTGGTTTATCGGATTCACAACGACACTTTCATTTATATTCGAAAAAGTGATAAAAAATTCACTTAAAATTACATTTATTTTCGTTAAAGTTTTGTTTGGATACTAGAAAAATTAATTCGTTGCCATCAATTTTAAATGGTGATTTCCTAACAATCGTACAGGAGAAAGGATACCATTTTTTTTATTAAGTTTCGGTACACTGGAAGGTAAAACAATTTTTACATTCGTCTTGTAAAAGAGAAATCTGCGTTTTAGTGACATTACTTTAAACCTTTTTAATATCCATCTTAAACAAATAACCTTTTTCTTTCTCTGGCATTGATTTTCACAAATTTGAGTTAAAATCCAAGCTGAAATGACGGCAAGCGATGGTTCAAAGAAATTTCTAATACTGCCGTATTACAATTTTAATGTTATGCTATAACAAATCGAAAAAGATTGCAAAATGTATACCGTTTCTCCACATTTATCAAAAGTCCCTACATCTGTCCTTTTTCGCTATTTTAGTGCAAATAGAACATTCTTGTTCTATTGTCGCGTATTGTTCTGGCCTATGAAACTTGTAAAGAGTTGATGTATTTTAATTCAAGAATTCAGTCCAATCTAGTTGCTTTTGTTTCCTATCTTCGAAGGTTGTAGGGTACAATATTTCTTATGTGTCCAGTTGCATCTTACAGTATCGGTCATAGTCAAAATTTGACAACTACATATTTACTTAACTAATTTTTATATTCTCTGAGAACTTTGCGGTGTGATATTGTCCGATTGCAAAATTTCAAATCCTTCAAACTTTAATCGTATGTCTCTGCTCGACTGTGCCGAATGAAGCAATCTTACTGGGTTTCTTTCCAATTAGGGAAAAAATGTACCATGTGGCAAACCAATAAGAATTTTGTTTGCAAAGTTTGGTGTTCGGCGAATATTTTACCAAACGACGAACATAGTCTTTTCCGACTTTTCCGGCTCTTATACAGAGTAAAAGTTTTATTTTACGAAAAATTTGAATATTCTCGAGATAAGGACTGTTTGCTTCGCGGACACTTTATTAAAAAAAAATATATTTATGTTGTTTTTTCGCGGATTTTTGGAAAACTCAAATAAAAGAGTTCGAAACTTCAACAATAACATTATCTGCATTTTCATTTGTGGGCTTCTTGAAAATTTGTTACGAACTCTAAGGAGTCTGTGGACATTTATTAGGAATTTTGTCTTTGGATGGTAACATTCACATCTTTGGGAAACCAGGTAAAGTTTTAAGTCTTTGGGTGTAAATCGTTTGCAATTTAATAATAAACACCGACACATATTAAAATTGTTCAGAATTTTAATACGTCTGCAGAACTTAAGCCTATAATACACGGAATATAAAAAAACACATGCGCATGTGCTTCTGACGTAATTTTGCCGTCATCACACAACACGAACTTGCTATTGTGGCTCTGTAGTGACGTCAAAATTACGTCAGAACCACATTCGCATGTGGCTTTTTACATTCCGTGTACTATAGGCTTTAGAAGAGCGTTAAACACCGATGTGAACGGAATCCGTGATTAGTCCGGCATTGGACGAATGCAAAAAAAGATAAGAATCAGTTGGAATGGCTAAAAACCGTTTAAAAACGTTTTAAAATGTCTACCTGTGTCAATAATTTTAATACAACTTTGATTAAATAACTTTTCTATAATTCACTTGTTACTTGTTGTAGTTCTTCCTATATTCAGTGTAGCACCGATTGGCTTAACCCAATGTATAGCACCCTCTGGCGAATTGGGAAATTGTTTGCCCAGTAAAGATTGCCAAGTTCGAGGTGGCATACCAGCTGGACCCTGTGCTGGTGGTTTTGGAATTTGTTGTGTGTGTAAGTTCTTTTAATTTAAACTAGATCATAACAACCAATAAGACATAGATAATATTTTACAGTTTTGCAAACATGTGGTGGTATGGTTCGGGAAAATAATACATACTTCGTAAATCCCAACCATCCGGATACTTATGATGGTACTGGAAGTTGTCAAATAACCGTCTATAAACTTCATCCAGATATTTGTCAATTTCGGTTAGTTAAGCAAAAGTTAACAGAATGTATTTTTTGATTTATCAATTTTTTTTAATGAAAAAGATTGGATTTGGAAATGTTTTCAATAGCTCCTCCAGAACCAGCTAATCATTTGTGCAATCAAGATCGATTATTAGTATCTGGCAGCAGTCCAGTACCTAATATATGTGGTATCTCTTCGGGGGATCATAGTTAGTTCAAACGATTCATTTGTAGTTAATTTAGTTTTCTTGAAAATAACATTTTCTAGTGTACATCGACGCTGGCTTAGGACAAAGTAATCCCATTGTTATTTCCGTCATAACGAGCAACACATATCCACGCATTTGGCGAATAAGAATCTCACAAATACACTGCGGTAGCATAAGTCGAGCCGATCAAGGTTGCCTTCAATATTATACTGGTATTAGTGGTCGGGTACGTAGTTTTAATTTTAATACAGTGTCGGGCAGACAACTATCAAATCAGGATTATAGTATTTGCTTACGCACAGAGAGAAATTTCTGTGGCATACAATACAATGCATGTCCAGATTTGGGTAAGTGAGCGAGTTAAATTTTTAAAGTATTGAATTACAAGTTTTTTTATTTATTTTTTGTTTTAGAAAATAATCGCTCAAGATCTTTTACCATATCGGGCAATTCAAATAATCCAGTTGGTTCAATGATCGGAGGTGGAACACAAGTTACCCAAAATACTTGCATAAATGATTGGCTTTTAATTGGTTGCATGCGTTCGGCAGACCGTATACCACCATTGAGTGCTTGCGAGGATCGTGTATGTGGCGGAACATTTAGTGCAGAAGTAGGAATGATACAAAAATTAGTACAATGTAAGTATAATTAGTTCACTATTTAATAATTTTGTCGAAGATTAAAAATCACTTAAGATTCCTTCCAAAGCTGATGGATACATCTTGAAATTATTCAAAACTCAAGCAAAGCTTAATTAAATCCCAAACGACAAAATGCAATTTGTTAAGTAATTAGCTGCGTTCGAGTATGAAATGAGAATTTAGCACATTTAAACGAAACCTTGTTGATATGTTTTATATTAAACTTACAAAATTAGATTAACTCACGTAGAAGATAAAATATTAACCGGAGGTTGGTCCCTCGCCAAATAGATTCAATAAGACGGAAAAAATAAATGTTCGAAACGTATATTTGTATACGTACTTTGATGGATGTACAATATTTTCTTCATATGTACATTAAGATTTATGGCCGAATTTTAAACATCAAGCGAACTAGTTATTCTAAAATCTTATAATTAATTTCCGGGAATTACAAAAATTGTTGTCTTTGTAACTTTTACCACTTAGAAACCATCATTCCTAATAAAAGGTTTTTATTTATCAAGAGGAATCAAATATGTCATAAGCAGGGCCAGATTTTGAAGGTTTTTAGATCAAAGGTTAGTTTTTGAATGTTTCCAGGAATTTTAATAAACAACAACAATATTTTATAAATAATAAAAAATTTCCCCGACAATCATCACCTTGGAGCGATCTGAGTCTCAATCCGCTAAATATTGTCAGCAGAAAAAAAAGGTTCCCCAGGGAAGAACTCGATGAAAAAAGTATGTTCCAACAAACAGAATTTGAGAGTAAAGACATTGGACAAATATTTACCATATCGCACCGGTTCTCCTTTAGAGGTTTAACTCAAACTTTATTAATTTTCATTAGAGGGAAAAAAGTGTATTTTTATACCCACCCCACAATACCCTGCAGATACCGAGACTAGTCCATACATGCATGTAAAGAGTAGTCCATAAAGGAGCAGCAGTACTCCAAAAATACTCCAAATGTATGGTTAAAAGGTGGTCTATTTAACATTACGATGTCCTAGGAGTGGGCCATATAACCCAGTTTTGCATCAACGGAGTAGTCTTAAAACTACTCCATTTTCATACATACTCTAGTTGACTAGTTTTGAAACTACTCCATGGTATACTCCAGTGGATTAGTTTTAACTTCGTTTAAAAACGAAAACATGTCGTTAAAAAACGAAGCCATGTCGTCTCACTACAAACACTTTTTAACAATGACATGGTCCATGCTTGCATAACATTGGACCAGTCCAGGGAGTAGTCCATTTCATCAAATTGGATCACGTAGTCCAAAAATATCTGCAGGGTAGTTATAGCTTTTAATGCCATAACTTCCTTATAAGTGTTGGTATTTACATAAAAATTGGCGACAGTTACTTTTACAATATCAACTGCGTCACGGCAGAATGTTGTGCTGGTAGGTCCAAAGTAAAATAAATGAGGCACTATTTCTAAAGCGGACATACCAAAAAAATTTTGCTCAAATTTCTTTATATTTGGCATCACTATAGTCCTAGTGGATATGAATGTGTGTGCCGTTTTGAAAAAGATTTTTTTTAATTATCGTTTCGAACTAGAGAAAGATGAAACAAAAATTGAAGATAAGTGATTCTTATAGGAAATCGTTCATAATATGAACTTATTTTGTCGGGTTCACGGTTGCCAATGAGTCCCAAAAAAGTGACACTATCGAAAATTTGTTTTTAAACACTGTGGTGTTCGGTATCATACGGCGGGCTTGATCTACTATACATTCTTATTGATTTTTTTTTAAGAGTATAGAAAAATGATGTTAGATTTATTGCAGTAGGTATAAATGACCACAGTGTATGTATTTGTATTGTTTTTTTTTTTTGCAAAAAGTAATGTTGTTAAATTTTGAGTGGACTCCCTTCACTTTACCTATTGAACAGCGGGATTAGAAAAATCGAAAAAATAACATTATTTTCTGTATTTTTCTTATTTTAAATTACAAAAAAAATGCATACTTTTGATCATATTTCAGTATAATTTCGCTTGTATGTATATGTTAAACATTTTTGTGTAAAGGTAGGCGTAGAAACTTGCTTTGGTCATAAATATTTAAAACATTAAAAATTTGTAAAATAATGTTAACAAAGATTAACGATTTTTTATATTTTTTGTCGCACATCAAAGATATCTAAACAAATTAATTTTGAATTTTTAATAAGGCCAAAGTTCATCAAATTTAATTTTCATTAAATTATTTTTATGAAGAAAGGAATTTTACAACATGAAAATTAATTAAAATTTATTTATAATTTGTCATTCTTGACTGCCGCGGGGCTCGAACCAGGGATTTCACGGACAGGTTACCCTAACATGTTTCAAATAACAAAATTTGGATTAAAAACAAAGTTCAACAAAATAACTACAATACTAATTATTAAAACAATTAATGTCAAATAAGAATATTTTTAACATAAAAAATATCCTCAACAAATTTCCCAATCCTCAAATACCTACATATTTACTCCCACTTACAAATTCTCGGATTGGTAACAAATATCATTAAAACTGATTATATAAATTTAAACTATGTAGGTATGTATGTATGTTTACGTACATTATTTTTTTATAATTTGAAAAAAATTAACTTACCAGAAAATATAGGTATAAAACATGTTCAACTCCTCTAAAAACATTCAATTTACAATATTTTTATTATATGTACATATGTTACTTTTAGTTAAAAAAAAAGTCAAAAATATGTAATAATTTATTTAAGCACTTGAAATTTTAAACTAATATTTATTTATTTGACTTGATTTAATGAACACTTTCTCAAATCTCCCTTTTTAAATTAAATTTTAAATTAACGATTTTTAACTTTACTTATCTAAATCGAAATATCGATTGAACGATTAAAAACACATCACCAATAATAAACAGAAAACACACATCACTAAAACCAACGAGAATATTTCGGTAAAATTTTTTGCAACTTTTTGGCCAAACTTTAAACACACTTTTATTCTGTATTTTTACACAAACAATGAAAATTTTGATATACACACAAACTAAAGGAGTTCATTAATAGACTTAACCACTTTTTTTGTAAATTTATTAAGTTTTTACTAGAAAATTTTAACATAAACTAGGAGCGATTCCTCACACAACCGGCACTAAACTGAAACAACGAAGAACTAAAGATAAATAACACTTGTTAAGCACAGTTGCATTTTTTGTGATTATCACATTTAGTACTAAAGGGTTGTTGGATTTGCTAACAAATGTTTAGCAAAGGTATTTTTTATAATCAAACCAAAATAGGTGGCGTGGTAAAACTGTGTCTGCTGGGGTATTGATATCCACTGCATATGATATAATCAAGTTTGTGCTTCTATGACAAACCAATGTTGAATTCGATAGTTCGGTATATCGATAGCTTTATATAAATAACATAACTGTATATTTAAATAGCGTTTTGGTTTATTCTAGTAGACAAATGCCACATTTACCTTGATTAAAAATTTTAGGGGACTAAATTGTTGCATTTTTTTTTTTTTTTATGATGTTTATTTAAGTTAAATTCATATACTTAAACTACAAATAAACAAATAGTATTTATAAATTATTATTATACACAGTCCCATAGTCGAGCCCTCTAGTATACTTAAGTTATTTAAATTTTTTTTTGGAAATTTTATATACATATGTATATACCCATATAATTTATTGCTTCTATGCAATCAATTAAATTTTATGTAACGAAAAGATATCTTCTACAAAAACATTACTTTTATATTGTATCTAAAAGGGTTAATAATAAGTCAGTGGGTAAAAAGCAAAAAAAATGGGAGGTCTTTAGGTAAGCCACCAATATTTATTTTTATTTATATTTGGAAGTATGTTTTGATCATCGAAATATATACTTTTGTCAAATCTAGTATTATTAATTGTCAGTTCATTGCAATGAATTGCTTTCGTATTTGCTCTTCTATATATATGGTAAAATATAGGTATGCCTATTTCATTTTGGATATAACCTTTACTATCGAGGTAAACAAATGCCTCAGGTGGTACAAATCCACTTTGCATGGTTTTATGAATATATTCTTCATTGGCATAAAAAGGTGCCATAATTAGATTATTCACGGTGCATTCTGAACTCTTGGCAATATGGTTTCTAATTAAGTGGATAATAAAATTATCAATTCTGCCTATTTTAGCCGTATTATATAATTTTTTGTTTGATATATATTTCATATAACCGCTATTCGATGATCTATAGAGCGATGTGCATGCTCTTAGACATTTCCTTTCAAGAACTCTCATTTTCTCCATGTATGCGGGGGAAATGTTAAACCATATTTGGCAACCGTATGTTAGAATAGGTCTAACTAATGCTTGGTATAAGGTAATTTTAACACTAGTTTTGATGTGTTGTGAATAAAATAGTTTTTTATACATGAAAAATGCATTTCTTGCCTTTACTAACTGTGCATTTATATGGTTATTAAAGTACAAAAATTTATCTAAATTAATTCCCAAATATCTAACTGTTTGTTTATTGGGTATACTTATATTTGAATTTGATTTTATGCCAAATTCTTTCCATTTTGTCTTAATGTTATAGTTACATCTTCCCACAGGAGGGCGAAAAAGAATTGTTTCGCATTTGTTAAGATTGATTTTCATTTTCCAGTCTAAAGCGTATTGTTCAACTGTGTCAAAATGTGATTGCAACTTATGGTTAATTTTTTCTACTGTATTTTCGGCATGGTAAATTATAACATCATCAGCGAATGCAATAATATTATCAATTTTGGTTAACAGATCATACAGATATATATTGAAAAGAATTGGGGAGTTCACAGTACCTTGCTGAAGACCGTTGACTATAACGAATTTTTTTGAACTTACTTGTTCACTATTATAAACTGAGAATGTTTTGTTACTTAACATGTTATAAATAAGCATAACTAAGCATATAGGAAATTCATATTTTAAAAGTTTATAGATTAAAGCTGGTATCCATATTCTATCAAAAGCTTTTTCAAAATCAATCAAACAAGCTCCGGTATACAAGGATTCATTGAGGTTCCAATGAATTTCTGATACAAGAAGATGCGTTGCATGAATTGTTGAATGATTGTATTTGAACCCGAATTGCCTTTCATTTATTAATTGGTTTCTCTCACAGAATTTTGTTATGAGTTTGTTAATGCAAATTTCAAAAACCTTGCTTATATTTGGTAACAAACTAATGGCCCTTAAGTTTTTGGGGTTAGTTGAATCTCTATCTTTTTTTGGGACGATCACAACATTTGCTTCTTTCCAGGCTCGCGGGAAGTAGGAGTTATTAAGCATATTATTGAAAAGAGTAACATATTCTAAAATTATTATTTCAGGAATATTTTTTAAAATAATATATGGAATATTATCAATTCCTGAGGAGAGTTTTTTCTTTAGATTTCGGAAAATGTATAACAGTGATTCAAATGTTATGAAATAGTTTTCATTTAAAGAACTCCTTATCTCATTAGCTTTATGAATATCTGAAAATATTTTATAACATGACTGACTAGTCTCATATTCGTCTTTTGTTCCCAAAAAACTGTTGAAACAAGTCTCAACGTCGATATGCACACTATTAAGGGCATCAATTTCTTTAAAAGAATGAATTGATTCCAGATAAGCACCAATTGCGTTTAATATTTGTTCTTGATCTCTAATTATAAACTTCTGACTTTCACCGTTTTTTTCTAGGTCAGCGATACTAATTCCTGCATTTCTTAGCAAAAATTCTTCACTTTGAGGTATCTCTATGGTATTGGTATGCAAGGGTTGTATTTTTCTGAATTGTTTTTTTGCTTCAAAAAATACGTTAGATAAATCTTTGTTATCAATATTTTGAAGTTTTTCTTGTATATGTTTATTAACAGCAAGGGTAAAGTTTTCACTAATTAACTTTTTTATTAACTTAATTTTGCATTTTAGCAAATTAAGTTCTTGTGGTGTTAGCAAACATTCAAATCTATTATGTTTTTTGATAGCAGTTAGTATTTTGCTTTTTTCTTTTTGCAATTTTTTTATGACTGAGTTGGTGAATTTTCCTATTGAGTCTCTATTCTGAATCTTCGGAACTGCTTTTTCAATTGAATGATTAATTATTTTGTTTAATTCAATTAAATAAACATCTATTTCAGAATTGGTAAGATTTCTATTATTGGGTATAGGTTCAGTAGTGCTATGCTTGTCCAATATACAGTTATTAAATTTCCTCCAGTTAGTTTTTTTGTAATTAAATTTGACGTTTGGTATGTCTTTAAATAGAATGATTGGGTTATCATCTTCCTGTCTTAAAACTATAATTTGTATTGCGTTATGGTCGCTATCATAATCTAAATTCTTGAGGCAATTTATTGTATCGTTCTCCCTATGTATTATCAAGCGATAGTCGGCTATGCATATGTCTAAATAAGAACCGCAACGGGGGTACGAAGGAGCGGTTGAGGCATATAAGTTGCATCTATATTGAATTTCATTTACTGATAGCCATTCCTTTAGTATATTGCCTTTTGTGTTATTGGAGGGATTTCCCCAATCAGAGTGTTTGCAATTTAGATCTCCCACCAATATGTAAAAATTATTGGGATTTTGTAGGTTTAGGGATTGAAAAAGTTGAAGTAGCTCTAGTTTTAATTGGTCATTATTATTACCAGAGGGATAATAACACGATATTATAAATATTGCTTTATTTGAAAGAAGCGGTATTTTCAAAATGCACGTTTCTAATACTTTAAAAGAATTTATAATGTTATTGGAAAATGTTTTATATTTAATATCATCTTTTATTAAGATACCTGTTCCACCTCCCCTATTATTGATACGGTCTTTACGTATGACTTGATAACCACTGAAGTTAATCTTATGTCGTTTATTTAATTTAGTCTCATTTAAAAGTACTAAGTCAGGTTTATGTGTATTTATAAAGTCATACAAATCGTATCTTCTGCTTAAACTAATCAAAGAATTAACGTTAATGTGAATAATATTTAAATTTTTAACAATAGTATTATCCATGATGACAGCTTAATTTTCCAACATCGAGAAGATCGAGTCAATTCTCGATGTTTGAATTTGTAGATGCTTCTGTAAGCTTACAATTTGGTTAGATAGATTTTGCATTGAATTTTTAATCTCTTCTAAGGCTATTTGTATAGGGTTAGTATAGTTTACATTTTGTGGATTATTATTTTTTACAGTATCTGCAAAGCTTATATTTTGGTTAACAGTGTATGGTGTATATGCTGTATTTCTTGATCTTCTCTGTTGAAAACTTTGCCTCTTGGCACGAAGCTTTTGCTGAATTTCCTTATATTTCTCGCAACCTTTATACGACGCTGGGTGGCCGTGTTTACCACATAGCACACAGAATACTTTTTCTCTCTCATGATCTTCGTTACTTTTCAGAGCACATTCACCTACACCATGGTTCTCATTACATTTAACACATCTCTTAGCTAAGTAACAATTGGATGCGCTGTGGAAGAAATTTTGACAGTTTCTACACTGAGTGATTTCTGGTTTTCTCAGAGGTTCCCAACGTACACAACGATGTTGCAACCCTTTAATAGCGTGAAGTTCATTAGGATTGCTGTCAGCACTAATTTGTACTAAATAAATTGGTAAAGAGTAATTTTCTTTAATTGATTTTTTAGTTTTAAAATCGCTCACTTTAACGAATTTTAAGTTTTCATTTTGGAATTTACACAGTTCTGCAAGTATTTCGTTATTGTCAATATTAGGACTAAGACCTTTTAGCATGTAAGTTTTTGTTTTTATGTTCTTTGGAGTAAAGGTAAAAAATTTGGATTTAGTTTTTTGTAAATAAACTTTTACTCTATTATAATCATCAATTGTTGACAAATAGAGAGAGATTTTTTTGTTATAAAATTCTCTTATTTTAAAGTCTTTAATATTTAGACCCTTTTTATAAAATTTATGAGTTCATTAGAATTCACGTCAAAAATATTGATCGGTGGGATTTTTTTGTTTTTGTTTGTTGTTTTTTCACAGTTATCAGAATTTGGTTGATTTGTAATATTTTTGGCAACATTACGAGATGATGTTGCTTCTCCTTTCTCTTGCACATGCTTTTCAAATATTTGTAAATATTCATTGTTACATTCTTTATCATTATCGAGGATAGAGTAGTAATTATTTTTTAAATGTTTTGCCATTGTATCACTTAATATGTTGTTTTTTCTCTTCCTATCATTTTCTTTTTTTGAATCACTTTTTGTCGATTCTATATTTAAATTGTTTTTGTAATTATTAACTGATGGTTTTAGAGCATTAAGCTCTGACATAATTTTTTGTTATTTTTTTTTTTTTTTTAAGAGTCTCTATCTCTAGTTGAAGCAAAACGCAATCAGAAATGCGTTAAAAAAAAAAATAACAATGCTTGTACATAAATAATGCAAAATTGTTTCACTATCCGCAAGACGTCCGTTTCTCATGACAGTCAAAATCGAACTCCTAAATTGTTGCATCTTTATATTGAAAAATGCATTAAAAACTTTTTTTATATCAAAAATTATACGAATTTTGTTAATGTTTTTCCTTTGCCTGTAGAGTGACATAAAATATTGTAACGTCTTTTCTATATTAACTAAATGTTTAACTAGTCTAAAGTAAATAGCAACTAGTAGATATATTTCTAGCTTAAAACAAGTAATGCTTTGTTTCCACTACGATTTTCGGTTTTTCAATCATGTGTATGAATCATGCTGTTTACACGACTCACCTACTGGCTTCGATTTGACAGTTGTCTTTAATAAACAAACTAGCGTTGTCAACTTTGAATTTTCAAAACGAAACAAAATGGAGGAAAACCGCGGTATATAAAAAAACGCTCCAAGTTCAGACTTTCTTCTTTTGTGTATAAAATGTTTACTGAATTAATTTTGCATAAAATGTGTAATATTTTTTTAAAATACAAAAGAATTTCGCAAAAATTTCTAGCGTAGAAGCTACTGTCGCGGTTAAGTTAACCAAATTATTCCGCCTACCTGCAGCTAAAGGACCAACCATAATGTGCTTAAGTTGGCTTAAGGAGCTGTGGAAAAACATGATAGAAAAGACAAAGAATTTGCTATCCAAAAATTTGTACAAGACAAAATAAGGATGTAGCGCCTTCAATCTAATAGTCATGAGTGATTGTATTTACATAAATTTTAATTATAAATTGTAGTTTAAGAGAAGTTGTGCACTTTAAACCAGCCAGTGCAAATCTTAGTTAATTTATTGTAATAAAAAATATCCCAAGATTGAGACGATGATTTTTTTATAACTTTTAAGTAAATAATTCGAAAACGTTAACAGCCCTTAAACCATTTCGGTTATCTTTTTCGCGATTCTACTGTATATCAATAAAATAGTCTTATACAGTTCAGGGTTTTTAGAAAAAGAAAAAAATGGTTTGTATTAATTTGTAATAGAAAGCCGATTTTTTTAATTACATAAATTCTATACAAAATTTTTTAAAAAGAGTAGTGATTAATACTTAGGATTCAAAATTAATATTAGATCAATATTTATCCTTTTATTAATGCAGCAGTTTTCACTTGACTGCCTTTTGTTTAAGTGCATTTCTGACTTTACTGCACTAAAGGAATAATTTTTGTCATTGTTCTTTAAAATCCCATATAAATTTCTTTTTTTAGTGCACTTTCCATACCTGTACATCGAGATAAATGCGCAACTTTTTTGCCATATTAAACTTATTTTCGTACAAAAATCAAAATGCAGCTATTTTGACTTAACTGCCCAAAATACATATTTTCTGTTATTAATCTTTAAAATCCTTGCTTACGTGCCCTTTGCATACCTGAATATTTAACATATTTTTGCGCATCTTTTAAATATTTTCATGTACAGCATCAAAGTTAGATGTACACATGAAAAAAATATGGTGGCTCCTTTTTCATATAAATATCCAATTTTATAAAATTTAAATAAAATATTAATTTATTAATACAAAAGTTTTGTATTCTTCTTTTAAACACTTTACTTTAGCTGCACTTTTATGCAGGTAACCACAATTATGTGCCTGTACATAGAAACACGTTTCAGATAACCGCACTTATGATTTTTCTGCACAAAAATCGTTCAAAGGAGATTGTGCAGCTAAGTCAAAATTACTCTGTATATTTAAAAATTATTTTTTTTTCAAAAGTTCATATTAAAAATATAACAACAAAACAGCTTTTACTTTTGCAATTATTTTAAAATATTTTAAACAACAAAAAACTAAAGCTACGGTCACATTTGGCAAATATTTGACGAAAAAAACGTAACCAACAAGCAAACTAAAATATAATTTCCCTTAATTCCGATATTTATTTTGTTTATTAGTTTTATTTTGTGATGTTAAGGCCATGTTAAATCTCACTTATTATTGTTATCAAAAGTAGGGGGTTTGCTTATTTGGTAATATATTTGATAAGTGTGCCCGTAAAACAAATTTATACATAAAAACATAGTATGTACTTATGTTTGCATTCATTTGTACAAGCTGATACATTTTCCTACATTAATCTCTATATATAAATCGGCTAAGCCAAAACAGTTAAGAACACTTTTCTCCCCTATTTGCCCAGCAACTGGAATAAAAAATACACCATTTGAAAGGTATTTGCTGGCAGAAGTGCACAATATATATTTTATTAAAATGGGTTCAATATGTTCAGAGTTATAAGCGTTCAAATTTGACACTAACACATATGCATATCATATAAATAAAAATTTGGTTTTTTTCCAATTATCAAATAATAAAATAAAAATAGGGTGGTCGATTATTCGACATTTGCAAGAAACCGGGTTTCGAATATTTTGACTATATAAATCGGCACAGGCAAACCAATCACGTTCGATAACTTTCTTTGTTCACCATATTAAAAAAAATGTTCGTGCTTTGAAAGTAACTATATTCAATATGAATATATTTGATTTGCTTAATATTTTGTATGGCGAAGCAAGTTGCTTCCTTAATGATTAGGGTGTGAAGCATGAATAGAGAGCGAAGCGCGTAACGTGGAAATATAGCATAATTGTGTTATATTCGGCTATACCGAATGGCCTTGGTACGCTTATAGCATTTAGTTTTATAAATACCGTTCTTTAGATAAATCAACTTTGTTCCACGCCCACTTGTACAATACCGCCAACATTTTGTCGGGTGTTGTGTATTGGTAAACAAAATGCTTGTACATTATTTGGGAACTTTGCCTTCTGCCCTTCTCCAGATATACTTAAAATAAAATAAAAAAACAAAAAAACATTACATACACAGAAAAAATTATTTTTCGAATTCAAACAAAAAATTTGTAGTATCAAAACATTTTTTGTCTGAAATCGGTCCTACAAACAAATTCGCATATTCAAACAATTTATTTGCATTTTGTTTACTAAAAAAAAACACTGATTTTTTCAAACAAATAATTTACAGAATCAAACAAAAAGTTTACTGAAATTCATATAAATTTCAAACAAATAATTTTGCTGAATCAAACAAAAATTTTTTGCACAAGCAATGACGCGAACCCAAGTTATCACTGAAGGAGAAGATGAAGGCAGAAGCAAAGCGGCGGCTGGCTTTGAGACACATTTGTTGGAATTATTTTTGAACGAAGTCTTGTTTATACACACAATGTTTTTCTTCATCACTCACTGTTGCTGTATCCTTTCCTTGGCTAAAGAAGAAGAAATGTAACAAACAACGGCAGCAGACCGACTCGATATGTTTTTCATCATCATTTTATTTTTGTATTTGATGTAGGTATTTAAGTAAACAGTTTTCAAAAATTGAATACGGGATTTTGTTTTTCATTCTTTTTTTTCCAACTTTGAAACCAACCAAAAATTTATTTTGTTTCTTATAATGTTGTTGTTGTTTCTGTTGTTTAAAAATGAATGAAACCTTTTTGTACCTGCTATTTTTTTGTTTTTTTACTAATAACCTCGTCGCGCTATTTTATCATCTTTCCTCTTGTTGTACTTTTTTAAAGCGTCCAAAAATAAACTGTATGTGTTTTGTGTTGTTGTTCTTATATTTCACATAAAGAAGTGTTGCTTACGATCAAATAAAAAATGCAAAAAACGATAACATTAAAGAGCGTTAAATATTTCATAAAAATTATGAAAAATTGAAACCAATAGCGCGTATATCATATTATTGAAAAGTTGTCAACATTTTTGTTGGTTAAATTAAAATCAAACAAAAATATTAATTGAATCAGTAAAAAAATTTGTAGAAATTAAAAAAAATTTCAAACAATCGTTTGTTTGAAAATAATTC
This sequence comes from Pollenia labialis, assembly GCA_949318255.1. Classification (NCBI taxonomy): domain Eukaryota; kingdom Metazoa; phylum Arthropoda; class Insecta; order Diptera; family Polleniidae; genus Pollenia; species Pollenia labialis. The sequence continues at coordinate 72,646,792 of OX439140.1, forward strand.
GGCAATAATTTTTTCTGTGTACATATAAAAGTATCCGTTTGGCCAGAATTATTTGCTATTGAAATTCAGCCTGAAGGGCTGGGATATAAGAACAAAAAACACCGTTCGCCAACAGACAACCCAAAATTAGGTCCTCAAAATTATGAAAAAGGGATATTTTTCATTACAATAAATTAACTAAAATTTGCACTGGCGGATTTAAAGTGCACAACTTCTCTTAAACTACAATTTGTAATTAAAATTTGTGTAAATACAATCACTCATGACTATTAAATTGAAGGCGCTACATCCTTATTTTGTCTTGTACAAATTTTTGGATAGCAAATTCTTTGTCTTTTCTATCATGTTTTTCCACAGCTTCTTAAGCCAACATAAGCACATTATGGTTGGTGCTTTAGATGCAGGTAGGCGGAATAATTTGGTTAACTTAACCGCGACAGTAGCTTCCATGCTAGAAATTTTTTCGAAATTCTACTGTGTTTTAAAAAAATATTACACATTTAATGCAAAATTAATTCAGTAAACATTTTATATAAAAAAAAAGAAAGTCTGAACTTGGAGCGTTTTTTTATATACCGCGGTTTTCCTCCATTTTGTTTCGTTTTGAAAATTCAAAGTTGACAACGCTAGTTTGTTTATTAAAGACAACTGTCAAACTCGAATCAAGTAGGTGAGTCGTGTAAACAGCATGATTCATACACATGATTGAAAAACCGAAAATCGTAGTGGAAACAAAGCATTACTTGTTTTAAGTTAGAAATATATCTACTAGTTGCTATTTACTTTAGACTAGTTAAACATTTATTTGATATAGAAAAGACGTTACCATATTTTATGTCACTCTACAGGCAAAGGAAAAACATTAACAAAATTCGTATTATTTTTGATATAAAAAAGGTTTTGATGCATTTTCAATAAAAAGATGCAACAATTTATATACCATAGTCCCCTAAAATTTTAATCAAGGTAAATGTGGAATTTGTCTACTAGAATAAACCAAAACGCTATTTAAATATACAGTTATGTTTTTTATATAAAGCTATCGATATACCGAACTATCGATTTCAACATTGGTTTGTCATAGAAGCACAACTTGATTATATCATATGCAGTGGATATCAATACCCCAGCAGACACAGTTTTACCACGCCACCTATTTTGGTTCGGTTATAAAAAATACCTTCGCTAAACATTTGTTAGCAAATCCAACAACCCTTTAGTACTAAATATGATAATCACAAAAATGCAACTGTGCTTAACAAGTGTTTTTTATCTGTAGTTATTCGTTGTTTCAGCTTAGTGCCGGTTGTGTGAGGAATCGCTCCTAGTTTATGTTAAAATTTTCTAGTAAAAACTTAATAAATTTACAAAAAAAGTGGTTAAGTCTATTAATGAACTCCTTTAGTTTGTGTGTATATCAAAATTTTCATTGTTTGTGTAAAAATACAGAATAAAAGTGTGTTTAAAGTTTGGCCAAAAAGTTGTAAAAAATTTTACCTAAAAATTCTCGTTGGTTTTAGTGATGTGTGTTTTCTGTTTATTATTGGTGATGTGTTTTTAATCGTTCAATCGATATTTCGATTTAGATAAGTAAAATTAAAAATCGTTAATTTAAAAAAGGAGATTTGAGAAAGTGTTCATTAAATTAAGTCAAATAAATAAATATTAGTTTAAAATTTCAAGTGCTTAAATAAATTACATATTACAAATTTTTGACTTTTTTTTTAACTAAAAGTAACATATAATAAAAATATTGTAAATTGAATGTTTTTAGAGGAGTTGAACATGTTTTATACCTATATTTTCTGGTAAGTTAATTTTTTTCAAATTATAAAAAAATAATGTACGTAAACATACATACATACCTACATAGTTTAAATTTATATAATCAGTTTTAATGATATTTGTTACCAATCCGAGAATTTGTAAGTGGGAGTAAATATGTAGGTATTTGAGGATTGGGAAATTTGTTGAGGATATTTTTTATGTTAAAAATATTCTTATTTGACATTAATTGTTTTAATAATTAGTATTGTTGTTATTTTGTTGAACTTTGTTTTTAATCCAAATTTTGTTATTTGAAACATGTTAGGGTAACCTGTCCGTGAAATCCCTGGTTGGAGCCCCGCGGCAGTCAAGAATGAAAAATTATAAATAAATTTTAATTAATTTTCATGTTGTAAAATTCCTTTCTTCATAAAAATAATTTAATGAAAATTAAATTTCATGAACTTTGGCCTTATTAAAAATTCAAAATTAATTTGTTTAGATATCTTTGATGTGCGACAAAAAATATAAAAAATCGTTAATCTTTGTTAACATTATTTTACAAATTTTTAATGTTTTAAATATTTATGACCAAAGCAAGTTTCTATGCCTACCTTTACACAAAAATGTTTAACATATACATACAAGCGAAATTATACTGAAATATGATCAAAAGTATGCATTTTTTTTGTAATTTAAAATAAGAAAAATACAGAAAATAATGTTATTTTTTCGATTTTTCTAATCCCGCTGTTCAATAGATAAAGTGAAGGGAGTCCACTCAAAATTTAACAACATTACTTTTTGCAAAAAAAAAAAAAACAATACAAATACATACACTGTGGTCATTTATACCTACTGCAATAAATCTAACATCATTTTTCTATACTCTTAAAAAAAAATCAATAAGAATGTATAGTAGATCAAGCCCGCCGTATGATACCGAACACCACAGTGTTTAAAAACAAATTTTCGATAGTGTCACTTTTTTGGGACTCATTGGCAACTGTGAACCCGCCAAAATAAATTTATATTATGAACGATTTCGTATAAGTATCACTTATCTTCAATTTTTGTTTCATCTTTCTCTAGTTCGAAACGATAATTAAAAAAAATCTTTTTCAAAACGGCACACACATTCATATCCACTAGGACTATAGTGATGCTAAATATAAAGAAATTTGAGCAAAATTTTTTTGGTATGTCCGCTTTAGAAATAGTGCCTCATTTATTTTACTTTGGACCTACCAGCACAACATTCTGCCGTGTCGCAGTTGATATTGTAAACGTTATTGTCGCCAGCACTTATAAGGAAGTTATGGCATTTAAAGCTAAAACTTTTTTAGGGTGGGCAAAAAATACATCTTTTTACCTCTACTGAAAATTTATACATTTTGAGTGTAACCTCTTTAGAGGAACCGGTTCGATATGGGAAATATGTATATGTTCAATGTCTTTACTCGAGCAAACTCTGAAAAACTTAAGTTACATTTTTGTTTGAAAAATGAAAGGAACATATATGAAATACTAAGGGAAGAAATAAGATAGAAGAAAAAACCAAATTGTTGCTCTGATTGCAAACGAAGCTTAAGGTTTTCTAAGTGGTAAAAGTTGTAAAGGCAACAATTTTTGTAATATCCAGAAATATAATCATAAGATTTTAGAATAATTTTAAGCTTTTATGCTTTTTAATATTTATGAGTTTGTTTAATTAACAAATTTTATTTCATAATTTGGAGTTTAATTAAAGTAAAAATCGTGGATGCTTTTGTTCAGATTTGCTTGCACTTTTAAAAATTTCAAAATGTCTCTCTATCGTCTTTTGCAGGAATCTTTAGTGATCAAGCAAACCGCAAGTAAAAGAACGACTATATACATTTTCCGTCATATTAAAGTTTTTGGTGGCATAAAGTTTATGTATATGGTCAACACCTTTCAAACGACGTATTGGAAATAAAAATCGGGTAAAAAATGGTTAAGTTATTAAAATTTTCATTAAAATCAAATCGAAAATCATCACAAAACTGGCACAAATATTTCGCTTATTCGAGTCTTTAAAATGTTTTAATGCAAAATCAAAGAATTCCTAAATATATATTACATAATGAATGGTCAATTAAAAAACAATTCAACGAACTTTTTATTCATTAAAAATACAAATTTTGGACACTTTTTGACGCGGTTTAGCTCACGGGAGATTATAGCTAGGGCCAAAATTTTTTTGGGAATCTTTATAAAACATGTCAGTTAGTTTTCAGGGGGTATGTCAACAACTTTTTTTTTGAGTCGGTCTTATATACATACATACATCGAAAAACACAAATGTATCGTTATCTGGTAAATGTGATGTGTGTGAAGATGAATTCGAATTTAACTAGCAAAGACGCAAACCATATTTTTTCACATTGCTCATTTTGCAGTTAACAGAGCAATGTTAACCACTTAACAGTCATAGTAATATACATAGCAAATACGGAGACAAAAAATTATGATTTGAATGACAATTTTGGACATATATGGAATTGCACATATACATATGTACATATGTATGTATTTGTACGACTATATAGGAATGGTAGTCCAGCGGGCCCTTAATACGATTCCAACATTCACATTTCTGAAATAATTTTGGAATTTGAGAAAATTAATTTTGAAAAAAGTCATATTAATTTAAAATTTTTTGAGAAGAGAAATTACCATTTTGGACAAATATTGAGTTGCACATATATAAACCACCATATAGGAATGGTAGTCCAGAAAAGCCTTAATAAGATTTCATAAGTCACATTTCTGAAATAACTTTTGAAATCTGTCCAAAAATACGTTTGATGTTGTGATGAATAGAGTTTGCATTTTAAATTGTGTGTTACATTGGCCAACAGCACAGCACGGTGCCGCAAAGTTCCAGTTTAAACAACGAAATAAATTTAATTAGCACAACTTTCGTCTTTGCGGAAAGTAAGGTTATGGAAGTAGGGCCGTCTATGGGTGTGACTCAAGCATATAGAACTGCTGAGTATGCTTCTTCCGAAGCGTCTTAAAACCCACTAAACTCAATTTTCGCTGACGGTAAAAAATGAATCCACCTCGAAATCTTTATTTGACCAATTGCGCCATAAAATTGGAAAAACTTGTGCCATTAAATAAGAGTGAGTGGGTTAAGATATTCATCCCAAGCTGTGTTATCTTGCTATGTATATTTGCTGCATGATAATTTTTTCAGAGATAACAATAAGAGCTAATCAACTAGCTGGGTCAAATGAACGAGCTGTATCTGGTAAAACTCCTCGTTTTGTGTAAGCTGATTTTCTTTGAACGGTTGGAACGTTTAACAAAAATTTGTTGGTGGTGTTAGATTCTGGTAGGGTAAGCAATGCAACCACAGAATACTAACAGAACTGTCACAAGATGGAAGATTTTGCGTTTTTTTGTCTCTTTCTAACAAAGCTGCCCTTTTGCATTTCTCTTTATTAAGTTGAGATTTATTTGCAAAACTGTTGTAAAAATTAACTTTTAAGTTTACCACAACACGAGTAAATAATATTTAATAAGTAAATAACATTATAAAACAAAACAATATTACTAAATAAATTTTAACTGCACAAAAAAAACGTTTGTTGAACTAATGCATTTGTTTAACGTGGTTTGTGTTTTGTTATTTTTGTTTATATCACACCATTTGTGTTGATTGTTGCCGCCTGTTTTTACACATTGCCACTTCACTACCAACAAAAGCTTTCTGTCTCTTTCTTCGAAAGCTGCCTTCGCAACTGATTTGGGCCCTTTTCACACGTCACTTTTTACAGTTCTGTTAGTATTCTGTGAATTCAACATAAAGAAGGTGTTCTTCGGATAAATTTATGGTCAATTCCTTCGTGTTACGCTTTTACGGAATAAAATGCGTTGGTAGGGTATGTGGGTCGGGTTTAACATTATTTATCTATCAGTTTTTGCAATGTCGGCACTAAAAACAATTCTATAAAAGCGCCATATGAGTTTGAGTACAACTAAATCTTGTTGTAAGGTGGGACCCGTGTGTAAAGCATCATTTAAACTGTTACCATTGGAAGTTTTGCTAGAAGCGTTAAACACTACTCTTACTTTCGTTGTAACTCTATCATTTTTAGCAACTGCGTGATGAGGTAAGTAATACTGGGTATTTGAAGATGTATTCGGGTAACCCATTACAGGTTTCATATAACCTACGTCAATATATTCTTGTAAGACGTTATCATATTCCAGCTTAAGCCCTGATTTCCTCATCAAACTTCTTTCGTTTCTCAAATATTGAGCCATTGCTGTGTGGCGCGAATTTCCTAACTCGGTAACATAATGGAAGGGTTACTGGATGACGTCTACTGTGTAATTTGTGTGTAGTTTTTATGTAGTGCTCATCACAACATAATTCTTCTTTAGATATCTTGGGTTCTTTGGTACATCCTCAATATTTGTCAAGCTTGACAGAATTAAAGTATGATACTATGTGTTGGGTATGGTGTGAGTTCTGAACGGGACCATTTAAAATCCAACCAAATTCAGTTTACTGTGCTGATAGTGTGTTAAGCACATCTTTCTTAACACCGGGTTTTATTATTTGGGGGTAAAAATCGCTGCCAATTATTATAAAAGTGATCGGTCGACTTTCGTGGAGTTTTTGGTCAGCTAATTGAATTTAATCCAAGTCTTTATGTAGGGTGGGGTTTATTTTTTACGACAATTGCTTGGATATTTAACTTGAAATTGCTTTAGGTATTTGATGGAAGCAAGCCATTACGTAGTTTATTAGACCGAGCAAGCACCACTTCGTTAAGGTCAGAAATTTCAGCAACAAAAGGGGTAGTGGGTATACGCAATTTGCGTCTTAGTTTATCTGAAATGAACGAAATGTCTGAAGCTGGTTCAATTAGTGCTCTGGCTAGAAATCTTCCGCCTTGAATCGCAACACTTAGAACTGGCGTGTCTTATAACTTCGCTCTGTTGTCTAACGTGTGCCTGTTATATTGGGTGTGGTTTGAAAAATATTGTGTCGCGTTTCTTGACGTTGAGGGTTGTGCATCATCATTTTGTGGGTAAGTGTTTCTAATGGCCTTAGTTTTTTACCCTATTAGGACTTATCCGCCCACTATTTAAATGTTCACCCTTTTTCTTCAATTTTCTGTAAGAACCTAATAAAATTAAAAAATTTAAAATTTTAAGAACTATATAACTCTGATCTGAAATTAAATCTGGACATAGGTTAAACAGTTTTGAAATGCTTTTTCCTCAATTTTCTATAAGTACCTACAAATTCAAAAATTTTCAATTTTCAGAACTATGTAACTCTGATCTGAAATAAATCTGAACATAGAATTACGAGTTCTGAATTGCTAATGGCCTGGGCTTTTTACCCTTTTATTATCCGCCCGCAGTTTAAATGTTTACCCTTTTTCTTTTAATAAGTGCCTAATAAATGTGTGTCAAGATAACGTGCTATAAATCATGCTTATATCGTTGCCCATTACTTTTACGACAATAACCACAAATAATAAGAGTTTGTAAAAAACTTGCAAAAAAAAAATAATTTCGCAGACCTGTGTAAAAAACTTCTAAAAACAGGAAGAATTCAGTAATTTTGTAAATAGTAACATTAGCCAACAAGGTTTAAAGGCGACCGTACACGACATGTATTTGTCAGCTGACATGCCAAATTTCCCACTGCAAAATACATACATGTCGTGTGTTACCTTTTTAACTTTGCTTCTGTAAAAGCCAGACGCAAAGTCATCTGACAAAATTTCAATTAGAGCGTGCTCTATTTTCTTCTAACAAACCATCTGACATCAGAAATCTATGCCGGGAAGAAACCGGCAGCGGCGGTCCACTTTTGACGGAATTGTTAATTTCACCATTGAATAGAAATTATGTACATATGTATATTAAGAAAAAACGTTTCATTATAATATCCTAAATTGGCAAATTTAAAGAAGAAAATGTTTAGATGGCTGAACTCTTTTTCGGCGTAAACAAAAATTTGTATGGCGGCTGCACGCTATTTTGGAACCGAGAACTACATACTTTGTTTTCTGCAATAACTATGCGAAAAAAAAAACAGAGACAATGTCAGAAGCAAAATACATGTACGTTTGTAACCGAATACATATTATAAACCCTATCTAAAACAGGAATTTTGACAGACATGCACAATTACATGTGACTTGAAAAGTTGACGAGTCAGATGTAAAAAACATGTCGTCTACATGCACCTTGAGACTGGCGCAACCAAATATCTTTCCTAGGGTAATTTGGTGGGCTGAATTCGAATCAGTAATTGGTTTTTCTCTATCGCGTTAGGTTTTCGAGATGCAAAAAAATGTTTATATTCGTTTCTTACATAAAAAATCACTAGTTTATTTAAAAATCAAAGAATTTTCAAAAGTTTTTTGGAAAAAAATCTAAATGCGAATGAAGCATATGCAAAACATTGTCGGCGTCCACGGTTTTTCGAAGTTTCTGACTGCAAAACCAAAATAATGTAAATATGCATATTTTAATGATTCTGATATTGCATATCCTTTTTTTCCAACCAAATTTTCAGCAAACACAAAGCAAAAGTAGCTTGAATCAGTAACACACGATCTCCCTGACATGCTTAAAGAAGATTTAGAATAAATGTGGGCTCCGCTCCTGTCAAATAAATAATTGTGAAATTGTAGTGTTAGTATTGACTGTTTTACAATATTGGCAGCATGCGATAGCCCAATTTTGATGCCAGATTAGAATTCAGCGCACCCAGATTAGTAAAAAAACATGCTTCGTTTCTGCAGTCAATTTTTTTCCAAATTTGTAGACCAGTGAAATTAAAGCCACACACAGCGTTGCCTAATTTAGTTGCTGGCTATTCAACTTCAATTGTGTTGCCATACGTAATCGACCCATAAGTGTTCTATAATTTCGTACTTTTCTTCTATTTTTTTTTTAATTTTATAACGTAATTTCAGCTAGCGTTCGTCCCTTCCGTTTATATTTCCATACAGATGGCATTGAGGCACCCACCGATATCGATAATCGAGGCTTTTGCTTGGATTATGTTCAACAACCCTGTACAAATGGTTTCTAAAGCCGACTAAATAATTTTTTTTTTAATTTTAAAAGAATAAACAACTTTTTTTAATGAAATTTATTTAAATATTTATTTAAATAATTATAAGAACTCGTTTAATTATTAAACTATTTTTTATATATTATAATTTTTATACGGAACTAAAATAATTAGAATAGTTTTTATATAAATAATCTGTATTATTTTTTTATAATAAATGTTAATTTTTTTGGCTTAAGAAATGAAATTTTCAAAATTGATTTTTTTTTAATTAAAAATAAAAACAACAAAATTAAAGTGATAATTTTAACAATAAATTATATTTATTTTATAAATTTTTTTATATTTTGAATTGCATTTTAACAAAATTTCTAACTTATAAGTGAAAATACTTAAATAAAATTAAAAAAATAAAAAATAAAAATAGAAACAAAACATAAAAATAAAAATTTTAAATCTCATTAGGGATAATTATTAAATAATTAATTTAATTTACATATATCAACTATAATTGTTTCAATATTTTTACATTTTTTTCAATATTATTAAAAATAATTTTTCGTTTTATTTAATTTTACATATAAATCGTTTTTTTTTTCATAAAATTTTACACAATGGTTTTTGCTTTGTTTTGAAAATCCTGTGTCCACCATTTTGCCCCTAAATTCTACATTTTGTTTTGTATTTTTTAGAAAAATCCTTTAGCTTGAGATCGTCTTTAAATTGTGGTTGTTGTCTGCGGTTGGTATTATAAACAAAAAAAAAAAATTACGTATTCAGTCGTCTGTTAGCATCATAATTTAAATAAATCAGTCAGTATTTGAAAATTTAATAGGTTTTTATTAAAGCTGCTACTTGTAGTTTTTCCTCTTCGGTTAAACCGTTTTTAAGAGTTCGACGTACTGGAAAAAACAGATAAAGGAAAATTAAAAAAAAATTATTATAGTGAAATTTTGTTAGAAAGTTAATACTTGAATGCACAATTTGTTAGAGAAAAAAATTTTCAAGAGAAGAGAAGCATTCTTTTAAATTTAATATTTAAGGTTATGTTGAAAAATTTTAAGGTTATAAAAAAATTAAGGTTAAATTATCAGACCTTTAAATACATATTTGAAACAAAATTAACATGCATTTCACTTTTAGTACATAAATATTTTAAAAATATCAATAAATTAAGGGGGAACTTGAACTTGAACTTGAAAAATTTTATAGATTATAATTAGTATGTGGTTATTTTATTGAACTGTTCATGGTTTTTAATCAAAATTTCAATATTTTGGGTTTGTTATTTAAAATTTGTACAAAAAAAATTAAGTTATTTTATCGAACAGTTCATGGTTTTTAATCCAAATATTAATATCAAATTTTAATTTTCATTAAATTATTTTTATAAAGAAAGATATTTTTTTAAAAAAACATGAAATTAATTAAAATTTACTGAACATTTTTGATTCTTGACTGACCATGAACAGTCTAAGTTGCATTTGTCCTTTAAGTTGAGCTGAAAAGGTCAATTTACAAATTTAAGGAACTAAAAAAAATGTCATCAAATTATCTCTAAAATTCAGCAAGATTTACATGGAGAGCCGGACGGACATCCTTAGATCGATTCAAAAAGCGATTCTAAGTCGCTCGATATACTAAAAGGTGGCTCTAGGACCAATATTTTTTAGTCATGCACACATCAGCACAAACGAATAATACCAATTCCACTATTGTGGAATAGAAAATTTCTTGCAAGAGTGTGGGTGTTTGTATTTCAAAACTGAGTGTTTTTTCATACCAAATGGGGAATTTAATTAGGATTTAATATTAACTCCCTTAAGTCATCGTATATATTATGAAACATTTGCTGCAGAAACTTTCTTAAAGTCTCTTTTGAAACTGCATTCGTGTCCATAAAACAAAACTTTTGTTTTGCAGCAATTAAGCATTTTGTATGACTTCTCTCTTTCTTTCAATAACAAACTCACAAAAACTGCTTGTACGCAAAGCAAAGTACAATTTTCCGTCCGTCTTCCCCCTTTCATTAACAAACTCAAATGTTTCGCAGCAAATGTTTTATAATATGGACGAGGACTAAGCAAAAATAGTTAAAGTTCACAGTGGGTAACTAGCAAATTAAGCCCAGCCAAAGTTTATGGGCTTAATGTGTTGGTTAACTAACGTGAACTTTAACTTCTTTTTACGTAACTTCTTTTTAATAAAATTGTAAAAAAAGCAAATTTTTAGTTTATTTTTTTTAATATACGGGCATGTTCTGACAATCGCAAAACGCTTAACATTGGCGATTCTGACAAATTGCAAATACGGTGTTTTGTAAATCACAATAGCAAGAAGTTTGGCGAGTTCAAATTGCAAAAGAGAACTAGAATATTTGTAAAAAACTATGGCAGATCGAAAGCTAAACGCACGAGGTTAAGAACACCATACAATTATTTTGGCGTTTTGCGATTTCAAATCGTGCGATTGTAGAACTTGGCCGATAATCAACCAAGAATCCATTAATTAATAAATTAGTATTTAAATGAATTAAAAAAAACGTTTAATCTATATTAAAAAACAAAAAATCAACAAAATTCAAACAATAACAACAAAAAAAAAAAAGTTTATAAAAATCAAAAAACCACTAACCATGATAAAAAATTAAAATAAAACTGGTTTTTATTAATGAATTATCGATACGAAAATCTATGGCGATGGAACTCTTTCAACTGTAAATCCTTCGCGGGTACGTGAACGCTTCACTTCATTTAAATGAATTTTCCAAATGGTTATTTTTTGCATTTAGTTTTATTTAAAGAAATGTATAAAGGGACAATGAATAATGAATATGGGATATAAAATTGAAATAGAAAATATTATTTGTAATGAATTTTAGTTAAAAAACAAAATAGTTACAAAGATTTTGTATAAAATTCCCAAATAAAAATCAATGAGAGGAAAGAGTGAGAAAGTTTCGGAAGATTTGCCAATCGATAGATATTGAAGCCAAAATGATGAAAAAAATGAAACGGAAATAAAAAAATAGAAAACAAAATTAAAAAAAAATTGTTTAAAACATTACGGTTAAAGAATTAATACTTAAGTAAATAATTAAAAAAAATATAATTAAATTTTGTTTTACTTAAATTGTAATTTATTTAATACATAATTAGAAAATGAGAGGTGTCTTACAGCAGGAAAGAGAGTTTTTGTGAGTCTTAAAGAATTTTGTAGATTTTACAAAACTTCAAATAAAGAGAAATGAAAGCGGTCTACAAGTTAAATTAAAATAATGTCTAGCATTGTAAACGAAATAAACTACATATTATTATTATAAGATTTTATAATTTCCCGATTATAATGACTTTTAAGCCCAAATACCAGACTATGAACTTCATACATACATATATGTAGATATATAGAAGGCCATAAGCACCACGAGCCAGATAATTGTTTGTCTATATCACCAGGTTCAGGTTACGTATAAAGCCAAATTACATTCCAGGTGAAAGATTATTTATTTCATTTAAGCTTCAGGGCTGCCAGACTTGGGGATTTATGCGGCCAAAAAGGACAAAGAAAGACATTTGGGGATTGGGAATTAAAAAAAAAATCGGGTATTTTTTGGGGATTTTCCACATTTTTAATATATTTCCCTTTTTAGTATTGATGCTTATTTTTCTTTGTTTCGTATACTAAATATCAAAAAAAAAAAAAATACCAAATCTCTATCTTGCTCTTATCAACAACTAATACGGTGTAAAGAGTCCTGACTAAGATTACCATTTTTGTTGAGTGTGTAAAAGGTCCCCAAGTCCCAATTTACAATGTTGAAATTGAAAGGCAGAAATTTTTCTTATTCCCTTTTGAACTTGCCTAAACCGCTTACAATCGCGAAATTATTAGACAGACAGAGAGTATTCGTTTTCTTACTTCGTTCTCTTTCGCTGTCGACGAAGATGAACATTTAACAGGCAATGATACTAAACCGACATTGATGTGAGAAAAATGATATGAAGCAACAAGAAGAAAACTGCAAACAATGGAAAAGAGAAACAAAAAATGTCTAGTACCGATAGTCATGTACTACACACTCTACCTCTACAACCCTTCACCGACAAACTTCGTCTGTCTGCCTTCCACTTGCCACATTGTAAATGGGGACTTGAAAACATATGTTATTATTCCTGAGTGAGTGCTAAGAAAAAAAAATAATTTAAAAAAGAATCTAAAACCGTTGACAACACATACAATTTTTGATTTTTTAAAGACAATTTTCAAGCAAATTTGTCTTTGGGAAGAAAAATAATGGGCTATTGGTAAGAACTTCTGATGCATCGGACTAAGAAATAAATGTCGGATATATGTATTTTTATTTTTGATTTTGAGAATGGCTAAAACCGATTGAACAAGCTCCATATTCGTATAAATTGGCTCATTTTTCTTTAAAAACTGCATATTGTTCTGCTTGTAATTCCTCACTGAAAACGCATAAAAAGAATTCAAAAAAACAGGCCGAAACCAGTCGCTACAAACAAAATAAAATTATTTTTTGTACTACAAGGATAAAATGTACCTGGCAGTCCTGTTAGGACAGGCCGGACAGCAGCAGAGCAGATATTCCGACGTCGCGACATCATCCTAACAAAATCTGCATACTTTGGTACTAACATGAACCATTATAAGCTGATAGGGCTGAAGTGCACTTTACGGGGCGTACGAAAAATACTGCCCCGCCCACTTAGTGTTATGTGTGGGTACTCAAATTAAAGGTAATTTGCTCACGATTGCAAATATGTATTTTGTTTTTGTATTCGCATATTATTTTCCTCTCTAGTTTAATTTAAGTATCTTGTAGGTGCAGAAAAGCTTTAGTTAGCAAAGCCGGTGTTTGTTATACCATAGAGGAGAAAATCCTTGCTTCCGGCCGCAGGCCGGCTATGCAGAGAAGCCTTAGTTAGCGAAGCAAATATTTGCTATACGACAGAGGAGAAAATCCTTGCGACCGGCCGAAGGCCGCACTATGATTCGACCCAAAGACAAAAATAAAAAAAAAAATTTTGTCTCAAATTGTTTTTAAATTCAGATTGTTTGAAAGATAATAAGATATCTCATATAAATGTTAACAAAAAAAATTTTCTGATTGCTTTTGCCACCACGAGAGGGCGTTAAAAGCAGATAATTTCTTGCAAAAATGACAAAGAAAAATGGGTTTTAGTTGTTTCACAAAAATAATTCTGAAAAATTCATTTTTTTAAAAAGTCGCTCGAAATTTGGTTTTCAAGTACTTTGATATATTTGCAGTTAAATTAAAATTTAGAATTTAGTATTTATTTACAAAATATTTTTTTTTATTGCTCTGAAAACACACATTTTTTTTGTTGAAAATCCAAAAATTACTCAAGCTTGATCAAGGCCCATTGAAAAGGTATGCGCAAGAATCCTGATGATCATTGTTTATGTTCTTTTTAGTTGTCAAAAGTTGTTTACATTTTGCTTACATGAGCATGTATACGTTTGTTTACGTTTATGGTATGCCACACATACACGTTTTTTCCTTTTGCTTTGTATATGTGGTAGTAAATGTTTGACAACTTAAAAGAATCGTTTTTTGTTTTTGTACAAGTAAGCAGACCTGATAGATGGGCCTTGGGCTTGATGGAGTATAAAAAAAAATTATATAAAATTATATTTTTATTTTCTGTTTTTGTAAGTTTATACTCTGTGTTAACAGGGTATTCAAAAATTACCACAACTTAAAAAAATGGGTTTTTGAAATTCCTAATTTTATGATTTCTACTCAAATATCAGGCATTTAAGAGTATGTATTTAATATCATTGCGCAACACGATTTTATATTTTGAATGGTGAAAACTAAAAAAAAATTTTTTAGCATAAGTAGACCAAAACCACTGAAGCATTTTCAAAATTTAGCTCGAGTTCATTTTTTATGGTCCACTGAAGCTTTTAATTTTTTTAAAGGCAAACAAAATGTATTAAATCTAATTCTGAGCTAAATAATAAATTTTAATAAAATTTTATGACGGTTCTTTTCATAGAACTATTTAATCCTCTATCTGCCATTTTTATGGGTAATTTCAGCCCCTCCTCATAGAACACCACTAACACGTACTGCATCGAATTTCACTAGGGGTTGTAAAAGACTTCAAGTTCGTGTGATATAAGCAAAATGCTTAAAACAGTAAAATTGTAAATTATCATATATTAAGGGTCCTCATGATATCGTTTATAAGTCTCGTAATCTGTGCAAACGGTGCATTTTTACGCCCTCGTAAATGAACTGTCAAAAATTGTATGAGAATTCATTTACACAAACTTGGTAAATTTGGCCAACAATTTTGTCTCGTAAACTTACGCTGTTCAATTGTGCATTTATACAAACAGATCTTTTAATGATTTTAACGTAATTTTCAATGAAAAATCCAAGTGTCTATAAATCACAAACAATAAATTCTAGCACTAATTTCAGTAAATTGGTCTTTTGGCTTTCTTTGAGCATTTTTAAAAGCAAATTTCTCATACATATTAATCACAAATTTAAACACAAATTTTTATATTTTTGAATTTTAATTTTTAATTTATTTTTGTATTGACGTTTCTTACAAACTGACACAGTGATGTCAGATGTAGGGAAAATTCCCTACTTGTAGGGAATTTTTCTCCAAAAATCAGACTGTAGGGAAAAAAGAAAGATATTTTATTTTCGTAAAAATGTAGGGAATTTTTCCCTTGCATGTAAATTAAAATATAATCTAACTGACTTATAAGAAATCCTCTGTGGTATTACAGAAGAATGACTAAATTTTTCAAGTAGTAGTAATAAAAAAATTTACATATTCAAAATGTTGTGAAAAGTTTAATGTTGATGCTAATCTTCTTACTTAAGAACGGCTAACCCTAGAATATAGTTTTTCAGAAGAAGAAATTAATTCTCTTTCAAAGATAGATTTGAAACCATTTTGGTTATATATATCAAAGTCCAAGAACTTCAAAAACTGAGTCACGAGGCTTAAAATTCCATATGTATTCTTGGATCATACTTACAATCAAAAATGTTAAATTGTACAAGCTTCCGTTGTACAGAAAGTCATTTTAAGAACATGATATCGTAAGTGCTTTACAACTGATTTTTTATACGTACATATACCAACATATGTGACAGCACATAGAGAAACGGACCTAAGGGTAAAAAAAATGAATTTTTTTTTTGATGTGGACAACATCTGAGCATCGAATGAGACCGATCTCATGCCCCCAAAAAAACCGGGTTTTACCCTTAGGTCCCTTTCTATTTTGCGCGTCACATATGTAGATTTTTATTTTATTTTTAGTTTTTTGCTAAAACTAATTGAAATTTATTTAATGTATGTTATTGTTTTTTGATTATAGTAATTAAAATTTACTATATTGAATTAGTAATAATATTTGAGTTTTACTAATACCTAATATAAGGTAGGGAAAATTGTAGGGGAAACATATTGCTGTTGTAGGGAAATGTGGGGATTTTTTTATGCAAACGTAGGGAGCTATTTAAATTTCATCTGACATCACTGAACTGACATTAATTGTTTAAAATTACACAAAAGTAAAAAGGGGCTTCATGAAACAAGACTCGTAAGTTTGCGCATTTGCACAAATGGCAATTTTAAGCGACATCATGAGGACCCTTATTATTATTAAATTGTGTTTCAGCAAAGTCGTGTGAAATAATTCGACAAAATGTAATAAATCTACTTTTGAGCTGAACATATTATCTTACCCTCTATCTCCCATTTTAAGGATTAAATGACTTCTATTTTTGGAGTTTTTGTCCCATTTAAGATAAACTCGGAGACACAAAATTTGATGAACAGTGTATGCAACTGTAGCTTTAAGTTATGTAAAATATCTCATAAATAATTAGTTAGATTCAATTAAATTATAAATTAGATTCTGTTTCATATTTAAATTACTATTGTAAAGTGTAAGTTGCGATTGACTTTGATTTTGAAGTTTTTTTTTGTTTCATATTTTTCAAATCAGAGATGATAGCGTGACACATTAGTTTTAAAGTTACAATATATTAAAAAAATTTAAATTTTATATAAAAAATTTTCGGAAACGCGAGAGTAATTTTAATTTTCTATAAAAATTTCCATTGTATAAAAACCGTAAGTGTTACAAATTGAAATGCCTTTAACATAAGTGACCGTGAGTGCTAGTGGATGAAAATACTACGGGTCCATCTCTATTTGTAATGCAAACAAGGATTAAAAAATAAATTTATAAATTATTGTAACTAATCTGCGGTGATGGCAATTATTTGAAAAAAATTCCGATATAATTGATTAATGGATAGCAGCATCCTCAAACAATAAAATATCAGAGGTGTATAAATATGTAAAACACAAGATATGCGATTCATATTTTAACAAAAAAAACTTAATACAAAGTATTCAGTTTATTTTAATAGTAAAGTGAATAAGATGCGGACAGAAAGCAGATACAATCCTCTTTAATTTTTTCATTTATGTTATTTTTCAAATATAATTATAGTTTTATTTTTGCAAGAGCATTTTAACCGTTTCAGCCTATTTTTCAATTAATGATGTTTTTGGATTTTCCACATTGATAATCCGATTCTACCCAAATTTGGCATAAATATCAATTTACGGCTCCACGAAAAGCCCACCAATGAAATAACGCCCAGGAAATAACCCCCAATGAAATATATCCCAAAAAATAGGAAATAACACCCAAAAACAGTGAATGAAATAACATCGAAAAATAAATGAAATATACCCCAAAGCCCCAATATTTGGGAGTTTTTTCATATTAAATAACACCCAATGATGAAAATAAAATAAACCCCAATGAAATAAACCCCACCAGCAACAAAAATGAAATTATGCCCAAAATTCATAAAAGAGTCAGTTTCAGCAAGGATAACCCCCAAAAACCAACAGCTTTAAAAATGAAATAACCCCCGAATAACAAATGAAATTACACCCAAATTATACACGCTATGAAACAAGCCCCGAATTTTAAAAATTTGTTGGGTGTTATTTCATTGAAGATTATTTCATAATTTGAAAACCCCGAATGAGGAATGAAATAATTCCCAAAAAAAATGTAAAAGGGCCCAAAAAAATTTGAAATAACACCCAAAAATGTATGAAAAAAATTTGGGGAATATTTCATTTCTCGTTTGGGTGTTATTTCATTGGGGGGCTTTTCGTGGAGCCTCAATTTACATATCAAAATTTATTACGATCAGACAATTTTTGTAGGAGTGATAGCGTTTTTAAGAAAGAAGATTTATGGCAGGACCTTGAGTCCATAGTCCGATTTAAATAAAAATTTACACACACGTTGCTAGTTGCATGTGTATCAGCATGACAATTTTTTGGGCATTATTGAAGCTAAAATTATATTTTTCAATTTCAGGACACATGGGAGGTAAACGCGTCCTTGTGCCGATTTTTCCAAAAATTCTTATTTTTCTTAACTAAGCTGTTTTATGCTAGTGTACCAAACTTCAAAAATATCTGACAACTCCTTCTATTTTTGTCACTTCGTTATATGGGAACGAAGCATAGTGGGCCGGCTACGCAGAATAGTATTATTTAGCACATCGGAAATAGGCTATAAGTTACAAAAAAAATTAAAATTTTTTTTATTAAAAATCGAGCATTAACATTAAAAAATACAAAATAAAACAAAATGTTTACAATCGAGTAATTTGAGTACCTACACATAGATGTGAGTGGATGGGCCCCAAATGTCCCGCCCGCCCTAAATTTTATTATTTTCGTTTTTCTTGTACAATTAGCTTTAATTTGAGTACCCACACATTCCACTAAGTGGGCAGGGTGGTTTTTTGGATCCAGGCGGGCCCACGGGCCTCAGCCCCCTTAAATTTTAATATTGTTTTTTTTTTTGTTTTTAATTTGTCGTTATATTTTAAAAGCAACCAGGCTGAATTTGTTTGTCTGCATTGGCTAATGGTATGGCGTCGTATAACTGTACCGTATTAAATTTGTTGCGGTTTTTGCATTAATTAAAGTCATTAGTTTTTAACCTCACATTTAAAACGGTTTGTTTGATTTAGAAAAATTAATAACTCGAGGTGACGTGGTAAAGAACGGTATAAAACTCAGACGACGTACTAGTGAAGAACCATTTGGAAAAGCTCAAACTGATAACCACTAAATACTCTTAAATTGTGTGACACCATGGCAATATTTAACAAAACAATTTTTTGTGACAATAAAAAAAAACATTCTATCTGATTCAGGGTAATCTTAAATATTCTTTAGTCTGGCTGAAGAACAATGCTTGAATATTTGTGTATGCATGTCGAAAATCGTGTTATATTTCAGGTATGTCAAACCACATGCTAATTTGCGGCATTTTGGGTCAGCTAAGCCTACGACGGAATCTGCATGCCTATGCGGCGAGAACGTTGCAGCCAACAGTGAGCACCATTATAAATGGTTATTTGGGTTTTCAACTGGATTAAATGTTTATTGAACACTTGTTTCTTCAAGGAGAAAAATCACGAAAACCTTTCGCAAATACATGACTTTTCAAAATGGTATAGACAATTTTAAACCAAAAGATCGTGCGAATTTCTATCTTTGGGTTTAGGTAAAATCGTAAGTATTATGGACTGAAAGAATTGCCAATATACTGAAAATTAAGCATACAATAGTTTAATTTAGGTAAAATTCAATAGAGAAAAATTAAATATATTCTATTTTTTTCCAACTCCAATAATGAAGACATTTATCTCCTTCCTGCCGTAATTTTATCAAGTAAATCACATTGAAACATTTACGTTGTTTTAGAAAAGTTTTAGCGGCGAAATTTGCGAGTGTATATTTGTTTTATAAATCTTGAAATATTTTTAAAAAATTATCAAAGCAATTTTTGGGAATACAAAATTGTTAATTAATAAGATTTGGTTTGTCGTGCTTAATTCCCAATTTTTATTCTTGATAAATGCACAGAAATTTATTGTTGGAGGGTCATGCAAATATCACTTTTTGAGTGTTTGCAATTCTTATTCCCTCTGCAGTTTTGTTTGCATATATCTGTGGCTTTTCTAAAATTTTTCGAGAGAATGTTTGCTGATGATCAGGCCTAAGAAACCAGTGAAATGCGCATATGAACTTGCTTATCCTAAAACAAAATTGTAGTGTATTTATCAAAAATTAAAATTGGCAATTACGCACGACAAACGAATTCTTGTTAATAAAGTATTTTTAATAAATATTTAAGTTCAACTAATCTTGAGGTTGTTGTGTATTAAAACAAATTAAAACCTGAAGTAAAACAACAAAAATCAAAAGTAGATATATTTTATTAATAAATAAACCAACACCCAAAATAAAATATTTTATAAAAAAAATCATAAAATAAAAAAATATTTGTGTTTGCCAAAAAAAAAACTTACATGATTTTCTATCGGCATGACGAGTTCGCTTACGTTCTCTGGGAGTAGTTCTAGTGCCGGGGGCTTTGGTGGCGGTTTTAACTAAAGACTCTAAAATTTCATCATCACCATCGGTGAAATTCTCCTCACTTTGACGCAAAACTGGGGAACGTAAGTTTTCAGCTCGTCTACGACGCCAAGTTAAAGTACCGTCTGGGGTATCTGCAGTGGGGGTGCCCAAAAGGGATCTATGAACAAAAAAAAACAAAAAAGAAAGAAAAATTAAGATGAACGGAAATTTTCTGGTCTGCTAGCAAAATAACCCTGATTTTTATGGTTGACTAAAAAAAATGGGTATGATAATTAATTTCGAATTAAACTTTTTGAAATCACTTTGTTATTTTTGCGACTATTGTAAGTTTACCGTTTTAATAAATTTCTTAAATAAAATATTCCATGTGTTGTTTATTAATTTTTTATGCATTAAGCTATTTTATTTACAACAAATCGTTTAAAATTAAGAAAATTCGATGAAACTACAAAATGATATTTGCTTTTGTGACTTCGTTGTGATTTCAGGTTTGTTTTTTTAGTTGAATTAAAGTTCGCTTTATTGCTAACAGCGGCATTAAAGCAAAGTCAAATATTTATTAAAAATCGTAAAAGCTGTAAAGAATCACAGGGAAAAATCGCTTCTATCTCTAATATTGTTAAAATTCGCAAAAAATTGCAAACTTGGAAACCAACCTTAAAATCTATCTGAAATCTCTAAATGGATTAAAAAAACAAAATGTCGAAAAATAAAAAAAAAAATTTGCACAATAGCGAAAATTCGCGAAAAAATTTTATATTTCAAACAAGCCATAAAATTGATTAAAACTCCCTAAAACTGTAAGGAATGGCAAAAATGAGCGGAAATTTGCAAAAATTTGCTAACAGCGGCATGATAGCAGAGTCTACTTTTTAATATAAATCGTTAAAGCTGAAAAGAATCCGAAAACTTACAGGAACAAATCGCTTCTATCGCGAACATGGCAAAAATTCGCAAAAAAAATACAAGATTTGAAACAACCCTAAAACTAATTTGACATCGCTAAATCGGTAAAAAAAAAACAAATTGTCGGAAAATAACATAAAAAGCGTCAAAAATTAGCAATAATTTTGAAAAACAAATCCTTTGTGTTTACATGTGCTTTCGACAATTGAAAATCACACCGAAAAACACAAAAACGGTGTGATTTACAGAACACCACAAAATCACACGTGTGATTTTAAAAGCACAAGTGATTTGAAATCACGTGATTTTCAGAACAGACCTGTATATTTAACTTTATAATAATAAATTATGTAATTATAAAAGTTTTGCTTGTAAACCTCTTTTAAAGACGCTTTACTTTAATAAATATATACATATAAAAAGCATTTGTCTTCTATATTTCAAAAACACCCAATTCCGAAAAATCCCAATACCCCGTAAAATGCGGGGATCCCCGGATTAGATTTTTTGAAATCCCGAATACCAGGATTTGTACATACTTATTTGTGTTGGGGTCATAAGCCCGAAACTTAAGATGCCGAATTCGAATTTTAAAATCCCAAATCCCTTACTAAAGCTGCTCTGCATAGCCTGCCTTCGGCCAAGCGCAGAGATTTTCTCCTCTATTTCCTCGCCTCTCTTTAGTTAGCGATTCGCGATTTTGGATTTTAATGAATATTCGCTCTTATCGTGGTTGGCGAATTCAAAATACGCCTGTGACTGTGTGGTAATAGATTATAGAGAACGTGAACTTATGTTCTTGAATCTATTACCAAACAGTCGCAGGCGTTTTTTAAATTCACCAACCGCCATATTGGCGAATAATACATAATTTACTGAAGACAAGAGTTGTTTTACTAGATCTTACAACCGTTGGTTTTTTACTATCTCACTGAAGAATTTGCCATAATTAGCAAACGAAAAATCACCTAAAATTTCCCAACTATGGCAACAGTGAATTATTACCCAAAAATTACAAAAAACCCCTGCAAAAATCACCAAAATTTGCGTGAACATTTTTGAATGCTTTTTCACACACTGTTTTGTGTCATTTTGCAGGCAGCCGTTTTTCTGTTTAATCAAACTCACTTTAATTCAGCATCTTGTTTATCTTCTTTGGTTTTAAATTTAGCAATATCTACAATCAATTTGCCTCTCGTCTTATTTCTTTCTCTATGATTGGCTTTCTTTTCAATTTGCTGTTGAACTCTCTCCCTAGTAGTGCGATATTCCAAAGCAAATTCAGAAACAATACGACAGAATTCATTAGGCCTTGAGTCGGCCACACTGTGTTGGGGTACACCCAGCCACAATAAGAATTTCCGGTATCTGGAATCAGAAAATTTATACAAATATTTCATTAAAAACAAAAATGTTCAAAACTAACCTATTCATAACTCTACGATGCACAATTTGCAGTATGATAATTCTCTCTGCACAATCAGCCAAAAAGTCAACCAGTTTTTGTTTCAATTGTGCTGGACAATCATGTTTCGCTATTAACTTTAAACGATCCCAAGAAGCTTTACACTCATGTTCCAACTGAGCAAGATTGTGGGCCAGATCATTAAAGTCGGCTTTTGAGGCTCTGGTAATGGGACCGATTTCGGAATATAAGTCGGTTGTATCGCTACCAGACTCCATAACCATGTGACACAGATGATGCAATAAAGAATGTTTGTGTACTGTATCCTTAACCTCAGGAACCTAGAGAAGACAAATTAAAAAACAAATATTTTTAAATTAAGTAAAAATTGTCCAAACGAATCTACAATACAACATACCTTAGCTAAATATTCAATTTGGAAACCTTTAACAGGAGCACCGTTCAGGAAAATACCCACCGATAGCAGGGTGGATAAAATACATTTAAATGTACGGTTGTTTTTGAGGATTTCAATGCCCTGTTTTAAATCCATTAAAGGTTCAGCAATTTCTATCTAAAAGGGGGAGAAAAAGAAAAACCCAAAATTACATGGCATGTTAAACAGATGTGATCTTCAAATGGGTGGATTTGTTATGAAAGAAATTGAAAAATACACTTTTATCACTTAAGGCTAAAGTTTCTTAGACTGTTCTAAATCGAATTTTATAATTTTCCTTAGCCCATGTTCAAAATAGTTAAAAAGATTTAACTCACCTCACTATTGTCAAAATCTAAACGGAATGCCCATAATCTTAATCTAGCAGCCAATTCGGATATTGATGCCAATGTTAATAAAAATTGTTCAGCACTGCCCAAAGGTAATTCCGGATTAGCCATCTGAAAACCACAAATCCTTTTTTCAATGAAAACCCTTCATATGTTTTTTTTGCAGCCATAAACTTACCTGAGCCTCTTGAATTTTACCCTTCTCCTCATCGGTGGGTAACATATTCAATAATTTATCGATACCCTCACGAGTTACCACAGTGGCATCCATTTTTAAAATGGCCGCCTTAATGGCTCGTGGCGGTGGTAATTTGGTCATTGCAATATTAATGGCATTCGATCTTTTGTGATCAAGCACTATGACTTCTTTGCTTTTATTCATTTCTTGTTGTTTCTGTAAATTGAAATAAAAGTTTTAAAATATTGGGATTTCTGTCGGTTTTAAATAAAAATAAATAAAAACGGATTTTAAGCAAGTGGCAAAAAAAACAGTATGGCAATATGTGATAATAGTGCTCGGAAGTGTAAATGATCGAAAGGGAATTGTGTTTGACATGTAAGGAGATTTGAAATAAACCAAATCCCGGATTTTAATATAAAGGGAATGTGCAACCTCCACCAAAAATTTAAATGATTTCAAATAAGGTTTGATTTTTCTACAAATAGCCCATATTAAGGTTCTAAAGGTAGCAATACGGAGCCGCCAGAGCTCTTGGCTACCCATTGATTGACTAAAAATCAACTATAAAAAATAAGTAAATTGATAAAGAACCAATGGAATGTTCAGTAAAAGTATTGGAATTTAGGTAGGAATGAAAAAAAAAATTGAGGCCCAATTAAGACCTTCGATATCAATCGAAATTACAATACAATTTAAATGGAAATTTCCATTTTTTTTTTAATTTCCTAAGCTTATCCAGTAAAGCGCTACGCTTGTCTGCAGGAAAGAGACCAGAGTATCTGGCGAGAATCGAGCCCACAACCCCGGCGCTGATAGACAGCCCGCTACCAGCTGGCCTACCGGGGCACTCAATTGTTATCGAATGCCGTAATTTTCCAACATCTTAGCAGTACTGAAAATGTTGGTCATCTGTCAACCAAAAGACGACTCATTTCTATCTGGAGATTGCATGGAATCCAGGATAATCAAATATTTCCGAAAATTAAAATGCAGATTAACAAGCTGGACCTGTAGCGCTCTTAAACTCATTGAAAACATTTGCCAGTTTTTGGGAATTCCGCTTTAGTATGGTTTCTAAAGTTTAAGATAGTTTCTTTAGACCTGACAAAGTCTCAATAGAATTTTATTTGAACCCATCAAATATAAGGGGCTTTGCAAATAGATAATCTTAATATTACACTGAAGCAAACTGGTGCCCAAGGCTGCAGTGCGAGTTAGAGGAATATGTAAATAAGCAAACTGAACATCTCTTAAAACCGATACTATTGAATTAAAAATGAAAAGGAAGGAGAGCCTCAGGACACATCCACCGTTACTGTTCATAGTGGTCTATCCTGCTTTACAAAGGAGGAGTCTGATAAACAATGGCTTTACCTAAGATCTTCACTCCAAGGTATTTGGTAGGTTCGCTTGTATAGGGTTTTCCAAAAGTTACTTGACAACTTTGAATTTAATTTGTTAACGCAGTATTTCACTGATCATCAAATTGTTACTTTCCTTTTTTGAGTAAATTCAACATTTTCATCATCGTAAATTAGACAAACGAACAACATATGCTCTTTGGGCTCTGGAGAAGATGCGCTAGGATGATGAATTTCATCGCAAAATCATCTTCAGTGACGAAGCTCATTTTTGGCTCAATGGGTTCGTCTAAGTAAAATATGCGTTATGGTTTGGTGAAAATCCACATGTGCTTCATGAATCACCACTTCATTCACAAAAAATAAATGTTTGGTGCGGTTCTAATACCGGTGGCGTCATTGGGTCATATTTTTTCGCCGACAACAACGATCGTCAGGTTACTGCGAATGGCGATCGTTATCGCGCCATGATTACCGATTATTTTTGGCCTGAATTGGAAAACATGAACTTCGACGAAATGTGGTTTCAACAGGTCGGTGCCACACAGCACACGTTAACAAAACGTTGTCAAGTACTTATTGGAAAACCCGGTATATTTATAATCTATGAATAATGTAAGTCGGGCATTTAAAGCTAATCTCATTGATGAAAGAAATTGTACACGGCCTTATTTATAAAAAATATTTAAGGTTTATAAAAGGTTTACTAGACGATTTTTGTATGAAAATTTGTTTTATAATCCTTTTGTAAAACTGAAATATTTTTTGAATAATGAAGACATGATTGAAAATGTGTGTAATTATCAGAGTTCAAAAAAAAAAAAAACACTAATGGCATTTTCTTTTCTGAGTAAAATTATGCATTTAGTCTGCCTTTTACATTTTTTATGTTCTTTTCTGAAAAACATGTGTTATTTTATAAGTGTAAAGCGTTCTTTTCTGATTATGTTCCCTTTTAAATTAAAACAAATGCTACCGATCTTATTTTATCGTAAGGAAAATGTTATTTTAGCTTACGGGTTGGGTTGCCTTTTTCTTTGCATTTTAAAAGTCTTTCGAGAATTTTGCCATGATTTTTTAGTTTATTAGTTACTTCTCATGGTCGTACTGCAGTATATTGTTACTGCATTAAGTATAGCACTAACTAGTAAAATGTTACTGCTTACTGAAAAAATGCCAGTATTCAGTAAAATTTTACTGATCACTGAAAAAAATCAGTATTCATTTTTTAAGACAATTTTAATAAAACTAAAGTTTCTGTTGTGATAATAATCAGTTAGTTCATTAGGATAATTTACATATATTTAAAAAATATTTTATGCATTTGTTTCAGTAATAAGTACAAATTATCGGATTACTGCATTATTTCAGTAATCAGTAAAATTTTATTGGTAACTGAAATTTTTTCTAGTAAACAGTAAAATTTTACTGGTTACTGAAAATTTTTACTGTAAGCAGTAAACTTGAAATTTTAATGCATTATTTTTAACTGCAGTACGCCCATGTATGCAAAATAACAGACATGTTCTGGAAAACGAATTCGAGTGAAATTGAAATCGAACAAATTCTCAAATCGATCCCGTCTTAAAGGTTCGTAAAAGTCTTCCGTTTTATATACGTCGTGCTTTGAGTGCCAATTATATTTCAAAGAATTACCCATTTAATCATAAAAAACTACGGCAATTCAATAAAAAGTAACTACAAATTTTCTTTGATGTCAATCTTACTCGGTTTCGATTTCCAAAACATGACCCTGTGTCACTTTCATCGATTACATTAAAATAATAGTGAATAAAATTGTTTCTAGGGCGCGGCATTTAATATTCTTTTCAGTCAAATGTCAAATTGCATGTGAAAGAGGTAGCACGAAAATACACAATCCGCTAAAAAAACACTACACATACGTTAAAAGAAGATCGCTACGTTATCTTAGTACTTATGTTCATCAGCTCACTACCGTCGAGCTCCGTATTTTGCTCGTGTACAAATCCACGAACACTAAAATAAGTTTTAGAGTTTGTGTTTTCAAAAAATACACATCGCTGTTGTACTGTTTTTTTTTCAAACTCTGATAGTTATAAAAACAACTAACACAACATAAAACAAATGAACAACACTGTAAACAGCAAATGTTACAAATAAAAATACTTTAAACAAAATCAACTACAAAATTTGTTATTAAAATTAAAACTAGTGAAATTGTTTAGCAACTCTGAATAAATTACACGTACACATTATTAAAATGATAAACTTAAGATTAAAATTACTTCCTTGTGGATTTAATTACTTGTACGTATTTGTGTTAAAAAAGATTTTAATAATTGATTAAGAAATTTTTGAAATTAATATCAGTTTAAAGAGTATTCGAAAAATTTTGTTAAAAACATTCTTAAGCGGCAAAAAATAAAAAAACTATTGTTGCTTAGATCTTCATGGGGCATTTCGTGTCAAATGACCCAACTTTAAAATCGATGTCTTCCGATTTGGATGAAATTTTCACCAATGTTAGTCCTATTGGATAGTAGCTTAAAAATGTTCAACCAGATCGGTCAAAAAGTTTCTGAGTTAGAGGGTGTCAAAGTTTGACATTTTGGCCATATAAGTGTTCTTTCTCATCCATGTAACTTATTACCTATTTGTGTTAGCAAAATTTGTCCCAATCTTTTGAAATTTTTTTTTTAAATTTAAAACTTTTTTTTATTTTTTTTTTATCCGGAATGTTTTTTTTTTTTTTTTGCTCAAAAGAAAGGTTATGTCTTTTTCTTTAAGGTAGTTTTGGTCGCTTTTTGGGATGCGAGTGGCTTACATATAAAAAAAATAATTTCTAACTCAAGACGAGGATTTTTGAATCTGGTTGAAAATTTGTGTCTAAACTTCTATCCAATAAGACTAAGCTTGGTGCAAATTGTATCCAAATCGGAAGACATTGATTTAAAAGTTGGGTCACTTGACACGCAATCCCCCATATATGAAATACAAAGATTTTACAGCGCTAAATTCAAATCCGTTTTCAGTTTTTTCTATCTTGTCTAGTTTTTGAGTGGGTTAGACTAATATTTCGACCGAAATAAGGCGGTTATGCTACATACATTTTATCAAAACGTGAGATCGATTTGTGCGATTTTGATCTTTTACAAATGCCTATTTGGATTATCAAGTTCTCACATAATCAAGTTCTCTACCCCGACTTTTTTTGTTTTTTGCCGAACAGTGTTATTAAAACAATAACATTTTTAAAAAGCCTTTTCTGCTATTTTAGGAAAAGTAAAGTAGTATAATATCAAATATACACAGAAAGAATAATTTACTAAATCACCAGAAAATGTCTTGAACCAAGAAAATTTTGCACCATTCACGTCCAAGCCAAAAATTTCTTATTGTAAACAATGCGTGGCTTGGTTTAAGCATTATAATTTAAAAAATCATAAGGAAAGCCTGAATTTTTTTCAAAAAACGTGTAGCACTAGTTAGTTAGTTTTTTAAAGAAATCCCTAGCATTTGGTTCTTAATGCAAGACATTCGATTTTATTTTTAAATCAAGAAAATCAGACTAATACTAAGTAAATGTTTTAATAAATTGTTGATCATTTACATACCAAAAACGTGAATTTTTTGATTATGAGAAAATGTTTCTTTCTTTAAGAAAGTTTTATTTTATACGAAAAAACACGAATTTAAATCAGCAAATTATTTTTGGATTTTCTTGTTTTAAGAAACGAACTGGATTACTTTAGAAAATAAACTTCTTTCCGTGTATGGTATGCATTTTAGAGTACAACATATCAAAAGTATTTAAAAAACGAAAACAAATTTTGGTTTTATGTGTCTTAATTTTAATGTATGCAAATAAAAGTACAAAAAAGTTTGGTATAAGAAAAATGCGTCTTTTCGACAGTTAAAAAGCGCTAAATCTAGGGCCAAAGGCGCTAAATTGGCAACTCTGCTTTCTTGCCACGTCCAACACATTTGATCTTAGGGGAGAAGGATAAAATATGGCTTAAGTGGTACCCTGAGTTCGATGTTGGAATAAAAAGTCACCAAAGGCAAAATTGAAATCTTAATTGCGATATGTTATGGTAGGATTACAAATGGCGAGGCAGTGCTAAAAAATACTAAAAGGGCGATATCCAGAGGCGTGGCAAAAAATTAAGAAAAAAAGGATATATTTTAAAACGTTTTCAACTACCCCGACTGGTTCAACTTAAATTTTTCGATCCACCCTAATGCACATAAAAATACAATAGTTTTCATGAATTCAATTACTCTAAAGCTCTCTAAAAATGTATATTGTCTAACATAAACACCAATAATATTTACAAAAAGCAACGTAGCAATTGTAGCTTTATAAAATCCATAATTATTTCATTTTGTTTTTTCAAAATCTCCCGCTGTAGGTTAGGATGGATTCCAGAACACTGTGCCTGTGAGAGAAACCACACTGCAGGCGAGCTAAGAAAACTAAGATGATTTTTAGGCAACATGTTCCTAGATAACCTATTAGGAATTTCAATGCCTTGCTGCAGGACTCCTACCTATGAGTCGTTGAGGAAGGCTTAATCGAATGCCTGCTCTTTGGTCAGAACTCTATGGCCTAATTAGGTTTGTCAGGGACCAAATATGAACAGTGACATCGGTCATCGCGGGTAGCTGGTTTAGGGATCCATGCAATTAGAAAATCGACGATTTCTCACTTTCTCTCTTTGGATGTTTTATCTGAGTTAGAACTAAAGTCAATATAGCTTTCAGCAGGGAATGAAAATGGTTTTAGAAATGTAGTTCTTATACTGGCCACTGGCTCAGTATAAAACAAAGGGACCTTTGTAGAACCCAAGTAAGCCGTCCACGTTAGGCTGCGCATTGAATTTAATTTAATATGAAAAACGACTGTTTATGTGTTCTGAATAAAATTGTTTTATATGTAATTGAATCAACAATTTTAAAAATAGATTAATAACAATTGTAATTAAATATGTATGCAAGTATTTCGTATTAGAAACATGTTCAAAATATTTTTTTTTTAAAGAAATTTCCATAAATTTTTTTTAAATTTCTTATTTTTTTACATAAGTTTTTCTTTGAAAATACACTGAAACAAATAATCGTGTGCAAGGAGTTTGTGCGTAGAACATGTGTTTTTGTGTTAAAGTGCCATACATTTTGTTTAACTGTAAAAAACCAACACCAGTAAATTTAACATCAAACATTATGAAAAACAAAAAACAGTTATAAATGATTTTTATTTAATTTTTGTTTTTGAATTGCACTCACCTCCTAAAGGAGTTAAAAAAAAACATTTAACAAAAATAATATTAAAATTTAATTGTTTTTTTTTTTGAAGATTGATTTTTAAATATAAAATTATTAAAAATATAACGAGAAACATAAAAACATTCCGTTGGTAGGCACAAATAAAGAAATATATATAAAAAAAATACAGAAAAAAGAAAGAATACATTAATATTTTGGGAAATAACAATTTACAGCTAAATATTTGAATTGAAATAAAGCGAATAATCAGCAAAATTTTAGGTTTAATAATTATTTGTTAGATTTTATTTTTGGTAAAATTACAGTACAACCCGATTACAACTCGAATGAACCAGGGACTTCGAGATAAAAGGACAAACAATAAATTCATAGGGGTCAAAGAAAGGGTTTATTATATACAAAGTTCGTTTCAACCGGTGAACGTTATAAACAGGGAATCTGGAAGTATACCGATCGATTTAGAAACACTTTTTGAAATCATACAATGTCCGTCCGTCCGGGTGGTTGTTAATGTTAACCTTGTACGCAAAGTCATAAGGACGAAGCCCTTATAAATGGTAGGAGTCGGCCTAAAAATTCGCGTAGCTCATTTTTCCCAAACGGTATTTAGATAGGTATGTACAAAATAAAATTCAATGCCGGTTTGGACTAATTTCAGCGTCAAAAATCGTTCTATGATTACAGAGATAACGTATCACAAAATATACAGTGATACAAGGTAGCCACATAAAAAGGATCAAGAGGTGTTAAATAATGCGATCTAGGCGGCCAAGTCGATTGTTACACCCATTGCATGAATTTAAAAAAAAACAAGATTACGCACTCAGCCGTACAAAAAAAATTCTACTGCGCATCTACGTCATCATATACTAAATATGAGTGTTTGTTGTAAAAAATGTAAAACACACACAAATGCACATGCACAAATTACATTTCTTGGTCACACACAAAAATAATGGACCTGCGCAATGCGCAATCTTCTTTATTTGATTCATGCACCCATTGCAATGGGCTCGGGGCACCGACTTTTTAAAAAGGCTCCACGAAAAGCCCCCCCAATGAAATAACACCCAAACGAGAAATGAAATATTCCCCAAATTTTTTTCATACAATTTTGGGTGTTATTTCATATGAATTTTTTTGGGCCCTTTTACATTTTGTTTTGGGAATTATTTCATTCCTCATTTGGGGTTTTCAAATTATGAAATAATCTCCAATGAAATAACACCCAACAAATTTTTAAAATTCGGGGCTTGTTTCATAGCGTGTATAATTTGGATTATTTCATTTTTTATTCGGGGGTTATTTCATTTTTAAAGCTGTTGGTTTTTGGGGGTTATCCTTGCTGAAACTGACTCTTTTATGAATTTTGGGCATAATTTCATTATTGTTGCTGATGGGGTTTATTTCATTGGGGTTTATTTTATTTTCATCATTGGGTGTTATTTCATATGAAATAACTCCCAAATGTTGGGGGTTTTTTCGTTTTCGCTTTGGGGTTTATTTCATTTTTTTCGATGTTATTTCATTCACTGTTTTTGGGTGTTATTTCCTATTTTTTGGGATTTATTTCATTGGGGGTTATTTCCTGGGCGTTATTCCATTGGGGGGCTTTTCGTGGAGCCTTTAAAACCACATATCATTAATATCCATGAAATTTACCAAAGAAATAAAGCTGCAGCATTTTTCGTTAACAAAAAAAAAACCCCGGCGGTCCAATGCTAGTTTTTGTGGCTAAAATAATGTTTCTTAAATCACAGGAGGGTTTTCTCCTAACAAGTAACTCATATTTTGTTTGTCGACGATTCAGTTTACCAAAAATGCGCATTAATACTGAATATGTGAAAAGCTTTTAAAGTTACAGTCACCAAATCGTAATTCTGGTAGTAAATTTGAATTATTTTTTACTGTTGTTCGTTTCTGTTTTTCAACGAAATAAAATTTTGTATTTACATAAAGAAAATTTTGTTATAATAGTGACTGTAACGGAAAGGGCAATTATTATAACTTGACCTTACTTGTTATCCGGCAGATAACAGACGCATTTTGACAGATAACACATTACAATCTGTCAAATTAATCTTAACTTTAGCTAACTTCAAGTTGTAATAATGGTTCTAAGTGGTTTTAGAGCGAGTTTACAGTGGCAAGTTCATAATGAAATCCCCTTTATATTAAAATATCGTAAATTATGTACATACTGAAATATCCAACGAAGTCGTATAAGTTATTTAAAAACATGTCATGTGTGTGTACCCGAATAGTATTTAAGGATCATTTCAAAATATTAGTTCTTAATAGTATTTTAAAAATCTGTAAATCTTTTTATTTAAAACAAAAAATCTTGCTGATTATAATTTCTTTTTTATTTATAAATTTTTTTTGTAATTTAATACCAAACTGTAGGAACACAATTGTACCGTATGAACGTAATAGCGTAAGACGTAGATACCATGGTGAAATAAATATTCCACCATGGTAGATACGATGTCAAATTAAAAAGTTAATTTACAAAAGCTGACGCAAACGCAAAAGCGTTTCCGCGTCGTACGTCGCATTAAATCTAATTCTTTTTCATACATCGGTTGCGATCGTATTGTCATAGAAAAAGAAAAATTAAAGATATAAAATGAGAATATTTTCGTGTTTTCAAATCGAATACTTTCAGGCGAATTTATTACAGGTGCTTTATCATTGTTAGATGTCAACATTTTGTTTGTTATCTTTGATTCTGTATTGTTTCTGTTTTTTTTATTTCTGTTTTTGACATTGTACAGTGATTTTACAAAGACAACTTGCTTGTGGTTTTTGTACGAGTTGTACTTGTTGTAGTACCGAGATATTTGAAAACAAAATAAACAACAATTTGAATAAATTTGAATTTTTGTAATATTTATACCCTCCACCACAATTAGTTGTGAAGAGGGTTTATTAAGTTTGTCATTTCGTGTGAAACTTTTTTATTATTCATCTCAGACCCCATAAAGTATATATATTCTGGGTCCTTGAGTGATTCTAAGTCGATTTAGCCATGTCCGTCTGCCTGTCCGTCTGTTGAAAACACGCTCACTTTCGAACAACTCAAAAGAAATGAACAAACTTGGTGCCGAATTGCTTGTAGTTATCCTAAGCAGTTTGGGATTGAAATTCAGCAAAATCCGTGCAGTAGGACCAGAGCTATGAATCAAAATGTGGAACCACCACCTAAAAAAAATGATAATTTTGTTACAAAAAATAAAATAAATGGTGGAACAAGGCACGGAATGAGATAAGATTTTGCAAAAATTTGTTTTATTCGACTGGAAATTACGCTGTAAAATTTCGTGAAGATCCGTCCATAATTTAACAAAATAGCACCAGTAATGAATTCGCCAGGGGGTTTTAGAAATCTACGGCGATACGCAGGGCTGCCAAACTTGGGAATTAATCTCCAAAGTTGAGGATTTTATGCGAGCAAAAAGGAAAAAGAAAGTCATTTGGGGATTTAAAAAAATTAGGGGATTTTTTGTTGATTTTTTTCAAGTAAATATTTTTGGGAAGAAAAATAATGGGCTATTGGTAAGAACTTCTGACTCTTCGCAGTATGTATTAAATAAATGACGGATATATGTATATTTGTTGTTTATTTTAAGGATGACTAAAAACGATTGAATAAACTCCAAATTCCTATAAATTGGCTTATTCGTCTTCAAAAACAGCATATTGTTCTGCTTGTAATTCCTCACTGGATCCATAAAAAGGATTTCAAAAAAAAACATGCTGAAACCTGTCGCTACAAACAAAACTAAATATATTTTTTACTAAAAATTTTTATTTGGGGATTTTTTATTATTTAAAAAAAAAAATCATAATTTGGTCAGAAAAAAAATTTTAACTTATTAAGGTTTTATTTTTTAATTTGGGGATTTTTGGGTATTTAATTTTTATATTTTGGTGACAAAGAAAAAAGTACCTGGCAGCCCTGGCGCTACGTCCTACGTACTAACGACATGCGACCCAATTGTGTTTCTAGCATAAGGCCAAAATTGTGAACAAAAAAAAACATTAAAATTAGTCGGGTGTTATTTTGTAAATCCCTTCACCTTGCGTTTAGAAATTTTTCATACAAAATTTGTTGAATTTTCAAACATTTTATATAAAATTATTTTTCGAGTGAGGTGAAGTGTTTTAGAAAATAAGGGAATACGTTTTTGTTCTTATCAGAAACTTAATCAATTTATGTATTCAATCGGACTGTGCGATATTTGATGCTTTATGGGGTTAAGGAGTCTAACACAACTTATAAAGGGGATTTTCCAAATTTTAAAAAATACAGGCCATAGTATTTAAATATAAAAAAGGCGTAAGTCAATTTCTTTAAAAAAAAAGAGTTTTCATTTATTCTGGCATATAAATACCAAACGCAGCTTGCTTTAAGGTTATTATTTATTGCTTTAAAACTTTTAATATATTAAAAATTGTATGGATTTCATCAAGTTTTTTCCTTCCCTTGTAAACTTAAAAAAAATCGAGTTACGCCTTTTTTATATTTAGCCATCGATATATAGTAACTGCCCTACAAATAATAGGACTAGTCCCTCGTAATTTTTTCCCTTTTCACATATTTGCGATCATGAAAAACTCCCATGAAAATTTTTTAAAGGTTATTCAAAGTAGAATATGTAATAACGTGAACACGGGAAAAAATTCACATTATCGTAAATAGTTTTTTCCCTCTTAATTTGTTCACTTTTCCCTTTGATTGTCTAACTTTATTTTTGCTGGGGAACAGAATAGATACATGTATATGTAAGTAATTGTTCTTATAATTCGAATATTAAGGGCAAGATCAGTTAATAACGACCAAACTGATATATTGGATTTGAGGATTTGTGAAGCATTCGTAAGACGCTATGGCAGAATTTTGGAAAAAAATTTAGTACATAAAATTTAAAAAACTAACATTGTAAACGTGTATATTTCATAGATTTAAAATTTTTTTCAATCTCTCTTCTTTTTTTATATTCACTGGAACTGAAAGCGTGAACAATTTTTCACGGGAGATTCACGATTGCTTTTTCCCTTCGAGGGGAATAAAAATTTCATGGTAATAAAAATTCCACTGTTTATTCACGATAGGGGTGATTGTGTTGAAATTTGGTTGGATAAAACAACACAAAGATGTACTAAAGTTAAAAAAAATTTGTATTCAAAATTTCCCGGGAATCCCGCAATATGTTCTGGGAAAAGCGGTATTTGCAACCCAAAATCGATTCAATAAAGATTTTTTAATGAAATATATAATGATTTGAAAACAATAAACAGTGGGATCATAATACTTCTGTCCATTTGCAATTGATTTCATTGCTAAACTTTTACAAAATATCGGTGTAAATTGATACGTCAAACAAGATTTTATATATCACTAATGGCTTATAAATCACTGATGGTTTTAACGCTGGTTTAGTTGAACTAAACTAAAATTTGTATGTAGTTTAAACTCAACAACTATAAATCGGTGTCCCATGTATTATATGAAGTTAAAAAAGTAACACGTGGCAGCACTACGATAAATCTAATCAAATTCATATGGTCTGTAGAGATAGGTTTAGTGATTTATAGATTTGTTAGTTTAAACACATTTTAAACCAAAAGGAGACTTTAACTTGGTCGGATTCTTAAGCCCTAAGCCATTTAACTACTAGATAAAGTCAAGCAATGTTTTACATTTTCAATTAGAACTTTTAAACTTTCCAAAGTCCTACTTTTGATATTTACTTTAGCAATTTAGTAGCATTAAAAAAAATAAAAGTTCAACTCTAAATCAATATTATTGAAAGGCTCTTTTTGCAACTATCGCACAGCCCTTGAATTTAGCCAAATAAATACTTAACATATACATTTATAATAACAATAAAGTAATTAAAAAAAATACCTTCGACATTAAATCTTTGGCTCTGGACTCGAATAAATGTTCCAATTTTTGTGTATCCACATTGGCGGCCGGTAATTCATCCCATATAGTTTTGCCAACAGTCATGGGTATTAAATCTTCTCTTACCTCTTTCCAAAAGAGTTTGACCTTCAAATAAGCACAGACATTAAAATAATATTTCAGTTTCCATAATTACCAACTCACTGTCTTTTTATTTTTTTTAATCGTATTCATACTACTCATATCGCTATTAACGGAACCATTCATTGAACTATTAACACTATTCGTTAGGCTGGTATTACCATAACCACTGTAACTAAACATGGGTGGTGGTATTAGAGCACCACTACCATTACTGGTATTCGACAAAGACATGGGATGGTTTAGGGGTGGTGGGCATACTAAATGTGTTGGCATCATGGGTGGTGGTAGTGACACGCCTCCAATTGGTGGTGGAGGTGGTGGTATACCACGACCGAAACCTCTTGGTGCTAATATATCTTTTTCATCTTCCGAGTTCAAATCGGTAAAGTCGAGATCACACAAATTGAGGGGTCTTGACATGTTGCGCACCAATTCTTCCCATTGTAATTCGTTTTCGGACTTTTTAGGTTCGGGTTTTTTGATTTCCTGATCGACACTAGATGATCTGCAAGAAAGAAAAGGAGTAAAAGGTCAGAGATTTATTAATATAAAAAAAAAACAGTTTAGTATAATCAAAAATATATTTCAAGTTTTTTAAAACCGATTAATTAAGGTTTTATATAGTGTAGTAGTGTGAGTATAGATTTTTCTATCCAGAGAAGACAGAAAAATGTAAATTAAAATTCTAATCGGATCTGTTAGACAAAATTTTCGTTATGACATTTCGCTTGTGAGGACAGGCATGATGTAATATTTTTGCAGGCGAAGACTGTAGAAAACTAGCAAAACTCGAAGTCAAGCCCGCTTTTCCAACCAAAAGGCCATTATAAAAATATTATCTTAAATACATGTTTTAAGCATTGCAAGTTGCAAAAAAAAACTCAGTTTAGCACGTCATACGGAAATCGTATTAATAATAAATTTTGTATTCCCGAAAATAACTTTGATAAAATACATACTTGCCCGTGCAAAAAACTGAATTGTCAAATTGGTTTTTTTGTTGTTTTCTTACGAAGACAGTAGAATGAAGCAGTTTGTTTTTTCTTTTTACCCACTTACAACTACAATTGGAGTCGGAAAGAACCCAACCAATTGTAGGGGAATGTAAGAAAAGATAAACTCACTTTTTATTGTTGGTGTTTTGTTAAAGCTCTGATATTGTTACAAGTAAGACTTTGAGTGTTTATAATTCTTATTCGCTTTAGGGTTTTATTTGTATAATATTTTTGGCCTTTCTAAAATCTTTGGAAAAGGTTTCCTGATGAGCTGGCCTAAGCAACCAGTGAAATGCGCATAGAACCTAGCTTTCCCTCAACAATAAATTCCAGTGCATTTATTAAATATGAAAAACTGGGAATTTAGCACGTCATACGGAAATCGTTTTAATAATAAATTTTGTATTCCCGAAAATAACTTTGATAAAAAACTCGGTTTTTTTACTTGGGGTTTAAAAATGTATAAATTGGGAAGAGTTAAGAGGAGGTAAGAATGGTATATGTTTATATAAATAAATTTAAACTACAAAATAATCTTTTTTCCAAAAGGAATTTTATGTTTTTTTTTTAATGCAAACTAGTCAAGCCTACTAATAGAGGGAACAGTTTTTTTTTGTTTAATTAATATTATGCTTATTAAAAATATTTTAAAAAATTTTAAAATTTAGACGAAGATTTTAAACAATGTAAAAATTTTTAAAGGCTAGAAATGCTATTTTAAGAAGACTGGGAAGAGTTTCTTGGCACAAAGTTATTAAATTAAATATCAAAATAATGCTTTAATTTCATTATAAAATATTAAAAAAGTGCTTTTTAAAAATTAATAAAATATTTTTCACATAATTTTACTTTTTATTTTAAAGTAAAAAGCATGGGAACAGTTTCAAAAAGTAAAAGGAGAGGATTTCGTCTTTACAACTTTGAATTATCAAAATTCTTGCTTTCTTATTCGTAGTATACGAAAAAATATTGATAGGAATACTATTTTAAGTATCAAAGCAGGGGGAAATTTAGATCGTTTGTTTGTAATGGTATTTTCTTTTCTGAGTAAAATTCTGCATTTATTCTGCCTTTTACATTTTTTTATGTTCTTTTCTGAAAAACATGTGTTCTTTTAAAAGTGTAAAGCGTTCTTTTCTGATGATGTTCCCTTTAAAATTAAAAGAAATGCTACATCTTCAACACTCATTTTTATTAAAGGGGCATGAGTGCAGCACTAGATCAAGGCATATTCAGAGTAAGGTGGTGGCAAGTTTCGAGAAGTAGACACTAAAAATTCAATACAAAAACATCTGTTGTTTCTGTTTGCTTTGGATTGTTGTAGTCTTGCCAACGTTCGCCAAGATAGCAACGATTAATAGCAACGCCGGAAATAAAACCAAGGGGAATTTGAGGGCTTTAAAGTTAACAATTATAGGAATCTAGTGGCAATGAAAGTTAGCAATGATTTTAAAAATTGCTTAAAAAGAAAATTTATCAACGATTTGAATAAAATACTCCTAGCCAGTTCAGAGAAAAGTGGGTTCATCCAAAATGGTCAGTAAAAATCGTTGCTGATTTATGCCAGCCAAACTAGGCAGTGTCACGGCATAAGCTAATTGAAATATGGAAAAATACCACCTAAAGATTAAAAAAAATCTATTTTGGAAAAAATCGTCAGAGCCGTTCCAGAGAAAAGTGGGTTCATCCAAAATGGTCAGTAAAAATCGTTGCTGATTTATGCCAGCCAAACTAGGCAGTGTCAGCTAAATAAAATATGGAAAAATACCACTTAAAGATTAAAAAAAATCTGTTTTGGAAAAAATCATCAGAGCCGTTCCAGAGAAAAGTGGGTTCATCCAAAATGGTCAGTAAAAATCGTTGCTGATTTATGCCAGCCAAACTAGGCAGTGTCACGGCATAAGCTAAATAAAATATGGAAAAATACCACTTAAAGATTAAAAAAAATCTATTTTGGAAAAAATCATCAGAGCCGTTCCAGAGAAAAGTGGGTTCATCCAAAATGGTCAGTAAAAATCGTTGCTGATTTATGCCAGCCAAACTAGGCAGTGTCACGGCATAAGCTAATTGAAATATGGAAAAATACCACTTAAAGATTAAAAAAAATCTATTTTGGAAAAAATCATCAGAGCCGTTCCAGAGAAAAGTGGGTTCATCCAAAATGGTCAGTAAAAATCGTTGCTGATTTATGCCAGCCAAACTAGGCAGTGTCACGGCATAAGCTAATTGAAATATGGAAAAATACCACTTAAAGATTAAAAAAAATCTATTTTGGAAAAAATCATCAGAGCCGTTCCAGAGAAAAGTGGGTTCATCCAAAATGGTCAGTAAAAATCGTTGCTGATTTATGCCAGCCAAACTAGGCAGTGTCACGGCATAAGCTAATTGAAATATGGAAAAATACCACTTAAAGATTAAAAAAAATCTATTTTGGAAAAAATCATCAGAGCCGTTCCAGAGAAAAGTGGGTTCATCCAAAATGGTCAGTAAAAATCGTTGCTGATTTATGCCAGCCAAACTAGGCAGTGTCACGGCATAAGCTAATTGAAATATGGAAAAATACCACTTAAAGATTAAAAAAAATCTATTTTGGAAAAAATCATCAGAGCCGTTCCAGAGAAAAGTGGGTTCATCCAAAATGGTCAGTAAAAATCGTTGCTGATTTATGCCAGCCAAACTAGGCAGTGTCACGGCATAAGCTAATTGAAATATGGAAAAATACCACTTAAAGATTAAAAAAAATCTATTTTGGAAAAAATCATCAGAGCCGTTCCAGAGAAAAGTGGGTTCATCCAAAATGGTCAGTAAAAATCGTTGCTGATTTATGCCAGCCAAACTAGGCAGTGTCACGGCATAAGCTAATTGAAATATGGAAAAATACCACTTAAAGATTAAAAAAAATCTATTTTGGAAAAAATCATCAGAGCCGTTCCAGAGAAAAGTGGGTTCATCCAAAATGGTCAGTAAAAATCGTTGCTGATTTATGCCAGCCAAACTAGGCAGTGTCACGGCATAAGCTAATTGAAATATGGAAAAATACCACTTAAAGATTAAAAAAAATCTATTTTGGAAAAAATCATCAGAGCCGTTCCAGAGAAAAGTGGGTTCATCCAAAATGGTCAGTAAAAATCGTTGCTGATTTATGCCAGCCAAACTAGGCAGTGTCACGGCATAAGCTAATTGAAATATGGAAAAATACCACTTAAAGATTAAAAAAAATCTATTTTGGAAAAAATCATCAGAGCCGTTCCAGAGAAAAGTGGGTTCATCCAAAATGGTCAGTAAAAATCGTTGCTGATTTATGCCAGCCAAACTAGGCAATGTCACGGCATAAGCTAATTGAAATATGGAAAAATACCACTTAAAGATTAAAAAAAATCTATTTTGGAAAAAATCATCAGAGCCGTTCCAGAGAAAAGTGGGTTTATCCAAAATGGTCAGTAAAAATCGTTGCTGATTTATGCCAGCCAAACTAGGCAGTGTCACGGCATAAGCTAATTGAAATATGGAAAACGGCTCTGATGATCTTTTCCAAATTAGATTTTTTTTAATCTTTAGGTGGTATTTTTCCATATTTCAATTAGCTTATGCCGTGACACTGCCTAGTTTGGCTGGCATAAATCAGCAACGATTTTTACTGACCATTTTGGATGAACCCACTTTTCTCTGGAACGGCTCTGATGATTTTTTCCAAAATAGATTTTTTTTAATCTTTGGTCTATATCTATATAAATATTTCTAAAATGATATCCAAAAGTTCCCTTCATTTTCATTTCCGGCGTTGCCACTAAATCCCTTGATTTTTAATTTCCGCCGTTGCTAACTTTCGTTGCTATCTTGGCGAACGTGTCTTGCCACAACCTGTAATTGAATTTACCTTGCGCTAATTGTACTTTATTGTTTAATGCCGAGATTTGTGTTCTTTTGTAAACGTAAAATATGAAACACTTCTTAAAAATTATGGGAGCATTTAAAAATGTTGCCAAGTCACATGTAACACTTATGCAACACTTTTTTTTAGAAAAGAAAACGCCATAAGATTTTTTCCACACTTTTAAAACAAA
This sequence comes from Pollenia labialis, assembly GCA_949318255.1. Classification (NCBI taxonomy): domain Eukaryota; kingdom Metazoa; phylum Arthropoda; class Insecta; order Diptera; family Polleniidae; genus Pollenia; species Pollenia labialis. The sequence goes on from OX439140.1 coordinate 72,688,174, forward strand.
CAAGCAAACAAAAAAAAATATTTTTGAACAACTTGCATCGTATGCTCAACAATTGTTGGTGTTATTGAAAAATAAGAACGGTTTTTTTTTGTCGGGAAATTATGATTTTTATAATTAAAAATTCATGATTTTTATAATATTTTCCTAAAACACTAAAAATTGTGCTATAATTTTTGGATTTTGCTGCTTAAACATTGAAAGCCCATTGGGAACAGTTTTAACAACAATTTGAAATATGTTTACAATATTTAAATTTTAATGCTTGTCCTAAACAAAAACTAAGTTTTCGATAAAACTCTACTTAGAATGAATATTTGGGTGGGAAGAGTTAAATTAATATGAGAAAACCAATTTTTTTTTAACCTAGAAATTATTATTTTTGTAAATAAAAATATTTTTAGCATAATTTCCAGAAATATTTCGTCTTTATTGCTTAAAGAATTGCAACTTAATGGGAACAGATATACAAAATATGCGATAAAAGATGATTTAGAGTGCAACAGCTTTATTCGAAAGTGGAAATAGTTTTATTGTGTTTAATTGGACAACATTTAACAGTTGTTTTTTTAAGCCTGATAAAATTGAAATTTTAAAAAAATTTTATTCTGCAGATCAATAATATTTGAAAATGATTTCGGATATATGGGGACTGCGGCTGTTCTTAACGGCCCTCTTGTCGTATAATCTTGGGTCACTACTGCAGTCTGTAGTGTATTTTGCGGATAAGTCTACTTTAAATGTAGCAATTTCATTTCAATTTTAGTTCAGCTTGAGAGTCCATGGCATTATTGGAATTATAATAAGATTGATGGTATTGGTCTAATGCAGATGCATCGGGTTGTTGCTCAAAATAACCATTTTGGGACTGGGCATGTTGAGGAGATCATGTTTCTTGTGACTGAGTCTGACCTAACCACTATTCCTATTCCTGGTCTATACACACTTTGCTGGTGGTCTTTGGTCTCAGATCTGGTTTTATTCGAGTCTTCCTGCCACCGTATTTTTCACCTGAACCTACTCTTTGTATATTAAAAATCTTCTCGGTGGGACCTGACATCCACCAAGTTTTAGATTCTGTGGTACTAGATGAACTATCAGTTTTATTTTTATTCTTCTTGGGTAACGCTGTATTAGCCTCCACTGTTATTTCGTTTCCATTATAATTAGCTGACGTTTCTTGATTTTCTTCTTGCTGCCACCAGGGCTTTTCACCAGATTCTACCATTTTGTTTATTAGATTTTTCAATTATTTGCGATCTATTGTTTTTAGCAATATCACTATACGAAAAAGGATTTTTATTGACTGAAAATTCATTATCATTTTTCTCATTCCATCATTCTGTTGCAAGCGAAAAACGACTTTTAGGAAAAGGTCTGGCTTTTACGGAGGCTTGTTCCACACAATAACGATCAGTAGAGTCATCTAAATAACACAGAGCAACAAATTCGGGTCATCGCCGCCAGCCTCAGTACTTGCAATGCGAAATGAAACAAGACTATTGGTAGAGCAAATTTGTCAAAGGGTTTTAAAAGTTAGCTCGGTTCCCGAAATATCGGTCCCTAAAGTTTCTGAATTTTTTGAAAAGGCGTTTGGTATAAGTAAAAAAATTTATACTAAATATACTTCTTATTAATTTCGTTGAAGTACTAAGATTCACAACACTGCAACAACAATATGTATTAGACTAAAATTTACTACGCTGTGGTTGAAAAATCCAACAAAAAGCTGCTGTAAACACGTTTGTTAAATAACCCAGAATAAAACAGTTGAAGAAACTATATCTGTCTCTTTTCCTCACACAGCAACTTCATTAATTTACAATACTAACGAAAACTACACTCATGCTTTGTAGTATAAAATCGTATCAAGAAAAGCAGAATTGTACACTTAATAAAATAGGTGAAAGCAGCTAATATAATTTTTTAGGTTTGACCAGTTATTTTACCCAAAAAATACTTTTAAGTTTAGGAAAATCAAAAATTTTCCAACTTAATTTACTAAGCAATAGTAACGTTAACTCTCAGTCCGTTGTAGTCAAACAGACCAGAATGTGCGGCGTAAAACAAACCTCCTACAAGCTCAAGACCAACTAGCCTACCGAGGCGCCCCAGGAAATTAAAAAAAAAAAATTTTAAACAAAATATATTTATTAATTAATTCAAATAATAGTTAAATTAGAATAGTAGAAACTGAGAAATTTTAACAAATGAGAAGACTACAATTCTCCTTAAGCATATTGGGGAGCATATTTTTCATAAGCCGCAATGTATGCAGCCTTGGCCGCAACTTGACTCATACCCTTATTGGCATTCCAGACATTCCATTTGGCAGAACCCTTAACATCAACAGCACTGGGTTTTTGGATATTACAATCGCCAACGGTCGCCTGTTTGTAGAGACCATAGAACTCTAAGAACACCTCATTTGGGGGATTCTTGGTGAAAGACTTGGCTTTTTCGGTGGCGGTTGCGAACTTTATTTAAAAGAAATTTTCTAAGTATAAGAAAGGATTTGTTAAAAATGTTATTACTTACATCCATTTTCTTTTGTTATAGAGATGTTTTTTAATTTAGTTTAGTTAAAGAACTGCGTTTCATTTTTTAAATGTTTGCCAATTTATAGCAACAATTATTGCCAAAATTGTTTCCAATAAGAAATAAAGAAAACATGTTTTTATATTTTTTATGGCTAATGACTAAATTAATTTTTAATTAATCTTTATGACATGTTTGTTTCACATAATATGACCCCCTTATATTAAAAATGGCATAAAGTTTTATTTGAAAATAAAATAAATTGATAAAAAGGGTAAACTACAGTTTAGCTAAAAATTAGCTGAAAATTTTGTTTGCTAAATGCAGTCAAGCTTTTAATAACAAAAAAGAAAAGTGTTAATAAGATTTTAAATACCCACTATTAAAGTCGATGGCAAACACACAATAATTGTATTTTCTTAGTCGTTATTAATAACAATCGATTAGTAGTTTTACTACGAATTTTCGAATGAAACGAGTTTTGCTATTATCCATATGGGATCGAACTAGTTTTGCAGCGCACTATAACCAACCAGGAAAATTAATCATTATATTTCTGTATATTTTGAAAGTTATATTAATTAATTAAAATTATGCAAACAGTGCTAACAAAATTGAAGAATTGTTCTGTAGGGGAGAGATAAAATACACTAATTCACATTCTTTTCAAAATACGTTTTTTATACTGTTGAAATCAGAATTTTTCCATTATGGATATCTGAATTCCCATAAGTATTATCTAACGTAGTTTTCGAGATAGAAAAGTTGAAAACAACACCAAGTCCAATTTGCTTAGACGTAAAGGTCATCAAGTGTACTTAGTGATTTTTACCAATGAATTCATAGAGGCAAAGAAAATCGGGAGTCCTTTTTTATAAATTGTAAATAATTGCTTTTAATAAAGATAAATTATAACACTGCCATTTTGGTTTTATTTAATTTGCTTAGTTAAATATTTCGACCAACTTTGTTGAAGGCGAGTTTACACGGTAATACAATGTATTAAGACATGTCGAAAAATGATAAAGAATGAGAAAAATCTTATCATGTAAATGCAAAATGTATTGAGTTAGAGAGAATACGGATACAAATGTTTGTTTTTTCTTAACCATTTTAGAAACTTGTGTATTTTCATCACACCAGGGGTGTATTTTAACGGAGTATATTGAGTGTGGTAGCATTTTTATACAATTACAAAAACAACTCAAGAAAGGTTCATGTTGTTTTTGTTATTATTTTTAATTTTACTTATACCATCCGTGTAAACATGAAATATACTTACAACAGACTTTCATTTTTCTTTTATTTTGATTCTACAAAATCACAATGCATTGTCAGGAAAATGAAATATGTTTTTTGTTGTAGTTGTTTCTTTGGCCAGAGTGATGAATTTATGAATGATATTTTTGTCAAGCTAATATGGCCTTAATTTCTTCAATGTAAATAAAATTCAATTATTAATAACAATATTTTCTTCCCGTCGTTTCGTCGATTGCTTGTCGACTTTTTGAAGGGATTGTCTATTTTAAAATTATTAAACAATAAAATAAGTACAATAGTGCAACACATGAACAATATGGACTTTCAATATGCAATTAAATCACATTAAAAAGTTTCAGATGTACCCAGGAGCATACAAATATAAAACATAATTTTAATATTTAAATACATATTCACCCCTATCGTGAATAATTTTTCCCTCGTAATTATTCCCCTTTTCACATATTTACGATCATGAAGAACTCCAATGAAAAAAGGTAATTCAAATGAGAATAATAACGTGAAAAAAATGTTCATATGAAAAAATTCCCCTTATCGTGAAAAGTTTTTTCCCTCGTCATTTGTTCACATTTCCCTTAGATTTTCTCACTAAATCTTTTGCTTTATTATTTTAACTTTTCTTTAAAATATATACATGTATATTTTCGAACACAAAATTCATGATTTTTAATTTTGTTTAATCTTTCTTCTTTTTTACATTCACTGGAACTGATAGCGTGAACAATTTTTCACATGAGATTCCCTTCGAGGGGAATGAAAATTTCATGGGAACAAAAATTCCACATGTTATTCACGATAGGGGGGATTACTTTAAATATATCACAGCTGAAGTGATGGCAACACCATAACTCGCATTTATGTTGTTCGTGTCTTCCTTCAAATTTATTTGTTCTCTTTATTTGTTGTTGTATTCTAAGGCTTTCAATTGTGTATATTTTATATATAAACATACAGATGAGACTTATGTTATAATTTATATAATATTATAATTTGTATAACACATAATTTTTTGAAAATAGCAGACCTTTTGTTGTTGCACTTGGTGCTGTTTGTCTGAAGGAACTCACCTACTCATATGTAAAGTAGACCCCAAAATGAATTCATGTAAACGGTGTGGCGATACTACAACAAGTTACAACACACAAAACACAACAATGTATTTTATTTGCTGCTTTCGCTGGTCGATATGTCAAAAAAATATATAAATTTTGGCATTCCTCTCTTTAATTTAGAAAAAAAAGTTCGGAAAGCTGTGCTTTTAACGCCAACTGAATAATGAATTCGCCTTAGTAGACCCTCTTAAAATGTATTTATTTTTTCTTAACAATAAATCTTCAAGCTCTATGTCACTATTGTATAAAACTTATTTATTATTAATCAAAATTACAGACATTTAATTTATAAGAAAAAGATAGAAAATACAATAAGTTTATAAAAATGGAATAGAACAATTTTGTTAACTGTGAATAACACTGGTTTACAGCCAAAAAATACCAAGAACGCCACATGCCTAGATAAGTTAATTGGGACTTCCTGAACACGAAAAACGCTGTAATTTTTTTTTTCTAAGTACCGTTTTTTAGATAACGGTACTTTTGTGTTTTTCGGTGCAAAGGTAATTGAATACCTTTTTTGTCGATATGTCGGAAATTTCTATCTGATAAGAACTGGCTGAGTTATGGTACCTCAAAATTCAAAATTTGCCTATTTTTTACGTTTTTTTGAAAATTTTTCATTTTTATTTCGTTTTTTTTCTACGTTATAGTAAAGATCTGGAATGTTTTATTTTTTTACCTAATAGTTTATTTAATTACCAACATTTCAAGTGTAATTTGAAAAAAATCGGATTAAAAATAAAGTTTTTATTAAGGATTTTGTGGAACGACAATATTTTCATCTTCATTGCTCACACACTATATTCGGCGGAATTTACATTGAAACGACAATAAAAAAATAAAATTTGTTTTTTTTGTCAATGCAAGTTCCCGGATTTACATTTTAATTTTAAAAAACAGGCAGATCTATTATTGTGCATCGGATTTTTAAGCAATTAAGGTTTTTCCAAAATTTTATGGTCCTTTACTGTCTTACAGGTAACAAAACGCGCGAAACACCATCATAAAGATGAGTTTTTTTTAACAATTTTCCATGCAAATAAATTTTTTAAAGAATTCTTACAGGTGTATAAAAAAACACATTTTGTAAAAACATGTCAGTTTGGCTTTGTTCGTGCAAAAAATAAGATGTGTTCAATCGATCCCAACGAATTTTGTTATGTTTGTGGTGTTCTTGTGAAAAAGAAATCACAACATTTGATGCGAAAAATGAATACGAAAAATTTATCTGAAGCGTATAAGAAGTATTTCGGTTTTCGACCTGCGTCTCTCGACAAACCGTGGACACCGAATAGTGCATGTAACAACTGCCGAAAAATTTTAAATAAAATTGGTATGGGTCAAGAGTGTTTCTTCACATTTGGAAAGCCAATGCAATGGAGAACCCAGATCAACCATACAACTGATTGTTATTTCTGTTTAACGGAAAAGGCTATCGGACGTAGAATTGAAGCAGTTTATCCAGTTGTTAGCTCGGTGACGCTACCAGTGCCGCACTCAGTATCGTGCCCCAAACCGCAGCTGATTGTAGCGTGCCCCACAGAAATACGAAAATGAACAAAAAAAAATGATTCATCAGATGAGTGCAGTGAAGCAGAAATGCAATCAAATAAGAAACCCCATTTACTTACTCAGGCCGAGCTCAATAATTTGTGCCGAGATTTGTATTTGCCGAAATCGAAATCTGAACTACTTGCATCACGATTACAAGAGTGGGGATATTGTGCTCCTGAGACACGTGTTACATATTACCGTGATCGCAGCAAACAACTTGCACTTTTCTTCGCAAAAACGGCAAACTTTTGTTTTTGTGCCAACATATGTGGTCTTTTCAATGCTCTCCAACAAAATTATGACCCAGAGGAATGGCGTCTTTTTATGGATGGAGGCAAGGATAGTTTGAAGGCAGTCTTGCTTCATAAAGGGAATACGAAACCATCAATTCCAATCAGATATGGAAAATACATAAAGGAAACATATGAAGCAATGAAAGAACTTCTCGATCTCATACATTATACATTATACATTATTATACATACATTATATTTTAAATTAGTTGCCATACCATCTGGATTGCAAGGGGGCAATACGAAGTTTCCCTGTTTTCTATGTCTATGGGACAGCCGTGACCGTCAGAATCACTACACCCGAAAAGTTTGGCCCGAGCGAAGTGGACGTACGCACGGAGAGTACAATATCAAAAATGACCCACTCATTCCTCTGGAGAAGATAATACTTCCTCCATTACATATAAAGCTTGGGTTATTTACAAATATTGTAAAAAAGTTGCCAAAAGACAGTCTTGCCATGAATTACCTTAAACAAAAATTTCCGAGAGCTACAGCGAGCAAAATTGAAGCTGGTATATTTGATGGACCTCAAATTCGGGCTCTGTACGGTGACCAATCATTTAATGAGTGTTTAGGTCCAGCTCATTTGCAGGCATGGGAAGCATTCCAGGACATCGTTCACAACTTTTTGGGAAACTACAGAAGTCCTGATTACGCAGAGAAGATCGATACATTACTGCAAAAATTTAATGCCATTGGTAAGTGTTGAGTGAAAACATGTATATCAAAAAGGCCTTTATCATTTTAAAATTTATTCTTTTAAACCTTAAGGTTCAAATATGACACCTAAATTACACTTCTTATTCAGTCATTTGGATATTTTCCCCACGAACTTGGGCTCTGAAAGTGATGAACAAGGTGAAAGATTTCACCAAGAATTGGAAGAAATCGAGAGACGTTACAAAGGCTGGTGGGACGAACAAATGATAGCGGACTATTGTTGGTTCCTCATTCGCGAAGATCCATCCGAAAAAAAATGCAACAGTTCAAGTCGCTCGTCATTTTAAATTAAATTTTTTGAATTCCGCCGAATATAGTGTGTGAGCAATGAAGATGAAAATATTGTCGTTCCACAAAATCCTTAATAAAAACTTTATTTTTTATCCGATTTTTTTCAAATTACACTTAAAATGTTGGTAATTAAATAAACTATTAGGTAAAAAAATAAAACATTCCAGATCTTTACTATAACGTAGAAAAAAAAACGAAATAAAAATGAAAAATTTTCAAAAAAACGTAAAAAATAGGCAAATTTTGAATTTTGAGGTACCATAACTCAGCCAGTTCTTATCAGATAGAAATTTCCGACATATCGACAAAAAAGGTATTCAATTACCTTTGCAACGATGTACCATTTATCTCGATCGGACTTCTCGGCTGGGCTCCACAAGGGTTTGAGTGGGACCATATACCGAAAAACACAAAAGTACCGTTATCTAAAAAACGGTACTTAGAAAAAAAAAATTACAGCGTTTTTCGTGTTCAGGAGGTCCCAATTAACTTATCTAGGCATGTGGCGTTCTTGGTATTTTTCCAAATTTAAAATTTGTAAAGCAGTGTAATTTTCATTATTTTTCATAATTGGCAATTTTGTGTTTCAAAAAATTTCGTTTTAAAAAATTTGTTTAAAATTAAAAACCCAAAAGTCCCTGAAGAAGTTATCCGTTGAGATAAAGAAATATTGGATTTATAATAAATATTGTTTACATAAAAGTGACCTTGAACTTGAAGATTTTTTGTGAATAGGTAAAATTCAAAAGGTCGAAAAAATTAAACTAAACTATTTTTTTATTTTGAAATAAGTATATTAGAAAAATTTTTATGTTAAAAAATTTTGGAGTCGGAGTCGCGAGTTTTTATGGATACTTTGATTCCGACTCCAGTACTAAAAGCCCAACTCCTACTCTTACACTTCTACTCCACAGCCCTGCTATAATGTATATATATTCAGGGTCCATATGAGCAGCAAATGGCGTTTTCTTTTCTGATTAAAATTCTGTATTTATTCTGCATTAGACATTTTTTCATGTTCTTTTCTGAAAAACATGTGTTATTTTAAAAGTGTAAAGCGTTCTTTTCTGACGATGTTCCCTTTAAAATTAAAAAAAAAAATTCTACATGTTAACACTCATTTTAATTAAAGGGGCATGAGTGCAGCACTAGATCCAAGCGAATTCAGTATAAGGTGGTGGCAAGTTTCGAGCCGTAAACACTAACCCCCGTATTTATAAACGATTATTCAATTTAACAAACGTTTTTTAATGCAAATTTTCATCCAAAATTTGTTTTATAAGCCTTTATTAAATTTAATTTTTTTTTATAAATACGGGCGTAACAATGCAGTACAAAAAAAATTGTTGTTTTTGGTTTGTTGAAGCGGTTTGGCAACAAATATTGACATCACTAATGGCTTAGAAAAATTAAAACAAAAATAATTTACATAGACTTTTTTCATTTTAATATGTAGTATATATACACGTGAAGGCCATGTGCACCCCGACCCAAAGGATCTTTTGTGCAGGGGTATGTAAATATTTTATATATGAATTATGACAAAGAAAATAAAACATTGGTTCTACAAATAAAGGAAGTACCAAAGTTGTATAACAGGGTAGTATGAACACCTAAAATAAAAGTAAGGGTAAAATATGCAACATGTTTTTCATCAACTTATTTACAAGAGAACTTGGAAATTTTTCCCACAGTTGTATTTTTTGTACAAACGAACACAAAAATGTAGAACATGTTAGATTAATGCAACATATTTCTCAGAAAAGAAATCGTCATAAAATATATTATAATGTAACATTATAATAAGTGTTTTTATTAAACAAAATGAATATGTAAACAAATTTGAAATGTAAATTTTTTATTATATTTGAAAAATCAATGCTACAAAACTAGCACTTTGATAAATGAGAAAAAAACCACTGCTGCCCCTAATTTTGCCCATAAAACCCCTTGTTGTTTTTTTTCTGCATTTCTGGAGAACAGGAAGAGCCATAGATTCTAAATGAGGTACAAACATCTTGGTTATCTTTACACAACCTCTCTAAAAAAAATGGGCGGGATTGGAGAAGTTGGCGTGCCACTTCCCATACAAAGACATTATAGATGTGTTTATATCTGGAGAACAGCAAGAGCCATAGTTTCCAAATTAGGTACATGCACTTTGATTGTCAATTAATAACATCCGACAAAATGTGGACGGGATTGCGATGCGGGCGTGGCACAAAATATATTTATTTATAACTAAAGAACGGTACTTTTCTAACTTTCTGTTTTTATCGCACCATGATGAAAAGAATATAAGATTCAACTTAGCCGAATATTAATTGTTTTCATATAAATTTATAAAAAAAAACACACTGAACGTCAGAAAAAGAAAAAAATTGCAAAATATACATCGACATAAAATTCTTAGGGAATACCAATTTTACTCCAAAGTGATGCAGTCACCGACTTAATATGACAACCACTTAAAATTGACGCCAACGTCGACAATGACTTGCATAATAGAGGTGATTATTATGCAAGATATGTGAGTCTCTTTAGGACGATACTTAAATATTACTTAGATAGATGTAAAAGGAAATAAGCAGAGTAACCTATTAGATCTTTAGTGTATCGCAGATATACCGATGTTTCATCATCCATATTGCAGAATTTTCATTGCTTTGTAATAACATTATTTTATATAAACTGATTAAATCTGAGACCAAAGTGCCCATTGAATAACCAATTAAGTTCCCTTCGTTCCTTTTTTTAGGCAAAAGCAACTTACGTAATTTTTCACAAATCTTTTAGTTTGTAGAGACCCAGGCATATTTGTCCAAACAGCAATGAATTCTCGTTCGGTTAATGATTTCATAGTCTGCGTTATTTAACTAGCAGGGATACCCAAAAAACCTTAAAGCTTAGATATAGGCTCAGATCATCTCTATTTGCCAAGCCCGTTTGTTGCCTGCTGGCTCTCATGGCCAGCATAAAGTCAAATTGCTCTGTTGCCTTAGATCATTCAGATCATGTCCATTACTACATACGACTTCACCTCAAATGACGATGTTTATTTATATGTTTGTATAATAATTTAATTATTTTTTTTTTCAAGGCCCAACTGTAACATGCATAAGCTTTCTTAAGCAACTTTGCGAGAACATGCACTCACAATATTATTACACTAACGGACTGAAGTTTATATAAGAAGTTTTCCGTTCAGTAATTTTTAAATAAATAGACATTTAAAATTCCAAGCGATTTTACAGCACGTGACAGTTTTCTGTGAGGATATTTGAAAGAAAGAGTGTATGTTAACATGCCAAGAGCCAACTAAAACCAATATTCATGATGAAATCATGGCCATTACAACCGAAATATTGCGAAGAGCTATGGAAAAGAGCACGTAGTATGTGCGAAGCAGAAAATGTAATGTACACACAGAAAACAAATTGGTTGGGAAACGGTTGCAGTAATAAAATATTGATCAAGTAACACAATTTATTATTGCAACTATTAAAAATGTATAGTTCTAACTGATTTTTAATTCTCTTGATTATTAAAACGTTATTATAACTGAAATATGATTCCTTCAATTCTTTTATTAGTTATGATTACTTATTTAATTTAGTTCTAAAAATTAGTACAAATGGTTAGAATCACAACCGAATTTAACACGGGGCAATACTGAATATTGGTCTTTGCAATTAATAATTTGCTTTCGTCAATAAATTTTGTAATATAAATGTTAATTCATTTATTGCAGCTAATTATCGATTGCTAGTATAGTTTCAATTCGAGTACAACAAATGAAAATATAATTATTTGGTATTCACAACCAAAAAAAAGCTATGTGTCCCAATTGTTTACTAAATTTTCTGTCAAAACATTAAATATAAAAAAAATAATTTTAAATTTATATTAAAATAAATAATTTTGCGTTCAAAAACTCAAAAAAAGTGCAAAAACTTAATAAATAGGGGTAAGTTTTTTACGTATTTTTATAATTATGGTATACACGTACATATGTATGTATGTATGTATTATATTTCTTATAAATACATACATATGTATATGTATCCAGCTAGCATTTTCAATCGAAAGAATCTACTGTGAATCTCATGAAGAGCATTAGTCGTCTACGAGCGCAATTTTTAATCGTAAAAGATTCCTCTCACGGGACTGTTACGCAAGCTGATTCCTCTGCGAGATACTTCTACAACACATCGAAATACGCTTATATCACAGTGCAAAAAAATTCGGGTCATTGCCGCCAGCCTCAACACTTGCAACGCGAAATAAAACTAGAATACCGGTAGAGCAAATCTGCCAAAGGGTTTTGAAAAGTCAGCTTGGGTTCGTGGAATATTCGTGGAGCTTTTTAACCTTCTAAAGTGCCGTATACTTTTGTTGGGAAGTTAAAAAAAGGACAAAAATTACACCTCAAATTAGTGTTAGAGGGTTAATATATCCTAAGAAAAGAATCGCTATACGATTTTACTGAAGACATCTGAAATAGGATTTTAGCTCAGAAGTACATTTAGTGTATTTTTTTTCCAAAAACTTTAGGGGCTCACATTTCGGGAACCCAAGCTAACTTTTCAAAACCTTTTGGCAGATTTGCTCTACCAATATTCTAGTTTCATTTCGCGTTGCAAGTATTTAGGCTGTTTTTTTTTGTTGCACAGTGTATTGATCGTAGACGAATTCGTTTGAGACTTCTGTAAAGATTTTCTAATGAAGCTTTCAGAAAGCACATCAAGAATCTTATGAGACTCTTGTAGGAATTCACTTACATCTTGTGGAATGCTCACACATATAACTGAGCCACCTAAACAAGAGCATCAAGCTTCTTTTTCATATAATTTATACGAAACAAACCTTTAGATCAGGAATTCAACAACAATCCTGTTGGAAAATCTTATTTGACAGATCCTTACGTCGGCTTGTTTAAATAAAAAACGCTCTTGTTTAGGTAGCTCAGAAATTGTTATATTACTCATAAGAAGAGCCGCAAAAGGTTCATTCCAAGATTAAAAGGCAAGCGTGTCATAAAATGTATAAAAAACTAATAAATTAAAAATGCAGATGTTTTTATTATTGCTGCTCATCAGATAATCATCAGAAGATTCTTTGAGGAGTTAGGAGTTTCTTCATGTTGAAGGGATTCACAATGGAACGTACTGGTCTCCGAGTGGAAGTGTGCCCTTGGGCACATAACCCTTCTGAACCTAACCTAACCTAGACAATCGTCTAACAAGCATACGATGCTATCTGGGCAATATCTTAGACATACATACATATGTACAATACATATACATGTACATATTGTTTATATTTTATTCCGCGTGTACGTTGGTCAAACAAATATGTTATAAATACATTAAATGAAAATCGCTCAGTTTTTTAGTGATTTTCATATTAATTTACAGCTTCAATTACTGTTCGTATTGTAAAAACCACATATTAATTATTCTGTTTTACTTCAGACACTAGAACAAGACGACATGGATGAAATCCGTTGGATGATGTGGGAAGCTGCATGTATGTGTTTGTATAAAATTAAATAAACTGTTGTAAACTGTTCATAAAACTATTAATAAATAAATATACTAACAAAAAATGGAGTTTTTTGGAATTATTTTGATTTCCTATCTAATAAATCGGAAAAATGGTTTATGTAACCGGTTAAAAAACAATATTGATAAAGACAATCAAATCTTTTGTTATGAACACCAAATTTGTGTTTATTCAGTTGCATCTACCATATATTCGGGTGTAAGCATATTTTTGATTTCTAATAATCATACTTACAACTAACAGTATCTGTTGTTACAACTGATAGTGTACTAAAATTCAAACGTTGCTATCAAAAATATT